>CM065474.1:6508172-7895777 GCA_032872505.1 Leptopilina syphax | reverse complement strand
GCTGTTCACCGAGCAACTCGAGGAATCCTTTCCCAAATTTCGCATTTTTAATTGCGCAATTTCTTCTTTTAAGGTTGAAAATTCACGAGTAAAATTTTCCTTTAAATCTGATATCAATTCGCGATTGGAATTATTTATTTCAAAAATTTTTGATTCTAAGGAATTTTTCAATTCCCATAAAAATTCATTTTGTTCGTTAAATTTATTTATTACTTGAGCAAGTGCTTGTTCCATTTTAAAGAAAAAGAAATTTTGAAATAATTTTAATTTCTAAAATTTTTAATTTTGGATATTTGTAAAAGTAAGCGAGCTGATATTAAACAAAGTACGTGTTTACGTTTTTGAAAGGTTCGCTGTGTTTACATCGAACGATTGAATAAGAGATAATGCTTCAACAGAACACTTTAAAAGTAATATACAATATTTGAAATATTATTTTCGAATGGAAAATTTTTTGAATTTAGGCCTAGAAATCCCTTATGGTGATTAACAAATCAAAATAAAATATTAAGAATTTCTAGAATCATTACACAGAATACAATGATAAATTTTTGAAAAATTATTGACGCTTTTTATAAATCGGTAATGTGAGAGAGAAGCGAGAGCGTGTTGCGCAAAATAATTTTGATATTTGAAAATTTGTCGCATATGACTTGTGCAAATCTCGTTCAAAAATTTGTGTTTATATTGGCGTAGAAAAATTGATTAAATCTCGTCAAAAATCTTGAAAAGAAAATTTAATGCGCAATCATATCAATATTTTATTACGTCAGAAACACAAGAAAATGCTTTTCTATATGGAAAACTCCATGTAACGCGCCATTTTTATGCGGTTGTAATGGAAACTTCGATAAGAAAGCATTGATAAATTTTACTTTAATTTTTAGTATTAAAGTGAGATTACTTTAACAGTTAAATTACGATAAAAGTACAATTATTTAAATATAGGAACAGATAATTTCAAAATGGAAAAAACCTGTCCCTGTTCGGGCGCCAAAAATGTGGCGAAACTTCGTGAGACTTGAGTATTTTTGAAAATTAAATAAATGAGGATAAGGGTTCGGCTCACGACAGTCGACACAAGGGTTAATGAACGAAATCTTCACACATCAAAAGTAGACTTTACCAATAGTATTAATTAAATAAGCAATTGCAACATTATTGGAAGACGAGACCAATAGACGAGATAGAGAGGATTGAACGAACTTACCAAATGATGCAGCGCAAAGGTTGTCCCATAAATGATATTCCTAATGATGGGAACAAACACAATAAAACAAAAATAATTAAAAAGAAGATATTTAATTATTTATAAAGCGCGTTACAACTATGCGTCGAAGCGCAATATGCACACACACACACATACACGCGTTATTCCACGATTACAAAAAGAGATCTCGTAGATCTCTTCGGTGTACGAAGGCACGCTTCTCTCTGATGAGAATTTTCACGTAATCGTCATCGTAACCATAAGACCATTCGTCTTTGGTCCGATGACACCCGAATTTATAATTCTTTTAACGACCGGTGGTCGCAGTAGCTATTAGGCTAACACCTAGCGCGATAAGTTGTGAATTGGGGAAACAATCAGAGAATGGCATATTTAAAGAAAAGTAAGAAAACGATTATGGATCGTTACACGTTATATTACTTCAAACTTCAGGTCAATTTTGACCTATATGTACGTTAACTTAAAGGTTAAAAGAAAGCCCATAGGGGCCGATACATTACGCCACCTGCAAGGGGGATTAAGTTTCATCAAAATTTACGTCCGAAATTGACCTACTTTTTACCTAATTTTAATGTTTCTCGACCTTAAACTTTTTGTTCTGCATTTTGACCCTAAATTTATGATTTTAAACGTAAAATTTAAAGAATTGAGAGTTATTTTGTGTTTTGAGGAAAATATTAATAATACAATGAAAAATTAACCTAATTTTGAGGTTAGCTTCATATTTCCCTAAATATTAAAGTTATAATTAACAATTGACATAATTTTTCATTTTAATCAAAATAATTAAATTTTATTAAGAATTGACCTAAAATTTACAAATTTTTAAAATTTTTTTACCTGAACAATAAAATTATAACTAGGAATTAATCTTATTTGTTTGTTTGTTTTGAGTTTAAGCTAAACATTAATAATACAATGAAAAATTGACCTAATTTTGCCTGAATGTTAAGAATGTAATAGAAAATTGACTTAATTTTAAATTTAAGTTACAAATATTGACCTGAACAATAAGGTTTTAATTAAGAATTGACTTAATTTCTCGACATATTTAAATTTTTTATCTCAACAAATATTTAATTTTTAACCTGAATAATGAGGTTAAAATTATTATTTGACCTAATTTTTAAGGTTACCTTTTATTTTTGACCTAAATATTATTGAGTTTATGATTAAAAATTGACCTATTTTTAAGGTTTCTTCTCAAATTTTGACCTAAATAATACAAATTAAAAACAGAATTAAAAATTGAACTATATTTGAGGTTATTTTTAAAATTTTTAACATAAATATTAAAGTCAGAATTAAAATTGATATAATTTTTAGGTTTTACTTTTATCATTACTGACCTAAAGCATGATTATAATTCTGAAATTAATATAATTCTTGGTCGTGTTTTGATTTTTGACCTAAATGTTTAAAATTGTAATAAAAATTTGACCTAATTGTAAGGTTTAATTTTTAATTTGGACCTAAACAATCAATTTTTTAAATAATTGACCTAATTATAGGGTTTTATTTTTTTGACCTAAACAATTAATTTTTAAATAAAAATTGACCTAATTTCTAGATTTCTTTTAATTTTGACCTGAACAAAGAAATTATAATTAAGAATTAACTTTATTTGTTGTACTTTTTTTTAAAATTTTTGACCTGAATTTAAGAATATAATTAAAAATTGTCTTGATTTTAATGTTTTTCCTACCTTTTGGCCTAATTTTTGTTATTTTTCTTGCCAAAATATCTAAATTATTTAAACATTTAAAAATGTTTTGTCCTAATAGTTAAATGTATCTCTTGCATATTGACCTAGATTATTTTAATTTCTAATCGCAAACTGACCGAATTATTATGTTCTTCTTGTCACTTGACCTAAAATTTAAATCTAAAACCTGAAATTTTTTTTTCAAATTTTGACTTAACGTTTATGATTTTTAAAGGTAAAATTGACATAATTTTGTGACTTTTCTTGACTTTTGACCTAAATTTTGAGTTTTTAATTGAAGCATGACCTAATTTTTTGTATTTTCAGTTGTAAATTGACTTAAATTTAATTTTTTTTCCATTTTGACCTAATTTTTGTTTAAACATTTGTTAAAATTATTTTTATATTATTACGATTATTATTATAACTATTTATTATTTTCAATAATTTAATATCAAAGGACGTTAAAGATTATTAATATTTTAATATTATAATTTTAATAATAATATTTATATTATTTTTAAATAAATATAGTTATAATATTGTTGAAATAATAATATTTTATTATTATTATTATTTATTTTAATAATTTAATATCAAAGGACGTTAAAGATTATTAAAGTTATAATATAATTATTAGCGATATATGTGCTATGTATAAACTATAATAAAATACATTAAAACCCTAATTAAATAGATTTTCGTTGAAGGGTAAAATTACAATGACTCGTGACTCGAAACGATAGAGTGGTTTCAAATCATCGACTGGGAGCGTTAGATTGCGCGTTGGTAATTAATTAAAGAAGACGGGCCGCGAGAGGGTGAGAGAGAAATAATTACGCGGACATTTAACTCGCTAAGCGGAGCGTCTCGCGCGCGTAACACTTGAAAACGTGTTGCATGCGAGGGCAATAAAAAAAAGACCCCCAGTAATCTATTTTCGTTATTTTCTTCTTCTTCTTCTTCCCTCACCTCTTTTCGATAATTATAGATTTATTGCGTATATTCAAAAATTTATTAAAATCTCCTTTCTTTTTCAATTTTTTAATAATTAATTTTACTAATTTCAAAAAAAGGAATCAACTAAATTTTTTTCTCAGAATATCGTAAAAACTAATTATAAAAAATAAAAAACAGAAAGAGAATGAAAGCTATAAACAAAAATAGACATCGACGACAAAAAAGTAGCAAAAAAAAACGAATTGAACTCGACGATGCAAATCAAGAGCGAGTGTTTGTAGTACTTGAGAAGAAAAAAATTTCTTTTTCTTTATTTCACTTCATTTCTTTTTCAAGTTTCGAAAATTTTTTTCTTCGACCCTTTTTTTTCCTCTTTGTTTTTGTTTTTTTTTCTTTCTTTATCAGAGACTCTCGCGGTTTTGTTTCACGAGGCAAGGAGTGAGAGAGAGAGAACGTTTGACCGTGCCGCTTTAATGGGTCCGTGAATGAACGATCCGACAATGAAAGGCACTCGGCCGCGCACCGTAATTAATTGTATACCCGGGAGCCGGTGCGCGTTCTCTTCAACTTGTGTTCGAATTTTTAATTACTAGAATAATAAATAAACTCATACATAATGTCCATGACTCACGCGCTCTCCTACATTTATCGATTTTCTCCTTCGCTATAAATATACGCACATATTTTTGGAAATTACTTATTTTTTATAGCATGTACAACCCATACCCATACCCCTTCCCCTCACCCTTTACCAACAAAGAAGCAAGCAAAAATACCTTGAAAACGAGTACAATGTCGAAAAAAAACGGAAAAATTTATTTTTTTTGTCGTTACCCCCACTTTTTTCAAAATTCTGACGTGCTATGCAATTTTGGCTCTCGGAATCGTGTTCCACGAGCAAAAAATACCATGGAAATGAGTACCATGTCGAAAATAAGAGAAAAATTAATTTTTTTGGTCGTTACCCCCACTATTTTCAAAATTTTGACGTGCTATGCAATTTTGAATCGCGGGATCGTGTTCAACGGGCAAAAATACATTGAGAACGAGTACCATGTCGAAAATAAAAAAAAAAAATGTTTTTGAGTCGTTACCCCCACTTTTTCCAAAATCAAGACGAAAAATACAATTTTGGCGCTTGGAATCGTCTTCAGGGTGCAAAAATACCTTGCAAACGAGTACCATGTCGAAAAAAAACGAAAAAATTTATTTTTCGAGACGTTACCCCCACTTTTCTCAAAATTCTGACATGCTATGCAATTTTGGCTCGCGGGATCGTGTCCAACGAGCAAAAATACATTGAAAACGAGTACCATGGCGAAAATAATAAAAAAAAATTCATTTTTTGGGTCGTTACCCCCACTTTTCTTAAAATTCTGACGTGCTATGCAATTTTGACTCTCGGGATCGTGTTCAACTAGCAAAAATACCATGAAAACGAGTACCATGTCAAAAATAACAGAAAAATTTATTTTTTTGAGTCGTTACCCCCACTTTTCAAATCAAATTTTTTGTTCTGCGTTTTTATTCATTTTTAAATTAAAAACTCAAAAATCAGGTCAAAAGTCAAGAAAAATCTCAAAATTATCTAAATTTTACCTTTAAAACGATAAATTTTGAGCCGAAATGCAGAAAATAAATTTTTAGGTTGTTTTAAATTTAAATTTTAGGTCAAGTGATTCTTAAGATTTCTTAAGGTTTAAGGTTTATTTAAAATTAGTGAGTGTAAAATTTAGGTCAAAACGTACAAGTAAAATAATATAAACTAAACCAAACATTCCTGTTAAAATTGAGGTCAAATATTTAAGTTGAAATATTAACAGAATTATTTATTACTCTTATTCTTCGTCTATGAATGTATTTCTCTAAAGTAGAAGAAAAAAGAAAAAAAAAACATTTGCACAACTTTACTGTAAACAACTGTTTCACGAACATATCTCGTTTAATGTTGCTTGTTGTTATTTTTTTCCCCTTATTCTTTACATAAACGTGCTGGCCGTTTACAAACGGCTGCTCAATCGAGCAGAAAACTTCAATGTTGAGTGAGTTGCAAATAAGCAATTTTCCAGGTCCTGCATTTCTGCATTCTCCGCAAGAATATTTCGAGGTAAAGTTTTCATCCGCGCTTAATATATATATATATATATATATATATATATATATGTGAATATAACAATGAGAAAATACGTTCGACTCCATAGATCCTAATTGCAACTAATTTGACCTATAATTACCATATACTTGAATACTTTGATTTTGCTTAATGATTTACTTGACCTAAAAAGACCTAATTTGGTTAAATATAATAGGTCATCTTTTGACTCAAAATTTTACCTATAAACAAATCTTCTTTGGTAGAATTTGACCTGAAATTGACCTTTTTTAGGTATAATTTTGATAAAATCCAAAAATAGTTTGACCTTAAGTGACATAATTTACCTAATATTCAATTATTGTTTAAAAAATTGATAAAATTCAATTATTTTCATAAATAATAAAATTCTTCTGAGGAATTCAATTATTTTTAATACTATTTTAAATTAATCAATTTGAAAATTCAATTATTTTCATAAACAATGTTTTTCACAAGAATTCAATTATTTAAATTAAAATTTTCATAATATTTATTATATTTCAAAAAAATTATTTTTTTACAACAATGTTTATAAAATTCTTATGAAGAATTCGATTATTTTCAAAAATAACAATAAAATTTTTCACAGAAATTCAATTCTTTTTAAACATTTTAATGAAATTCTTCCCGAGAATTCAATTATTTACATAAATAATTCTTCGAAAAAATTCAATTATCAAAGATAAATAACGAAATTATTATCGAAAATTCAATTATTTTAAGGCATTTTAATAAAATTCTTTGCAAAATTCAATTATTTTCATAAATAACAATATTCATCACAAGAATTAAATTATTTTTAAAAGTAATAAATTTTTTTTTGGAAATTCAATTATTTTAGAAAATTTTAACCTAATTCTTGGCAACTATTCAATTATTTTCATAAATGATAAATTCTTCTCAGGAATTCAATTATTTTTGAAAATTTTGATAAAATTCTTTGCCACTATTCGATTATTTTTATAAATAATAAAATTCATCTCAGGAATTCATTTATTTTTTAAAATTTTAATAAAATTCTTTGTAACTATTCAATTATTTTCACAAATAATGTTTTGCACAAGAATTCAATTATTTAAATTAAAATTTTCATAATATTTATTATATTTCAAAAAAATTAATTTTTTATAACAATGTTTATAAAATTCTTATGAAGAATTCAATAATTATTTTCAAAAATAACAAAATTTTTCACAGAAATTCAATTCTTTTTAAACATTGTAAATACAATTTTTCGCAATAATTTAATTATTTTCATAAATAATTAAATTCTTCGCAGCATTTCAATTATGTTTAATGTAATTTTACAGGAATTACCCAAAAATGTAATTATTCTTAAAAATTTAATTTCAATTCCTCGAAAAAATTAATTATTTGAAAAAACGTTTTTTTTTAAATTCTTTGAGTGAATTCAATTATTTACAAAAATATTATAATTTTTTATAGAAATTTAATTATTTTAATAAAATTGTTTTAAAGAAATCAATTATTCTAAATTTAATTTTAATTAAATTTTTTTTGAAATAATTCAATTATTCTTTTAGATTTTAATTAAATTTTCTTGCAAAATTCAATTATTTTTATAACCTAAAAATATTAATCACAAAAATTCAATTTATTTTTAAAAGTAGGTAATACATTTTTTCTTGAAAATTCAAGTATTTTGAAAAATTCTAATAAAATCGTTTGCAAGAATTCAATTATTTTCAGTAATAATAAAATGCTTTTCAGGAATTCAATTATTTTTCAGAAAAATTTAATAAATTGCTACAAAGACCTTCAATTATTCTCAAAAATTGTAATTGAATTCTTTGTAAAATTCAATTATCTTTAAAAACTTTTCGCTATTCAATGATTTTCAATATTTACTATTTTCATAAAATTTCCAAACAGAATTCAATTATTTAAAAAATTTTTTGTAAAAATATTCATAAGAATTTAATTCTTTTCGTGAATAATAAAAAATTTCTCTGGAATTCATTTATTTGAATTAAAATTTGCATAATTTTTTTTAAAATTAATTATCGAGTGCGAAGTCTGAGCAAAAAGAATGAAATAAAAAAAATTGATTAAAATATCTATTTTTGAGACACTCTCATCATATATATTACGATAATAAATTAAAATAATATTTCTAAATAAATAAATAATTTTTCGGTGTTTTTCTTTGTTTCAGGTACGTGTGCACCTTCATTATTCTATTCAGTTTGATTTGAAAACTTGAAATTGAGAAAAAAATAGTAAAACGCATTGGGTGAGTTTTTATTATTAGAAAAATTACTTTTCGCTACTTTTTTTTATACTTTTTTTTATTTTTTTTTAAATACGAAGTCTTAATTTGACTTGAAATGACTTTCTGTGGGCATAATTTTTACATATTTCAGTTTATGTTGACCTACAGTTTTTTTTTTGATCTATCATCATATAATTTTACCTAAAGTGACATAATTGACCTAAAATCATATAATTTGACCTGGAATTCCTCTTTTTTGATACAATTTGCAAATACTTTGAAATAATTCGACATTCTTTAGTGCAATTTGACCTAGTTTGCAATATTTAACTTAAACTAACCATCTTTGGTATAATTTAACCTAATCCTATATTTAATTTTTTAAAAATTTTTTTGATAAATTTTTTTTGATAAATTTTTTTTGATAAAAAAAACTTTTTTTATTCCCTTCTCCTCGTTTGGATAATATTAAAGAAAATCGTAAATTTCACAGACATATACGTAAATTTTTATAACGAAAACATGACGCAAAAAATCTACACAAATACGAAAATTAAGTTGAGGGTCTTCTTCTGGTAATAAAAAAGAAGAAGAAAAAAAAAGTAAAAAAAAATCTCTCGATTCATAAATTAAAAAATACATGAAATTTATATAGCGAAATTTTTGTGGTCTTGCGCGCGAGAAACATTGAAGAGAAAGAGAGAAAGAAAGAAAGAGAGTGAGAGAGAGAGAGAGAGCGAGAGAGGGCCTGCATGTCTTCTTGTCATGTTTGAAAATTGGTGAGGCAATGAGCGAGAAGAAAGAATAACGAATCAAATAAGGGAGTGATGGTATTCGCAAAGTGAAGGGGAGGGGGAAGACATAAACTGCCTGGAAGGCACACATACACTAAAAAAGTTTGTAATGCTCGAGTCATAATAAAAAGACTATAAAAAAAAAAGAAGCGAAAACCCTCCGAAAAACACAGAATAAAAAAAAAATTTGCAGTGAAACGAAAAAGAAGAAGAAGTGAAAGAAGAAGAAGACGACGAAGAAGAGAAAGATACGAGCCAAAAGACTTTTACGAGAATCGGCCTGAGCGATTTTCCCCACATTCGGAAAGAATCCCCTCTGTTTATTTTCGATGTGTCGTTATATAGTGTTAGCTTGTCTCTCGGTTCTTTAATCTCGCGTGCTCGTGAAAACAAACCCAGGGTTATAATAAACTTTTAACGGACGTTTTTATTTGTCGACAGGGTCTCATTGCAAAAAAAAGGAAAAAAACTCAAACATGTAGACAATATATATATATACATAAACATTATTTTTATATATCCTTAGCATCGAAAATGCGTTTTTCGTACAACTTTTTCCTTTCCATATCCATTTATCCATCTTGTGTGGTAGAATTTGAGGAAAAAAATCAAAATTGAGATAAATTTCAAGAAAAGGATTAAATTTTGTCATTTAAATGCTAAATATGTTAAAATAGGACCAAGTATGCGGAAATAGGTCAAATTATACCAAAGAAGGTCACATTAGGTCAAACTGTACTACACTGCGTCAAATTAGGTCAAATTATACCAAAGTAGGTTAAATTACACTAAACTATGTCAAATTAGGTCAAATTTTACTTAATTGGGACAAATTATGTAAAATTAGGTCAAATTGGGACAAATTATGTAAAATTAGGTCAAATTGGGACAAATTATGTAAAATTAGGTCAAATTAGGACAAATTATATTAAATTAGGTCAAACTATGTAAAATTAGGTCAAATTGTACCACAATATGTCAGTTCAGGTCAAATTAAACCAAACCAAGTCGAATTAGGTCAAAATATATCGTAATAGGTCAAATTATACCAAAGTATATCGGATTTTTTTTTTTTTTTTTGAAATGTTTATAACTTATTTAATTAACAAAGTTCAAAAAATGGTCCAACCTTTTGACTAGAAAATTTGTCCATGCACTATTTCTTAATTCTTAATTTCAATTTTGTTTCAATAAAATTCAGTTTTTTAAAAATAAAGGAAAAAAATGTTTATAAATTATATTTGTCAATTAGAATAATTAATTGAAAATGAAACTGAAAATTTTTGAAGTTTTAGAAAATCAATTATTTAAATACAACAGTAAATTATTTATTGAATAATTGAATGTTTCTTAAAATTTAATTCTTATAAAGAATTTTATTACCAAATTTTTAAATAATTGAATTCTTTTGACGAATTTAAAAAAAATTTTAAAGAATAGTTACAGTTTTTCAGGCATATCGATTAAAATTGTATTAAAAATAATTGAAATTCTGCTTTTATTATTTCTGAAGAAAATAATTGAATTATTGAGAAGAAACTTATAAAAAATTTTTAAATATTTAAATAGCAGCGAAAATTTTATTATTTATGGAAATAATTAAATGTTTGTGTAAAATTATATTAAAATTGTTTTTCTTACAATTTTATTAAAATAATTAAAAATAATTGAATTCCTGTGAATAATTCTAATATTTTTGTAAATAATTGAATTCATCCAAAGATGTAAAATAAAATATTTTTTTAAATAATTGATTCTTTCGAGGAATTAAAATTAAATTTTAATTCTGCCATGAATTTTATTATTTATGAAAATAATTGAATATTGGTAAAGAATTTTATTAAAATTTTCAAAAATAATTGTATTCCTAAAAATATTTTATTATTTACAAATATAATTGAATTCTTGTGATGAATATTGTTATTTATGAAAGTAATTGAATTTTGCAAAGAATTTTATTAAAATGCCTCAAACTAATTGAATTTCTGAGAAGAATTCTATTATTTTTGAAAATAATTGAATTATTGCGAAAAATTTCATTAAAATGTTTAAAAAAATAATTGAATTTCTGTGAAAAGTTTTGTTATTTTTGAAAATAATTGAATTCTTCACAAGAATTTTATAAAGAATTTTATTATTTATGAAAATAATTGAATTCCTGAGAAGAAATTTATTATGTACCTATATGAAAATAATTGAATTTCCTTGAAAAATTCTAATATTTTTGTAAATAATTGAATTCTTCTATAAAATTTAAAAAAAACATTTTTTTAAATAATTAATTTTTTCGAGAAATTGAAATTTAATTTTTAAGAATAATTACATTTTTTGAGCAAATCCTGTCAGATTTTATTAAAAATAATTGAAATCCTGCCATGAATTTTATTAATTATGAAAATAATTGAATATTGGCAAAGAATTTTATTAAAATTTTCAAAAATAATTTAATTCCTGAGAAAAATTTTATTATTTACGAAAATAATTGAATTCTTCTGATGAATATTGTTATTTATGAAAATAATTGAATTTTGCAAAGAATTTTATTAAAATTTTTGAAAATAATTGAATGTCTGTGTGAAATTTTATTAAATGTTTTTGAAAATAATTGAATTCCTAAAAAGCATTGTATTATTTATGAAAATAATTGAATTCTTGAGGACGATTTTATTAGAATTTTTAAAATTAATCGAATTTCCAAGAAAACATGCATCACTTTTAAAAATTATTTAATTTCTTCTGATGAATTTTGTTATATATGAAAATAATTGAATTCTTCCCAAGAATTTTATAAACATTGTTTTAAATAATTAATTTTTTTTAAATAAAATAAAAATAATGAAAATTTTATTTTAAATAATTGAATTCTTGTGAAAAACTTTATTTGTGGAAATAATTTAATTTTCTAATATCTTTGTAAATAATTGAATTCTTATAAACAATATAAAAAACATTTTTTTAAATAATTGATTTTTTCGAGGAAATGAAATTAAATTTTTAAGAATATTTACATGTTTTGAGCAATTCCTGTAAAATTGTATTAAAAATAATTGAAATCCTGCCATGAATTTTATTATTTATGAAAATAATTGAATAGTTTTTAATAATTGAAATTTTATTAAAATTTTTGAGAATAATTGAATTCTTGAGAAGAATTTTAGTATTTATGAAAATAATTGAATTCCCGAAAAGAATTTTATTATTTATGAAAATAATTGAATTATTGAGAAAAGCCAATAAAAAATTTGTAAATATAATTGAATTTTTATTATTTATGAAAATCATGAAATGTTTGCGTACAATGTTATTAAAATTTTTTTTTAATAATGGAATTCTGTTGGAAAATTTTATTTAAATAGTAGATATTAAAAATCATTGAATGGAGGAAAATTTTTGAAAATAATTGAAATTTTGACAAGAATTTTATAAAAAATTTATGAAAATAATTGAATTTTAAAGAAGAATTTTATTATTTATAAAGATAATAATTTAAACGGTGGTCCAACCTTGACTAGAAAATCATTCCATGCACTATATTTAAAATTGTGTTTTCCATATTTAATTAAATAAAAGTAATATCCTAACTCTGCCATCTTATGTCGCGTATAAATTATTTTTAAAAGCAAAGACAAAAAAAAGGAAAATAAATATATTAATAATTAAAGTTAATTGACTATTTAAAAGCAAAAAAAAGAAGAAGAGAAAAAAATGAAATTGCAAACTTGAAACTCGTAAAACTAAGTGTATCGCCATATTTCTGGAAATGGCGCTTTAGAATTTTCTCCCCCTCTCTCTCTCTCTCTCTCTCTCGCTGTGCAAAAACCATTCACTGTCCTTTTGGCATCGTGTATCGTAAAATCGTGTGCAACGTGTTGAACCGTCGTGCCGCCCCACACGCCAAAGTATTAAACGCTACGAGTCGTAACGCGCAACATGCGTTGGTAAATTACGACCAACGACGCACAGGTAAAGAAAAAAGCATTTATTTATATATATATTACACACTTGAAAGGAAAAAAAAAAATTCGCTTCATTTTTAAGGTTAAATTAGGTCACAAAGTGAGGTGAAGATATAGAATAAGGTCTGTGGACATTATTAAGCTTTTTGTTTAAGTTACAACGAATTTTCGAGGTTTAGTATCTAAATTTGAATTAGTAATTAAATGTTTACTAATTTTCATTATAGAAATTTAATTATTTTCAAAAAATCTAAAAAAAATGTCAATATTTCAATTATGTTTATAAATGAATAGCAAAATTCTTTAACAAAAATTCAATTATTTTCAGGAATTTTAGTCAAATTCATTGCAAAATTCAATTATTTTCAAAATCAATAAAATTCTTTGCAAAAATTCAATTAAAAAAAAAAATCTAAAAAAAAATTGTCTACATTTCAATTATATTTGTAAATCAATAGCAAAATTCTTTTACAAAATTCAATTATTATTTTCAGGAATTTTAATAAAATTCATTGCAAAATTCAATTATTTTTGTAAATAATAGTATTCATCACAAGAATTCAATTATTTTTAAAACCTAATAAAATTCAATTCTTTTCAAAAATTTTTTTAAAAATTCTTGTCACCTTCAATTATATTTTTATAAATAGAAAAATTCTTTGCCGAAATTCAAGTATATTCAGGAATTCTAATTAAAATTCATTGTAAAATTCAATTATTTTTGTAAATAACAATATTCATCAGAAGAGTTCAATTATTTTTAAAAAATCAAAAAAAAAATTGTCTACATTTCAATTATATTTATAAATCAATAGCAAAATTCTTTTACAAAATTCAATTATTATTTTCAGGAATTTTAATAAAATTCATTGCAAAATTCAATTATTTTTGTAAATAGTAGTATTCATCACAAGAATTCAATTATTTTTAAAACCTAATAAAATTCAATTCTTTTCAAAAATTTTTTAAAAATTCTTGTCACCTTTAATTATATTTTTATAAATAGAAAAATTCTACGCCAAAATTCAAGTATATTCAGGAATTTTAATGAAAATTCATTGTAAAATTCAATTATTTTTGTTAATAACAATATTCATCAGAAAAGTTCAATTATTTTTAAAAAAATAAAAAAAAAAAATTGTCTACATTTCAATTATATTTATAAATTAATAGCAAAATTCTTTTACAAAATTTAATTATTTTTAGAAATTTTAATAAAATTCATTGTAAAATTCAATTATTTTCATAAATAATTGTACTCATCACAAGAATTCAATTATTTTCAAAAATTTTAATAAAATTCTTGTCTATATTCAATTATCTTTATAAATTGCAAAATTCTTCGCCGAAATTCAAGTATATTCAGGAATTTTAATTAAAAATTAATTGTAAAATTCAATTATTTTTATAAATAACAATATTCATCACAAGAATTCAATTATTTTGAAAATTAATAAAATTCTTCGTAGAAATTCAATTATTATCTAGATCAATTATTTTCAAAAAAATCGAAAAAAATTGTCTAAATTTAAATTATATTTATAAATTAATGGTAAAATTCTTTTACAAAATTCAATTATTTTTGGAAATTTTAATAAAATTCATGGGAAAAATTCAGTTATTTTCAAAAACTTTAATAAAATTCATTGCAAAATTTCAATTATTTTCAAAAAATTTTCTTAATTCAATAATTTGTACCTATATTTATTATTTTAATAAAATTTCCCAAAATAATTCAATATTATTTAAAGATAATTTTGACAAAGTTCTACACGAATAATTGCAATTATTTTTTAAAATAATGGAAATTTCATGGGAATTCAATTATTAAAAATAGAATTTTCATAAATTATCTTTTGCAAAAAATCAATTGCTTGCAACTTTTTTTAAATAAAATTCTTCGCAATAATTCAATTATTTTCATAAATAATAAAAACTCATTGCAGATTTTCAATTATTTTTAATAGAATTTTTCTCTAAAAATTGACTTAAATAAATTAATTTCAGATAAAATTTTTAAATAATAATTAAATTTTTGAGAAGTTACTAATAATTGAATTTTGTACAGCTTTCCAAATTAAAATCTTTGAAAATCTGTATTTTTCATTCTTTTAATTAAAAAAAAAAATTAATTTTTGTTTTCAAAAAGCTTAATCGAAATTTTTTAACATTATTTCTAGTTTTTATTTTCTAATATGTAATGTTTAATTGAAGAATTTACGAATAATCGAAATTTCAATGTAAAATTGAATTGTAAAAAAAAAAAATGATTTTGGAAATTTCTCAAATAAATTTTGTCATAAAAAATTTTTTATCCTTTTATCCTTTAAAGGATTGAATTGGAAATTGTTGAATTTAAATTTTGCTAATCAGAAATAAATTTGGCGGTTCATTATTTTAACACCAACTAAAGTGAATTAAAATAATCTGCAAATGATTAAAATAGTCTTGAAAAGGATTATTTTTTCTAAAATATTTTAAAAATGATTAAGGTTTCGATTTAGACAGTTTTAAAATTTTTTCCTTATTATTATCAAAATATTTTCCTATTCAAAAATGAAATTTAATTTTTTTGATTAATTTAGTCTTGTTTTTTTGGTGTTAATTTCCATTGCAATGTATCTTTAACTACCTCGCATAGTTTATATGGTGATAAATTTTAAATTTCGTGTTTGAAGTTAAAAAAATCGAAAATTTAACGTTCGTCGATTGTAAAAAAAAAAATTTTTTTTTCCTATTAGTATTAAGATCGAAAAAAAGGGTGCAATTGAATTTTTTAGGAAGTTGGTTAAAAGCCGTTTGTTTATAATGTGTATATATATATATATATTGTAAAGCGAAATAAGTGCGCAAACTGGTTGTTGGAGCGACTCGACTCGTTTTGTATGTTGGCTCGATTGGAAAGAAGTATGAAGAGAGAGAAAAGAGGTTAGGGTGTAAAAGCAGTAGAGAGGTGGGGAGGGGTGGGGGGAAAGAGGTAACTTGGTAGAGAAGGAGGGGGAAAGGTAGTGGAGTTTAGGGAGATTGGTGGTTTTTTGAGTTGTGGCAAAGGAAAGGAACGAGGAAGATGAAGTAAAAGAAGAGACGAAAAAAGAAGCGATCAAACTGCTCCCGACTCCACAGCGGCTCTCATACTTAATGATATACTCTCTCTCTCTCTCTCTCTCTCTCTCTGTCTTGAGCTGGTCCCGCTAATGCACGAACTCTATACAATACCGGGCGTGCATACTCCCCCCTCCCCTCCCCCTTCTTCTTACCTCTTAACCCTTCTTCTCTTTACCACCCCCCCCTCTTTCATCTCTTTATTTCTCTTTCACTTCTCTAACACCCTCTCTTTATCCCTCGATCCCTTTGTTCTTATTTTTTACCCCCCCCCTCTCTATCTCTCTCTCTTTACTCTCTCTTTCCCTCTCTTACTCTCTCTTTCTCTATTACTCTCTCCATTCTATTTCCACTCTCACTTTTTTCAATTTTGATTCTCAAGATCTGTAGAAATTAGGAATTAAGAGACAAAAAATTTTTAGGAATTAGAAAAAATTAGAATTATGAATTTTTAACAGCAAAATTTAAGACCTGAACAAAAAAAAGTAATGAATTTTAGAAATTAGAAATTATTTATGTATTATTTGGTAGAATTACGAATTAGAAGTTACTTGCGGTTAGTTAGGTATAAACTTATGGAATTAGGAAAAATTAGAATCTGTTTTATTCCGTGAGATGTAAACCTAACGAATTAGGAGCTATTTCTCTTGTTAGGTTTACGAATTAGAAATTATTTTCTTGTTATAGGTTTACGAATTAGAAATTATTTTCTTGTTAGATTCAAGAATTGGGAGCTATTGTGTTTATTAGGTATAAATCTAACGAATTAGGAGCTATATTTCACTTTTGTTAGGTGTCAACCTAATGAATTTTGAGACATTTTACTTGTTAAGTTTACGAATTAGAAATTATTTTCATGTTAGATTCAAGAATTAGGAGCTATTAGTTATATAATAATTAAATAAATAATAAATAATAGTTATTTATTAGGTATAAACCTATAAGAAACTTGGAACGAATTAGGAGCTATTTACTTTGTTAGGATATAAACCTAACGAATAAGGAACGAATTAGGATCTACTTTTTATTATAGGTTTAGGAATTAGGGACTTTTTTCCTTTTAAAGTTTACAAAGTATAGGAACTATTTTCTTTTTAGGCTTAGAAACTAGGAGCTATTTTGTTTGTTATAGATGAAATTCTAACGAATTAGGAACGAATTAGGACCTATTTACTTGTTAGGTGTAAAGATTAGAATCTATTCTGTTTCATCAAATATAAACCTAACGAATTTGGAGCGAATTAGAATCTATTTTAATTATTAGGTGTAAACCTATATCGAATTAGGAACGAATTAGGAGCTCTTTTACTTGTTAGGTTTACGAATTAGAAGCTATTTTTATTAGGTTTATGAATAAGCAACTTTTTTCTTTAAAGGTTAACAAATTAGAAACTATTTTCATTTTAGGTTCACAAATTAGGAGCTATTAAAAGTTTTAAAATTAGGGACTATTTTCTTGTTAGATTCACAAATTATAAGCTATTTTGTTTTTTATGTTTACGAATTAGGAGTTATTTGGTTTATTAGGAATAAACCTATCGAGTCAGGTTCTACTTTACCTGTCAGGTGTAAACTTTACGAATTAGGATCTGTTTTACTTTTTTAGATGTAAACCTAACGAATTAGAAACGAATTAGAAGCCATTATACTTGTTTAGTTTACGAATTAGAAAGTATTTTATTTGTTGGTTCACGAATTAGGAGCTATTTTTTTATTAAGTTTACGAAACAATTTTTACATTCTCATCACATGAGAAAGTATTAGTTTTTCTTGGGTTTATGAATTAGGAGCTATTTTACTTGTTTGGTTTACGAATTAGAAAGTATTTTATTTGTTGATTTACGAATTGGGAACTATTTTTTTTTGTTAAGTTTACGAATTAGAAACTTTTTTTCTTAGGTTTACGAATTAGGAGCTATTTTATACTTGTTTGATTTACGAATTAGAAAGTATTTTATTCGTTTCTTTACGAATTAGAAATTATTTTATTTGTTTGTTTACGAATTAGAAACTATTTTCTTCTTTGGTTTACGAATAATGATCTATTTTGCTTGTTGGGTTTACGAATTAGGAACTAGAGGATGAAAATATCACGAATATTCCACGAATTAGAAATGTTCGAAAATAGAAAAATTTTCAAAATCATGTAAACTTGAAAACTCAAAAATGAAAGAATTAGAAGTAAAGAGTTTACAAGAGTCAAAAATATTATAGAAATTGGTAACCAGAATAAAAAAAATATTCACGAATTAGAAACCGAAAATCCTGTAAACTTTGGATTTTGCTCTTTTTCTTCTTCTTCTTCTTGGGGAATAGTAAATTGTAGTAGAAACTCTTCTAGCATCTTCAGTCCATTTCTTTCTTTCCCTCTCTCTCTTGCCTGTGGTTCGTTGCTCCAGGAGCGAGAAATTATTTTCGTATCTGTTGTTTTGTTGTTGTCCGCGGCTAGCGTTCTTGCACACGTGCATCGTCTCGCTTAATTGGCGTGACATACTCTCTCTCTCTCTCCCTCTCTCTTCGTCCAATGTACCTTTTGCGGTCGAAGGAGAATCGAACCGTGCAACTGAACTTCCATAGTTTACTGCACTTCTTCGCTGAGTGTCTCGCCTTTTGTTCATCCACTAAGAAAGAATGACTTCCTTCTTCTTTACAAAACAAAACAAAAAAAAAAAAAAAAAAAAAATTGAGGATTTCCTCTTTGAAATACATAATAAAATTCTGTATTCATTTATGAATGATAAAAATTATGAATGTAATGAAGCTGCGCTTTAGATATTGAAGCTAATGTAGATAGTGAAGCTAATAAAGTTAGTGAAGAGAATATTGCTAGTGAAGCTAATATAGATAATGAAGCTAATGCAGACAGTGATTTTAATGTAGATAGTGAAGCTAACAAAGATAATGAAGCTAATGCAAATAATGAAGAAGCTAAATCTAATATAGCTAATGAAGCTAGTAAAAAAATGAAGCTAATATAGGAATTGAAGGTAATAAAAATAATGAAGACAATGAAGTTAATGATGATGTTGTTGCAAATGTTGATAGTGAAGCTAATGAAGACAGTGATTCTAATGTAAGTAGTGAAGCTAACGTAAATAATGAAGCTAATGTAAATAATGTAGATGCTGAAGGTAATATAGATGATGAAGCTAATGTAAAAAATTAAGTTAATATAGATGAAGATAATACAGACTTTGAAGCTTATAAGCTAATATAGGCACTGAAGCTAATAAAAATAATGAAGACAATGAAGTTAATGTTGTCGCTAATGTAGATAATGAAGCTACGGTTGATAGTGAAGCTAATTTAGATAACGAAGCTAATATTAATAGTGAAGCTAATACAGATAATAATGAAGGTAGTGTAAATAATAATGCGAATATAAATAATGAAGCTAGTACAAATAATGAAGCTAATACAGATAATTCGGCTAATAAAAATAGTGAAGATAATAAAGCTAGTGTAAATAATGAAGCTAATAAAAATAGTATGGATAATGAAGCTAGTGTCAATGAAGCTAATGAAAATAAAGAAGCTAATATAAGGAATGAAGGTATTAAAGGAATTAAAAGTGATTGAAGCATTGAAGGTATTGAAGTAGTTGAAATATTGAAGGTATTGAAGATACTTGAAGTAGTTGAAGTATTGAAGGTATTGACGATAATTGAAGAAGTTGAAGTATTGAAGGTATTGAAGATAATTGAAGTAGTAAAAATAATTGAAGTGCCGAAGGTAATTGTGAAGATATACGAAATATTGAAGGTACTTATTGAAGTACCTTCAATCGAAGGTACAGAATTGAAGCTATAGAAAAAAGTTGAAATATTATATTAAAACTAACCCCCCAAAAAAATGTGGGAAAAATTTTCTTTTCAAACAGACTATACGTTTCGTTTGATGAGAAAAATTTGCTCCTTGCCAGAGAGATTTTCGATAAACTCTCTCGCGTGCCGGAACATTTTCGAGAAGAGGGAAGAAGAAAATGTCTATTAATGAGACGCGTCAATTGTTTTTTCCCCCAGTGTTGCGTTGTCTCTCTCTCTCTCTCTCTCGCTCTCTTTCTTTTCGTCTCCACTCCCCACCTGTCTCCCTTGCCCTTCGCCTAAAGTCTTGGGTCCCCTTCGCTATGTATAAAGTCTTTTATAATGTCCGCACACCGCCGGTGGTGTCTTCTCTCTGTCTCAAATGGCGGTGGCTTTTACTCTTACTGGCATAAGTCGTCTCGATTACCCACCTGACTCTCCTGGTTGAATTAGAAAGAAAAGAAGAGAAAGAGAGAAAAAGCACCTGTCGTTTTTAAAACGAAGGGAAACATGTGTGGTGGAGGAGGAAATGACGATAATTTTTTAGAAAAATTTATGTAATTTGTTCCTTTCTTTTTCTTCTTCTGTCTCTTGTTCAAATTTTTCTTATTCCTCTTCTTCTTTTCTGCCTGATTTTCCTCGTTTTTTCGTAGTTCTCATTTTTTTTCTTTCTCTTTCTCTCCTTTTCTTCAGGTGTTAATTTTCTTTCTCCTTTTCTTCTTCTTTCTCTCCTTTTCTTGAGTTGTTAATTTTCTTTCTCCTTTTCTTCTTCTTTCTCTCCTTTTCTTCAGTTGTTCCTTATCTTCCTCTTCTTCTTTTCATGTTTCCCCTTCTTTTTCTACTCCTTTGCCTTTTGTTTCCTCTTTTCTTTCTTCCTCCTCTCTTTCTACTTCCTCTTCATCTTTTCTTCCTCATTTTCCTTAATTTCAGGTTTTTCGTCCTTTCTTTTTTTTATCTTTCTTCTCTTTGGTCTTCTCCAATTCCTTCTTCTTTTCGACCGTCTCCTTCTTTTCTCCTCTTTTTGTCTTTTGCTTCCTTTTCTTTCTTTCTTCCTTCTCTATTCTCTTCCCTCCTCTTTTTCAACTTTTTCCTTTCCTTCATCTTTTCTTCAGTATTTTCCTCGTCTTTTCTTCCTTCTTTTTTCATCTTCTTTCTCTTTCCCCCCTTCTTTGTCTTTTCCTTCCTCTTCTTTTCTTCTTCTTTTTTTTCTTCTTCCCTTTGTCTTTTGCAACTTCTTCTTCTCCTTTTTTACCTTTTCTTCTTTTTCCCCCCTCCTTTGTCTTTTCCATCCTCTTCTTTTCTTCTTTTTTCCTCTTCCCTTTTTTTTACAACTTCTTCTTCCTTACCTTCCTTACCTTCTTCTTCTTTCCTTTACCTTTTCTTCAGTACTTTCCTCTTCCTTTCTTCCTTCTTTTTTCTATCTTCTTTCTTTTTACCCTTTTCATTTCTTCTTTTCGTCTTTCGCCTTATATTCCACCTATTTCTCTTTCTTCCTCTCCTCCTTTATTTTTTCGACCTTTTTCCTTTCTTTCTTCTCCTTTGTCTTCTGTTTCTTCTTCTTTAACTTTTTCCGATTTTTTCTCCCTTTTTTTTCGTCCTTCGTTTCTTTTCCTTTCTTTCTTCTCCTTTGTCTTTTGTTTCTTCTTTTTTAAGTGCTTCTTCCTCTTCTTCTTCCGATTTTTTCCTCGTTTTTTGGTCGTATTTCCTTCTTTTCCTTCTTTTTCTTCTCCTTTGTCTAAATTCTATTTATTGCTTCTTTGCTTCCCCTTTTTTCTTTAAATAAGAGGAATTTTCTTTCTTTAAAGCTTCTCTTTATTTTCTTACCTCCATTTTCATTTTGTCCTCTTTTATTCTTCTATTATTCTTTCTTTCTTTTTCTTCCCATGGTCCTTCCCTACTTTTAATACTTTTCCTTACTTTCCTTACTTTTCTTACTTTTTCTTTATTTTCCTCTTTCTCTCTTTCTCTCCTTCAAATTCTTTTTTCTCTTTTCCCCTTTTCTTCCTCTTTTTCGTTTTTTTCTTTTCCTTTTTTCTCCTTTTTCTATGTTTCTTCCACAATTTCACCTTTCTCTTCTCCTTTTTCTTTCTTCCATTTTTTCAACCTCCCTCTTCTTTTTCTTTTGTTTCCTCTTCCCCTTTTTTTCTTCTCTTCTTTGACCTTTCCCTTCTTCTTCACCTCTTTTTTCTTCTTTTTTTCCTTCTCCCTTCTTTTTTACTTTCTCTTTTTTCTTCTTTTCTTTGACCTTTCCCTTCTTCTTCGCCTCTTTTTTCTTCTCCCTCCTTTTTTACTTCCTCTTTTTTTTCTTTTCTTCTTTCTTTATTCCACTTTCTCCCTCCTTTTTTATTTCCTCTTTTTTTCTTTTCTTCTTTCTTTATTTGACTTTCTTCTTTTTCTTTTTCCTTCTTCTTCTTCTCCTTTAACCACCTTTTCTCCCTTCTTTTCCTTCTATTCTTTCTTCCTACTCCTTCTCTAGTGCTCTTCTCAATATCTCCTTCAATTTTTTCTTCCTCCTCCATTTTCCCTTTTTCTCCTCTCATTCACTGATTTTTTCTTTCTCCAAATGGAATTTTTTCCTTTAATCTTTCTTTCTTTCATTTTCTCCTCTTTCTCTTTTTAATATCACTTCCAACTTCCTTCTCTTTTTTTTAATATTTCCTTGAACTTTATTTATTTCTTTACTTTCTTTTTTTCATAAAATTTTCTAATTTAAAAAGTAGAGAAGGGGTTGAAAAAAAGAAGAAGGGAAAGAGAATGGAAGAAGAGAAGGAGAAAAGAGGCTGGAAAGAAAGGACAAGGGAAAGATAGAGAGAAAGATAGAGGAGAAGGAAAGAGAAAAGAAAATAAATAAGGTGAGAAAGAAAGAAATAAAGAAATGAAAGAGGAAAAGAAACAAGAATGAGCGAAAAAAAGTTTTTTTCCTCTCTCTCTCTCTCTCTCTCTCTCTTTTTTTTTTTTTCTTTTCCTTTTTCTGACTCCACACTTGTCCTCTCTCTCTCTCTCTCTCTCTCTCTCTCTCTCTCTTTCTCTCACGGTCGTTAGCCAGACGCGAATCGATGCCTGCAATTGAAGACTATACGGCATAGAAAGAGAGCAAAAAAAAGAAGGCAGGCAGCAAAGAAAGAAACAAAAAAAAACGAGAAAAAGAAAAAAAAATGAGACGCGTCTCTAAATCCGGAAAACCTCCAAGTCTCGCGTAGAAATCGAGAGCCGTTAACATGAACGCGTTTGATAAATACTTTTTGCACATCGGCGTCAAGCGGAAACTCATTCGCCGATATGCATGAATATATGTATATGTGTATGTAGTTATGTATTCACACCTCTTTTTTCTTTTTTCTATTTTTTTTTTATTTATTTATTCATATTTCTCTATTTTGTTTTTATTTTTGTAGAACTATTTTTTAATTATTTTTTTTTTATATTACAAAAAGAATATAATTAAAAAAAGCGGAATTAATAAATAAAAATGTTTATTTATTGTTGTATATTATTAGTAGTTCTAGTAGTCACTACCAGTGTTCTTTACCAGTAGTAGTCACTACTAGTATAAGGAACCATTAGTTGTCACCACTATTAATGGTAGCAGTTGTCACTACTGTTAATGGTAGTTACTACTAGTATTATCTATCTGTAATAACAACTATTATTAGTAGTAGGTATTACTAGTACTATTTACTAGTAGTAATTACTACTAGTATTTGTTACCAGAAATAATTGCTACTAGTATTAGTTACCATTAGTTGTCACCACTATTATTGATTATTACTACTATTAATGGTTTATTATTAGTAGTTGTAGTAGTCACTACTAGTGTTCGTTATCAGTAGTAGTCACTACTAGTATAAATAACCATTAGTTGTCACCACTATTAATGGTAGTAGTTATCACTACTATTAATTAGTAGTTATCACTATTACTACTATTAATGGTTTATTATTAGTAGTTGTAGTAGTCACTACTAGTATGAATAACCATTAGTTGTCACCACTATTAATGGTAGTAGTTATTACTACTATTAATTAGTAGTTATTACTACTATTAATTAGTAGTTATCACTACTATTAATAGTTATCACTATTAAGTTACTACTAGTATTATCTGTTTGTAATAACAACTACTATTAGTAGTAGATATTACTAGTACTATTTACTAGTAGTAATCACTACTAGTTTTAGTTAGCATTAGTTGTCACCAGTATTATTGATTGTTACTATTATTAATGGTTTATTATTAGTAGTTGTAGTAGTCACTACTAGTATTCGTTACCAGTAGTTGTAGTAGTAGTAGTCACTACTAGTATTAGTTATTAGTAGTAGTCACTGCTAGGACTATTTATCAGTAGTAGCCACTAATCTTATCTTCTAATAGTCACTACTATTAATAGTAAGCAGTAGTCTTAGAAGTAGTCACTACTATTAGTAGTATAGTATCATAAAATTATTAATTAGAAATTTCCTAATTTCTTAATCATAATTTTTTAAAAAATTAACGATTTTCTATTTTTTATAAATAGAAAAATTTACTTTATTTTGTTATAAAAAAAGAAATGATTTTTTCGAAATAAATTCTCAAAAATTGGGATAAGAATCTTGATAAATATAATTTTTATAAAATGAAAATACAAGAATAATTTTATTAAAATAAAGTCAAGTCAGATATATATATATATATATATATATATATATTAGAAAAAGATTGATGACTATATTTTCCCAAAGAGATATTATTGTGTACACATATAAATATTTTGATGAATTACCCGAAAGTAGAGAAAGGAGGAAGTAGAGAAAAAGAACATCTGATAAAAATAGGGGTACGAAGAAAAATTGTTGAGACTTTTCTATTGATAAAAATGACCACAATATAAAAGAAAAGTTTTAGATTCATTATCTCATAAATCCAAAAGTGAATTCAGAGTAATAAAATTTGATGAAGTTGTATTCTTTAAAAGAGCATCAGTTTCCTTTTTGTAATAAAAAAAAAAAAAAAAAAAAAAAAAAAAAAAAAAAAAAAAAAAAAACAAGAGATAGAAAGAAATATTTAACCACGCGCTTTATATGAAGACTGACAGAATTTTTATTAACATTTTTTTTAATGCGCTCATCCTTGAGAAAAACCCACCCGTGTCTTCTGTTTAGATGACGTTGTCGAAAAAAAAGATTTTATTGCTCCTTAAATGAAAAAAAAATTAGACACTAGAAAGAATGTGACGAAGAATGATTTTTTTTCTCATCCACTTAAAGTCATATATACAAAATGAAACACAAAAAAAATGGAGTTTAAATAAAGCAATTAAAAATGAATAGAAAAAAATCCCAAAATTTTCAATCGTAAAATTAAACTCGTGTTTTTTATGGTGGAAATAAAGTTTTACACTTTTTTTTTTAAACTTATAAAATGTGTTATATGCACTAAATTCTATTGAGAGAGAAAGAGAGAGAGAGAGAGAGAGAGAGAAATTTTCTCGTATAAGAAATTAATAGGCAATAAAAAATTTGTTTTAACACAAATAGTATTTCTATTTATACTAAAAAGAAAAACGTTCAGAAAATTTATTTCAAAAGAAGTTACGAATAGATTCCGAAGAGATAAAAATAAAAACAAAAAAAAAAATTCCGAGAATTTATAGAAATTAACTATCTTTAAGTGCAGCGAACAATTTTTTATTAAATCGAAAATTATTTTTAATAAAAATTCTAACAAAATAAATTTATGAACCTATAAGAGACAAAATTTTTCGTCTATAGATGTTAATTAGAAAAAAATTTTCGAGATTTATATGAAATTAAAAAAGAAAAAAGAAAATAAAAAAAGACGCAATATAATTTAATGGTAATATTATGTTAATATCACCATTCGCCGCGTGGCTAATTGAAAGGTTAAAAGCTGCTCGCAAATATTATGTAAGTATTTTGCAATTTGTGATGCAGTAAATTAGAAAGTATATCGATATACAGATGTCACGGTTTTGAAAGATTTTTCTATTTTACGGTGCCAACAATTATAATGATAATAAAATAATAATAAAAAAAGTAAAATAATAATTTTATCATGAGAAAATAATAACAAGAAGAAATAATAATAAGAAATAGAAGAATAAAGAAATAAAAATAGTAATAAGAAATTGTAACAACATCAGGAAGAAAATAATTTAATGATAATAATAATAATTACTAGTATTAGTTGCAAGTAGTAATCACTACTAGTAACCACTACGTTTCTCAAAAATTATAATCAAAACTCCTTACAATGATTCAATTATTTTCAAGTTCCTCAAAATGATTCAATTATTTTCAAAAACTGTTCGAAATTCAATTATTTTTAATTTCTAGTATTTTTATAAAATTTGGTAAAAGAATTCAATTATTTAAAAAAAATTGATAAATTTCATCCGAAATTCAATTATTCTTAATTTCTAGTATTTTCATAAAATTTGGTAAAAGAATTCAATTATTTAAAAAAAATTGATAAAATTCATCCGAAATTCAATTATTTAAAAACAATTGATAAAATTCAATTATTTTCATAAATAATAAAATTTCAACAAAAATTCAATTAATTAAGAAAAACATTCAAAAAAATTTCCAAAAAAATCAATTATTTAACAAAATTTTTATACAATTCTTCACAATAATTCAATTACTTTCACTAATAAAAACATTTTTCATAAAAATTCAATTTTTTATAAAAATTTTTCATAAAATTCGAAACAAGAATTTAATTATTTTCATAAATAATAAAACTCATCAAAGAATTTTAATAATTTTTAATTGGATTTTAAATTAATTAATCGAAAAATTCAATTATTTTCACAAATAAAGTCTTTCACAAAAATTCAATTATTTAAAATAAATTTTTCATAATATTTATATTATATTTCGAGAATATTAATTATTTAAAAGAATGTTTATAAAATTCTTATGATGAATTCAATTATTTTCGAAAATAACAAAATTTTTCACAGAAATTCAATTTTTTTAAAACATTTTAATAAAATTTTTCGCAATAATTCAATTATTTTTATAAATAATAAAATTCATTGCAGAATTTCAATTATTTTTAATACAATTTTACAGAAATTGATAAAAAAAATTTAATTATTCTCAAAATTTTAATTTCAATTTCTCGAAAAAAACAATTATTTAAAAAAATGTTTTTTTAAAATTCTTTGGAAGAATTCAATTATTTACAAAAATAATATAATTTTTTACAGGAATTCAATTATTTTTGAAAATATTAGATTTTTCACAAGAATTCAATTATTTTTGAAAATATAATTAGATTTTTCACAAGAATTCAATTATTTTTGAAAATGTTAGATTTTTTACAAGAATTTAATTATTTTTGAAAATTTTAATAAAATTGTTCGAAAGAAATCAATTATTTCAATTACAATTTTAATTAACTTTTTTTGAACTAATTCAATTATTCTTTTAGATTTTAATAAAATTCTTCCGATGAATTCAATTATTTACATATAAATAATTCTTCGAAAGAATTCAATTATTACAGATAAATAACAAAATTATTCCCAAAAATTCAATTATTTTGAGGCATAAACTGTAATTATTCTTAAAAATTTAATTTCAATTCCTGGAAAAAATAAATTATTTACAAAAATGTTTTTTTTTAAAATTTTTTGGAAGAATTTAATTATTTACAAAAATATTAGAATTTTTCACAGGCATTCAATTATTTTCAAATATTTTAATAAAATTGTTCGTAAGAAATCAGTTATTTTAAATACAATTTTAATGAATTTTTTTTGAAATAATTCAATTATTCTTTTAGATTTTAAAATTCTATTATTTTCATAAATTATAACAATATTCATCACAAGAATTCAATTATTTTCAATAATATAATAAATTTTCCCTTCGAAATTGAATTATTTAAAAAAATTCTAATAAAATCGATCGCAAGAATTTAATTATTTTCATAAATAATAAAATGCTTTTTAGAAATTCAATTTTTGAAATTTAATGAGATACCACATAGACATTTAATTATTTTCAAAAATTTCAATTTCTTTGGTAAATTTATTTTTAAAAACTTTTTGCAATGCAATCATTTTCAATAATTTATTATTTTCATAAAATTTCCAAACAGAATTCAATTAGTTAACAATTTTTTTGTAAAAATCCTCGTAAGAATTCATTTTTTTTCATGAATAATGAAAATAAATTTTTGTCAGACTTGTGAAGTGTCCAAAACGAGTTTGTTTGGTAGTCAAGTTTAATTTTTCGATAGCTACTTTTCTACTACTTTTTTTTGGTTTGAAATCTACTTTTTGCTATTTTTTTCAAATTAATTATCGAGTGCGAAGTCTGATTGTTAATAGTTAGTAAATATTTGCTTTAATTTTAATTCTTTTTTATTTTTATACTTTATGTATTTAATAATAAGGAGATTATATTATTTATATAATTATAGAAATAAAAATTATATGCTTTTATTATTATTATATTATATTAATTAGGGAAAGATAGTCAAGGTTGGACCACCTTTTTAACTTTGTTTATAACTTTTTAAAAAAAAAATTTAGGCAATTGAGTTATTGCAATTAAAATAGTATTATTTTATATAAAATAATATTTAATAAAATAAAATAAACTTTATTTATTTTATTATTAAATAATTAATACTATATTCTTTGTTATATATATATATATATATATAATAATAATAATAATAATAATATGTACGTTCTACAAAGTGGACAAGCCTTATCCGCCTATTATACTAATTCCATAATGAATCACCATTCGTGCAGTGATTACGTTTCGCTGCTAATTGATCTCCCCCCCGTTTTCTCGTTAAATTGCTGATGAGCGTTTCCATTATGAATAATAATTCATTTCGTTTGTCAGTTCGTGAAATGCTTTCTTGATTAATTGATAATAATCCGCGAGTGTGTTAAAATCTCCAAATTTCCCCTCCTAATTTTCAAAAGGAAACCCTTTTTCAATATTGACCTAAATATTTGCCTCTTAACTCTTATAAATATTTACTTAAATTTTTCAGGTTCTATTTGCATCCTTTAATTTTTGTAAATATTGACTTTATTTTCTTAGGTTCTATTTGCATTTTTTAATTTTTAAATGTTGACCTTAATTTTTTTAAGGTTATGTTTTGCTTTTAAATACAATTAATAATTGTTCTTAACTATTAAATAAAGACCTAACAATTTTTTAGGGTTATGTTCGTTAAATTTTAAATATAGAGACCGAAAATTTTTGTTTTTAGTAAATTTGAAGTAGACGACACATTTTTAGTTTTCGTTAAATTTTAAATAAAGACCTAAATTTTGAAGGTGATGTTCGTTAAATTCTAAATATAGAGACCGGAAATTTTAGTTATCGTTAAATTTTAAATATAGATACCGAAAATTTTAATTTTTGTTAAATTTTAAATAAAGGCCTAAATTTTTAAGGTTATGTTCATTAAATTTTGAATATAGAGACCGAAAAGTTTATAGTTTTCGTTAAATTTTAAATATAGAGACCGAAAATTTTTGTTTTCGTTAAATTTTAAATAGATAAATTTTTAGGGTTAAATATTCGCCTATTTAACTATTAAATATTGAGTTAAATTTTCAAGTGTTTCACTTTAAAAAGTTATACTGAAATATTTTGAAAATTATTTTCTTCATTCAAAATAAAAATGAGAATGAAAATCTTGAGAAACTCATTAGTCCAATTTTTAAGTTAAAGAAAGAGAGTGTAAAAGAGAAAGAAAGAAAGAAAGAAGAGGGGGGGGGGAGAAAAAACTCCACGTCATCGAAAACAACTTTAGGTGTATATCTAAAGAAACCACTTTGAAAGCTTCACAACTCCCTAATGACTTGTAAGTGAGATAAGAGGAAGAAGTTTCGATTCTCGTAACGAGGATGTCACCTCATTGTAATCCTGGTTTGGTTTCTTGTTTTCTCGTGGGAGGGGGGGGGGGTTTCCTCCTTAACCCCATACTTTCTTGGTTTTTTTTTCTTTCCCCGGACTTTCTTAGTTAAAACTTATTGAAATTTTGTTGACAGTTTTTTTTTTTTTTTTTTTTTTTCTCAAGTTTGCCAAGTTTTGACAATGTTACACGCTTTTAAAAAGTTTATATATTTAATGGAGCATCTTATGAAAAAGCTGTATGGAAAATTCTTTACGTTCTTTACTTAATGGATTCTTAATGACCTCTTCTGGTATGGGCCGAAGGCGACAAAGAAGAACTTCCCTCTCTCTCTTTTTTTTATTTTTCCCTCTCTCTCTTTTTTTATATTTTCCTGTTTCAAAAACGAATTAAATTATTATTTTCCATTTTATTCAAACAAAAAAGAAAAAAATAAAAAAAAATAAAATTTTTTTTTTTTTTTTAAATAATAAATTAAAGTTTTGACCCAATTTTTGGAAGTAAATTCACCTTCAGGTTGTTATTCTAAGTTTAAAGTTTTTATTTGCCGACATTGGCCCTTATAAAAGCTATCGTTCAATTTTTTTTTTTTTTTTTTTTTTTTTGAGGGAATGTTTAGTTTATGACTTATGAGATATTGACCTACATTTCAATTTTTTTTATTTCATTTTTCCCCCCTTGTTTATTACGTATTTTTTTGAAATTATGTATTCTTTTATGATGATAATTATTCTATTGCAGAATCACCCTAAATGACCTAAATTTGGAGGTTGTTTTTGAAAAGAATTTAATGAGTCAGCGCCGGTTAATTTATTTTATATTAAAAATAGAGAGTGATTTATTATTTATTAATAAAATGTTACAATAGTTTTCTATGTGGGAAAAATAAATTTAGAGGTTCTTAATGTTAATGATAATAATAATAATTAGGTATTAATTTTTTTTTTGAAGTCAAATGTTGAATTATTATTACTATAACAATAATAATTAATTATAATGTACAATATTATTAAATAATAGTACTTCTTTATTTTTTTAAAAATATATTTAAAAATGTAAAATTATAATAATAATAATAATAATAATAATAATAATAATAATAATAATAATAATAATAATATTATAAAAATAATATTTTTGCTTTCAATTAGCAATTTTCATTTTCTAATTTAAAAAAAAAATTTCCATTTTGTATTCCTATTGTTGCAATATTTTGTTGACTATATTTAAAAATGTAAAATAATAATAATAATGTTATAATAATAATATTTTCGCTCTTAATTAGCGATTTTCATTTTCTAAATTAAAAAAAAAAAAAAAAAAAAAAAAAAAAAATTAATTTTTTATTTCTATTTTTGCAACATTTTGTTAACTATATTGAAAAATGTAAAATGTAAAATAATAATAATAATAATAATAATAATAATAATGTTATAATAATATTTTCGCTCTTAATTAGCAATTTTAATGTTCTAAATTTAAAAAAAAATTCTATTTTTTATTCCTATTCTTGCAACATTTTTTTAAAACTATAATTAAAAATGTAAAATAAAATAATAATACTAATAATAATGATAATAATAATAATGATAGTTTATAATAATAAAAAAAGAGAAAATATAAGGGAGAGAGAGTGAGAGAGAGAAGGTATGATAAGCCAAATGATAATTACAGAACCGTCTGACTCGACAAATTTATGCTGGAATGAATTATTGATAACTGAATTCCAATCACCGTCTCTCGTTCTCCCCTTAATTCTGATATATGTAGAAACGAATTTTCGAGAGTCGTCATGTCGCTCGGATATTGGAAATCGATTTCAATGTCTCGTTATATTTAATCCCTTCCTCGTTGATGCGTAATGAATTATTTGCCTCCTCGTACGATCGGCACTTTAATTTTCCCTCTTCTTTTTTTCCATTTAATATTATTTTCGCTCTTAATTAGCAATTTTTATTTTCTAAATTTAAAAAAAAAAATTCACATTTTATTATTTCTATCCTTGCATTTTTTTTTAACTCCTCATTTTATTAAAACTCTTTTATAAAAAATAGAGAAACAGAGAACTTTGAATTTAATTTTACTTTTTTTTTATTTAAAAAAAAATTCTACATTTTTTTATTTCTATCCTTGCAATATTTTTTTCTTTAAATCTTTAATTTTCCTCTTTTTTGCATTTAATATTCTTTTCGCTCTCAATTAGCATTTTTTATTTTCTAAATTTTTTTTTTTTTTTTTTTTTTTTTTTTAATTTTATTGTCAGTGATGGATTTTAGTTAATTAATTTGTTAAGATAAATAGTCAATTTGACTCAGAATAATCGTTAATCTCGCAGTCTTATTTTTTATAATGATGAATATAATTAGCAAAAAATTAATTAATTAAAAAAGAGAAGAAAATATTTTTTTAGACATTCTCATCGTATATTGCAATAATAATTAAAATAATAATTATAATAAAGAAATAAATAATTAATTTTCGATATTTTTCTTTGTTTCAGGTACGTGTGAAAATTTAACTTCATTGTTCTATTCAGTTTGGTTCGGAAACGTGAAATTGAAAAGGAAAATAGTAAAACGAATTGGGTGAGTTTTTTTATTTAAAAAATTTATATAAATTGACGCGAAACCATTCTTTTTAGCTTACTTTTTAAGATACATTTTTTTAATGTTGAAAATGAAAAGTAACAATTAAAAAAAAAAAAAAAAATTTGGCACATTATTAGTTATTTTATCTAGAGCGAATTATTTATTTATTTATCTTAAAAATTTCTAAAAATTGACGCTAAACTATTCGTAAGTAGCTTACTTTTTGAGATAGATTTTTTTAAAATCAAAAATGAAAAGTAATATTAAAAAAAAAAAAAAAAAAAAAAAAAAAAAAAAAAAAATTTGGCACATTATTAGTTATTTTAACTAGAGCCAATTATTTTATTTATTTATCTTAAACATTTCTAAAAATTGACGCGAAACTATTCGTAAGTAGCTTACTTTTTGAGATACATTTTTTTAAAATCAAAAAAAAAAGAAAAAACTTATGGTACATTATTAGTATTTTTAACCAGAGGAACTTAATTCTTTAATTAAAAAAACGTTGTTAATTTTCGTCAATTTTCGTACACAATGTTTTTCTTTAATTAAAAGCAAAAAAAAAGTGCAATAAAAGCAAATGTAATTGAACGTACATTTCTTTTGTGTGAGCGTGTTTTTTTAAATGATTTTCTCAGCCCTTGTGTTTGTGTGTGTATAGATGTTTATTTTTCATTTTATCCAAAGGGAGCGTAAATAGGCCCTTAACTTGTTTTTACTTAATATAGAACAAATGAAGTTTAACGATTTTAATGGAATAAATACCGAGGAGTGAGAGAGAGAATCGAGTTGTATACAACTTTGTTGTATGTGCTCAATTTATTCTGATCTCTCACGAGCCCAGGGAGCTGATTAAAGCCTTTGCCCCATTTACTCGATTCCCTCTTCGTTTATTGTAACTATATATATACACACACCAACATTTAGTCGATATAATGAAAATAATTAAAGCTCATCTATCTCAAAGGATATCGACTCTCCTTCTCTGATTATTTGTCACTTCTAATCAGCCAACGTACTATATATATGTATAATTTCAATCAGGATGCATTTTTTTTTTTTTTTTTTTTTTTTTATAATAAAAAATAGTTGGAGATTTTATTTATTTTATAAACCAGTCGGTTTTATTTATTAAAATCACAAAAAAAATATTTATTATATAAAAAGAATTTAAATCTGGAATCAGTTTTTTTTTTTTTTTTTTTTAACCGAAAAAGAAAGCCACAGTTATTATTTATTTTATAAACAAGTTCTTGTGATTATTACCAGAGAAAAGAAAAAATAATTGTTAAAGTTTGAAACAATTTAATTAATAATATTTAATTAATAAAAGTCATTTTAACTAAAAAAAAGTTGGGGTTAATGCTACAAAAAATAGGGGTTTTTAATTATTTCACTTAGGGGTTAAAATAGAGATTTAATCTATAAAACTAAGTTTTTTTTTGTAAAATCAGTTCAAAGGAAAAATGAAAAGATTTTTGTTTTTTCGTTAACAAAAAAAAAAAAAAAACAATAATGATCGCGTGAGAAAAGGAATTTAAACCACAAGCAAAAAAAATTGCATAAAATGAGAACATCTTTGTACTCGCATGTGCCAGAAGGCGTGAATGACGAGGAAGCTTATCGTGAAGATTAGGAAACGAATAAATTACTCTCTGAGAGCCATGAGCTTCTTCGTGTCTTTCTCACCCCTCTCTCCCTCTCTCACTCTCTCGTCTTCTGCTTTAAACCAAGTTTCATTTCCATCTGCCTTTCATCGAACTCCTTTCATTATCGTCTCGTCAACAATATTTTTTTATTCAATTTCTTTCACTCTTTACTTTTCATTTGTGCATTTCTTTTAATGAACAATTTTTTTTCTCGAAATATTTATTTTAACCCCCTAAATATTTTTTTTCGAAATATTTATTTTAACCCCCTAAGTATTTTTTTTCGAAATATTTATTTTAACCCCTAAAGAATTTTTTAAAAGAAAAGTTTAAGAAAGAAAATGTCTTTTTTCTATACATTCATTTTAACCCTATAAAATTTTTTTAAAAAGTATATTTTTGAAAAGTACAAGAAAAAGAAAAGAATATTTTTTTCTTGAAATGTTCATTTTTACCCCCTAAAAAGATTTTTAAAGAAAAAGTTTTGAATACTAAGAAAAAAGAAAATTATTTTTCTTGAAATATTTCTTTTGAACCCCCTAAAGAATTTTTTAAAAGGAAAGTTTAGAAAAGAAAATTTTGTTTTTCGAAATATTCATTTTAACCCACTGAAAATTATTTTAAAATTATAGTTTTAAAAAATAAGAAAAGAAAAAGAACATTTTTTTCTCGAAATATTTTTTTTAACCCAATAAAGAATTTGTTTAAAAGAAAAGTTATGTAAAGACAATTTTTTTTCTGTAAATATTTATTTTAACCCCCTAAAAAATTTTTTTTGAAATATTTATCTTAACCCCCTGAAGAATTTTTCAAAAGAAAAGTTTAGAAACAAAATTTCTTTTCGAAATATTTTTTTAACCCCTTAAAGAATTTTGTAAGTAAAAATTTTAAAAAAGAAAATTTTTCTCGAATCATTCTTTTTAACCCCCTGAAAAATGTTTCAACAGAAAAGTTTTAAATACTAAGAAAAGAAAAATTCTTTTTCGAAATATTTATTTTAACCCCCTAAAGAATTTTTCAAAAGTGAAAGTGTAGAAAAAATTATTTTAACTCCTGAAAGAATTTTGTAAGGAAAAAGTTTACAAAGAAAAATTTTTTTTCAAAACATTTATTTTAACCCCCTAAAAATTTTTTTTAAATAATTATTTTGATTTTTTGGAAACAAAAAAATTTTATTCGAAATATTTATTTTAATCCCCTAAAGAGGTTTGAAAATGGAAAGTTTAGAAAAAAAAATTTCTTTTCTCGAAATATTCATTTTAACCCCCTACAAATTATTTTAAAACAACATTTTTCTAAAACAAAAATTTTTTTTGCCTCTTATTTATTAAATTTTTTTTCACGATATCTCTAGAAATAGTTAGAGATTAAGAAAAAAAGAGAGAAAAAGGAAATTCTTTCTCAATCGTCGTAATTTAAAAGACACTAAATTTCCACTGAGTACTCGAAAATATCTTCACTATCTCTCTCTTTCTATCCCCCCATTTCTGAGATTCCTACGGCGCACCGGAAATGTCGTTTTTGCTTCTCAAGTGCATACATACAATATATGTGTGTATATATAGTGACGACACGTGACTCTCTTACTGACAAACTTTGAAAAAAAAAAAAAAAAAAAAAAAATGCCGTCAATCGAACTGGGCGCGAAGATAGACACAAATTTATTGCTCCTTTGGGAGATAAGGGGCCAGATTATTATTTTTTTTTTTTTTTGAGAAAAGAAACAAAAAAACCAATAAATATATAATGACGCCTGTTAATGATTTTTATGGCACTAAACTTACGCTAGGCTCTAATATCTTTTTCGTCGACTCATAAACATTCTGATATAAGTCAGACGACAATGAGGGGGACAAAAAAAATGTGTTTTCTAAAATGATGCGCTCGTTTGAATTCCATAAAATCGTAATTTTCCTCTCTCCCCCTCTCTGCCGTTTTCTCTTGTTGCCTCTCGTTTTCTCACATTCTCTCCTATTTAACGACTAAAATGACTAAAATAACTAAAATTTAACAACTAAAAATATACACTTAAAATAAATTCAAACGATCTTTAAATTATTTTCACAGGTCATTTTTCTGATAGAGAATTATTTTTTGGGGTTAATTTTCCAGATTAGAGAACATTATACTCAAATTTTTAATTAGATTTTTTTTAACTTATTCTTTAAACCCTTTTTTTAAGTTATTAAGTTATAATATTTTTAAAAAATTATAGGCAATAAAAAACTATTAAAATTAATGCTTTAAAAATATTTTTAAATAATTTTTTTTATAGATAATCGATAGTCTTTCAATTATATAATTTAAAAAATTTCCAAACAATATTGAATTTTGGTAAAATCTTTTAATAAAAATAATTGAAATTTGATAAAATATTTTTTTTCAACAATTAAATTTTGGTAAAATCGTTTAAAAGTATAATTGAATTTTTGAAAAAATATAAAATAAATAATCTAATTTTTGAAGAATTTTAATTATAAATATAAACACATAATTTTTCTGAAATTTTAACAAGAATCTAAAGAAGTAAATTTTAAAAAAAATTAATGTAGGTACTTTGTTCGAAGATAAGTAAATTGACCCTAATATTGAAAATTGTTCTATTCTGTATTTTTCTTTTTTTTCTCTTTCCTATTCAACTTTTTTTTATTCTTGAAATTTTTACGAATGGAATTTCAATTTTGAACAATCCCCCCCCCACCCCCTCAATTTTTGAACCCTTAATATTAAAAATTGTTATTTATTTTGTTTCCTAATTTTATCATTGTTTTGCTTTCTTCTTCTTTCTATGTAAAACCATTTTTTTTTTATAATTCCCAAAGTTTTACATTTTTTTAACGAAATAAATTTTCTATTATTCTGGGGGGTTTAAGTTTGAACATTTAGTAGTAGTAGTTACCCTAGCGGTAAAAAATTGTATTTAATTTGTCTTTATTAACTAAAAAAAGTGTTAAAAATAAAAAGAAAAAATTACGTCATGGGGGTTCAAGTACAAAGTAAATAGGGGTTTAAAGTTTTAATAAATTTAATTAAATATTTTCAAAATTGAAAATAAAAGAAAAAATTTGGGGGGGGATTCATGAAGTAAAATAAGTTCTAGAATAAGGAAAAAAAATTACAATCACAGGGGTTCAAGTATAAAATAATCAGGGGTTCAAAGTTTGAATAAATTGAAAAGTAATCTAAAAAAAATTTCCTTTTAAATGTATGTTTAATAGAGTAGTAAAAATTATTACAGGCTATTAAGAATAGATAAATGCCTCAATAAAAAAAGTTCATTTATATTTATTTACTTTCTTATTTATTTCGAGAAGACGGAAGACTCGTAAAAGACTTGAATTATTATCGACATTGTGTATAACATGAAAATGGAGACAGGAAAAATAAATAAAATCAGTAAAAAAAAGAGGATCTAATGTGTCCCCTATAATTTGGATGGAAGGACTGAGAAATTTAAGGGGCCATCAAGAACAGTCAACGAGAAACACTCTTTCTCTCTTTCTCTCTCTGTTTTTCATTTGAGAGGAAACATGGAGGTGTAGAAGAAAAAAAAAGTTGTTTCGAGAAAGACAAAATGTATCTATCGTAGGGGGCACACACCAAAGTAATATACACTATTTCGAGCAATAAGACTCCTCCGCACACTTGCCCTCTCACGTGACTCGTAACTTCTATGGCGCGGCTTCTCCCAACGGAGTCATATTTTACGAGTAAATACATATAGTTGAGAGTGAGAGAGAGAGAGGAACTTTTTTCCATTCTCAGCTACCGAGACTCTTTTATGGTATTTTTTATTTATTTTTCTTTTTCATCTATTTCGCGCAAAAACCACCAGGTGTTCACTTTGTTTTTTCGTTTCTATTATTTTTTGAGAGAAAAATGAAATTTTAACACTTTTTTTCATTTTTTGAAATAAAATAGTTTATATTGTTTGTTGTTGATCCTCAATTTTTAATATTTAAAATCCTATTTTTTGTTATTTTAACCCCAACTGCAATTATTAAAACCCCTCTTTTTGTTATTTTAACCACAATTATTTTAGAGTTGTAACCCCTTTAAAATTATATTACTACTTGAATCTTCCCCCTTAAAAAAACCAAAAATCTTTATATTTTCAATTAAGAAACTCTTTCAATTTATTCAAACTTTGAACCCCTATTTTATTATTTTACTATAATTTATTAATTATTTTAATTGAACCTCTGTGATTGTAATTATTTTTCTATCTTAAAATTTATTTTACTTTCCTGAATCTCTCCCCCCCCTAAATTTTTTTTATTTTCTGTTTTTTTCTTTGAGAATTTCCACTACTTTAATTTAAATTTGCTAATACTAGAAATAAAAAAAACTTTTCTCAAAAATTATAATCAAATTCTTTAAAACGATTAAATTATTTTCAAAAAATATTCGAAATTTAATTATTTTCAATATCTGGTATTTTCATAAGTAATAAAATTAACACAAGAATTCAATTAATTTAGAATAGAATTTTCAAAAAAATTTCGAAAAAATCAATTATTTAACCGAATTTTTATAAAATTCTTCACAATAATTCAATTACTTTCACTAATAATAACATTTTTCATGGTAATTGAATTTTTAAAAAAAAATTTTTGATAAAATTCTAAGCAAAAATTCAATTATTTTCATAGATAATAAAACTCATCGAAGAATTTTAATTATTTTTAATACTATTTTAAATTAATTAAACGAAAAATTCAATTATTTTCACAAATAAAGTTTTCCAGAAGAAATTCAATTGTTTAAAATAAAATTTTCAATATATTTATTATATTACGAAAAAAATAATTATTTAAAACAATTTTTTATAAAATTCTTATGAAGAATTCAATTAATTTTCAAAAATAGTAAAACTTTTCACAGAAATTCAATTCTTTTTAAACATTTTAATAAAATTTTTCGTAATAATTCAATTATTTCCATAAATAATAATATTCTTCTCAAGAATTCAATTATATTCAGGAATTTTTATAAAATTCATGGTAAAATTCAATTATTTTAATAAATAATTGTATTCATCACAAGAATTCAATTATTTTTAAAAGTAATAAATTTTTTCTTGTAAATTCAATTATTTAAAAAAAATTCCAATAAAATCGTTCGCAAGAATTCAATTATTTTCAAAAATAATAAAGTTCTTTTTAGGAATTCAATTATTTTCAAAAAGATTTAATAAAATGCCAAACAGACATTCAATTATGTTCAAAAATTTTAATAAAATTCTTTGTAAAATTTAATTATTTTTAAAAACTTTTTTCTATTTAATGATTTTTAATATCTACTATTTTCATAAAATTTCCAAACAGAATTCAATTATTTCAAAAAAATTTTGTAAAAATCTTCGTATGAATTCAATTCTTTTCATGAATAATAAAAATTTCTCAGGAATTCAATTATTTAAATTAGAATTGAAATAAAATTAGTGGAAAGTAATCAATTATTTAAAATTTTTTATAAAATTCTTCGCTAGAATTAAATTATTTTTATAAATATTTAAATTCTTTCATGAATAATAAAATTCGTTGCAGGAATTGAATTTATTAGCAGGATAAGAAAGAAGTAAATATTTTTAATGGAAATTAGTAAAAAAGTCAGGAGAATAAAAAATATGGAATAAAATTTTGTCAAGTGTCTAAAACTAGTTTTTTTGGTCGTTAAGTTTAATTTTTCGATAGCTACTTTTTTTACTAAATTTTTTAGTTTGAAAGCTACGTTTTGCTACTTTTTTAAAATTAGTTATCGAGTACGAAGTCTGAGCAAAAAAAATTAATTAAGAAAAAAAGAAATAACACCCCTTTTTGAGACACTCTCATCGTATATTACATCAAAATAATACTTCTAAATAAATAAATAATTTTTCGATGTTTTTCTTTGTTTCAGGTACGTCTGAAAATTTATCTTCACTGTTCTCTTCAGTTTGATTTAGAATTCTGATATTTAGAAAGAAAGTATTAAATCGCATTGGGTGAGTTTTTTTATTTGAAAATTTTTTATAAATTGACGCGACACTATTCGTACTAGCTTACTTTTTGAGGTACATTTTTTTTAAGTCCAAAATGAAAATTTTATAAAAATGACCTTTAAAAAAAAACCTGCAATTTTTTCGAACCCTAGAAATTTAATTTTCTTCTTGAACCATTTCGAAAAATCTTAACTTTCCATTCCATGAACCTCTATTATTTAATTTAAGCTTTAAACCACTACTTTTTTTTGGAATTAAAATTGTTTTTTTCTTGAACCCCCCTTTTTCCTCTTCAAATTTATTTTCTATTTATCGATCGGATAACTTTGAATTAGAGAGGAGTCTAATTTACATAATTGGTACTGATTTAAAATTAAAAAAAAAAAAAAAAAAAAAAAAAAATCTTTCTTTTAGTGGACACAAAGTAAAAAAAAAAATTGCCACGATGATGATAATGATCATCTTGAAAATGAGTTTAGCAATATATATCGTATAACGATAATAATTTATCACTCGAAACAAACATCTGTTCCTCGACTCTCTCTCTCTCTCTCTCTCTGACTCTCAATTGCTCTTTTGTTTGATTTCCAACATCCCTTGTGAATATAATAATGCTCAAGCGATTTCATTCAACGACATATGTCCTTCTTGTAAAACCCGGTCACTATTCGCGTTATCCTATTTTCGATCTGAAACCCTCATCTCCCCACTCCACTCTCTCATTCCCCCCACCCCTTTTTCTCTCTCATATCGCTCTCCTCTTGTTTCCGCAACTTTCCCTCGGGATTTCGCATTATATTTATACATATATAGATATATGTATACAATTCTCAAATTCGCGATGCGTAACGCTTTATCTGAATTACCACCCCACCCCCCCCCCCACTCCCCATTTTCTCTGTGAATTATAAAGTGTGTCCCAAAGGAAACAAGAACTACTGCAATGGGGTTTCCGGCGTAAAAATATCCAAATGGACTCGAGAGAATATATCGTTGGGTTATACACCACACAGTATGAGAAAGAGAATGAAGAAGTGAGGAGAGGGGAGGGGGTGAGGGGGAACCATTAACCAGTAACCGTTCATTAGATGGTACACTCGTTGCTAATGGCACGCTGAGGTCAAATTGGGGTCCAGTTTTTTTTTTTTTTTTTCAAGGTTCTACACACCTGACAGAGTACTTGAATTGAAAATTCCCCTCTCCCCCCTTCTGCTCCATATGTACTGTTTGACTTCTTTCTTTCATGGAATATTTTTTTTTTTTTTTTTTGTTATGTACACAGTAAATTGTATGTCAAGTGAGAGAGCTTATTACCTCCCCCCTCTCTTCCTTCTATTTTTCTTACTCACCTTACATATTGCTATAGAATTTACTTCCGGTCCATCTCTCAAAATAACAGTAATTAACTATATATCCAGTGAATAACGATTGTTGAACCGTTTCGAAATTTTTTTTTTCGTTTTCATATTGTATTGTGTATATTTGATACTATAGATATTTTTTTTTAGTGCATTATGGACCAGGAGAATTGTGGAGGTGGTGGGGGGGGGAGGAAGGAAGTAAATTTTTTTACCAATTGGAGAAATTATTTTTACATTTTACTTTCAACATATATACGAATAATCATTTACAAAAATGGGAAAATTTTCTGTCTTCTTTGATTTAAATTATATTCCTCTAAAATTGACAAGTTTTTTTTTTTTTCTTTTTTTTTTTTTTTTTTTTTTTTTTTTTTGTAATGAATTGTGTATTTAGTGGTACAAAATAGGAAAAAAATAGTTAAAAATTTTCAGAAACATCTACAATTTTCATCTTTTTACAAAAAAAAAAAAAAACTGTGAAATAGGCTATTTTTGCCAAAATTCAAAACCAAAATATTTTATGAAGACCACGCTAAATTTTAAAATAATTTTTATTGAATGGTTTATTTAGTGATACAGAACAGGAAGAAAATATTTTGTTTTCTCGAAAAAAGCCCACAATTCTCATCTTTTTTCAAAAAAAAAAAAAAAAAAAAACCGCCCCAAACTGAGAAAAAAGTTACTTTTGTCAAACTTTAAAGTAAACTTCATGAAGACCACGCTAAATTTCACAATAATTTTTAGTAAAGCGTATATTTAGTGATACAGAATTGAAAAAAAATTGATCTTATTCGTAATCGCCCACAATTTTCATCTTTAAAAAAAAAAAAAAAAAAAAAAAGGAAAATTAATAATAATTGTTATAGTACCTATAATAAAATAATAATAGTTTATTATTAATAACAATAAAAATAATAATTTATTATTAATAATATGAAAAATAATTTATGAATAAACAATTGCAAAAATTATTAAAAATGACAATTAAAAAAAAAATTTTTTTTTTAAAAAGTTTTTAACAGGAAAAGGGGGGGGGGTGTTACAATATTTTTTAAGATAGGAAGGAAGGCAGAAAAGAGAGAGAGAGAGAGAGAGAAATAAGTAAAGAGAGGAAATAGGATAAAAAAATGTTTTTAAAAAAAATATTCTTGTCAACTTTTATAAATTACAGTACTATATATTTTAGGCTACTTCTACAAATATATTAATAATAATAAATCGTTGATTTTCCGGGTTGGGAGGGGGGGGAGAAAAACATTTTTTTTTTCATCTTCTTCAAGATGTAACACTTTTTTTTTTTTTTTTTTTTTTTTTTTTTGATGACTTTTTACACACTTGAACGGGTCACTAATGACATATGAGTGTATGTTTGAGTAAATTGAGGGCGAGGAAAAAGAAAAAAAATACCCCCCTTCCCCCTTCACAGTCCCTTTGCCCCTTTTCTTCTCTTGTAACACACACTGACGTCCTAAATAAATAGAGAAAACCAAGTGAGAGAGAGAGAGGGAGAATTTTAAAAACTAGTGAAACTTGATGTTTACATTTTCCACACTCGCCAAAAAGAGAGATAATAGTAAAAGGGTGGGGGAAAGGGAGAGAAAGAGAAAAAAAACTAGTTTGTTACTTTACTGTCGAGATTAATTATTTTTTATTTATTTTTTTTTATATTTAATTTTATATCCCACTTGTCTTTTATTAGAGGAATTCTCATTCTCCCCCCCCACCCCCTCTTTCTTTCTTTCTCTCTCTCTGTCTCTTCGTGAGGAATGCCTTTGAATACACTCGAGTCACTAAAAACCCTTCAAGTTCTGGAATTTTTCCTTCTTCTTTTTTTTTCTATATATATATACTTTTTTATTTGTACATTCTTTTATACAGTGTAGAAGTCCAAATGAACCAACAAAATTTATTGAATACTTTTCAGAAGAGAGGGAGGGGGGCAGGGGAGAAATTCCCTTTTTTTTTTTTTTGAAAAAATTTTCTCTCTTTATTGTAAAAAAAAAAAATTGTAAATTTTTTTCCAAATTAAAAACTTTAATTAAAAATTTTTCAATATATTAACAAAACTTTTTAAACTATCAGAATTTTTTTCTTTATTCCTTTTTTTTTTCTTTCATTTTCAAAAATTGATCCACATTTGAATTTGTTAAAAATAACTAATTGCTAGTAAAAAAGTGTCTAAATGTTTGTATTATATTTGTAAAAAAAACTCATTATTAGTAGAAATATAAATATTATTATTTTTCTACTAATTTTTTTTGTTAATTCCACTTTAGAGATTCAGAGTTTAATAAACTTGTAAGTCCTTAATTTTCAACAAATTCAAATTTAATTAATTTTTTTTTTAATTTAATTTTTTTAAGTCAAACAAAATTTTGTAATTGAAAAAAGCAAACAAACAACGAAATTGATAAAAGAAGGAAATTGTTTTTTTTTCGAGAAAAAAGTATAACGTCAGCTGGTGTGAGATTTGAGAAAAGATATCTCTAATTTTAGGGTAACGAGAAGATTTGGTTCTTGTGAAAAGGGAGCAAAAGGCGAATGGGGGTTAGGGAACGGGGAGGGAGGGGGGGGGGTAAAGAAATAAGGAAGATACGCGCGTCCTGCTGTTGCAGTTTCAGCGTCATCTGGTCTTCGTCTTCTTATAAAAATGTGGGGTAAAATTCGCCGCACATGGTAAAAGGATCGCTTTTCCCCGAAAAAGGTCATATCGACCTCTGCCCCCCACCCCCCTTCTACTACTACTGTTTTTATACGTTTTTGAAACTAGCCGCGCATCTAGATTACAAACACAATTTTCCTTTTTGGTGTCATAATCTCAGTACGTGTTTACAAACCAGGTCTCTCTCTCTCTCTCTCTCTCTCTCTTACTCCTAAATTTTATGGCACGTGACTATTTTTTTACCCCCCTCTCACTCTACCCACCCTACGAAATTTGAGATTACAGATTGCTAACTAAAGTAATATTTATTTTTCTTACGAGGAGAATATTTCCGGTGAAATTTATACTACTCAGATATTAGAGAAAAAATAATAAGTAAAAAGAATTTTTTTAAACCCTCCTCCTTTCTCTACCCCCCCCCCCCTCCTACTATTGCTGCATAATTTTAAAAATAATAATAATATATTTTTGTTCGCTGAACATGATGCCACGACTGATAATTACCGATCAGATCAGAATTTTACGAAAATTTTGATTTAAGATAAAAAAAACGAAGAATTTTGAAAAAATGGGGGGTAAAGAATCTAAGAAATTATTTTTTCCCTAATTTTTGATATTGGAGTGATTTTCAATATAAGTATGTCTTTTGAATACGATTCTGTTTCTTAAAATTTACTAACATGTTGGAATTTTCAAAAAAGTGGGAATAAAAATTTTTTAAAAATTAATAAATTTTTTGAAAAAAAAGTGAGTGTGAAGTCTCAAAACAAATTTATGTTTTATTATTTTTAATATTGGAGTGCTTTTCAATATTTTTTTGTTCACTGAATATGATTCCGCTTCTTAAAATTTCCTAGTATGTCAGAATTTTGAGAAAAGTGTTGGTAAAGAGTGAAAAAAGTTTTTTTTGTTTTTTTATTTTTGTTATTGGACTGATTTTTAATGTATTTTTGGTCGCTAAACATTATGCCATGACCAAAAATTATTTACATGTCAGAATTTTAAAAGAAATGGGGTTAAAAAAAATATAGAATTTTGAGAAAAGTGGGGGGTAAAAACTCAAAAAAAAATTTTGTTTTCCTTATTTTTGATATCGTACTGATTTTCAATGTATTTTTGTCGTCTGATTACGATTCAAGGTGTTGAAATTGTCTAGTATTTTAGGATTTTGAGAAAAGTGGGGGTAAAGACCAAAAAAAGGTGTTTTTGAAGATTTCCTACCCCCACTTTTCTCAAAATTCTTCTTTTATTTTGGTCTCATGCGTATATCAGTATCATAGTGTATGATTTAAACTTTCATTTAACACCTCATGAAAATCACTAACGCATTATATCAAAAAGAAAAAAAAAATATTAAAAATTCTCAAAAAAAACATTTATATCCACACTTTTTTCAACACATGTCTCAAAACAGAATCCACAGAGTGGTTGACAATCAAATCAAAAGTACTAATTAAAATTTTAAAAAAATTAACATTTAGTTTTAATTTTTCAAAAAAAAAAAAAAAAAAAATTCATTTAAATTTTCTGAAAATTTTTTTTTTGAAAATTTAATCTCAGCAGTTTACAAAATAATAAATTAGTTTTCTTATAAAAAATGTACTTGGGTATATTTACAAAATTTTGTGGTCAAGTATGCAGAGAGTCACCCCACCTTCTTAGTGAAAAGGGATGGAGCACGTTGAGAGGGGGGGAAGGGGTGACAAATAATAGAGAATTTCAGATTATAAAAGATTGAATTGAGTGGCTAACAAAAAAAAAAATAAAAAAGAATGAAAATGATAGAAGGCAATTTTTACATACACTACACGCTGTGAGGTGATTTGTCGTTTTAAACACAATATGAATGGGTTTTTTCTATTTTTAAGCCACCTCCCCCCTCCCTCTCGCCCCTATCCTTCTGTATTATTTTGGTAAGGGGACTAAGAAAACAAAAAAAAAAAGGGTTAAAAAGAAATATATTTTTTTTTTCATAAAAACGGTCGAATATATTAGGGGGACCCCCTCTGGGTGAGTATATATAGGACCCCCCCCCCTCCCCTTCCACCCCTGAAAGTCGCGTGACCGATCAGTGATCGTTCACCCTGGCGAGCAACGCAGTTGACCATTAGGCTTATCATTGACCGCCGTCTGGTCTGACACCGGTCGCCTGCTGGTTTAAAGTCCGATAAGATGGAGAGAAATTGCGAGAATGAAAGAGAGAGAATAAAATAAGGGTGGGGGGGAGTAAAGCAGTTCTTTACGGTTCCCTGTATATGAAGAAAAACGAGCTCCGATTTCACCTTGATCGCGTGTCACTGTATACGTTGAGATAATGTTTTTTTTTTTTTTTTTTTTTTGAACCTTGACACTTTGTCCGAAAGTAAGTAAATTGAAAGATTTTTTAGTTCAATTTTTTAATTTAAACCTTTTTTTAACCTTATTTTTGAATTTTTTGAATTTTTAAATTTTAAATTTCGAAATATCGATTTGAACTCTTATTTTTTGAAGTTCAATTCGGTTCAATTGGAAAAATTAAGAAAAAACATTGGAACCCCTATTTTTCCAAGTTCAATTAGAAAAATTAAAAAAAAAGATTTGAACCCCCATTTTCTGAATTCAAATTTAAAAAATGATTATTCATTCAATTTCTATTTTACTATTATTTTGTAAAAACAATAAACGGTTTGAACCCTTAATTTTCAAATATTAATTTAAAACTAAAATTTGAACCCCTATTTTTCGAAATCCAATTTAAAAATTTAAAAAAAAACAAATATTGAACCCTTATTTTTTGAATTTCAATTTAAAAATGAATCTCTATTCTTGAAATTTCAATTTAAAACACAGAAACATAAGAACAATTATATATGAACCCTGTAATTTAAAAAAATTCTGATATAACTATTTACTGTTTGAACCCCTATTTTACGAATTTTAATTAAAAAATTTGAAAAAAATTGATGAACCCTTATTTTTTGAATTTTCACATCAAAGAAGAAAATATTAAAAATCTTTTAAAAACCCCTGTTTTACAAAGATTATTAGGTAACCGTTTGTTATTTGAACCCCTAATTTTTGAATGTTAATTTTTTAAAAAAATTTGATTGAACCCTTAATTTTCAAATGTTAATTTTTTTAAAAAATTGACTTGAACCCCTTTTAGAATTGCAATTTCAAAAAGAAAAATCTGTTTGAACCCCTATTTTCCAATTATTATGTTCACCATTCACAGCTTGAACTATTATTTTAATTTATATTTTACTATTTTTTTTGTAAAACAATAAACGGTTTGAACCCTTAATTTTCAAATATTAATTTAAAACTAAAATTTGAACCCCTATTTTTAGAATTTTAATTTAAAAATTAAATTTGGAATCCTACTTTTTGAATTTTAATTTGAAAAAGAAGAATATAAAAAAGGTTTAAACCCCTATTTGAGAAATATTAATTTAAAACCATTCACTGTTTGAACCCCTAATTTTTAAATAATAATTTAAAAATAAAATTTGAACCCTTATTTCTCAAATTCAAATTTAAAAGTTATGTTTAAAAGCCTATTATTAAAATTTTAATTCAAAAATTGAAAAAAAAAATTGAACTCCCGATTTTTGAGTTTTCAATTTAAAAATGAAATTCGAATCTCTAATTTCAATTTAAAAAAGAAAAAAACAAGAACAATTGTTTGAACCCCTAATTTTTAAGTTATTTTTCAAAAAACATGTGCTTGGACCCTTTTTTGAATTCCAATTTTAAAAAAAAAAACTATATTGTCTGATTCTCTATTTTAATATTATTAATTAATTATTCTTGAACCCCCTTTTTGAATATTTGAATTCCCAAAAAAAATTATTATTCAAAACCCTGTTATTTTGCAAATATTATTGTAAACCATTAAAAATTTGAATGCCAAATTTTCAAATATTTTTTTAAAACTAAAATTTTGAAGCCCTATTTTTCGAATTTGAATTTAGTAATTAAATTTTGAACCCCTAGTTTTTGAATTTCAATTTAAAAATTTTTGAAAGCCTGCTTTTTGAATTTTAATTTAAAAATTGAAAAAAAAATATTGAACCCCATTTTTTAGAGTTTCAATTTAAAAATGAAAGTTCAGTTTAAAAACGAAAAAAATAAGAACAATTGTTTGAACCCCTATTTTAGAAATATTATTTCATAACCATTTACTGTTTGAACCCCTCTATTTTTAAATAATAATTTAAAATTAAAATTTAAACCCCTAATTTTTAAATATTTAAAAAAATTTCTTTGAATTCATTTTTTTTTAATTTGACTTTAAAAAAAATTATTTTTGCCTGATGTCCTAATTAAAAAAAAATTATTATTTTGCAACTATTAAGTTCATAAACCCGCCTGTTTTAAAGCATTTATTAAAAAAATATTGAAACTATTTTTTTTAATCCTAAATAACAAAATTAAATAAATAATACATTATTATGAATTATTTTTTATTAATAATAAAAATTATTTTTTTATTAGGTACACATTACTAAACCCTTTAACGACGAGATGTGCTACTTTTCAACATGAATTTCAATCTCTTACAATTAGTAGAAAAAAGCCATAAAAGTTTTTAAAAGTCCATACCCTACTATTTTTGGGGTCGCTCTTTCGAATGGTGTGGTCAAAATTTTCAAAAAATGATATTTAACCCTTCTTTTTTCAAAAATACTAAAAAATGTCAAGTTTTTTTAATGTAATTTTTTTCAAAAGAATTTTTTTCTCTGTCATAACGCTTTTCAAATACGACAAAAAGTATCAGAAACGTGTTCCCGATATTTGTACTTGAAAAATATTCATTTATAATTTTTATTTTTTTCGATTTTGAATTTAAAATGGCGCTTGAAGGACAAAATTTTTCCCTTATTTTACGTAAGATGACAAACTTTTTCAAAATTGCCCAAATCTGATTGAAATTTGTTACTCGGGGGTTTTTGGGGTCGCTGATTACGATTCTGATGTTAGTTTTTAAAAATTCAAAATGGCGGATCCAATATGGCGGATGACTTTTTAAAAATTGATCGGATTCGATTGAAACTCGTTACTCGGTGGTTTTCAGGGTCGCTGGTTACGAATCCGATGTTAGTTTTCCAAAATTTAAAATGGCAGATCTAATATGGCAGACGAAATAAAAAAATTGTTCAGATTTCCTTGAAACTTGTTGCTTGGGGGTTTTTAGGGTCGCTGATTGCGAATTTGATATCAGAATTTCAAAATTCAAAATGGCGGATCTAATCTGATAGATGACTTTTTTAAAAATTGATCGAATTTGCTTGACATTTGTTCCTCTGGGGTTTTTGGGTCCCCTAATGACGAATCTGACATTAGATTCCACAAATCCAATATGGCGGATTCAAAATGGCGGACTAATTTTTCAAAAATTTCTCAAACCTGATAAAAACTCGTTACTCGTGGGTTTTTGGGGTCGCTGGTTACGAATCCGATGTTAGTTTTTCAAAATTCAAAATGGCGGATTCGATATGGCGGACGAGGTTTAAAAAAATATTTGGATTTATATATAAATTTATACTTAGGGTATCTTGGGGTCGATAATTACGAAACAGATGAATTTCTGGATTTCTATGTAAATTAGTATTTATTTGTATTAATGGTTTGTTCTTACCAATTCTTATAGCTATTTTATACCAAGCATTTTGAATTTTAAAAAACGAACATCGGATTCGCAATCAGCGGACCCAAAAACCCACAAGTAACAAAATTCAAGCGAATCCGACTAATTTTTTAACTTCGTCCGCCATATTCGATCCGCCGTTTTGAATTTTGAAAAAGTAACATCGATTTTTTCGTACCGTAGATCACTTTTAACTTTCCCTGTCCAATATTGTGAAATATTGATTAGTTGATACTGATAGAGTAAGAGCAAATAGAGTATAATAATTTCGCCATTTTGAATTCAAGCAAATCCGAACAATTTTTTTATTTCGTCCGCCACATTAGTTCCGCCATTTTCAATTTTGAAAAACTAACATCGGATTCGTAACCAGCGACTCCGAAAACTCCCGAGTAACGAGTTTCAAGCGAATCCGATCAATTTTTTAAAAAGTCATCCGCCATATTGGATAAGACATTTTGAATTTTGAAAATCTGTTATCAGATTCGTAATCAGCGACCCCAAAAACCCCCGAGTAACAAGTTTCAAGGAAATCTGAACAATTTTTTTATTTCGTCCGCCATATTAGATCCGCCATTTTGAATTTTGAAAAACTAATATTGGATTCGTAACCAGCGACCCCGAAAACCCCGGAGTATCAAATTTCAATTAGATTTGAGCAATTTTGAAAAAGTTTGTCATCTTACGTAAAATAAGGGAAAAATTTTGTCCTTCAAGCGCCATTTTAAATTCAAAATCGAAAAAAATAAAAATTATAAATGAATATTTTTCAAGTACAAATATCGGGAACACGTTTCTGATACTTTTTGTTGTATTTGAAAAGCGTTATGACAGAGAAAAAAATTCTTTTGAAAAAAATTACATTAAAAAAACTTGACATTTTTTAGTATTTTTGAAAAAAGAAGGGTTAAATATCATTTTTTGAAAATTTTGACCACACCATTCGAAAGAGCGACCCCAAAAATAGTAGGGTATGGACTTTTAAAAACTTTTATGGCTTTTTTCTACTAATTGTAAGAGATTGAAATTCATGTTGAAAAGTAGCACATCTCGTCGTTAAAGGGTTAACAATGAAAATTATTAAAAGTTGTTAAAATTAAAATAACTTTTCATTGAAATATTTAAATTAATAATATAATTATTATTATTTATTAATAGTATAATTACTATTATTAATTAATAATAAAATTATTATTAATGAATTTTCACAATAAATAACGTGTATTTAAAGTTATTTAAATACACAATTCGCAATGAGAGGGGGAAATGAGAAAAAAAAAATGTTTGAAAGCAGTCCAATTTAGATAACAATCTAATCAAACAACAATTCCCATTGGAAAATTAAACAATGTTTCAATCAAAATGATGAATAGTTACTTGGCTGCGGTAAAATGGCACGTATATACATTTTAATGTTGGACAATTATTATTGATACACGCAAAAGAACTCGGGACAACGAGAGTATGAGTATGTTTGTGTGTGTGTGTGTGGGGGGGGGGGGTTTGAGGCGTATTACTTTCACTGTTTGACTGAAATGGCGTTTGTTACGAAATATATGTCTTACGAAGCACAAGTACATACATGCATGTACACTTTAATTTTTATATTTATCCCTTTACAAAGCAACTCCTGAGAATTTTTCTTCCTCAGCTTTTTTTTTTAATGAATTTTTTTTCTGTTCTACTTTTTTCCCTTTTTATTCTATTCCTTTAACTTGTAATGAAAAAAAAAAAACCTTCACCTGAATATGTTTTTCCTTATAAAAATAATAGTAATTAGCAAAGATAAATTAATTATTACTAAAAATGAGAAAATAAATTTTTAAATTTGAAAAAGCCCGCGTTAGAATTAGTTGCTAGAGGGCGCCATTGACTCTCTCGCTCGCTTTCTCGCAAGTGGTAATATTTTCGGTCAAATGATTGCAATAATAATAAAAATATATATTTAATATGAATTTCAATATAAAGACTAAAAAAATAAATAAAAAAAAATAAAAATAATAATAATAATAAAATAATAATAATAAAATAAAAATAATAATAATAATAATAATAATAATAATAATAATAATAATAATAATAATATTAATAATAATAATATTAATATTTTTAGTTTTCTCTCTCTAAAAACCAAAATTAAAAATTTTAAAAAACAAAATAAAAAAATTCCCAAAACGAATTTAATAAATTTAAAAAAAAAACAATTGAATAAATTTAATTAAAAATATGAAAAAGAAAAAAATTTTTTCCTAAAAAAAACCTCTTTTTTTTCCTCCACTACTCTTATTAATCCAGTAAAGTCACAATATTTTTTTTTCTTTCTCAACAATATCCTATCTCCTCTCCCCTCCCATTCCCCCCACCCCTTCTCTTTTCCAATGAAAATGAAACCAGTCAACTTTCCGTTGTATATAAAAAATATTTGACGAGATTTCCATTGCAAATCTCTCGCACTATATCGAAAAATATAACCGCCATGTGTGAGGGGTTTGAATGAATATATAAAAAAAAAGAAAAAAAAAAAAATTTGAAGAGATTCGAGCCGGAAATAGATAGGGCTGATATAAAAGGAGGGAGGGGGGAGGGGAGGGGACCACCGATCGTGTCGTATCTCTGAGGTGCTTTATTTTTCACGAGCCACTCGAGCTGCCCCGAAAATTCGCAATTTGGCAGAAGTACAATGGATTGGGCGACTATGAAGGGTTGCGCGGGGGTGTAGAGACAGACGGTACGAAAGGGAGAGGGAAGGGGGGAGGGAATTCAGAAGAGAGGCCTTTGCTCTATGAAGAGCTGGTCCATATAGCTAAAAAGTAATCCTCGAGGCATTATTTTGTTTATAATTTTTTATTTTTATTTATTATCATTTATTTTTATTATTATTATTATTATTATTATTATTATTATTATTATTATTATTATTATTATTATTATTATTATTATTATTATTATTATTATTATTATTATTATTATTATTATTATTATTATTATTATTATTATTATTATTATTATTATTATTATTATTATTATTATTATTATTATTATTATTATTATTATTATTATTATTATTATTATTATTATTATTATTATTATTATTATTATTATTATTTCTTATTATTTCTTATTAATTATTACTAGCAACAAAAGCTGACTTCTCACTCACTTTTATAAATAAAATTAGCAATTTTAAAAATAATAAAACGTAAAAATTTTTAATTCAAATTTTTTTTTTTTTTTTTAAATAAAATATGAATTGGAATATATAGTTTTAATATTATTATAATTATAAAAATAATATATGAATTGAAATATAGTTTTAATATTATTATAATTGTAGTAATCATATATTCTGACATAGGGAATTCAGCGAAAAGACAGAAATTTTAATTAAAAGTGCTGAAAAATATTAAATTTTTAGAATTCATAAGAAAGTTCTGAATTTATCTGTCTTCTTTGTTTGAAATTAGTTGAATTTGTCAATATATATTTAATTAATTATTAAAAATAATCGATTTCCAAAAGAATTTTAGTTCAAAACACTAAAAAAAAATTGAATTTTGAAAAAGTTAGCAATGATTGCAAAAATTCAATTATTTTCAAAAGTAATGAAATTCTTTTTCCAGAATTCAATTATTTTCAAAAGTAATAAAATTAATATCCCAGAATTCAATTATTTTCAAAATTTACAAAAAAAATCTTGACAAAATCCCAATTATTATATTTATAAATAAAAAAATTCTTTAAAATTCAATTATTTTCAAAACTTTTAATAAAATTCTTGTCAAAAATTCAATTATTTTCTCAAAAATTTTCCTCTTTTCAATGATTTTTAATATCTGCTATTTTAATAAAATTACCCCAAAAAATTCAATTATTTAAAAATAATTTTAATAAAATTGTACGCAAACATTTAATTATATTCATGAAATAATAAAAATTTCCCAAGAAATTCAATTTTTTACAAAGATTCAATTATTTTCAAAAATAATAAAATTCTTTTTAGAAATTTCAATTATTTTCAAAAATTTTAATAAAATTCATGGCAAAATTTCAATTATATTAAAAAATTTTAATAAAATTCTTGTCAAAATTTCAATTATTTTCAAAAATTATAATAAAATTCTTGTCAAAATTTTAATTATTATTTTCAAAAATTTTAATAAAATTCTTGTCAAAATTTCAATTATTTTCGCAAATTTTAATAAAATTGTACGCAAACATTTAATTATTTTCATAAATAAGAAAAATTTCCCAGGAATTTAAATATTTACAAATTTTTTATTTTATTTATTTTTATTTATTTAATTCCTTGAAAAATGTAACTATTCTAAAAAAATTTATTAAAATTTGTCAAAAGAATTCAATTATTTAAAAATTTTGTTAATAAAATTCTTTATATAAGAATTAAATTATAAGAAACATTCAATTATTAAAAAAAAATTTACTTTTGTATTTAAATAATTGAATTCTCGTAGAATTTTCTAATAAAAATTAATTTAAAAATGAATTTTAGTTAAAATTTTAGATAATAATAGAATACGAAAATAATTTTGTTATTTTGTAATTTTTATGTTTTATAACAATATTTCCAAAGTTAATTAATTTCAAAAAAATTTAAATTCGAATGTTTTGAAGAATTTTAATTCCTACGGAAAAATAATAATAATTAAATACTTAAAATATTTAAAAAAAGAAATGATTGTTTTCGAATAATTTTACAATATTAAAGATATTCGTAAATAAATTTAACAGAATATTTTTTTCAATAAAATTTTTTCCTTTATTTTCTAAAAATTCAAAAATTATCAGTTTCATTTTTAATTAAATTTTCTAATTGACAAATGTAATTTATAAACATTTTTTTTTCCTTTATTTTAAAATAACTTTTGAACTTTATTAAAACAATTGAAAAAAAAATTTATTAAAAAAAAATTAAAAATTAAAATTAAATAAATTAAAAATTTATTAAAAAAACAATTTATTTATAATATTTTTTATAAATAGAAAGGAGAATAATTTGCATTATAGTTAATTATTTATTATTATAGTTAAATTAAATTTTTTTTTACTGTAGGTAATTTTTTTTTAAATTTAAGCCAAGAAGAACGAATTAAAAAAAAAATAGAGAGAGAGAGAGAGAGAAAATTAAGATAAAGCGAATGGTCACGAATTATAGAGCAAAGCTTAACGAGAGACATCAGGACGAAAAAAAAATTCTATTATTCTTGCTCTTTTCCTAAATATACAACTCTATACCTTTAAACTTAACCTCTTTTTTCCCTCTCTTTCTCTCTCTTTCTCTCTCTTCCTCTCTTATAAATAGAGAGAAAAAGAGAGAGAGAGAGGGAACTCTCTCTTTCTCTCTCTTTCTCTATTTTTCTTTTAATTTCTTTTTACAAATTTCTTTCTCTCATTTCATTGTATAAAATGTCTTTCTCTTTTCTTTTTATTCTTTTTAATTCTCTTCTCTAATTATTTTTATTCTCCCTCACCCCTCCATTTTTTTTCATCCCCACCACTAGCTTCACTTTGACCCACTCCTACTTTTCTTTCATTTATAGAAAAAAAGAGAAGAAAAATAAAATTCTACCACTTCTTCTAGTCTGTTAATTCGTTGCGTCCAACGAGTTTCCTAATTTAAAAAAAATAGCAAACGAGAAAAATTAGATTTAAAAAAAATTCTTCATTATAAATTTAACCCGGTTTTCTTCTCTAATCCTTCATCCACTTCCATTCTTTTTTGTTGTATTAACATGAAGAAATTAATTTGGAAAAAAGAAAAAAAACTGTCTTTCTTTTTTTTTACTGCTTGTTATCTTCCCCCCCCCATCTACCAAACTTTTTTTTTTCTCATCCCAAGAGAAAAGAAGAAGAAAAAAAATTGTCATTACGCATTTTTCTGACACAGGATTCGCAATAAATAAGAGAGAGAGAAAGAAAGAGAGAGAGAGAGAGAGAAAGAGAGAGAGAGAGAGAAGAAGAAAGTGAGAAAGAAAAAAAATACGCGTGGACTTGAGGGAGAAATTTAATTTTCCCCGGGAGAATGAAAACAACCTCGACAGATTTACGAGGAATCGCAAAGAAGAACTTACGTCTAATGCTAAGTAGCACCATGTATTTTATTCTCTCGGGAGGAGGGGGGAAAAAAGTAGTAAATTCACAATTTTCTCCTTTCGTGTCAAGTTGACAAAATTTCAAGTTGGCAATTCCCCCCTCCCCTCATTCAATTTTTTTTTCTGATTTTTCACCATAAAAAAAAATTCTTTTTATTAATTATTATTTATTATCTTTTTTTATTATTACAGACTTTGCACTCGAAAAAAAAGTAATTAAAAAAAAATAATTTATTTTAAAAAAGTAGCAAAAAGTAGCTTTCAAACTAAAATAAGAAAGAAAAAAAAGTAGCTATCGAAAAATTAATCTTGAAGAGCAAAAAAATTCATTTTAGACACTTGACAAAGCTGACAAAAATTCCATTCTATATTTTATTTTTCTGACTTTTTACTAATTTTCATCAAAAATATTTACTTGAATTCTTATCCTGTTATATAATAAATTGAATTCCCGCAAGGAATTTTTATTATTTACGGAAGAATTTAAATATTCAAAAAATAATTTAATTCTTGAGAAGAATTTTATAAAAATTTTTTAATAATTTTAAATAATTGAATTCTTAAAAAGCATTTTATTACTTATGGAAATAATTGAATTCTTGCGAACGATTTTATTAGAATTTTTTTTTAAAAAATTGCATTTCTTTAAAAATAATTTAATTCTTGTGATGAATATTGTTATTTATGAAAATAATTGAATTTTGCAAAGAATTTTATTAAAATGCTTCAATTGAATTCTTTCGAAAAATTATTTATGCAAATAATTGAATTCTTGGAAGAATTTTATTAAAATCTAAAAAGAATAATTAAATTATTTTTAAAAAAAATTTAATTAAAATTGTATTTAAAATAATTAAATTATTTCGAACAATTTTATTAAAATATTTGAAAATAATTGAATTCCTGTAAAAAATTATAATATTTTTGTAAATAATTGAATTCTTCCAAAGAATTTAAAAAAAAACATTTTTAAATAATTGATTTTTTCGAGGAATTGAAATTAAATTTTTAAGAATAATTACATTTTTTGAGCAATTTCTGTAAAATTGTATTAAAAATAATTGAAATCCTACGATAAATATTATTATTTATGAAAATACATAATTAAATAGTTGCAAAGAATTTTATTAACATTTTCAAAAATAATTGAATTCCTTAGAAAAATTTTATTATTTAAGAAAATAATTGAATTCTTGAGAAGAATTTTATTATTTAAGAAATAATTTAATTATTGCGAAAACTTTTATTGAAATGTTTTAAAAAAATTGAATTTCTGTGAAAAATTTTGTTATTTTTGAAAATAATTGAATTCTTTATAAGAATTTTATAAATATTTTTTTAAATAATTAATTTTTTCGAAATATAATAAATATTATGAACATTTTATTTTAGTAATTGAATTCTTCAGGATAACTTTATTTGTGAAAATAATTGAATATTTCAATTAATTAACTTAAAATAGTATTAAAAATAATTGAAATTCTTCGATAAGTTTTATTATTTATGAAAATAATTGAATTCTTGCCTAGAATTTTATTAAAATATTTTTTAAAAAATTGAATTTCCATGAAAAATATTATTAGTGGAAGTAATTGAATTATTGTGAAGAATTGTATTAAAATTTTGTTAAATAATTGATTTTTTTAAAATTTTTTTGCAAATTTTATTCTAAATTAATTGAATTCCTGTGGGAATTTTATTATTTATAAAAATAATTGTATTTTGGATGAATTTTATCAATTTTTTTTCTAAATAATTGAATTCTTTTGCGAAATTTTATGAAAATACTAAATATTAAAAGTAATTGAATTTTGAATACTTTTTGAAAATAATTGAATCGTTTTAAAGAATTTGATTATAATTTTTAAGAATTGATTTTTGATTTCTAGTTTTAGCGAATTTAATATTATTATTAGACTTTTTTAATTATTAATTTATAATTATTATTTGTGTACCTATTAAACTATAACTCGAAAGTTTTTTAATTAATTTAAAAAAGAAACAAGTAAACTAATAAATAACAAATAAAGAAAGTACTGTCATTTCATGTTGAAAGCAGTTTTTTTTTTTTTTTTTTTTTTTTTTTTTTTTTGACGTTCCGCCTGAAGAATGCCTCGAGACAAATTCTATTTCCGGTAAATTTAAGACGCAACGACGACGAATATTGTCCAAGTGCGGATTTTATTTTGCGAACGAGTGGAAATTTACTTTCTTACATTTGACCACACTTTCTCGTTCGTCAAATACAACAAGAAATAAATTAAAAATTTTTCCACGTAACTCGAGTGACAAATTAAATTAAAAATTTTACTTGGGATTTTATTTATTTTCATTTCTTTAGGAACTAAAAGAGAAATTCTTACTGAGTTTATTTAAATTTTCAATATAAAAAAAAAAATTGAAAATTAAAAATTAAAAAAAAAGTTTTTAAATAAAAAAAAGTTCAAAGAATATTTTTTAAAATATTAAGTAAAATATTACTTTTTCTCCTCATATCGCAATAAATTAGAAGAATTTTTGTTTCGAGGGTACATTAAAAAAAAAAAAAAAAAAAAAAAAAAAAAAAAAAAAAAAAAAAAATCCACCCCTAAGAGTCTGCCCAATTTTCTTAAAAGCAACTCTTCTCTTCTGTTAAGCTTAGAAGAGAGAAGAGAGCGAATCTCCATTTCGGAGTAAAAAAAAATTTTTTTTCTTCTTCTTTTTTTTGGTACACGAAGTCTTGAGGTGGGGGAAGAGAGAAAGGGTGGATTTCACCCTTGAGCAACTCTGAATCTCCGAAAGTAAAGCTGTTTACTTCCATGAACTGTGGAGAGCGGGGGGGGGGGGGGTAAAAATCGCGGCTTATCAAAGGAACGAGTGGTGCTCGTTACTTGTCTTTCCACTACCCCCCCCTCCCCCTCTCCACTCGTTTTTAAGTCGTCCCCACTCCCCAAAAACACTCGCTTCTCATCCCCACTCCTCATCATCATTCATCCTCTGGTTTTCTCTTGAGACGAGCGCGACTGTTTTTCGGTCAATTGCCACTAGGCGAGATTCTTGTCAAGGAAAAGAAAAAATGAAGAAAAAAAAAGAAAAAAGAAAGAAGGAAAAAAAAAATTGAAAGGACCCTGGCGTTGGATGAAAAGAGGCACTGCAGATTTCTCGATGGCTTCTCGCGGCTCTGGTAGTGGTGGTAGCTTTCTCCCCCCACCCCCCGGCTTTTTCCACCACCCAACGACCGTTTTTCCTCTGAGTGGGTGAATAAGAGGGGTGGGTCCATAGAGAGAGGAGAGGTGAATTTTTAAAAAATTTATCAACTCACTCACCCAAAGGGCATTTGGTGAATTTTTCATTTTTCATTTGCAAAAAATTTAACAGAAAAAAAAACAAAAATTTTACTCGTATTTGGAAAAAATATATTTTTTCTAATATTCTGTATTTTTCGTTGGTTATTTCGTTATTTTTATTGACATCGAACTCTATTCTTTTTGTAATTCATTTTCTATTTTTAGTTATTCTTTTTCTCATGTTATTAAAAAAAAAAAAATAACAATATTTCTTTGTCTCTTGATATTTATTTTTTTCTCTCTTTTTATTATTCTTCTCGTGTTATTAATTCTTTTTCTCTTATTATTAATTTTGTTTCTTTTCTTATTACTTTTTTATTTTGGCTATTATTGTCAATCAATATTTTACCAACAAAACCAAAATTATTTTTCGCTATTAGAATTAAATTTTCATTTATTTTTTTTACTTTTAAAAAATTTTCCATCTTCAATGAATATTTTCCCTCTCATCTTAAATTTTCTCTCTTCTTCATTATCGTTATAAACTTTGATGGCCCAGTGTGCAATAATAGTAAATTCCGACAAAAAAAAAATTACCACGTAAAAAAGTTGAAAATTATGGGAGTTGGGGTGGTGTGAGGAGAGAGAGAGAGAGGGAGGGGGGGGTTTATGGAAGGAAAGAAAGCATTACCTAGAGAAAGTTTGAAATTTTACGAATGTAACTTGGTTTGTTTTTGTGTCAAAGTATAGAAGAGGGGACAGAGGGGGGAGGAATAGGAGAGAGAGAGAGAGAAAAGATGGGACAAGAAGGGTTACAGAGGAGAAAGAGGGGTGGTGGGGAGAAAAAGGTCTTTGCCCGCTTTAGAAGAAGTAAAACTTATTTCTTTGTACACTCTCCTTGCTCTCCTAGTTTCTCTCCTAAACTCCCACACTTATCTGTGTCATTTCCCCTTCTCTCTCTATTTTTCTATTTTTCGTTTCTATCTTTCTCCTTTAGTTTCTTCCTCCCCTAACTCTCTTTTTTGTCCTTTACTATCTTTTTTCTATCCCCCCTCTCTCTCTCTCCCTTTCTTCTTGTTTTTTTACTTCCTCTTTCTCTTTCTTCCTCTCTCTCTCTCTCTCTTTCTTTCTCTTATACACTGTTTCTCCCCCCTCTCCGTTTTTCTCTTGTTTCCTCCTTTTTTCTCTCTTTCTCTTTTACACTGTTTCTCCCCCCTCTTTCAGTTTTTCTCTCTCCTTTCCTATTCTATTTTTCTTCCTCCTTTCTCTTTTCCCACTTCTCTCTTTCTTTCTTCTTCTTTTACACTTTTCTCCCGCTATCTCTGTTTTTTCTCCCCTCTTCTCCTCCCTCTTTCTGCCTCCTTTACCTATTTCTCCACTTTCTTCTCTCTCTGTCTCTCCCTTCTTTTACCCCCTTTTTTCTCCTCCACCCTCTTTTCTTCTTTTACACACTTCCTCCCCTCTCTATCTGTTTTTTCTTCCTCCTTTCCTCTTTTTCTACTTTCTCCTCTCCCTCTCTCTTCTTCTTTTATACTCTTTTTCTCCCCCACCCTCTCTTCTTCTTTTACTCTTTTTTCTCCTCCACCTTTTCTTCCTCTTTATACTCTTTGTCTCCGTCTCACTCTCTCTTTTCGTTTTTCTTTTCCTCTTCCTCCTTTCTTTTCTCTTTTCCTACTCCTCCTATTTTATTCTATTTCTATCTCACTCTTTTGGCCTTCTCTAATTAATTAAATTTAATTCTTTAATTAATTAATCTTTCTCTCCAATTGCTTAACTATTTTTCCCTTTCCCTAATTTTTTCCTACCTCTTTCACTCTTCTTCTCTAATTAAAAATTAAAGAATAAAGAGGAATAATTGTTGGAGAAGGAGAGAGAAAAACGTAGGAGAAAAATAGTTAGGGAAGGAGCGAGAAAGAAGTAGGAAAAGAGAAAAATAGTTGAGGGAAAGAAGAGAAAGAGGTAAGAAAAGGATAAAAAATAATTGAAAAAAGAGAGATAAAGAGAAAAATAGTTGAGGAAGGGAAGTAAAAGAAGTAGGAAAATAATAAAATTGGGAAAGAGGTAGAAAAAAGGAAAAATAGTTGGGAAAAGAGAGAGAAAGAAGTGGGAGAAAAAAAATTGTTAGGGAATGGTATAGAAATAGGTAATAAAAGGAAAAAAAAATAGAGAAGAAGGTTGAAAAAGAGAAAAAAGTTAGGAAAGAAAAGGGAAAGAAGTAGGAAAAAAATAAAATAAGAAAAGAGAAAAATAGTTGGGGAAGGAGAGAGAAAAAATAGTAAAAAATAAGGAAAGAGAAACAGTTAGCAGAAAGGAGGAAAAAGAGTAGGAAAAGAATAAAATGAGGAAAGGGAAAATAGTTGGGAAGGAGAGAAAGAAAGAGAAGTAAGAGAAAAAATGGAGAAGTAGAAAAATAATTAGGGAAGGGTAGAGAAAGGAGTAGAAAAAAATAAAATGTAGAAAGAGAAAAATAGTTGGGGAAGGGGAGAGAAAGAAGTAGGAGTAAAAAATAGGGAAGGGGAGGAAAAAAAGTAGGAAAAGAATAAAAAAAGGGAAAGAGAAAAATAGCTGGGGTAGGAGAAAGAAGTAGGAGTAAAAAATAGGGTAAGAGATAAAAAGTTAGGGGAGAGAAAAAAATAAGGAAGAGGAAAAATAGTTGGGGAAGGAGAGAGAAAGAAGTAGGAGTAAAAAATAGGGAAGGGGAGGAAAAAAAGTAGGAAAAGAATAAAAAAAGGGAAAGAGAAAAATAGCTGGGGTAGGAGAAAGAAGTAGGAGTAAAAAATAGGGTAAGAGATAAAAAGTTAGGGGAGAGAAAAAAAAGGAAGAGGAAAAATAGTTGGGGAAGGAGAGAGAAAGAAGTAGGAGTAAAAAATAGGGAAAGGGAGGGAAAAAGTAGGAAAAGAATAAAATAGCGGAAGAGATAAATAGTCAGGTGAAAAAAAGAAGTAGAAAAAAATAAGGAAGAAGAAAAATAGTTGGGGAAGGAGAGAGAAAGAAGTAGGAGTAAAAAAAAGAGAAAGAGATAAATATGTAGAGAACGAGGAGAAAGATGAAGGAGTAAGTAATAGGGAAAGAGATAAATAATTAGGGTAGAGGAGGGAAAAGAGGTACCCAAAGGAAAAAAATAGAAGAAAAAAAAATAGAAGAATTGAAAAAGAGTTAGGAGCTAAAATAGGAAAAGATAAAAAATAGTGAGAGAAGGAGAAAAAAGAGTTCGGGAAAAATAATTAGGGAAAGAGAAAGAGAGAAAGAAAGTAACAGTGAAAAAAAATATCGAGCAAGAATGAAAGGGACAAAGAGAAAGAGAGTAGTTGAGGAAGAAGAGAGTTGGGAGGGAGGGAGGGGGTGGCAAAGAAGTGGGAACCGCGTCGGTGAGCAAAAGACAGAACATTGGAAAGATAGAGAGTGAGGGATAAAACGTGTGGTATTGATCCTGTAACCCCCACCACCCCAACGGCGTCTTTCTCGCACGTCTCCCTCAACCCTTCACCACATTTCACCCCTTGGCCCACGAGTTTTAGACTCTCCCCCTTCTCTACCCTTTCCCTTTCTTCCTTCCTCGATCCCCCCCCCCTCCCTACCACCAATATACATATACACAGCAAATCCCAAAGTTTTGTGTGTTCGGCGAGGCGCGCTGCACTCTCTACAATCCCTTCCTATCACCTCGTGTCTGCCTTCCCTCTCTCTCACTCTTGCGATTCCTTTACAGCGCCTCACCCCCCCACCACTTTCCACTTTTGCTATATAATCTTCTTCCGCGCGCCTTTGACTGGTCGAGCGGTGGCGGATAATGTGAAATTTCCAGTGAGCTTAGAAACTCTGTCCCTCTCTCTCTCACTCACTCTCTGTGTAAAGTTGCGTATAATATGAAACTTGGCCTTGCCCTTGGAATCTGCCAAGTTTCCTATTGTTTAGCCGCCTAAACCCTCTCCCCCCTCCTCTTCTCTTGTTTTCTTCCCTGTAATTACGAATTTCTCGATGATTCTTGGTAAATTGTGGTTTTCAATTCTTGTTGTTGATGTTTAGAGGAGTTTGGTTTAAACACCGCAGACTCAAAGTTTGGCAATTTTTTTTTTTTTATTGTAAAATCGTTGGATTTGCAAATTTAGTCAAAGAGGGAAATACAATACTTGTAATAGTTGAAAAAAATAATAAAATTTAATAATAAGGATTATAAAAATAAAATAAGTAATAAAAAAAATATAAATAAATAAAATGAGTAATAAAAAATATAAATAAATAAAATAAGTAATAAATAAAAAGTAATAAAAAATTTAATAATAAAAATTATATATAAAAATAAAATGATAAAATAAATAATAATAAAAATTATAAAAATAAAATTTAATGACAAAAAGTAATAAGAAATAAAGAAAATTAAAAAATTAATTTAGGGAGAATATTAAATATTTGCTTTAGGGTGGAAATATTTTTAGAAATATTTTGAATAAAAAATAATAGAGAAACATTAAAAATAAATTTAGAAAAAAAAATTAATAATATTGCTTTGGGAATAAAATACTTTGAGAAATATTTGGAATAAAAGAAAATAATTATGTTTTAATATAAAAAATAGTAACAAATTTGATTTGAAATGTAAAAAAATAACAAAAAATTATATTTTAAATTTTCGAAGAAAAAAAAAATATTTGAATTTATGACAACCCAAAAATTATGTTTTAATTTATAATTTAAGTTTATTTAAAAGTTAAAACTAATTTCTTTTTTAATTTATATAACAACGGGAAATGATCTTTTATTTTCAAAGAACAACAGCAAATTTTATTCTAATTAAAAAAACAAAAATCGGAGTTTTAATTTAAATAACAAATTAAAAAAATTAATTTAAAAAAACGTAAAATGTAATTAAAAATTAACTTTTCATATAAATAAGAATAAAAATGTATTTTTCATTATAAAAATTTATTACTGTGAAAGAGTGTGAAAGAAATGTTTTTTTGAAAATTAAGTAAAAACTATAAAAGAGAAAGAAAATGACAAAATATAAAAAATAAAAAACAAATTTTATAAAAATATTTTTCAATTAAAAAGATCATTTCAAAATATACTTTAGTCTTGTTTAATTTGAAAAACAATTCTTTTTCATTTAGAGAAATTAAAAAATCAATTTAGAAAGAAAACTGAAAAATTGGTTTTCCAAATGAAAAAAAAATTTATGTTTGAATATAAAAAGCAACAATAAATTTTATTTCAATTTAAAAATAAAAAATATATTAAAAACTTTAAAGGCTTCTTCAATTAAAAAATAAACTTTTCAATTAAAATATTTGGAATAAAAAATAAATATATATAAAATAACAGAAACTAAAAAAATAAATTTTGATAAAAATTGTAAACTAAAAATTATAAAAGAAATTTTATGAAAAATATTTTTCAATTAAAAAGAAAATTTTAAAATACTGTCTTTTTAATTAAAAAAAACATTTTATTATAAAAATTGTTTGTTGATATTAAAGAAATTTAAATAATCCAAAAAACAAAAAAAAATTTACTTTAATGGCAAAAATTTTTGTTGATTTTTATTAAGTTGATAAATTAATGATAAATTAATTTATTTGATATAGTTTCCTATTATTTTTTCCTTTAATTTTAATTTTAAAAAAGGTTTTTTTTAAAAAATCGTTTTCCACAGATTTAATATTTTTTCAATTTAGAATTTAGAAAAAAATTTGAAATTGATTTCAAAAATTTTTTTCTAAATTCAAAAATCTGAAGAAAAATCTAAAGAAAAATCAAAAAAATATGTATCAAAACTAAAAATAATTATAGAAATATATTTCTTCTCCGAAGAATCTGATTAATTGAATCTATTACCAAAAAGTATCAATAATTTCCGCTCAATTAAATAACAATAAGGGGAACAAAATTGGTCAAAAAAAAAAAAAAAAAATTTTCCAATTTTCTCGAAATTAAATACGAGTAAAAGATCAAAGTCTTTGTCAATAATTCTCTCTCCCTCTCTTTCTCTCTTAGTTCCCCTATATGACAAGTGTGTCTAAACGTATTTTTGCTGACTGTTCATAGAGAAATTCCAGGAAAATTCAAGGAAGAGATTAAAGGCAGTTTGTAGCGATGGGGAGAGGGGGGTGGTAATAGAGAAAAATAGGGGATGAATTGTATAGCATTCCTTTTATGTGGTTTTGTCCATCTGCCATCTTGGCTTGTCGAAGCATTTGGCACGCTTCAATTTTGCTTTGGATGGCAAAAACAAATGATCCCTTCATATATGTAGAGTCATTTCTTTTTCCTCCCCAAGGGGCGAATATACAGGTGCCAAAACGATCGGCCATCATTGTTTAATGTCTTATTTTGTTAGCAGTTGCAGTTTTTCTTTCTTTTTTTTTGTTTCGGTCGTCAACCCTCCCTGTACAAAATTACATCTTCTATAATAACTGACGCGCGGGGGAACAGAATCATTTTTCCGCATCATTTGCTCTCATTCACCCTAGCAATTAAATGGAATGAAAAAAGGTTCCAATTTCTTCCAGATTGTTGCTTTTGATTTCGGTGGGGGAATTTTTATTTATTATTTTCTCTATTTGACAAATGCTTCTTTGAATTTTTTGTTTTACTTTCATTTTTATTTATTTTATTATATTTTTTTCATTTTTATTTATTTTATTATATTTTTTTCATTTTTATTTATTTATTATTTATTTTTACTTATTTAATAATATTATTCTATTATTTACACTATTTTTTAGTTATTTGCCTTGAAAAAGTAGGCGTGGCTTTCTATCCCCTCTCCTGAATTGCGAGGAGTGGCAAAAAAAAGTAACGCCCACTTTTATTGCGCGAAAGTAGGCGTGGCTTACTATCCCCTCTCCTGAATTGCGAGGAGTAGCGAAAAAGAGCAACGCCCACTTTAATTGCGCGAAAGTAGGCGTGGCTTACTATCCCCTCTCCTAAATTGCGAGGAGTGGCGAAAAAAGAGCAACGCCCACTTTAATTGCGCGAAAGTAGGCGTGGCTTACTATCCCCTCTCCTGAATACGAGGAGTGTCGATAAAGCGTAACGCCCACTGAACTTGCGCGCGCAGCGAAAGTAGGCGTGGCTTACTGTCCCCACTCTCGAATGCTTGGAGTGGCCAGAAAGTGTACCGCCCACTGTAAAATTTTTATTATTTTACAATATTAGCTTTTGATGAAAAATTAATAGTCTTTTAGAAAAGCAATTAATAATATTGTTATTATTATTATTGTTGTTATTATTAATATTGTTTACCAAAAAAAAGTCATTTAAAAATAATAATTTTTTTTGTTTCTAAAAGAGAGTTTTCTTTTCGTCATCTTCTTGTAAGAAAAATAAAAGTTTTATTGTTCTTATCGTAATAAATATCAAAAAAAGAAAGTTTTCAGAAAGAGTCAAAAAATTTTCTTTTCTTTTTATTCGTAATACCATCGAGACGAGAAAAACAAGAAGGAAAGAGAGATATACAGATAAAAGCGCGAGGAAAGCACTTGAATAAGTCGTTGTACAAGGATCTCTAAAGTCCTTGAGAAGCCTCGGGTTTTTTGCCCATAGCCCATTGGTTTATAACTTGCTGTGAGAAGGTTTTGCTGAAGATGTAGAAGAAGAGCTTTTGGCTTCACTCATTCTCTGCATCATCATCGAATTTGTCGTCGTCATAGTCTCTCTCACTATCTGTTTTTTCAAGTGCTGTCGGCAAACGACAGTGCTCGCGCCCAAGACAATGATAATTAAGCTCTCACTTCGCAAAAAGTAAAGTTTCTCATACCATTTGCGAATAGACAATGAGAGAAATATAGAGAGTTCAATTGTTCCTAGTTCGCCACTATGGAATTATTTGAATTACCCGAAAAGAAAAACCCTCCAGGGGATTGTTTGTAATAATTTTTTTTCTATACATATTTTTTTTTCTTTTGGGGAAAAATTGACAAGATTTTTAGTGGTATTTTAATTTTATTACATATAAATTAATTATAAATTAAATTATAAATTAATTAATTGTTTTCTATCTTATTATATTTTATTTTCACTGTATTCTATTGAATTTCCCTTGAATTGTGGGCAAAAGGGGCGTGACCAAAGCGAATCGTCGCGAAGGACACGCCCCTTGAGCGTGCCCTCTATGATGATTCGCTTCGGCCACGCCTCTTTTTCCCCACCTGGCAGATGTTACGCAAAACTAAAGGGGCGTGTCCAGCACAACTATTTGACCTTTTCTCTCTTTTTTCTCGCTCTAGTTACGCCCTTATTCCCTCTCTTTAAATGCGCCGCCCAGACGAAAACTAAAGGGGCGTGTTGTCCTTCGCCACGCCTTTATCCCTTCTTTTCACTTTCGCCACGCCCCAACCCCTTCTTTTTGTAACAAGGGAAAAGGATGCGCTCCTCCCAGGCGCAGCATAAAGAGGCGTGTTCTTGACAACGCTCCGCCTTTATCCCCTCCCTTCGCTCAAGAAGGCGTGGCGAAAACAAATCTATGCGAATAACACGCCCCTTTGGTTACCTTTTGGGCGGCGCGTCTTCCTTTTCGCAGAAGAACTGACGCGTCATACAGACGGGAGCGTCTCTTCTACCAATGGGAGGAACCTTCTTACCCAGTTTTTTAATTAAGGGGCGTAACCACTGATAAGATCAGCGGTGATGAGGCGTGGTGGGTAACAATGCCACGCCTCTATTCCCTCTCTTTCCGACGTTTATCAGAAGCTCCATCCATAAGACTACCTAAAGGGGCGTGTCCATCACTAAAATTCTCATGAATGTAACTAATGCCACGCCTCTTTTCCTTCTCTCTCCGCCTGCCTCTCTAATGGAATTTAAATAAATTCCATTAGCAATTTTTTTTAACGATAGGGAGAATAAAAAATTTTTTATTCTCCCTATCGTTAAAAAAATTCTCAACTACACGACAATCGTAATTAATGACGAACTTATTTGTTTGTTTATTTTTTGTCAGCGTGAAGAACGAAAAATGTCTCTATGAAAAATAATCCCGTCGAATCTAGGACGTGAATAATTAATGAGTATACATTTGAGTGTCTAGTTTTGCTCTGCGCTTTCTAATGAAGACACTTGGGCGTCTCTTTTATGGAAGAGAGGAAAAAAAATTTTCTTTTTTTCTCCATTTCTGGTCCAGGCTTTTTTTCTTTTCTAAAATTTATAATTTTGTATAAACTTTTGAGACTCCCCTTCGTTATAAGACCGATAATTATTTTTTTTCCTTGGTATTTATTATTATTATTATTATTATTTGTCATTCTTATTATTATTTTATTTTGTACGAAAAAGAAAAGATTAAATTAAATAAGGGTACAGGGGGTGAGGGGGGGGGGTTATATTAAAAAAAATCAAAATTAAACGTCTCTTAATTTTTTTTTTACTCAAAGGAGGGGGGGATTTCAAAAATTAAAAAAAAAATTTTTCCTTTTTTTGGGGAATTGACTACGATGATAAATTGCTTGATTGTTAGCAGCATTGTTGGTTATATATTATACAAAATATAAATTTATATGTGTGAGGTTGTTGCCAAACTATAGTAATAAATTGAATTACACTCACAGTTCTTCGTCTCTCGCTTTCGCGTTTTCTTCTACCTTCTCCTTCCTTTCATCCTTCCTTGTGGCGTTTCCCCGACTTTCTAGACGCATCCTTTCAGCTGGATTTCATTAGACGAGATGGCTCTTCAGCTTTTAGGGAGATTCGATTATGCACTCGCGCTCGACTACTTTACGAACCCACTTAAAAAGTCTTTCTTGTAATGTGGCTTCTCCTTCTTCTTCTCCTTCTTATTTTTCATCTTTTTTTTTTTTATTTTTTCTTCTCTTTTTTGTAAATTCAAGATCCTTAGACCACTCGACAAGTTTTCTCTTCAATCTTTCAAGAAGTCATCTATATCCTGGTTTATACCATAAAAATCCAAATTGAGAGTCAAAAAAGAAGAAGAATTCAATGAAATTTGATATGAAAAAAATTTACTTTTTTTCTTTCAATAGAAAATTGTAATTTTACCTTTAAATTCAAAATTTCTTCTTTTGATAATATAACAAATTTTCTGTGTTAATAAAACATATTAGATTTTGTTTTTTGCTTTAACAAAAGTAGTTAGGATACGAAAAAAAAATTTGGTCTCGTGTTCAAAAATTGTCCATTACGTGAAAATTTTGAAAAAAGTGTAGGTAAAGACTCAAAAAATGTTTTACTTTGGAATTTTTGACTTCGGAGTCGTTTTTAGTGTATTTTTGTCCACTGAACACGATGCCAGAATCAAAAATTGTCCATTACATCAAAATTTTGAAAAAAGTGGGGGTAAAGACTCAAAAAATTATTTTTTGGTATTTTTGACTTCGGTGTCGTTTTCAATGTATTTTTATCCACTAAACACGATTCCGAAGTCAAGAATTGTCAATTAGCTCAAAATTTTGAGATAAGAGGGGGTAATGACTCAAAAAAGTTTTTTTTTGTATTTTTGACTTCGGAGTCGTATTCAATGTACTTTTTTTTACTGAACACGATGCTAGACTCAAAAATGGTCCACTACATCAGAATTTTGAAAAAAGTAGGGTTAAAGACTAAAAAAAAATATTTTTTGGTATTTTTGACTTTGGAGTCGTTTTCAATGTATTTTTATCCACTAAATACGATTTAAAAGTCAAAAATTGTTTATTAAGTCAAAATTTTGAGAAAAGTGGGGGTAAAGACTCAAAAATTGTTTTTTTTGGTATTCTTGACTTCGGAGAGTCGTTTTCAATATATTTTTGTCCAAAAAACACAATTCTGAAGTCAAAGATTGTCCTTTAGGTCAAAATTTTGAAAAAGGGGGGGGGGGTAAAAACTGAAAAAAAAATATTTTTTGGTATATTTGACTTCGGAGTCATTTTCAATGTATTTTTGTCCACTAAACACAATTTCAAAGTCAAAAATTGTTCATTAGGTCAAAATTTTGAGAAAAGTGGGGGTAAAGACTTAAAAAATTTGTTATTTTGGAAGTTTTGACTTCGGAGTCGTTTTCAATGTATTTTTGTCCACTGAACACGATGCCAGACTCAAAAATAGTACATTACATCAGAATTTTGAGAAAAGTGGGGGTAAAAACTAAAAAAAATTATTTTTTGGTATTTTTGACTTCGGAGTCGTTTTCAATGTATTTTTATCCACTAAACACGATTCCGAAGTCAAAAATTGTCCTTTAGGTCAAAATTTTGAAAAAAGGGGGGTAAAAACTGAAAAAAAATATTTTTTGGTATATTTGACTTCGGAGTCATTTTCAATGTATTTTTGCCCACTAAACACAATTCCAAAGTCAAAAATTGTTCATTAGGTCAAAATTTTGAGAAAAGTGGGGGTAAAGACTTAAAAAATTTGTTATTTTGGAATTTTTGACTTCGGAGTCGTTTTCAATGTATTTTTGTCCACTGAACACGATGCCAGACTCAAAAATAGTACATTACATCAGAATTTTGAAAAAAGTGGGGGTAAAAACTAAAAAAAAAAAGTTTTTTTGTATTTTTGACTTCGGAGTCGTTTTCAGTGTATTTTTATCCTCTCAACGCGATGCCGGGGTCAAAAATCGACTATCACGTCAAAATTGAAAAAAAACTAGGAAACGTCTTTTTTCGAGGAATTATATTATTATATTAAAATAATATAAACGCCATATTTGTTAGGTAAAAATATAATAAAATGCCCAATAAAAATCATTTCTTCACTAAAAATAATACAAATTCCCCAATAAAAATAAAATGAGAATTAAAGAAAAAATACAAAAAAGAAAATCTCAAATAAAATTAATTAACAAAAAAATTTCTTTTTCCTTTTGTTTCAGAATTACTGAAGTGGTGCGATACGAGATAGAAGAGAGATAAGTGTTAGTGAAAGTGATTGTGTTTTGTTAGTGGATATAAGAATAAAAAAAAAAATGAGGCATCCTCATTGAAGGAGTGTCCTTAAAAAAGGGTGGTAGATGCGTGCACGCGTCAAGAGGACGTGTGTTCGCCGTCGTGGCACAGGACGAGGGAGCGAACTCGATCTCGTGAACGGGGTCTAGATTATAGTGATGAGGAGGAGAGAGTGAGGTAGGGGGTGAGAGCCTCGAGCGATCGAGAGGGACCGGCCAAAGGAGTGCCGGTTTAGAGGGCTTTACAATTTTTAGAATTAGCCCCCATCAATATGGCGGGCGCAGGCCTATTCTTCAGCACCTGTGTCACCGCCCACATTCTATTGCTTCTCCTATTTAATCAGCGTCCAACATTTGCCGAACAAGGTAAGAGAGAAAAATTAATTTATTTTTACTATTTTCTTTTTTTTTTGTTAATAATTATATTACACTAAATGTAATTTTCCTTAAATAATATTAATACTCTGAAAATGATTCATTCTATTATAATTATTACACTGAGAATTATTTTTCTCAATAATTATTACACTAAAACTGATTTTTTTCTAATAATTACTACTCCTAGAATAATTTTTTCTAATAAATTTTGGCAATAAAAAAAAGAGAGGGGATAGCGCACTGACTGCGCGCGCAGCGAAAGTGGGCGTGGTTTATTGTCCCCACTCCGGAGAAGCGTCACGCGCAGCGAAAGTAGGCGTGGCTTACTGTCCCCACTCCTCAAAAGCGACGCGCGCAGCGAAAGTGGGCGTGGCCCACTATCCCCACTCCTCGAAACGACGTCGTCAGTAAAATAGCTTAAATAAAAAGCTCTGCAATTATACTCTATAATTATATAATTACAATAATTTACATAATACGAAAGAATTCAAAAAATTATTCTCACTCGAAAAAAATAAAAATGCGTATTCTCTTTAAAAATCTCAATAATATAGAGTCGAAAGAAAAAATTATGCGCAGTATTCGTCTTTTAATAAAATTCCGAAAGGAGTCCGAGTTGATTTAATTTCGAATCTTAAGACGACTTTTAAAAATTCTTTTTTTTTCTTGGAGGGGGGGATTATCGTTGTTTTCCATATATTTTTTAAAAAAGACGAAAAAAATTCAATGATGATTCAAGCCTCGGGGGTTTTTTGTTGGTTTTAATGGCAAAAAAGAAGTTGACTATGTATTTTTTTTTGCTCTCGAATTCTCCATTTTCGTGTAGATTCTGATAATTTTCTAAATGCGGCCAATCTTTGAAATTAAGGGTTTGCGCTTGGAATTAAAAGTCCATTGGTTAAATGCGAACCCATCAGAGATGGATGAGAAAGAGGGGGGGGGGGATCGAAACAAGTCCAGAAATCATAAGTTTTTATGACTAACTTTTTTTAATAGAAAACTAAATTTTTATTAATGTACTTCAAATTAAAATTATAAAATTAATATTATATTCTTAATATTATATTCTTAATTATAATATTAATATTATTAATTATTATTCTACAAATTAATTATTATAATTAATTTTAAAATATTAATTATGCTTATTATTATTATTATTTTTTACTTTAAAAAAAATTCTTTTTGACAAACTCTTGCAATTTTAATGGCTGAAATTTTTTGTGGTTCTTTTATATTATTTAATAAGAGACAAAAAGAGAGGGGGTGGGGCGCCCTTAATATTAATTATTATTATTATTCTTTACTTTAAAAAAAAAAAATTCTTTTCGTCAAAATTTTGCAAATTAATTGCCTGGAATATTTGTGGTTTTTTAAAACTTATTTAAAAAAAGAGAGAAAGAGTGGGGGGCGCCTGTAATTACACATAGAGCGCATCATAGAAATGTAAAAAAATAAACTTAAAGCTAAATTTCACTAAGGCTTTGAATTCTTGTCTGCTTTTCATCTTCCATTTGTGGAAAGTGGGGCGCACTTGCTTGATATTCGAAGAAAATCTTACCCCTCCCCCCTCTCCATCCTTTTTACTCCAAGTCAATGCGCGGAAAGGGCACTTTCTTTGATTGCTCATTCTCTCAATTCTCTTTCTCTCCTTTTTTTTCTTATTTTCCTTTCTGTTTATTTCATCGTGAGTAAAAAACGATTTGAATTTCAAATTTTTCAAATTAGATTAAAATAGGAAAAATTTTTTTTAAGTAATTATACAGAAATAAATTATTGTTTAAATAATTAATATTATTTATAATTATTATAGGGTAATTTTTTTCTCCACTTTTTGGTGTGTAAAAATTATGCGGTGACAATTTTTATTTATATTTATTTATTTTTTATTATTATATTTGTTAAATATTTGTTAAAATTATGGTTACTATTATTATTATTTTTATTATTAACAACTATTAAAATTATTTTTTTTCTGTATTTTTGTTTATAACGATTATTGTAACCATTTTTATTGTTTTTTAATTTTTTTTAAATTAGTTTTATTTATTTACAACTATTATAATTAATTTTGTTGTTGTTTTTTTTGTTTATAACAATTAACAAAAGAAAAATTATTTTTTAAACGATATATTTTTGAAAGAAAAAAAGTTTTACATACTTAGTATTGCGTACATTTTATGTCTGCTTTTTTTCCCTTCATAACAGTTGTTATAAACAAATTATATAAACAATTACACTATAGGCAAAGATATGTCTAAGAAAAATTTTTTTTCTTATAAATTTTACTTTAGCTTATTGCAATGAAACTTTCTTTGTATGAAACTGATGTTTTTCGATAATTTTCTTATTCAATTATTTAAACAAATTTTAATAAACAATTGAATCGTACGGACATTTTTGAACACAAAAATATCAAATTTTTCAGCACTTAATGTTTTCTCTAAGCCGTCCAGAGATTATCATTAAAAAAAATTTATTTCGCAATTTTATAACTTTATTATTTTATTAAACAATTTATATGAACAATTACACTTTAGGCAAAACTATGTAGAACCCAAAAAAAGTACAATTACAAAAAAAGAGAAATGAAAATTTCTGTTTAGACAATCAAAAATCCAAATGTTTGTTAAATAAAAATGAATGAATTAAAATCAAATACAAAAAATATAAAAATTAATGAAAATAAAGAAATAGAAATTAATAAAAATCGAGCTAAAATTAAATAAAGCAGTAAAAATAATTAAATATTCGGTAAATTCTTCCACAATTATTTAATAAATTAAATTATTCGATTTTTTGTTGACGTATAACGTCGTCTATTTTATAAGAAAGTAAAAGAGTGTTTTTCTTTAACTTTTAATTATACGTCTTCCAAAAAACGAAAAAATTAATTTAGTTAAAAATAATTAAAGAAAAATAGACAAATAGAAATGAATAAAAATAAGGAAATTGAAATATGAATTATGAATTAAATTAAAAATAAATAAAATTTGTTAAATATGAAGAGAGAGAGAGAGTGGGAGAGAGATGAAAAATTGCCGATGGATAAAAATGCTTAAACGCATCTGATGACCTCGAGTCGAAAAAAGCATCTCGGTGTGACCAAATTCCCTGTTGGATTCGAAAGAGAGAACCAGGCGTAAACTCGATTGGCCTCTACAAAATGGTTCAGAGTCATGGCGAGTCTCTCTCTCTCTCTCTCTTTCGCTCTTGTGCGAATTTTTATCCCCCCCTCCTTCTCTCTCTCATTTCGCTCTCAGTCCGTCGTCGACAGTGAGTAAGAAATACGGCAACGCCGCAGGAATGCCCCGACCAACCCATCGCACCGAGCGAGTGCATACCTGTACAATCCACTATACACTCCACCAGAGAGCTCCAGACCTGGAAGTCTCTCGCAGCATCCCGTATTTTCTCTCTCTCTCTCTGTCTCCTTTTTTCTCTCTCTCTTCCTCCCTTTCCTTCTCTCTCTCTTTCTCTGTCTCCTTTTTTCTCTCTTTCTGTCTCCTTATCTCTCTCTCTCTCTCTTTCTCCCTTTCGTTCTCTCTCTCTCTGTCTCCTTTTTTCTCTCTCTCTTTTTCTACCTTTTGTTTTTTCTCCTTTTGGTTCTCTCTCTCTCTTCACTTTTTCTTCTCTCTCTTTTCTTCCTTTGGTTCTTTTACTCTCTCTCTCTCTCTCTCTCTCTCTCTCTCTCTCTCTCTCTCTCTCTCTCTCTCTCTCTCTCTCTCTCTCTCTCTCTCTCTCTCTCTCTCTCTCTCTCTTATTCTGCTCGATACCGACCGTCGTAAAGTGAAATGAGAGCGAGAGAGAAAGAAAAAATTTCGTCTGGCAGTCGGTAAATGTTGGTAAGAGAGAGAGAGAGAGAGTAAAAAAGCAGAGAGAGAGAGAAAAAGAATAAGTGAGAGGAAGTAAGAAAGTAGAGAGAGAGAGAGAGCAAGTGAGAGGGACTAAGAAAGTTAGAGAGAGTGAGAGAGACGAAAAGAGAGTGAGAGAGGAGGGGAGGGGGTAGTCGCATCGACGAGCGAATGGATAGAGAAGAAGGAAGAGATAAGAGCCGGTGCGTGCCGAAGCGTCTAGGTCCAAGTGAGATAGAATCGGAAACAAAGAGAGATAGTGCTAGTGGGACGAAGAGAGAGTGAGAAAGAACGCCGATAAGAGAGAGAGAGAGAAAGAGAGACGAAAAGAGGTGCGTGTGTGAACCCAGCGTCTCATATGCGTGCAAGAAAGGAATGGCATACGGGAGCAGGCTGCGTTTCAAGACCCTTTACCTCTTCTCTTTACGCCCTCCCTCTCTTCCCCCTCTCACTCTCTCTCCCTCCTTCCTCTCTTTATCTTCCATACACTGTCTACCTGGTGTGCCACAGAAAACATCTCATATATAGATTACACTTTATCGTTCCACCGATTAGAGAAAACAGTTGCACTCGATTTTTCCCATCGTTGAATGGGGAAAAAATTACTCTCCCCTCGAAATAGTAGAGGAAAATAATTTTTTTTTTAGGAAAAAGTAAGAAAAATTACCGTCTGGAGAAGGATAATTGAGAAAAAGAGGCAAAAGAAAGTGAAAAATGAGAAGAAAAAGAAAAAAAATCGAAATTGCAAGTTTGGTCGTGGGGTTTAAGGCACCGAACATTAGTACATTGGACTACGGTTCGAATCTTGGGAGAATTTTTTTTTTTTATGAAAGTGACGAGTCAATTGATTTGAGACAGTTTCGCTTTATTTTTCCATCACTGAATATAGAGAAAAATTATTTTCCATTTAATATTTTCCAAAACTGTATAGGGGAGAGAATACTTTCTGTTAAATTTTTTAGAAAAAAGTCAAAAAAGTAATCGAAAAAATCGTTTGGAAAAAAATAATTGAAAAAAGAAGCAAAAAAAGGGTTTCATTTAAGGCAAATGATTAAAAAGGAAAAAAATAGGTCTTGTAAGTTTAGCTGTGGGGTTTAAGGCACCGAACGTTAGTCCATTGGACTACGGTTCGAATCTCGGTAAAGAAAAAAATTTTTTTTTCTACCGGAACTTTGGAAGAGACGAAACTATCAATTCAAGACAGTTTCGCTTCATTTTTCTACCTCTGGACAAGGGAAAAAATTATTTTTTCCCTCAAAGAGTTAGGAAAATTATTTTCTTGTAAATTTTTTGCTGAAAAATAAAAAAAAATGTAGAATCTCCTCGAGAATTGAGAAAAAAGGAAATAAAATCTGTTGAAATTTAGAAAAAAAAGAAAATGAAAGAAAATATTTACTTTAGCTGTGAGACTTAAGGCACTTGCCAGTTGCTATCGTCACTCGTGGGCCCTCGGTTCAAATCCCGTCAACTTTAATTTTTTTTTCTCGCAACTTTACAAAGTAACTTCAATTCTAATTATGTAAGGCTTAAAAAAATGCAAAAAAAATATTTCTAACAATATTTAGTTTACAAAAAAATAATTTTTGTTTCACATTTTGATTAAAAATTTTTTTTGTAGAAAATTTTTGATTTTAAAAAAATTTTTTTTATTTTTATTTTTCCATTTTGAAATGGGAAATAAATTCATGAAAGAAAATGAAAAAAATTCTAAACTTGATTTCACATTGAAATATTTTTGTATAGAAAATAGAAAAAAAAGTAAAAAAATTTTCCCAGGAAAAAAAATGTATTAGTGAGAAAAATGAGAAATAACTTGAATAGTTTTTAAGTGTTTTTTAAAGAGCGCGCAAACTGTGAGATTTAATCCTAGTCAGGCAGGGAATATAAATATAATAAAATTGCGTAGCCATTAATTTCTTTCAAGTCGCATAAGTATAATCGCCGACGCATCCATTTTAAAAATAAAAAATAATAATAATAAAGAAGAAAAAAAGAAATGGAAAAAATACCTCACACGGCAAAATGCATCGCGTTGTAAAAGTGAACAAACGATAATTTTCAAGCGGTAGCCACGACTCTCAACAAACCATTCTTTATTTGATTTTATGACACAAGATTATGATATTTTATGACACGTGTAAAGATATTCTTCTTCACTCTTGGAGAATATATTTTTATTATTTTCTTTTTATCAACAATTTTTCTCCCAATAAATAATATTTTTTTTTGCAACAATTTTTTTTTTAAATTGAATAATATTTTTTAATAAATTTTTTTTTCAATAATTTTTTCTCAAATATTTTTTGTATTTATTTTTCTCAGCAATTTTTCTTCACTTAACATTATATTTTCCATGCTTTTTACAATCAAATTTCAAAATACAAAAGAAAGAAAAACCTTTTTTTTGATAAATTTTTTTAAACACTGGATAAAAATTCCAAAATTTAATTAATTATATACTCGTTTAATTTATTATTTATTAATTTAATGTAATTATTAATTTTTTAAAATTAATTTTTTTTCAACTTATTGAATTATTTGTTCATTGAATTTTGTATTAATGAATTCTTAATTAATTGAATTTTTTATTTATTAAATTTCTTATTTAATTAATTTTTTCATTCAATTTTTTTATTTTTTAAATTTCTTATTTATTTAATTTTTTTATTCAATTTTTTGTTAATTGAATTTTTTATTTATTGAATTTCCTTTTAATTAATTTTTCCATTCAATTTTTTATTCATTAAATTTCTTATTTATTTAATTTTTTTATTCATTTTTTTATTAATTTAATTTTTTATTCACGAAAGTACAAATTTATCTAATTAGTCATTTTTTATTGAATGAAATTCACGAACTAAAAAGATATTTAATAATTTTTATTTCGAAATAAATTTTATTCATTCTTTTCAATTTGTGTTCGAATTCATATAAAGTTCATCCTAAAGTAATTCATCAAAAGAAAATATTTTCCATTTCATTTTTCTTTTCTTTTTTTCTTTTTCTTACTCAACCTCAAAGAAAAATTCATTTCCCAGAAACCGATATTTTAAACAAGTTTTTGAGTCGCGAAGATGGAGGTCAAGAAGTTACTTCTTCTTCTTTTTTTCTTTTTTATTTTTACATATAACTTTTGCCCGGCAAGCTTTAGTCGAATTTCCCAAGATACTGACTTTGGATTAAGAAGTGGAAAAAAGTGTACTCTTTGAAGCTCAATGAGGAAATGCACCTTCCACTTGAGGGAAACGAGAAATGAGACTTTTGAACAAAGTGATTTCTTATATATATTTTTTTTCATGTGTGTGTGATGAGAAAAGCGAGAGATTTTAAATAAAAGATTTTCCCTTCTTTAAAGAACTTTTTTTCATTCGTTTTGATTCATTTTGATTTATTTTTATTTATTTTTTAATTTTTATTAAAAGAAAATATTTATTTCATTGATTTTTCCACCTTGGAATTTTTTGCCTTTTAATTTTCTACCTCTGATTGAATTTTCCCGAGAATTTCCCCCCTTCGTTTAGATTTTCCAACATTGAGAAAAATGTATTCTCTTTCTCTTGAATTTTCCATCTTGGATCTATTTTTCGACAAAAAAAATTTTCCTCTTTGGAATTTTTTACAGTGACTATAATTTTCCAAAAGTTAATTTTCCACCTATTGGGATTTTCCACCTTTGCCTGAATTTTTTATTTTTTAATTCTAATTTTCCAACGTTTAGTGAATTTTCCATCTTTATTTTAATTCGACAAATTTAAATTTTTCGCTATTTAATTTTTCACCTTTATATAATTTTCCTAACTTAAATTTTCCACCTTGAAATTTTTTATTTTTTATTAAATTTTTCTTTACATTTCCATTTTTGGAATTTTTCGATTTGTTTCCAAATTTCTATTCTTCGAATTTTTCACTTATTAAGGGATTTTCCACTATGAAAAAAATTTTCCATCATTCAATTTTCTACCTTTGTCTGAATTTCCTGTCTTTTATTTCATTTTTCAACTTTTAGTGAATTTTTCATCTGTATTTTAATACGACAAATTAAAATTTTTAGCCATGCGATTTTTCACCTTTATATAATTTTCCTAATTTAGATTCTCCGCCTTGAAATGTTTTAATTTGAATTTAACTTTTCTTTAGTTTTCTACCTCTGGAATTTTCCGAATTGTTTCCGAATTTTTCACTTCTGAATATATTTTCCACCTTGACAAATATTTTCTAAATTTCGATTTTTCGCCTTGGAATTTTCCACCTTTGATATGATTTTTCACAATCGACTATTTTTCCCACTACAAATTTAATTTCCAAAATTTGAATTTTCCACCTTAAAAATTTAATTTCCTTTTCTGTATTAATTTTTTTTACTTTTCCTTGAATTTTCCGCCTTAGATTAAATTTACCACTATTGATTTTCTTTTTTATAATCAACAAATATTTTTTAATCATGGAATTATCAAAATACGAAAATTTCACTTTTAATTTAATTTTCGAAATTTCAATTTCCCACCTTGGGACTTAATTTTCCGTTTCTGTTTCAATTTTTCCTGAATTTTCTACCTTTTATTAAATGTTTTACAATAAAATATATTTTCTACCTTTCATTTTTTTTTAAAGTTGAATTTTACAATTTTTAGCCGTTTTCAAAATTTAAATTTTCCACTTTGGAATGTTATTTTCCATTTTCTTTGACGATTTTTCCCTCGAATTTTCCACCTTTCGTTAGATTTTCTACAATAAAATTTATTTTCCACCTTTGATTTTATTCTTGAAAATTGAATTTTTCATTTTTTACTTATTTTTCAAAATTTGAATTTCCACCTAAGAATTTTATTTTTCATTTTCTTTAGTAATTTTTACCTGAATTTTCCACCTTTGGTTAGATTTTCTACCTTTTCAAATCTATTTTCTACCTTTGATTTTATTTTTGAAAGATGCAATTTCCACTTTTTATTCAGTTCTTAAAAATTTTAATTTTCCACCTTGGAATTTTATTTCTCATTTTTTGGCAATTTTTCCAGAATTTTCCACTTTTTTCGATTTTCCACAATTAAATATATTTTCTACTTTCGATTTTATTTTCGAAAGTTGAATTTTCCACTTTTTACTCAGTTTTTAAATTTTGAATTTTCCACCTTGGAAATTTATTTTCCATTTTCTTGAGCAATTTTTCCCTGAATTTTCCACCTTTGGTTAGATTTTCTTGCTTTGATTTTATTCTTGAAAGATGCAATTTCCACTTTTTATTCAGTTTTAAAAGTTTTAATTTTCCACCTTGGAATTTTATTTTTCATTTTTTGTCAATTTTCCCTGAATTTTCCACTTTTTTTCGATTTTTCACAATAAAATATATTTTCTACTTTCGATTTTATTTTCGAAAGTTGAATTTTCCACTTTTTACTCAGTTTTTAAATTTTGAATTTTCCACCTTGGAATTTTATTTTCCATTTTCTTGAACAATTTTTCCCTGAATTTTCCACCTTTGGTTAGATTTTCTTGCTTTGATTTTATTCTTGAAAGATGCAATTTCCACTTTTTATTCAGTTTTAAAAAAATTTAATTTTCCACCTTGGAATTTTATTTTTCATTTTTTGTCAATTTTCCCTGAATTTTCCACTTTTTTCGACTTTTCACAATAAAATATATTTTCTACTTTCGATTTTATTTTCGAAAGTTGAATTTTCCACTTTTTACTCAGTTTTTAAATTTTGAATTTTCCACCTTGGAATTTTATTTTCCATTTTCTTGAACAATTTTTCCCTGAATTTTCCACCTTTGCTTAGATTTTCAACCTTTTCAAATATCTTTTCTATCTTTTAGTTTTTATTCTTGAAAATGGAATTATTTACTTTTTATTTATTTCTACAAATTTGAATTTTCCGCCTTGGATTTTTATTTTCCATTTTCTTTGTCAATTTTTCTCCGAATTTTCCACCTTTGCTTACATTTTCCACAATCGAATATATTTTTCACCTTTTGGATTTTATTTTTAAAATTTGGTATTTTCCACCTTGGATTTAATTTTCTAAATTTTCATTTTCCACCTCTAATTTTTCCCCCATTTTTCCCATCAATTTTCCACCTGTGATTCAATTTTCCACATCTTTCTTTTTTGCAATCCAGACCCAATTTTCCCAGCTTTGAATTTAAAGGGCGACACTTTAAAATTTATATTTTCCACTTTTAGGAGGAATTTTCCCAATCATTGTAAATTATTTAAAGATGGGGAGAGGGAGATTCGTAAATTGCGTGTATATATATAAAGACGAGAGCGATATATGCGCAGTGCAACACCCTGGAATGTCTACTTTTACTTTTCCCGTTTCCAAGTATATACTTCTCGGGTGGAATCGGGTGCGTTCTCCGTGACCGTGATGCGGATTCTCCGCGTACACCCAAAGAGAAGAGAGCGAGAGAGAAACCAACGCTTCTTGCTTCCGGGAATAATCATTTTAATTCACAAATGCCCGTTATTTATATATAATTTTCGTAACCCGTTAACTTTTTTCTCCTTCTCCTTTTTTTCTATTCCTGACATCATTCTGACTAATTACCACAATTAATTTCTGTCATTGATCAAAATTATTCATTTTCATTGATTAACATAAATTATTTTCTCTCTCTCTCTCTCTCTCTCTCTCTCTCTCTCTCTCTCTCTCTCTCTCTCTCTCTCTCTCTCTCTCTCTTGCTGTGAATAATTTCCAACAAAATTCTTATTAATTTCTCGTTTACTTTTTCTTTTATTTTTCTAATCCACGTGTTCAAAAAAAAAAAAAAAATTAATAAATAAATAATTAAGTTTTTTTTGTTTCCTGAATTTTTATTTATAAAAATAGAAAGATACTTGAACGCAAAGTGAAAAAATTAACGAAAAACGTTAATAATTGGAGAAGAGAGAGGTCGATGAAAAAATAGGCGAAAAAAAAATTGTCAACGTAAGTTTAGCCGTGCGGCTTAAGGCACATACTGTTTCTAGTCGTTAGTTCACGGTTCGAATCCCGTCAGGAGTTAATTTTTTTTTGTTCTTTCAAAATTTCAATCTAATATTGCTATTAAAAATTATTATTTCTCTTAATATTCATTCAATTACTATTATTATTAAATATTTATTTATAACTAAATAATATTAATTTAAATAATAATAATTATTATTAAAACGAATTTTTTTTTACTTTTCTGTTTTTATTTTTGAAAAATTTTTTTCCTTACTAAAAATAATAATAATTAGATATTAGTAATAATAGCAGCAATAATAATAGTAATATAATAAAAATAATAATAATAATAATGATACAAAATAAAACAAACACTGACGAAAATTGTAAAGATATTAAAAATATAATTATAATAATTATGAGGTGATTTTTATTTTAATAAATGATAAAAAGTTCTTCGATTTGTCGTCGTTTTAAGCCTAAAATCGTGTTTGGCCCATTGTATAAATTATCATTGATCTTCGATTCCTGCCGTAGGTAATTTTTTTTTTTGTAAATCATTCCTTGTTTAATAATAATAATAATAATAATAATAATAATAATAATAATAATAAAAATAGCGATAATAATAAATAACTATGAGGTACTTAGTTATTATTATAAAAAAGAATTTTTTTTATTTTTCTGTTTTTAAATTTTAAAAGAAACAGAAAAGAATTTGTTTCTTCAAGAAAACCTGAAAGCTTTGCAACTAATTTTATTGTAAAATATTAATTTTATAATTTATTGAAATTAATTCTTTGTCGGAAATAAACGAATTAATTTCTCAATATTTTAAAATTAATTTTTGTTAATTATTTGCTATATTTAAATTTTCGTCTGTGTTCCAAAACCCGTTTGTTTTTTTTTCTGAGGAAGTTATGTGAAATAAAAAAAAAAATGTTTGCTTTACATTTTTTCTACTATATGTCAATAATAAATCTTATCTTGGAAATAAATCATATTGAAATGCTTAAAATCTAGTTTGAGAAATAGAATATAATAATTTTTTAAGTTCATTTCTTTTATTTCATTTGAAATAAATCTTCTTTGGGCACGGGTACAGAAAGGGGAGAGAGAGAGAGAGAGAGAGAGAGAGAGAGACTGTATGAGGACCTTTGATCTTCAAAAATTTGCTCGATAAATTGATTGTCAAAGATTTTAGGACGAAGATTAATGATCGTCTCTCTCTCTCTCTCTTTCTCTCTATTTTTCTTTCTCCTCTCCCTCTTATGTTTCGACTCAAGTTCTATATTAATTACAAAGTATATTTAAATTTTATTTCCAAAAATTTTTGTAGTCAAACATTGTGCAATTTTTCTTTTGTACTTTTAATTTTTTGTAACTTTTATTTTTTTCTCTTTTATTTTCGTGTAAATTTTTATTTCGTATTTTTTGTTTTTTTTCGTGAGAATTTTTTGTTTTTCTGTTTTATTGCAGTTTTTTTTATTTTCGTGTGTAAACTATAATTTTTTCTATTTTTTTTTCAATTTTATAAATTTTTTTTGAAAATTTATTTTGGTATTTTTTTTTTTTAGTAAATTTTTCCTCCAACCCAGGAGAATTTTATTATTTCCAAAACATTTTCGACACTTTTTATTTTAAAAATAAGTAAATAACAATAAATAAAATAAAAAATAAATAAAAAAAAAATTTTTTTACAACAAAATGAAAAGAAAAAAATTTGTTTATATATATTTCTCAATGCTCCTTGGGCACTTTAATAGGCGCAGTGTAAGAAAACTTGGCAATCTAGAATATACACGTCAAATGCATAACCCTTATTCTTTCGGTCGGCATCAAGTAAATAATACAATAGTCACCTGAGCGTGAAATGGAAGCGAAGGCAGTCACAAAAGGTGAGCCACCGTTAACTGTGAGCCAGTTTTAGATTTTTTATCCATTTCTATTTTTTTGTTTCATTTTTTATTAAAGAAAAAAAATTTTCTCCAACCATATTTTATCATTATTGTTCATTATTATTATTATTATCATTATTATTTATTATTATTATTAAATTATTATTATTTTATTATTAAGTATATTTAAAACAAAGAATGATTAACGAAAAAAAAATTTACATGCGGCAGGAATCGAAGATCAATAATTTCTAAAACGGGCCGAACACGATTTTAGACTTAAAACGACGATAACTTGAAGTAATTTTAATCTTCTGTTAAAATAAAAAAAACTTTATAATTATTATAATATTTAAAACAAAAAATAATTAAATTGTCGAGAAAAAAATGTTACCTACGGCAGAAATTGAAGAACAATAATTTCTAAAACGGGCCGAATACGATTTTAGACTTAAAACGACGATAAAGCGAAAAAATTTTGATCTTTTCTTAAAATAAAAAAAGCCTCATAATTTTTATTAATGTATTTAAAACAAAATATCATTAACGAAAAAAAAAATTTTTTTACCTATGACAGAAGTTGAAGATCAATAATTTTTAAAACAGGCTGAGGCCGAACATGATTTTAGACTTAAAACGACGATAACTCGAAGCAATTTTGATGTTTTTTAAAAATAAAATACACCTCTTATTTATTCTTATTATTATTATTAATATTATTCTTACTATAAAATAAATAATAGTTTATTTATTTAAAACATATGGGACCTAATTTTTTTTATTATTATCTTTGTTTAAATAAATAAAAGAAATTTTTTAAACTATTTATAAAATTATTATAAAAGTGGTTTAAATTAAAATAATTTATAAAATAAAATTTCACTATTAAAAGCAAAAGAGAAAAGAAGGAAATGAAAATAATAGAATGGACCAAAATACAACTATTATCTCCAAAAACTTTCTTTTTTTTTAACAAACAAAAAAATTCTTTTTCTACCTATTTAATTTTTAAATTAGATCTATTTTATTCTAATCTTATTTTAATTTCTCACTACACAACAGTGAGAGAGAAAATTATGACGATTGTCATATGCGGCCCAAAAAAAAAACAAAACAAAAGACATGAAAGGTGTGTGAGACAGGAGAAGCAATTTGTATAATTAAATATTAGGAAAGTTTTCTTTAATTTTTTTTCTTTTCTTGTAAAAATGAAATAATGTCGAGGGAGCCCACCACGCAGCAGGTGCTCGAGTTGAGGTCGGATAAATATTAAGGTCCCTGATTTTCGTTTGGGGCCTCATGGAATGCATATGGGATAAAGAAAGAGAGAAAGAAGGGAAGAGAAAAAAAAATTGAAAAAAATAAAAGAAGAAATGAAAAAAAGAGAAGAAGAGGACGAAAGAAGAAAGAAATTGAGAAAAAAGAGAGAGAAGAAGGGAGAAGTTTTATTTAACCTTTGACTTAATTTTCGAAATTTTTAATTTTCCACCTTGAAATTCAATTTTCTATTTTCTCTATCAATTTTTCCCTAAAGTTTCACGTTTGATTAATTTTTCCAATCATTGATAAGACTTTCTTTACAATCGAAGATATTTTTCTCCTTGAAATGTATTTTTGAAATTTCAATTTTCCACCTTGGAAATTTATTTTCCATTTTCATTGTCAATTTTTCTCTGAATTTTCCACCTTTGGTTCGATTTTCCATAATAAAATTTATTTTAGCTATTACTTATTTCGATTTTATTTTCAAACTTTCAATTTTCCACCTTGGAATTTTGTTTTCCACTTTCTGTATCATTTTTTTTTCTTGAATTTTCCACCTTTAATAAAATGTTTTAAAATAAAATTCATTTTTTACCTTTTACCTTTTGTTTTTTGAAAGTTGAATTTTTCACTTTTTACTCAGTTTTTAAATTTTGAATTTTACACCTTGGAATTTTATTGTCAATTTTCTTTAGTAATTTTTCAACCTGAATTTTCAAACCTTTGATTAATTTTTCCAATCATTGATAAAATTCTCTACAATCAAATATATTTTTCGCCTTGGATTTTATTTTCAAAATTTACAATTTTCCACCTTGGAATTTTATTTTCCATCTTCTTTGTCAATTTTTTCTCTGAATTTTCCACCTTGGAATTTTATTTTACATTTTTTTAAAACAATTTTCCCTTGAATTTTCCACCGTTGATTACATTTTCCACTTTTGTTTTAAGTTTAAATGAAAAAAAGAAAACAGAGAGGGGGAAAATAGGAAGGGCGAAAAAAAAGAGGGGGGCAAAAGAAGATGAAGAGGAAAAAGAGGGGGTGATAAAGAAGGAAAGAAGTGGGGGATATTAAATGATAAAGAGAAAAAAGAGAGGGGGTGAAAAAAATAAAAGACAAAAGTGAAGCAAGGGGGGGGGGGTTAAAAAGAAAAACAAGAGTGGGGGAAAGAAAATCATGACAAAAAAGGAGAGAATAAATTAAGGAGAAGAAGATAAAAAGAAAAGAAAGGGGGGGGAGAAAAAAGATCAAAAAAACGAGATGGAAAGAAAGAGAGAGAAGAAAAAAAAAGAGAGGGAGAGAAATAGAAAGAGAGGGGGAGGGAAAAGAGCGAAAAGGAAAAAAAAGAGAGAGAGAAATGAAGAATATTTTTAAAGAAAGCGGAAGCGCCGAAAAATTTTTTTTCTTTACGTCACGATGATGCCGTGGCGAAACGGAGAACGATGGAATGGGGGGGGGAGGAAAAAAAAGAAAATAATACCCAAAGGGCGTAACAAATCAGGCCCCCTTTTTTTTCTCCTTATCCAACATCAGAGAAACAACGATCATCAACGAACCTGAGAATTTATCTTTCTTCGCGTCTCTTCCCGTTTTTCCAAACAGCATTAGTTACTGTTTGCGGGGATTTTTGTGGGAAAGGAAAAAAAAAATTGTGAAAACAAGTTGTAAATATTTCTCTACATCTACCTCTGGGTGACCCTTTTTGTGGTCTTTTAATTTTTTCCTCCTCAAAAAGTGGCCCCATGCTATTATGCCTTTTAAATAACTTGAAAAAAAAAATGTTTTCTTTTTTACATTTCAAAATAGTTTTTGCCTATTTTTTTTTAATTATTTTTGTTTATTTGTTTCAATTTTTGTTCATTTGCTTAAATTTCTGTTTATTTGTTTAAATTTTTGTTTATTTGTTTAAATTTCTGTTTATTTGTTAAATTTTTTGCTTGAATTTGTTTAAATTTCTGTTTCTTTTTTAATTCGGTTTGTTTATTTGTTTGTTTTTGTTTTCAATTTGTTTCTTTATTATTCCTTCTTTTTATTTAATTTGTTTATTTTTTATTCTTTCTGTTTTTCTTTGTTTCTTTTCCTTGAAAGGAAAAGAAACCTTTTTCCTTTTCCTTCCTTTGTTTATTTTCCTTGAATTTTATTTATTTTGTATATTTTTGTTTACTTACTTCTTTTTATTTATGTTCGTTGATTTTTTGCTTTGTTTATTATTGTTTATTTATATTTCCGTTTGTTTATTTGCTTATTTCCATTCATTTGATTGTTTGTTTTTTTTATTTATTTTGTTCATTTACTTATGTTTTTAATTCCTTTGTTTATATGTATTTAGTTTGTTTGTTTTCAATCCTTTAATTGTTTGTTTTTTTAATTTTGTTTATTTATTTAGTTTATTTTTGTTTTCTTTTCTTTTTAATTCGTTTGTCTACTTAATATTACTGATTTATTTATTTTTGTTCATTTTTTTTTTTTTTTTTTTTGTTAATTTTTTCGTTGAGTTTGTTTAATTGTTTGTTTTTTGATTTTGTTTATTTATTTATTTAGTTTATTTTTTATTTTGTTTTTTTTCATACGTTTGTTTACTTGTTTTTATTGTTTTCTTTACTTTTGTTTAGTTTGTTTACTTTTGTTAATTTCTTTATTTTTTTTATTCATTTTTTTATTTTGATTTATTTTTGTTTATTTGTTTCTTTAGTTTCCTTTGTTTATATTTATTTAGTTTGTTTGTTTTCAATCCTTTAATTGTTTGTTTTTTTAATTTTGTTTATTTATTTAGTTTATTTTTTGTTTTCTTTTCTTTTTAATTCGTTTGTCTACTTAATTTTACTGATTTATTTATTTTTGTTCATTTTTTTTTGTTTATTTTTTCGTTGAATTTGTTTAATTGTTTGTTCTTTGATTTTGTTTATTTATTTATTTAGTTTATTTTTTGTTTTCATTTTTTTTCATACGTTTGTTTACTTTTTTTTATTGTTTTCTTTACTTTTGTTTAGTTTGTTTACTTTTGTTAATTTCTTTATTTTTTTTATTCATTTTTTTATTTTGATTTATTTTTGTTTATTTGTTTCTTTAGTTTCCTTTGTTTATATTTATTTAGTTTGTTTGTTTTCATTTCTTTAATTGTTTATTTTATTTTGTTTATTTATTTAGTTTATTTTTTGTTTTGATTTCTTTTTAATTCGTTTGTTTACTTGTTATTATTGATTTGTTTATATTTGTTCATTTTTTAAAATATTTTTTTGTTCGTTTAGTTTGTTTTTTATTTTGTTTTGATTTCTTTGTAATACGTTTGTTTACTTGTTTTTATTGATTTGTTTTCTTTTGTTTAGTTTGTTTACTTTTGTTAATTTCTTTATTTTTTGTTTATTTTTGTTTACTTTTGTTAATTTCTTTATTTTTATTTATTTTTGTTCAGTTTGTTTAATTGTTTGTTTTCTCTATTTTCTTTTTTTCTTTTTTATTTTTTCTGTTTATTTGTTTATTTTCATTTATTTTTGTTCATTTGTTTATTTTTTTGTTTAATTTGTTCTATTGTTTTTTGTTTCATATTTTTTTCTATTGTTTTTGTTTCCTATTTTTTTCTATTGTTTTTTTTTTATTGTTTCCTATTTTTCTTTTTTCAGATTTTCTCACCTTTTAATTTATTTTTCTTCCGTGCCCAAAGTAGAAAATTTCTCTGAAAACGAAAAATAAAATAAAACAAAAAGAAACGTAAAGAAAATGAAAAAGGTTCAAAAAAGATTTTCATCTCCTTTCGTATTATTTTCTCAATGGTTTTTCAAAATCCAATTTTCTCGATTACTCTTAATCGAGATGCATTCGTACCTCACTTTTTTTTCGCCTTTTTTTCTCCTTCCTCTTTTTTTATTCTTTAATTTTCCTTTATACTTTTTTTCCTTTCGTAACTCATTCTCCATTTCTATACATGTGTGTGTGTACTTCTTTTTTTTACCAAACCATAATCCCACGATAATTGAGTCTTTCCAAAAAGCCAAAGGAAATACGAGAATCACCGTTATCCGTTATTGGATAGCTGGCGATTGTGTCGTAATAAGATTTCATTTTTATCCTCTTTATCTACACTAAACGCCATTAAAACGTCCTAGAAACATTTCAGTAATTCCATGTGGTCACGACCTCTACCACGATCATAAAACGAGATGACTGCACGGCCGCTCCTCGTAATACGTTTTGATGTGCCTGTTGCAGATTTTCATTACAATATAAATACATTAATATTCTCCCCCACCCCTTCTCCCTTTTTTTCTCCCCCCACTTTTCAATGTCTAAAAAATATTTTAATTTAATACATAAACTTTTTTCATAAAATAAAGATAACTAGGTAAAAAATGCAAGGAGTTAGTTTTATTACCGACTGTTGGTAACATTAACGAAAAAATTGTCGTTAATGTAGAAAAAAATACTTTTTCCGATTAAATGAACTTTAAATTTAAAAAAGAGATAAAAAAAAATAGTAGCGGCACTTAGATGGTAATGCAAAGAATCGAATAGAACAAAAACCGAGATCGTAAGTCTCATTGTTTTAGAGAAAAAAGGTTGAAACAATTGTCGGTAATGTAGGAAACGTTATAAAAACTGTTCAAATTCTTTTGTTTCTTCGTAAAAATGATCTTCTTTCCTTAAAATAAAGGATCGAGTAGAAAAAAAAGGAAAGACAAAAAAAATATGAATGGCGAATTGTCGTAGTTCATTAGTAATAGAATTTTACGAGGCGAGATAACCCAAGGCTGTTTCATCATCATCATCATCGTCACTGGGCTTGTGTCTCGATGTGGTTCATTAATAATAACACAGGTAGACTATCGGCAAAGGGACGAAAGCGTGTCTTAAATTCCCCCCCCTCCCCCACTATTCCTCTCTTTTTTTCAAGATAAAAAGCCATCTCCCCCAACTGTAACTCCCACTACACCCTCAAGTATGTTCACCACCAACAGCACTTGGTTTCCAGGGACAACCGTCACCCTTGAAAAAAAATTTTATATAGATAGTCATTTTTAAAGACTTGCATAAAATAGCAATTTTTTTTTTGCAAAAATAAGAAAAAAATAATTTTTTTTTTACTTTCAAAAAAAATTATTTTTAAATTAAACAAATTTTTCTATGCAAGAAAGAAAATTTAAATTTTTTGAAAAAATTAACATTTTGCGTTAGTTGTTATTTATTAGAAGAATAATTATAAAAAAAATGAAAATAATAATAATTAATAAAGAAAAAAAAATTTTGATTTGAAATTATTCAAATAAATAAATAAAAAGATTACTTACAAAAAAAAAATAGGGAAAAAATCGAAAAAAGTATCAGGGATCGAACCCCTATTATTTGCAATCATTATTAAAGAAATATTTTAATTTATTTAAAACTCACATTTATTGTAATTTAATTAGAAAGTTACAATTATTTCCAAAAAAAGAATGTCCGCATCTTTTACACGACAATTTTTTCATGACCGTGGAAAAATTAAATAACAAGTGTCGTAGCCGCGAGAAAAAGTTGACTGTTCACAAATAATGCGTTCAGAGTTCGAAACCTGACGATTTCAAATTTTTTTTTTTCATTCTAAAATAGTTTTTTTCGTTTAAACTCAATAAAATAACTATAAAATGAAAATGTTTAAAAAAAATTTGTTTCTCCCCCCTCTCTTTTTTCCCCCACTTTTTTCAAAGAAGTTAAAAAAAATTCTTCCTAAAAGAATATTGTCGCACAAATATAAAGTTACAATTTCATTTTCAAGTGTGTCTCGTGTGCGTAAATCAAACGCCATTAACACCACTTGAAAAAGAGAAGAAAGAAAGAGAAAAAAGAGGTAAAGGGTGGGGGGGGGGAGAAAAAAATCTTCCAGTCGTCCTCGAAAAAAAGGGGTTAAATGTATTTCCCATTAACACGCGGTAAGTTGGCGGCTCGCATTTCTATAACTTCCCCCACCCCTTTCTTCCATTTACCATTCCCCCCCCAAGAACGAGTTGGTGGGGGTAAAATTGTACGAAAAAAATAAAGTCGAAAGGAAAAGGAATTAAAAGTTAGTGAGAGAGAGAGAAAAAAAAGGCGAAAAGAAATGAAAGAAAAAAAAAGGGGGGGGTAAAAGAGAGAGAGTAGGGGGTGAAGTGCCAAATGGAGTGGGGGAAGGGAATAAAAATGGTCTGCTCGAAATAGTAAGCAGTCAACGCTCACACGCCCTTGTCGCAGACGCCTCAAGAGAGAGACTTTACTTGGAAAATCGAAGAAAAGCTCTGACACTGGAGAGAGGGGGAGATGGGTTGGGTGGTGGGGGTCGACACTAGAAGAAAGAGAAAGAAACGCTCCAAAAAAAAGGCAGTGATGGAAAAAAAGAATGAAAGGCACTAAATAGAAAAGAAAGAGAAAGGGGTAAAGAGAGGAAAACAGAAAGAGAGAGAGGGGGAGGAAAAGAGGAGAGATGAAAGGGGTGATACAGAGGGCGAAAGTTCACTGAGGGTTCGAGGAATAAGTTTCCTGTTGGTGTCCGTGAAACGTTCAAAAGGAGGAAGAAGCGTCAGAACATTCAATATCCATACCGGATGTATTACACTTGAGAATCTCATTTTTTTTCTCTACTTTTTCTTTTTTACGGCATTTTTCTATTTGAATTTCCCACTCTTTTTGATATATTAAACTGTAATTTGTTTATTTACTGTGTAAATTACGTGCCTGTAGTATTTTTTTCACCGTTTATTTAAATTTTTTCAGTTAGATTTCTACATTACCGACAGTTATATTTTCGTCTTTTTTTTTTCTTTAAGAACATTTTTTTCTCTACTTTTTCATTTTTCGATCGTTTTTCTATTAGAATTTCCTACTTTTTTTGATATATTAAACTGTATTTTTCTAACAGATTTACAAAATTTTTTCAGTTAGATTTCTACATTACCGACAATTATATTTTTGTCTTTTTTTTAAGACTACGGACTTTATTATTAAACAATTTCTGTCACGCCTTTATTGAGTTATCAATGTGAAATTAATTTATTAAAAACGATAAAAAAAATTTTAGTATTTCAAAAAGCCCGCGCGGAGGGCGCTAGTGACTTTCTCGCAAGTGGTAATATTTTAGCGTCAAATGATTTTTTGTCATAATAATTGCGGGGGTCCACAACTAAATATATTCCCCTAATTATTTATTTATTAGAAAGAAATAAATAATTATTAATTAATTAAAAAAAATAAAAAAAAATTTTTAGAAATAAAAAGAAAATTCGTAATTATTGTCAATTATTTATTTTATAAAAAATAAATATCTAATTATTTATTTATTCAACAGAAATAAATATTAATTTATTTAACAGCAATAAATAATAATTTATTTAACAGAAATAAAATATTAATTTATTTAACAGAAATTCATAATAATTTATTTAATAGAAATAAAATAATAATTTATTTAATAGAAAATAAATAAATTTTTTGAAGATGAAGAAGAAATTGAAATTTCAGTGTTGAAGTCAAGAATTGAAGAAAATGGGTCGTTTGTGAAAATGTGTCTTGTTGGAGAAGAAATTTTTTTTTTTTTTTAAGTGCAATTCTTGGACAGCTCGTGAACCGCAGAAACGGAGAAAATGAAGAAAGTATACGTATAGTTATGTGGTAGGAAGGTAACGACAAAGAGACCACCTACGTTCCTATGTATAGCGTCGTCACTCTCGTCGCTAGGGGATCTTTCTAAATTTCCAACTTTATTTCGACTGTAAAAATGTTGCCAGGATCCCCCCTCCACTCTCTCTTTCTTTCTTCTTTTTTTTCTTATTTTTCTTCCTCTCTGACTTGTCTTGACGGTTAAAAAAAAAGAAGGCAACGCCTCCGCAACGACATTAACTGCCTTCCAATTTGTCAGAGTGCCCCCTCCCCCTCCCCTTTTTCATCTCTTGTTTCCTCCCACTCTTTGCAGAGCAATAATCTTACTAACCATCAATTTTATTTGCATTTTTTCATTAATTTCTCAACTTTTTATTCTTAACTCCCCCCCCCCACCTTTCTTCTTTTTATGTTTTTCTTCTTTTTTATTTTTTTTATTTTCTCTTAATATTGTTTTTTTAGCCACTCCCCTAACACCACCTTTTTTTAAGCCTTTATTAATTTTCTAACTTTATTTTTCTTTTTCTGAATTTTTCATTTCTATTTTTTCTTTTTCTTCTCTTTCCTCATCTTCTTCTTTTGTTTCTTCTTTTTCTCAATTTCCTTCCTATTTGTCTATTTTTTCTTCACCTTTTACAATTTATTATTTTTCTTTCTCTAATCGTTTATTTTTTCTTTTTCTTCTCTTTCTTTATCTTCTTCTTTTGTTTCTTCTTTTTCTCAATTTCCTTCCTATTTGTCTATTTTTTCTTCACCTTTTACAATTTATTATTTTTCTTTCTCTAATCGTTTATTTTTTCTTTTTCTTCTCTTTCTTTATCTTCTTCTTTTGTTTCTTCTTTTTCTCAATTTCCTTCCTATTTGTCTATTTTTTCTTCACCTTTTACAATTTATTATTTTTCTTTCTCTAATCGTTTATTTTTTCTTTTTCTTCTCTTTCTTTATCTTCTTCTTTTGTTTCTTCTTCTTAATTTCCTTCCTATTTGGCTATTTTTTCTTCACCTTTAACTTCTTAATTTTTTCTTTCTCTTCTTCGGAATTCTTTCCCACATTCCTTCTTTCTTCATTTCTTTTTTTTTCTCTTTTTTTGTTTCTTATTTTTATTTTTTTCTTTCTTTTCGTCTTCTTCGTGTTTTTTTCTTTATTTTCATCTTTGTCTTCTTCTTCGTTTTATTAATTTTTACTTCCTCATAGAGGAAGTATCTTTCTAATTGTACAGTTTTTCTTCACATTTTTCTTTTTAATTTTTTCTTTCCTTTTTTCTTCATTTTATTCTCTTTTTTTGTATTTTCTTTTCATTTTTCCATTTCTTCTTCTGCTTCTTCTCATTTTTCTTAATTTTGTCTTCTGTTTTTTATTTATATTTCCATTTTTCTATTTTTTCTTCACTTTTTTCTCTTTACTTATTTTTTATTTTCTTGTTTCTTCTTTTTCTTTTTTCTTTCTTCTCTTTCTTTATCTTCTTTCGTTTCTTCTTTTTCTTAATTTCCTTCCTATTTAATTTGTCTATTTTTTCTTCACCTTTTACAATTTATTTTTTTTTCTTTCTTTTTTTAATTTTTTAATTTTTCTTCTGTTTCTTAATTTTCTTCCTATTTGTCTATTTTTTCTTCACCTTTCACTTCTTAATGTTTTCTTTGCCTTCTTTTATTTCTTCTTTGCAATTTTTTCCCTCTTTCCTTTTTTCTTCATTTTCTCCTCTTTTCTTATTTTTTCTCTTTTCTTGTTTCTTATTTTTAATTTTTCTTTCTTTTCTTCTTCATCATCTTCTTCTTCTTTATTTTCTTGTTTGTTTTTTAATTCTTTTTTTTAATTTTCTTAATATTTGTCCATTTTTTCATTACTTTTTTTTCTTTTCCAATTTTTTTTCTTTTCTTGTTTCTTTTTTTGTTTCTTCCTGTTATATTTTGCTTTCCTTTCTTCTTATATTCATCTTCAACTTTATTTTCATCATCTGATTCTTAATTTTCTTTATATTTGTCTATTTTTTCTTTATTTTTTCTCTTTTTTGTTTCTTCTTTTCATTTTTTCCTTTCCTTTCTTCTCATTCTTCTCATTCTTCTTTATTTTTTTGGTCTTTTTTCTTTTTTGCTTCTTCTTTTCATTTTTTCCTTTCCTTTCTTCTCCTTCTTCTCATTCTTCTTTATTTTCTTCATCTGGGTTTTAATTTTCTTCCTATTTGTTTATTTTTCTTCATTTTTTTCTCTTTTCTTGTTTCTTCTTTTTATTTTTCATTTTCTTTCTTCTTCTTCTATTTCTTATTCTTTTAATTTTCTTCTCATTTGTTTATCTTTATTTTTCCTTCATCTTTTACTTATCTTAAGTTTTTCTTTTTTTTCATTTCTTCTTTACTTTTTTCCCTCTTTTCTTTTTTCTTCATTTTTTTCTCTTTTCTTTTCTTTTTCTTCTTTTTCTCTCTTTCTTATTTCTTTTTCTTAATTTTCATTCATTTTCTCTTTTCCTTTCAAGAATAAAAGAAAGGAAAGAAGAAAGAATGAAAGAAATAATGAAAGAAGAAAAAAATTAAGGAAAGAATGAGAGAAACAAAAATGAAAGAAGTGATCGAAAAAAAGTAAAAATAAAAGAAAAATAGAAAAAATAAGTGAAAGAAAGAAGAGGGAAAAAATTAAAGAAAGAATGAAAGAAAAAAAAGAAAGAAAGAAGGAAATAATTGAGGATAAAGAAAATTAAGGAAAGAGGAGAAGAAATAATTAAAAATTAAAGAAAAAGTGAAAGAAGGAAAGAAAGAAAGAAGAATGGAAATAAGTAGAAATTAAGGAAAGAAAGAATGAAGAAAAAAAGTAGTAAAAATTAAAGAAAGAAAAAAAGAAGAAAATTAATTAGTAAAAATTAAAGAAAGAAAAAAGGAAGAAAAATAATTAGTCAAAATTTAGGAAAGAAAAAAAGAAAGAAAAGAAGAAAGAATGAAAAAACAAACAAACAAAAAAATTGGAAGGAGTGAGAAAGAGAAAAAGTGATAGAAAAAAAGAGAAACTGATTTTTCTAAATGAAAAGAATAAGGAACGAAACAAAGAGTGAGTGAAGGAGAGAGAGAGAGAGGGATTTTTTCTTTCGAATACACACGGAGTCGAGAACCTGACACGAAGCTGCCAAGTGCCCTCGAGGCGTTAGATTTATGTTTGATTTACGCCCGAGCAAGCGCATAACTCTTTTCCTTGGCTGCGTCAATGTCGAAAGAGGTTTCAGCCGCACGGCACAAGAGAGCTCATGGCAAGAAGCAAATGCCGGAAAATTATCCAGAAACGTGTAATTTCAAACATCAAATTATCAAGACATCAAAAATAATGCTTCAAATCTTTTACACTGATTAATATGTCTATATATATACATCTGTTTTCCACAATTTTCCACAATTTTCTCTTAAATTCAAATTTTCTACTTCCAGTAAGTTTTCCAATTTATTTCCTCCTCGTTTGAATTTTCCGCCTTTTTTCAGTTTCGATTTTCCACCGGTTTTGTTCTATACTTTAAATTTTCCTACTTTTAATTTCTTGGAAATTTCAACGTTTTATTCTTCAAATTTTCCGCCTTTTAAGTGTTTAAATATTTTCCCACTAATTTGGGAAAAATTAATTTTCTTCAATTTTCCACCTTTTTACAATTAGTAAATTTTTCTTTTTATCAAATTTTCCGGTACTATTTTACTTTTGACTTTTCCACCTTCGATGCTGAAAGTTTTACATCTTTGTTTTAATGGAATTTTTCCTCCTTTATTATTTAAATTTTCCGACTTTTTTACTTTTGATTTTCCACCGTTTTGTTCTTATTTTCGATTTTCCGATTTTTAATTTGTTAAAAATTTCAACCTTTTTGTAAAAATAAATTTTCCGCCTTTCGCTCTTTAAATTTGTCTCTTTTTTATATTTACAATTTTCCACATTAGGTTTTTAATTAATTTTCCGATTTTCACTGTTCAAATTTTTTTCTTTTTTATTATTTATCTTTTTCATTATTTATTTCTTGTATTTTCCATTTTTTGTTACTTAAATTTTCCACCTTTTTTAAATCTGAATTTTCCGTTTTTCTTTTAATTTTCCTCTCTTTTCTATAATTAAAATTTTCCACCTTAGATTTTTAATTAATTTTCCGTTTTTCACTATTCGAATTTTTTTTTTGCTTTTTTATTTAATATTATATTTTCTACCTTTTTCTGTTGATTGTATTTTTCACCACTTTTACAAAATCGATTTTTCCACCTTTTTTCAAAATAAAGTTTCAATCTTTTATTCATAAAAATTTTCCAACTTTCGTAATTTTTGAATTTTTCATATTTTATTTATTGAACTTTCCACCATTTGTTTGCAAAGTTTTCCATGTATTGTTTTTTTTAATTTTCCACCTCTTTATTTGTTTTAATTTTCTATTTTTCATTTCTTTAATTTGCAAATTTTCCACTTTTCATTTCTCTAATTTTTTACCTTTTTTATTAGCAAATTTTTCTTATTTTTCTTATTATTTTTATTATTATAATAATTATTATTATTTTTATTATTATTATTAATTATTATTATTATTAATTATTATTATTATTATTATTATTATTATTATTATTATTATTATTATTAATTATTATTATTATTATTATTATTATTAATTATTATTATAATTATTTTTTTGTAATTAATTTATGTTTTTCTATTTAGAAATTGTCATTATTCTCGAACACTTTCCATCTTCATTGCGTTTATTTATTTTCTCTCTCACACTATTTGTTTTGATAAATTTTTTTTTCTTATTTTTGTTTTTTTCATTTTGATAAATTTTAGTAAATACATATAAAGATATTTTAACGCTTGTATTTTTCTTCTATTCCCGTTTTATTTTTCTTTCATTCGTTTAATTTTTTTCTTTTTTTTTAATCCCCATTTGTTTTCATTTCCTGACGTTTGCAACGATTTTTATTTACCCTCCTCATTTTCTTTGGCAAGTACCTTTTTCCTCTGATTTATTATTCTTATCTCTTCTTCTTGTGCTCTCAAATATATGGTTTTTTTTTTATTTTTTTTATTCCTCTTTTTTTTGACACGCACAATATAAAATATTGTATATATATAGTTTCATGAAATTTTATTTCTCATCAAAAATCTTCACTTGGCCTACTTTATATCACCTTTTCCCCCCTCAATGAAAAAAAAAAACTTGCAATAATTTTTTTTTCCCTTCTCTACATTGTCTTTTCTAATTTATTTTTCCCCTTTCTTTTCAGTATCTTTTGGGTATCTTTTTTATGCCCCCCCCCCGCTCCTTGGTTTTTCACATCAATTTTTCTCCTACTGTATGTAATTTAATAATTTATATTCATAGGAATTTTTTTTATATTTTTTCTCATTCATTTTCATTTTATCGAAAATTATATTTTATGTTTATGTATTTAGTATTTTTTTAATTTATAATAATTGTTTTATTTTCCTCTTAATTTGTTTTTATTTATTTTTTATATTTATTTTTTTTATTTATTCGTATTTAATTATTATTAAAAAGTAAATATTACTATTATTATTATTATTTATTTATTTATTTATTTATTTATATTCTTTGTTTATTATTATTATTATTATTATTATTATTATTATTATTATTATTATTATTATTATTATTATTATTATTATTATTATTAGTATTGTTGTTGTTTATTTATTTATTTAGTTACTTATTAATATTCTTTGTTTATTTATTATTATTATTATTATTGTTATTATTATTATTTTAATTTTTATTTTTATGACAAAAATTTTGTTTTATTTTATTTATTATTTATTATTTAATTATTTTATTAAATACAGTTATTTTAGATAATTTTTTTTATTATAATAATAAAAAAACAGTTTTAGTATATTTTTATTTACAAATTTAATTACAATTATTAATTAATTATCTAAATGTACACAATAAAAATATTTTTAGGCTCAAAAATTAGTTTTATAAATAATAAAATATGCTTTTTGTTTCTACCTCTAAATATTTACAATCGAAAATTTTCACGCACCCAAAGTGAAGAGTCGTTCGTGTATATAGACTATTTTTAATCATAATTAATGATGCATTGTACATATAATCACTTTATCATTATTAATAGGTCTGAAAATTTGGAGCAAGAGATGGTAATCGCCGTGTGTATTTTATTTCATGATAAAACGTAATTTATCATTTTCTAATTAGAAATCTAAAAAAAAAAAAATGATAACAAGAAAATTATTTAGATTCACACTTTTTTGATAAATATTAGACGAAAACGAAAATCCCATTAGTACTTTTTAATTAACTCGTGATAATTATTTCTTCAATTAGTAATGTAGGTGATCAGCAACAATTTCTGATTAAAAATTAGTAGGTAATAATAATAATAATAATAATAATAATAATAATAATAATAATAATAATAATAATAATAATAATAATAATAATAATAATAATAATAATAATAATAATAATAATATTAATAATTCATGATTATAGTAATCAGTAAATCGTGATCTGATATTAGTAATTAGCAATTAGTAATTCGTGACTCGTGATTAGCAAAATTAGTAATTAAAAATTCGTGACTGATAATTAACAATTAGCAATTCGTAGCTTGTATTTAATATTTAGTAATTAGTAATTCGTGACTAGTAATTAGCAAAATTCGTAATTAGTAGTTCGTGACTCGAAATTAGAAAAATTTGTAATTTGTAATTTGTTCCTCGTAATTAATAAAATTTGTAATTAGTAATTCGTAGCACGTAATTAGCAAAATTCGTAATTAGAAATTCGTGACTCATAATTAACAATTAGAAATTCGTGACTAGTAAGTAACATTTAGTAATTAGTAATTCGTGGCTCATAATTAGCAAAATTCGGAATTAGTAATTCGTGACTGATAATTAACAATTAGTAATTAATTATTCGTGACTCGTGATTATCAAAATTTATAATTAGTATTTTGTGACATGTAATTAGCAATAAATTAATTATCAATTATTTAATTCGTAATTGTTAAATTGCAAATAGTAATTCGTGACTGGTAATTAGTAATTCGTGATTGGCAATTATTCGAAATTGCTATTTACTAATTCCTTATTCGTAATTAATAATCCGTGATTTAGTAATTTCGGAATTAGTAATTAGTAATTATTAATTCGTGATTTAGTAATTCGTGACTGGAAACTAATAATTCGTATAATATAGTTCTTCGTGATTAGTAACTCGAGATGAATATTTAGTATTTCGTAATTGTATTTTGTAATCGTATTTGGCGTTAAGTAATTCGTGACTGAATTTAGTAATTTGTGATTCGTGACTCAATTTTTAATTTCTTGTTTAGAAAATAATGTAATTCGAAATTATCAACAATTATTACTAATAAGAATTTGCTATTTAACATTTTCGATAATTCGTAATTCGTGATTAGTAATTTTAATTCGTGATTAAAAATTCGTGATTAATCACTAATTAGTAATTAGTAATTCGTGATTGAAATTTACTCATTCAGGATTAACAGTTTTTAATTTCTGATTAATATATAGTAATAGTAATTCGTGACTTTATAATTCGTGATTGGCAATTATTAATGACTATTTACTAATTCGTGAGTTGACTTCGATAATTTATAATTACTAATTACTAATGACTAATTCGCGAGTTTTCTTCGCTAATTAGTAATTACTAATGACTAATTACTATAATTACTAATTCGTGAGTTGATTTTGGTAATTAATTACTAATTACTAATAACTAATTTGTGAGTCATCTTTGATCTAAATTTTCTAATTAGTAGAATTTAAGAGTAAAAAAAAACCTTCCAAATTTTCCTTCTTCGCCTTCTTTTTATAAAAAAAATTAGTTCTAAAATTCTTTCTATGGAATATTCAAATTCACTTGAGATATGAATATCTTTTCTAGTTACCCGACTATATATTATTCTCACAATCACAAAATTTTCTATCAATTCACAAAAGTCAGGAAACCGTCCTTAAGACTCCTTTTGAAATACTTTACATTTGACTTTTGTCCTCTCTCTGCTTTCCACAAAAATCGAGGCAGGAAGCTTTATTTAAATTGAATTTCTCTTTGAATCCACACACACACATTTTTTTTTTTTTTTGATGCAAAAGATAAAATCAGAATTCATTTAAACTTTTGTTAATTCAAAAAAAAATTCTCTTCCTTTTTTTTAATTTAAAAACAAAATCCCACCTTCCTGTAACTAATAACATCTGAACCTTGACTTTTGACCCAGTTTTAATTTCTATATCAAATCACCAATCCCCTCGTTCTTATCAAAAAAATAAATCTAGAGAATTTTTTTTTCCCTTTTATCTACAATTTTTTTTTTCTCTTCTAATTAAATTTTCACATCAATCGAACGTAAATGAGAAAAAAAAGTATTTTTCTTTAATTTCTTTTTTATGGAGTTTTTATTGTTTTATCTCTATCTTTGGCTTTTCCATAATCACAATAATGATAGTAAAAAAAAATTTTAATAAAATTATTATAAATATAGAATTTTTTTTTTTTTTTTTTATAAATATAATTAATATTCTCAATGAAGAAAATTAGTAGTAATTTTTTGAATTGCTAATAAATAAATAATAATACATAACAAATATATTTAATAATAATGAAATAATAATTTGTAAAATGAAAATTGAAAAACGTGATTTTTGCATGAATGTCGAAAATTTTCTATTCGTCGGATGTGAAACTTGAAATGGAAAAAATAAAAAGAAACGTGGGAGTATATATAGATAGAAGACGAAAGTTGTATGTGAGATCGCGAAATGGTGACAAGGATGGGATTGGTGGGTATAGAAAAAAAAAAAAAAAAAAAAAAAAAAAAAAAAAAAAAAGAGGTGCGGGAATTGCGACAAGAACAAGTGCAGTGGTATATCAGAAAAACGTGATGAGAGTGAGTGAGAAAAGGAATTGAAGGAGAAAAGGGGGGGTTCCAAAACTATCAGAGGAGTGAGTTAGGGTCGACAGACACTACTATGCATAGCGTCACACCCTGTGACACGCTCCAAATTTGAAATTTAAATTCACTACGTCTCCTGGGACCCGAATATACATACACTTATAAATTCATATATATATGCATATGTTATATATGTAAATACAATTATTTATTTATAAATTTTTTTTATAAATTATCTATTTTTATTATTTTATTTATTTTATTTTTTATATTTACTTAATTAATTTTTTACTCATTTTAAATGTTCGATTCAATTTTCCTTATATTAATTAGCAACAATTCGCTTTTTTAAAAATAAAATTAGCAATTTTAAAAATAATAGAACGTAAAAATTTTTAATTCAAATTTTTTTTCAGTCAGGAATTTTTTTTTCTTTTTTTTATTATTTTATTTATTTTGTGAGAGATGGAATAAAAATTGGGAGTGAAAAAACTGAAGAGAGAGAGAGAGAGAGAGAGAGAGAGAGAGAGAGAGGTAATAAATAAGAGAGAAAAGGAGAGAGAGAGAAATAAAATTGAGAGAGAAGGTGAGAAAGAGAATAAGAATTAAGAGAGAAAAATTAAAAAGAAGAAAAAGAGAGAGAATGAAAAAAGAGAGAAAAATTAGAAATAAGAAGAGAGAGAATGAAAAAAGAGAAAAATTAGAAAAGCAAGGAGAGAGAGAATGAAAAAAGTGAGAGAGAGAGAGAGAGAGTGAAAAACTTCTTGAGAATCTAATCTCGCAGTGGACCAATTGGAGGATGTTTCCATGACATCCCAATCAAGATTAATCCGTCTGTCGTGCGAAATCTAGTTATCGAAATCCCGTTTCGACATTGCCTGATTAACATGCGGTTATAGACAGCGGGGACGACGACGTTCCAAAACATCGATTCTCTCTCCGGGTCCATCTCTCCTCTTATCCCAAACTGACATTTACCTCCCCCTCCCACCACCCATTGCTCTTCGTCCTCTACAGTCCATCGCACAATTAAGATTCCTTATTTAAATATATGCTACAATTTTATTTAAATTTCAAAAGAAATTTTTTATTTTCTTCTTTTAATTTTCACATGTACAATATATTTAACATAGAAATATTTGGAAAAGCATACTTTTTTTCCGCTCAATTTATGTAAAAATATTTTTATCCGCGTGAAATTGAAACTCTACGGTTTCTGTTTGACGCTAAAATTAGCGTCTTGGTAAAAATCGTTAAGTGACGGTTTTCGTTGATTTATTTAGTATTTGAATACTTTTTATATTATTTTAGTATTTTCCCATACCATTGATACAATTATTCAGCTTTAAATTCGAAAATTTTAGCCCGACGCTAAAATTAGCGTCAAGGTACGTTAAGTTACCTTTTTTTCATTACTTTACTATTTGAGTATTTTTTATAGTATTTCAGTGTTTTTCGTAAGTTTATACAATTATTTAGCTTTAAATTAAAAAATTGTAGCTTGACGCTAAAATTAGCGTCTAGGCAAAAACCGTTAAGGAACGTTTTTTAATTACTTTAATATTTTAGTATTTCAGTATTTTTCCATACCGTTGATACAATTATTCAACTTTAAAGTCAAAGCTATTAGCTCGACGCTAAAATTAGCGTCAAGGTACATTAAGTAACGGTTTCTTTAATTACTTTACTATTTGAGTATTTTTTATAGTATTTCAGAGTTTTTTATAAGTTTAAACAATTATTCAGCTTTAAATTAAAAAATTGTAGCTCGACGCTAAAATTAGCGTCTAGGCAAAAACCGTTAAGTAACGTTTTTTTTAGTTACTTTAGTATTTGAGTATTTTTTATACTATTTCAGTGTTTTCCGTACGTTTATAAAATTATTCACCTTTAAATTGAAAAATTGTATCTCGACGCTAAAATTAGCGTCTAGACAGAACCCGCTAAGTTACCTTTTTTAATTACTTTACTATTTGAGTATTTTTTATAGTATTTCACTATTTTCCCGTAAGTTGATACATAATTATTCACCTTAAAATTTGAAAGTTTTAGCTCGACGCTAAAATTAGCGTTCAGGCACACTAAATGGTGATTTTTTTCTTTATTATTTTTTATTACTTCCATAAATTACCGTAAGTTCTTAAAATTTCTTCCGTTAAATTAAAAATACTGCTGTTGTGCCTGTCACTGAAATTAGCGTCTAGTAACACTAAGTGACGGTTTTTTTGAAATAGTCAAGTACTTTTGATTTCATTATTTTTCACTATTTGGTAGTTTATCCTATCTTTATACAATCTTTTTCGTTTAATTAAAAAAAGTCTTCGATTACGCTTGACGCTAATATTAGCGTTTAGTTTTTTTAAGATTCATAGTAAACTTTTTTTGTATTCTTACAAAATCACTTTTTTCTACTGAATTTCTTTTCTAACTTAATGAGACAAAAATAATCCTTTAATTAAGTATCGACGCTTAAACATTTGTATTGTATTATCTAACGGTGGAATAATTATTATTCTAGCGTTTAATTAATTATTAATAATTTTTATTGCTTAATATTTTTGCTCGTCTTTTTTGTTTCTTCGGATTTTAATAGCAGTTTCAACAATATTTCACGTGTCTGTTGACTTTTTTTTTTATTTTCTGTTTAGCTTCACTATGTTAGCGTTTTAACATAAAGCACGCAGACTCTAAAAAGAGCAAAGGAAAACTTAATTTTTAGCGTCTTTTTAGTTTCTTCAGATTTTAGGCGAGGTTAGAAAAAATTTTTCGCCAGTTGCCGCTATTTTTGCCTTTTCAGTTTAGCGTCATTATTTTAGCGTTTTTAGCGTAAAGCGTGCGGACGTTAAAAAAAGGGAAGAAGAACAAAGTTTTTAGCGTCTTTTTCGTTTTTTCGAATCTTAGACACAGTTAGAACCATTTTTATCCAGTTGACGCTATTTTTGCCTTTTCAGTTTAGCGTTGTTATAGCGTTTTCAGCGTGAAGCGTTCAGACGCTAAAGAGAGCGAAGGAAAACAAATTTTTTAGGGTCTTTTTCATTCCTTCGAATTTTAAACGCAGTTGGAACAATTTTACTCCAGTTGACCCTACTTTTGCCTTTTTAGTTTAGCGACACTAATTTAGCGCTTTTAGCGTCAATCGTACGAACACGAGGGCGAAAGAAAGATAAAAAAAAGCGAGAGGGAAATATTTTTTAACGAAGCACAATTTCTCTTAATCACAATTAACTGAGTAAATAGCAAATTAAAGTTAACTGAAAATTTCAATCAAAAGAAAAAAGAAGAGAGAGAGAGAGAGAGAGAAATATTTGTGAACAAACAAAGAGAATGTTAATAATAATCATTAGTGAGGGAAAAAGATTCACATTGTTTGTGGTATCGCATTTCGTGCAGGCCGTTAAGATAACTGTTTTTCGTGGTCCAGCTTCGCGAAACGATTGAAGAGAAAAGAAGACGCCTATTTTAATTGCCGCTGCCGCTACCATCACCATCACACCGTTACAGTGAAATTCCAGGTCGACCGCTATATATATATATATATATATATATATATATATATATATATATATATATATATATATATATATATATATATATATATATATATATATATATATAAACAATATCAAAAAGTCCTTTTTTTTCTTCCTTTTAAACACAAATTATTATTTTTCACCTTTAACACGAAATTTCTCACATTTTTTAAATATAAATTTTCCATCTTCGTTTCCTTACATTCTGTTTTCATTTTTATTTTCCTATTTTTTAATACTTTTTTTATACTATTTTTAACTATTTTTTATACTATTTTTAATTTCCTAGTGGCTATTATTGCCCTAGGGTAATAATGGGCACTTTATTACCCTAGAGAAAAAAGTGACTATTATTGCCCTAGAGCAATAAAGCGCCCATTATTACCCTAGAGCAACCAAGGGACTATTATTACCCTAGAGCAATAAAGTAACCATTATTGCCCTAGAGCAATAAAGCGCCCATTATTACCCTAGAGCAATAAAGTGATCATTATTACCTTAGAGCAATAAAGTGACCATTATTCCCCTAGGGCAATAATAGGAACTTTATTGCTCTAGGGTAATAATGTGTCTATTATTGCCCTAGGGCAATTTTATTTATTTCTCAAATAAATTTCATAGTTTCCTAATTCTACTAATTAGTGTTATTTTTTTGTTTACATTTGTATAAATTTTATTTTTTTTATTGTTTATTATTTTTTTGATATTTATATTATTGATATGAAGAAATTGAGAAAAAAGGGGGCGTCTCTGTGGTCGGTTAGTTGATGGTGGCAGGATGAAGTTTTTGAGGTAGCAAACATAGGGTGGTAAAGAGGTGGAAAGAGTGGGAGGAGAGTGAGTGAGAGAGAGAGAGGAGGGGGAGTAGTGGTCGCGTCCCGGTCGATACCAAACACAGACATACACACACTCACGACTGTACTTAGTACGTAGTTCTGCTTTCCTACATTGCGTACACACCAAAGTACATGTGCAATTTCTCCCTTCGTTGTACAGGTCCCAGCAAAAACCTCTACTCCGACCGTCTAGACTCATAATTTCCAAAGGAAATCAAATTAACACAGATACAAATTAATATTAATTTTTCCAGCCCCCCATCGAAATGAAAGAGGGGAGAAAGAAAAAAAAATTTTTTTTTTTGCTTTTAGGTTTGCGTAAAAATATCTCTTTGGAAATATTTTGATCTAATATATTTTACATTTTCGCGAGGTGTTAGAAAAAAGGAATTTTTGGTTTTTATTTTTTTTTTGTATGATTTTTAGTTAATTTTTCGATTCAATGTTAATTAGGAGTGTAAAGTCTAATTAGAAGTGTGAATCGGTTTAGAGTGTTTGCTGCAAAACGAGTAGGTCTCTCGAAGGTTCGTTAGCTTTCTCCACTTGTTTCTCCCTCTCTCTTTCTCTCACTTCGCCTTTAGGCAATAATTTCTTCCTTCTCGCTCAATTTCCCGTGGCAAAGGTGCAGTGCGTTGGGTCTCGAGGACGTGCCGAACAGCCATTTTGAAAGGAAACGCGTGGCGCAGTTTGTGATGAATTTCTTCTTTTCCTCTCTCTCCCCCCACTAGAAACATGACACAATGAATATTGTGACTATTATTATGTTTCCTACATACGATTTATTTCATTTCTTCTGGTTGAAAATATATTTATTACACTTGCTTGGAGCTAAAAAATGATTTTGCGCAGAAGAATATTGAGAATATGGTTACTGCGCAGCGTTATATTGTTAGAAATGGCAGTGAGTAGCGAAAAAGTGTTTCTGCGCAGACAAATGTTGCACAGTGTACTACTGCGCAGCTTAATATTGACAGGAATGTCATTAGGCAGCAAAAAACTGTTTCTGCCCAGCCAAATGTCCCATATTTTACTACTGCACAGCCTAATATTGCTTAGAATGTTACTGAGCAACCAGAAAGTGCTTCTGCGCAGCCAAATATTGCAAATTGTACTACTGCGCAGCCTTACATTGCTAGGAATGTCATTAGGCAACAAAAAACTCTTTCTGCGCAGCCAAATATCGCATATTGTACTACTGCGCAGCGTAAAATTGTTAAAAATGGCACTAAACAGGTAAAAACTGTTTCTGCGCAGCCAAATATCGCATATTGTACTACTGCGCAGCGTAAAATTGTTAAAAATGGCACTAAACAGGTAAAAACTGTTTCTGCGCAGCCAAATATCGCATATTGTACTACTGCGCAGCGTAAAATTGTTAAAAATGGCACTAAACAGCTAAAAACTGTTTCTGCGCAGCCAAATATCGCATATTGTACTACTGCGCAGCGTAAAATGGTTAAAAATGGCACTAAGCAGCTAAAAAGCGTTTCTGCGCAGCCAAATATTGCAAATTGTACCACTGCGCAGCCTAACATTGTTAAGAATGTGATTAGACAGCAAAAAACTGTTCCTGCGCAGCCAAATGTTCCATATTTTACTACTGCGCAGCGTATAATTGTTAAAAATGACACTAAGCAGTTAAAAAGCGTTTCTGCGCAGCCAAATATTGCAAATTGTAATACTGCGCAGCGTAAACTTGATAATAATATCACTGAGCTGTCAAAAGTTGTTTCTGCGCAGTTAAACATCCATTTCACTCTTACTGCGCATTTTAATATTCTATGCAGTCTTACTGCGCAGCCTAATATTAGTTAAGATACCGCTAAACTACAAAATATTGTTTCTTCTCACCCTAATATCGAACAAAATGTCACTGTTCAGCCCAATGTTGCTTCTGCGCAGGTAAATATTGCATACAAAATTACTGCGCATCGTAAGATTATTTTCTACCGTACTGCGCAGCCTGATGTTACCTTCAGTCGTTTTGCGCATTTAAAAATTGTTACTGCGCAACTCAAGACTACTTGGAGTCATTCTGCGCAGCAAAATATTGCTTTACTGCAATATTTACATTAAAAAATTTCTACTGCGCAGTGAAATATTAATTAGCGTCATTTGGCGCAGATGAATATTAAATAATGCGTTTTTGCGCAGCATAATACTATCTAGAAGTATTCTGCGCATTTAACTATTGTGTACAGCGTTACTGCGCAGTGAAATATTAATTAACGTAGATCTGCGCAGCTGAATATTGTTTACATTGTTACTGCGCAGTACAACGCTATAAAGATTAATTATATGTCACTGTAAAATATTACTGCGCATTGTAAAGCTACTTAGAATCATTCTGCGCAGTATTTAGTGTTAGTGTGCAGTAAAACGTTATGTAGAGTTATACTGCACAGCTTATTATTTCTTAGGACATTACTGCACATTTTAACGCTACTTAGAGTTATTCTGCGCAGCTAAATATTGCTTAGAAATTTACTGCGCAGCCTAATACTACCCAGAGTCATTCTGCGCATCGAAATTCTGCCTACAGTGTTACTGCGCATGCGTAATTCCTCCGCGCACGCGCCTTAAATAATTGAACTCATTACAACCACTGGATCGACATTTTTCGTCACTTAATTTCAAAAATTTCGACCAGTGCACGTGCGACGAGAAAAAAAAATAAAATCTAAAAATATTAACTACAAAGTCGCATTTATATTAAGTTCTAGAATTTATATTCCGAGACAATAGTGAATAATTTTCAGAGGTTGAATAAAGGTCAAGCAGTCATTAAATTGCCCTCTTGCTGTGACAAAGTTTCCTTTTTTATTTTCGTTTTTTTTTTTTTTGGTTTCTGTTTTTTTTACTTTATTATTTTTTGCAAAACCACTCATTAAAAGTCATTTTTATCTTCATGAGTGCCTTTTATTTTTCTGCTTACAGTCGTTCTCTTGGACACAACGACGGAGGAGAGCTTGGAATGGACACGTTACCCCTACGGACCACAAGCGAGCACACCCGGCGTAAGTACCCACCTTTTTATTTGCATTATAAATTCACGAAATTGCGATATTATACAAAAGGAGAAACAATAGTAGTTGTATTTATTTATTTTTTTCTTGTAAACTTCCACCTCGTGGACAATTGTGTGTGGAACCCACACAGAGTTTTAGTGATTAACATGTTTCTTTTTCTTTTTTTGTTTTTGGAAAATAAATTCACTATGAAATGTTTAAGAAATTAAATTTTTTTTCTTCTTGTGATAATTTAATATACTTCAGTGGGAGAATTATTAATGAGAATTATTAGCTTGTAGGAGAAATATTTTTTTCGGGGATTTTAACGATATTTTGGTGGTATTTGACGCTAAAAATAGCGTCTGGGAACGCTAAATTTTGTTTTTGCAATTTTTAGGTGTCGCTAAATAAACCAAAATTATTCTCTTCTTCGGGAAATATTTTTTCCTTTTTTCTTTTACGATATTTTGCTACTAATCGACCAGTTAATTCAAAAATAGCGTCTGAGGACGCTAAATAATTTTTATTTGGTTGCCAGTGTCATAAAAAACATTTTTTTGACAAAATTGATCTCTTTTAAATGTTTAGCAACTTGGCATATTTTTTTTCTGATTTTTCTTAATTTCTAAAATGAAATTTCCGACCTTTAGCGTCTTTGTTTGACTGTTCTTAGTGTCTAGAGTTTCATAGATTTTTTCCTAGTGTCTCACGTTATCGAAAAAATACTTTTGTAAACAAAACAAATTTTTCTGACTACTGGTGACATTGTACAAGTTTTTAGCTTTCTTTGTTCGCATCAATAGTGAATTTTCCGATTTTTAGCGTCACTTTATACTTTTTTCTTACTTTTAGCGTTCTGTAAATTATATTTAATTTTTTTTTGACAAAATAGAATTTTTTAAGGTATACAGAAACTTGACAAAATTTTTAGCGTCTTTTTCATTTAAAAAAAGAATTTTCCGACTTTTTAGCGTCGCTTTATCAATTTTCTCGAAGTTTAGCGTCCTGTAAATTATTTTCTAATATCTCAAGCTGCAATAAAGAATGTTTTTTAGCAAAATGCGACTTTTTTCGACATCTAGAAACTTGATTAAATTTTTCAGCGTCTTTTTTCGATTCAAAAATAAATTTTCCGACTTTTAGCGTCACTTCATCAATTTTCTTGACGTTTATCGTCTAGTGGATTATTTTCCAGAATCTCGTGCTACCATAAGGATAATGTTTTCTAACAAAATAGAAACTATTTTATACGCCTAGAAACTTAAGCAAATTTTTTAGCGTCTTTTTTTGTTACAATTCAAATTTTTCTGACTTTTAGCGTAACTTTTTCAATCTTAGTGTTTTGTACATTATTTCCTAGTTAACAGAAAATACTGTTTCTCGCTGAAAATCTTTCTCTATGTCTGGAAACTAAATAAAAATTTTAAGCGTTCTTTTTTCGCCTCAAAAATTAATTTTCCGACTTTTAGCGTGATTTATGATAATTCCTTAGCTTTTAGCGTTTTGTAGATTATTTCTCAGTTCTCACGCTGTCATTAAATCATTTTCTAAACAAATCAAAAGCTTTTCCGCCTTCTGATCTCTTAGTAAAAAATTTTAGAATCTGAAAAATGAATTTTCCGACTTTTAGCGTCACTTTAACAATTTTCCCGACGTTTAGCGTCCTGTTGATTATTTCCTTGTGTGTCTCGCGGCTATAAAATTTTTTTCTATCAAAATGGATCTTTATTGAACGTCTGACAACTTAATACTTTTTTAGCGTCTTTTTCGCATTAAAAAATCAATTTTCTGACCTTTAGCGTCACTTGATCAATTTTCTCAACTTTTAGCGTCGTCTGGACTATTTTCGACTGTGTCTCGCGACTATAAAATTTTTTTTCTATCAAAATGAAACTTTATTCAAAGTCTGACAACTTGATAGACATTGTAGCGTCTTTTTCGTATTAAAAAATCAATTTTCCGACTTTTAGCGTCATCTATACCTCACTTTTTCGACTGTAAGTTTAACGACTAATTTTCAATATTTCACTCCAAAATTTCTTTTATTCTCAACACAGCAAATGGTTCTTTTTTTACATTCGACATAAATTCCACGACAAATCTTCTTTTTTTTTAATTTTTCACTATAAATTTTTTATTACAAGTAAAATATTAAATTCCCCAATGGTTATACTTCCTTATCTCTTCTTGTTCTTTCTTCTTTCTTCTCATAATTAATAGATAGTTTTTTTTCTTTATTTTTTTTTTTTTTGAGATCATGTTCCTTTCTCTAACTCAATAATTGGTTGGGTGCATTGAGACTTTGTTGAATGCTTCAAAGGATATAGAGGAAGAAGAAGAAGAAGAAGAAGGAGGAGGAGGAGGAGAAGGGGGTAAAAATGAAAAGAACGTTTTCATGAGAAATACAAGTTCTGTGTATGGTCAGCGTTCACGAGGATGTTGGCAAAAAATATATATAAGGATTCGCAACGGTACCATTGCGAACCAGTCCCAAGCACGTTGCATTAAATCATAAAACTCGCTCGTGAGTCGCATTCTCGATGGTTTTGGTCCACTCGACAGAGAGAGAGAGAAAGAAGGAGAGTCGATGGGAGAGTCGCAGATTCCTGGTAGTTTAAGCACCACTTGAAAATTTTCGTTGGTCTCTCTCTCTCTCTCTCCTTCCCCCCTTCTTTCTTTTTTTCTCTCTTTTTTCTCTTTTTCTTCTTCCCTTTTTCTCTCCCCTTGTTTCTCACCCTCTTTTTCTTATTTTTCTATCTTTATTTTCTCTCCCTCTCTATTTTTTAAAATCTCCCTCCTCCTCTTTTCGTTCTCTTTCCCTCTCCTTCTTTCTTGTCTCTTTTTTAAAAATCACCCCCCCCCCTGTTTTTTTCTTCTTCCCTCCTTTTTTTTCTTTTCTCTTTTCTTATATTTTTTCTTCCTTCTCTCTCCTTCTCTCTCCTTTTTTATTTTTTTCTCCCTCTCTCCTTCACTTTTCTTTTTTATATTTTCTCCTCTCTCTCCATCTCTCCTTATTTTCTTCTCTTTTTCTTTCTATTTTTTCTCTCTCTCTCCCTTCTTATTTTTTTCTCTTTCTTTCTATTTTTTTCTTTCCTCTCTCTCCCTTTCTTTCTTCTTATTTTCTTCTCTTTTTTATATTTCTTCCTCCCTTTCTCTTTCTTTCTTTCTCCCTTCTTATTTTCTTCTCTTTTTCTTTCTATTTTCTCTCTCTCTCTCTTTCTCCTTATTTTTTTCTCTTTCTTTCTATTTTTTTTTCTTTCTTCTCTCTCTCTCTCTCTCTCTCTCTCCCTTTCTTTCTCTTTATTTTCTTCTCTTTTTCTTTGTATTTCTTTCTCTTTCTCTTTTCTTTGTATTTCTTTCTCTTTCTCCCTCCTTATTTTCTTCTCCCTTTCTTTCTATTTTTTCTAGTGCTCTCTTTTTCGCTCCCTCTACTTTTTTCAAATTCCACTTACCCCCCCCCCCCCCTCCTCCCCTTTTCGTCCATTTTTTGTCTCCCTTTTTTCATTTCTTGTTTATCCTTTCTCTCTCTCTCCCTCTCCATCCCCCCTACTTTGTTTATTTTTCCTATCTTTTTTTTGACATTTTTTCACTATGAAAATTTTTGTCTAATCCCCCCTCACCCTTTAACACTATTTTTCTCTCTACTTCTTCTGTATTTTTCTTTTCCTCCCCCACCCCCCCTCCTATTCTCTTCTTCATTTACCCGTTTCTTTTTTCTCTATAAAATTTTTCTACTCCTAAAATAATTTTTTTTTAATTTTTTCCCACACCTCCTCTCTTTCTTCTCTTCTCCCCTCCCTCTCTGTTTTTCTTCTTCCATCACTCCTTCCCCCCTCTTTTTTTAATTTTTCCTCTGTGGGATTTTTTTTTGTATTTAATTATTCCCTAATCCACTTTTACCTCTTTCTCCTTCTCCTATTAATTTACCCTCCTGGACCCTTTCTTTTTCTCTAAAAAATTTTTTTCGAATTCTTCCCGATTGTTCTTTTTTTTCTCCCCCTCCCCATTTTTTAATTCTTTATTTTCATCTTCCTATTTTTGTTTAAAAAATTTTTCCACTACTTTGAAATATTTTTTTCGAAGTCTTTCCCCCCTCCCTCCTTTTTTTCCTGTCTTAAATTTTTCCACTGTGGAAATTTCTCTCCCGCCCCCCTCTTAACCCTCTTTTCTTCACCCTTGTATTTTTTTCTCTTCGAAATTTTTTTTTTTTTTAATTGTTTCCCACTCCCCCACTTGTTTCCTATACTTTTTTTGAAAAGTATCTCTTTCTATTGGTCCAAAAAAAAAAAATAATGAGAATAAAAAGTGGGGGGGTGGAATTAGTTCTAGTCTTATTTTTTTCCACTGCGTTAATATTTAATCTACAATTTATCTCCTTTCTATTTTATTGTCTTTGGAAAAATTTTTGAGAAAAAAAGTAAAGAGAGAAACTTGAATTATTTTAATTTTTGTTTTGAAATTCGTAAATTTTTGTTCTTTTTAAATTAAAATTTATATCCTCTTTTTTGCGATTTGAAAAATTTTTGTTTTGGAAAAAAAAGGGTGGGGAGAAAGCTTTTATCTGTAATTTTTTTAACTACAGAAATTTCATTCGAAAATTATTCTGTCAATAAACTCCACAGTTCTACTCCCTCTCTACGCCTTTTTTTTTCTTTCTTACAAGTGGTGTTTGCGTTTCACTAAAAAAAAAACAAAAGAAAAAATAAACATTCTGGTTAGAAAAAAAAAAAAATAGTAGTCATGCTAAATATTGTTTCTCGCTTTTAATTTTTTCCCAACTCCACTTTACTTCCCTTCTACCCCCCCACCCTTCTCTCTCTCTCTCTCTCTCTCTCTCTCTCTCTCTCTCTGACTGACTTTTTCCCTTTCTGTCTCTCTCGTCACTTTTTCCCAGATTTCGTTTACATATTTTTGTTTTCGTATCGTTGAACTCGAGACTATAGTGAAAAAGGGAAAGGGAGTTTAATGGATAGGGGTCGAAGTAGAGGGGAGGGGGCGCGGAAGCGTTAATTACTCGAGTGTGTAAAATTGATTTTACCTCGAAATTTATTTCTCTTTTTTTTACAATTTTTTGCTAGTTTGGTAAGATTATTTAGCTCCTCGCAATTTGTTTTTGAAAATTTCGTAAAGAAGAAAAAAAATAATAAATTGAGGATAATTTAAAATTAGAAATAATTGTCACTAAAAATAAAAAAAAGTAGAGAGAGAGGAGTGGTGGGGATAGTGGTAGGGGAGAAGTAAAAGAGAAAGGAGACAATGAAAAAAATTAATAATAAGTGTCACTAAAATTAGAAAAATTAAATAAAAAGAATAGTGGGGAGGGGGGAGGATAGTGTAAGGGGAAGTGGAAGAGTAAATAGAAGAGAAAGAAGAAAATGTAATAATAGTTCAAAATAAGTGTGAATAAAATCAGAAAAATTAAATAAAAAGAATAGTGGGAGGTGGGGGGGGAATAGTGATAGGGGAAGTGGAAGAGTGTAAAAGGTAACGATTAGCGATACTTGACTAACTGTGTGTGATGGTAAAAGTACAAAGGGCTAAATAATGTAAGAAACATAGTGAGATGGAGATAAAGAAAAAGAATGAAGAAATAAACGTGGCACGCAGTTGGCTTTCGACCTCTCATTCCCCTTTCCATTATTTCTCTCTCTCTCTCTCTCTCTCTCTCTCTCTCTTCTCTTTGGGCCTTAAGTCCAGTTGAAAAATTCCCCACAGAGTAATTCTCTAATTCTTTTCATTGGTACTTCTCCCCCCCCTCTCTCTTATTTTATCTTTGTTTCTTTTCCCCCACTCTTCTTTTTTATCTCTGTCTCTCTCTCTCTTTCGCTCCCCCTTTTTTTCTTTCTGTCTCTCAAATTTTTGATAGTCGGCGGATGTACCTCTAATTTGTCTGTTCAAACAAAAAGCAATTTGTTGCCCGCGGGATTCCCCCCCCCCTTCCAACCATCAGCATTTTCCCCTCCACTCATCTTGTAATGGTATTTTCTCCCTCAGGATTGTGATGACGAATATAATAGAGAGAAAGGGAAAAATAGTGATTGCAGAATAATAGAGAGATAGGGAAAATAGTGTTAAAGAATAAAAAGAGGGAAAGTGAAAAATCACTATTTTTCCCTTTCTCTCTTTTATTCCCAAATCACTATTGAAAAATAAAAGAGTGAAAGGGAAAAATAGTGATTAGAGAATAAAAGAGAGAAGGGGAAAATAGTGCTAAAGAATAAAAAGAGGGAAAGTGAAAAATCACTATTTTTCTAATCACTATTTTTCTCTAATCACTATTTTTCCCTTTCTCTCTTTTATTCCCAAATCACTATTGGAAAATAAAAGAGTGAAAGGAAAAAATAGTGATTAGAATATTAGTGATTTTTCACTTTCCCTCTTTTATTCTTTAGCACTATTTTCCTTATCACTCTTTTATTCTGCAATCACTATTTTTCCCTTTCTCTCTTTTATTCCCCAATCACTATATTCCCATTCTCTCTTTTTCTCCCCAATCACTATTTTTCACTTTCTCTCTTTTATTCTTTAGCACTATTTTCCCTTTCTCTCTTTTATTCCTAAATCATATTGAGAAAGAAAAGAGTGAAAGGGAAAAATAGTGATTAGAGAATAAAAGAGAGAAAGGGAAAATAGTGCTAAAGAATAAAAGAGAGAATGGGAAAATAGTTGTTGGGGAATAAAAGAGAGAAATGAAAAAATAGTGATTAGGGAATAAAAGTGAGAAAAGGAAAAAATAGTGATTAGGGAATAAAAGAGAGAAAGGGAAAATAGTGCTAAAAAATAAAAAAGGGAAAGGAGAAAATAGTGTTAGAGTAAAAAAAAGTCTTTGAATAATTTTCTCAAACTCTGTTAATAGTGATAAACGCATTTTCGTATTTACTACAGTAAAAAGAAAAATAGAGAAGGGGGGGGGGAGAGATAGGGAAAAAGTGGTGATAAAGTAAAACAGAGATAGAAGATTTTGGAAGAGAAAAGCTCGAGAAAAGGAAAAATAGTGATAGGAGAAAAATAGAACGAAGGGGGAAAATAGTGATTGGGGAATAAAAGAGAGAAAAAGAAAATAGTGCTAAAGAATAAAAGAGAGAAGGGGAAAATAGTGATTGGGGAATAAATAGTGATTGGAGAATAAAAGAGAGGAGGGGAAAAATAGTGATTGGAGAAAAAATAGAGTGGGAGGGAGAAAAAGGGCAAAACAGTGTTAGGAGAAAAAGAGAAAAAAATAGTGATAGTGAGTGATAGGGAAAAGAGAGAGAGAGGGAGAGAGAAAGAGAGCGATATAGAAAACAGAGAGAAAGAGTGAGAGAGAGAGAGGAAAAAGCTGATTTAAACCTGTCTGGCGGCCCGCTGCGCGCTTAACAACTGAAAAACAAACATGGCGCCCAGTGCAGTGGTCAGCGGGGGCCCAAAACATATATATACATGCAGCGTGTGCGCGCGGGGACCACCACTTCTGGTTAGAGAGGTGGAGGGGGGGGAACAGAGGCCCACTCGCGAAATACCGAGGAACGGGATTTTTCCCAGTTAACAGTAATCGACGGGGAGGAGGAGCAAAATGGGACTTGATTCTCACTATCAATCTTATTTTTATTTATTTTTTTCTTTCTTCCTTCCTTTTAGCGTGAGTTTGTCAAAAGTTAAATTTCTTAGCGTCCAAATTGCATATAGGAAATGGAAAATTATTCTCTAGCCTTTAGTTGTCAACGGTTTTTAAAAAACTATTTTCTACTGAAATGGAAATTTTACAGTTGGTTAAGAGCGATTTTTCCAAAATTAGCGTCTTCTACAAGTGGGAAATCACTATTTTTAGCGTCTAGTTGCAAAAGATATTAAATTTTTGACGTTAGAAATTAATTTCTTACAGTCAAACATCAATAAAAATTATGAATTTCTCTTATGCCTAGTGTGGGAAATGTGCGTTTTTTAGCGTCCAGCGTTCAAAAACTGTTATTTCCAGCGTCATTGGCGTTTTTATACCAAAAAGTCCCTTTAATCTGTTTTTTTTTTGTATCAATTTTACCTTTCTAAAACTTTTTTTTCAAAGATGAATAACTTTTTAGCGTCTACTGTCTTTGAAAGCGACATTTTAGCGTCTAGCCTTTTTCACAGTCAATGGAATATTATAAATTTTTTTTTCTAAATAAAAATTGTTCCCTAAAAAATACGTATTTTCATTTTTCCCTAAATTTAGCGTCTATTGAAAAAAAAATCATTTTTTGGTTAAAACGATTATTTTTATTTTCCATTTCAAACCTGAACTGCTGTCGCTAGAAATATAATTTTCCCGAGTCTAGCGTCAACAGAAGGACAAAAAAATAAAAATTCCAACCTTATTTTTTTTCTACAATATTACAAAATTAAAAATTGTAGGTACCTACAATTAAAATTTGAAAATTAAAAAATTAAAAAAATTTTCCAAAAATAGAAATTTACAAACTAAACGCTTTATTCCTCGAAAATTCACTTCTTTTACCCTTTCTACGAATACAAGTTGTAAATACACACAAGAGACACGTATACTTAAAAATAAAGAAACAAACAAACACTTCTTTAAGTTCTTCTCAACTGAAATCACAAGAAGCATTTGTCAAAATTTTTTTTTTTTTTCTTAATTTTTTCCTTAATTCGACTGTTGGTAACAGAAAAAAAAGAGTGGGGGGAAGAGTGAGAGGAGGGGGTATCATTAACAGAAGTAGAGAAAAAAAAATAACATTGATAACCACATTTGGGAAAAAAAAGAATATGTCAAGATAATAAAAAAGAAATGAGAGGGAAATAAACGAAAAAGACACGATTTGATATTGGTGACACGCTAAAGGGATGGGGCGAGGGGGGGGAGAAAAAGGGAGAAGGGTTGGTAGAAACTTCTTTCTCTCTCTCCCTAGACGTGGAAATCAAGTCAAATATCATCACGTGACATCGTCAGAAGTTTACATTAAGGGAACGCATTTACATGCAGATATTCACCCCTCTATGACTTCCATTCACCCCCCCCCCTCCCCAATCCAAAACTCTTCTTTTTCCCTCTTACGCTCTTTTCTTTTTTTTTTTTTGCCTTCTAACCATTTATTTCCTAGTATTTTTTAATTTTTCGATATTTTTATTTTTTTTCTCAACATTTACACCTTTGTGAAACAAAAAAAGAAAATAAAAACGCAACCTCCCCCCACCCTACTCTAAAAAAAATTGAATTTTAGAAAAGTTAGAAGAGTTTGCCAAATTTCAATTATTTTCAAAAATTTTCCTCAAGTCAATGATTTTCAATATTTACAATTTTAATAAAATCTTCCAAAAGTATATTCAATTATTTAAAATAAAAAATTTGAATAAAATTCTACACAAACATTTAATTATTTTTATAAATAATAAAAAAAAGGTTTTGAGAAAAATTCAATTATTTACAAATTATTTATAAATTTCTGACCAATAATTTTATAAACAATAAATTTTTTTTTACATTTTTTTTTACATTTTCATAAATAATAAAATTCTTTTTAGGAATTCAATTTTTTTTTTTGCATACAATTTTAATCGAATTCCTTGAAAAATATGAATTATTCTTAAAAATGTTATTAAAATTCATCGAAAGAATTCAATTAGTTAAAAAGTTGCACTGATAAAATTCTCTAAGAAAATTCAATATTAAGAAACATTTAATTGTTCAAAAATTATTTTTATATTTCATTATAATTATAAATTCACGTAGAATTTTCTAATAAAAATTGATTTAAAAATGAATTTCAATTTAAATTTTCCATAATAATTGAATACGAAAAGTGAATTTCGTGAATATATATCGTGGAATAACAAATTTTTAGAAATAATTAAATTTTAAAAAGCGTTTGAAATTAAAATTTTTGAAAATCTGAATTTTTCATAATTTTAACTATAACGAACAATTCTGTAGAATTAATTTTTTTTAAAAGTTTTATTGAAATTTTTTTAAAAATGATTTCAAATTTTTACTTTCTAATATAAATAGGTACAATTGAAGAACTTCTAAATAATCGATAGAATTTCGTAAAATTGAATTTTAAACAGATTTTAAAATTGTCAAAGAACTTTTTAAAAAATTATTAGGGGAATTTTAATTAATTTAATTTTTAATTTATTATTTTAAATTAAAAAACTGAATTAATTTTTTTTTTATTAACAAGAGAAGGAAAGAGAGCAATGTCTCTCTCTCTCTCTCTCTCTCTCTCTCTCTCTCTCTTCCTTGATATTTTCTGCTGACGAGAGTTTACCTCGCGCCAACGGCTTGTTCAAATACTCGAAGCTAATTCTGTTTTCGGCTGTGTTTGTTCTGACGCTATTCGCCTCGAGGCTAGGTATATTAATAACCCTTTAGAGGCACCCCCCCACCATTCTATTTATACCCCCTCCCCTCCATCTTTCCAAGTTTCACTATCATGTTATCTATCAATGAAAATTCCCTCCGTTTGCCAATTGACCCCTAAGGCGTCTACTTAATAACATTACAGTGTTAATTCTCTTTTGTGTGCGTGAAAAGTAATTTGAATTTTCTTGAAATAGAATTTTCGATTGAATAAACAAACCCTCTCCCCCCCTCTTTCTCCTTCTCCTCCTCACTTCCTCTCTCTCTCTCTCTCTCTCGTCAGTTCTCGCCTCTTCAAACCCTTTCATTCACTATTTGGCTTCAAAATTCGCTTCTCTATTTTACATGCTGTTAATCAAATTTTCTCTTTCAAAACATCTATATAAAGTTGTTTTCGAGTATTAATTTTATTTTGGGTGTGAAACATTTTTTAAATTGACACTTTCAATTTAATTTCCCTTTGACTTTTTTTTACTTTGACTATAATTATTATTAGAACAATGACTATATTATTATAACAATATATTGTTATAATAATTGTTAAAATAATATATTGTTAGAATTAATAAATTTATTATTATAATAATAAATTTATTAAATATTAAATAAATAAATATTAATAATTTATTATTGTATAATTATTAATATTATAATTATTATTATTATTATTATTATTATTATTATTATTATTATTATTATTATTAATACTACATTTCTATATTTTTATTATTTTCCGTTTTCATCATTTAAATAACTGGAAAATTTTGTTTTCCTTTTTTTATAAACTGATTTTAATTTAAAAATCGATTTTTCATAATCGAAATAATACTATGGTTGGAGATTAAGCGGGATTAAATTGGGATTCCACTGGACTGGCAGAGAGAGAGAGAGAGAGAGAGAGAGAGAGAGAGAGAGAGAGAGAGAGAGAGAGAGAGAGAGAAGGAGAGAATGCAGGGGATTATTGTCCAAGTCCAATATTTTCCACGGCTATAATGGGATTAAATTGAGAATTGTTAAAAAATAAGTGTGTACCCACAATTTCAAATATAAAGCTCACACGAAATATACATTTACATATATATATGTAGATCATCGAAAAATGCACTGTAAGCTCATTCAACAAAAATTGCAATACTCTCTCTCTCTCCCTTTTTTTTCCCCCCTCCATTATCCTCTTTTTCTCGCTAACGCTTAAAATCAACAAATCAAAATCCCCTGTTTTTTTTCGCATTTTCTATTCACTATCTATATATACTTTTTTTATACCACTTTCGAATTATGGAGCAGAGAGATTGACTTGTGTTTTTCTACTCCCCCCCCCCCTTAGAAAAAAACTTAAGTCAATCTCTTGTGTTATTTTTAAAATAAATTTCTTAAAAACTCAATTATTTTCAGTCTTTTTTAAATAAATATTTTGAAAATTCAATATTTAAAAATTTTTTTTTTTAAATAAATATTTTAAAAATCCAATTATTCTCAGATTTTTTAAACTAAATTTATTGGAAATTCAATTATTTTCAGATTTTTGAAATAAATTTATTGGAAATTCAATTATTTTCAGTCTTTTTTAAATATAAATTTATTTTAAATACAATTATTTACAGTTATTTAAAATAAATTTGTTAAAAATTCAATTACTTTCGGTATTTAAAAAAAAAAAATTCATTAAAAATTCAATTATTTTCAGATTTTTTAAATTCAATTATTTTTAGTCTTTTTTAAATATAAATTTATTTTAAATACAATTATTTACAGTTATTTAAAATAAATTTGTTAAAAATTCAATTACTTTCGGTATTAAAAAAAAAAAAATTCATTAAAAATGCAATTATTTTCAGTTTTTTGAAATAAATTTATTGAAAAATTAATTATTTTCAGTTTTTTGAAATAAATTTATTGGAAATTCAATTATTTTCATATTTTTTAAATATAAATTTATTTTAAATACAATTATTTACAGTTATTTAAAATAAATTTGTTAAAAATTCAATTACTTTCGGTATTAAAAAAAAAAAATTCATTAAAAATGCAATTATTTTCAGTTTTTTGAAATAAATTTATTGAAAAATTAATTATTTTCAGTTTTTTGAAATAAATTTATTGGAAATTCAATTATTTTCATATTTTTTAAATATAAATTTATTTTAAATACAATTATTTACAGTTATTTAAAATAAATTTGTTAAAAATTCAATTACTTTCGGTATTAAAAAAAAAAAAATTCATTAAAAATGCAATTATTTTCAGTTTTTTGAAATAAATTTATTGAAAAATTAATTATTTTCAGTTTTTTGAAATAAATTTATTGGAAATTCAATTATTTTCATATTTTTTAAATATAAATTTATTTTAAATACAATTATTTACAGTTATTTAAAATAAATTTGTTAAAAATTCAATTACTTTCGGTATTAAAAAAAAAAAATTCATTAAAAATGCAATTATTTTCAGTTTTTTGAAATAAATTTATTGAAAAATTAATTATTTTCAGTTTTTTGAAATAAATTTATTGGAAATTCAATTATTTTCATATTTTTTAAATATAAATTTATTTTAAATACAATTATTTACAGTTATTTAAAATAAATTTGTTAAAAATTCAATTACTTTCGGTATTAAAAAAAAAAAATTCATTAAAAATGCAATTATTTTCAGTTTTTTGAAATAAATTTATTGAAAAATTAATTATTTTCAGTTTTTTGAAATAAATTTATTGGAAATTCAATTATTTTCATATTTTTTAAATATAAATTTATTTTAAATACAATTATTTACAGTTATTTAAAATAAATTTGTTAAAAATTCAATTACTTTCGGTATTAAAAAAAAAAAATTCATTAAAAATGCAATTATTTTCAGTTTTTTGAAATAAATTTATTGAAAAATTAATTATTTTCAGATTTTTGAAATAAATTTATTGGAAAATTAATTATTTTCAGAATTTTTCAAATAAATGTTATTGTGAATAGAGAGGAAAAAAAGGTGGAGAAACATAGGAAGAGAGAGAGAGAGAGAAAGGAAGAAACTAAATGAAGATATAATGTTGTAAGAAAATAAAAATTGTGTGTTTAAAAAAAGAGAAATTCCATTTGAAAGGATAAGTCTGAGTCACATTGCACAGTGAAGAATAAGAATAAGAAAAAAAAGAAGGAACGCGATAGCATATTCGCGTTATCGTGAAAAATGCGTCGATCGGCAAATTCAACGATAATCTTCACTCTGTATACTGTTAAAGATAAAACTCATATAATACTGATTGAGAAATTGAGAGGCAACAGATGTGACGAGGCTTTTAAATTGGAATGCCATTCATTAGTCATTATTAGTATTATTATTTCCATTATCATTATTATTACTATTATTTTTATTATTATATTATTTTTATTATTATTGTTATCACTACCATTTTTATTTTTATTATTTTTATTATTTTTATTATTATTCTTATCACTAATATTTTTTTTTTATTATTATCACTACTTTTATTTTGTTTATTATTATTCGTATTTTTATTATTGTTATTATTATTACTACTACTATTATTATTTTTATTATTACCAGAAAAAAACATATTTTCAGAAAGAATTTAATGGTCAAAAAGAGGGATGTATTCTTTTTTCTTGTGGACTTATTAAATTTATAAAATACATTTCGTCTAAGTCAGTCAACGAATGGTGAACTTCTTTGAGTCTGGAACTTGGGAGTCTAGAAATTTTTCTTTTTTGCCAAACTAGATTCAATTTCTTCTCGGGGGATTTTTCTCTCTCTCTTTACCACTCGAGATTCACAAGAGATTCCTTCTCGAAAACATTTTTAGGGGAATCGGAAATAGTCCCACGTGACTTTATGCTTGGTTTAACTAGTTCCCGGTATCATTTTCTTTCATCTTATCCCTATCTTTTTATTTTTTTCTCCCCCTTTCTTTTTTTTGCTTTTTTGCTCCCACTCAATTTCAACTTTTCGGATATCTTCTGATTTTGATGGATATTTGATTTGAAATCAGTGTGGCGAATTTAGAGGGTGAAAAAAAGGTGAAGATATTCGGTTAGATGTAGATTTTTATCGTTGGGAGGGGAGAGCGATGTTATAGATACGAGGATATGTTAACAGGAAGGGTGTAGAGTCGATTGGAATTTACTGCGCAGCGTTTCGATTGTTTGGGATCTACTGCGCATCGATAGAGTCGTTTAGCGTCTACAGCTGCGCAGTAGATCACTTTGACATCTATGGATGCGCAGTAAGTTTCTACGATTACTAGAAGGTCTTATTTACTACCACTCGACGCTCCGGTGTCATAAATTACAAAACTAACTCCTTTTTAAAGCACTTTTCTATTTTAAGATTTTTATTTTTGGACTTTTTTCATTTTTAATTGCAATTTTCCGTATTTTTCTATTTCGAATAACTATTTTTGGGTATTTTTAAGGGAGGATGGGAGGTATTATAATAGGATGGAAGAAAAGAGGGAAAAAAATCGACAATAGCGATGAACGTATCGGATGGAGTCGATCGTTGGTACAAGTTTCTTCCCTGTGGCTTGATGCGGTCACGCTTCAGTTTCCATGGAAACGTACCACACGATTCGGGATGGAAGCAACCCTAACTCGACTCCCTCTCTGACATTTCCCATTCTTCGCCTCTCCCTCGTGTCTGTCGAAGGCTCTCTCTCTCTCTCTCTCGTTAGTTTAACCCACGCGCGCCGAATCGTAATGGGAAACGTACAGATGCATTAGAAGAGAGAGAGAGGGCTTTGCCATCCTAGATCCCACCAGGATGTTCAAAGGTAGAGCTATTCCCTTTCGTCCTCACGTAACTGCTGCGAGTTTGCACCCACCCCCCCCCTCCTCCTCTTTACCACCCACTCTCATCCTTTTGCCATCATCCTCGTAGTACTAGCTTTGCCACCCCTCGGTACGATCACCCTTCACTATCATATCAAACCCATCTCAACCAACTTCGATTTCAAGAGAGAGGAAGAGAGAGAAAGGGGTGGGGGAGCACTTGGTATTGCTGCTCAACACTCACCGCTAATACGTGTACACGTCCATTTTCATTTTCTGTATTTGGTGATGCAAATTGGTTGATGGCCTCTCTCTTTCTCTCTCTCTCTCTCTCTTCTTTTTCTTCTTCTCTTTAAAGTACAACTACGTGAAGAGTCAAAAATGGTCTTTGGATAGAGGAAAGAAAGCAGAACTGACGTTTTTAGAAAAAAGTAGAGTAGATTTTTTCAGTGGAATTTAAATTACAAGTTGAGACGCTAGAATGACGCTAAAACCACACTAGGGAGCTTACTGCGCATCTTTCAAGGCGACAGAAACTTAGTGCGCAGGTTTAGAGACGATGGAAATATTCTGCGCAGGTTTCAAAGCGAAAAAAATTTATGCGCAAATTCCAAAGCGATAGAAACTTACTGCGCAGCGTTCGGGACGCCAGAAACTTTGTGCGCAGCTTTCGAAGCAATCGAAACTTACTGCGCAACTTTAGACTACAGAAAAATTTTGTTCGCTGTCTTAAGAACCACTAGACTACTATAGATAGAATAGATTTCTTATAGAAGAATAGATTTCTTTGGAAAAAGAAAACTTTTCGGTAGAATTTCAATCATTGCAGCAATTATGACCTGTTTGAAAGCGATTTTCTCCTCTGTTTGCATCTAAATAATTTTCTTAAACCTACTAGAAGATTCCCTTCGTGTCTAAGGATTGTTCCCAATCTACTGCGCACGTTAAAATAGTGTCCAAAGCAGCTGCGCAGCTAGAGAACCAAATTTCGTCTTTTGCGCGATCTATTGCGCATATAGCTGCGCAGTAGCTTTCCAGGGCACCTAGAGCTGCGCAGTAAATTCCCACGTTCTCCTGAGATCATTTACTAAACATTTCCTTGACAGTCAACACTCCTAAATGTCAATTGTCACCTCTAGGAGAGAAAAATAAAAAATAAATTGCTATAATGGGTGATAAAAATAATAAGGTAATATAATATCTAAAAAAATAATAAAGATTATTAGAAAGAGCATTAATTGAAAAATGACTCATTACTAAATAGGTAATTCACAAGAAAAAATAGTCGTACAGAAGAATAAAAAAAGAATATTGATTAAATACAACAGAATTTCTATCTCTAATAGTAAAAAAAAAATAAAAGAGAGAACGAGAGAGAGAGAGAAATAGTAGGAGGGAGAAAAAAACTAATGAATTGAATGAAGAAGGTACGAGTGGTTTACAAATGGTATTTTGCATTATGGGTTTGAGTCGCGCACCCTAACAGCTAACTCAAACGAGGGGATTAGCCACCATGCAGAGCTTAATCCCTTCGGCTCGTTATGTATACGCGTATAGTATTTCATGGCATTCTTTTCCCGTGCATTTTTTTTCTCTCACTCACTCCTCTCGTTCCCTTCTTTAGTTTCTTAATTCACATGACCCAAAAATAATAATAATAAAAAAAATAGAAAAAGAAACCAAGCACTCTTTGAATTAGAAGGGCAATCAAAAAATAGTGTTCTCCCTTTTTTTTGTTTCTAACTTCACTCTTAATTACTCCCTCTCTCATTCTCTAAAATTTAATTTAATTTTAAAAAAACTCTAAAAAAAATTCTTGACAAAAAAAATGTTTCCTAAACAAAAATTATGGTATTTTAAAAATGAAAATTCCTTTTTCAAAGAGAAAAAAAAAGAAATAAAATTCTCCGATGACATTATTATCGAAAAATGTGAAATTCGTCAACAATTTCCAGTAAAAAGCTGAAGAAAGGAAAAAAAAATATCAAAGCAATAAAAATGAAAAGTTTATTGAATCGTTTCAGTGAAGATATCACGTTAATTATTTCCGAGAGATTTTTTTCTTCCTTTTTTCTTTGACAAAGTTACGCAAGATGCCATTTATTTTTCGACATTAGTATATCAAAGAGATCGCAATTTTTTTTTTTTTTTTTTTAAATAGACAAAAAGATCGAGAGAGAGAGAGGACCACAATTTTTTAAAAGAAAGAAACACTTATTCCTGAATTTTTCTTCAAACTGTCAAAATAAACTAAAATGAGATCAAAAACCGGTTTTAATACCAATCTTTTTAAAATTGATGAGCAACACAAGAGAGAGAGAGAAAGAGAAATGTCTCCGCGGCAATTTTCTAGGAATTAAAAATCATAAAACCGGCATCGCAAACGGAATACGAAATCTGCGGTTCTCATCTTCCCACAAAACAAAATGAGAGAGAGACAGAGAGAAGAATATGAATTTAGTCGCTTACGAGGTCGACATAAATCCTTTTCCTTATGACTCTCGGGATCCAAAAACCCGAAAGATGAAAGAGAGACAGAGAAAGAAAATATTCTCCGCGTAAGGATTCCCGAGGAATTAATAGGATCGCACGCATGGAATACGGATCACAAGAAGATCGGTACCTGTTGTCTGAGTTTTCAGCAGAAAAAAAAATCCCCCGTCGGTCAGCTTTCATGTCTATGTCACTATAAGAGATCCAAGTAAAAAATATTGCAAAAGTCACGTCATATTTGAAATTTACATTTTCAGATGACGCTACCGACGAAAAATTTACAACTCGAGGGACTTTTTATAATTTAACAGCATCAATTTCGAGAGAAAAAAAAGTTGCGTCAAATTTATTGCCACTCTTTTTATCACCCATTATAGCAATTTATTTTTTATTTTTCTCTCCTAGAGGTGATAATTGACATTTAGAAGTGTTGACTGTCGAGGAAATGTTTAGTAATTGATCTCAGGAGAACGTGGGAATTTACTGCGCAGCTCTAGGTGCCCTGGAAAGGTACTGCGCAGCTGTATGCGCAATAGATCGCGCAGAAGACGAAATTTGGTGGTACAGCTGCGCAGAGGTCTTGGAGAGCACTTAGAGGTGCGCAGAAGGTTGCAAACGTTTCCTAGGGACTTAAATCAATTTTCAGTGGGATTTAGAAAAGTTCTGTAGATGCGCAATAAGGAAAATTATCACGCACGAAGATTTTTGAGTGATGGCAAAATTGTCAAAGCGCATTTTCATACAAGTTTTATTTTCTTCTTTCTGGAAGAAAAGTTTAATGAAACCCTTTCTCTATTTTTTCCCTAGAGGTGTAGAGTATAAAGAAAGATTTTTAATAAAAATTCCTTTCTTAATTTTTTATTCCTAGGGGTTTACAGTCTTAAAAAATTCTCTAGATGCTCAGTAAGGGAAAGTACATGTGTAAATTTTAGGAGAAATATACTGACGATCTTTCTATCACCAGTTAGTGGAATTTATTTTTTATTTTGCTCTCCTAGAGATGATAAATTGACATTTAGGAGTGTTGACTGTCGAGGAAATGTTTAGTAATTGATCTCAGAAGAACGTGGGAATTTAAAGCGCAGCTCTAGGTGCCCTGGAAAGCTACTGCGCAGCTGCATGCGCGATAGATCGCGCAGAAGACGAAATTTGGTTCTCTAGCTGCGCAGCTACTTTGGACAGTATTTAAACGTGCGCAGTAAGTTGGGGATGATCCTTAGACACTAGAGGAGAGTTTTAGTGAGTTTTAAAAAATTATTTCGATGCAATGTAGGGAGAAAATCACTTAAAAAATGGAAAACTTGCTACTACGGTTGAGATTCTTCTTAAATTTTTAAAAAAAAGTTTCCTTTTTCTAATGAAATCTTTTCTCTCTTTTTATTTATAGTAGTCTAGTGGTTTTCAAGACAGCGAAAAAATTTTTTTTGTAATCTAAAATTGCGCGGTAGGTTCCTATTACTTCGAAAGCTGCGCACAAAGTTTCTGTCTCCACGAACGCTGCGCAGAAAGTTTTTTTTTGCTTTGAAATATGCGCACAAATTTTCTTCTAACGTCCAAACTTGCGCAGCAGGTTCCCTTTGCTTCGATACCTGCGCACAATGTTTCCATCGTCTCTAAACCTGCGCACAAAGTTTCTGACGCTCCGAAAGTTGCGCAGTAAGTTTCTATCGCTTTAAAAAGTGCGCACTAATTTTTCTCTTACTTCCACACATGCGCAGTAGGTTCAGTTCGGTTCGAAACATGCGCACAAGGTTTCTATCGTCTCTAAACGTGCGCAGTAAATTCCTAACGTACTTTTAGCGTTTTTCTAGCGTCTGAACACCTGCGCAGACAATTTCTTTTACTTCTATCTATGCGCAGTAACTTTCTATCGCCTTATACTTTGCGCACTAATTTTCTCCACCTCTGAAATTACCCAACAGTGAATAAAAAAAATTCCCTGCCTGACAGAAATTGAAGAAAACAAAAATACAAGTTCAAAAATAAATTTTCCCATCATTACAAGACTAATTGTAGTAAAATAACTCTCTTACTTTGTGAATGAATTATTTTCCCCTCTCGTGTGATTTATTTCTTTCTCAACATGATAAACGCTCAATTAATTCAAGCAGACGGTCAACAAAAAAAATATAATACTTCTTCTGTCACAAATATATTTATATTTAAATCCTCAAGACAGAAAAAAAATTGCATGCACATTATTAGAAATTATTCTCGGTATTTTTTGGAAGGGAATGAAGGATAACGATAATAATGATTATATATTCCCCTCTCTTTTAGCTAAATGTCACAGAGTCACACACACACACACACGAACACAAATATTCACATAATTATGTAGGCGAGTTGTGGTGCCTCCTGTGTTACTATTCTGCACGTGTGTCAATCTTTCTCTTGTCAACTGTCGCCTATTTTCCTCGGGATTAATAAAAGCCCTGCTGCAAACGTTAACCGCTGTTGCACGCGCACATTTATTTGATATATTTTCAAGCTTCCCCCCCTATTGACCCCCTCTCATTTTTTTCATCTTTTCGACATGGGGTAAAGAGGGAGGGGAGGGATTTTTCTATCAATAATTTTTTTTTATAGAAAAAAATATATCTTCCATTTAATTTTTTTTATCCTTTGGAAAAATGTGAAATTATTTTTCCAGTTTTTTGGTGTATAAAAATATGAAAATTAAGAGAAATCATTTTTTTATAAAGAGGGAGGGGGGAGGGATTTTCAAATTGTCACATCTGTGGAGGAACATTTTGTAATGGAATAATGGTCAATTTACAATTCTGTATTCACGAATAATTTCACCCCTTTCAGTAGGATTTCCAGAGAGAGAGAGAGAAAGAGAAATTCGATGGTCGAGACCCCAATTTTGCATAAAGTCCCTTTTTTCCCAGAGTGCTTTGCTTGTCGCTCGCACGTGTCGCGCACAAACTCTCCCAACGACGACATGGAGAATTCGAACAAACGGCTTGTTTCTACAAATTTGGCCTTTAAAGCGAATCTCAATATTATAGTCGTGAGTGTGAAAAGTGAAAAACAATTAAATTAAATTAATTGAAAAAATTTTAAAAAAAGGGGAAAATAATAATTTTTTTTTTGTAAAAAGAAAATAATTTCCTTATATTTTTCGAAAAATACACGCAAAAGAAATTTTTATTTTCATAATTTTTGCCTTCTTTTGGTAATGAAATTGATTTTAATATTAACCTGGAAAATTTTATTTTTAAATTTGTAAATAAAATATAAAAATAAAATTTCTTTTTCATTACAAAAAATGGAAATTTTTTATTTTTAAATGGAAATAAATTATAAAAAGAAAATTTCTTTTTCATTGCAAAAAATGGAAATTTTTATTTTTAAATGGAAATAAATTATAGAAAGAAAATTTCTTTTTTATTACAAAAAAATAGTTGGAAAAACTTTAATCTTTGAAATTAAAAAAAAAACAATTACTTCTTTAATTACATAAAGAAAGCCAATTTTTGAAAATAAATTAAAGTACTTAGAAATAAAAAAAAATTTACAAATAAAAATAAATTTTTGAAACTAAAATAAATTAATTGATGCGGTAAAAATTAATTTTCAAAATTAAAATAAATTAATTGTAAAAATTTTCTTTTCAAATTAAAAAAATTCTGTAATTCAATAAAATGGTAAAAATAAACTTAAAAAAAAACTAATAACAATAACAGTACCAAAAATAGTAAAAAATTATATTAACAGTAGTAACAGTAATAATCAGTAATAACAACAATATTTATGACAATACTAAATAAGATAATACCGCAACCACTTTGAATTAATAGGATTAAAGTAGAATTAATCGTGAGCCGTGTCAGACTTCATTGAACCGAAATAGTAGTAGCCATTTAAATTAAATATATACGATTTTTGCGCGAGAGAATTAAAACTTGTCTAGGATTAAGTTAGTAAATTTTCAATTAAATCCAATTTTAATTAAATTTCAACAAACAAACAAAAAAATGAAAATATATTGCTTTTAAATAAAATTAAATAAGAATCAAAAATACAGAATTTCATATCGAAGCCTTTGCTTTTATAAAAGAAAAAAAAAACGAGCGTCGTCGTCGTCGTCACTGTGAATTTAAACCCTATCAGTTTTAATAAAAGATCGTTTGTCTGATATGCATTCTTTATTTCCTCTTATTATATATATAAATATAGTGTCAACGAACCGCGCGGAAAAGGCCAATCATTGCCGATGAGACAAGAGAGGTGTGGAGGAGGGAGGGGGGTGGGAAGAGAAGAGTTAAAAATTTATCTTTATAGTGCCGCCTAGACATCGACAATGTTAAAAGTTAATTTAAAAAGGAATTAAAATTTAAAAAAAAAATTTTTTTTTACTAAAAAGAGAATTTTTTTTTGAAATTTTCCTTCATTTATAGTTTTTTTTAGCGTCTCTATGGAATTTTTTTATAGGGTGCAAGGTGTCGCTAAATTTTGTATTTATAAGCGTTTAGCGTCTTCAGTGACATTTTTAGCGAAAACTCTAGTTTTCGCTAAAAATGTCTAAGCGTTTAGAGTCTTGCACCTAGTGTGCTAAATTCCAGACGCTAAACACTAGATTCTGGAATCTAGCGTTTAAGCGTCTGGACTTTAGCATTTAGAATCTAGCCTTTAGCGTTTAGTCTAGAATTCAGCGTTTATAGTCTAGCCATCAGTGTCTATATTTTAGCCTTCAGTGTCTAAAGTCTAGTGTTTAACGTCTATGGTCTCGAGCCGTGAGTCTAGGTTTTAGCGTCTAGAGTCTAGTGTTTACTGGACTCAAGAGCCTTGAGTCTAGGCTTTAGCGTCTAAAGTCTGGACTTTCGCGTCTAGAGTCTAGATTTAAGCGTCTATCATTTAGTGTCTAAAGTTTTGAAATTAGCGTTTAGAGTCTAGCATTTAGTGGCTCAAGTCTATCATTTAGCGTCTAGAATTTAGTGTCTTGATTCTAGTGTTTACAAAAATGAAGAGCCTTGATTCCAGATGTAAGCGTCTAGAATCTAGCATTTAGTATCTAGAGTCTAGTATTTAACGTCTAGAGTATAGCATTTAATGTCTTAGGTCTAGAGTTTACTAGACTCAAGAGCCTTAAGTCTAGATTTAAGCATCCAGAATTAAGCGTCTAAAGTCTGGAATTTAGCGTCTAGAGTCTAGAATTTAATGTCTTGTATCTAGTGTTTACTAGACTCAAGAGCCTTGAGTCTAGATTTACGCGTCTAGCATTTAGCGTCTAGTTTTTACAAGATTGAAGAGCCTTGAGTCTTGTTTTAAGCGTCTAGAGTCTAGAATTTAGTGTCTTCAGTCTAGTGTTTATTAGACTCAATAGCATTGAGTCTAGATTTAAGCGTCTAGCATTTAGCGTCTAGAGTCTAGTTGTTACTAGTTTAAAGAGCCATGAGTCTAGATTTAAGCGTCTAGTATTTAGCGTCTAGAGTCAAGTGTTTATTAGTCTTAAGAGCCTTGAGTATAAATATAAGCGTCTAGAGTCTAGTTTTTACTAGATTGAAGAGCCTTGAGTCTAGATTTAAGCGTCTAGTATTTAGCGTCTAGCGTTTATTTTTTACAAGATTGAAGAGCCTTGAGTCTAGATTAAGGCGTCTAAAGTCTGGAATTTAGCGTCTAGAGTCTAGTTTTTACTAGTTTAAAGAGCCATGAGTCTAGATTTAAGCGTCTAGTATTTAGCGTCTAGAGTCTAGTGTTTATTAGTCGTAAGAGCCTTGAGTATAAATATAAGCGTCTAGAGTCTAGTTTTTACTAGATTGAAGAGCCTTGAGTCTAGATTTAAGCGTCTAAAGTCTGGAATTTAGCGTCTAGAGTCTAGAATTTAATGTCTTGAATCTAATGTTTACTAGACTCAAGAGCGTTGAGTCTAGATTTAAGCGTCCAGAATTAAGCGTCTAGAGTCTAGAATTTAATGTCTTGAGTCTAGTGTTTATTAGACTCAATAGCCTGAAAGTCTAGATTTAAGCGTCTAGCATTTAGCGTCTAGAGTCTAGTTGTTACTAGTTTAAAGAGCCATGAGTCTAGATTTAAGCGTCTAGTATTTAGCGTCTAGAGTCAAGTGTTTATTAGTCTTAAGAGCCTTGAGTATAAATATAAGCGTCTAGAGTCTAGTTTTTACTAGATTGAAGAGCCTTGAGTCTAGATTTAAGCGTCTAGTATTTAGCGTCTAGCGTTTATTTTTTACAAGATTGAAGAGCCTTGAGTCTAGATTAAGGCGTCTAAAGTCTGGAATTTAGCGTCTAGAGTCTAGTTTTTACTAGTTTAAAGAGCCATGAGTCTAGATTTAAGCGTCTAGTATTTAGCGTCTAGAGTCTAGTGTTTATTAGTCGTAAGAGCCTTGAGTATAAATATAAGCGTCTAGAGTCTAGTTTTTACTAGATTGAAGAGCCTTGAGTCTAGATTTAAGCGTCTAAAGTCTGGAATTTAGCGTCTAGAGTCTAGAATTTAATGTCTTGAATCTAATGTTTACTAGACTCAAGAGCGTTGAGTCTAGATTTAAGCGTCCAGAATTAAGCGTCTAGAGTCTAGAATTTAATGTCTTGAGTCTAGTGTTTATTAGACTCAATAGCCTGAAAGTCTAGATTTAAGCGTCTAGCATTTAGCGTCTATTTTTTACTAGTTTGAAGAGTCTTGAGTTAAAATTTAAGCGTCTAGTATTTAGCGTCTAGCGTCTAGTGTTTATTAGACTTAAGAACCTTAAGTCTAGATGTAAGCGTCTAGCATTTAGCGTCTAGAGTCTAGTTTCTATTAGATTGAAGAGCCTTGAGTCTAGATTTAAGCATCTAGTATTTAGCGTCTACAATCTAGTGTTTACTATACTCAATAGCCTTAAGTCTAGTTTTAGCGTCTAGAATTTAGCGTCTAAAGTCTGGAATATAACGTCTGGAGTCTAGTTTTTACTAGATTGACAAACCTTGAGTCTAGATTTAAGCGTCTACCATTTAGCGTCTAGATTCTAGCATTTAACGTCTAGATTCTACCATTTAGCGTCTAGAGTCCAAAATTTAGCGTTTAGAAAAAAAATATTTTTATTCCCGCCTAAATACACTTCTTTACCACCTTCTCATCTCGTCCAACATCCTCCTTCCCCCTCCCCGCCCCTTTAGCGTCCCTCGTCAACATAGACTTAATTTTGTCTCTCGGTACTCGATGCACGTTCAACAATGACACGCGTCAACCCCTCGACGGAAACATCAGCTTGTTTTCTTCCTTCCTTCTCTCCACACCCTATTTTTCTTTTTTTTTTCCTTCGTCCTTCCTTCCTTCCTTACCCCCACCCTCCTCCCTCAATAGACTAGGGATAGCGTGCTTCGCGCCCCCTCACACCCACTTTACACATCCCTCTTTTTTTCTCATTTTTTTTTTGCCTTGAACCTTTCAAGAACGACAAGATTTCCAATGACTCCCTTCTACGTTTCTCGCTTACGTACGCGTCTACTGATTTGTACTCCCTGACGTTGTCGTCGTAATTCCGCGTGTGGATTTTTATCGTCGCTTCGTATCGTGTCGTTAAAAAAAACCCCCTTTTTCTCACTCTCACTCTCCTTTATTTCAATATTAAAAAAAAAATTGTTGATACTGCAATAAAAACGAGGGGGAATAAAAGTACTTTTTTGAAATTAGCGTTATTTTAGCGTGAACGATTTTTTTTCGGACGCTAGACGTCGTTTATTTTACATTTTCTAGTGTTTAATAGACACTAGTAACTAGTTAATTACTTTTTTATAAGGAAAATTAATTTTTAAGGGCGGTGAAAGGAAAAATTGTCAATTTAGCGTCACTCACGACGCTAATTGTCCATTTTTTGTATAAAGAATAAAAATTTTTAAGGTTAATAATGATTAGTCTTTATATTTCTCAATGACTCGGGACACGACGCTATAAGTATAGAAATATCGACGAAAAAGCAAATTTTAGCGTTCTTCGACGCTGAAATTTGTTTTCCATCGCTATCTTCGTTTAGTGTTGTAGTTATTGGCTATATTGTCAATTTTTACATGTCCAACAACGCTGAATACATTTCCCCCGGAAAATTAAATTTTAGCGTCGAATAATCGACCAGCGATATTAAGCGTCGGGCGACGCTAAACCAACGCCATCAATAGTGACGAATAGTAATAATAATAATAACAATTTTAGTTCAAAAAAAAAAATTTCGCATCTACAGAATTTATGAAGAAATAAAAAAAAAATTTCCCCCACTAAATCTTTAGGGTTAGTGCTAGAAAATTTTTTTCTCTCCTCACAGAATAATTTTCTTTGTAATAATTAAGTAAAAGGAGATTATTTTCTTTATCTTCATAAACAATGGAAAATTATTTCTCTATGAATCACACCATCACGTTAAAAATCAAGAAAATCAACAATATAGAGAACTTGCAAAACTACTGATAAAATTTCTTTGTAGTATTATTTTCGTATTATTCTTCTTATTCTCATAATAAGAGTAAACTAATATCAATATACTAATGACAACATAAATAAAAAAAAATAATGGTAATAAAAATAATGTGACCATGTGAACTTACACTGATATTTTTTATACTGTAAAAAAAATTATTTTATAAACTTTTCGATATATTTTAAACAATAATTGTCTTATGTAGTTAATAATACGTATATTTTATGTCTGGAGGTGTGTAAATAGAAAAAAAATAGTTTTTCTACTTAAAAATTGTTATAAACAAATTATATTAACAATTACACTTTAGGCGAAGATATGACTGAAAAAATTAATTTTTTTTTAATAAATTTACTTTAGCTGCTTATAATCAAACTTTCTTTATAAAAAAATTGACGTTTTGCAAAAATTTTTCTTAATTGTTTAAACAATTTTAATAAACAATTGAATCGTGCGGACATTTTTGGTCACGAAATTATAAAATTTTTTGTAATTCATGTTTTTTTTAAACCGCCCAGAGATTGTCTATATGAAAAAGTTATTTTGTAAATAACTTTTTTATTATTTTCATAAACAAATTATAGGTATAAACAATTGAACTTTAGGCGAAGTTATGTATAAAATAAAGTTTTTTCTTTATAAATTCGCTTTAGATTATTGTGATTATGCCTTCTCTTTACGAAACTGGTGTTTTGTGGTAATTTCCCTTAATTATTTAAACAATTTTAATAAACAATTGAATTGCAGAAACAATTGAAATTTTTGGGCACAAAATTATCAAAATTTTTTGCAATTAATGTTTTTTCTAAGCCGCCCAGAGATTATCTTTATGAAAAAGTTATTTTTCAATTAGTTTTATTATTTTAATAAACAAATTATATAAACAATTACACTTTAGGCGAAGATATGTCAAAAAAATTTGTTTTTGTTAAAAATTTGTTTTCGATTATTGCGATTAAACTTTCTCGTTATGAAACTGGTATTTTGCGATAACTTTTCTTAATTATTTAAATAATTTCAATAAACAATTGCACATGAGTTTCATAAAAAGAAAGTTTAATTGCTATAAACCAAAGTTAATTTATAAAAAAACAAATTTTTTTAAAAAATTATCTTCGTCTAAAGTGTAATTGTTTATATAATTTGTTTATTTAAATAATAAAGTTATTGTCAAAATAAAAAATTAATAAAAATTATTTTAAAAAACATTAATATTGCAAAAATTGGATAATTTTTTGTCCAAAAATGTCCGTACTATTCAATTGTTTATTAAAATTGTTTAAATAATTAATCAAAATTTTTGCAAAACATCAGTTTCAGAAAAAAAAAGTTTAATTGCAATAAACCAAGGTAAATTAATAAAAAGAAAAATAAATCTTTTTTGATATATCTTCGCCTAAAGTGTAATTGTTTATATAATTTGTTTATATAATTTGTTTATTAAAATAATAAAGTTATTTTCAAAATAATAAATTAATAAATAATAAAATTAATATAAATTAATAAAAATTAATGAAAAAAACATTAATATTGCAAAAAATTGGATAATTTTTTTGTCCAATTACGTCCGAACGATTCAATTGTTTATTAAAATTTGTTTAAATAATTAATTAAGAAAATTATCGAAAAACGTCAGTTTCATGCAAAGAAAGTTTAATTGCAATAAGATAATAATAAGTAAAAGAAAAAAACTAATTTTTTTAGTCACATCTTCGCCTAAAGTGTAATTGTTTATATAATTTGTTTATAACAACTTTTAAGCTGAAAAACCATGTTTTTACTTCATACACATCCCCAGACATAAAATTTAATGTACCTAATATTAAGTATGTTAAACATTTTTTGTTTAAATTTTAAAATATAATCGAAAAGTTAAAAAAACAATTTTTTCCCCATTTTACAATATTACAATTAATTAGATTAAAATAAAATAATTTTAATAATTTTAAAATAAATTAAAAAATTTTTTAAATTAATTCACTCATCATTCTCACGATTATAGTGGGTGTTAATTTATATTTTATGGGTTTTACTTTAAAAAGTTTTTCAAAATTTAAATTTTTAGTTCTTTTTTTTCTATTTTTCTGTCTATAATTATAACAATTTTGAAAAGAAAATGAAAAAAATAATAATTTTCCAATCGTTGAGCAATTTGTTTGACCAAAGAGAAAGTAGAAGAGAGAGAGAGAAAGAGAGAGAGTATGTGATCCTAGGAGAATATAAATAATGTTTGGGGTTAATTTAACACCGCAATTCTCTGATCCTGTAATTTCCCTTGTTATTGACTCTCGGGTTATTTTGGCAAATGTACAGATGGGGAAAATAGGAGGGTTGAGAAAATATACGGGACTATATAGAATCGGACGAGTGAGACCGTCTCTCTGAACCACTGAACCCGCTGTTGCCGCTTCTATCCCCCCTCCCACTATTCCCACTAACCCCCCCCCTCCTTTCATCCAAACAACAAAGCAGTGGATGAATCATCAATATATACACATGCCGTCACACAGGATCAGTATAGAATTGACTACTCCTGGTTCCTTTGAAGGTTCTCTCTCTCTCTCTCTCTCTCTCTCTCTCTCTGTCACCGACCTATCTACCTTCCACCCATTACTACTACCACTCCCCCAAAACACCGAGGTGCCAGGACAAATTGCTGGATTCCATCCCTTTATTCTCGACTGTCTTACCCTCTCTCTTTCTCTATCAATTACAGGACTTAAGGGAGATCAGAACGTGGAAAAAAAAGAAGTATAAATGGAAACAAAGGAGTCTCTTGATTTTTTAAAGAGTTTAACTTTAAAGAGTATTATATACCCTTTTTTTGCGTCAATTTGAGAATTTATGTTCTTTTTTTCGGATGTAATTTAAAACTGGTGCTTTGAACCTTCTTTCAGTTTGGGTTTGGTTTATGGATTTTGCAATAAACTGATTTTTATATGTATACAAACTATTTTTTACTTGACTTTTGGGTAAGAATTCCTGAAGTGGCCCCCAATTTTCTTTAGGGTAAGGAACGTAAATAATACCTAGTGTTTTTGATAGTCCATGACGGCACTAAGAAACCCCTAAAACGATTTTTCAAAATTTTAATTTTTTTAAAAGTTATAAACAATTAAAGTTTTTTGCACCTTTTTTTAAAAATTGAATATCTTGAAAAGTTCTGAACCGATTTCAATAAAATTTATATTTTTAGAAAGCTTAGGAAACGTACTTTCCATAAATATATGAAATATAAATAAAAAGTGTAATTTGTTTAAACAAATTATATTTTTTATTGTTAATTTTATAAATAAACAATGTTCTCGGTCGATTTTGCCAATTTTTTTTATAGAATCATGAAGAGGGACTTTTCATGATTGCATAGCAAAAATAAAAAATTAGGATTCTCTAAAAGTTTAGAAGATTCAGTATTTTTAGTCCCGCCGCGCGCGAGCCGTCCGAGTTGCTCACGCTCTCAGCGCAGCGCGTCTCTCGCGCCTACAGACTACCCCAATCCAAGAAAAATTTCTAACTACAATAGTTAATTAAAAAAATAGTTACTTATTTTATAATACGTATATTATTATAATATTTATTATTATTATTATTAATTAATTAATTAATTAATAATTCTGCATTACAAAATAAAAAAGTCTATTACCCTAAAGCAAATGTTAGTTATAGACTTTTTTATTTGTAAAGTTGAATTGTAAGTCTATCTATTGTATTCACAAATAGTATTAGTTTATGTTTTTTAATGTAAATTGTATACGCAATGAAATGACATATGCGTTTTATTTCTTTGTAAGTATACATTAATGTGCGAGTCCGTGATTATTTTTCCGATAACGTTTCTTAACCTTTTTATTTAAAAGTTCACTTTTTCGCGAATGTTTTATGAAAAAAATTGAAAAATGCCGAAATTGAATGTTTGCTGCAACCCGCTAAAGAAAGATAAACATAAGAGAGTTTATAAGAATCTTGTGGAAGTGCCTAAGACGTGGAATTATAAATTCAAAAATTTAATAGGAAAATTTATTTGTCTCTCGTGCAAAGCAGCTATCAACAAATTGAAGGAAAGTATAAATTTTGAAGACAATAGCGTAAAATCTAATGAAATGGAGTCAGATAAAAACAGTTTAGAGGATGACAATTTACATCTGGACCCAACTTTCGTCTGTACCAGTGTTGATAATGATTTTAAAAAACGCAAGTTAAACTCCTTTTTAGAAGAAAATGACCAACCACCTATCAAAAAAAGTCTTTCAAAATTATCGAAAACTCAAAAACAGGAAATTCAGGAAACAATAGATAATATAAGTTCTGGATTTTTAAGCAAGCCAAACAGTTCTTCGAATACAATCAATTTAATCAATGAAAGTTGGATAACAAATTTAAAAGAAGAATTTTCAAAAAAAAATACTAGAAATGAAAAAATATCAGTTCTGACCAGAATCCCTTATTCATCATTAAATAATGGAAAACGCATTTGGACCACGAAAAGAATTAGATCAGAATTTAATGTGTCTCGTCGAATGGTGCGTCAAGCAATTAACTTGCGTGCAGAGTTTGGACCTGGATCTCACCCTAAACCGAAGAAAGGTCGATCTATAAATCCGGAATCTGTAGAAGTGGTAAAAAAATTCTATTTATCTGACGAAGTAAGCCGAATAATGCCAGGTATAAAAGATTATATTTCTGTTGTCAACGAAGGTGGTATCCGGAAACAAGAACAAAAAAGGTAGTTTTTTCTTTTAAATACCAAAGTAGAAATTGACAACTTGACACAATACTGGAATTTTCTACCTGTTACAAATTTTAAAGTTAATTGACTAAAATAATTAAAATTGTAAATAAACTTAACTGTTATTAACCCTCCTAAGGTTTTACCATCGTTTAATTTTTCAAAAAATAAATTTATAATTTTGTTAAAATTAATTTTGATTATTTAAATTTTACTTTGATATTAAGTACAATTATTTAGCTTCAAGTTACACTAAGAGATTTATTTATATGACTTTCAAATTAAATTTTATAAATGAAATAAACTAAAAATAATTCAAATTTACGCTTTAAATATAATTAATTAATTAGATTTTAATTAATTATTTCAATATTGTGCCTGTTGTACGTCAATATACATTAATGTAGATTTAAAATTTTTAATTCGTTGCTTTATAGGTTGTTGTTGGGCAATATCAGTGAATTACACACAAAATTTTTGAAAAAATTCCCGAATGTTAAAATTTCGATTTCGAAATTCACGAAGCTGCGACCTCGTCAATGTATTATAGCGGGAAAACGTGGATCTCACAATGTATGTGTGTGCATTATACATGAAAACGTAAAATTGAAAATTGAGGGAATGGTATCGACATTACAACGTAAAGGATACGAATTTACGAAATCATATCGTAATTTATTAAACGATATGATATGTAAAGATTCTGAACCGAAATGCTTCTTATTAAAATGCGATAAGTGTCCTGGTAAAGAAATTATCGAAAAAAATATTGCTGATCTTTTCGAAAGTCTTGTAATTTTAACAATCGAATTTAATCAGTGGACTTCTACTGACAGGTAAAAATTTTCAAATTTATTTACGAAACGGTATTTATTTTTAAATGATTGATAAATAATTTTTTTAAGGTGTCAATTTACAAGAGAAAATAAAAGTGCACGAAATTTTGCGGAGATTTTAGCCAAGGATCTGGAAGTTTTACTCACACATGATTTTCTAGCACAATCTCAAGCTTCGTATTTTTCGAAAATTAAAGAAAATGTTGAAGACGGGGTATTTATTGCAAGTTTAGATTTTGCTGAAAATTACACTTGCAAGATTCAGGATTCCGTTCAATCTAGCTACTGGTCTAACGTCCAAATTACTCTCCATCCTTATGTTATTTATTACCGCGAAAATAATAAATTGAAACATTTAAATTTTGTTGCAGTATCAGAAAATTTAAAACATGATCATTGTTCTGTTAATTTATTTAATGAAAAAATGATTGCTTTTTTAAAAAAAGAAATTGGTAGCGAAAAAATAAAAAAAATCATATATTTTTCTGACGGTTGCGCTGCCCAATATAAAAATAAATTCAATTTTACTAATTTACTTGCACATGAAGATGATTTCGGTGTAAAAGCGGAGTGGAATTTCTTTGCGACCGGCCATGGTAAAGGTGCGTGTGACGATATTGGGGGTACCGTCAAAAGACGTGCTTATAAAGAAAGCTTACAAAGAGTAAACAAGGAACCAATAAATTCAGCAAAAGCATTTACAGAATGGGCAAAAACGGCGTTTAAAAAAATTGATTTCGTGTACTGCAGCAAAAAGGAGCATACCTGTCGTGAAAAAAGGTTAAAATCGCGATATTCACAGGCGAAAACAATAACAAATACGAGAAAATATCATTGTTATGCGCCTTTAAGTCGTAATGGAATAATGTGCAAATTATATTCAGATGATATAAACAATGTAATTGAAAACTAAAGTTAAAAGAGAATTTCTATTTATAAAAAAGTTTTAATATGTTAAAATAAATATGAAGTTATATTAGACGTTTGATATTAATAAAGTATAATATTGATTATATTTTACACAATAACAATTGAGTTTTGAAATTTTTTTAAGGCCTTAAAATGTAATTCATGACCGGAAACTTTATTTAAAAAACAGTAAGTAAATTAATTAATTTAATAATAATATAATAAATATAATAATATACGTATTATAAAATAAGTAACTATTTTTTTAATTAACTATTGTAGTTAGAAATTTTTCTTGGATTGGGGTAGTCTGTAGGCGCGAGAGACGCGCTGCGCTGAGAGCGTGAGCAACTCGGACGGCTCGCGCGCGGCGGGACTAAAAATACTGAATCTTCTAAACTTTTAGAGAATCCTAATTTTTTATTTTTGCTATGCAATCATGAAAAGTCCCTCTTCATGATTCTATAAAAAAAATTGGCAAAATCGACCGAGAACATTGTTTATTTATAAAATTAACAATAAAAAATATAATTTGTTTAAACAAATTACACTTTTTATTTATATTTCATATATTTATGGAAAGTACGTTTCCTAAGCTTTCTAAAAATATAAATTTTATTGAAATCGGTTCAGAACTTTTCAAGATATTCAATTTTTAAAAAAAGGTGCAAAAAACTTTAATTGTTTATAACTTTTAAAAAAATTAAAATTTTGAAAAATCGTTTTAGGGGTTTCTTAGTGCCGTCATGGACTATCAAAAACACTAGGTATTATTTACGTTCCTTACCCTAAAGAAAATTGGGGGCCACTTCAGGAATTCTTACCCTTTTAGTTTGGAAATTAACTATTTTTAGCTTATTTAAAAAAAACGGTATTAGTTTGAAAAAACTACTTTTAGCTAAAAAAAAAAAAATAATTTTAGTTTCGCTGAACAATTTTTAGCTTCAAAAAACTACATTTACTTTGAAAAAAACTATTTCCAGCTTCAGAAATCTACTTTTAGTTTTAAAAAAACTACTTTTAGTTTAGAAAAACAAGTCTTAGTTTGAAAACACTGTTTTTAGCTCAAAAATTACTTAAAGTTTGGAAAAACTACTTTTACTTTGAAAATACACTTTTAGTTTGAAAATACATTATTTTTGGCTCCTAAATATTAAAAAAACTCCTTTTTTTAGAAAACATTATTTCTAGCTGTCAAAAGTTCATTTAGATTGACGAAAACTAGTTTTACCTAGAAGGAATGACTATTAATTTGATAAAACTATTTTTAGTTTGGAAAAACTATTTCTAGCTCCAAAAATCTACTTTTAGTTTTAAAAAACTACTTTTACTTCGAATAACTACTCTTAGTTTGAAAAAACTGTTTTTAGCTTAAAAACTACTTATTGTTTGGAAAAACTACTTTTACTTAGAAAAACTACTTTTAGTTTGATAATACACTTTTTAGTCACTAAATATTTTAAAAAAACACCTTTTTTGAAAAACATTATTTCTAGCAGTTAAAAGTACATTTAGATTGAAGAAAACAATTTTACCTAGAAGGAATCACTATTAGTTTAATAAAACTATTTTTAGTTTTGGAAAAAAAATATTTCTAGCTCCAAAAATCTACTTTCAGCTTAAAACAACTATTTCTAGCTTCAAAAAACTACTTTTAGTTTGAAAAAACAAGTCTTTTGAAAAAACTATTTTTACCTTTATAAAACTACTCTTAGTTTAAAAAAACTACTTTTACTTTTGGATCAAAAAACTCCTCTTAGTTTTGGAAAAACTGTTTTTAGCTCAATAACTGCTTTTAGTTTGAAAAACTACTCTTAGTTTGGAAAAACTACTTTTACTTTTAAAAACTACTTTCAGTTTGGAAAAATTAATTTTAGTTTGAAAAACTACTCTTAGTTTGGAAAAACTACTTTTACTTTTAAAAACTACTTTCAGTTTGGAAAAATTAATTTTAGTTTGAAAAACTACTCTTAGTTTGGAAAAACTACTTTTACTTTTAAAAACTACTTTCAGTTTGGAAAAATTAATTTTAGTTTGAAAAACTACTCTTAGTTTGGAAAAACTACTTTTACTTTTAAAAACTACTTTCAATTTGGAAAAACTACTTTTACTTTTAAAAACTACTTTCAGTTTGGAAAAATTAATTTTAGTTTGAAAAATTACTTTTAATTTGAAAAACTACTCTTAGTTTGGAAAAATTACTTTTAGTTTGAAAAACTACTCTTAGTTTGGAAAAACTACTTTTACTTTTAAAAACTACTTTCAGTTTGGAAAAATTAATTTTAGTTTGAAAAATTACTTTTAATTTGAAAAACTACTCTTAGTTTGGAAAAATTACTTTTAGTTTGAAAAACTATTCTTTGTTTGGAAAAACTACTTTTAGTTTTAAAAAATACTTTCAGTTTGGAAAAATTACTTTTAGTTTGAAAAACTACTCTTAGTTTGGAAAAACTACTTTTAGTTTAAAAATACACTTTTTAGCTCCTAAATATTAAAAAAATCCTTTTTTTGGAAAATATAATTTTTAGCTGTTAAAAGTATACATTTAGATTCAATAAAACTACTTTTAAATAGAAGGAATCACTATTAGTTTGAAAAAACTGTTTTTAGCTCAAAAACTACTTTTATTTGAAAATCTACTTTTAGTTTGGAAAAACAATTTTTAGCTCCGAAAATCCACTTTTAGTTTGAAAAAACAAGTCTTAGTTTAAAAACAATATTTTTAGATTCAAAAACTACTTTCAATTTGAAAAACATTATTTCTAGCTGACCGAACTACAATTAGATTGAAGAAAACTACCACTATTAATTTAAAAAATCTATTTTTACCTTTAAAAAACTACTCTTAGTTTGCAGAAACTACTTTTACTTTTACTTCAAAAAAATTCTACTTTTAGTTTGAAAAAACTGTTTCTAACTATAAAAATTTTAGTTTGTAAAAACTATTTTTCTATCCCCAAAGAACTATTCGTATAGTTTGAAAAAATATTTTTAGCCCCAAAAAACTACTTTTAGTTTGCAAAACATTATTTTTAGTTTTTTTTTAGCTTAAAGAACTACTTTTAGTATTTATTTTTTTAAATTTCTTTCTTTCTTTCTTTTTCCACTGTCCTTTTTTCTGTAATAAAAAGGGGAGAAAAGAATCGAATTCCCAAAAAGTCAAAGTCAAAAAATGATATCGATGCAGGGAGGCCAAAAAAGTTAATCCCTACGACGATATTAATGCCATATACTCACTTTCAATACTTATGTTGATAAAAAAAAAGTTAAATTTCTTCTCTTTTTTTATTCTTATCGCAATTCCCATGACGATTGTCTGGGTGACGATATACACAAGGGGACAATTTTGTGTGGGGCGAAAGGAAAAAAAAAAGATTGAAAAGAAAACTGTATTAACTTCTATTCTTTTTTTTTATCTAAAACACGAAATAGGGATTATGAGACAAAAAAACCCTGTCGACAATATGGCATTTTATTTTATGGTTCCGATGAGAATACAAAAAATTAAAACTAGATAACAAACATTTTTTTGCTAAATATTTAATAGTAATTTATTAATCAATTAATTTTTTAATTCTTAATTATTTTATATATATTATATTTTATATTTTATAATAATTAATAAAAAATAAATTCTTCTTTAAATTAAATTAATATTAACTATAGTGAATGTTATTAATTATTTAATTAATTAATTAATTAATTAATTAATTAATTAACTAATGACATTTACTAATATTAATATCGAAGGATAAATTTTTTTCTTAAATTAAATTAATAATTAATTGATAATAACAAAAATATTAGTTAATAATAATAAAAAATAAAATTTAATTAAAAATTAAGAGTAATAAAAAATAGAAGAGAATTGAAGTTGAATTAAATAGAAGTTAATAATTAATTAATTAACAAGTTTTAGAAAATAATAATAAAATAAATTGTTATAATTATAATTTTCAATCTTTCGTCTCTACCCCTCTCTTCACGTCTATTGTGGAAATTAAAAAAAAATTAATACACCGCAGTGCCGATATTTTGTACTCTAACTTTCTTTCCCTCCTCCCCCACTCCACTTCCTACGCCGACCATATTTCGCATAATTAATTTCTACCGCATCGTCGACGTTCTCTCTCTCTCTCTCTCTCTCTCTTTACTATATATCCATAATCATCATGTATCACAAAAAACCAAAGTTCTTATATATACAATCACGCGAGGTCAATTATATTATCACAGAAAATAGAATATGCGTCCTGTTAAAAAAAAAAAAATAAAAAAAAAAATTATCACGAGATTAAATTAAAAAAAAAAAAAATAAGCTCGATAAAGAATTGTAAGAAAAAGAAAGAAAGAAAAAATCAGTACAACTACGATAAGACTTTAACAAATGTTACCACTACCCCCCCCCCACCTTTTTTCATATACACTCACAATGGTAAGAGTAATACGGTGGGGAGGGGGGGGGGTAACATAAGACCAACTCCCGACAACTGAATTAACTCCTCTAGGTATTTCTGGCTTTGCTCGTTTTGTCATTGTCCCATCGGATAAGAATCTTGCGCGCACACACCCTATATATATGTATACATATTTTCACTCTTTGTTCCCTTGGATATAAACTGAAAGTGGGAGGTTGAGAAGGGGGGGGAGGGAAGGTATCCTTGGTAGCGGTGCAATGCAAGAGTCAAGAGAGAGAGAGAGAGAGAGAAAGAAAGAAAGAGTAAAAGAGAAAGAGAGAGAAGGACGCTAAAGGGACGCTAAAAGGGGTGGTGGGGAGTAAAAGGGGAGGTTAGCAGTGAATAAAGTTGGGTGGGGTGCGTAGCAGCGTGCACCGCGTGCCCCGAGTGGTTCTATAAAATATGAGAGACATTAATATTCCGTCCCTTGGGAGATAGAAGGTGCTACAGTGTGTGAGGCGCGAGAGTTAGGAGTGGGGGAAGGGGGGGGCAGAAAGAGAGAAAATAGTGTCTCTCACTCACTCACTCACTCATTTTCATTCTCTTACTATTTTTCTTTCTCTCTGTCTCTCTTAAAAGCGAAAAAAGTAAAGAAAGAGAAAAATTTCTCTCTCTCTCTCTCTCTCTCTCTCTCTCTCTCTCTCTCTCTCTCTCTCTCTCTCTCTGTTTCTTTCAAAAAAGAAATAAGTAAGAAAGGGAGAGAGTACAGTAATAAATTTGAATTATTTGTAACATTTCCCTTTAAAAAAAGGCGTTAAAACTGTCAAAAAAACTGCTTACATTTATAATAAAGTGGAATGTTGTTTTAGCTCAATGGTAAAGTGTATGACAGTCAATAAGAAACGCGGCAGGGTTCGCTCCTTGGCGATGGTAAATTTTTTTCTCTCCTGCTTTAGTTCCATATTCATTAAAATTATGTATACTTATTATTGAATAATAATTAATTATTAGTTAATAAAAAATTATTTTTGTTATTATAATTTTTTATTATTATATTATTATTATTATTATTATTATTATTATTATTATTATTATTATTATTATTATTATTATTATTATTATTATTATTATTATTATTATTATTATTATTATTATTATTATTATTATTATTATTATTATTATTATTATTATTATTATTATTATTATTATTATTATTATTATTATTATTATTATTATTATTATTATTATTATTATTATTATTATTATTATTATTATTATTATTATTATTATTATTATTATTATTATTATTATTATTATTATTATTATTATTATTATTATTATTATTATTATTATTATTATTATTATTATTATTATTATTATTATTATTATTATTATTATTATTATTATTATTATTATTATTATTATTATTATTATTATTATTATTATTATTATTATTATTATTATTATTATTATTATTATTATTATTATTATTATTATTATTTTTATTTGTTATTAACAATAATAGTATATATGCTATATTATTGATAAAAATAAGTAAAAGTTAACAATTAGATAACATTTTGCATATTGTTAACGGTATATTGTTTAAAAAAATAATTGTTTATAATTAATAATAAGAGAAATAATAAAAATCTGTTATTAACTGTAAAATAGTAAAAACAAAACTCTTATTAACATTAAAATAGTAAAAAGAATTGTTACTAAAAATAAGATAGTAATAACAAAAGTGTTATTAATAAAATCAATAAAAAATTGATATTAATAATAAAATTTGCAAAAAAATTGTTATTAACAATAAAATATTAAAGGCAAAATTGTTATTAATAGTAAAATGGTAATAACAACATTTTTTTTAACAATAAAATAGTAAAAACTATATTGTTTTTACTATTATTTCATTGTTAATAAAAATTTTGTTAACAGTAAATATTTTTTTTCCTATTAACAGTAAAATAAATTAAACAAATAAGTAATAAAAACAAATTTTGTTTTTATCACTAAAAACCGTTCAAAAATTATTATTAACAATAAAGTAGTAATATCAAAATTGTTATTAAACAATAAAATGGTAAAAACAAAATCGTTATTAACAGTAGAATGGTAATAAAAAAATTTGTTTTCAATGGAAAAATAGTAAAAATAAAATTATTATTAACAGTAAAGGAGTAATAGCAAAATTGTTATTAATGGTAAAACCGTAACAAAATTGTTATTAACAGTAGAATGGTAATAACAAAATTTGTTTTCAATGGAAAAATAGTAAAAATAAAATTATTATTAACAGTAAAGGAGTAATAGCAAAATTGTTATTAATGGTAAAACCGTAACAAAATTGTTATTAACAGTAGAATGGTAATAACAAAATTTGTTTTTAATGGAAAAATAGTAAAAATAAAATTATTATTAACAGTAAAAAAGTAATAGCAAAATTGTTATTAATGGTAAAACCGTAACAAAATTGTTATTAACAATAAAATAGTAAAAAAAATGTTAATAACAAAATTTGTTTTCAATAGTAAAACTGTTATAAAATTATTATTAACAGTAAAGTAGTAATAACAAAATTGTTAATAATAGTAAAATCGTAACAAAATTGTTATTAACAATAAAATAGTAAAAACAGACTTTTTTATTAACAGTATAATAGTAGTAACAAAATTTGTTTTCAATGATATAATTGTAAAAAAAATTATTAACAGTAAAGCAGTAATAACAAATTTGTTATTAATAGTAAAATCGTAACAAAACGATTTAATAGTATATATTATATATTAAAGAGAAAATTTTTATTAACAGTAAAATGGCAAAAACAAAATTATTATTAACAGTACACTAATAATAACAAAATTGTTATTAACCAGTAAACTAGTAATAACAAAATTGTTATTAACAAGCAAACGATTAATAATAAAAGTGCTATTAACCAGTAAAATGCTAATAACAAAATTTATTATTTTTAACAATAAAATAGTAATAACAATATTGTTATTAACAGTGAAACAGTAATAAAAATATTGTTATTAACAACAAAATAATAAAAATAAATAATTTCTTGTTAATAGTAAAGTGTTAATAATAAATTTGCAAACGAAAAAAAACAATAATATATTTAATTGTAAAATGAAATTAATAATAATAATTATAATAATAATAAAATTTTGTTATTAATTGTTGGAAAAAGAGGTACTTTGTTTTTTTTTATCATTTTTTGCTAATGGATTGAGATCGCGATTACGTGTAGAAAGATCGGATCGATCATGCATCGACTCTCTTGGTTTTGCTTGGTCTGCCACTGCCCCCCTCCCCGCCCCTCTATCTTGGGGAGCACTAATGGAAAGACTGGTATTCTATGTGAACGACCTTCGTTTGGCCGTTGGCTGCTGCACATGTCCGCTCTCCTCTCCTTCTCTTCGATCTCTCTCACTCTCTCTCTTTCTCTCTGTAGATCCGCTAACCTACGTGTCCGTCACGCGGATGCTGTCCCTGGACCAGAATCTGTTTTATTGACACGCAGAGTCTCAAGTGATCTCTCTCTCTCTCTTAAATTTTCTCATTCCTCTCTCTTTGTTTCTCTCTTTCTCTTAAATTTTCTCTCTCTCTCTCTCTCTCTGTTTCTCTTATCTCCATTCTCTCTCTCTCACTCTCCCCCCCCTCTCTGTATAATCATCGATAATACATTGATGGCCTAACGGTGTGAACCTATACGGAATTGTCAATCAAATGCCTCTAAACAGCTGCGTTTAATCGCACACGTTCCCTTGAGAAGAAAATTCCCTTCCCCCTCCACCTCACCCTTATATTATTAAACTACTAGTGATGCAAAATTGGATTTATTTACTTCTTTTTGTTTTTTATTTATTTGCAAGTTTAAATCACAATTGTTTGTTTATTTAAAAATAGTTTTTTTAACTGAAATTATCTTTTTTATTATTATTATTGTGATTATAATAATAATAATTATTATTATGTTGAAATAAATTTTTGTATTTTTATTATTATTATTATTATTTTTATTATTATTATTATTATTATTATTATTATTATTATTATTATTGTTATTATTATAATTCTACCTTTGTTACTATTATTAGTTTATTTTTATTATTATTATCATCATCATTTGACATAAAATATTACCGCTTGCGAGAAAGTCAATGGCGCCCTCTAACAATTAATTCTAACGCGGGTTTTTTCAAATCTGAAAATTTATTTGTTCGTCTTTTGGTAAATTAATTTAATTTTGTTAATTATTATTATTAGACGAACATAGTAGGGTTGGACCCCTGCAATTTTATTATTATTATTATTATTATTATTATTATTATTATTATTATTATTATTATTATTATTATTATTATTATTATTATTATTATTATTATTATTATTATTATTATTATTATTATTATTATTATTATTATTATTATTATTATTATTCTCATGATTATGATTAATAATATATAATAATATTAATAATAATAATAGGAATTAGAATAATTGCAGAGGCCCAAGCCTAACTATATGTTCACCTAATTATAATAATAATTAACAAAGCTAAATTAATTTACTAAAACCGAAAAATAAATTTTTAGATTTGAAAAAGCCCGCGTTAGAATTAATTGCCAGATGGCGCCATTGGGTATTGACTGTCTCAGTCGCTTTCTCGCAAGTGGTAATATTTTGAGTCAAATGATTGTAATAATAATAATAATAATAAGAATATAATGAATATGAATTTGAATATGAAGAATAAAATAATAATAATAATAATAGTAATAGTAATAATAATAATTATAATAATAAACAAAAAAAATTTCTTTTTAAATTATTTTTCACCCCAGAGAAGGAATTCACAGGGGACGATGCCGACACGCATTTGGCAAAAATGCGAGAGGAAAAAGAGGCAGAGAGAGAAAATGGGCAAGAGAGAGAAAGAGAGAGAGAAAACAAATGATGAGAACTTATGTAAATAGAGGTTAGGGTTCCAGCCCTGAATTTTCATCAAGGAAACGAGAGAGAAAGAGAGAGAGAGAGAGAAAGAAAATTTGATCTCGTTCCATGAAATCGCCACGAATTAGCCGAAGGGTCCAGAGGTGCAAAGGGGTTCGCTTTAATATAACTCGAGAACGAAAAGGGGGGAGAAGGGAGAAAGTAAGAGAGAGAGAGAGAGAGTAAATTGAGAGAAAAAAGAAAAAGAGAGAAAGTAAGAGAGTGATAGAGGGAATTTTAGGGGTGAGTGTGTGTTGCCCCGCTCGAATTGGACCCCACTAAAACACGCCCCTGGACCTGTCACTTTGACGTATGGCAGTCACTGGAATCCATTATATAGTCAATTACTCGACGTGATAGAGAACCACCGAGGCCTGACGCCCCATGAGCAAGTGCCGCACTTGCCACTGCAACCTGCCTCCCCAAAATATCGATGATCCCCCCCTCCACTTTTTTTCTTTTTTTTTTTAATCTTTATACTCTCCTTCAAACATTCATCTTCTTATATTTGGACATTATACTTTCATCACGAACAACTGGCTGAAAGTATTTTTTTACTCTGCAGTTTCGACAATTTTTGTTTTTTTTTATGTATATATATTATATTGTTATGCGAAATGATAAATTAAGCTCTTTGTGTGTCTTTTTTTTGATAAACTTGTCTATATTGAGAAATGGGGATTTTTAGTGATAAATTTATGGGGATAAGAATCAAAAATCGGCGAATTAGAGCAGAATTAATGGAAATTGGAAAAGTTGTGGAATATGGCCGTGGGGAAAATTGGTTGGTTTGATGCGAAAATGATTGGGGTTCAATTCCTGAAAAAGGAAATTCGGTTTTTTTTTTTTTTTTAAATCTAAAATTTACAATAGAGCTTTAACTATAGAGTACATTCACTATTAGCTTGCGCTGGTGTTGATATTTAAAAAATAGCAGGGGTACAACCTTAACTATGTTCCACTGACAATAATAATAATAATTAAGAAAGGTAAATTAATTTACTAAAAACGAAAATTACTCTCTAAATTTGAATTAATAATTTAATGTTTACGAATTTGAATTATGCCTTGACTTTTTGCTTTTGAATTGGTAAATTTTACTAATAAAAAGTAATTTTTACTAATACTTCTATTAATAAATAGTACATTCTACTAATTTATTATATTTCTACTAATAAATAGTAGTTTCTACTAATAAATAATAGTTTCTACTACTATTTCTACTAATAAATAGTAATAAAGTAGTAGAAATTACTATTTATTAGTAGAAATATTAGTAGAAACTGTACTATTTATTAGTAGAAATTACGATTTGTTAGTAGTAATATTTCTACTAATAAATAGAATTTTATACTAATATTTTTTTACTAATAAATAGAAATTTCTACTAGTATTTCTACAAATAAATAGTAGTTTCTACTAATGCATCTACTAATAAATAATAATTTTTACTAATTTATTACATTTCTACCAATAAATAGTAATAAAGTAGTATAAATTACTATTTATTAGTAGAAATCTAATAAAGTAGCAGATATTACTATTTATTAGTAGAAATAGTAGTAGAAACTACTATTTATTAGTGGAAATATAAGTAGAAACTACTATTTATTAGTAAAAACCACTATTTATAAGTAAAAATATTAGTAGAAATTACGATTTGTTAGTAGTAATATTTCTACCAACAAATAGTATTTTATACTAATATTTTTTACTAATAAATAGTAGTTTCTACTACTATTTCTACTAATAAATTGTAATTTTTATTAATTTAATAGAATATACATAATAAATTAGTAGAAATTACTATTTATTAGTATAAATAGTTGCAGAAACTACTATTTATTAGTAAAAATATTAGTATAAATTACTATTTATTGGTAGAAGTATAATAAATTATTAGAAATTACTATTAATTAGTTGAAATTTTAGTTGAAACTACTATTTCTTAGTAGAAATATTAGTAGTTTCTACTAATATTAATAATACTAAATAGTAGTTCCTACTAATAAATAACAGTTTCTACTAATATTTCTACTATTAAATAGTAATTTCTATTAATTTATTATACTTATTTTATTAAATTAGTAGAAATCACTATTTATTAGTAGAAACTATTATTTATTAGTAGGAACTACTATTTATTATATTTATTTTATTAAATTAGTAAAAATCACTATTTATTGGTAGAACTATAATATAGTAGTAGAAATTACTATTTATTAGTAAAAAATATTAGTATAAATATTACTATTTATTAGTAGAAATATTAATACTAATAATTCGTAATTTCTACTAATATTTTTACTAATAAATAGAAATTTTTATTAATATTTCTACTCATAAATAATAATTTTTACTTATTTATTATATTGCTACTAATAAATAGTAATTTCTACTAATATTTCTACTAATATATAGTAATTTCTACTAATTTATTATATTTCTACCAATAAATAGTATTTTTAACTGGTTTTTTTATATTTATACTAATAAATAGTAAATTCTACTAATTTATTATACTTTTACTAATAAATCGTTAATTCTACTAATTTATTATATTTCTACTATTTAATTAGTAGAAATTACGATTTATTAGCTAAATTTACTAATTCAAAGGCAAAAAGTCAGTTACTAATTTTTAATTCGAAATTAAAAGCTTTTAATTAAAAATTAAAAGCTTTCAATTAGAAATATTCATTAAACAATGAAAATAAGTAGAAATTTAAAAAAAGAAAATAAAATAAAAATAGAAAAAAATGGGGAATCAATAAAAGTCGAATTTTGTTTCTCATCAAATGTTAAGAAATTTCCCTGACAATCGAGTGAGAGAGAGAGAAAGAGAGAAAGAGATTTCTATATTTATACACACGACGTTGATAAACTCATCAAAATGTGATTTAAAAATAATTTCAAAACAGTCTATTCATTGTAAGTTTATGTACATTATACAGAAAAGCCCTTTAAAAACTTCTTTTTTTTCGCCTTCTCTTTTTTATCAGTACCCTAATCTCAATATATTCCCTAGTCCCTGATTTATCATTATTCAGCAGGGATAAGAGTATCATCTGCGCGATAATGGAGCTTGAGCATCTGTCACAAAAGAACTCTCGCCTCTCTCTCTATATATATATTATTCGAGATTTTCCAATCTCGTCGATATCGTCGTCACTGTCATAGGGCAAAAAAAAAAAAAAAAAAAAAAAAAAAAATACTTATCTCACTGTTGAAGGGCGATGGCAATAATAATTTTTCATTGAGGTGATTCTCTTTCCGCGCACACAAACCCAACTTATTCTCGTACTATATTATACTGTATCTCTTGTTCCGTTATGATTATAGCGATGAGTTGTATCAGGGCAAATGGGAAAAGGGGTTGAGAAAATTTGCCAGACAGAATGAGAGGAGACCCTCTTGCTTTTGGAAAAGTTCGTTAAAGTCGTAAAATTCCTAATTAAGATTTAAAGAACAGAGAGAGAAAGAGGAATTGAGAGTAGACGCTTTTTGTCCCTCGGGGTGATGTAAAAGAAACTTTAATGCAAATTAACAAGACGTTAGAGTTCTTATCTTGTGTCCCTTTGATAAAAGGAAAGAAACAAAAAAAAACAAGGGGCGAAATATTATTTATTACAGTCACTGAATTTCTAGCAATTTTTTTTAAATTTATATTAGTATTATTATAGTAAATATAAATTTATAATTCATAACTTTTATAAATTATTATTTATTATTATTATTATTTTTCCAAATGACATTTTTTCCAAAGTATTTATTTTTTATTTTATATTAAAGTACTGAAAAAAATTATTTTTCAATTATATTTTCAAAATTTCAATTATATTTTCAAAAGTAATAAAATTCTTCGTAGAAATTCAATTATATTCAAAAAATTTTAGAAATAACCAAGACAAAATTTCAATTATCTTCAATAATAATAAAATTCTTCTCGAAAATTCAAATATTTTCAAAAATTTTAATAAAATTCTTGTCAAAATCTCAATTAACTTCATAAATAATAAAATTGTTCTCTAAAATTCAATTATTTAAAAAAATTTTTAAATTCATTTCAAAATTTCAATTATTTTCATAAATAATAAAATTGTTCTCTAAAATTCAATTATTTAAAAAAAAATTTAAATTCCTGTCAAAATTTCAATTATTTTCAAAAATTTTAATAAAATTCTTTGCAAAATTTTAATTATTTTCCAAAATTTTAATAAAATTCTTTCCAACATTTAATCTATTATGAAAAATTTTTTAAAATGCGAATCATAATTTGAATTACCTTTAAAAATAATAAATTTCTGGACAAAATGTCAATTATTTTCAAAACTTTTAATAAAATTCTTGGCAAGATTTCAATTATCTTCATGAATAATAAAATTGTTCTCTGAAATTCAATTATTGAAAAAAAATTTTTAAATTCTTGTCAAAATTTCAATTATATTCAAAAATTTTATTAAAATTCTTGACAAAATTTTAAATATTTTCAAAAATTTTTAAATTCATGCCAAAATTTCATTTATTATCAAAATTTTTTTATAAAGTTCTTGGAAAAATTTCAATTATATATTCAAAAATTTTTTTAAATTCGAATCATAATTTGAATTATATACCTTTAAAAATAATAAATTTCTGGTCAAAATTTTCAATTATTTTCAAAACTTTTTAATAAAATTCTTGGTAAAATTTCAATTATTTTTAAAAATTTTCCCTCAATTCAATCATTATTCAATATCTACTATTTCAATAGAATTTTTCAAAAGATTTCAATTAGTTAAAAAAAAGAAGTGTTGATAAAATTCTAAGCAAACATTAAATTATTTTCATAAATAAAATAAAAATTTCACAGAAATTTAACTATTCACAAATTTTTTTTATAAATGTCTTGGCAATAATTCATTTATTTGCATAAATAATAAAATTCTTTTTCCGAAATTCAATTATTTTCATGAATAATAGAACTCATCATAGAATTTCAATTTTTTTTAATACAATTTTAATCGAATTCCTCAAAAAATTTATTTATAAAATTCTTTATATATGAGGATTTAATTTTGAAAAACATTCTTTTATTCAATAAATTATTTATTTGCATTTTATTTGTATTTAAATGATAAAATTGAATTCTCGTGGAATTTTCTATTAAAAATTAATTTAGAAATGAATTTCACTTCAAATTTTACATAATAATTGAATATTAAAAGCATATTTTATTATGAATTTTCAAGAATAATTAAATTTTCAATATTTTTGAAAATAATTACATTTTTTTGAAGATTTTACTTAAAATTGTATTAAAAAAAATAATTGAAATGCTATGAAAAATTTAATTATTTATAAAAATAATTGAATTCTTGAGAAGGATTTTATTAAAATTTTTGTAAATAATTTAATTATTATTAATTGAAAATTAAATTTAAATTTAATTATTATTATTATTATTATTATTATTATTATTATTATTTTGAAAAATTTGAATTTAAATTATTATAAGTTGTTAAATTTCATAAAGATTTTAATTTTAATTTTTTTTTTCGAAAATCTTAATTCCTATGGAATAATAATAATAATGATTAAATATTTATATGAAAAAAATTATTGATGTTATCGAATAATTTTACAATGATTAAAAAAAATTCGTAATTAAATGTAATATAGAACAGTTGTTGCTAATTGGTATTTTTTGGTATTTTACTTTTTTTAAAAGTACACTTTTGACAAATTTATGTTTTTTTTTCAAAATCGTATTTTTTTTTTAAATTGTATTTTTTTTAAAAAAATTGTAGTTTTTTTATAATTGTAGTTTCGTTAAAATTTTATTTACGTAATATTTCTATTTGTACAATATTTACAATATTTCAGTGTGAAACGAATCGACGACAAAAATTGTTTTCCCAAACACCACTTTGCGAGGAATTTCGAAAAATAAAAAGTAGAGAACGAAGAGGACCACAATATTTATTGTCGTGGACAGTTATAAATCAGCAATTATAACCATTTTGGTGATGTAATATTGTCGGAAGTGAAAAGAAACTTTAAACACGTTTTGAAGAGGAGCGAAAAGTATACAATAGCAAAACCGTAAACATCATTTTTTTCTCCTCCTTTCTTTCCTTTTTTTTTCTTCTTATCTTCTTTTCTTCTTTTTGTGTAAATAAGTAATTCCCCCCCCTCTTTCCCCAAAAAATGGCAGTTTTCTATTCTATACCTTCAGAAGCTAATATTTTTAACCAAAAAAAAAAAAAAAATCGTTTTTCTTCATCTTCTTCTTGAAAATTTCTCTCTCTCTCTCTCTCTCTCTCTCTCTCTCTCTCTCTCGGTCTTTTGGTCACAGTGTGAAATTTCAGGGCGTGTTATAAAAGGTTATAATATAGGCCTCCCGGAATGAATGGGACAAACGGGGATAATTTACGGTCCGTGGCAAAGTGACAAATGTGAAGGGTATAAAACGCGACGAGAGTGCGGAGAAAAACTTTTTTTTTGAAATATGACATTTCAAAATATGAACCACGCTAAAAAGAAGGAGAGGGGGGGTGAGGGGTTAAAATACGATAGAGAGAGAAAAAAAAGTGATATTTACTCAATTTGCTCGTTTTTCGACAAACATTCAAAAATATAGTTTTCTTGAAACAATTATTTTTAGAATTCATATTTTATTTAAAAAAAAATTTGAATTAAAAAATTTGAATTTCTATTATTTTTAATATTCCTCATTTTATTTAAAAAAAAAAGTAAGTAAACTTATTGATTGGGGTAAAAAAATGTTCCAAAACGGAAGTTCCAAAAGAAAAAATTTCAAAACTGCAATGGTAGGAAAAAAATTTTTTTTTTCAAAATTGTACTTTTTGTTGAATTTTTAGTTTCGTCAAAATTATACTTTTTTTTAAAATCTGTAGTTTTTCTATAAAAGTGTAATTTTGCCAAAACTACAATTTAAAAAAAAAAAACAATTTTGATAAAACGACAAATTTTGTCAAAAGTGTAATTTTGACAAAACTATAATTTTATTAAAAACTACAAATTTTCCAAAAGGTTATTTTTGACAAAACTACATTTTTACAAAAAAAATAAATTTTTTGGTAATAAACCAAAAGTTATTTATTTATTTTAATTATTTTACCGAAGGTTTTGAAAAACTACAATTTTCAAAGATAAACTTCAATATATTTAGAAAAACAAAATTATTTTTAACAAATATAAAATTTATTTTATTTTTCATATAGAACTACAATGATTAAACTACAGATTACTACAAAAATGTACATATTAATGAAAATAAACAAAAATTACAATTTTTACAAAACTACAAATTTTAAAAAAATTAAATTTTGCCAAAACTACAATTTAAAAAAAAAATGCAATTCTGGTGGAACTTTGACAAAATTAGAATTTAAAAAAAGAACCGCAATTTTTATAAAAAAGTAAAATATTTTTTCAAAACAATAATAATGTCGAAAGATAAATTCTTGAGAAACTATAATTTAAAAAAAAACTACTGTTTAAACCAAACAAATATTTTAAACAAAAATAAATTTTTTTGGAAATTTTAATTTTAGAAATGAATAATATTAAATATTATTATTACTCATTACTAATTATTATTATTATTGTTATTATTATTAATTTTCTATCAATTTCTGGCCGTTTGAAAAAAAAATAATTATAATAATAATAATAATATAATAATTTAATATTTATTTATTTATTTAACAACAAGTATACGGGACAAGCCCTTTCGTACATAGTACTCTTACAATCTAAAAGTTGCAATAATAATAATAATATAATAATAATAATATAATAATAATAATAATAATATAATAATAATAATAATTATTATTATTATTATTATAATAATATAATAATAATAATTATTATAACTATTATTATTATTAATAATTACCGAAAAAACATCAAAAAACTTTTGCAATCATTAAAAAAAAAATTAATAGTAAAGTAAAAAAAAAATGTTTTTCTCAATGGCTCAGTTGGTAAAAGCTCCGTTATTGCCAAATTTTCAGCTCAAGGTTCGAATCTTCCCATTGATAAAATTTTTTTCCACCACATAAAATAGAAAATTCCATCATTTATAATTTAATTGCCAAAGTATAATAGTCTTGATAAGTAAAATAATAAAAAATTGTTATAAATATTTTCGTTTTAGAAAAAAATAAAAAATTACATTTCTCAAGTACACACAACAAAAATAGCATATAAATTAAAGAAAATAAATCAAAACTAATTTCTAAACAAACAAAAAGGGGAATTATTAGAGAGACTACAAGGAGAATTATATTGAGAACTTGGAATGTGGATAGAGGGAGGGGAGGGCGAGATTTAAATGGCTACAAAAAGTTTTTTGATTGGCGCGTGGCACCCTATCATGACATATGTATCCAGACACACTATAAAAGTTTGAAATCACCCTTTGCAGTTCACGAAAAAAAAAAAATAGTCAAGAATCAAGATTGACTTATGGGAGAGGAAAAAGAGTCGATGGGATGGGGGGGGGGTTAGGGTAGACAAGAGCAGGGGGGAGGGAAAATTGTATATACGCGAAAAGGATGAACTCAATATATATTAAGATCCGCAAAAAAAAAAATTCTCCCTGGTAAACTAAAAGTTTCCTCTTCCCCCCCCCCTTGCCTCTTTCCCCATTCCAATGATTTTACCAATCCCCAAAGCAGATCACGCCCGATCCTTTTTCTACGCCCGCCGATCAACCATTTCCACTTCAACTATTCGGGCTTCTTCTTTGGTTGGCAATTTGCTGAGACGGAAAATCCCTTTTCTCGGGTTTGGGTATTGCTGATCTTTTTTTTTCTTTTTCTCTTTTTTTTTTTTTTTGCTTTAGTCTACGTGGTTTTTTCTCGGGGAGAATTTTTTTCCCTTCGCATTTATTTAGTTTTTTACTGAAATATTTTTTATTGGTGAAAAAGAGGGAGGAGGGGGAGGGGGTATTTTAAGAGAGGGACAGAGAGAGAGAGAGAAAATACGAAAAAGAAAGAAAAAAATATTCATTTAGTGGGTAAAGAAGGAAAAAGAAAGGTAAAAATTTTATAAACGTTGGAAAAGTGAAATTGGCTCAGTTGGTAAAGGCACGATGTGTTGCGAAAGAAACAAGGGTTCGAAACCGCAAGAATGTGAATTTTTTTTTCTTCCTAATTTTTACATTTTAACGGTGTAGTTTTTTTGGGGGAATTTTTTAGTAACTAAATTGTAATTAACTGAAAAATGAAATATTAATTAATAATAGAAAATTATTTTTGAAATTTTTTTTTTTGTTTTGAAAAAAATTGGAATAGAAATTAATTCACTAAAGAAAGTATTTTTCTAAAAAGATTGTTTGTTGGCAATAGACCTAGAAATAAATAAATAATTAAAAAAAATAACAAGTAAATTTCCTGTTTATGAGTAAATAAATAAAAAAAAATAAAAATAATAAACAGTAAAAAAAAATAAATAAACAATACGAAGTACCAAATAAATAATAATAAAAAGTACCGAAAAAATAAAAAATAACGAATAAATAAAAAATAACGAATAAATTAAATAAAACAAGCATAGAAATAACAAAACAAAAAAACCAAATTAATTTTTAATAATAAAAAATAAATAATTAAACAAAAACGAATAGATAAAATAATAAATGATAAGAAATAACGAATAAATAATTGATTTCCGTCTAATTTCCAGAATACTAATTAGTAACAATCGTATTCAGTAAGAATACTAAGGAGCAATAATACTAAATTATAATAATAATTAGAAAGAATTATTTTTGTGAATAATACTAATTAGTAATAATCACATTTAGTGAGAATACTAATTGGCGATAATCCTATTTAGTAAGAATACTAATTAGTAATAATCTTATGCAGTAATAATATTAATTGCTAAGAACGCTAATTAGTAATAATTGTATTTAGTAAGAATACTAATTAGCTATAACCGTACTTAGTAAGAATACTAATTAGTAATAGTTTTATTCAGTGTAATAATATTAATTACTAAGAATACTTATTAGTAATAATCGTATTTAGTAAGAATACTAAGGAGCAATAATACTAAATAGTAATAATAATCAGAAATAATTATTTTTGTGAATAATACTAATTAGTAATAATCACATTTAGTGAGAATACTAATTGGCTATAATCGTATTTAGTAAGAATACTAAGGAGCAAAAATACTAAATAGTAATTTTAATCAGAAATAATTATTTTTGTGAATAATACTAATTAGTAATAATCGTATTTAGTAAGAATACTAATTAGTAATAATCTTATTCAGTAATAATATTCATTGCTAAGAATACTAATTAGTAACAATCGTATTTAGTAAGAATACTACTAATTATCTTGAACCGTACTTAGTAAGAATACTAATTAGTAATAATTTTATCCAGTATAATAATATTAATTACTAAGAATATTAATTAGTAATAATCGTATTTAGTAAAAATACTAAGGAGCAATAATGCTAAATAGTAATAATAATCAGAAATAATTATTTTTGTGAATAATACTAATTAGTAATAATTTCATTTAGTAATAATACTAATTAGCTATAATCGTATTTAGTAAGAATACTAAGGAGCAATAATACTATATAATAATAATATAGCAATAATACTATAGTAATAATACTATATAGTAACTAAATAGTACTATATAGTAATAGTACTATATAGTAATAATACTATATAGTAAGTACTATATAATACTATATAGTAATAATACTATATAGTAATAATACTATATAATAATAATTACTAATAATTATTTTTGGGAATAATACTAATTAGTAATAAGCGTATTTAGTAAGAATACTAATTACCTATAATCGTAATTAGTGAGAATACTATTTACTAATAATACTAAATTGTAAGAATAATCAGAAGTAATTCTTTTTGAGAATAATACTAATTAGTAATAATCGTAATTAGTAAGAATACTAATTAGTTATAATCGTACTTAGTAAGAATACTAATTAGTTATAATCGTACTTAGTAAGAATACTAATTAGTAAAAATCAAATTATTCGGTTATAATAGTAATTAGTTACAATAATAATTATTAACAATACTAAGAGTAATAACACTAATTATTAATTAAAATAATACTAATTAGTATTTTCACTAATTATACTATTTCCTAAAATCAATTTTATTCGAAAAAAATTTCGCTGTATTTAACTTTCTTAAATTTTTTTTTTTGATTCTATGCAAAAAACAAAATTAAAAATTGACGAGGAAAAAAAAAATTTCCGATTGTAATCAAATATTATGCTGAGTGATAAAATAATGGAAAAAAAAGGAAAATAAATAAATAAAAAATGAAAATAAAAAGGAACACTTGTGAAATTACTTAAAAGAGAAATATAAGCGAGACTGAAATGACGAGAGATATAAAGAGTCGCGTCGATGTAACGAGTTTTCGTGATCCAATCTCGTGAGGTCTTCCCAAGTGACTCTCTCTTTCTCTCTCTCTTCTCTTTTTTAACTTTAACTATTTTCTTCATATTCTTTTTTTTTAACACGAGAGATCCTTTCGTTGACAATAAAAACGTATCGTCATGTTCGAAACACCCGATACGAGATATACTTTGTCGAAAATACGATCGTACCAGATTCATCGGCATCCCACGCGTGAAAAAAAAAGAATTGAAGAAATAAAAATAAAAAAAAAATGAATAAAAAAAAATTTCAAAGGTTTCCATAAATAAAATTCTGTAATTTTTTTTTTATTTTGACTCTTTTTTTGTATAGTTTATAACGTCGATATATTATTTGGCGAAAAAAAAATTTCTTTTCTCTCGAAATATAAAATTTTTATATTTTACTACTTTTATTTATTTCTTATTTGTTTTTCTTATTGTTTGTTTGTTAATTATTTTTTTATTTTTTTTATTGGTTATTTATTTGTTAACTATTATTTTTTCAGTATTTTTTATTATTAATTTACCTATTCGTTTTTATTTAATTATTTATTTTTTATTATTATACATTTATTTCGTACTTTTTTTACTATTTTCTCAGTATATTTTGTTATTTATTCAATTATTTTTGTTAATTATTTGTTATTTTTTATTATTATAAGTTTTTTTTTTTTACAATTTACTCAGTAATTTCTATTTTATTTTAATTATTTTTTTTTGTTCTTATTTAAATACTTTTTTAAATTTTTTATTAATTTTTATTTATTTTTATTCATTTTTATTCATTTTTTGTTAGTTTTTATTAACTATTTTTTATTATCTTTTTTTTTAATTAAAAATAGTGTAATTTAACGATTTTTTTTATTATTTATTATTAATTTATTTTTCCACAATGTAAACGAAGAAAAATAGAGAGGGAAGTAGAGAAAGAGAGAGAGAGTGAGGGGGGGGTACCACTAAGTGTACAATTAACATTAAACAAATAACGTGATATATATTCTTAAGCTTGAGAAAACAGTAAAACACTATAAAAAGAAAATGCACGATTGTAAAACTAGAACATTTTACGTACCAATTAGAAGATATTTTTATTGGCCAATAAACAATGTAAAATGTGCGCTTCAAATTACACTCATGAATCATATCGCAAATATTCAATATAAGCAAAAAAAAAACAGAAAACAAACAAAAAGAATCGAAAAACGATAATTATCATTTTATTTCAAAATATTGACATTTTATTTGCAATCGCAGTGAAAAAAAATGTCCAATTATTTCATAATTAAAAGAAAATAATAATTACTCACATTATTTATTAAATAAATTTTTTTTATTATTTATTTCTCAAATTATTTTTTTTTTATTTCATTTGTTTTCTAAATTAAATCTGTTATTTTAATTTCATTTTTTCCTATTCTAAATTAATTATTTTATTCTTGTTTCATTTTACCATTAAAAGACAATTTTTTTTCAAAAAAAAAGGAAATCTGTAATTTTTATCTCATTTTTTTTTCTACTCTAAATTAATTCTTGTATTTTTGTTTCATTTTTCCATTAAAAGACAATTTTCTCCGAAAAAAATAATTTTTTTTTTTGCTGAATTTTCGATAAAGAATATCGACAGTTGATATAGAGACTCCCTATATTACCGACAGTTGGTAATAACATACAATTTTTTTTAACTTATTGACAGTCTGTTTACTAGTAGCGTGAATTGTCTATAAATCCAACATTAATGACAATAGTAAATCTAAAATCTCTCCTTAATCAACAGTCGATAATGAAAGTTTTCTCATTTGCCAACAGTCGATAAAGCGACAGTGGTAATTCACTAATTAATATTAGGAGTCCTCTTCTGACAAAGCTTAGCTACCTCAATGATAATTGTATGCATTATCGATAAATACTGGTTTCTACTTTACCGACAAACGGTAAATTTTTACTGGTAATTAAAATTATAGTTTATTCACTTCGTTGAGTATTCATACCAGTTGAAATAATTACGCTTGGTGGCCAAAATGCTAAATTTCCATTTTACTAAATTACAATTTAACACAGTTAGAGGTTAGGTTCGAAAAACTCAGTCGGTAAAACAGTTTTTCTGTGTGTGGTTTAGCGAAATGGCAATTTAGCATTTTGTCCACCAAGCATTACGTTTGAACGTCATATTTATAACTCGATTTATTGTCGATAAGGGTATGTTTCTACCTTACCGACAGTCGGTAAATTTTTACTGTTCATTGAAAATATAGTTTATTTACTTCGTTGAGTGTTCATACCACGACAAGTAAGTACGTTTAGAAGGAAATTTCTTGACATCTGGATTTTTTGTCGATAAAAGTAGATTGACAAGTCGGTAAAGACCCTTTAACAACAGTCGGTAAATTACCATAGCGAATTTTAAATGTAATGCCTCGAGTTTTCCTACAACTGTCAAAAAGTAGGATTGAAAAGAATGGTACTTGATTTATTGTCGACAAAGAAGATTTCTACCTTACCGACGGTCGATAGTTAAAAAATTTATTTCCCACACTAAAAATTTGATTCCAGATTCGATTGACATGAATTATTTCTTTGCTAATTAGAAAATAAAACAATATTTTTACAAAAGCAAAAAAAAAACGCTTTTAATAAATTTGTACAATTTTTTTTCCTCCTTTTTTTATTTCCTCTTTTTCCCCCTTCTTGTTATATAAATTTCGACCCCTCGTTCAGCCCTTGTCTCCACACCCTTCAACATTTGGAAAACACCATTTGAATTGCGATTATGGTGGTAATATTAACTCTGTATGTGTCTGAGAGAAGTTTTTGAGGGGAGGGGGGGGGGCAAACCAGGGGTGAAGAGCGCATTTTCATTCGGAGTAAAATCGGCGCCGGAGCTTATTGGCTTTATTTCTAACGGCAGTTCATATCTATTATTGCCACTTGCACTCGTTATATACATATATATATATATAGTGAGACTGTGGGGGTTACTTTTAGGGGTTTGGTTTGGGGCGAAATGGGGAGAGGGGGTTGAAAGTGCGAATAGAACCGAAAACTTGAGTCTAAGTCTATTAAGGAACTTACTTTAATGAAGGCGTGGTTCAATTATACTAATGTATATCAAATATACAGTATTTCGAACCATAATCCAGTGAAATTTCCCTCCCTCCCTCTCTCCCACCCCTTTCTTGCTTTATTCCCTTCTACCGCAGTAGACAATAATGTCTTTATATCGATTCGACTGAAAGTTTTAATTAATTTACAATAATCGTAAATTTCGAATAATTTCCTTTACTAATAACGCAAAAAAAAAAAATTTTTTTTGGTAAAATGGTCTCGTGGTATTGTCACAGTACTTGTAATTTTACACTCAGGGTTCGAAACTCGCTGTTTGTAATTTTTTTTTTACTTTCATTTTCTTTCATAATAATTAAAAATTGCTTATGTGTTTTTCGATAGTTTAGTGTAAACAAGTTTCACTTTGAGACGTATTGTAAAATTATAAATATTCGAATATTATTTAAAATAAAAGAATTAAATTGTTTTCTTTATACTCCATATTTAATTTTCCATTGTTTTGAATAATAGAAAGTAATTTCGTTGCATTAAATGTAGTGTGATTCTTTAGAAAAAGAAGAAAAAAAATCCTTTTGCAAAATGGTCTCGTGGTAATACCATTGGTTTTCTAATTTTACATCAGGGGTTCGATACCCGCTATATTTGTAATTTTTTTCTCCGTTTTTTTCCTAAAAATTTTTTTTTTGTATAATTTTTGAAGTTTAGCATTAAAACATTTTTAAAAAACTGTAAAAAAAATGTATATTTTTTAAAATTTGATGTAGTAGAATTTTTGGAAATTAAATTTTTTACAAAATGCTTTTTGCAGAACAATTAATTACTATTGTATTTGAATTACCTAGCATTTTTTTTTTTTGTCAATTGGGGTGAGAATGATGGGTTTTTCCAAAGAGGGGGGATAAAAATTGATTTAAGAAACACCCCCACCCCTCCCCTTCACTATTATTCTTTTTGTGGTGCTCGTAATTCGTTTAAGACGATCGCAGTAAATTCCTGGGGTGGTTATTAGGGATGACGATAAAGCGCGGTTTATTTGGACGCCTCGACGCCAAGCGTCGTCTTTCGCGCGTGAAATACGAGCCGGAACTTTATTACAGTGAAATTTCATCGGGATGGTAAAATAAAAAAAAAAATTATTATTTTTTTTCCTTTACTGCTTTCAACACTACTGTGAGGGTAAAAAAAAAGAATTAAACTCAACTACCACAAACAGGTCGTTAATATATATTTAATATACATTTTAATGTTTTCGCAGATTATTCCATGTTTGCAAATATTTTTTTCTTTTTTAATTGAGATGAAAAAAGATTTTATAAATTCTTTTTCAGTAAAATTAAAAAACCAATTTTAAAAGTTTTGTTTATTATTTTTTTTTATTTTGTTTATTTATTTTGTTTTATTTCTTTTATTTTTTATTCTTTGAAAGGATTTAAAGTTTTTTTTTTAAATTGTAACCTTCTTCAGTGGAATTAAAAAATTAAAAGGTGTTTTTTGCATTGGAATTGAAGAACTAAAATTTTTTTTTTTAATAAAATGAGAAAGAAAATTGAAATAGAAGTAAAAGAAGTAAATAAAAAAAGGTAAATAGTTGCAAAAATGTGTTTCTCTAGGTAAATTTGATCAAAAATCAATTTGTAAAATTTTTTACACAAAATGATAGAGACTAGCCGTGGGTAAAAGTCACTGCTTTATAGATTTTCGGTCCAGGGTTCAATTCTTCCTGAGGTGTAAATTTTTTTTCCGTTTTTTTTCAACAAAGACATTTTTTCCTTTTATCATTAACAATTATTTTTTAATAAAACAGCGAATTTATTAATTTATAATTAATTTATTAATAATTATAATTTATGAATCCCCCTCCCCCCTTCAAAAATAAATCAAGGGTATTCGAAACCCGGTGGATGGAATTTGTTTTTTCTATTTTTACCCAAATGTAAAATTAAATCAATTAAAAGAATAAAAAACGAAATTATTTTGTTAAAAAATAATTTTTGTAAAAAGAACAAAATTTTAATTAAAAAAAATTTTTTCCCTGGATAGAAAAGTTTTTTTTAATGGTGGGGGGAGGGAATTTTTTGTTTCAAAACGAATAAGAAGATAGGTTTCATCTCTCGGAGGGATTGCTTTAAAAAAAATTATTATACTGTGCAATGAATAAAAAACAAAAAGCAAAAAAAAAGAAAAGAAAAAGGGTTTATATTCAGGCTCGCGAGGCAAAATTCAATTACTCCCGGTGTTTAACGGCACTTAGCAATTTTCTGCGATACCAACGCGCGGTGAGAGCTCAGAATTTCCTCTTTTAATGGCTTCTCGTTGTTCCTCGGTTGAACAATAAAAATTGAATTGGCGCAACCCAACATTAAAGACCTGATGCGCTCAACGTACAATGTTTTGAAAACACTGCTTTGGATTTTATATCCTCACGCACCAGAGCAAACGTTCATTTATGTACGAAAAATCACTGAATTCCATTTTAATATCCAGATGATTGGAAATTTTTCCTGGTTTTTAATTAATTTTTCGGTAATTATTTTCTATTCGGTAATATTTTTTTATTTATTTCATAATTGTTTGTATTTTGCGCGAGAAAATAGAAAAGAAATTCTTAAATTTGAAGTTTAGAAAAAAGTGTGAATTGGCCGAGAGGGCTAAGCGGTTGCTTAGAGGGAATGTCTCAAGGGTTCGAGTCCCCATAAGGGGGAATTTTTTTTTCTCTAAAAATATTCTGAAAATTACTCAAATATCTACTTGAATAATTAGAAATCAAATTCTAAGTCTAATTAACAATAATAATATTAATAATAATAACATAGAAAAGAATTATTTTTCGAAAAGTGAAAAATTAGAGTCTTTTAATTTTCCTTTGAAGAGCTTTTAATTTCGCTTCTTACTTTTTTTTTTTGATGTGGAATTTCGTCTGGAAAGTTCGATCAGAGAAGTTTCCTTGGTTACAGAATCTGTTTTATTCTTTGTAGTCGGTCCTTGGGGCGAGATCGTGGCAGAGAGAAGCTGAGTAAAGTGTAGAAAGCCGGGAAAGATAAACTCTCTCTCTCTCCATGTGACTTTACCCTGGCAGTTTGAAAAGTTGTTTTATAACTTTTTTTTCTTCTCTTTTTTGATTTTAGTGGGTGGAGGAGTCGTTCACCAACTTCGACAAGGGAATCAACTGGAGGAGTTATGTGGTTTGCGATGTTGCCTACAATAACGTGAACAATTGGCTTTGGACGCCATTTATTGAGAGGGGACCCGCGAACCGGATGTACATTGAAATTAAATTCACGACAAGAGACTGTTCCCTATTCCCGGGAAATGCGCTTAGCTGCAAGGAAACATTTAGTCTTCTTTATTATGAATTCGATGCTGCCACTAAGGAGCCACCGCCATGGGAACCTGATAGTTATAAACTCATTGGTGAGTTTTACGGTTTTTGGAATTTTTTTTAATTAAAAACTTTTTGTTTTTCTTCTTCCTTTTTTTCTTTTTTCATTTCCTCTAAAACATCTGTTTTTTCTTCTTCATCTCTTTCTCCAAAAATAGAAACTAAAAAACCGTTTTTTTTCAATCAATTTTTCAGGTCGAATCGCAGCAGGCGAGGGTCGTTTCAATACAAACACAGAAGTAATAATCAACACCGAAGTGAAATCAATTCCCGTGACCAAAAAGGGTGTTTACTTTGCATTCCGCGATCAAGGCGCATGCATATCAATCCTCGCCATAAAAGTCTACTACATAAGTTGTCCCGAGGTGTCAGTAAACTTTGCCCATTTCCCCAAAACGCCAACAGGTCGCGAAGTGGCACTCATCGAACAGGCAAAAGGCACATGCGTCGCACACGCCGTGAAAATCGAACAACCCACATTTTTATGCAAAGGCGATGGCAAATGGTATCTGCCAGCCGGCGGTTGTCACTGTAAACCCGGCTTTCAGGCCGACTCCGAAAAACAACAATGCAATCAATGTCCAATTGGACGCTTCAAGCATGAACCCGGTTCAAATCAATGTGAACCATGTCCAGCGCACAGTAAAGCGCCCGATTATGGTTTCACTGAATGTCGCTGCGATTCTGGCTATTATCGCGCGCCCGACGATCCGAAGAAAATGCCCTGCACACAACCACCATCGGCACCACAAAATCTCACCGTTAATTTTGTCGATCAATCCACAGTTATTCTCTCATGGAATTCACCACATTTACTCGGTGGTCGTCTCGATACGACATATCGTGTTGTTTGCGATTCATGCAGTTCGGGCGTTAAATATATTCCCACCAATACCGAGACATTCAACGATACAAAAATTACCATCACCGATTTAAATGCAGTGACGACATATCGATTTCAAGTATTCGCCGAGAATGGCGTCTCGCAATTGGTCGGCAAAAGTGAATATGTCGATATCACTGTGACAACTGAGGCGAGTGTACCGAATTTGGTCAGTAATGTCAGAATTACAAGTGTCAAGAGTACGGAACTTAGTATCAGTTGGGACGCGCCTGTTGCCGACATTGCTGGCGATAGTGATCTGGTCGAACGTTACGAAGGTGAGCAAAACAATTTTAAACCCGTAATAATTAGAACTAATTTTAAATTAAGTTAGAAAAACTACCCATTTTTCCAACCTAACATCCAAAATATTACATAGTTTTCTTTTTCTTTATCTACGTTACGAAATTTAGTCATAAACTTCACGTTTTTATGAATTTTACACACAAAAATTGATTTTTTTAGTGTTGGGAATTTTCTTCCCCAATCGACTATAACGGGAATGGAAAGATTGGGGAAAAATAAGTAAAAAGTCTATTTGAAATTTTTTTCTACGACTAATATTATTCGAGATAGAGGAATTTTAAGTTTTTTTATAAGCGTTCGGCTGCGCGTTGTGAGCCGAACGCTCTCCCCCCACTCTTCCCGGCGTGTCCTTGAGACGCGTCGGCCAATCAGGGAACCGCTCCGCCCCACTACTTCCACACATGACGCTCTACTTATTCCCCATTTCCCCCTCCACAATTCATCTAAAACGCCTCAACCGAACATTAAAACTTTCTATCACAAAAACTTTTAATTCTATAAAGATTTCGCAAGAGCCTTTTTTGTTCAGAATAGTTTTATTTAGTTTATTTTTAGTTTACAGTTTTATTAATTTTTATCTACTTTACGAAATTAAGATGTAAATTTTACGTTTTTATAAATTTTAGACACAAAAATTGATTTTTTAGTCTTGGGGATTTTTTTACCCAATCGGCTATAACGGGAATGGAAAGATTGGGGAAAAATAAGTAAAAAGTCTTTTGGAAATTTTTTTCTACGACTAATATTATTCGAGATAGAGGGATTGGGGAATATTAAGTAAAAAATCTTTTGGAAATTTTTTTCTACGACTAATATTATTCGTAATAAAGGAATTTAAAGTTTTTTATAAGCGTTCGGCCGCGCGTTGTGAGCCGAACGCTCTCCCCCCACTCTTCCCGGCGTGTCCTTGAGGCGCGTCGGCCAATCGGGATGAAGCTTCCCCACTACTTCCTCTAGAATCTATTCAGTAACTCAAGGAACTGCTTCGCCCCACTACTTTCATACATGACGCTCTATTTGTTTGACATTTCCCCCACCACTATTCACCTCAAACGCTCCAGCCGAACAATTCACCGAACTTTAAAATTCTCTATCACGAAAACTTTTTATTCTATCAAAATTTCGCAAAGGACTTTTTTATTCAGAATTTAGTGACAATTCAAATAGGACAATTTTGAAATTCTTCTAAATAAATCTTTGATAATTATGATACTTTTTCTGAAAATTGAAACACAATTTTTGTTGTTTTTGCATGTTGTGAGAAGTTTTTTTCTTTCTTTTTGAATTTTTATTTTAATTTTAATCCTGAATGAAAAAAGAATGTAGTGATATTAACAGAGACGCTTCGATTTGTCTCCAAAAGAGCCTCTCTTTTTAGTGAGATGCTATCCGCACACGAATGACGCTTCGAATGCAACTGTCATTGAAACTTCGGATCTCTCAGCGACTATTAAGGGTCTCAAGCCAGGAACCGAATACGCTTTTCAAGTTAGAGCTAAAACTACCAGAGGTTGGGGCGAGTACACGCCGGTCGTTTACAAAAAGACACCCCATGCAATGGGACTCGGTGAGTTTCTTTTTTCAATTTTTTTTTTAATTTTAAAAAATGTATTTTAATTTTAAAAAATGTATTTTAATTTTTAAAAATTTTAATATTAATAATTAATAAATTAATACAAAAAAAATATTTTCAATGAATTATTTTAAAAAAAAATTTTTTTATTAAAAATAAATAGAAGAAAAGAAAACAATTAATAAAAGTAGTCGAATAGTTATTGTTTATTTATTAATTTAATTATTTTTGGTTGTTTGTTTATATTTATAAATTTTTGTTTATTTATTTATTTCATTTCTAATTAAATTTATTCGTAGATAAAAAATAAAAATTAATTACTGAAAACAATTTTTTTTAAATAATTTGTTTTTGTAAAATAATATTTGTTGTTATTTATATATTTATTTGTTTATTTATTTAACAGATTATGTTGGTGACGAGGACAATATGCAGGTGCGGATCATTGCCGGAGCAATTGTCGCTGTTGTCGTTCTTCTTGTCATTATTATTATTATGACTGTTCTCTTCCTCAGAAGGTAATATCAATTTTATTATACTTGACAATTTTTTTTTATTTTTTTTTTCTATTTTGTTTTTTTTCTTTATAAAAAAAATTTATTACAAAATTTATATGAAATTTTGAAAAATTTTTATTTTGCAACAGAAAATATTATATAATTATTAATTTTCCCTATTTTTAATCAATAATAATAATAAAAAGTAATAAATAAAGTAAAAACATAATAAAAAATAAATAAAGTAATAAAAGCATTAAAAAAAATTAATGGCAATAGAATTAATGCATAAAAAATAATAATGAATGAAGTGAGTTAGTGTATAAAGGTGTAACTAAGTGCTTGCTGCCTGATCAATAAAGTTAAGCAGCTTTGAGCGAGGTTACTATTTGGATGGGTGACCCGTTGGGAATAAATCGTATATTTTGGAAAAAATTAATAATAAACATTTTATTTCAATAAAAATTGCAAAATAATAAAAAAAATAATAAAAATATTTACTATAAATATTTATTTATTACAAGTTATAAATAAAAAAATATATAAATAAATAAAAATAATAAAAAAAATTGAAAAATAATAAAAATATTGAATGAAAATAAATAAAACAATTACAAAACGATGAGAAATAAATAAAAATAAAAAAATGAACAAAAAAAATAAAAAAGTAAATAAAAATAATTAGAAAACGAATAGAAATAAATAAAAGTGATAAAAATAAACAACAAAAAATAATAATAAAAAAAAATAAATATGAGAAAAAATATTAAAAATAGGAAAATTAATAAAGAAAAAAATATTTTCCTCCCTTTTTTTTAAATTGAAAAAATAAAATATTCCGCATTATATAATCGAATATCGATGCAGCAGGGCCTCTGACGAATGCAACAAGAAGCAGCCAAGCGATTGCGACACATTGGAATACAGAAATGGCGAAGGTACGTGTGTGCATTTTTTCCTAATTTTATTCTCTAAACTTCAAATATTTTATCTATACTCTTTCATATACCTATATATATAATATATTTTTTTTATTTTTTTTTCTATAAATAGAAAATTTATTCACAACCCCTTATTGCTCTATATAGTTGTCTCACTTACGCCCTCCTGTCTTGTGACTAATATTTGAAACCATCCCCCCACCCCTCTTTAGTCTTAGCAAGTATACTATATATATATATCACACCCTCGTATATTATCTTTTAAATCTTTAATGATTTTCTCACATTGTTGTTGAGTGAACCCTTTTTAGACACGAAATAAAAAAAACTTGGGGAAAAAAGAGGAAAGATAATTGAATTTTTAATTTTTTTTTACTTTTTTTTTTAATTGAGATAAAAAGGAAAATTGTTTTAATAAAAATCGAAATTTGTAAAAAAATGTTTTAAATAATTCAGTAAAATTAGGAGAGAAAAATATCAATTACTTCAATAATAATAATAATAAAAAAAAAAAAAAAATTAGAACAAAACTTAAATAAATTTAGTAAATTTTGAAACAAAGAATTCAGTAAAATTATCGGAGAAATTAGAACAATTTCCATTAAAATTATTTGATAAATAACTACTAAAATATTCAGAATGGTCAAAACAGAAAGAAAAAATAAATTTAAAAAATGAAAATATTTCGTTAAAAATTGTTTTTATAAGAAAATTTGTTTTCGAAAAAAAAATTGTTTCAGGGGATAAATTTGTTTCAGTAAAAAAAATTATTTCAAGGGCAAAATTACTTTTGGTAAAATAAAAAATTAGTTAAAAGAAAAATTTAATAAAAGCAAATTAGTTGATAAAGACAAAATTGTTTAAATAAAAAAATATTTTCAGTAAAAAAAAAATTGTTTTAAAGAAAAAATTTAATTTCCAAAAAATTACTTTTAATAAACAAATATTTTTACTACAAAAAATTGCTTTTAATAAACAAATATTTTTACTACAAAAAATTACTTCAGTAAAAAAATTGTTAATTAAAAAATTTGCTTTAAATAAACAATTTTTCCACGTAAAAAAAAGGTTCAGAATAAAAAAAATCAATTCATAAAAAATTTTGTTAAAAAAAGAAATGTTCATAGTGAAAAAAAATTTTAAAATTGTTTTAATGAAAAAATATTTTTAGTAAAAGGGAATTTTTTCGAAAAAACAAAATTTATTATTCGAAAAATTGTAACAAAAATATTCTAATGAAAAAAAAATTTGTAGTAAAAGGGAATTTCTTCAAAAAACAAAATTTATTATTCGAAAAATTGTAACAAAAATATTGTTCTAATGAAAAAATGTCGAAATAAATAAATTGTTCAATTATAAAAATAAAATTAAAAAATTAAAAAAATTGAAATTTTAAAAATAATTTTAAAAAAATATGTATAATATTTGGCTATGAGAAAAAAATTGAATTTTTTTGACTGGCCCGCATTGTGTGTGCCATATTTTCTAACGAAATTCTTTCAATTATTTCTTTTCATGTGCGTTAACCCTAAACTATTGAACCTGCCTCCATCAAAAAACCTAATGAACCTAATGAAACAATGTACACAATCGCCTGCTACTTCAGGACTAGTTGTGACCTACAGTAAGTCAAAAATATCCAAGCACCTCTTTCAAAAAAAAAAAAAAAAAAATTTTTTTTTTTAGGGTCTCGGACTAAAATTTTTTTTTACATTTTTTTTCTTAGTGATATTTTTTGTATAATTAGATTTATTTGTGGTAGTTTTTGTCACATTGCACCCCTGAGAATGAAAATTAGATTTAGTGAAAAAAAAAGGAAATTGTAGTAAAAAATCTTTTTTCTTTTTTTTTAAATGCAAACGAGCGCATACGCACACGAAAAAAAAATCCGAGCAAAAATTTACGACTGTTGTTCGTAAATTTTCAATTCGAAAAAAATATTTCTTTCACTTTGAAAAAATTACTTTTTTTCAATTCAAGGAAATTATTTGTTTCCTTTCGAAAAAATTACCTACTTTTCTTTCAATTAAAAAAAAATTATCGATTTTTTCAATTTGAAGAGATTTGAAATTAAATAAATAATTTAAGAATTAAAAACTTCATTAAAATTAAAAAAAATTTATTTTCATTTTTCACTTTAATAATAATTAAAATTTCTTTCATTACTGGGTTAAAAAATTATTTTTTATATTTAATTAAAAATTGGAAATTAAAATTAAAAATTGAAATTGAAAATTAAAAATTAGAATTGAAAATTATAAATAAGAATTTATAAATAAAAATTGAAAATTAAAATTGAAAATTAGAATTCAAAATAATTAAAATTCAAAATTATAATAAGAGATTTTCAATTAAAATTTTCAATTGTAATTAAAATTGTAATTAAAATTGAAATTAAAATTAAAATAATAATTGAAAAACAAGGATTTCTCAAGATCTTAAATTTCGAGCACTTACAATTTTTCTCACTTTCAAATTTTGAGCACTGACAGTTTTTTCCGCTTTTTAATAAAAAAAAATTTCTTTCAAGCTTCAAATTAAATTAAATTAATAAATAATTAAATTTTATGAAATAATTTATTAATTAATCAATAATTAATTAATTAATTAATTAATTAATTATTAATGGTTATTCATTTAAATATTATTAATTAAAAATTTTTTTTTAATGAATAATTATTAATTAAAATACTATTATTATTAATTAATAATTTTAAATTAAAAAATTATTATTAACTAATAATTATTAATAAAAATGAATATTAATTTAGTTTGATATTGAGGGCAGTTAAATATTTAACGCTTCAAAATTTGTGCTTTAGACATTTTTTTCAAAAGCTTTATCAGCGCTTAAACAAAAAATGTTTGCTTTAATTTTTTTCCAAATTTTAAATTTACTTTTAATTAATTTTGAATTAATAGTAGATGAAAGAAACTCAAACCTTAATTAAAAATTAATCCTTAATTAAAAATTGAAAATTAATCCTTTATTAAAAATTAATCTCTGCCTGATTAAAAAAAATTAATATATTCTGCGCATTACGCTTTTTTAAAATTTTTTGCGAATTGACCAAATTTAAAAAAAAAAATAAAAAATTGAATGCTTTTTGTGTGCTTATGCGGGCGTGCGCGCTTTGCCTGCATAGTTTGGTTTGTTTTTTATGTATTGCATGCTGCATTTTTTCTAATCACTCACAATCGTTTTTTTTTTTAATTTAACAAGCGCGCTTGTTTACAATTTTTTTTATTTTTTCCTTTTTTGCAATATTTTATTTAATTGAAATTATTTATTTATTTATTAATAAATGAAATTATTTATTTTCTATCGCTTAACATAATTGAGCTAATTAAATTTTTTTTACAAATAATAATAGTAACAAAAATAATTATTTATTGATATTATTTTTATCATTAAACAGAAATAAAAGTAAGAAGCAATTTTGCTAATTTAATTCTTTTTATTGCTTTCTTTTTAAAATTAATTTTCTAGTTTATTTTCTTAAATTTGTTTAGACATTAATTTGCTAGAATTAAAAAAAAATTTTGAAATTAATTTATTTTAATACAGTTTAAATTTAATTTTTTTTTTTTTTGCATTTTCTGTTGCTGTTTATGAGTTTATTGGTTGTTGTGTTGTTCACAGTGCACTGCAAAATGGACAGTTCACCGATTGTGACAACCCACACAAATAAGACGAAATCGTCGTGTAAGTTTTTTTTTCTGTTGCTTTTTGAAAAAAGGTGAAATTATCTTTTTTTTTGGAAAAATTTTAACACCTTTAATAATCGAGCGCATTTTTTTGCATTTTGCATTTTAAAATTTTAAACGTTTCGAAAAAAAATGTTAAAGATTTTTTAAGCGTTTCAAAAACAAAATCTAAGTATTTTATAAACAAAATGCTACAAATAAAGCGTTGAAACTTTTAGCATCGTCAAAATGAAGCGCTAGAGAAAAGTTTTAATGATTTTTTTTTATTTTTTAAGCGACTCAAAATGCAAAATAACAAAAAATTAAATAGAAATAAAATTTTTTAAACAAGCGCTTTTGTTTTTTTTTAAATAAAAAAATTGTTAACAATTAAAAAAATAAATAATATAAAAATATTTTTTCAAAATATTTTTATTTTTTTTTATTTGTTTTGAAATATTTTTTTTTGCACGAACACTTTTTGTTTTCTTCTAGATTTTTAGTCTTTATTGGAATGAAGCATGATCCTTGCATCTTCTTTTTATTATTCTTTAATAATATATAAATATTTGTTATACAATTGTTTAATATCAAGGGAAATGTTATTCAATTTTTAATCAAATTTTGATGTCTGTTATTTTTTTATATATAATATAATATATTTTTATAAATTTCATGGAAAAAAAAATTTTTACGAATCTCGTTTTCAAAGAAAGGGAAATGAAATTCCGTCCAATGAATTATTAATCGTCTAATTAACTAAGCAATGAAAAATTTTCTATTTTTTAATTATTGAATAAAGATAATTAAAAATTTTTACTTTTGTCAATTAAAATTTTTTAGTGGAAAATTTTTACTTTTGTGAATTAAAATTAAAAAAATTTTTTTTTTTTAATATTTTAAATTATTTAATACAAACGGGCAAAAAATATTGTAATTTCAACTTTAAATAAAATGTTTTACTTTTGATAAATTTAATTTTTTTTTTTTCTATTAATTAAAATATAAAATAAATCCTAAACAAAAAAAAATTCCAATTTCTTTGAAAACGAGAACAGTAAAAAAAGAAATTTCAATTCAATTCGATTTCAGCGCAAAATTCAAATAAAAAAAATTAATTACAAACTTTATTTACAAAATTAAATACAAAAAAAATAAAGATTCACTCAAAATATTAAAAAGAGAAAAAAAATTCAAAAAAAAAAATCAAAGGAAAAAAATAATAAAGAGAGAATTATTGTATGAGAAAAGAAAATCTCCGGAGACAATGGAATTAGTACGTCAATAAAAGTCACAATAATAAGCGGCTTGAGCGCAAAGTAAATAATAATTAGTTGTATTAGAAAGTTAATAAGCACATATTTCCAGTGACAGTTAAACAATGACGTAAGTTTAATAAAAATTTGTAAACAAAAAAGAAGAGGAAAAAAAAACAAAATAAATTAAATTACACGCTACGGTAATTTATTATTTATTACCTCGTTAAAATTTCGTAATTATTAATTTCTGCATAATAAATAAAAAAAATTTTGTCTCTTATAAATGAAATTTGCGCAAATTTTGCGCTGAAATCGATTTGTTCCAATGAATTCAACTGTTTCAGTTGAATTGTATTGCAATGTTTACTAATAAATAAAAAATTAAAAAAAAAATATTACAATTTTATCTTTGACACTTTTTGAAATTTTTTTTTTTTAAGCAAAAAATAAGAATATGCATGAAAATTTTTTTTTGGCTGTACTCGAATCTTTGGCGGCTGACAAAAAAAGTGAAAATTTTTCAATTTTCACTTGAAACTCAATGTCTTGGAATTTGGGATATTTTTTGGAAAAATTGTACTTTTTGCGTGTTCTCGATAAAAAAAAAGATTGTTTAGGGACAACATTTTTTGGTGTTCTGGTTTGATTTTTTATTTTTTGAAAATTTATTCTTTTATTCTTTTATTTTTCATTCAAAATTTCTAAGTTTTAACTTCTTTTTATTTTTAATTATTATTTTTCTTTTTATTTTTCAATTTTATTTTTTAATATTCGATTTTATTCACTTTTTTTAATTTTTTTATTTCATTTTTTAAATTATTTAAAACTTTGTGTAATTTTATAAATAAATTATTTTTATTTATTTTCGTTTTAATTTTTATAATAAATCAACTTTTTATTGAATTTTTATTTTCAATTATTCGCTTAACTTTTTTTAATTGTTTTAGATATTGTTAATTTTACTATTTTATTTATTAAATATTTTGTTTGTTTCATTTCATTAATTAACTTTATTATTTTATTATTTATTAATAATTGAATATAAATATATTTTGTTAAATTATTTTTGAATTTATTTTATATTTTTTAATTAATATTTTCATTTGTTTTATATTAAAAACTTTTTAAATTTTAAATTTATTTATTAATTCTTAATTATTAAAGCAAAATTAATTTTTAAGAAATTTTTAATTTGTTTTACTCTCTGTTTAATTAATTAATTTATAATTTCTTTATTTTTATTGCATATAATTTATTTAATATTAAAAAATTATTATTATTATGATTATTTTATATTATTATTAATTATTGTTTACATTTTTTATTTATTTACATTTTTAATTTTAATTTTTAGTTTATACTTTATTATTTTTTTTTAAATTAAACAATATTTTTTAATATTTCGTTTTTAATAATTATTTTTTATTCTTCTTTTAATAATCATTTTTTATTTTTTTTAATAATTATTTTGTGTTAATATGTATTTATTTATTTAACTTTTATTTTTATAACTTTTTATTAATATTTGTTTATAAATTTTTTTATTCACATTTTATTTCAATACGTGGTTAAAAAATTAAATTACAGTATTAACAATTAACTGATCGAAAAATTTGAAATTGGGTTTTGAAAAATTTAAATAAAATAAAATTATTTTGAAATTTAAAAAAAATAGTGAAATTGAGAAACGTTGATATAACTGAAAATTAAATTAAAATGAACAAATAAAAGAAAAAATTTCCGTCAAAAATTCACAAGGTCGGCCCCGTTGTAAATATAATGAACTCTGTTTTCGTGACATTGCAGTGACAACGCCTCTCTTCACACCTGCAGTGGGAGTCGCTGGCGCGGGTGCTGGTGGTGCAGGGGGCGCGAGCTCCAGGAGTTACGTTGATCCTCACACTTACGAGGATCCAAATCAAGCAGTTCGTGAATTTGCCCGTGAAATTGACGCTGGATATATCACGATAGAGGCAATTATAGGTAAGATTTTCTTCTCGATAGATAGTTTTTTGCCAATTTTATAATTTTCCCTTTAATTTTTTCCTTTGGTTATAGTTTGATTGGATAGATAATGAAAAACTAAAGAAAAAAAATGTCTTTGGAATTTTTCTCTAGAGCGAAATCTCTTTGATTTAGAGGGATTTTAAGATTTGAAATTGTGTTCGGCCGCGCGTTCAACTAGCCGAACGCTCTCCCCACTTTTTCTTGTTAATTGCTCTCCCTACTTTTCCGCGAATTCTCCAGCACCGGACAATTGGGGACCGTCAAATTTTTTCTCCTCCCACTTTTTCATCCCGTTGGATCTAGAACAATTTACGCCAGAACGCTTTGGCCGAACCTATAAAACAAACTTTAAATCACTCCAGCTCTTAAAGTACAAATTATATCAAAATTTCTCCAAAGACTTTTTTTCTCAGAATTTCACAACGAATCGAATGATACTATTTACGATTTTTTTAAACACGAAATACATTTTTTTTTGCATCTATTTACAGGTGGAGGTGAATTCGGTGACGTGTGCCGTGGAAAATTAAAATTACCACCCGACGGTCGATCGGAAATTGACGTGGCAATAAAGACATTGAAGCCGGGCTCAGCCGATAAGGCGCGCAACGACTTCCTGACTGAAGCATCGATAATGGGTCAGTTTGAGCACCCCAATGTGATATTCCTTCAGGGGGTGGTGACCAAGAGTAATCCAGTGATGATTATCACTGAATTCATGGAGAATGGAAGTCTCGATACATTTTTACGCGCAAACGATGGTAAATTTCAAGTTCTTCAACTTGTTGGAATGTTGCGTGGCATTGCAAGCGGTATGCAGTATCTCGCCGAAATGAATTATGTGCATCGTGATCTTGCCGCGAGAAATGTCCTCGTCAATGCTGCTCTAGTATGCAAAATTGCCGATTTTGGCTTGAGTCGCGAGATCGAGAGCGCGACGGAGGGAGCGTACACGACAAGGGTGAGTAGCGAAAAGAAATAATATAAATTTTTTTAAATTTAATTATAATTGTCTATAGCTTTTACCGACTGTTGGTAATTATTATCGACTTACCGACATTTGTGTCGATTATTATTATAGACTAGTTGACAATACTTATCGACGTTAATGTCGATAATTATTACCGACGGTTGGTTATTATTATCGACTTGCCGACATTTATGTCGATAATTATTATAGGCTAGTTGACAATATTTATCGACGTTAATGTCGGTAATTATTACGAATGTTAATACTTGTTAACGACTTAGTGACACTTTTTGTCAATGCTTGGTGGCCAAAATGCTAAATTGCTATTTTGCTAAACCACACACAGAAAAACTGTTTTACCGATTGAGTGTTCCGAACCTAACCTCTTACTGTGTAAAATTGTAATTTAGTAAAATGGAAATTTAGCATTTTGGCCACCAAGAAATAAGTATTATCGACTAGTTTATAAAGTTTATTATTATCGGCGGGTTCTTAAAATCTATGGACTTACCGACAACGATTCTCGAGTTATCGACCTTAGTAACAGATTTATCGATAATAGTTACAGACTGTTAATAAAATTTTTATTCGCATACTAATAAGTTTAACAAATTTTAAATTATAGTAATAGTTATCAACTTATCGATAATATTACCCACTAGATTATCATCTTTATTGACTTAGCCACAATTATTATCGTTTTGTTTATTATCGACCGAATTACCATCTTTATCGATTTAAGGACAATTATTATCAACTGGATTAGCATCTTTACCGACTTGCTAACAATTATTATCGACTAGCTTATAATGATTATCGACCTAATTGCCATCTTTACCGACTTGTCTATTATCTGCTGAATTACCATCTTTATCGACATACCGACAAATATTATCGACTGGATTACTACCTTTACCGACTAACCGACAATTATTACCGACTTGTTTATTATCAACACAATTACCATCTTCACCGACTTACCGACAGTTATTACCGACTTGTTTATTATCGACAGAATCACCATCTTTATCGACTTACCGACAGTTATTACCGACTTGTTTATTATCGACAAAATTACCATCTTTATCGACTCATCGACAATTATTATCGACTGATTTACCATCTTTACCGACTTATTTATTATCGGCCGATTTACTATATTTATCAATTTACCGACCATTATTACCGACTGATTTACCATCTTTACCGACTCGTTTAATATCGACTGAATTACCATCTTTAGCAAATTAGGGGCCATCCACATATTACGTCACACTTTAAGGGGGAGGGGGGGTCAAGAAATTTGTGACACCCTGCAGAGAAAATGGCGCTAATGTATATAATAGAGTGTGACATGGGGTACGGGGGGGGGGTCAAAAATGACCAAAAATAGTGTGACGTAATATGTGAATGGCCCCTTACCGACCATTATTACCGACTTGTTTATTATCAACAGAATTACTATTTTTACCGAATTACCGACAGTTATTGCCGACTTGTTTATTATCGACAGAATTACCATTTTTATCGACTTACCGACAGTTATTACCGACTTGTTTATTATCCACAAAATTACCATCTTTATCGACTTATTTATTATCGACCTATTTACTATCTTTATCGATTTACCGACCATTATTACCGACTGATTTACCATCTTTATCGACTTACCGACCATTATTACCGACTTGTTTATTATCAACAAAATTACTATCTTTACCGAATTACCGACTTGTTTATTATCGACAGAATTACCATTTTTATCGACTTACCGACAGTTATTATCGACTTTATTTAATTCTATCATCTTATCGACAGTTATTACCGACTTTTTCATCATTATTACCGACTTTATCAACAATTTTATGAATTTTTAAATAAAAAAAAAATTTTTTGAATATTTTGTTTAGGGTGGAAAAATCCCTGTACGATGGACAGCGCCTGAGGCAATAGCGTTCAGAAAATTCACAAGCGCATCCGACGTTTGGAGTATGGGTATCGTCTGTTGGGAGGTTATGTCATATGGTGAGCGGCCATATTGGAACTGGTCTAATCAAGATGTGATAAAGTCCATTGAAAAAGGCTATCGACTACCAGCGCCAATGGACTGTCCCGAAGCAATTTATCAACTAATGTTGGACTGTTGGCAAAAGGAGCGTACACATCGGCCTACATTTGCTAATTTAACGCAAACACTTGACAAATTAATACGCAGTCCCGATACATTGAGAAAAATCGCCCAAAACAGGTAAACATTGTTTCATTATTATTATTATAATTATTATTATTTTCTCTCGATAAATCATAATTTATCATTATTTTCTTTGAAAAATTAATTCAATTTTTTAATAAAGAATAATTAAAAATGTTAATCCTCACGATTATAATTCAACTAATATATATAAAAAAATAAACATTTCTCATGTGATGAGAATAAAAATAAAAATTATACTCATGAGGATAATAATTAGTAATAAAATTATATATATAATATAGTAAACGTGACTAGCTCTACTATTAAGTCATTCATAATTAACAAATCAAAAAAAAAATCAAAATTTTATTAAAAAAATTAATTTGTTAGGGAATTTGACTAACGTAGTACGATCGGTGCAAGCCTAATCATCATCAAAGTTAAATAACGATACACTATCGATATATATCGAAAAATCGAAATTTTCCATTTTTCCTAATTATCAATTCGATATATCGTAAAATATCGAAACTGTCGATACAGAAATTATTGAAATACTTAATAATTTGAATATCAATATATCGATCTATCGAAACAGAATTATTGATATATCGAATTGTCGTTACAAAAATATCAACTAATCGAACTATCGATGTATCAAAATTTTAATATATCAAACTATCGATATATTGAAATGTATCAAACTATTGATACATTGAAATACATCAAACTATCGATATATATTTAATAATATCGGACTATCAATGTATCGAACTATCGATGTATCGAACTATTGATGTATTGAAATATATTAAACTATTGATTTATCGAAATATATCAAACTATCAATGTATTGAAATATCGAATTATTGATATATTAAAATATATCGAATATATCGAACTATTGATGTATCGAAATATCGATATATTGAACTAGCGAAATGTTGAGTATTAACGAAATTTCAATATATTGAGGCATTAAAATTAATCGATTGTTCAATATTTGGATATTTATGAAAATTTGGAAAAGCTTATCAAAAAAGATTTTTTATCGATTATATATCGATAAATTGTGGCAGTAAGTTTTGATATTTCTCGATATTGTATCGTGAAAGCGACTTGGCTGAAAATTAAGATAAAAATAATTGAAATTTTAGTGGAAATTTATTGAAATTAAAACGAATATAAATAATGTGACTAATTTTTGCGTTTTAATTTATTTAGATTAACTTAAAAATACCGTAAACGAGAAAAAAATGATAGAGAAACTTTATTTTAATTTTCTGCCAAGTTGTTGCTTAATTTATTTTTATATACATATATGTATCATTTTCTCAGCATTTAAATCATGCCGCATGCCACGTGAATTTCACATCGTGTCCATAAATTAATTTTCTCGACAGCTCAAGTTTTCGTTTCTCGCTAAAGAATAAAAAAAAGCAAAAAAAAAAAAAAATTTCTAGCAAAGCTCACACACGCTCTATGTTCTCTGTTTCATTGCTGGGCTTTAATGTTTGTCTTGATCTATTTATATATATATACATGTATATGTGTGAATTTGTACACGCCACGTTAAGAAAAAAAAATGAAAAACTTCACAAAAAGAAAAAAAAAATTTTTTTTATCACCATAAATGAAAATAGTGGAAAAGAAAATTCAGAGAATTTTGTATAGTAAAAAATGTGTTCTAAACGAAACCCAAGGATGATGCCCTGGAAAAATCAATCAATATATTTAATAGTAATTAAATAAATAATGAGATTGTGAAGGCAAAAAAAAAAGAAACCCTGATTGGCATTACTGGAAACGCGTCAAAACTGGACTCTAACGGACCTTTCTTTATTTCTTTCTCTCTCTCTCTCATTCTGCTTTTCTTTGAAAATTAATTTTCATTTTCCTCGTCGTTTTTCTTAATTTTTTTTCCAATATATTTGTTCCCCACTAACATTTTTTTTTCTGTTTAACTTCCTTAATTATTTTCCTTTTTTTTAATCAAATTTTTATTTTAATATAATTTTTGAAAATTTTCATGCGGGGTAAAAAGTAATTATTTTTTTTGCGCTTTTAAAAGCTGGGAGCAAAATTAATTTATGGACGTAAGTCTACGTAATTTTTTTTCGCGGATTTTTTTGGTTTCTTTTTTTGGTAATATAAAAAAAGCAAAAAAAAAGAAAAGAAAAAAGAAAATATACTGTAGATAAAATGGGCGTAAACGCGTCGTACTGCGGTGGCTTTCAGAGAGCTTTGTCGCTTTTAATGCTTTATTATTTTAATCCTAATTTTCCAACAAAAAATTTACAAACCAAAAAAAAAACCAAACAAAAAGAATTTTAATTTTTCCTTATTTTAATCCTTTCACTTCCTAAAAAAAAAATTGACGGTATTTTTTTAATTAACAAAAAAAACTGCGACTGATTTATCGACTGTTAGTAAAATAGTGACCTGACTTATCGACTGGGAATTTGGTCCACAATGAGGGGGTTATAAATATTAAGAATTTAGTGGTTTTTATTAATAGTCGTAGTATTAAAGACAACAAAAAAATTTTAACGTATTTTGGTAGATTTCTTTCTTATCGACCGAAATTATCTTCCTTGCCGACAAATATTACCGACATCCGCAAAACATAATTTCTAGTTTCCATTGAATCGGTTTCAGTAAACTTGTCGTCTTATCGACAATTTTTCCCCAGACACTTAGTGTTTTTATCGACTTAACGACAATTATTACCGACTCGTTTATAATAATTATCGACGGGATTAACCATCTTTATCAACTGACCGACATTCATTATCGACCGAATTACCATCTTTTTCTACTTGCCGACAATTATTATCAACTCGTTTATAATTTTTACCGACTTACCGACGATTATTATCGACTCGTTTATAATGATTATCGACTTATCGACAAAACTAACGACCGTATTAGAATTGTTATCGACAATTATTACTGACTCGTTCATAATTTTTATCGACTTACCGACAATTATTACCGACTTGTTTATTATCGACAGAATTACCATTTTTACCGACCTACCGATAGTTATTACCGGCTTGTTTGTTATCAACCAAATTACCATCTTTATCGACTTACCGATTATTATTATCAACTGTTTTATAATTGTTATCGACCATTCCACTTTTTGCCGACTTGCTAATAGTTTTTGCCGACTTATCAAAGTTAACAAAAGGTAACTACCGGCTTCTTTATTATCGACTGAATTACCATATTTATCGACTTACCGACAATTATTACCGACTTGTTTATTATCGACCAAATTACCACCTTTACCGACTAACCGACAATTATTATCGACCGATTGACTATCTTTACCGGCTTACCGACAATTATTACCAACTTGTTTATTATCAACAGAGCTATCATCTTTACCGACTTACCGACATTTATTACCGCCTGGTTTACCATATTTACCGACCGATTTAGTATCTTTATCAACTTACCGACAATTATTACCGACTTGTTTATTACCGGCCAAATTACCAACTTTATCGACTTACTAATTATTATCGACTCGGTCATAATTGTTATCGACCGATCGACGATTATTACCGACTTGCCAATAGTTTTTACCGACATACCGATGCCAACAAAGGTAATTACCGACTGTGACCCTACATTACCGATTCTACAACAATTTTGTCAAAATCTCCTATCTTTTCACCAATCAACAAAAAATATATTTCTGAATTATTAAAATATATTTCGAATTATGATTGAATTTCGAAAAGTGATTTAAAAATTGAAATTTAAAAAAATGAGTAAAAATGAGTAAAGCAAAGAAATATTTTTTGTTGTAAAAATCCTTTGTTCTATTTCCATTTAGTTTTTTTTCCCTTCCTCCCGTCTTTTTTTCTGGGCTAATTCTTTGTGGTTTTGGTTTTGTGGTGTCTTTGGTACCCGACTACGAACAACAACTCAACTCGACATCCACATCTATAATAACAACAACAACAACTATAACAACATCAACAACAACAACAGTGTGAGGCCTCCTGCACACAATCCATATTATGTGACAAGTCAAAGCGCGGCTGCCCACGCTGCACAGGTGGCAATTCCAGGCTCAGGCTCAAGCCAGTTCGTAGAGGTAGTGGGCCATCAGGCCCAATCAGCGATTGCCGTTCCAGTAATGCCAGCAGGAGCCGGCCGTACTTTACACTATCACACACACGCGGCAACACACGCACTTCCACATCAGCCACCCCTCACTTATCCCAATTGGGTTCCCTTTACACACTTTAACTAGTATCAACCAATATCTGTCATCAAACTTTCAAAATCGAGTGTTTTTTAACCTTTTACAATTTTTTTTTTTTTTTTTTTTTTTTTTTTTTTTTTAATATTTAAATAATGCATCATTTTTAAAACATTAAATTTACAATATTAATGATTTAATTAAAAAAAAATTTCGATAGCGCTAAAATTTGAAATTTTGATTAAATTCGAATTTTTTAACGCTTCTGTTTTTGAATTTTAAATAAAACTACATAATTGAAGCGCTTAGGAATTAATGAACAATAGAATATTGAAGCGTTTTAATTTAAAAATGGAAAAAAATCTCGGCAGCGCTTAAATTAAACAAATTTTGATTAAATTTAAATTTTCGAGCGCTTCCGCTTTTGAATTTTAAATTAAACTACAAAATTAAAGCGCTTTGGAATTAGTGAATAATAAAATATTGAAGCGTTTTAATTTTAAAATAGAAAAAAATTTCGGCAGCTCTCAAATTTTTATTTTTTGAATAAATTCAAATATTTGAGCGCTTCTGTTGAATTTTAAATAAAACTACAAAATTGAAGCGCTTGGGAATTTAGAACAAAAAATATTTATGTCTTTTAATTAAAAAAAAAAAATTCGGCAACGCTCAAATTTTTATTTTTTGAATAAATTTAAATTTTCCAGCGCTTCTATCTTTAAATTAATAATTCAATTACAAAATTAAAGCGTTTAAAAATTTATAATTATAAAATATTCAAAGCGTTTGAATTTTAAAAAAATGGAAAAAAGATTCGGCAACGCTTAAGTTTTAACTTTTTGAATTAATTCAATTTTTTTAGCGCTTTTGTTTTTGAATTTTTAATCAAACTACAAAATCGAAGTGCTTAGAAATTCAGAACAATAAAATATTAAAGTATCTGAATTTAAAAAAAAACAAAAAAAATTTGACCGTGCAAAAAAAGAAAAGTTATATTAAGTTTTTAATTTTGAAATTATAAATTGAATTTAAAATTAAATTTAAGAATTCAATTCTTAAAGAAATAAAAATTCTTAACAATCACTCGATTTTGAAAATTTGAAAATCCTTTCTAACATTCTCTCTAGTCACCTTCGTCGTAATCTTGGACAATCCAAAAAATATTAATAATAATTAACAAATGTACAAATAATAATAAATCGAAATTTTCTGTATAAATATTTAAGCAAAAAAAAAAAAAAAACAAGTTAAAAAAATAGACAACTTGGCCTTTTAAGCAGGTCGAAGGTGCCGAGAGAGAGAGCATGAGAGAGTGAGAGAGATGTGCTCAAAATCATCACAAAAAAACACATTTAATATGATGACATTTTGTAATTATTTTTTACATTTTTTACATTTTAACGATTATTAATATTATTATTATTATTATTATTATTATTATTATTATTATTATTATTATTATAATTATTATTATTAACGTTTAGGTTTAAATTTAACTACTTATTATTATTATAAGACGATTTTTAAATTCGTGCAAAAATAGGAAGCAAGTCGGCCGTACCCGAATTTTTTAGTTTCATTTTGTTTAAAAAATTTGCTGCGTAATTTAATTTTCTAAATTAGGAGAAAGACAATGCGAAATTTAAAAAAAAATACAAAAGAAAGTAAAAATGCGGAGAAAAACAATTTTTTCTATTTATTTTCAAAAAGGGTTTTCGTCTTTTTTTTCCGCTCGAGCGCAACGTGCGGCCTCACAATTTCCGCTCATTTATTTTGCGCCTATTTTGAATTTTTTAAATTTAAAAAAATTTTTTTCTTTCTTAAACTGTTAGTAAACATTTATTTTTAAATTCTCTTGTAAAGAGAATTTTTTATTTAAAATTCCTAATTACAAATCCCGTGTCGAGATTCGAAACGCTCCAAAATCTCGAGACGATGAACTTTAGAAAAGCGCATATAAAAAATAAACTCTCAACAAAAAGAGTCGATATCAAATCAAAACAAAAAAAAACTAGAAACCGCTGTAAATAAACCCCCTCCCCACCCCTCGCCCTCTCGATTAATTTTTCTTTCGCGCCATTTTTTTCTCAATCCTCCAAGGAAAAAAAATAAATTTTTTTCTCACAGAAATGGCGCGTTTCTATTTATTTTTTACAATAAAAAGAAATTAATGTTTCTTTTCCGGAGGATTTAAGGAAAAAAAATTTTTTTTTGAATTAATTAAAAAAATCGATCGAAATATCGATTATCGAAAGCGTAGAGTTTCTAAATAAATAAAAAAAAAAAGAAAAAGGAAAATAAACGTATTTAATGAAAAAAAAAATATATATATATAGTAGCTCGAAAAAAAATGTTAAGAAATATTAGTAGATCGTTAATAAAAAAAAGAGAACTATTAATTATTAGATTTTCATGTGTAGTTTGTGAGGGATTTTTTTTTAATTTTTAGATGACGAATCCAACCAACGAATAGCGATATATAAATATATGCGAAAAAAAAAATTTATAGAATATATAGCCCGGAAATTTTTTTAGAATAATCACGTGATTTGACGTGTCTTTCAGAATTTTCTATAAATAAATAAATAAATAAATAAATATATATTGTTAATTAAATTAAATACTTCAAATTTATTAATTAAAATATCATCGTCGTCATTTTTCATGGTGTTTAATCCATTAAAGGAAAAAGGAAAAGAAAAAATTAATTAATTAAAAGCGTCACACATATAAATATTTAATTATTTATTGCGAACGATTTAAAAAAAAATTAATAGTGCTCCACGTATTTTCAACTACAAAATTTAGTAAAGAGAATATTTTTTCAACTTTTAGGAAATTGAAAATTTATTTTAAAATATTGTCTTTTGAAAATTTATTTAAAAATTTTCTTTTTTGAAAATTTGTTTATAAACGTTTTCTCCCTTGTAAACTTATTTTCAAAAATTTTTTCTTTTGAAAAATTGACAATTTTAGAAATAAAAAAATATCAATTTTTTTCCAAGGCGCAACGCTGGTGGTTATTTTTAATTTTTTTTAATATTGAAATTTTTGTTATTAATTTTTTTCATTATCACTAGTTTTGTATTTTAAGCGTTTAAAATTTACAAAATTTTTCCAAAAATTTAGCACTCGTTAGTTTTTTGAATTTATTCATTTTTCTATAAAGCGCAACGCTCGTAATTTTTTCTTTTTTAAATATTAATCAATTTTCATTGTATTTCAAAATTTAACAAAAATTTTCAACAAAAAAAAACAAAAAAAACTTTTTACGCTCAATATTTAAAATATTTATAAAAAAAATAAAAAATTAGAAGAACAAAGTTTACTAAAAAAACTGCATCAACAGCAGAAATAAAAATAGAAAATTCAGCTTCAATTTTTTTCCACACAAGGCAAAGTATTTAAAAAAGTTTTTTTAAAGAAAAAAAGTTGAAAATACGTGACTTTTAATTATAAAATTAAACAAAAAAGACTTATCTACAAGGAGCGCGACCTTCGACTGGTTTAGAATAGTATTTTTATACTCGAGAAATTTCAGCAAAAAAAATGTGCGCGGTATTTAATTAAATCGCGAAAAAAATTTATTATCTCGCGGTATCGATAAAAATTTTTAATTAATCTAAATAATTAAATTTAATATACGTAATAGTGTTTAAGAGGGAGGTTCAGTGAAATAAAAAAAATGAAAGAAAACGAAAGAGAGAATAAATAACGAAAAACAAAAACCAATTTGGAAAAAAGTTTTATGAAACATTCGTCCAAATTTTATTTTTTTTTCTGTCAATTTTGGTGGGAAAAATACTAAAAGAATTTTTTTAAAAATATTTTTAATTATTTTATTCTTAGCATTTTCTAAACGCGCTCGATTTGGAAAATATTTTTCCTCTCAACTTTGCGAAAATTACGAAAAAAATACTTCAGTTTTACAAGAAAAAAAAATGTTTACAAAACGTCAGCGCTCGAATTTGAATTTTTGGATAGATTCGATCAACGAGCGCAAAGAAGAAATTTAAATAAATATTGAAGTCAAAACATTCAGAATTAAATTAGAAATTTAAATTAGACTTTCGGCTCTGAATAAATTTGTTCGAATTCGCAAATCGAGCGCTAATTATTTTCACTCATTTTCAAATTTGCAAACAATTTTTTTTGTGTTTCCTTTCAAAGAAAGAAAAAGAATTTCCTTTCTTTGAGAACAAAAAAAGGTTTCAAAAATTTTGGAACACGAGACTGAAAATAAAGACTGACAGAAAAGTAGAAATAAAAGAAAAAAATAGTCCCAACCCCCACCAAAATTGACAATTTTTTTTTTTTGAAGGGATTTTAATTTTTTACTGAAAAAAAAGACTTTTATTTTGTTTTCGAGTCACAAGAATTTTTTTTTTGATACAAAATACATGAAAAAATTTTTTTTTACACTGACTTATACATTTAATAATGTAATAAGCGACAAGAGGAGAAAAAATAGTGTCAAGTTAGAGATAGCGTGAGAGTGAGAATGAGAATGTGTGAGAGAGAGTGAAATACAAAATAGCATCACATGCGCACTAACAAAATGCTAACAATTGTCAGAATCAGGGAAAGGGGTGCCCCACCCCCACCCCCACCCGCTACGTCGGCCTCCAACGTGCATTTGAGAAAAAGGTAAAATTGTAGAACGACCTCGGCCGGAATTCGAGGAAAAAAGAGAAATATTTTTGAGAAAAAAATTCAAAAAAATCTAAATTGAACAAAAAGGAATTTTTTTTAACAAAGCGATTATTTTTTTGAACGCTTTTTTGAGCGGCAAATAGCGCTCTTTGACTCTAAAATTTTTTTATTTTCAAGGTAGCGTTCACTGAAAGCGGATAAAATATTAAAAATTTCAAAAACAATATAAGCGCTCGCTGTAATTGTAAAAAGAAATTTTTCAAGAAGCGCTGAATAAAGATTTAAAAATATTTTTAATTTCTGCGCTCACTATTTGAATAGCGTTCCTTTTGAATGTAGAGAAAAAAATTCTATAAAAATTTAACAAAGCGCTCTTTGAAATTTTAAAATTTATACAAAATTTCAATGCGCTCGATTTTGAAATAATTCTCAATTTTAAAGTCGCTCAATGAATAATAATATTTTTAATTTTCGAAAAACGCTCACTGAAAATTATAAATAAAGAAAAATATTTTTCGAATATTATTTTTAAAAGCGCTCACTATGTAGAAAATTTTTAATTTTTATTTTAAATAAAAAAATTTATAAAATTTCAAAAGCGCTCAATTTTGAAAAAATTAAATTTAAATTGAATTTTGAGAAAGAAAATTAAAAAATTTCAAGAGCGCTCAAGTTTGAAAAAAAAAATTCAAAAGCGCTCAATTTTGAAAAAATTAATTTAAATTGAATTTCGAGAATTAAAAAATTTCAGTGCTTAGTAAATTTAAAAAAAAAATTTCAAGAGCGTTTAGTAAATTTGACAAAAAAAAAAAATTTCAGAAGCGCTCAATTTTAGGAGCGCTTAGTAAAATTTAAAAAAAAAAGAATCTACAAAATGTTGAAAAGCGCTCAATGAATTTTGAGAGAAAAAGATAAATTTCAGACACACGCTCACTGAAGTTTGAAAATTAAAATAAAAAAAAATGAAGAAGCGCTTTGAAAAAAAATTCTTTTATTTAGAAAAAAAATTTTTGGCCTTTTTTTCTATTTTTATTTAAAAATGGAAAAAAAGTTTTCTCTTTTTTCCGAGACTGTCGGATAATCCCCAACCACCCCTATTAATTTTTTTAAAAAAAGTAGTCAATGTATATTTTTTTGCTATGCTTGTTACCCTTTTAGTTATCGTAACGCACTGCTTGCTTCATATATGCACCGTAATCATCCATTGTGTAAATAATAACGATACTTTATACTCGTATTTATTACTATACTTTTATATATTATTATTATTATTATATATTTATATTGTGTACGTCCATTTAATATTAATATTAATAATATCAATTGATAATTAATTAAGTAATTAAATAATTATTATTATTAATTATTAATATAATTAGTAATATTATTAATAATAATATTATTATTAGGTTTTATTCTTTTATTATTATTATTATTATTAATATTAGGTTTTATTACTATTATTATTTTAGTTATAGTTATAAAAAAAAATTAGCTAACGAAAAATAAGAGAAATGGTTGCTATTGCAATTAGAATTGCAAATTAAAGCACTGCCACTAATTATTTATATAAATGAATATTAGTAATTGAAATTTATTAATACAGGTAAATATGGTGATTATTCATCAACAGTTTTTGAAATTTGTGTCTTTTTTTCCAAAATTTAACATTTTTTTCTTTTACAATTTTAAAAGAAAAATAAATTTTTTGCTGAGCGTCGAAAATTCATTTTTTAATTTTAAATTTTGTATTTCGTTAAAAAAAACACAAATTTCATTTCCCACCTTCCTATATTTATATAGTGTAAATAATTTTTGCGTGTCATTTCTAACCTTTTCGAAGGCGAGCGAGTCAATTATTGTAAAATATTAGTTAATTAAATTAATTACTTTTAATTAGTATAAAAAAAACGTTTTTTTATTATAATTTTTATAATATTATTTTTTAAAGAACAATTTATTATTATTTTGCTAATAATAATATTTTCTAATTACTAATAATAAATATTATTAATTGTTATAACAAATTGTTATTAATAGTTAATAATAAATTATTATTAAGGAATAATTAACAACAAATTATTAATATTATTAATAATAAATTGTCAATAGTTATTAATAACGAAAAACAATTTCCAGTTAATAGTTAATAACAATTTATTGATAATAGTTAATAAAAATTTACTGTTAATAGTTAATAACAATTTATTATTAATAGTTGCTAATAATTTACTGTTAGCAGTTAATAAAAATTTACTGTTGACGGTTAATAACAATTTATTGTTAAACAGTTAATAACAATTTATTGTTAATAGTTTGTAACAAATTATTATTAACAGTAAATAATAAATTTTTATTAACTGTTAACAGTAAATTATTATCAACTATTAATAATAAAATGTTATTAACTATTAACAGTAAATTGTTATTAACTATGAACAGTAAATTGTTATTAACTATTTAACAGTAAATTGTCATTAACTATTTAACAGTAAATTGTCATTAACTATTTAACAGTAAATTGTCATTAACTATTTAACAGTAAATTGTCATTAACTATTTAACAGTAAATTGTTATCAACCTGTTAAAAATAAATTATTATTGACTATTAACAATAAATTGTTATTAACTATTAGAAATAAATTGTTATTGACTATTATCAATAAATTGTTAATAATTATTAATAGCTAATAACAATTTATTTTTAACAGTTAATAATAATTCATTGTTGACAGTTAATAACAATTTTTATTGTTAACAGTTATAAATTGTAATTAACTAATAACAATAAATTGTTATTTACTATTAACAATAAATTATCAATATTTATTTATAGTTAATAACAATTTATTATTAATAGTAAATAATTATTTTTAATAAATTGTAATTAACTATTAATAATAAATTGTTAATACTCGATAATTATTAATAACAATTTTGTAACAAATTGTAAAGAAAAAAAATAGTAAAGTATAATATTAAAAGAAAGGTGTGAATAAAAATGCGCTCGCGCGCCTTTGAATCGTTTTTCCTGTCAAGGTTTTTTCCTTTTGCACTCTGTGTGAACTCTGTATATATATTTATAGAAAAAAAAATTATTATAAATAAATATTAAAAATTATATTTATATCTATATATATATACGTATTAAATATGTGTATATTAAAAAAAAATTCTTAATCGTAAGTTTAGAGTTTAAGGTATTTCTCATTTAATTTTAATATAACGACATTGTTGTTGCTTTACTCGAATTATGTTTTTAAATAAATTAAAATTGAATGCTACTCTTTTTTTTCTCACTTTCCCATTTTTATTCCCTTCAGAAGAAGTAGCAAATAATTTATGAAAAAAAAGTTTTTAATTATTATTAAATTAACTTTTTTTGATTGATAATTAAATTTTTCATTATTATAAATAAAAAAGTTTGTAATTTATTTATTTGTAAATAAATATTAAAAAAAAATTTTTTTTTAATTTATTTCTCTAGAATTTTAGAGTTAGAATTTTTTTCTTTTAATTTCTATAGAAATTTATTGGTAAATTAATTAACTTATAAATAAATAAAATGAAGTATTTTCACGTATTTATAAATAAAAAGAATATTTATAAATAAAAAAAAATAATTTAAAATAAATTAAACTAAATTAAATAAATATAAATTTACATTTATTTAACTATTTATTTGGAATTATTGAGAATAGAAATATAAATTATTTTTGAATGTTACAAAAATAAATTTTCGGAGTAAAAAAAGTCCCTTTTAAATAATACGTATTTTTTAGTGTTTTAAAAACCTTATAGAAAATAGAAAAAGTAAATGTATTTTTCCATTATAGTTGTTTTTCACATTATAACGAGTTTGCCAGGCACACGATTTCTTGACTCCAAAATGTACATAAACCATTTTTTTTTTATAAAAAAAAATTAAAATTATTGCGATTACGTTTTATTCGATAAATTAAAAAACTATTAAAATAGTAAAGGGATTTTTTAATTGAAAGAAAAAGTGAAAATATTCTTCACTTAAAGAAAATTAAAATATTGAGTTGAAAAAAAATGAAAATATTTTTCACTTAAAAAATTTATAAATAATATTAAATTGAAAAAAAAATTTATAAATATTAAATTGAAAAAAAATTAAAATATTAAATTAAAAAATATAAAAATACTATAGATATTAAATTGAAAAAAATGGAAATTTAATTGAAAACATTTTCAAAAATATTAAAAAATAAAAAATATTTATTTAACTGTTAACATTTGAATACTTTTCAACAAAAAAAAATTTCATTTGAAAAAAAAATTATTTCCCAATTGAAAATTAAAAAAAAATTATCGATTTTTTAAAGAATGCAAAAAAAAAATAAATAAAGTGTAGAATAAAAATTGTGCGTTTTAATAATAAATTCCGATTTCTTGGAAATTTCAGAGAATGGAATAAATAAAATGTAAAATAGAAAGAGACAATTAATTACAGAACACAAATAATAAAATTGATCAATAAATTGATAAATCTTTTTCATCACATTGCGAATGTCGAATAAACGCAAAAATGTTGGTCAAGGATTTTTTTCTCGCACGATAAATATCAATGAAACGTAATCGATCCTTTATCCATAATATAAAATAAATACTATATATATTTCAATCATTAGAATGTCCCTGATTTTACAAAATTTTCCCGTCCTTGAAATATCTCCCCCCCCCCTCTCTCCCCCATCACCCTTTCAATATAGAAGGAAAAAGAAAATTTGTCTTCCAATAAAAATTTTTTTTTTAATTTTATATCATAAATAATTTGTATTTAATTTCTAATTTTATTTAAAAAAAAAAAGATTAAACCGATTAGAAAATTTGTCAAATTTTATATAATTTTTGTATTTAATTTGTAATTCAATTTGTGTTTAATTTTTAATTACATTTATAAAAATTTGATTAATAACAACAAATTTGTTTATATTTAATAAATAAATTTTGCCATTAATTGATAATTTAGAAAAAAATAGAAAAAAAATTTATCTTTATTTAATTATATTAATTATATTAATATTTAATTTATTTTTTTATAAAATTTTTATTTTATTTTTTTGGAAAAAAAATTTTTTTTGCAAATTTTTGATTAATTATTAATTAACAAATTATTAATTAGTTGATAATTAAATTGTTGACTAATGGATTTTCCATTAGTTAGTTAAAATTAAATAATAATTAATAAGTTATAAATTATTAGAATTATTTACTATTATTTTTTACTATTTTTTTATAATTGTTTATTAATTTATTACAATTACAATAAATTATTGCAATAAATTATTAATTATTTAATTATTATATTATTTATCTAATTCTTATTGTAATTTTTTATAATTATTATTTATTTGTTATTATAAACAAATTAATTAGTTATGAATATTAATTAAGTACAGAACTGTAATTATTTATTATTATTATTATTATTATTATTATTATTATTATTATTATTAAATAATTATCTATTTAGTTAAAAATATAATTTGATTGTAGTTTAATGCAATCATTTGTTATAAATGTTGAATATGAGACAAGTCACACCCAGAAAGACTCCCCCGGACAAGTCCTCCCAGGACAAGTCTCCACAGAGACATAACTCCCCATGGGACAAGTCTTCCCATGGACAGCTCCTCCCAGAGGACAAGTCTTCCCAGGGACATCTCTCCCCAAATGTAAATATTAAATGTAAATAATGCCATGGGTGGACAAGTCTCCCCGGGACATCTCTCCCCAGTAAAAAATTGTTTATTAAAACAGTGACAAATTCAGGACAAGTCTCCCCAGGACAAGTCTCCTCGGGACATCTCTCCCCAAGAAAAAAATTGTTTATTAAAACAGTGACAAATTCAGGACAAGTCTCCCCGGGACAAGTCTCCCCGGAACATCTCTCCCCATTAAAAAATTGTTTATTGAAACAGTGACAAATTCAGGACAAGTCTCCCCAGGACAAGTCTCCCCGGGACATCTCTCCCCAAGAAAAAAATTGTTTATTAAAACAGTGACAAATTCAGGACAAGTCTCCCCGGGACATCTCTCCCCAGTCAAAATAATTTATTAAAACAGTGGCAAATTCAGGACAAGTCTCCCCAGGACAAGTCTCCCCGGGACATCTCTCCCCATTAAAAAATTGTTTATTGAAACAGTGACAAATTCAGGACAAGTCTCCCCAGGACAAGTCTCCCCGGGACATCTCTCCCCAAGAAAAAATTGTTTATTGAAACAGTGACAAATTAAGGACAAGTCTCCCCGGGACATCTCTCCCCATTAAAAAATTGTTTATTGAAACAGTGACAAATTCAGGACAAGTCTCCCCAGGACAAGTCTCCCCGGGACATCTCTCCCCAAGAAAAAATTGTTTATTGAAACAGTGACAAATTAAGGACAAGTCTCCCCGGGACATCTCTCCCCATTAAAAAATTGTTTATTGAAACAGTGACAAATTCAGGACAAGTCTCCCCAGGACAAGTCTCCCCGGGACATCTCTCCCCAAGAAAAAAATTGTTTATTAAAACAGTGACAAATTCAGGACAAGTCTCCCCAGGACAAGTCTCCCCGGGACATCTCTCCCCAGTCAAAATAATTTATTAAAACAGTGGCAAATTCAGGACAAGTCTCCCCAGGACAAGTCTCCCCGGGACATCTCTCCCCATTAAAAAATTGTTTATTGAAACAGTGACAAATTCAGGACAAGTCTCCCCAGGACAAGTCTCCCCGGGACATCTCTCCCCATTAAAAAATTGTTTATTGAAACAGTGACAAATTCAGGACAAGTCTCCCCAGGACAAGTCTCCCCGGGACATCTCTCCCCAAGAAAAAAATTGTTTATTAAAACAGTGACAAATTCAGGACAAGTCTCCCCAGGACAAGTCTCCCCGGAACATCTCTCCCCAGTCAAAATAATTTATTAAAACAGTGGCAAATTCAGGACAAGTCTCCCCAGGACAAGTCTCCCCGGGACATCTCTCCCCATTAAAAAATTGTTTATTGAAACAGTGACAAATTCAGGACAAGTCTCCCCAGGACAAGTCTCCCCGGGACATCTCTCCCCAAGAAAAAATTGTTTATTGAAACAGTGACAAATTCAGGACAAGTCTCCCCAGGACAAGTCTCCCCGGGACATCTCTCCCCAAGAAAAAAATTGTTTATTAAAACAGTGACAAATTCAGGACAAGTCTCCCCAGGACAAGTCTCCCCGGGACATCTCTCCCCAAGAAAAAAATTGTTTATTAAAACAGTGACAAATTCAGGACAAGTCTCCCCAGGACAAGTCTCCCCGGGACATCTCTCCCCAGTCAAAATAATTTATTAAAACAGTGGCAAATTCAGGACAAGTCTCCCCGGGACATCTCTCCCCAAGAAAAAAATTGTTTATTGAAACAGTGACAAATTCAGGACAAGTCTCCCCAGGACAAGTCTCCCCGGGACATCTCTCCCCAAGAAAAAAATTGTTTATTAAAACAGTGACAAATTCAGGACAAGTCTCCCCAGGACAAGTCTCCCCGGGACATCTCTCCCCAGTCAAAATAATTTATTAAAACAGTGGCAAATTCAGGACAAGTCTCCCCGGGACATCTCTCCCCAAGAAAAAAATTGTTTATTAAAACAGTGACAAATTCAGGACAAGTCTCCCCAGGACAAGTCTCCCCGGGACATCTCTCCCCAAGAGAAAATTTGTTTATTAAAACAGTGGCAAATTCAGGACAAGTCATCCCAGGACAAGTCTTCCCGGGACATCTCTCCCCAGTCAAAATAATTTATTAAAACGGTGGCAAATTCAGGACAAGTCTCCCCAGGACAAGTCTCCCCGGGACATCTCTCCCAAGAAAAAAATTGTTTATTAAAACAGTGTCAAGTTCAGGACAAGTCTCCCCAGGACAAGTCTCCCCGGGACATCTCTCCCCAAGAAAAAAATTGTTTATTAAAACAGTGACACATTCAGGACAAGTCTCCCCGGGACATCTCTCCCCAAGAAAAAAATTGTTTATTAAAACAGTGACAAATTCAGGACAAGTCTCCCCAGGACAAGTCTCCCCGGGACATCTCTCCCCAGTCAAAATAATTTATTAAAACAGTGGCAAATTCAGGACAAGTCTCCCCGGGACATCTCTCCCCAAGAAAAAAATTGTTTATTAAAACAGTGACAAATTCAGGACAAGTCTCCCCAGGACAAGTCTCCCCGGGACATCTCTCCCCAAGAAAAAAATTGTTTATTAAAACAGTGACAAATTCAGGACAAGTCTCCCCAGGACAAGTCTCCCCGGGACATCTCTCCCCAAGAAAAAAATTGTTTATTAAAACAGTGACAAATTCAGGACAAGTCTCCCCAGGACAAGTCTCCCCGGGACATCTCTCCCCAAGAAAAAAATTGTTTATTAAAACAGTGACAAATTCAGGACAAGTCTCCCCGGGACATCTCTCCCCAGTCAAAATAATTTATTAAAACGGTGGCAAATTCAGGACAAGTCTCCCCAGGACAAGTCTCCCCAAGAAAAAAATTGTTTATTAAAACAGTGACAAATTCAGGACAAGTCTCCCCAGGACAAGTCTCCCCGGGACATCTCTCCCCAAGAGAAAATTTGTTTATTAAAACAGTGGCAAATTCAGGACAAGTCTCCCCAAGACAACTCTCCCCAGTAAAAATAATTTATCAAGCTAAACTAAAAACCAAAAAAACAAAATATGGTTGTCATCTACATAGTATTGACTCTCGTCTGACGAAGGATTTTGTTGATATCTTTTTTATTTAACCCATTAACGCCTGAAACCTCAAAAAATTTGTGTTTAATTAAATATTTATTTAATTTCATATACTGAAAATCCTCCGTCCAAGTAACCGAAGTTTTTCTTTATGTTTTCGGGGTCGCTGTACAAGATTCCGGGCTCAGATCTTAAATTTTTTGCAAAGAAAATGAAATATGGCGAATTTTGTGCATCAAATTGCAAAAAAAAATTAAAAAATTTTTTTTAAATAATTATTTCTTACTGAAAACATTTGTTTCACACGTATACAAGTGTCACAATTTGGCAAAAACTTATTCAACTTTCAAAGTATGCAAAAGAGGAAATTCAAAAACAAAATGGCGTTTCCAAAATGGCGCTAGTTTAAGGAAAAAATTATTCAATTCTTTTTATGGTGCACCGATATTTACCATGGCTATGAAATCTAACAGAACATAGTGTTTATATGTTTTTGAGGTCGCTCATAACGAATATATAGTCGAATTTTCAAAATTCAAAATGGCGAATCCAATATGGCCGCCAAATTTTTTTAAAATTTACTCGATTTGCTTAATTTTTGTTACTCAGGGGTTTTTGGGGTCGCAGATTATGAATTTGCAATTGGATTTTCTAAATACAAAATGGCGGATCCAATATGTCGGACAAAAATTATTTTATCAATTCTATTCGCCTGAAATTTTAAAATGATGACCATCTATTAGGCAGAATAGTCAGAATAAGGCAAAATACAAAGAAAATCCATCAGAAGAACACAATCAAAAAATTGTTGTTCCAAATCTAATTGGCTTAGCTTTGAAAATTTCTTTGAACACTGTTCTATCATAAGACTTAATATTTTTAAACTTAAAACGTGAAAATGTTGATGAAACAATTTGTGATAACAGATAGGAAATCTTCAAGCGCATCTAGTATATTTAAATAATTTTTGTCCGTCATATTGGATCTGCCATTTTGTATTTTAAAAATACAATTGCAAATTCATAATCAGCGACCTCAAATACCCTTTGAAACAAGTATCAATCGAATCTAGTAAATTTAAATAATTTTTGTCCGTTATATTGGATCCGCCATTTTGAATTTTAAGAATCCGATAGCAGATTCATAATCTGCGACCTCAAAACTCCTGAGCAACAAAATTTAAGCCAATAAAGTAAATTTCAAAAAATTTTGTCGGACATATTTGATCCGCCATTTTTAATTTAGAAAATACGATTATATTCGTCATGAGCGACTTCAAAAATATATAAACCATTTTATTTTTTTATTTACGCTTTTGTATATTTTGAAAGTTCAATAAGTTTGTGCCAAATTGTGACACATGTATTCGTGTGAAAAAATGTTTTCAGTAAGAAATAATTATTTATTCTAATAATTAATAATTATTTTGAGCGACCCTGAAAACATAAAAGAAACACTTCAGTTACTTGCATGAAGCATTTTTAGTATATGAAATTAAATCTTAAATTAAACACAAAATTTCTGAGGTTTCAGGCGTCAATGGGTTAGTGCACCTAAAAAAGAACAAAATTGCGCTTGAAGGAGTGCCACCACGGCAATTTTGAATATTTATAATTAAAATTTTTTTTACAAATACTTGAATATATATTATAGGACGGTTTAATTTAATTTAATGTCGAAGTCGTATTTTGTTAGAAAAAAAAATCTGCAAAAATCGGCCTATTCTTTCCCTTGTCACATTAGACTTCCCCCTTAAAAAATAATGTTGACTGGGAGAGATGTCCAGGGGAGACTTGTACTGAATTTGCCACGGTTTTAATAAATTATTTTTACTGGGGAGAGATGTCCTGGGGAGACTTGTCCTGAAGTTGCCACCGATTTAATAAATTATTTTGTCTGGGGAGAGATGTCCCGGGGAGACTTGTCCTGGGGAGACTTGTCCTGAATTTGTCACTGTTTTAATAAACAATTTTTTTCTTGGGGAGAGATGTCCCGGGGAGACTTGTCCTGGGGAGACTTGTCCTGAATTTGTCACTGTTTTAATAAACAATTTTTTTCTTGGGGAGAGATGTCCCGGGGAGACTTGTCCTGAATTTGTCACTGTTTTAATAAACAATTTTTTTCTTGGGGAGAGATGTCCCGGGGAGACTTGTCCTGAATTTGCCACTGTTTTAATAAATTATTTTGACTGGGGAGAGATGTCCCGGGGAGACTTGTCCTGGGGAGACTTGTCCTGAATTTGCCACCGTTTTAATAAACAATTTTTTTCTTGGGGAGAGATGTCCCGGGGAGACTTGTCCTGGGGAGACTTGTCCTGAATTTGTCACTGTTTCAATAAACAATTTTTTATGGGGAGAGATGTCCCGGGGAGACTTGTCCTGAATTTGTCACTGTTTTAATAAACAATTTTTTTCTTGGGGAGAGATGTCCCGGGGAGACTTGTCCTGGGGAGACTTGTCCTGAATTTGTCACTGTTTCAATAAACAATTTTTTAATGGGGAGAGATGTCCCGGGGAGACTTGTCCTGGGGAGACTTGTCCTGAATTTGTCACTGTTTTAATAAACAATTTTTTTCTTGGGGAGAGATGTCCCGGGGAGACTTGTCCTGGGGAGACTTGTCCTGAATTTGTCACTGTTTTAATAAACAATTTTTTTCTTGGGGAGAGATGTCCCGGGGAGACTTGTCCTGGGGAGACTTGTCCTGAATTTGTCACTGTTTTAATAAACAATTTTTTACTGGGGAGAGATGTCCCGGGGAGACTTGTCCACCCATGGCATTATTTACATTTAATATTTACATTTGGGGAGAGATGTCCCTGGGAAGACTTGTCCTCTGGGAGGAGCTGTCCATGGGAAGACTTGTCCCATGGGGAGTTATGTCTCTGTGGAGACTTGTCCTGGGAGGACTTGTCCGGGGGAGACTTGTCCTGAATTTGTCACTGTTTTAATAAACAATTTTTTTCTTGGGGAGAGATGTCCCGGGGAGACTTGTCCTGGGGAGACTTGTCCTGAATTTGTCACTGTTTCAATAAACAATTTTTTAATGGGGAGAGATGTCCCGGGGAGACTTGTCCTGAATTTGTCACTGTTTTAATAAACAATTTTTTTCTTGGGGAGAGATGTCCCGAGGAGACTTGTCCTGGGGAGACTTGTCCTGAATTTGTCACTGTTTTAATAAACAATTTTTTACTGGGGAGAGATGTCCCGGGGAGACTTGTCCACCCATGGCATTATTTACATTTAATATTTACATTTGGGGAGAGATGTCCCTGGGAAGACTTGTCCTCTGGGAGGAGCTGTCCATGGGAAGACTTGTCCCATGGGGAGTTATGTCTCTGTGGAGACTTTCTGGGTGTGACTTGTCCCAACCCCTAAATGTTAACAAAATAATTAGTTATTATTTAATTTCTTCATAGATTTATTAAGTAATTTATTATTTTTTCAATTTTTAATTTTCAAAAGAAATTTTTTACGGAAGACGAAGAATAATTTTTTCCAAAAAGAACCAAAAAGAAAAGGATAATGTAAATTTTTTTAGTTTCTAAAATTTTTCCCTTTGAAAAAATAGTTTGTTTTGATTTTTAAAAAAGCAAAAAAAATTTTTTAAAATCGAGCGCTTTTTTTATTGAGATAAAAAAATTTACACATCCTTTTTTTGAGTTTATTTTATTAGGTAGTTTTCTTTTTTGTAAAAAAAAGAAAAATTCCAAGAGTGAAAAATTTTTTTGTAATATGAAAAAAAAGTTTCCCAATTTTCCCCCTAGGGAATAAAAATTGTAATTGACAATTTAATTTTGAAATTTCACAGGGGAACGAATCCATTGGCGCCGGACGCAGTGGACTTGACGCAATTGACGTCCGTCAATGAATGGTTGTCGTCAATAAAAATGTCACGCTACGCTGAGAGTTTTGAAAGAGCGGGAGTGACAACGCTAGAGGCAGCGGCGCGCGTCACTGTTCAAGAATTGACCGCACTGGGCATCACGCTCGTTGGTCATCAGAAGAAAATAATGAATAGCGTCACTGCGCTTCGCGCTCAAATGTCCGCCACCTCGCAAGGATTCCTCGTCTAGTTTTCTTTCGACAATTTTTTTTTTTCTTTTCGTTTTCCTTATTTTTTTTCTCTCTAGAAAATTTTTTAATTCTCCGCTGAGAAAAAATTTTTCTCCCTCGCAATTTTTAAACAAAAAAAAAAAAACAAGATTTTTATTTTCCCAGTATGTAATTAAAAAAATCTTTCTTCGTAGAGAAAAAAAATTTACGAAAAAAAATTTTTTCTTTCGTGAAAATAAAATTCTCTATGAGAAGAAATTTTTCTCCACGGTAAATAAAAAAGAGATTAAAAAAATATTGTTTTTTACCCTAGGGGAAGCAAATTTTTTCTCTATAGAGAAAAAACGCGAAGAACTTTTCTTTTTGGGTTTTTAATTCTCTTTTGAAATTGAAAAAAGGAGATTTGAAAAAAATAACAGAAACGAAAGAAAAAATATTTAGCAAGACAAATGACATTTTGTACAAAAATCTATACGCAATTCTAAGATGATCTATAAGGAGCGCTTTGCCGCTCGATTAGAAAGTAATTAAAAAAAAGAGAAATTAACTCTTCCACGGGGTGGAAGTTAAAACACTGAAAGTCTCTTAGATCAAGGCCTAAGGGAGATTAAGAAGAGAAAAGTAAAAAAAACTGCATCGAATGCGAAATTTTTTAATCGTTTCGAGAAATTCTGCGCCCCTGATTGAAAAACAAAAGTTCCATTTTTGTTTTACTTGGAAAAATATGACTTTTTTAAACTATATTTATTTTACTAAAAAAAAATTTTTCTTCCTTTCTTTAATTTAAAGAAAAAAATTAAATGACGAGAAAAAACGCTAATTGAGCGTTGCGCACGAGCGCTGGTGACATTTTTATTATTTTTTTAATTGCAGATATTTAAACACAATTTTTTCAAATTTATTTTTCGAAAAAAAAAATTGTTTAACATTTCTAAAACGCTACAGTGAATTTAGCGTTAGCGTTGCGCACTTCTGATTTCTTAACGCTTAGAAACGAATTTTTTCTTTGCAAACATTGTGTTTATTTTTTATAAATGAACCTAAATTTTGATTTTGTTTTCAAAATCGTTTTTTTGGAAATTCGGCTTTCTAGCTAAATTGTTAGCGTTGCGCGCTATTTTTACTCTATTGACGCTGAAAAATAGAATTTTTTTCGTAAAATATTTTTCAACGCTTAACGTTTTTTTTGAGCGAAAATAAATCCGAAATTTGAAATTATTTAGTATTTTTTTGAATATATTTATTTTCTTAGCGTTCCGGTTTTTCGTTAGCGTCACACGCTATTTAATTTATTAACTCTATAAAAAAGAATCTTTTTTCTTTGTTTTTCAACTTAAGGCCTTTTGTAGACAACGAAAAATTTTCTTTCAATTTCGAAATAGAATTCTTTTTAAAAACGCTAATTTTGCGCTCTTGTGCGTTAGCGTTCCGCACTATTTCGTTTATTAGCGCAAAAAAACTACAATTTTTTTGCAGTTTTTTCAACTTTTGTCACTTTGGAAAGATAAGAAATTTCCAATTTAAATTTATTTTCAAATTGTCAGCGCTCCGCTCTTTAGCGTTAGCGTCTAACGCTATTTTGTTAATCAGCACTAAAAAAAACTTTAATTCGAATCTCAAAAACATTATCTACTTGAAAAAAATACAAAAAAATAAATAAAAAAGAATAAAAAAATTTCTATTTATAAAAATTTGGAAAAAAATTTGAAACATATGTGATTAAAATTCCTGTAATAAAAAATAATTCAAATTTCAATAGCGCTCGGGCGCAACGCTTAAATTAGAGTTTCTTTATTTATTTCTAATTTTTTTTATTTTTTGTCAAAAAAAAATTTTTTTTTTTAAATAAATAAATTAAAAATTCAACAATGAAAATGAAAATCAGGGGCAAAAAATGTTTGCAGAAAAACTCGAAAACGATAATCCTTCCCAGTAAATAGAGATGTATTTAGTCCGTAGAAAATTTCTATTAATTGTTACTCGTCGATAAAAGCGATTATGCGCGCGAAAACAACTCGTAGGATCTCGTAATTTATATTAAAAACACAAATTAAAAAAAAGAAAAACGTGACACCTCGAAATTAATTTTAATTCGAGAAAAAGAAAATTTACGTTTTTTTTCTTAGAAGCACAAAAAAAAAAAAAAATACTCAATATCTTGATAAAATTTTTCTGAAAATTTTTTTAATTCTCCCGCGTGAGTCGTGTCACTTTCCCTCCCCCCGCCCCTAATTTTTTTTCAAATCCTCCTTGCCCGGAAAAAAATTAAAAAAAATTTTTTTTTCTTTTTCAAAAAGAAGACAGTCATGAAAAATTAGTATTTTATTATTAAATAATAAATCGAGTATTTATTTTTAATTTATGGATTAAAATTAAAAATGGTTTCGATAAAAAAGAATTTTTATTAATTTAAGAGAAAAAAAGTTTTTCCAAAATATTTGTTTTCGATAAAGGATTTTTTTTCCATTATAAGTAAAAAAAATTTGTTATTTTAACAAAAATTTGTTATTAAAAAAAAATTATTCTATAAAAAAAATTTTTTTGTTAAAAAAAATATTTTTTGAAAAAAAAAATTCTTTTTCATTAGTAAATTTAAGATGAAAAACAAAAAACGGGCTGAGAGGATAAAAATCGATTTATCACTGCCGAGAACTTGACTTTTAACGATATTAATTATAATAATAATAAATAAAAAAAATAAGACTTCAATGCAACGATGGAAATGCGATCCCGATTTTTGTCGTTATTTTCATTTTTTTTTTTAAATGTTTTTTTTACGCAAAGGCCTAAATTTTTGCCTTAAACATCGAAAATCCCGACTCGCGTGTTTCTTCAAAAAGAAAAGAGCGCAAAAAATGTGAAAATAGAAAAAGAAAGTTTTTGAGGAAGAGAATTTTTTTTTAATATTAACAAAAAAAACGCTCGATAAATAAAAAACGAAAGAAAAATTTCTTTTTTTTTTGACATAATTTCATTGCATTTAAAAAAAAGAATTTTTATTGGCACTTTTGAAATAAAAAAAAGTGAAATAAAACGACAATTGAAATTTTTGCAATTAATTAATTTTAATTTTCATTGTGATTCACCAAAAAAAAAAAAACATCGAGCGCTTTTTTATTTTAATGAATAAAAATAAAGAAATGTCTATTTCTTTCCAATTCTAATTTTTTTTTCAAAATTCTCTTCCTTAATCATAAAAAAAATACTCAAAAAAATATATTTAATGCTTTTGCAATAAACGCTCAGTGCTGAATTTAAAAATTAATTTAAAATTAAAAGCCGATTTGTTTTTTAACTGAAAAAAATCAACGAACCGAATAGAAAAAAAAGAAAATGAAATGAATAAAAAAAAAATAATGAAAAGAAAATAATATGAAAGAAAAATAAAAAAAAATTAAAAATACGAAATGATACAATTCTTGCCTTTAGTGTTACCTATATATAAGTATATATAGATTATATACTCGCATTGTATAGGTACCTGTCGATAATCGAAAGCGAAAAATGTGCCAAGAGATAAGAAAAAAGAAATTTTTTTTTGCGTATGAATTCTGTGAAAGTTGAATGCTTGAAAAGTAAAAAAAAAATGAAAATTCATTTTAATAAAAATATGAAAAGAGTGGATTTTCTTTTTTTTTGCACTAATAAAAAATGCGGGTAGTTGAAAGTTTACGGAAACTGTGAAAGGAAAGTATAAAAAATTCAAAAGGGGAAGAAAAAGAAATTAAAATTGAAAATAATATAAAAAAAAGGTTTTAACAAAAATGAAAAACAGAAATAGTAAATAAAAAGAAATAATAAAAAGGAAGAAATTAAAAAATTAAATTTATTCTTCGAGCGTTTGGAAATTTTGTATTTATTAGCGCAATTTTTTTAAAAGCGTTGCGCTCAACGTTGCGCTCGATGAACGTTTAACGGAAAAAAATACACAGCGCAAAGATAAAATCAATTTTTTTTAGCATATCGCTTTTTAACATCGAGCGCTATTCGTAATTTTTTTTCGCTCAACGAAAGAGAAAAAATTTGTTTGTGTAAGCGCTTAAAAAAAATTCTAGAATTTCTTGGCGCAGAGCGTAAGCGTAAAACATCTTTTTTTCTCTAGTTATTTTATTAAAAATTAATTAATTAGGCGCTCAAAATTTTGCTGCGCTTGGAAAAAAATTCCAAAATCGTTAAATTTTTCAAACGCTCGAAGAAAATACAAAATAACAATTGAAAAAAATATATCAATCAAAGAAATGAATACAAAAGAATAAAATTTAAATTTAAAAAAATACAGAACAAACAAAAATTAATAACAAGAATTAAAAAGAAAAGAATAAAAAAAAATTCTACAATAAAATTTACGCTTTGTGCTCTTTATAACGCGCGTGTTGAACTTCGAACTTTGCAATCTTTATGCTAATAAATACTAATTTTAAGTCACGTTAATGCGTACTGCGACACTTTATATATAAATATTTAAAGAATTGAACGAAAAAGAAAGAAAATAACATAAAAATTATTAAACAAAAAGAAAATGAGATTTTGTTAAAAACATATCAACTTTTAAAAAAGGGGGGAAGGAGAAACGAAAAAAAAGTACGCGAACGGGAATTCACGATAAGAAATTTATCATTAGTCAACCGATTAATTAATTAATTAATTACTTAATTAATTAATATTATTATTATTAATAATAATTATAAAGTGTACTAAGACTCAAAAAAATTATATTATAAAATCATCGATTTTAGGCCTCATTAAAAATAATATATATATATAGATGCAATTGAGTCCAGAATTCGAAATTTAATTTTTCCAAAAATAAATCATGTGCAATTATAACAAAAAATATTTAATTCAAATTTTTTTTTTGTAATTTAAATATGAAACCAAAATTGCGCTTTAAGAATTTCGAATGAAAAAAAAATTTTTTTTTATTTACGCTCATATATGTATGTTTTGAGTAGCAAAAACAAAAATCTCAGCGCTGAAAAAATAAACGCGGAATTTTATATAAAGAATGTTGAAAAAAAAATTTTTGAAAAAATATTAATTATCGATAATAGCGCTAAAATTTTAAGTGTTCGTGCTAAGATTTAAAGAAATAAAGAGAAGAAAAAAAAAGAAATCTATAGACTGCGATGTAAGCAATTTTTAGGTTTAAATTTTTTGCGTTTAAAAATTCGACTGAATCAATCAAATTTAAATTTTAATTAATTATAATTAATTATCGGTAATTAATTAATTACAATTATTTAATTGTAGAAAGTAATGAATTAGTTAATTACAATAATTAATTTAACTAATTGAATTAATTTGCGATTTACAGTTAATTAATTCAAATTAGTTAATTATAATTAATTAATAATTATTGAAATAATTAGTTACTTGTAGTTAATTAGTTTCACTGGAAAAGATATTAATTTAATTAATTACTTCATTTTGCTTTAAAAAATAAAATTGTACTTAATTAGTTAATTTTACTTTAAAAAAAAAATTTAATTAAGTACCAAATTCAAAGTAAAGTAATTAATTATATTTAACTGAAAAGTTAATTAAACTTTTTAAATTTTCAAATAAAATTTCAACAAATTCCATTTCGATTGATTTCATCGAATTTTTAATATTTTGCTCGATTTAAAAATTAACGAAAAATTCATTTTTTTTCCAAGCGCTCCTAATTTTTGTAGCGCTATTGAATTTTTCTTTTTAAACCTAAAAAAATTGTTGTCAAGAACTAATTCTTAAAGAAAAGAATCTAAATCAAAATTTTCTTAAATTAGCAAAAAAAAGAAATCAGTTCTTGTCAAACAAAAAAAGAAGACAAAGAAAGCAAAATAAAAAATTTTGTTTCATTAAAAAATAGTTCAAAAAAAAATTCTATTATAAAAAAATAGTTCTAAAATGAAGACTTAAAAAAAAACATTTTTTTTGCTATTATAATTATAAAAAAAAGAACTGAATTTTTTTTCCAAAAAACTAAAAGGGAAGGAAAAATCGATAGATGCCTCATCAAACAATTTCTACTTAATTCCAATTAATAATTATTGCATTTGTACTACTATTTATTAAAAAAAAGTATATATATATTTATTATTTAGGGATCTGACTAAATTAAAAAAAAATAAAATTTTTTTTGTATATCATTAAAAAAATAGGATTATCGATCGCTTAGAGCGATAAAAGAGAGGCAATGAAAAGGCCTTTTACTCTTAACATTTTTTTTTTTTGCGGAGTTTTTTTTCAAAAAAAAAAAATAAAATCTCCGCTGTGTATAAAAATAAACAAACAAAAAAAGAACGAGCGAACACGATCGTCGAGTCGATAAGAAATAATAATTACTTAATATTGTTCATTTAAATGCGCATTTATTATTATTATTTTTTTACACTAATTTTTTTTTTTTTAGTTTTTTAATAGCGAAAACTTTTTTTTTTGCCAAAGTACCTGCTTCGGGAATAATAAAAAATTTTTTTTTGAGACTTTTTTTTACTTTTTATTATTTTTTTTTTAATAGCAAAAAACAGGTACCGTCCGGTGTACATCGCTTAACAAGAAAAAAAAGAGAAATAAATAAAATACGTTTTTTTGACCAAACAAGCATGAAAAAAAAACGTAAGAACAATTTTTTTATTTTATAATAAATATAGTATTATAGAAATATTCTGAGCCAAGAATGATTTTTTCGCGATTTGGTCGTGTCTTGAAATAATTATTGTATAAAGAAGATTTAAAAATAAAAAAAAAACAAAAAAAATTAATAAATAAAAGAATTACAAAAGAGAAAAGTGAGAGAAAAAGAGAAAAAGAGAGAAAGAGAGAGAGAGAGAAAGATAGAAAGAGTGAAAGAGAAAATAATGAACGTAAAGTATATAATAGTGCAAAAAAACTGTCGACGAACAAAAAAAAAATTTTTTTTTTGTTGGTTTGTTTGTTTGAATGACTCGAAAACATTTTTCCTAATGGTGTTGTCAAGACGATGTTGAATGTACATAAGATATAATAAAAATAACCTTATACAATGTAAAAATGTTTGAGTCTCATTTTTTTCCCTTCAAAAAAAAATTATTTTCCCTTTTCTTAAAAATATTAATAAAAAAAAGGTAATTTTAGAAAAAAAATTTATTTTAGAGGAAAAAAAACCAAAATTTTTCCAAAAATATTTATTAGCAATTAAAAAAAGTATTTATAAAAAATTAAAAAGAACTTTTAATTAACAATTGACGTTAGAATTTTTTATAAACAATTACGAGCTAATTTAAATAACAAAAATAGAATTATTTTTTAAAACAATTTAGAATAATTTTTATTAAAAATTTTAAATAATTTTTATTAACAATTAACAATTTAAAAGGATTTTTTGTAAACAATTAGAAAGAATTATTTTTATTTACAATTTTGGAAGAATTTTTATTAACAATAAACTATTTAAAACGTTTTTTTTTTAATCAATTAAGAAAAATTTAGTTTATCGACAATTTTGGAGGAATTTTTATGAAAAATTTAAAAGAGTTTAATTTAAACAATTAAGAGGAATTAATTTTATTAACAATTTGACAACATTTTTTATAAACATTTAGGAAGCATTTTTTTATTATTAACTTTAGAAGAATTTTTATTAACAATTGACAATTTAAAAGAATTTTTTATAAACAATTTAGAAGAATTTATTTAATTATTAATTAATTTTATTATTAATATTAGCAAAAAATTTTATAAACAATTAAGAAAAAACTATTTTATTAACTATTTTACAAGAACTTTTTATAAACAACAATTAAGAAGAATTTATTTTATTAAAAATATTTGGTAGAATTTTTTTATTTAACAATTAATAAATAATTATTACTCAGCAATTAAAAGAAAATTTGTTTATAATTAAATGTAAATGTTTACAAGCAGTTACATATTAATTTTACTAACACCTTTAAAATACTTTTATTAACAATTTAGAAGAATTTTAATTAAAAATAAAACAAATTTTTTAATTATCTTTTCGCAGACTATTTTTTTCTATAAACAATTTAGAAGATTTTACTTCTTTGACAATTAAAAAATAATTTTTTGAAAAATTTTAATTTTCTATAAATAATACAAAAAAATTTTACTTTATTAACAATTAAAAACAATTTTTATAAACAGTTAAAAAGATTATTCTTTTATTGAGATTTAGATTAATTTTTATTATTTTAATGACAATTTGAATTAATTTTTATAAACAATTTGATTTTTTTATAAACAATTAAAATTTTTTTTTATTATATTAACAATCGAAAACAATCTTTATAAACAATTAAAAAGATTTTAATATATTAACAATTGAAAACAATTTTTATAAACAATTTGAATTTTTTATAAACAGTTAAGAATATTTTATTTTATTAACAATTAAAAACAATTTTTATAAACAATTAAAAAGATTTTACATTGTACTAACAATTTTAATAAATTTTTATAAATAATTTGAATTTTTTATAAATATAATTAAAAAGTTTTAACATTATTGATAATTTAAAACAATTTGAATTTCTTATAAATAATTAAAAAGATTTAACTTTTATTAACATTTGAAAACAATTTGTTAAACAATTAAAAACATTTTACTTTATTGACAGTTTAAAACAGTGTTTATAAGCAATAATTTTATTTTTTGCTAAACTTAATAATAATTTTATATTATTATTATTTTTATTGTTATGACAAATTGTAATAATTTTTATTTTGCGTGAAATATAATTAAATATAAAATAATTTAGAACTTAGGTTAATAGACTTAGAATTTAAATCATTTGAAGCGTTTGCCTTAGAATTTATAATAGATTGATATAATAATATAATAGATTGGAAATTTAATACAACAAAATAAAATTAAAATATTCTCTAGAATTAAAATAAAGTAAAAGTAAAAAAAATTGTCGTTTCTGTTTATTGAAATAAAATAAGCGCCTAAACGTGATCTATTCGACCAGCACGACTGTAAGTGTAAATGCCCAACAACCACATGAACGACCCATCCCTGTAGTTGACTTTTCCGCCTTGCGTGGCGCTAGTGCAGCACAACCGTTGTATCCCCCGCGCGCGCTTTCAGTGTTCCATGAGCTTCCATCGTGCAACAAGGTGAAATCAACACTGTGTGCGTGTGTGTGTGCTTTTTTCTCGTCTCCTACCTTACCTATATTCGCGAACAGTCTGCGTTCACTTGGACGCCGTTAAAGTGCCTTTAAATCAATTTCTTTTCCCTTAAAAAACAAAACGAGATTTTACAAAAAAAATTATAATCAAGATAAAAAAATGGCGGACGACGGTCACGAGAATGGAACATCGAATCATGTTGTTCCCGAGATCGAATTAATCATTAAGGTAAGTTTCCAGACTCGCCGAAAAAAAACAGTTGCGTATGTGTGCGAACTTCTCGTTTATCTATCTCTCTCTCTCTTACTCTTTCCTTTCGTACATTAAAATGGGCGTGGAAACGCCTCGTTTTCAATTTTCTTTTTCCGCTTTGATCATTCACCTTTTGGTAAAAAACTAGTTCCGGTTTCGGGGAAGTTTTTTTTTTTTTTAAATTCAACTGTCGTTATTTCTATTTTTCGTGGAAATTTCCAGGAATTGAACTCAGCGTTTCACTTTAAAACATCGTTACATTCTCTCTCTCTCTTTCTTTCCACTTTAACTTTCTTTCTTTCTCTCTCTTTCTCATTTCAAAATCAAGTCCAGTGTTGCCGAAACAGCTTCATACTGGCGTCCAACACATAACAATTTTCTTTGCTCAGCTGTCTTTTGTTTTTATTTCCATGTCAAAAGTAACGGTGATTCTTACATTGCCGAAAAAAATAGTTTTTTATTTTTATTAAAGTATTTAACGAAGAATTTAAATTCGTTCATTTAATTTAAACATTTTTCCTAATTGTAAATTCCTCGTGAACGTGTTTGAATATTTACTTTTTCTTAATTCAATTTTCCGAATTATTTATTCCTAAAATGTATTTTTCCGAATGATATTTTATTTTCGAATGCAATGAATTTACTCTATTGTTACATTTTATTTGCAATTGTTTTCCATTCCACAAAATCAATGTAATCTTTGGTATAATTGTCATTTCACTTTTCAAAATTTTAAGACTTTAATTAAAAAATTAATTCATTAATTTTTTGAAAAAAATATGCAAAGACTTAATTATCAAGTAATAATGAAAATATTTATAAACATTTAAATAATATAAATGAACCATTTTTTAAAGATAAATTATAATTTTTGTTTTTTACATTCTTATGATTATAATCATAAATGTAATAATTATTAATTACTACAGTAAATGTTACTGTCCTATTTATTATTTTGCAAATTTAAAAATTTTATATTTTCAAATATAAACATCAAGTTTTAAATAATTTCAGATTTAATCAAAATTTTAAAAATTCACTTATTAGGTATATAATTAACTATTCTTGTTTATTATTTTCAAAAATGTTAATAACATTTTTCGCAAGAATTAAATTATTTAAAGAAATTTTTAATAAAATTACTGATAAGAATTAAGTTATTTTCAAAATTTTAATAAATATAATAATTTTAATAAAATTCCACGAATAGATTCAATTATTTTTAAACAAATTTTAATAAAATTCTTGATAAGAATTAAATTATTTTCAAAAATTCTAAGAACCTTTTTTTAGATGTATTTAATTCTTTTTATAAATAATATTTTTTGCGAGAATTCAATTATTTTCAATGCAATGTAAATTACATTTTCTCGAAAGAATTCAATTATTTAAAAAAATATTTGATAAAATCATTCAAATGTCTAATTTATTATTTTCAAATTTTTGGATAAATAATTTGCAAGAATTTAGTTCGTTAAATGGAATCATATTTAGTCGAACAGTTTTTGGATTTTTATATCAATTTATTGTAATTTTTGCAATTATTTTGTTTGCTAATATCAAAAATTAATTCAAAATTTTTTTCAATTTGAAAAATAAAGCAATTTTTTTAATAACTAAAATTGAAAATCGTACAAAGTCGATAACATTTTCTTTGAATAACTAATTCTAGATTTTTTTGACAGAAAATTATTTTTGCAAACGTGCTCAATTTTTGAAATTTTCTAGAGCCTAATTTTTCAAAAAAAGAAATTTTTAACAGCGTGCAATAGTATTTTGACACTACTTTATAATTTATATGTATTAACGTATTTTCGGTTTATCTTTCATTTACAATCGTTTATTTCAAACATTGTTTAAGATTTATCTTGTTCTTCATTCAACGATTTATCTTTTGTTTGTCGCCTGGCCTACTTCTTGGGTTTTCTTTTTTAAAAAGTTTAAAGAAATAATAATAATGAACGTTCATTAACTGACAATCTTTTTTTTGATAAAATTCCTATCCGATTATCAACTGCACTCGGTTTCCGTAATAAAACAAAAATCTTGTTAAGTGTCTAAGGTAAACAATTTATTTGATTTTTGTAAAAATTTTAATCCTAAATTTTTAGATTAAAAAATTATTTTTTATTAAAAAAATTTTGAAAAAACTCGTCAATACCCTAATGGAATATTTACCCCCTCTACGAATACCATTCTTAATTAAATAAATCAACAGTATTATGGTACTTAGTACCAATTTCTTGGGATTTCATTGTAAGTTGAATAATCTTCAGTAATATACTAGTACCTCCCTCTTTTTTGTATTTTATTGCAAGTTGAATAAACTTTAGTAACATAATAGTACCCCTCCCCCTTTTTGGTATTTCATGCAAGTTAAATAATTAAAAATATTATACAATAATATATTGTAATTATATTTTTATTAGTTATTACAAATTTTTATTTTAAAACAATTTTACTTTCTTAAAAAATTTACTAGACAGCTGACAATAATAATTTAAGACTCAAAAAAAATGTCGAGTTAAATTGAAAGGAAATAAGAAAAAGTTGCTTGATTCCTCGGGGGGTGTTTAAAAATAAATCTCAAACAACTTCGATTCTTCGGAAGCGCTTATTTTAAAAGAAAAGCAATTTCACTAAAATAAGACTCGATTCACTGGGTGACAGAAAAAAAAGAAGTCGTTTTGTACCTTTCCTTTACTCTCTCAACTTGTCCAGAAAGTAAGGGAGTAGAAAATCGAGAGCCAATCATGACCGGTTTCCAGTTTTTTTTAAAGAGGGTCATTGTCTTTTCATTCATCCAGTATTTCTGCGGACAATTATTATTTTTCCTCCTTCCGTCCAATTTTCAGGAAATAATCATTTCCTGTTGTAAATTTCTTCTTTTACTAATTCAAAAATTATTCACGGGGCGCGGCTAATATACTTTTTTTTAGGTTCAAAGGTCAAATAAACGTTAAAAGCAAAAATAAAATAAATATGAATTTATGCATTTAGTACGTGCCAGAAATGTCGAACGCGTATTGGGTCACCGCTCGTGTGTGCGCATTTCGTTTGCTTAACTGTACATCTGGGCTCGTCTCGCTTATACAATCACGTCTTGTCTCTCATTTTCCTCAAACGCTCTCTTCATGAACCGTGAGTGTTCATTTTATTATTTCTATTTTTCTCCTCAACGCCGCCTTCTTTATCTCCTCCCACCAAAATATTAAACAATGATTCTTTATTATATTCAAATTATAGAAGTATATTAGAAGTTCTCATGGTTTATAAAAGAGGAAAAATTTTTTTTTCCTTTAAAAAGATGAAAATTTTTATTTTAGTTGTAACTATAATTATTTTTGTATAAATTTATAAAAATATGTAAAATTTTTCATTGATATTAAAGATTGTTTTCAGGACCGATTTCTACAGAAGACGGGAGTACTGATCATTATACTACTGAAGATTGCTTTATAAGATACCACTCTAAAGGGGGTACTTACCATTATACTACTGAAGATTGTTTAATAACATGCCACTCGAAAGGGGGTACTGACTATTATACTACTGAAGACTATTTAATAATATAGCACCCTAAAGGGGGTACTAAACATCATACTACTGAAGATTTAATAACATACTACTCTAAAGAGGGTACTGACTATTATACTACTGAAGATTATTTAATAAGTTACCACCTCTAAAGGGGGTACTGACTATTATACTACTGAAGATTATTTAATAAGTTACCACCTCTATAGGGGGTACTGACCATTATACTACTGAAGACAATTTAATAAGTTACCACCCTAAAGGGGGTACTGACTATTATACTACTAAAGACAATTTAATAAGATACCACCCTAAAGGGGGTACTGACTATTATACTACTAAAGACAATTTAATAAGATACCACCCTAAAGGGGGTACTTACCATTATACTACTGAAGCTATTTTAAATAATTCCCTTTGTAGCAGGGGTGCTCTCTGCACCTCTAAAAAAAATTAGGTTCCTAAACTTTAATAGACTATTCTAATCATTATTATAGATAATTTAATTAGAAACTTGAAAGGAAACGACTGTTATTAGAAATCGTTTTATTAAATAATAATAGTAATAATAATAAATGACTTATAATTTTTTTCTGAAATGACTTTTAGTATTAATGTAATTATTCCGGGCCGTTAGAATATAAAACACCTGACCTTGCAACCAAGTTTTTTTTAAGTATGTCACGTGGGACGTTCGGATCCTCCTTGAAATCTCCATATACTCCTCGTACCGTTAGTGGATGGACTTACTCTCCTCCCTCTCTCTCTCTTCCCCTTTAAAACTTCTTCGCTCCATTAACTGAGGGCATCTTGTAGAAAAACGCTCGTTTAACCGGCAAATAAACTTCCTTGGTGACTCACGTGGTTAAATAATTTTTTCTTTCGTTTGTAAATATTCTCCCAAGTGCTGGGCAAATAAAATCGAACAAAAATCATTGTCCTCGAAAACGTGTTTTAAATTTGTAATATTTGTTCTCATGTATCAAAAGTTTAGAAAGAATTAAAAATATCAAGTTTTTTTGAAAATTATTTTAAGAGATTAACAAAATTTCTTAGAGGATAGGATCTGTTTGAACAATTAGGTGAATTATTTTATTTTTCGAATTTAAAAATTCATTCAGACGTCACTGCTTCTTTTTTTACATAAGTGCTTTCAATTATCAATTTTTGAACGGGTGCCAAAAATTTGAGAGTGAAACGGATAGATTCATATTTTTTACTACATTTGTCTTGTACAAATTTGCATTTTGGAAAATTGTTTACAAAAGAACGAGAGTTACAAATTGATATGTGAGCGTCATTGATAAATATAAATTAGCCTAAGCGATCACGTGTTTAACACTAACGCGCGTAACTTCACACACCGGGCGGAAACTGTTGTCATCGACAAATCCGAATCACTTTTCATCTTTAAATATTACTTTTTTCTAATTAATCCCCTTTTTCAAATTTTTTAAATCTTTTTTTTAATTTTATAAATGTATTAAGTTTACTTACTTTACCACAATCAAGTCTTGTAAATAATTTTTAAGAAAACATGATAAAAATTGTAAGGAATTACAATTTTATTGTATCGAAAGATTCAGTAAAGAAAAATTGCGCTTGTCCTTGAAAATAATGTACAGGTCAGAGTTATGGTCAACGGAAGATATTTATTTTTTTTTAATTCTATGAAAGGACAGGATTCACTTTTTCTTTTCTTATGGAATTACAAGGTTTAGAAATAAATCACAAGATTCTTGAGTTCGATTTCCAAATTAAATATAGAAATCTAGACTCTTAAATTATCATTAAATTTAAATTCAACTTATCAATAAGTTTCTGGTTTATCGTTGAACAACTTTAACAATTAACCTTCAAAATTTAATTCTTATCAATAAATACTTATTCCTTATCTTTGAAAATGAATTTAAATTATGAAATACGTTCAGATAAATGGTTATGTCATTTTTTGAAATCATTCAGATGTATTCCAATTGCCTTAAAAAATTAAAATGAAGTTAATTAAGATGGTTCTTTGATTTTAATATTAGACTTGTTATTTAAAATTATCAGTGCGTTTGTTCCTTATCAATTCTCATATAAAAAGAAAATTAACTGATAAGGTTAAAAACTATTCTTTTAATAGAAGAAAGTAATTTAATATTAGAAAAATAATCGTTTCACAAGAACTTTAAATTAAAAATTTCAAGTTAATTTATTGAATCAAGTTTAATGAAACTAACAATGATTTATGAATTAGTAATTTAACTTGAAGTTTCTAGAATGATCTCATTCGGAAAGGGTAACAGCACCATAAATGGTTTCATGGTGACTATTTCATTTTAAGTCGGTTTATCACACACGGTCAATGTACCCTATATCGATTGTAATTAGATTCGCATAAAACTTGAGAACATATTGTAACCAAACTTACAAGCAAGAAAATAAAATTTCGTATTTATTTTCCCCGGTGCTTTTTTTATCCTTCAAATTTCTTTTTTCTTCCAAAAGGGAAACAAGTGTCATATACTAGAACTACAAGTCTAGTTTTCTAAAAGCATTCTTGTTTGTATGAAAGCAAATTCCTTTCTAAATGGCGTTTTGTCCTGACTCGATAAAATATTCTCTTTCTCTTGAAAACTCATTTGTACTTTCTATTCCACGACTCTTCCCATCGTGTATGAACCTTAATTATCCGTTAATCATCATCATCATCATCATCTTTTTTATTAGCACAAACGAATTTATACTAATATTGTCTTCACAAATTCTTTTTATTGGTATCGGCTAAAACGAATTCGTGTAATTTTTTTTCACCTCTTGTAGAACAATTTTTTTCATTATTAAAAATAATTTGCGATATGTCGATAGTTGAGAGAAAAATGCAAAGACAGCGGGAGTTGGATTTCGAAGGCCATAGAACACGCGGAACAACCAATGCCAGGAATAAATGCGAGGGACGAGGAATTTACAGCGAAACTGTTAGCGATGTTGCAATTTAACCAACATTGAGACATCAAAGTAGCATGATCTATCGAACAATTCTTTGAAATTCGTTGAGGAAATCGGGGATTTACTAACAATGCGGGGAAATAATTGTTAGGAATGTTATTCTTGAGAAAAAACCAGAAACAGAAGCATAGTGTTCTTTTATAATGAGGGGATGACTTAACTGGAGGTACACACTCGTGATGAATCTGCTATTAAAAAAATTATTTGATTAAAAGTCTCCGGGAAGGATACTGATCCTACTGAAGATTATTTAAAAAGAAGAAGCCTTCATAGAAACCTTAAAAGGGGGGTGTTGGCTATTAAATTACAGACGATTATTAAAGTCGAAGTCTCCAGGAGAAAAAATGGAGAGGGGTACTGATCATTATACTACTGAAGATTTATTTAACTAAAAATGAACTTCGGTTTGCTAATGCCAATTGCTAACAATTGGAATAGTGACAATTTATATTTCGAAAGGTTTATTTAAATAATAATCAGATCCCAAAAAGGGAATACTGAACACTATACTACTGAAGATTAATTTGATTAACAAAATAACTAAAAAGCAAATGCTCATAATTATACTGTAGATTTATTTAACTATTAATGAGATCTGAAAAAGAGGGTTAGTGACAATTTATCATACTGAAGATTTATTTAAATAGCAATGGGATCTTAAAAAGAGGGTTAGTGACAATTTACATTACTGAAGATTATCATAATTAACAATGGGATTCTAAAAAGGGGTTAGTGCTAATTTACTTAACTGAATATTAATTAAACTATCAATAAGATATTAAAAAGGGGGTTAATGATAATTTACATTACTAAAGATTTATTTAAACAACAATAGGATCTAAAACAGGGGGTTAGTGACAACTTACATTACTGAAGATTTATTTAAATAACAATCAGATTCCAAAAAAGGAATACTGACCATTATACTATTGAAGATTTATCAAAATTATAATTTGTATTTTAGATTAAAGAGTTGTAACTATTATATAACTTAGAATTATTCAACTTACAATAATATTTTTCAAAGGGGTTATTGACCATTATATTACTAAAGATTATTCAACTTTCAATAAACATCTAAACAGGGGGTACTGACTATTATATTACTGAAGATTATTCAACCTAAAATGAAATCGTTAAAAAGGAGTTAGTAACAATTTACGTTATTGAAGATTATTAAGCTTACAATGAAATCCAAAAAAGTGTGTAATTATTATAGACTTATTTGAATAACAATGGATTATAGAAAAACTTGTATTATTATATTACTGGAGATTAAACAACTCTTAATAAAATTCTAAAATGGGAGTACTGGCTATTATATTACTGAAGATTATTCAACTTACAATGAAATCGAAAAAAGTGTGTTACCTTATTTTTTTGTTTTGTAAAAAAATAGAGGATTTGAAATTTCTTAATTCTTATAAGTAAAATTTGTATATATTTTAAACAATAGAAAAGTAGGATGCCTCTAACTTATTTTTCATGTTTCGTAATAGGGAAAGGTTAGTAGAAAAGTAGGTAAAATGTGGCGGAACTCTTTGGCAGGATTCTTCTGCCTGACATTTAAAATATTAAAGTTTACAGCGAGTCGTTTTCTTACCCTAGGGGGGAGGAGGAGGAGGGTTCTAGGGACAAATATCATTTGTAATTTTCACCAGTCGCTGGTGCGTGAGTCACCTTTCATATGAACTTTAATACCTCCATTACTAAAAGCGACAAGGTATTGTTTGATAAAATCTTCATGGTTTAAACGACTAAATCCTTTTTAACATATTTAGAACATTTATTAAATTAATTCAATTTACTTTAACTTTTAATTCAATCATTTTAATGATTAAACCGAGTAAAAATAAAAAGCACCTATTTGATTTTATTTTAAATTCTTTTGGTATTCTATCGAAAGTTTAGAAATTTGTTTAATTGTATTTATATTAAAATTTTTTTAAAAATTATATTCCTTATTTTAAAAAATTGGTTTCTGTTTGTAAGTCTTGTTGATGTTTTATTCTAGAAGGGTATTTAGTTTTAAAGCCCGCAGTTTTTTCAAGCTCAAGAACAAATCGAAGCTATTAACGATTCATTCCTCGTAATACTCCTTAGACACGTTCGGTGCCACGTGCATTTTATTAAATCCCCCTCAATATAGTAGACACTCAAAAAAATCATTAACCTCCGATATATAGATAGAGGAGACGGAAACATGAGCTCAACATTTAATCCATCGCTTAATATTCTCTAGACATGTTCCAAACTTTTTATTAAACATTTTTATCATTCTTTTGTTGAACAAAAATTAATTTAAAAAAAGTCCAAGTACTTGAGTAGCAAAACTATTTCTTCATTTCATATTGCAATTTTAGAATAATTAATTACATTCCCATTTTTTATTGTAATTAAAAAATTCGGTCTATAAACATTTGTTATGTCTATCTAAATCTGTTTATTTGAAACCGCTTTTTATTTGGTTTTCATTTGGAAGTTTAAAAATATTTTGAGGAACTGACCAGACTCAAAGTGAAAAAAAAAGTTGGGACACGGACATTAATCGTACCTTGACCAAAAGAATTCACACGAGAATCGAACCTTGACTCATCGAAGGAAATTGACTATTGCTGCACGACAGAAGTGTTTTGCGGGCCTTGACTTTCTCGTCGGTTGCGCAATCCGACCACTAGATCCAAACGTAGAGGACGAGCTTGTTTTGTGCGTCATCGAGTTAAGAAAACATTGTACACTCGTTAAATTAATCATCAAGAACGAAAAGTATTTGAATTTTCGGTCGAATTTGCGCTTTATTATGCAAACAAAAAATTTACCTTTCCATAAAAATTTGTTTTTTCTCGTGAAATAATTTCTTAGGAGTAAAATATTTCTTTCTAACATTAGTTGCTTTTCCGTTTAGTAAATATTTTAACCTTGAATATTATTATCAGAGAACTGATACCGTTTACTCGCTGTTTGACATAATAGCTTTACCTTCAAGTTTTTTCTCCTGTCTTGAGAATTTTATCAACTTCTACTTGATCGATATGGTTTCTTTAAAAAACATTTGAAAAAATGCTATCAATACATTTTTTAGCATGGAGATAATTAAATAAAATATATTGAATGGAAACGAAATTAAATTATCTTCCCGTTTTTTGTTTGCAGGCATCGACGATAGACGGTCGCCGAAAAGGTGCTTGTCTCTTCTGTCAGGAGTACTTCATGGATCTTTATCTACTCGCTGAATTAAAGACAATTTCGCTGAAGGTCACAACTGTAGACATGCAAAAACCACCGCCAGACTTTCGCACCAATTTCCAAGCGACGCCACCGCCAATTTTAATTGATCGCGGTGACGCTATTCTTGAGAATGAAAAAATTGAACGACACATCATGAAAGTTATTCCAGGTGGACATAATCTTTTTGTTCAGGACAAGGAGGTTGCCACATTAGTGGAGACAATTTTTAGCGTGAGTTATATTTTATATTTCTAAGAAGTGGATAATTGAATTTTTAATTTTTACTAATTATTATTTCTCTTTCTTTCAAATTGCAGAAGTTGAAATTGTTGTTAATTTCAAAAGATAAGGATGTTGATCCAATGAATTCATCGTTGATGACACACCTACGTAAAATAGATGAGCACCTTGGACGAAAGGGAACACGATTTTTGACAGGCGACACAATGTGTTGCTTTGATTGTGAATTGATGCCGCGCCTACAGCACATCAGGGTCGCTGGGAAATATTTCGTTAATTTTGAAATTCCTGAGACTTTGGTACACCTTTGGCGGTATATGCATCATATGTACAGGCTCGATGCATTTCTACAAAGTTGTCCAGCTGATCAGGACATTATTAATCACTATAAACTACAACAGGTACAGAAATGAGTTTAGAGTCATGTAACTAAGATAATTTGATTATCAAAAAAACGTTCTTGATTTCGACACTCCTGAAAGAATGTGCGAATATAAAAATTAGGGATCGGAAGAAAAGAGTCATGTGCACGATTTTTAAAAACTCTTACAATTAGTTTTATGAATCTTATGCTAAATTAAGAGAGGATACAAATTAGTGACATACTTTTTCGTCCGATTCCAAAGATTTTTTCTGTAAGGAGAGGTACTGTCTACTATACTACTGAAGATATATTTACAAAAAATCCTCGAAAAGTGGATACTGAACATTATATTAAAGATTTATAAGAGTGTCACTAAAAAGCTATAAATGGGTGTACTGACCATTATACTACTGAAGATTTATATAAATGACACTAAAAAGCTAAAACTGGGTGTACTGACTATTATACTACTGAAGATTTTAATTTAAACCTAGAGGGTATAAATCACTATACTGTTAAACAGATACACACTGAAACTGGGTGTACTGACCACTATACTACTGAAGATTTTAATATAAAAATAGGGAGGTATAAACAACTATATACTACTGAAGACATAAACGTTAAAATTGGATGTACTAACCATTATACTACCAAAGATTTTAATTTAAACCTAGAGGGTATAAATCACTATATTATTAAACACATACACATTAAAACTGGGTGTACTGACCATTATACTACTGAAGATTTTAACAAAATTTTATTTGATAACCTTTCCCTTTTAGATTGACTCACTAATCTTATTCTGGTATTACAATCCTATTTATTAAAAAGACAAAACATAGTTCAATATGAAGGTTTCTCATCTAATCCATATATAGAGACCTCAGGGGTCAGTATTGGGTCCAAGTCTTTTGGGCCTTTACATTAACGACCTTTCTGTTTACAACTCGGCCTCACAAACCTTAGGAATGATTTCAAGTACAGTAGAACCTCGATTATCCGAGGTAATGTGGGGAAGAGGTACCTCGGATAATCGAAAACTCGGATAACACGGAACCAATGAAAATTTCAAAATTTTTAATTATTTTTCATGCGTTTAAAGTGTTAGAATAATATTAAATGACAAAAATGGACGAAATTTTAAATGCAATGATCACAAATAGTGGTTTTGTAAAATTTATTTTATTTAATTTTTCCAAATTTAGTCGCTCGATCCGTTTTATCCGAGTTATTCCGCATTATCCGAGCATGTTTAGTGCCTCGGATAATCCGGAATCTCGGATAATCGAGGCTCGGATAACCGAGGTTCTACTGTAATATAAAACACTTTAAAGATATAAAAGTTCTTAAAGACCTTTTTAACTCACTTGTCTGACCTAAAACCGAATACGTACCACATATATGGGATCCACATTTCGAAAAAAATGAGTACCTTGAGAAAATACAAAAAATTTTTTTAAAATATTGCTATCTTCTTCTTCACCATCAATATCGTGAGCGTGGTTACCCATATATTGAGCTTTGCAAGGAATTCAATGTTACTTTATAATTATTTAAAACACATGCATAAGAACAAAGTACTCTTTGACAATTGTATTTAACAGTAAGCACTAGTGCCAGTCAAGATCATCTGATTGTAGGCTATGCTATTTTGCAAAAAAAATAAATAAAATTAAGGAGTACAAACATTACTGAAAATTAATTTAGGCAACAGTGGGATTCTAAAAAAGGGACATAGTGTCATTTTACATTACTGAAGATTTATTTAAATTATAATAAGATTATAAAAAGGGGTTAGTGACAATTTACATTACTGAAGATTCATTTAAATAACAATTAGATCTTTCAAAGGGGGTTAGTGACTATTGATATTACTGAAGATTTACTTAAAAATATGATCTTTATAAGGGGGTTAGTGACAATTTACATTATTGAAAATTTAGTTAAACATCATTAATGGGATCTTAAAAAAACTATCAATGTTTACTATACTTTCATTTTTCATGAAATAATTTATTTTGAGAGTTATTCTTTATGACCCTGAAATGATTTATTTAAATAATATGATTTTGAAAAGGGAGTTGTCTAAATTTACATTACTGACGATTTATTTAAACAGCAATAGGATTTTAAAAAATGGGTTAGTGACGATTTACATTACTGAAGATTAATTTAACTAACAATGGGAACTTAAAAAGAGGATTAGTAATAATTTACATTACTGAAGATTCATATAAGTAACAATAGGATCTTAAAAAAGGGGGATTAGATAACTTACATTACTGAAGATTTATTTAAATAACAATGAGATTTTAGAAAAAAGGTTGGTGATAATTTACTTTACTGAAGATTTACTTAAATAACAATAAGACATTAAGAAGGTGATTAGTGTCAATTTACATTACTGAAGATTTATTTAAATAATAACATGAGTTTAAAAAGGGGGTTAGTCTAAATTTATATTACTGAAGATTAATTTAAGTAACAATGGGAACATAAAAAGGGGGGGGGGGTTAGTGACAATTTACATTACTGAAGATTTATTTAAATAACAATGGGATTCTAAAAAAGGGATTAGTGGCAATTTACATTACTGAAGGTTTATTTGAATAACAATGTGATCTTAGGAAAGGAGTTAGTAACAATTTACATTAGTGAAGATTAATTTAAGTAACAATAGGAACTTAAAAAGGGGATTATTAACAATTTATATTACTGAAGATTTATTTAAGTAACAATGGAATTTTAAAAAGGGATTAGTGACAATTTACATTACTGAAGACTATTTTAACAATAATAAGATTTTAAAGAGGGGGTTAGTAATAATTTACATTACTGATGATTAATTTATGAAACATTGGGATTTTAAAAAATGAATTAGTGACAATTTACATTACTGAAGATTATTCAACTTACAATGAAATCCTAACAAACGAAGATATTTACTATTAAACTACTGAACTTTTAAATCTAGTTTTAATATTAAAAAATACCTTCCTAGGCGCATTAAATTAAACAAAATATCATTTCAGAGCATGAAGCTGAAAAAACACGAGGAACTCGAAACGCCGACGTTCACAACCAGCATTCCTATTGAAGTGAATGATGATTAAAAATTAAGTTCAACATTACTTGAGTCTTCAAACACATCAAGAAGATCGACAACATCATCGACAAAAAGCGCAGGATCGAAATTTTCTCGTCGTCGTTGTTGTCGAATCTTAAAAAAAAGAACTTCTTTTCCTGTTTTTTCATTTCAAATGTAAAACGCGGTCCAATCTTTACTAGCTTCTTTAATTTTGTTACATAAATGAAAAAAAGTAATTCTCAAGTGAGAATTTTTCAATCTCTAATCGAAATGAAAATGACCTAATTTTTCGCTAAACGCATATTTTTACGTATCGCTTCTACGTAAAATCGTTTTTTTTTTAAAACAAAATATCGCCTAAGATTTTCAATAATCGACAATATTTTTCTATATTATATCACAACAAAAAAGAATGCGTATCCGTCCTGAATGGAATTTAATTCCAAGGCAATTTGAAAGCGAAAAACAAAATGAATTTTGCATTAAAAGAAAATTGTAGGATTCTTGTTTTGTGAAAATGTAACCGGTTTTATTCATTTTTCTTAGAATTGTCAAAAAAACGTAGAATATTTTTTCAAAAATATGTTTCGACGCTTTATAAAAAAATTAATGTAGACAGAATTTTTTTTTATTAGGGCGAGAAGAGAAAAATTTCGTACTAAAATAACAAAAAATATGTATATAATTTATATATTTCTAAATAGAGAATATTCTCGAAAATTTTACAATTTACTATTTTGTAACAAAAACGGTTAAAAAAGAAAAAGGGGTTTTATTTCAAAGAAATGTTACGATTTTTAGGCGGGAAAAAAGTATTTCTTCTTTAGCAATTTTTTTCGTTAAAAATAGTTTTTATATTTTTCGTTTGAATGAATTCGTTTTTTTCTGTTAATTTTGCATTTATAAAGTTTTTTGTTTAGCTCGTGTGGAAAGTAAAAAAATAAATAAAATCAAAATACGTATTAAAAAACTATGCGTAATAATTGGATTTGCATTTATTTTGCTTTCGTAAATTTCTCAACAAGTCAATTACAAAAAGAAAAAATTTTTAAGGCTTGTGAAAAACCGGGTTTTCGTTTTCTATTTTTTTTTAAGGGGGAAAATAAAAAAAAGTTGCTTTTTAAAAACAAGCAAAGAAGGTATTTATAAATGTCGCTTTGATTTTGTAAGATTTTCCTATACGAGGAGGAAATAAAAAATTTGATCGCTATCGTATTATTAATTATTATATAAATAAAAAAAATATATATTATTATTAATTATTAATTATATTATTGTATTACTGCAACTTTGGTTTATACTCATAGAAAAATATACCAGTGTTTACAGTATATTTGTTGATAATTTTCCCTTTTCCTTTTTTGAATATTTTTCATTTTTAAATTTCGCGCCTTTTTTCTTACCTTACGGGTTACAATGATGAATTTTATCAATTTTATAAATTTTATTTATTTAAATTATTTTCAACCGAAGAAGTAAAGATAAGTACAAAAATATCGATTATTTTTGTAAATTGAAAAATTTTTTAAATAGAAATTCCCCTTCCATGATTTGTCCATTCATAAAATAGAATTAGTAGAATGTCGCCATCTTGACTACAGTAGTCAAATGAGCGACTTTCGTTAAGACTTGTTTGGAATTGAAGAAAAAAAATGTATTTTGCCTAAAGTGGGGTAAATAAATAATATAAAAATTCAATTTTTAGTATTTTTTGAACCCTTTTTTTAAGAAAATTTAAATGAAATAAACCGAGAAGAATTTAAATACAAGTTAAAAATTTGATGTCGTTTGTCAAATACGCAGTGGACAGCTGATCGCTCGACACGACGGATTGTCGAGACGTTTATTTGCCTTTTTAAAATAGTAATATAAGATAAGAGAAAAAAAACGCTTTTCAAGTGCCTTAGGAAAAAAAAGTAAACCCTAAAATATTGTGATTTTATTTCCAATAAATGACAATTTGAGAGGAGAAAAAAACTTTTGGAAATTATTTCCAGTAATTTTTCAATTAGTCAATTGAGGTGCCAAGTTTTCGAGACTTTTCCCGACCTTAATGGTTGCCGTTCGGTGAGTTAAAAAATTTTTTTCACTTTAAAATTTTCATTTCTTTACACGTCTCTAGTCCTCTTTTTTTAAGGGGGTGGAAAATTATTTTGAATTAAAAAATTGATCAACAATTTATGAAAAATATTTCCTAGCGATTAAGTGACAAAATTTCAACCAATTCCTTCCAAGTGACACACACGAAAATATCACTTGTGCAATGGAATGCGCCACTTGGGGGATTGCAAATATAATAACACAATTTTTTGGCACTTGCAGTAAACATGTGAAAATTGTTTCTTTTATAAATTTGGCAAAAAGATTAATTTTCGTTTGAAATTATAAACTGAGTTCCGGTTATTATTTTTAATTTTTTTTAAGGTTAGATTATACACTAAGAGTGAGATTTATAAATATTTGGGTTTTCATTTGAGAAAATAAATTTATTCCTAAATGTTCACTTTAGTTTTAGTGATATGGTTAATAAAATACAATTAATTAGCAATTATGGAAAATAATTAAATGTTTAAATATTCGAATCGAGGAGGAAAATTTTTTAAAATATAGTGTTTTTTTTCTATAGAAAAAACACTATATTTTAAAAATTTTTACTGATAGGTATATAGACAATTTTTTTTCTTTTGTTAAATAATTAAAAAGAGATAAATTACCAGTATCTAATGTTTTGTCTGATGTAAAATGACAGACAGTGATGGAACGTTATTTTCACACGAGTTGGCATGGCATCAAATTTGACAATTAACATTCACGCGTATATACAATTTTTTTAGTCGCAATGAGAAAAATTCTAAAAATACAAAATTCTTTTTTGACATTTTTATAATTTATGAAAACTTAAAACATCTTCAGTTTTGGAAAAGGGGAATTATTTTTCAATTATTAAATTTTTTTATATTATAAAAAGTAGATTTGGATATTTGTCTGCTAGCCTTACATGCCTGCAGGTTGTCATGGTGACATACAAGAGTAAGAGAGTCTTTTAATTCACCATCTTTCTTACTCTTTACGTTTCCATGACAACCTGCAGGAGTAGGTTAGGTTACTGCTCCTTTTCTTCACTTATTTAAAAAAGAGGAAAAGGGTTCAAAAGTTAAAATTTTTTTCAAGTTTTAATATTTTACTAAAATTAATATTTGAAATAACTAAATTTGAATTAAATTTGAATTTTAAAATTAATTTTTAAATTTTTAAATTAATTTTAAAATTTAATTTTCTATTTGTAATATAGAAAAAGTTTTGAAATTTTCCAAAAAGAAAAAAAATTGCAATATTCGCCAGGTGCAAATGGTTTATATATACATGTATAGAAAGTATTTCGCGATGAGGAATTAATTTACTGGTGGTTCAGTTAAAAGATGCGTGGCCGCTTGCCAAATCCGGATTCCTTTTGCTTTTTTCTTTTTTTTTTTTGACTTCTTGATTCGGTCCAGCTCATGCCAAATCTCTCGAGGATTTGAGTTTCGCTCTTATTATGTTAGCACCTCCAAATTGCTTAACACATCATCACTCTATTTTCATAAAATTCCAGACAATAACACAATTATAACATTTTCAATATTCTAGAGTGACAAATTTTTTTTCTATTTATTATTTCTACATTGGATTAAATAAAGTAAATGAAATAAATTCACCTAACCTTCGCCAAAAATCAGTCGTTTTTTAAGATAACGGTCATCTTGGTAGTTCGGACAAGCGCCACTAAGGCGCATAGATAAGAAAAAAAGAGGGGGGATAATAGTAAAAAAAAATTTTGATTCTAAATTATCCTAAAGAAGGATTGTGTTTTGGCTATCTGCTTTGCAAAAAGCTATTAAATCAACAAAAAAAAATCGTAACGAAGGGGGTATTAAATATTTTAACAGGCTTCGCAGTCATCTAGTAAAACCTAGTAAATCTAACCTAGTAAATCTAGTAAAACTTTTTTACATTATACTACTATTTGGGTACTTTTTTAGATTTCTGCCACTAAATGCTACTATTTCTGCTTTTTTTTGAGAATTTCCACTACTTTAAATTCGCTAATACTAGAAATCAAAAAATTATTCTCAAAAATTAGAATTAAATTCTTTAAAATGATTCAATTATTTTAAAAAAATAATGAAAAAAAATCGAAAAAAAAAATTCGAAATTCAATTATTTTCAATATCTAGTATTTTCATAAAATTTCGCAAAAAAATTCAATTTTTTTAAAAAAATGGATAAAAATCATCCAAAATTCAATAATTTTCATTAATAATAAAATTTCCACAGGAATTCAATTACTAAGCATTTTTAAAAAAATTTCGAAAAAATCAATTATTTAACAAAATTTTTATACAATTCTTCCCAATAATTCAATTACTTTAACTAATAATAACATTTTTTATGAAAATTCAATTATTTAAAAAAAATTTCGATTAAATTCTAAGGAAAAATTTAATTATTTTCATAAATAATAAAACTCTTCGAAAAATTTCAATTATTTTTAATATTAGTTTAAATAGATTAAAAAAGAAATTCAATTATTTTCATAAATAAAGTTTTTCACAAAAATTCAATTATTTAAAATAATATTTTGATAATATTTACTATATTTCGAAAAAATTAATTATTTAAAACAATGTTTATAAAATTCTTATGAAGAATTCAATTATTTTCAAAAAAAAAAAAATTTTCACAGAAATTCAATTCTTTTTAAAACATTTTAATAAAATTTTTCGCAATAATTCAATTATTTTCATAAATAATAAAATTTCTGTCAATTATTTTTGAAAATTTTAATAAAATTCTTTCCAAGTATTCAATTATTTTTATAAATAACAAAATTTATTGCAGGATTTCAATTATTTTTAATACAATTTTACAGGAATTGTTCAAAAAAAATTTTCGAAAGGAATCAATTATTTTAAATAAAATGTTAATTAATTTTTTTTTGAAATAATTCAATTATTCTTTTAGATTTTAATAACATTTTTCCCAAGAATTCAATTATTTACATAAATAATTCTTCGAAAGAATTTAATTATGTTGATAAATAACAAAATTATACCCGAAAATTCTAGTATTTTGAGGCATTTTTATTAAATTCTTTGCAATAATTGAAATTTTTTTTTATAAATATTAAAATTCTTCTCAAGAATTCAATTATTTTTGAAAATTTTAATAAAATTTTTTGCAACTATTCAATTATTTTCATAAAGAATAATATTCATCGCAGGATTTCAATTATTTTTAATATTTTACGGAAATTGCTCAAAAAATGTAATTATTCTTAAAAATTTATTTTCAATTCCTCGAAAATATCAATTATTTAATAAAATGTTTTTTTTTTAAATTCTTTGAAAGAATTCAATTTATTATTTACAAAAGTATTAGAATTTTTCCCAGGAATTTAATTATTTTCAAATATTTTAATAAAATTGATCAAAAGAATTTATTTATTTTTAAAAGTATTAAATAATTTCTTCTTGGAAATTCAATTATTTATTATTAAAAAATTCTAATAAAATCGTTCGCAAGAATTCAATTATTCTCATAAATAATAAAATGCTGTTTAGGAATTGAATTATTTTCAAAAAAATTTAATAAAATTAATTTAATAGAATTCTTTGTAAAATTTAGGTAATTATTTTTAAAAACTTTTCGCAATTCAATGATTTTCAATATTTACGTTTTTCATAAATTTTCCAAACAGAAATCAATTATTAAAAATTTTTTTTTGTTAAAATCTTCGTAAGAATTGAATTATTTTCGCTTGGAAATAAAAATTCTTTTGGAATTCAATGATTTAAATTAGAATTTGTATAAAATTAGTCGAAAAAAATTAATTATTTAAAAATGTTTATAAAATTATTAGCAAGAATTAAATTAATTTTATAAATATTTAAATTCTTTCATGATTAATATGAAATTTGTTGCTGGAATTCAATTTATTAGCAGGATGAGAAAGAAGTAAATATTTTTGATGAAAATTGGGAAAAAGTCAGGAAAATAAAATATAGAATGTGATTTTTGTCAGTTTTGTGAAGTGTCTAAAACGAGTTTTTTTGTGGTCGTCAAGTATAATTTTTCGCTAGTTACTTTTTTACTATTTTTTTTTTAGTTTGAAAGCTACTTTTTGCTACTTTTTTAAAAATTAATTATCGAGTGCGAAGTCTGCTATTACATATTACTGAAGAATATTCAACTAACAATTAAAACGGTAAAAAGGGGTTTTTGACAATTTACATTACTGAAGATTATTCAACTTTCAATGAAATCGTTAAAAAGGGGTCATACTGACAATTTACATTACTGAAGATTTATTTTAAAAACAGTAGGATCCCAAAAAAGGGGGGTTAATGTCAATTTAAATTACTGAAGAATTTTGTAAATATCAATCGGTTTCTGAAAGAAGGGGGTACTAACTATTAAATTACTGAAGATTATAATTGGTAAAATAGAAGTTTCTAGAAAGACAGGTTGGGTAAAATTTTGGATTATATGAACGGTTGCACGTGCAATGGAGAATGTTAAAATTGGGGGGAGGTGAACACGTGCGAATGTGAAGGCGCGTGCCGTCTAATTATGTGGCACTTACACATCACACTCGTGCTTTCTATATCCGTGTAGAATGGCACGCAGCACAGGTGTCCAACAAATAAGGGGGTAGGGGAAACCTAAAGATTTTATTTTCTCTCCAAGAATTAGATCACAATCTATATGGACCTTGCGGTAGAGATTAAAATTTCCCTTAGGAATTATTTTTCTATTTTGAACCTAATTTTGAATCCTCTAAGAAATTTTCTCATCGGAAATTTTTGGGTCTCTTTTAGGAGCACAGGGTTAAATGGATTTTTTGTGCAATTTTTGTTAGATAGTTGGGAGGATAATGGAGGCCCGAGATGGGGGAGTGCACCTGCTCTAAAATTGCCATCATGCAGCTGTTCCATGAGCTGAAGCAGCAATTCCCAACACTCTCTGATCACATCGTTGCCGAGTGCATCGCCCAGGTATATTAAGGGTGTCCGTCTCATCGTTGCATCGACGTTCTACTACTACTACCCCCTCATAACAACTTCAACGCTCCGATGATAACAATTATTTCCTTCGAACAACGACAATATTTCCTGATTGTACAAAAAGGCCTTCCCGCATGAGAGTGATATACATGTGCGTCTTATTTTTCTAATATATTATCCTATATCCTTGTAGCTTTTAGGAGTACAAACACCTTTTTTATTAAGCATGAAAAGCATGAAATATGTTTTGTCCAAGTGAAAGTAAAACTAGTCCAGTTGAAGGGTTTATAATCATAAAAATTCTTTAGGAAGGACATAATAAGGAGACATGTGCAAGAAGTCTACGAGAAGCGCAAGAACGTCGTCCTTCGCCGGGAGCGTTCCCACCGCCTGGACCGAGCCAGGAACAGGGACGTGGTATCGCTATGAGTCAAGAACAAGTAGCGATTATTTCACAAGCACGTCCTCATAGGCCTGGTGTTCTTGACATTGGATCAAGTCGTCGTATCGTTAATTGTACCCGAGTTCCGCCTATTAATTTCACACAGTCATTGGATTCAGGAACATATTGCAGTCAGGAGATTGAACCCACTGGTTTTGAACTCAATGTCAATGTGGCTTGCAGTCCAGTGAAAACTACAGGTAAGACTATGTACAATCTAAATATATAGAGTTGTTCTGATGGAATTTTTTTTCGTTTAAAAAATCATAATTAGTAACAAACCACATTAGTCATAGACGTTTCGACAATACACCCTTTTCCTCACCTTCCTTAAAGCTACCATTCCATCCTGAACATCCTTACTGATGTTCTTCTGCTTTTTGCAAGCACGCCACATGCCTTCCAGTATTTTAGGGATCAAGTCGACTTGCTCAACAACATTCTTCTCAAAGCTGCTAAGTTCCCTATCCGCAGAATTTTTGTTTTGGCCATCTCAATGATGAACTAGCTTTAATCATTGATTAACTTTTAATTGAGGTTGGTGTAATGAGCCCTAAATATCTAAGTTCTAATTACTTTTCGGTTTAGGTTTCGGATTGCCGAGCGCGCCTCACAGGAGCGAGATCGTCTTGGAGCCTCGTCCGCACTACACGGAGCCGTTCATGAACCTGAGTCTTCCGCTAACGACTGAACAGAGTCGTAGTTTCACGTCCGTTAGTCTGACCCTACGACCGCCAAATTCGGAAGCACAGTCACCAATTGGATCGAGTTTGACTTATTCGACATCGTCGTCAAATCCACGGGGTTTCCAGAGTCGAGTGCAAATCAGCATTGGACCGGGAACAGTCACTTCGGCGCGTATCCGACCTCCAATGGGTCCCACAAGACCCAGCAGCCTTCTACCCACGGATCAGTACAATTTACGTCGACCTTCTGGTCTTCCATTGGGACCACCGAGTCAATTGTCCCGGCCGACGATGACAATGAGCGCGCCAACAACACCCTCAATGGCACCATCCTCCTCCCTTCATGCACACTCATCGGCGACGAGTTTACCCACAACTCCCCTGGGGGCGCAAGGATCTCTTGTGCCCTCATCGGAAGACCTGACGAAAATCGATCAAGCCTTATCGCTAATGACTGAGAATCAACGGCAATTGATCGCCGAGCAATTGGAGAGGAAGGACCGACTTGCCCGTGAGGTCGAGGCTGAGAAATTGAGACTCGAGTCCATGAAGATGGAAATCGAGTTACTCTTGCGACCGTTTGACGCTACCATGTCACCCGAGGTATAATTTTTAGAATTAATAAGAAAATTCTGAATTTTTTTCTTTTTGTTTGCCTCATAAATTATGAATTACCACGAATTCTAAAAAAACCTTAAATTTTTTCTATTTCTGACAATAATTTCTTTTAAATGACTTCATTCTATTGAAGAACTGACATAAACTTATTGCTTATAAATCATTTAATAAAGTATTTTTTTTAAATTTTAATTTCAATTTTGTTGAAATTAGTTTCAATTTTAAAAAATTTAACTCAATTCTTTGAAAGAATTCAACTACTTATCTTAATGAATATCAAAATTCTTTCCAGGAATTCAATTATTTTCAAAAATTAAAATAAAATTCTTGTCAAGATTTCAATTATCTTTAAAAATAACAAAATGCTTCGCCGAATTTTTAATTATATTCAGGAATTTTTATAAAATTCATTGTCAAATTCAATTATTTTCATAAATAACAATATTCATCACAAGAATTCAATTATTTTCAAAAGTAATAAAATTCTTTGGAGAAATTCAATTATTTTCAAAAAATCTAAAAAAAAAAATGGTGAACAATTCAATTATTTTTATAAATAATTAGCAAAATTCTTCATCGAAATTCAATTATTTTCAGAAATTGTAATCAAATTCTTGTCCAAATTTCAATTATTATCATAAATAATAGAATTCATCACAAGAATTCAATTATTTACAAAAATTTTAATAAAATTCATGACAAAATTTCAATTATTTTTAAAAATTTTAAGAAAATGGCAAAAATTCAATTATTTTTAAAAAAATTTCTTAATTCAATGGTTTTCTATGTTCTACTATTTTAATAAAATTTCCCAAAAGAATTCAATTATTAAACAAAAATTTTGATAATATTCTACACAAACATTCAATTATTTTCATAAACAATACAAATTTCCCAGGAATTCAATTATTAATAATAGAATTTGCATAAATTTTTTCGAATAAATCAAATGTTTTTAAACTTGGCATTAAATTAACCGCAATAATTCAATTATTTTCATAAATTTTAAAATTTCTTTCAAAGATTTCTAGAAAAATTTTAATTAAAAACACTATAAAATAAAAATTGAATTTTGGATAACTTACAAATAATTATGTTCAAAAATCTTTTTTAATTCTTGTCAAAAAATAATATTCAAAATTCAAAAAATAATAAAAATTTGTCAAAATATCAATTATCTTTAAAAATAATAAAATTCTTTTCCAAAATATCAATTATCTTCAAAAATAGTAAAATTCTTTTCCAAAATTCAATTATTTTCAAAAATTTACCTCAATTTAATATCTACTATTTTAATAAAATTGCCGAAAGAATTCAATTATTTAGAAAAATAGAGATAAATTTCTACGCAAATTAACACAAATTCAATTATTTTGAAAAGTAATAAAATTTTTCACAGGGATTCAATTATTTTGAAAAATAATCAAATTCTTTGTAGGAATTCAATTATTTTTATAAATAATAAAACTCATCGCAGAATTTCAATTATTTTTAATAAAATTTTAATCGAATTCCTCGAAAAATGGAATTATTCTTAAACATTATATTAAGATTTGTCGTAAAAGTTCAAATATTTAAAAATTTTTTAATAAAATCTTTTATGAGAATTTAATTTTGAGAAACATTCAATTATTCAATATATTATTTATTTTTTTATTTAAATAATTGAATTTTCGTAGAATTTTCTAATAAAAATTTATTTAAAAATGAATTTCAATTAAAATTTGAGATAATAATTGAATAAATTAAATGCATTACAGCCTGAATTTTTTGAAATAATTGAATTTTAAAAAGGTTTCAAATTAAAATTTTTGAAAATTTGAATTTTTCATAATTTTAATTAACAATTCTGAAGAATTAATTGTTTTGAAAAAGTTTACTTGAATTTTTTTTTTTGAAATTATTTCAAGTTTTTATTTTCTAAATAGTTAATTGCAGAATTTTCAAATAATCGAAATTTTGTAAAATTAAATTGTAAACAAATGGATTTGAAAATTCTCAACAAACTTTTTCAGGAATGTTTAGAAATGATTGATAATTTTTTTTTTATTGAAGAATTTTAATAAAATTTTTGAAAGCAATTACATTTTTTGAAGAATTTTATTATATTTTATTTTAGAAATTTGTGAAATGGAATTGAATTCTTGCAAAAAATTTTTGAAATTAATTACATTTTTCGAGGAATTCATTTAAAATTATAATTAAAAATAATTGAAATTCTACGAAAAACTTTATAATTTATGAAAATAATTGATCTCGTACACAACGTATTTTATTACATTTTTTTAAATAATTGAATTTATGTGAAAAGTTTTATTATACTTTATTATATACTTTTAAAAATAATTGAATTCTTGCGAAAAACTTTATTAAAATTTTGTGTAAATAATTTGATTTTTTCTGAAAAATTTTATGGAAATTAAAATTATTATAAAACATATCTTCATGTTTTACAATAATAATAATTTTCTTATAAGTTGTTGAATTTCAAAAATGGTTGAATTTAATATTTTTGAAAATCTTAATTGCTATGAAAAAAATAATAGATAATTAAATAAAATATTTATTTAAATAAGAATTGATGTTTTCGAATAATTTTATATTTTTTTGAGTAACATTTTTTGAGTATAATTATTATTTTTAGAGTGAATTAGAATATTCTTTAATGTTAGTGAAAAATAGTCAAAATTTTTTCTGGAAATCAGGGAAAAACAAAATTAATTTTTTGCGGTAACCCTGAGCTACCACCTAAGATAATTTACCTAGATCCAATTTCTTTTAGGCCTACAAGCAGAAATTACAGAGGGAAATATTCCAACTACAAGTCGAGTGTAACAAAATGGCGAACGAAATTGATCAGAATTCGGAACCAGGCGGTGAGGAAGAAACTTTTTAATTGAAGAAATTTGAGAAAAAAAATAAATTTTTCGCTATAATAATTATTATTTTAATTTTCAGTTGCAGTTAGAGATGCGAATGAAGAATTTTATCGTGGCATTTACACGGGGCAACCTTTCGGCCCAAGAACGGCGTTAATACCACCGCCATTGCCTGCGGAGCCACCAGCGTGGCAAGTGCCAATTGACAGAGGCAATCCAGAAGATAGGGATGGACCCTCCTGGGTCTGTCGAATGTGCACATTCAAAAATCATCCACTAATGAAGAGATGCGAGCAATGCGATCTATTGCGAATAATGCCATCACTATCGTCAGGTAGGAATTTCGCGAAATTCCCGCTCGAATCTCAACCACCAAATAATTGCTCGACGAGTGGATTTCTCGGACCGAGACCGACCTCCGAGTCCAAAGACACTTCTCGCAAATAATAATTATTACAATCAATGGGAAAATGAAAAAAAAAATTAAGGAAAGAAAATTATTTACCTCGAAAGGGAAAAAAAATTATTTTTCGAATTAAGAAGAAAATATTAGAAAGAGATAAAATTATTTCCCTAAATGACGAAGCAAAAATTTTGTATATATATTTACCGACATCGGAGGTTGTGAAACTCGTGTAATTTTTTTTGTGTGTGTTTTGTATTTAATCGCATGCAATTTTAGAATGAATTGGACAAAAATAATTTATTAATAGTACAGTCTAGATTTTTTATTTTTTAAATTGAAAATTTTAAACATTAACATTTTATTTAAAATAATTTTTATCCTTCCGTGTAATATATATTTTCGATTCAAGGAAGAAAGAATTCTTTCTTCCTTGAATCGAAAATATAAATTATTTAATTAATAATTATTTATTTAATTAATTATTTAATTAATAATTTATATTTTCGATTCAAGAAAGAAAGAATTCTTTCTTCCTTGAATCGAAAATATGATTTATTTAATTAATAATTGTTTAATTATTTAATTAATTAATTATTTAATTAATAATTTATATTTTCGATTCAAGAAAGAAAGAATTCTTTCTTCCTTGAATCGTAAATATAAATTATTAATTAATATTTTATATTATTAAGAAAATTACAAAAAAGTGTTGTTGTAAATTATTTTTAATATAAAAATTCAAAAATACGCTCCTAGACTAAATTTTTTCCGTCCGAATAGTTTGTGTCCAATTCTTTCTTCAGTTGATAAATAATTAACGAAATAATGACGCCTTTGAAATCTAAGTGAGAATTATTATCTAACGGCATGAAGTGATTTGTAATAATATTTGTTACACAATTGACCAAAATGACGTTAACTAATATAGCGATTAATACCAAATAATCAAATTGAATAAGTGCCTGTATGTATTTTTCAAAATGAAATTGTAAATGTTATACTCAACTTTTTTTAGAGTAACTGATATATTTAATTTATTAAATATATAAAATATGCAGATTTATTAATAAATTGAAAATCGCAATAATTAGATATTTACAGTATATGAAGTGGAATATTCTTTTATTATATCCCAGATATATAAAATTTAATCGCGTATAAATTTTAAATTAGTAAAAATTCATTTTAGGGAATATTTAACTATTTAAATAATTAATAAAAATTTTAATTATCAGTTAATTATTCATATTTTTTTTATACTTTATTATATTATTATAATAAATTTTATTTATTTTATTTATTATATTTAAAAAGAATCGGACAATCCAAAAAATAGTCCAACTATATATTTTTGTATTTTTAAAATAAAAAAATCCTCAACTTTTCAATTTTTTTTTTAAAGCGAAAAATAACTGTAAATCTTTCAATAATTGTGTTTGAATCATTTTCTAAGAAAATTCAATTTTCCAAATACATTTATAATAAAAATCTTTTTTTATTGCAAATTTACAAAAATAATTGAATTTTATCAAAAATGTTAATGAAAACTCTCTAAATTGTAAATTTAAAAATGAAAATTAATTTTAAAAATAACTTCTAATTTTTTAAAATTCAATATTTTCAGTATTTTTAATTGCATATTTCCGAAAATTCAAATATGCACAAAAAATAATAACTTTTTAGAATTATTTTTTTAAAAACATTTTGATGAAAAAAATCGTGTTTCAAATTTTTAATTATAATTCATCAAAAAAATTCATTAGTTTTTTTTTAATTATATACGAAAATTCTTTTAAAAAAATTCAATTATTTTTGAAAAATTAGATTAAAATATATTTATTATTTAATTCCTAAAAAATAATTGAATTGTTTCGAAGTTTTTGGTTTGAATTTTTGAAAATAATTGAATTTTTTAAAGGAATTTTATTAGAAATTTTGAAAATAATGGAGTTTTTAAAAGAATTTCATTAAAATTGTCAACAGTAATTGAATTTATATTAAAATTCTTGAAAATAATTGAATTTAATTATTATTTTTAAAAATAATTTTATTCTTTCGAGAAATTTTGTTAAAATTGTATTGAAAATAATTGAATTGGTCTAAAAAATTATGAGAATAATGAAATTCTTGCGAAAAATTTTATTAAAATTTTTGAATAATAATAAACAAGAATAGTTCATATTATGAACTTAATAAGTGAATTCTTTTTAAATTTTGAATTTGTCATCATTAAAAAATTGATATTTATTCTTAAAAACATAAAATTTTTTAATTTACAAAATAATAATAAATGGAATATCACGATTTACATTACTGAAGATTTATTTAAAAAATTACTTATTGAAAAATTAGAAAAGAAAAATAAAACTTGATTTAAAAGTTTAGTAATTTTTTCGTAAAATTAAAATTCATTTAAAAAAAGAAAGAGAATATTAATTAAAATACTGTTTTAAAATGTTTTGCTTTGATTTAATTTTATTGTTTTATAGTTTGTGTAAAATCATAATTGAATTTTGGATTTTTTTAAACTTAAATAATTCAGTTTTGTTAATTTTAATTAATTAATTTAATTAACTTAATTTTTTTTAATTTTTCCCCAGTTCCCATCTTTCATCCATCTTTCACCCTGACCATTCTCATGGTTCAATTCGTCGTTGCTTTGCTTCAGAGAATTAATTCGTTATTTATTCTCTTAAATTACTGAAGATTTTTTCTTTTACAAGAAACCGCTTTTTTTGTAGCACCAAAAAGAAAACTATCTCTCATTTCGTAAAAATATTTCCCTCATTCTTTCTTTTGCAGGCGAAACACAGGATATTCACATAAGAGTGACGCATCATCACAACTTTTCACCTCGTAAGTAATCTGCAAAAAAAAAAAAAACAGAAAAAAAATCTCTTCGCCGAATGTTTAATTAAAAAAACAATTTCTCTTATTTCAGGAACCGTTCACAGTTGGGTCGTTTGACGTCAACTTAATTAGCGAAATATCTGAGAAAACTGTAAATAATTAATTTAATTAATTAAAAAAAAAAGAACGAAACAATTTATTCCCATAAAAATGAGAAAAAAACCTACATTTTTAAATTAAGATGACTGACAGATTGTGAATATTGTAATTATTTAATTTTTCTATTGACCTTAGAGTACATAATTTTTTTTTTTTGCTCTTACTGAAAAAATTAAAATTTTTTTCTACATATTTTAAATACAAGAAAATGTATGTAACAATTTTTTTCGAAAACACGAAAATGGAATTTATCATTCTTTTTGAAATTTGTTTTTTTAATAGCTAAAAAAATAATTGTATTTATATAATTTAGAATCCAAGAAAAAAGTTGAAATAAATCTTTTTTTTTGTTTGTTACCTGAAAATTATATATTTAAATAAATTTTGTCCTCTTCTTAAAAAAAAAAATTATATTGCCGTTCCTCGCTCCAAATTGAGTTTTGTCTCTCTCGTGTGCTCGCCATAGAAACGTTCCAATTTTTGATTGAATTTTGCATTTCTCTCGTTAATATAATCAATATCGGCGTCATCATTATGAGTTCGCCTTCTACTGTATTTATTTCTTCTAGCGATTCTGCAAATAAAGAAAAGATTTTTTTTTAAATTAAATGTTAATAATAAATAACAAATAATAAATAATAGTTAAAGTATTAAAATATAGAGAAAATATTTAAAATATCGAACGTACTGTTTTTCCAAATCGTCCACCATTTTATCAACAGCGTCTTTTTTATCCTCATGTAAACCATGTAAAATTGTATTTCGATCGCCGTAAAATGCGGCTCCAAGTTTTTCCTTTGCATCCTCGTAAGACTCCATATTTGGCTTGATTCCCTTAATATTTCGATTGTATTGTCGAAATGTTGCTTGCTCATAATCCGAGAAACCTGGATCGGGATTTTTTTTCTTCTGCTTACGTAAAAGGCGTTCGGCCTCCAAAGCTTCTGTGTTTAAAAGCTTCACTCTATCGTAATCCAAACCCTAAAAAATTTTCAAATTATCAATTTTTAAATTTTCCTTTGGTATATATGTAAATTAATATTTATATAAAATTTATTGTTTTTGGAAAAAAAAATTTTACCTTCTCTTCAGCATCATTTCGCGCTGCTTCATCTTGCAAAATCCAGTCTGCTTGACGTTTACGTGATTCCCAATTTTTTGGCAAATTATTCCTCTTGTCTTCCTCAACAACTGCTTTGTGATTTTGTGTTCTTGCTTCATTCTAAACGAGAATTTTCAAAATATGTATTCAATTATTTTCATAAATAATAGTATTTATCATAAGAATTCAATTATTTTCAAAAATTTTTAATAAAATTCTTGTCAAAATTTCAATTTTTATAAAATTTTAATAAAATTCTTGTAACAATTTCAATTATTATATCAAAACTTTTCATAATTCAATGATTTTTAATATTCTACTGTTTTAATAACATTTACCAAAAGAATTTAATTATTAAACAAAAATTTTGATAATATTCGACACAAACATTCAATTATTTTCCAAAAAAATAAAAATTTTACAGAAATTCAATTATTTAAAATAGAATTTGCATAAATTTTTTCGAAAAAATTAAATGTTTTAAAATTTGGCACTCAATTCTTTGCAATAATTCAATTATTTTCATAAATTTTAAAATTCCTTTTAAGGATTTCTAGAAGAATTTTGTAGTTAAAAATACTAAAAAAAATTGAATTTTGGAAAATTGACAAATGATTGCAGAAATTTAATTATTTTCTAAAGTAATAAAATTCTCCGTAGGACTTTAATTATTATGTTCAAAATTTTTTTTCAATTCTTGTCAAAATGTCAATTATCTTTAGAAATAATAAAATTCTTTTCCAAAATTCAATTATTTTTAAAAATATTAATAAAATTCTTGTCGAAATTTCAATTATTTTCAGAAGTTTTAATAACATTCTTTGCAAAATTTCAATTATTTTAAAAAATTTTCCTTAATTCAATGAATTTTAATATCTATACTGATTTAATAAACTTTTTCAAAAGAATTCAATTATTTTAAAAAAAATGTTGATAAAATTTTAAGCAAACATTTAATTATTTCCATAAATAATAATAATTTCACAGGAATTCAATTGTTTAATTTTTTTTATAAATTTCTTCGCAAGAATTCAATTATTTTCAAAATTAATAAAAATTTCCGTATAAATTCAATTATTTTCAAAATTAATAAAATTCTTCCCAAAAATTAATAAAATTCTTCACAAAAATTCAATTATTTTCAAAAAATTTAAAAAAAATTGTCAACATTTTAATTACTATTATAAATGAATAGCAAAATTATTCGATAAAATTTAATTATTTTCTGGAATTTTAAAAAAATTCATTGCAAAATTCAATTATTTTCCAATATTTTAATAAAATTTATGGCAAAATTTCAATTATTTAAAATTTTTTTAATTATTTTCATAAATAACAATATTCATCACAAGAAATCAATTATTTTCAAAATTAATAAAATTCTTCGGAGAAATTCAATTATTTTCAAAAAATCTTAAAAAAAATGTCGTCAACATTTCAATTATATTTATAAATAGCAAAATTCTTAGACAAATTTCAATTATTTTCAGGAATTTTAATAAAATTCATTGTATAATTCAAATATTTTCATAAATAATTGTATTCATCATAAGAATTCAATTATTTAAAAAGAATTTAAGAAAATTCAATTATTTAAAAAAAAATTTAATAAAATTTCCCCAAAGAATTCAATTATTTGAAAACAATTTTGACAAAATTCTACTTAAATATTCAATTATTTTCTAAAATAATGAAAATTTTACAGGAATTCAATTATTAAATATTGAATTTGCATAAATTTTTTCGAAAAAAATTAATTGTTTTGAAACTTTTTTATAAAAAATTCTTCGCAATATTTCAATTATTTTCATAAATAATAAAACTCATTGCAGAATTTCAATTATTTTTAATACAATTTTAATCAAATTGCTCGAAAAATGTGAATTATTCTTAAAAATTTTATTAAAATTCCTTGAAGGAATGCAATTATTTAAAAATTTGTTGATAAAATTACGTATAGGAATTCAATTTTAATTCAATTATTCAATAAATTATCTATGTTTGTATTTAAATAATTGAATTCTCGTAGAATTTTCTAATAAAAATTGATTGAAAAATCAAGTTTAGTTAAAGTTTTGGAGATAATAATTGAATTTTGGAGCAGTTACTAATAATTGCAATTTTCAGTAATAATTGAATTTCGTAAAGGTTTCAAATTAAAATCTTCGAAAATTACATTTTAAATTAGAAACGAGTTAATTTTTAATGTATTTATATAAAAAGAATAACTTTCTGAAAAATTTTGAGGTTAGGAATTTCTTACCCGTTTTAAATGAAGTTCTTTTAATTTTTTCATTCGCTCCGCTCGTCGTTCCTCGAGTGTTTTTCCACCACTAGTCGTTGGTTCACTCATTTTTCCTTTTTTTAAAAATATTTTTTCAACTAACAATGGACAAAAATAACGATAATTAGTTTACAAAAATTGAAAACGTAAGTTGAGGGTAAAACGTCAAAACAAACGAAACGAGTGACGCAGAGTGACAAGTTCTTGGAAAAATGATTCACTGTCGGTAAAGTAGATTTTCTTCTACAAACTTAAGTTTTTACTCGATAGATGGATAAGATAAGAATGATAAAATGACGTCACAATGTGACTCAGTTTTTCGTATTACTAACTTCTTCTGTCAAACAGAATCATTATCTCTCTGTAGAATTTAGTAAAAATTCTGATAATTAGCTAGTATTTGAAGTTTATATAATTTTCTGAATTCATAATTTTCCCCCTTTTTTTCTAAAGTAAAGTTTTCAAAACAAAAAAATAATCAAAAACATTAAAAATGTTCGCGAGTGGACCGAATTATACGAAACTAAAGACAAATTTAAGGTTAGCGATTAATAGATTAAAATTACTTGAAAAGAAAAAATCAGAATTAGCACAAAAGGCGAGAAAAGAAATTGCCGATTATATTGCAGCGGGAAAAGTTGAGAGAGCAAGAATTCGAGTTGAACATATTATTCGCGAAGATTATGTCGTTGAGGCCTTTGAAATAATGGAAATGTACTGCGATTTATTACTTGCAAGATTTGGATTAATTCAACAAATGAAGTAAGTTTCGTCATTGTTTGAAAATTATATACACCTGTATTTTATTTCTATTTTACATAATATGCGCATTTTCCTAATACTAATTTTCATTGTTTTTTGAGTTCTTTTTACAGGATTTGGAAAAATTTCGGATATTCGGAGAGAAAAAGTTTAAAAAGTTTTATGAAAAATTATAATTAAAAAAGTAAAAAGTGTTTTTATACTTCAATTGGGTATACTTTTCACTATACTACTGAAGATTTGTTACTAAAAATAAAAAAATGGAATTTATTTAGGTAACTGGGGTTTCTAAAAAGATAAGGCTATTATATTACTATAAATTCATAGTGAAAATATTTTGGGGACAAAATTAAATTTCTGACATAATAACATCATAAGACTTGTAATTTCTTGACCAAAGGCCACAACAAGATTCCAACTATTATATTACTGGAGATTATTCAACTTTCAATAAACCTCTCAACAGAGGGTACTGACTATTATGCTACTGAAGATTATTTAAGTTTCAATAAACCTCTAAACGGGGGGTACTGACTATTATACTACTGAAGATTATTTAATAAGTTACCACCTCAAAAGGGGGTACTGACTATTATACTACTGAAGATTATTTAATAAGTTACCACCTCAAAAGGGGGTACTGACTATTATACTATTGAAGATTATTTAATAAGTTACCACCTTAAAGGGGGTACTGACTATTATACTACTGAAGATTATTAAAAAAAAACCTCGAAACAGGGGGTACTGACTGTTATACTACTGAAGATTATTCAACTAACAATTAAATCGTTAAAAAGGGGTTACTGACAATTTACATTACTGAAGATTTATTTAAATAACAATGGTATCCTAAAGAGGGGGGTATTACACAAAGTGCGTAATCTGCTTTTGTATTTCATGAAATTTCCAAAAATACTGGACAAAATGACGACATATTAACTATTATATAACTGAAGATTATGCAACTACCAATTAAATCGTTAAAAATGGGTTTATGACAATTTACAATACTGAAGATTTATTTGAATAACAATGGCATTCTGCAAAAAAGGGTTTTAGTCCAGGCTTCGCATTCATCTACTAAATCCTACTATTTATTACTTTTTATTATTTCTGTTTTTTTTAAACTTTCCACTACTTTAAATTCGCTAATACTAGAAATAAAAAAACAATTCTAAAAAATTATAATCAAATTCTTTAAAACGATTTAATTATTTTCAAAAAATATTCGAATAAAATTTTGCAAAAGAATTCAATTATTAAAAAAAAAATTGATAAAATTCATCCAAAATTCAATTCTTTTCATAAATAATAAAATTTCCACAAGAATTCAATTAATTTAGAGCATTTTCAAAAAAAATTTCGAGAAAATCAATTATTTAACAAAATGTTTATACAATTCTTCACAATAATTCAATTACTTTCACTAATAATAATAATATTTTTCATGGAAATTAAATTTTTAAAAAAATTTTTTTGATAAAATTCGAAGCAAAAATTCAATTATTTTCATTTTCATAAATAATAAAATTCGTTGAAGAATTTCAATTATTTTTAATACTATTTGAAATTAATTGCTCAAAAAATTGAATTATTTTCACAAATAAAGTTTTTAACAAGAATTCAATTATTTAAAATAAAATTTTCATTAACTTTTTGTAAAAAATTCAATTATTTTCAAAAAAGACAAAAATTTTCACAAAAATTTAATTTCTTTTTAAACATTTTACTAGAATTTTTCGCAATAATTCAATTATTTCCATAAATAATAAAATTCTTTTCAGAAATTTAATTATTTTTAAAAATTTTAATAAAATTCTTCGCAAATACTCAATTATTTTCATAAATAATAAAATTCATGGCAGGATTTCAATTATTTTCATGAATAATAAATTTAATTGTAGGATTTCGATTATTTTTAATACAGTTTTACAGGAGTTGCTCAAAAATTTAATTATTCTTAAAAATTTAATTTTAACTCCACGAAACATCAATTATTTAAAATAATGTTTTTTTTTTAAATTCTTTGAACGAATTCAATTATTTATAAAAATATTACAATTTTTCCCAAGAATTCAATTATTTCCAAATATTTTCAAAAAATTCAATTATTTTCGAGAAATCTAAAAAAAATGTCAACATTTCAATTACCTTCATTAATAAATAGCAAAATTCTTCGAAAAATTCAATTATTGTGAGGAATTTTAATAAAATTCATTACAAAATTTAATTATTTTCAAAAATTTTAATAAAATTCATGGCAAGATTTCAATTATTTTCAAAAACTTTTTCTTTAACTCAATGATTTTCAATATTCTACTATTGTAATAAATTTTCCCAAAAGAATTCAATTATTAAACAAAAATTTTTATAAAATTCTACACGAACATTCAATTAATTTCCAAAAAAATAGAAATTTCACAGAAATTCAATTATTTTATTCAAATTAAATTATTCTTTTAGATTTAAATAAAATTCTTCCCAATAATTCAATTAGTTACTTATATAAACAATTCTTCGAAAGAATTCAATTATGTCGATAATTAAAAAAATTATTCCTGAAAATTGAATTATTTTGAGGCATTTTAATAAAATTCTTTGCAAAATTCAATTATTTTCATAAATAACAATATTCATCACAAGAATTAAATTATTTTGAAAAGTAATAAATTTCTTCTTGGAAATTCAATTATTTTAAATGATTCTAATAAAATCGTTTGCAACATTATTTAATTTAGTAACAAATTTTGAAAGTAGTTTCTGAAAGACCTCTCCGAAATTTTTCTTTTCAAAATTAAAAATATTTAAGCTACCTAACATATTAACTTCCTGCTTAATGTGACAAATTATCGTCTAAAATCGTCTACTTTTTAATGTTTTGATAATGATCATCAAAATTACATTTAAGCGGATGTCAAAGTCGATGCGATGTTTCTATTTCAACTCAAATGTCATGTTATTCACCGAATAACATGACATTAAGAACGCCAGAGTTGAAAATAATTCAGAGGGTTGATGTACAATATCAAAATATTAAAAGAAGAAATTTGTCGAAATTCATAAACAATCGATAAAATGACTTATTTTTATTTATATATAGAAATTTAGACGATGGTTTGGCAGAGGCAATATCGACAATAATATGGGCAGCGCCACGAATACAGACGGATATTCAAGAAATGAAAGTGATTTCCGATATTTTAACGACAAAATACGGTAGACAATATGCTGATGCATGTCGTGAGGAAGTGATAAAAACAATTTCGGAAAAATTGAAACACAAATTAAATGTACAATCGCCACCAAAATTGCTTGTGGAAAAGTATTTGATTGAGATTGCGAATAATTACGATGTCGTTTATGAGCCCGATCCACAAGTAATGGCCGAGGGTCAAGATGCACTTTTAATTGACATTGGTGCAAGTGGCGGGCAAAATAATTTGGATGTTGCCAGTGGTGGTGGTGGGGGTTTGCCTCAACCCGTCGGTTTCATTGGCTTTCCACAGTTGCCACTTCTTCCCGGTGTTAATCCAACTGTAATTATTATGTTTCGTTAACAAATTTATTATTATTTTATTTTTTATTTAGTTATTTATTTAATTTATTATTTTTTTAAAAAAATTTTTTAAAAAAATTTAAAAAAAAATTGTTTTAAATTTTTAATTTTCCAACTGTAAATATTATGTTTGTTAAAAAATTTATTATTATTTTATTTTTTATTTAGTTATTTATTTTATTTATTTCTTTTTAATTTAAACAAAAATTTTTAAATAAATTAAAAAAAATAAAAATTATTTATTTAATATGTATTTGATAAAAAATTTGTACTGGTTTACAAATTTCTAAGTATGTAAATATTTTTTTACATATGAAGTATTTAAATTTTAAGGAGATAGAAATTTTTGTATTTAAAAATAAATATTAAATTTTTTAGTCGCCTACTGATGCTCCAATTGGTTTTTATCCCCCGGGGCCATCGAATTGTAGCGAAAAGGATAAAAATTCTCCATTCAGTCCAACTTCCATGTCTTACAATATTCCATTGGACAACGATAATGCAAACAGAGACGTACGTCTTTTTTTGTTTTTTTATTTATTTATTTTTGTAACTTTTTAAAAGAGTAAATAAAATATTTTTTAGGACGAAGACTTACCTCCACCGTACGGATCGTTTCCTCCAGATTTGAACAAACAAGTGAGTTATTAAAAAAAAAAAAAAAAAAATTGATAGGAAATAAATTTGTTATTTATTTATTATGTAATAAAAATGAAATGTAATGGTAGAAATTTAATAGTTTAATTTAACTTTTTATTAAGCTTTCGACTATTAAATTTAATATTAATCGTAAATTATAATAACATAAAATTATTAATGAACTAGCAAATGAAACGCGCGCCAGCGCACAGAACGCGGTATTCTATTTATGTATTATTATTTTTTAAATTAAAAAATTTTAGATTTTCAAGAATAAACATCAATTTTTGAATGATTACAGATTTAAAATTTAAGGAATTCATTTATTATAAATTCTTGTTTATTATTATTCAAAAATTTTAATAAAATTTTTCAAAAGAATTTCATTTTTCTTATATAAATAATAAAATTCTTCACAAGAATTCAATTATTTTTAATACAAAATTTAATAAAATTTCTCGAAATTTTTAATTATTTTTAAAAATATTAATTAAATTCGATTATTTTCAAGAATTTTAATATAAATTCAATTATTTTCAACAATTTTGATGAAATTCTTTTAAAAAAACATTATTTTCAAAATTTTTAATAAAATTCCTTTAGAAAATTCAATTATTTTCAAAAATTCAGATAAAATTCTTCGAAACAATTTAATTATTTTTATGAATTGTAAAATCCTCTGCAAGAATTCAATTATTTTTATAAATTGTAAAATTTTTATCAAGAATTAAATTATTTTTATAAATTGTAAAATTTTTGGCAAGAATTCAATTATTCTTGTAAATAATAAAATTCTTCTGAGAAATTAAATTATTTCCAGATAAAATTTAAATAAAATTTCTATAGGAAAAAATTCAATTACATTTAAGATAATTTTAATAAAATTTCTCCAACAAGTTCAATTATTTTTAAAAATTTTAATCAAATTTTTCTAAACAATCCAATTGTTCTCAAAAGTTTTTCATAAATTTCTTTGTGAATTTCAATTATTTCCAAAATTTTCAATGAAAATAACATTTAGAAAATTCCATTATTTTTACGAAATTTATTAAAATTATTAAAAAAAAATGTAATTATTTCGACAAAAAACAACATTTTTTAAAAGAATTTAATTTTCTATGAATAATTATAATATAATTTAATAGGAAAATTATAAATTACAATTAATAATAAACACGATTATTTTAAAAACTTAATAGAAATTCTTCATAAAATTCAATTAATTTCAAAATTTTCAGTAAAAATTATTTTAAAAAACTCCATTATTTTCAAAAAAAATTGAAATAATTCTTCAAATTAATTCAATTATTTTAAAGAATTTTAATAAAAATCTTGACAAGAATTAAATTATTTTCAATACAATTTTAAAATTTACATTTTCTCGAAAAAATTCAATTATTGAAATAAAATGTTGATAAAATTCTTGAAATGAATTCAATTATTTAAAATTTTTTTTATAAATACTTTACAAGAATTCAATAATTTTCAGTAAATCGACTATTTAATTATTTCTGAAAATAATTGAAGATTCTTGAATAGATTTTTATTAAAACTTTTTTTAAATAATTGAAGCCTTGCGTGTAAATTTATTATTTCAACAAAGAATTGAAATTATTGCAAAATTTCAAAAAAATAATTGAATTTTTGAGAAGAATTTTATTAAAATTGTATTTAAAAAAAATTGCATTCCTGTGAAAAATTTACTATATTTATTGATATTATTGAATTCTTTCGAAGAATTTAAAAGAAATGTTCAAAAATAATTGAATTTTCCCTGGAATTTAATTAAAATTGTATTTAAAATAATTGAATTTTCCCTGGAATTCAATTAAAATTGTATTTAAAATAATTGAATTCCAGCGAAAATTTCATTATTTTTAAAAATAATTAAATTCTTGAATTGGATTTTATTAAAAGTTTTTTAAATAATTGAACTTTTGGGAAAAATTCAATTATTTTTTTGAAATAATTGAATTTTCTCGGATAATTTTTACAAGATTTTGAAAAATAATTGAAATTTTTCGAAGATTTTATTTAAAAATGGAATTGAAAATAAGTTGAAATCCTGATAAAAATTTTATTATTTAAATAAAAATGATTGAATTTTTTAAGAAAATTTTTATTATTTATAAACTGACTAAAGAATTTTATTAAAATTATTGAAAATAATTGAATTCTTCATAAAATTCAATTATTTTCAAATTTTTCGATATAAATACTTTACAAGAATTCAATGATTTTCAGTACATAAATTTAAATATTATTAATATAGATTAGTAAATATTTGTTTTTTTTAATTTTGTCTTTTTTTCAATAGTCGGATCAGAAGCCAAAACCGCAGCCACGATCAAAAATTCCAACGGGCAATTTCAATCTTCCTGACTTGCCACCAGTTCCATCAGGCAATGACACACCAACCGGAACTGAGAACAATGAGGACATAGACTTTGACGATTTAATGAAGCGTTTTGAAGACTTGAAAAAAAAGAAGTAATTTCCCCCACTAAAATTACATTATTTACATATTATAGATTTGTTTTTCTTTTCTAAAAAAAAAATTATAATCAAAGGAATTTTTTATTTTTTAAAAAACTTTGCTTCCATAAATTCCTTTTTGCAATTAAAATAATATCTTCTCTACGACAAAAAAAAAATAGTGTACATTTTTATATAAAAGGAAAAACAAATTATAGAAATTCTTTTTTAAACTAATATAGATTTTAAACAAATGAAGAAAATTGATAGATAACTAATAAAATAAGAAGAATGAGTGTTTAATGAAAAAAATTAAATGGAATTTTCTTCGAGAAAGTCTATATAAAAAATATATATATATTATTCGTTGAATGCCTCGCTTTTGTAAAAAGTATTAAATGTTATTTAAAAACAGAAAAAAAAATGTAGAAAATGTGTATTTTTATCTTGCACACTTTGTTAATGTAAATAGGCGAATAAAATGAATGAAAAAAATTGTTTTAAGCGTAAAAAGAAAAAAATGTTTGTGTTTTTTTCACATTTCTTTTGAAAAGAAATAAGTTTTTACTGGTGGAAAAATTTTTTCTATCAGGAAAACTTTTGATATTATATTTAATATATTTTAGTATTAAATTATTATTATATTACAATTGCTATATATATTATTATTAATATACTTCTTTTACATATTTCAAAAATATTTTAATATATATTTTTTTGGTTTATTTTTACGTATTTATTTTTATTGATTTAAATAATAAGTAAAGTTTTATTTTCTCTTGTCAGGGACAATTTCATACTTAATCGTCATTCCAGTCGTCGCATCTCTGAAACAAAAAAATAATTTGATTTTTTATAAGTAACAATTTAAAAGTTTCTTATTTTACATTCTTTCGCGCTCCGAAAAAAATACAAAAATTTTTATGTTATGTTTCTATTTTTTTTAAATAAAAATACACTGCTATTATTATTAATATAAAAATAATAAAATTATTATTAAAAAAAAATAAAAAAAATATAATAAATAATAATAAAAATATTAAGTACAATAATAAACATAGATTTTTTTAATAAAATAATTAACAAACCTCGCTGCCTTTGTCGGAGAGGCAAGAGAGTAAATTTTGTGAAAATTTACATTTGTCTTGATTTCGATTATTTTGCAAATATTGAAAACACTCGAAAATTGATTCTTCCACGAAATCACGTAATTCTGGATCCATTATATTTTCGGTCATTATTTCAGAGACGGAATTAATTTCTGGAAAACCTCTTTGATCTACCTTTAAGAAAAGAAAAATAAAGTGAAACAAAAATATTTAAATTTTATATTTTTTTCAACTTCTTTTTAAATTTTATCTTAATTTTAACTTTTTAATTTAATAAATAAAATTAAGTTTTAAATCAATAAATTTCAATTTAATAAATAAATAAAACAAAAAATTTTTTTTTTAATAATCCTTTTTTTTATTAACTAAATTAATGAAAAATGTTTTTTTATATAATTAGAAAAAGTTAAAAAAAAAAAATTTTATTTTATAAAATTAAAAAAACATGGAAAAATTTAACTACTTACCAAATTCAATTCGTTGAAAAAACATTGAATGACGCACTGCAATGAAATAAAATTAGTTTACTCTCATAACGAAAAATTGTTAATTTTTTCTTTATTTTTATTATTTTATAATTTATATTTTTATTATTTTATTTATTTTTTTCTCATCTTTCTTTATTTCCATTTTTTAAATTTTTTCCCGCGTTTTTTAAGTAATTTTTAAATTCAAATAATTGAGCGCGGACGGACTGGAGGACGAAGGGAGGATAGCCCAATCACCATCGCGCTTCCCCCACTTCAAGAATAGAGGCCGAACTTTATTCTTAATTTAAAATTTAAAAAAAACTACAAAAAAATAATTATGAAACGTTAAAAAAAATATTTCGGACTCTTAGACTTTTTAGAAATATATTTCTTTACCCTAAAAATAAAAAATAATTACAAAGAAATAAAAAAATTCTTACAATTGATTTTCGATTTTCGCCGTCCTGATTAAAAGAACTATAGTTTTGCAAATTTTTATTGCGATTTAAAATATTTTTATCCCCATAAGAACGATGATCCATGTTATTATCTCGAAAACTGGATTTCTCCTCGTGTCTTTTTTGCCTCATTCCAAATCTCTCTCTATATGAAATTAAAAAATTTACAATTATTTATTAAATTCAAATATTAAAATTAATTTAAGTAAGTGATTTGTTTATTTATATATTAATAATAATTTTAATAAATTATTTGTTTATTTAAATGTTAATATTAATGTAAATAAATAATTTGTTTATTTAAATGTTAATATTTATTTAAATAAATAATCTGTTTATTTAAATGTTAATATTCATGTAAATAAATAATTTGTTTATTTAAATATTAATAGTAACTTAAAAAAATAATTTTTCTATTTAAATATTTTATTAATTTAGTATTTATTTTAAGGTCCCTTGGTTATTAAAATGTTTTACTAGTTTATTATTTATCAATAATTTATTTATAAAAATACTTTACTAATTCTTTATTTATTTATTTATAAAAATATTTTACCAATTTGTTATTTTTCTAATTAAAAAATTATAATAATTTATTCGAGTTTTTTATTACTTATTTATTTATTAAATTTATTAAATAAAGAATTTATTTGTTATTAAAAAAATATAAATAATGAAAATAATATATTTACCGATAATTGGATCCATTTTTATTCGATTGACTATTTTTGCGTTTACTACCACCGGAGAGAAATTTTTTATCAAATAAATCTTCATTTGAATCGGATTCATTGGAATCTGAATCCGAATCGGAATAATCTCCACTTCTTCCATTATGTGAACTTCGACGTCGGCAAATTTGCATTACTTTTCGAAATTGTTCATTTGTTTGACGATTTCCCGTTCGACATTTTAAACCCTAAAAACTTTTTCATTCTTAATATATTATATTTTTTTATATTATTAATTTATTTTAAAAAAACTTTTTATGCAAAAAAAAGAATAAATTTTACGCAGTTATTTTTAAATTGAGATAATTGCGCGCGGCCGGAAAAGTCGAGTGGGGATAACCAATCACTGTTGAGCTTCCCTTACTTTTACAGAATAGACCGAAAGTTATTGTTAATTTAAAATAAAATAAATATTTTAATAAATAAATAAAAAATAATAAAATAAAAATAATTTAAATAAATAAATTTCTTTTAACATTTATAAATAAAAAATAATAAAAAGTTTTGAAAAACTGTAAAAAAAAAAATTTTTTTTGAATAGGTGCCTATAAGCTATAATTAATTTTAGGTTTGAAATTTAATATTTACCGAATTTTCATCAATGAATAAAGTAAAATTGAGAAAAACTAGTAAAAAATAGACTCTCATTGTGAAACAGAATTTACTCTTTATTGAAAAATGAAATTTTCATCCGTATTTATAAAGTCCATTTTTTCACAAATAATTGAACCCCTAATTAATTTCTATTTTTTTTTTCTTTTTTTTGAGTGACATGATATGAAATCAAATACCGGATATTTATTTTTTTCCTTTCAGAGAATTTCCGGTTCTTTTCATCGCAGACAAATGACAAACTTGTTGAAATGAAAATTATAAATCATTTGTTAATTTTTCCTGCAATAATTAATTATTTACTGATAATAAAATCAGTAAATTTGTCTTTATTAATTGTTATTAATTATTTCGTAAATGAAAGAATAACTATATTTTTTATATTTTATAATTATTAAAATGTTAATTATAGTTATAACTTATTAACTATTAATTACTATTTCTATTTTTCATATTATTTTTTTAATTTATTAATAGTTAGGTACTAAATTCTCAATAAACTAAATTCTATTAATAATAATAATAATAAGTAATAATAATTTTGTTCATTTATTTGTTTTCACATAATAATTTATTCTTTTTTTTCTTTCGCAAATTTTTTTCTCGAACTGAAATTAGTGTTTTCTTCAATTTTTAAATACAGATAATTTCAAGCGGCCGGAATAAATGAGTGGGGATAACCAATCACTGTCGAGCTTCCCCCACTTTCATAACAGAGGCCGAACGCTATAAATAAACGGTTTTAATAAAAAAATAGCAAATATTAAGTAAAAATAATAATGAATTAATTACAATTTTAGGTGATTAATAAAAATAAATAATATCTATAATAATAATATTAATAATGATCAGTAATAATAATTAATAATACTATTTATTATTATAGTATTATTGATAATAATTAATGATTTGAGCGTTTATTTTTTACTGATAATAATTAACAGTAATTAATTAATAATAAATAAATAATGTCTAAAAATAAATGCAATAAAGAAAAAGAAAAAAATTATTTTAAAAAATAATAAGAAAAAAATAAAGCAATAAGTATGAAATAATATAAACATTGCTTGTGTTACGTATTGAGGTCAAATATTACCGTTCAATTTTTTTTTTCTGCCACGCTCGACGTCTTCTTAATTTGTTACTAATTTTCACAGATCTTAAAAGTTTAAGGACAGCTGAGAGAATTTTTGAAGGTGGGGAGAGAGAGTTTGCTCATAGATGCATATCCGATAAATGGAGCCTGTAGTTTGAATATTTCCCTCCGATTGTAAACACAATGTATTTTGCTTATTTTGTGAGTAGTAAAAATAATAATAATAATAATAATAATAATAATAATAAAAAATAATAATTTTCACCAAATTTTGAAAAAAAAGGAAAAATAAAATTCATTAAAAAATTGTGACAGTGAACGTTAATAAATAGTGAATTGTTTAATAATTAATAGTGAATTAATTAATTAATAATTAGTTCACTTATTAGTTTTTAATTTAAAAATATCAAAAATTAAAAATTTATTAATATTTTTAATTTTAATATTCTATTAATAATTGTTAATATTAATTAATTAATTTATTTATTTATTGTTAATATTAATTATTTTTAATTAATATTATTAATTAGTTTTGTAAAATTATTAATTATTCTTAATGATTTTCGATATTAATTATTTTTAATTAATATTATTAATTAGTTTTGTAAAATTATTAATTATTCTTAATAATCTTCGATATTAATTATTTTTTAATTTGTATTATTAATTAGTGTTAATAATTCTCAATATTAACATATTAAGTTTTCTTAATTAATATTATGAATTAGTAGATATTAATTAAAATATACTTCAATTTACTGTTTTTCTAACTATTTTTTAATTAAAATTTAAAAAATTAAAATCTTAATGTTTTTTTATTTTTTCAAAACTTATTAATTCAGAAAATTAAAATAAATTTTCTCTAAATTAAAAATATTGTGGTGCACAATTTTTTAAAATAAAATTTCTAAGAACTAGAAATGACAAAAAAAATATATTTTACATAATTTTCATTTTTTAAAAAAATTAATTTGTTTTTTTAAAATAAAAATTACCATGAAAATTTACTTTTCGTAATTGTTATTTTTAAAAAAACATAAATTTTTTTTTTTTTCAACTAAAAATTAACAAAAAATTGATTTTTCGTAATTTTTATATTAAAAAATAATAAATTTGTTTTTTTATAAAAAGTAAAAATTAGGTACCGAAAAAATTTACTTTCCGTAATTTTTATTTTTCAAAATAATAAATTATTTTTTTAACTAAAAATTAACAAAAGAATTTATTTTTCGTAATTTTTATTTTAAAAAATAATAAATTTGTTTTTTTTTTATAAAATGTAAAAATTACCGAAAAAAATTTATTTTTCGTAATTTTTATTTTTCAAAAAAATAAATTTTTTTTAAACTAAAAATTACCAAAAAAAATTTATTTTTAGTAATTTTTGTTTTTTTAAAAAGAAAAATTTGTGTCTAAAAAAATTTTAAATTTCGTTAATCAGAAAGAAATTATAATTCTTGATTTAATAAATAAAATTGATACTTTCACGTGAGACTGAATTCCCAATAGGAAGAAAAATTGGAATCATTGTCATTATACATTATGTTTAGGATCCGATTTGATTCAGATGAGTGATCAAGATTTTTCTGAGCGTAAATAATGCAACTTCCTCTTTGCGAAAGAAAGAGATAGGAAAAAAAAATTCTACTTCATTGTGAAGACGCAGTCCCATTTGATTAGTAAAATAAAAGAAAATTAAAAAAAAATCTCATTACGAAAAAAATCCGCATGAATGGAAAATAAATCATGACTTTCTATACAAATTTCATTAAAAAAAAAAAAAAAAAATTATCGCACTTTTATGCGCGCGTGTCAAACACATTTAATGAGAATATTCACTGGAGCGCGAATTCAAGTGTGAAAGTTCGAAAAATCGTTTTTTTTTTCTTAATATTCTAGTTCTTTATTTAATTTCTTTTTGTCGTCAATTACGACATCGAATTATAAATCCGGAAGTTTTGGAAAATATTAAAATCAATTGAATACTTGAAGAAAATATGGAAAATATTTTTTGTTTATAAGTTTTAATTTATTACAAACTTTTTTTTAATTAAATATTTAAAATAGTTTGAAATTAATAATTGCATTTTTTTAAAATTAATTTTTAAAATAAAATAAATAATAAAAATAAATTTTTGTAATTAATTCGTTAGTCTAATTTTGTTTTCTAATTTAAATTTCCCTCTCGAACTTCTTTACCGACTGAACACAGACGAGAAACTCGGGAGGAAAAAAAACACTAGCCTTTTTTAATGAGTACTTCTATAAAAGAAAAAATGAACTATTATTAAATTATTCCCAATAAATAATTAAATAAAAAATAATTTTTTTCAGCTTATTTCATGGACTTTTTGGACGTTTCCAGTGAAATCTCAAATTTATCCAAAAACGATGAATTATTACGAGCGAATGAACGGCTCACCGCGTGGAACAATGTTAAAAATAGGAAAACAATTTTCGAATTCATTGAAAATTTATCCAGACAATCAATTTTCGATGATAAAACGTTCGAAAAATCGTTATTTAAAAACAAAACCGCAAAGGCAACGTCACGTTCTCTATTATCCACCGCCGAAAACTTATCATTATCCATATGCCGATAGATTTAAAAATTTCTACAAAAATCCAGGATTTCATAATTATAATTATTTTAATAATTATCGTGACAACAATAATAATAATAAAAATAATGATGAGAAACAAAAGAATATTATCGATGAAACAAAACAAAATGAAAGTGAAAATAATATAGACGATGAAACGAGAGTAAATTTTCAAAAGAAAAAACCCTCAGAGTATGAAAATTTTTTAATCGAGAACGTGAATTCTTTAATGAAAAATAAAAATTCTTGGATAAAAAATGGAAATTTAGTTTTACCTACTTTAAAGCATAATAAAAATTCGTTGATAAAAAATGGGGATTTATTTTCAAATCATAGAGATTCACCGTTAAAAAATGGGAATTCGGGAAATTTTTTGGTAAAAAATGAAAAATTCTTTTATCCACCGGTACCGAAAAAATTTATGGAACCACCGGGACACGCAACGAGTGATTATCGAATTTATAAAAGACCTGAAAAATATTCAAAAAATACTCGTACAAATAATAACGAACTTTATAAAAATCATAATTTTTACAAAAATCACAAAATGAATGATAATGAGGTCAAAAATTCTGACCGTGCCCCCTACATTCGTGATCATGCACCAGAAAATAATAATCAGGTAAAAATGTTTATTTTCATTTTAAAAATAAAAAATAAAAAATAAAAAATAATTGTAGGTAAAAATTTTCTTTTTTTAATAACGTTCATTCTTTAATAATGGCTTTAGTTTCACTAAATATTGATATTTTTTTTATAAAATTTTATCTTATTGACACGATTGAATTTCAATGAATAAAAAAAATACTTTGTGAGTTTCGTATCTATAATCTTTGTTGTTCATGATGTCGGTAAAACAGTTTTAACATTTTGGCGCGAAATTCGAATTAGTGAAATTAAAAGAAAAATTATCATTACTTAAAAGAAAAATAAATACCTTAGGAGCTGTCAGAAGATGAAAATGTTGCAAACGAGACTGAGGGGGAGGAGGATGATGGAAAATTCCCTAAAAAAATTACAAACGTTTCTGGAATTTCTCCCGATGGCGACAGAGTCGAATTTCAAATTCAAGGCCACGAGGGACCGAAAACTTATCTCTTTGGCTACGATACCGGCGAAGGGTAATTATTACATAATTATGATTTTTTTAAAATTAATTAATTTAATACTTTATTTTTTATTTATTCAATTTATTAATTTATTTTTTATTTATTTAATTTATTAATTAATTTTTTATTTATTTATTCAATTTATTAATTAAGTTTTTATTTACTTATTAATTAATTTAATTAATTAATTAATTAAAAAGTAACGAGCGATTTATAATTATTGTTCTAAAAAATTGTAGAAGTAATCGACAATACCGACTGGAGGAAAAATTAAAGGACGGAACGGTGAAGGGACAATATGGCTACTATGACGCGAGGGGAAAATTAAGAGCAATTAAATATGTCGCAAAACCTTCGGAAGGCTATCAGGAGCAACATCATTCAAGTCCGGAAATATTTGACAATAACGAGAAAGAAAAGGAAAAAAAAGAAATTTAAATTTCCCGCTCTCTTCTCCCATCTACCTTACCGACTGAACACAGAGGGGAAACTCACCAGCGAAATTTCCACTTCATACAAAAATCATCTTGACAAATTAATTTTTAGACCACAAACTTGAACCGATTGACAAAATTTTTTTTTTAATTAAAGATAATAAAATTTTGCATAAAACGTACGTACGTTTTATGCAAAATTTTATTATCTTTAATTTAAAAAAAAAATTTTGTCAATCAGTTCAAGTTTGTGGTCTAAAAATAAATTTATCTAAGGACATGTTTTTTTGCCCCACTGTACAAAGAAATTATTTTTATAATATAATAATAATAATAATAATTATCAAAAGTTGTGGAAATAAACAAATTATCAATAATATCCAGAGATTAAACAGTCATTTATTCAACAAGAACAATTGTTATGTACAAAATAAGATGCCAAGAAGACTATATTATTTAACATTCGAAGGAAGTACACGTTTACTCCTGAAAAAAATACATACGAGTTTTGCGAGAGAAAAAAAAAATTAAAAAATTAAAAATTGTGCGAAACAATGCGATTTGTTTTTTTGTTTATTATTATTGATCTATATGAGGTAATTTGTAAAATAAATTTTGTTATACAATAAATATATTTATATATATATATGTGTGTGACAATCGGCGATAATATCAAACATCACGATTAGATTTCTTTTTGTCGGTGTATTCACGAAAATACACAATATTTAACACCTCCTTAGGAGGATTAAAAATTAATATTTCTCTTGTTTTCTTTTTAAAATTTGATTTCACTTTTTTTCTTTGTTTTTTAAAACTGGCAAATTTTTCTTTCTTTATTTTGCTTTCTGAGATTCGGCTGAGCCGTAGTGCGATGAACTCTTACTAATTTCGGACATTCCGATTATTTTGTGCATCATTAAGAAAACTGAAAAATAATTTATTTTATTAAATTATTAAATTAAAATTATTAAATTATTTAAATTATTCTCTTTAGTCGAAATAGCATTTCTCTCAATTGATTGTAATCAACACAGTTGAGAGAAAAACAATTTTTACGACTGAGTTTCCTGTCTATTAGGTCGTTTAGTCATTGGGCCGGTAAAACAGTGACTAGGCGGGAAAATTCAAATGAGGGATTTTTGTCATACTTACATAGACCTATGATTCCGGCGCCTATGGAAAAGTAGATCGTCGAACCGGACAAAAATAGTCTCACTAGATAATAAATCATTGGAACAAGAATGACAATTGCCCAAAACATTACTTGAATCACAGGATAAATTCTTCTATTGTACTTAATACTGTCGAGTTTTGGAACTCCGCTAGTTTTAAAAAAATCGCCAGTTTCATTGAAACTCTCGGCCAAACGATCCTGTTGAAAGAATAATAGTTTTTATAGTAAAAATAGAAAGGTATAAAATGAGTAAAAATATTTTTCCCAATAGAAGAGGGTTTAATACTTTTAAAAAAAATTATTTTCATTTTCTCTCTTACTTTACGTTGATAAAGTTGTTGAAGCCATTTGGCTGCGGCTTCATCGCCTTCGGGAACTTCCGATAGAGGAATTCGCCTCACATACATGTAGGGTTGAACTTTTTTACCCAAAAGAAGACTTCTCATTGTGGGTTTATTTGGTTCGCTCGACTTAAATGCCAATTGAACATCGTAAATTGCATCGACTTTATTTTTCATGCTTGGTAGACTTGCGATAAAACCCCTAGTGCGCGGTGTTAAATGATGCTTTAATACTGGTAGTCCCTTTTCTTTGGCGAATTTTTGACTTGCTTCACATTTTTCTGGCGTGAAACGCGTTCCCTCGGCAAAGAGCAACAACTAATAAAGAAAATTTCAGTATTTATTTTAACTAAATTAACTATAATCTAGTTTATTAACGCATCAAACAACCACATTCTTCCTTTCTAATCATTCACCAAAAAAAAAAAAAAATGTTAAATCTGAAAATGTAAAGAGAAATTCAACTAACCCACATTGCGTCTGGAAAATCGGCCAATTCTTTCATTTGAACACCAATCATTGTTTTATCCTTGTCCCAATTTCTCTCAAGGAATATACTCTCGGCGAATTTCCAAGCCCAGCCCAAAGTTGGAACGTATTGAATTGATTTTTTTCGCGTAAGCTTTACAATTCTACGGTCAAGTTTTTAGCAAATATAAATACAAAATTGTATAATTTTTATAGTATAGCATAAGTAATAAAGTATCAACCTGCACACAGCAGAATCGAGGGCTCGAATATAAAATTAGAGACTAATAACTAATAGTTGAAAAGGGAATATTGACAATTTATATTACTCGAAAGTTATTTACATAACAATGATATCCTATAAAGGGGGTATTGACAATTTACATTAATACAAATTTGTTTAATTAACAATGGGATACAAGAAAAACAGTATTGCTAATTTTTATAACACAAGAATTATTTAAATAACAATGGGCTTTTTAAAAAAGGAGTATTGATAATTTTTGTTAACTAAATGATTAATTAAATAACAATGGGATCCTAAAATAGGGGGCATTGCTAAATTTCATTATTAAAGAATTATTTAAATACCAATTGGATTCTAAAAAAAGGGTATTCACAATTTTTGTTACTGGAAATTTATTTAAATAATAATGGGATACTAATTGTGGAGGTTAGTGACAATTTATTTTACTGAAGATTTATTTAAACAACGGAATCCTAAAAAGGGGTATTGCTAATTTTCGTTACTGAAGATTTATTTAAATAACAATAGAATCCTAATTGTGGAGGTTAATAACAATTTACTTTAGTTTACTGAATATTTATTTAAATAACAATACTGTTTTTTGATTGTGGCCTTGGATCCACAATTTTATTTGGACCCAAGGCCACAATCAAAAAACAGTATTTGACAAAAATTAAGGTCCTAAAAACATATCAATTTAAATAACAATGGAATTGTAAAAAATGGGTTTTTGCTAATTTTCGGTACTAAAGAATTATTTAAACAACAATAGGATCCTAAAGTAGGCAGTATTGCTAATTTTTGTTACTAAAGAATTATTTAAATAACAATGGGATACTTAAAAAAGGGTTTTGACAATTTTCGTTGCTGAAAATTTATTTAAATAACAATAGGAGCCTAAAAAGGGCGGTTAGTGCCATTTTATATTTCTGATGATTTATTTAAATAACAATGGGTTCCTAAAAATAGGGGTTATTGATCATTTTCGTTACTGAAGATTAATTGGAATAACAATTGGATCTTAAAATGAGGGTGTTAGTAATTTTTGATGCTGAAGAATTGTTTAAAAAACAATCAAATACTAATAATGGAGGTTAATGGCAATTTACTTTACTGAAGATTTATTTAAATAATAATAGTATCCTGAAAAAAGGGTATTGACAATTTTTGTCACTAAAGAATTATTTAAATAACAATGGGATACTAATAAGAGTGTTAGTGACAATTTACATTACTGAAGATTTATTTAAATAACAACGGAAAATTAAAAACGTGCTTAGTAAAAATTTACATTACTGAAGATTCATTTAAATAACAATGGGGTTCCAAAATGGGATTAGTGATAATTTACATTACTGAAGATTTATTTAAATAACAATGGGATCTTAAGGAAGAGAGTATTGATAATTTTCGTTTACGAAGCATTATTTTTTTCAAAATTTGTATCTTAATTAAATGGAATAATTTACTTTACTGAAGATTCATTTAAACAATTTAATCTTAAAAAACGTTTTGCTAATTTTCGTTACTGATGATTTATTTAAGTAACAATGGGATCCTAAAAATAGGATATTGCTATGTATCGTTACTGAAGATTTATTTAAATAACAATGGAATCTTAAAAAAGGGAGTATTACTAATTTTCGATAATTAAGATTTATTTAAATAAAAATGGGCGATTCTAATAATAGATGTTAGTGTAAATTTACTTTAATGAAGATATATTTAAAAACAATGGAATCCTACATTCGGCCATCGATTACTTTTTCGCTTGGTACTATAGCAACTAATCATTATTTGATCTGCAGTGTCAACGACTCCTATTTTTGAGTAGCAGTTCTAATAGATTGACGTAAATGAGTTTCACTCCATTCCATTTGGTTTTTTGAAATAAACATTGAGTCAACAGAAGAAGTTACAGTTTTTCCGTATATTCACTATCACTTTGCGTATCGGAATCACTTAGCTCTGAGTTATTGTTATCGTATTCAATATCAGAAATATCTGAGGTCACTTTCGATTTCTAGATCATTTTCAAAAGTTGTACTATTTTCATTTGCACTTCTTGTGAAATAATGTAAATTCGCCATATCTTCAAGCAGTAGATTCGTGAAGGAGAATTATAGAAATCGATTTCAGTATTGTTAGAAAAATTCTGGTTAAACAAACTAGTCACGTCGATGTAAGGGAGAGTGATAACTGGCGTAGGTCGAAGGCAAAGTTGAGACAAATGGTTCGTTAAATTTGTCATTCGATCGTGGTAATTTGAATAATAGACGTTCAATTAATTGTCAGGAATCGATGATGTTTATTAAAGTATATATAAATTTGCATTGAATATGAGTGCGTCTATTTTGAGGAGTAACATTGAATTCCTTGCAAAGCTCAATATATAAGTAACCACACTCAGGATATTGGTGGTGACGAAGAAAATAGCAATATTTTAAGGAACGTTTTTATATTTTCTCAAGGTACTCATCTTTTTCGAAATATGGATCCCATATATGTGGTACGTACTCGGTTTTAGGTCGGACAAGTGAGTTAAAAAGGACTTTAAGAACTTTTATATCTTTAAAGTGTTTTGTATTACTTGAAATAATTCCTAAGGTTTGTGAGGCAGAGTTGTTAACTGAAAGGTTATGAGGACGGAAATTAAGTTTGGTTAAAATGAAGTCGAAAAGGAAAATTTGTGATTATATTACTGAAGATTATTCAACATACAATGATATTCAATAAAACGGGAGTTCTGTATTCAATATATTACTGAAGATTTATTTAACTAACAATGGAATTTTTAAAAAAGGTTACTATCCATTGTATTACTGAAGATTTATTCAACTCACAATGGACCCTCGAATCCTGCTTTATGCATAAAAAGAGATTAGTAAATAATAGAATAATTAATGAATAGAAAAATGATTAATAATTACTTAATTAAATAATTAAAAGAATACTCACTCCAAGTAAATTGATTGGCTCAGTGAATACCCAACCGATAAGCCAATCAATTTCATAGGTATGATTCATTATACAATATCCGTGTTCCTTGCCAAAATATTTTTCATACTCTTCCTTATCGGCAAAAATTACTGGTGTCGTGTCAGACCACCATGCGGTCATAAAAACTAATTCTGAAAATAAAGAAAAATTCAATGAATAAGAAAATACGTTTAATAAGAAAATTTTCATTATACAGTATATTTAGAATAGTGTAATAAATTATTATTTATTAATTTATACTCACGGCTATAAAATGAATAACACAGGTAATAATTTACTTTACGGTACAGATATTTCGATATCGGTCGTAATCCAATGTATAAAATGAATTGCAATAAATTAATTATCAGGCCGGATGTAAAAAAAGTAATAGCAAAAAGTAGATGAACTACTCGAGATTCTTTAAATTTCATAAGTATCCCCATTTTTGTACGGTGATTTTGTGCACTTTTGTTTTTTTTGTTTTAAATTCAGTCTATCTGCAAATAAACAATTATTAATTTTTTATTATCTAACAAAGGAGGTTATAACTTTATTATATTAATTTTAATTATATATATATAATATATATAGATATATAATTATATATTATTATATTATATATAATATAATTATAATTAATTATAACATAATTATAATATAATGTAATTAACTTAATTATAATTAATTATAACTTATAAAAAGTTAGAATTTTAAGTTGAGTAAAGAGTAGCATTGAACTATTTTATATTAAAATAACAATTGAACAATAAAAATAAAATTTAATATTATTTTGAATGTAAATATATCAAAGGTTTAAGAATATCCATATTTATCCGTCTTCTTATAAATTTTTCATTCTTATGAAATGTTTATGTTTCTAATGAATGTTAATATTGATTTTTTCTAACAAAAATAGAAAATATCTTCAAAACGTAATGTTTACAATAGAAACATATATAAATGGATGTGTTAAGTCTTGTATTATATATAGATAGGTGAATAAAGAAAAAAAATCTCTATTCTATGGTCACATAACTTTGGTGACTTTGCACTTGACGATGATGCAACTATAATAAATTTAAGTGACGCTCAAAGTCCATGAATGTATATAGCGTTTAAAGTGTGTATTTTAAAATGTGCATAAACAAAAGTTTATTCAATATTCTCTAAAAAAAAATTATTCACTTTACCTGTTTACCTTTTTTGTATAAAACAATTTTTACTGCTGAATTTAAAAATTTTCAAGAAACAAAAGAATAACACAGAAATAATAATAATAATACTAATAAAATAATAAAAATAAATAATAATATTTTTATAAATTATATAAAATTATTATAAATACCTTTCAACGAAATTTTTTCTAATAACTTTAACAACGACATTTTCAATATCAATCAACTCAAGTTTAACGCTTTTATGAAACATTATTTTCTATCTTTAAGAAACACGTTGTAATTTTTTAAATTAAAATGAAGATATCGATCACTCCGAGCTTTCGACTCGGAGTGATCGATTTCTTCATGTTTTATAATAATTAAAGATGGTCCAGTGATTAAATTAAATATATATTAAAAAATAAAAACTTGAAATAATATTAAAAAATGCAATTAAACTTTTTAAAAAAAATTTAAAAATTCAATTATTTCTAAAAATTCACGTTATAGGGTTTTTAATATTCAATTATCTGAAATTTTAACTAAAATTCATTTTTATATCAATTTTTATTAGAAAATTCTACTAGAATTCAATTATTTAAATACAAATAAAATGCAAATAAATAATTTATTGAATAATTGAATGTTTCTTAAAATAGAATTCTCATAAAGATTCAATTAAATTTTATTAACAAATTTTTAAATAATTGAATTCTTTTGACGAATATTAATAAAATTTTTAAGAATAATTACATTTTTCGAGAAATTTTATTAAAATTGTGTTAAAAATAATTGAATTTCTAAAAAGAATTTTATTATTTTTGTACATAATTAAATTTCTGCGAAGAATTTTATTACTTTTGAAAATAATTGAATTTCTGAAATAATTTGTAATTTATCTTCAAAATAAAATTTATTTTCGTATTTTGAACTAAAATTCTTCTATAAATCCATTATTTTTTAATAATTTTTTGAAACAGTTCTTTAAGAATTTTCGAATTTATTTGTTTAAAATTGAATTTTCCAAAATTTCAATTATTCGGAAATTTTTCAATTAATTATATAATATTAGAAAATAAAAACTAAAAAAAAAAAGTAATTTCAAGTAAAATTAAAATAAACTTTTTCCAAAAAATTAATTCTTCTACAGAATTGTTAGTTAAAAGTATATGAAAAATTAAAATTTTCAAAGATTTTAATATGAAATCTTTTCAAAATTCAATTTTTTTTTTAAAAACTCCAGCTATGCTTTTAATATTCAATTATAGTCTAAAATTTTAAGAGAAATTAATTTTTAAATCAATTTTTATTAGATAATTCTACTAGAATTCAATTATTTAAATAAAAAATATTAATTTATTGAATAATTAAATTTTCATAAAGAATTTTATCAACAAATTTTTAAATAAATTGAATTCTTCTGAAGAATTTTAATGAAAGTTTTAAGAATAATTACACTTGTCGAGGAATTCCATTAAAATTGTATTAAAAAGTAATTGAAATTCAGTAATGAGTTCTATTATTTATGAAAATAATTGAATTCCTAAAAAGAATTTTATTTACGAAAATAATTCAATTCCTTGTAAAAATTTTATTATTTATGAAAATAATTGAAATTTTGACAAGAATTTTATTAAACTTGAAAATAATTGAATTTCGGGAGAAGAATTTTATTATTTCTAAAGATAATTGTAATTTTGAGAAGAATTTTATTATTTTTGAAAATAATTGAATTTCTGCAATCATTTGTAATTTATAATAATAGAAAAATAATATAATATAATTATAATATTATAATTATAATTAATTAATTATTATTATAAAAAAATATTAAATATTTTAAATAAACAATTTTTCAAAAATTATTATTAAAAATAAATTTCGAAACTAGTTTAGTAGTTGTTGACTCAGTATCAGATAATGGTCTTACGCAAATTAATTTTGTAAGACTTGCTTAATAATATATCGGAATTAAAATCTATAGAGATAATTTACTTATATTGTTGATAATTGACAAAAAGAAATTTGTTTTTTTTCGAATTATTATATTTTTTACATTTCATTTGCATAAAAATTCTTGTTATCGCTAAAATTTAAATAGATTAAAAGAAAAACGTGTTTGACGATAAAAAAAACAAGAATAAACGAATTAAAGGTGCCAATGTAATGAAAGAAAAGAAAAATAGACAATATATTGCAAAAGTCATTTGGTTAAATAAAAGTTCTCATTGTATATATTAAATCGCGATCTAATTTATTACTAATTCTTATGTAAGAAAATAATGAAACAAAAAGAAAACAAACTAAAATTTACTTTTAAAAATATAAAAAAAAGTATTTTCAAATAACGAGCATTGTAATTTTAATGCTTTTTTTTTATCTATATAATTTCTTTTGTTATTCGCAATATTCATAACTTCATATGATTCACAATTTTCTCATTTCTCATTCATGCAATAACTTAACCTAAAAATTCGAAGAGTAATTATACATTTATTTTAAAGTAAAATTACCAAAACATTAAGAGACGAAAATTTTATAAATTTAAAAAAAAATAAAAAATAGAGATATTGAACGCATTTTTATATAAAAAATGTAAAAATCAATTTCTGATGTTACAAGACAAATAATAACGGAAGATAAAAAATTTGTAACGGTGAATTTTAAATTATTAGAAATGAGCAGGGGAAAGAATGAAGATTCATCAAAAAAAGAAAAAAAATAGAAAGTGCGTGATATATATATATATAGATATATATTATTTCTAACACTAGAGAGAATATTATATTTTAATTTTTCAAAAACTTACTTATTTTAGCATATCGCTGTTGCTGTTAAGTGTGTGCGTATTGTTTATCAAAGCATTTTGAATGACACTGAAAAAAAGGACATTTCTTATTTTTAAATTGTTTATAATTTTTTTTTTAAGAATTTCCTAAACAAGTAGTGAGTATAGACCATGTACGACTGTGAAATCGTGAATTTAACTGAAAATTGAAAGAAGCTTGAAATTGTTAGAGTTCAAGATTGAGGATACAATAATGTAGTCATAGTTTACTAACTGTAGAAAAGTGTTAACTGACGTTGAGGTCTTGGAACCCCTTGTGGAATATTTAAGGAACACGGTCGGTAAGAAAGATTTGGCGGGAAAAATTGAAAGGAATTTTTTTATTTTTCAGGGCTGCCACCACAGATCAGGGAATTCAGGGAAAAGTCAGGGATTTTTATTAAAAGTACTGAAAAAAACTAAATGTTTGGAATTTATAAGAAAATTCTGAATTTTCTTGTTTTTGCCTCAGAAATTATAAAATTATCACGAATTCTAAAAAAAACAATTTTTTCCATTTTTGACAATAATTTCTCTTCAAATAATTTAATTCTATTGAAGAACTGCCATAAAGTTATTACTTATAAATCATTTAATGAAGTATTTTTTTGAAAAATTTAAGTTTCAATTCTGTTGAAAATAGTTTCAATTTTTAAAATTTTAATGCAATTTTTTGAAAGAATTGAAATATCTTAATAAATATCAAAATTCATTCTAAAAATTCATTTATTTTAAAGAAATTAAACAAAAAAAATTCTTGTACACATTTCAATTATCTTGATAAATAGCAAAATTCTTCACCGAAATTTAATAATATTCAGGAATTTTAATAAAATTCATTGTAAAATTTAATTATTTTAATAGATAACAATATTCATCACAAGAATTCAATTATTTTCAAAATAAATAAAATACATTGGAGAAATTCAATTCTTCTAAAAAAATTTTTAAAAAATTGTCGTCAACATTTCAATTATCTTTATAAATAATGAATAGCAAAATTCTTCAACAAAATTCAATTATTATTATTTTCATAAATAATAATTTTCATCAAAAGAATTCAATTTTTTTCAAAAGTAATAAAATTCTTTGCAAAAAGTTCAATTATTTTCAAGAAATCTAAAAAATTTTCGTTAACATGTCAATTATCATTATAAATAAATATGCAAAATTCTTCGACAAATTTCAATTATTTTCAGGAATTTTAATAAAATTCATTGGAAAATTCAATTATTTTTATAAATAATAGTATTCATCACAAGAATTCAATTATTTTGAAAAGTAATAAAATTTAATTATTTTCAAAAATTTTAATAATATTCATGGCAAAATTTCAATTATTTTTAAAAAATTGAAATGTTTTTTAAAATTGGACATTAAATTCTTCGCAATAATTCAATTATTTTCATAAATTTTAAAATTCCTATCAGGCATTTAAAAATTATTTTCATAAATAATAAAATAATTCGTAGAAAGTCAATTATTTTTATAAATAAAAATATTTATCACAAAATAAAATTATTTTCGAAAATTTTCTTAATTCAATTATTTTTACATCTATTACTTTAATAAAATTTCCCCAAAAGAATTCAATTTTTTAAAAACAATTTTGACAAAATTCTACACGAATATTCAATTATTTTCTATAATATAATGAAAATTTCACAGAAAAATTCAATTATAAAAAATAGAATTGAACCTCCCAATTCTATAACTCGATCTGCGCTCGAACGATCAGCGTAAAGACAGTCAGTCGGGCCAAAGTATGAAAAAAATTAAAAGTTAAAAATAAATATTTTTAAAAACACTATCTTTTATAAAATGAAAATGCGCAACTTTTTTCTCTTTAAATTTTTTTTGTAAAGTGAATATTGTTGACAGTAGAGACAAAAAACTAGAAATTTTTTGTTACACAATTTCATTGAATTTTAAAACATAAATCGTCATAACTCGGACAAATATTGACGGATTTCGTCCAAAATTAATATGCAATCCCGTTAAGGTCTACTGATGAAGATAAAATAATAAAAACATGAAAAGTGACTTTTTTTAAAACAATATTTAATTATAAATAGGGGAATGTCGGTAACAACGCATCCTATGTTTCGACGACAAAAAGTCTGCGGGGAACATTTGAGTTTAATAAACTTTCAGTGACAAAGTTTTTCATTATGAATCACGGAAGTTTTCTAAAAAGGTTTTAGACCGATTGTTTGAAAATTAACAAAAATATAGCCAGTTTAAAAAATCATGCGGCGCAACGACGCGTTGTGCCGTTTGACATGTGTTTGGTATTGGAAGGAAATACGTTTGTAACGTGTGATACACATAGGACGAGAACACATGTCAAACGGCGCGGCGCGTCGTTGCGCCGCATGATTTTTTAATCTGGCTATATTTTTGTTAATTTTCAAACAATCGGTCTAAAACCTTTTTAGAAAACTTCCTTGATTCATAATGAGAAACTTTGTCACTGAAAGTTTATTAAACTCAAAAGTTCCCCGCAGACTTTTTGTCGTCGAAACATAGGATGCGTCGTTACCGACACTCCCCTATTTATAATTAAATATTGTTTTAAAAAAAGTCACTTTTCATGTTTTTATTATTTTATCTTCATCAGTAGACCTTAACGGGATTGCATATTAATTTTGGACAAAATCCGTCAATATTTGTCCGAGTTATGACGATTTATGTTTTAAAATTCAATGAAATTGTGTAACAAAAAATTTCTAGTTTTTTGTCTCTACTGTCAACAATATTCACTTTACAAAAAAATTTTAAAGAGAAAAAAGTTGCGAATTTTCATTCTATAAAAGATAGTGTTTTTAAAAATATTTATTTTTAACTTTTAATTTTTTTCATACTTTGGCCCGACTGACTGTCTTTACGCTGATCGTTCGAGCGCAGATCGAGTTATAGAATTGGGAGGTTCAATTTACATTAATTTTTTCGAAAAAACTCAATTGTTTAAAACTTTTTTTATAAAATTGTTCGAAATAATTCAATTATTTCTATAAACAATAAAACTCAATGCAAAATTTCAATTATTTTTAATTCAATTTTAAATCAAATTCCTCAAAAGTTGTAATTATTCATAAAAATTTAATTAATATTTGTCGAAAGAATTCAATTATTTAAAAATTTGTTGATAAAATTATGTATAAGAATTCAATATTAATTCAATCATTTAATTATCTATGTTTTAGAAATTTCACGTAAAATTGAATTGTAAACAAATTGATTTAAAACTTCTCAAGAAAAACTTTTTTAAAAATAATTATTAAAAATAATGGATTTATAGAAGAATTTTAGTTGAGAACACAAAAAAAATTTAATTTTGGAGAAATTACAAATTATTGCAGAAATTCAATTATTTTCAAAAGTAATAAAATTCTTCGCAAAAATTTAATTATGTTAAAAAATAATAAATTTTTTTTTAGGAATTCAATTATTTTCATAAATAATAAAATTCATCGCAGAATTTCAATTTTTTTTTAACACAATTTTAATCAAATTTCTCGAAAAATGTATAATTATTCTTAAAAGTTTTATTAAAATTTATCAAAAGAATTCAATTATTTAAAAATTTGTCGATAAAATTCTTTATGAGAATTTAATTTTAAGAAACATTCAATTATTCAATATATTATTTATTATTTGCATTTTATTAGTATTTAAATAATTGAATTCTAGTAGAATTTTCTAATAAAAATTGATATAAAAATTGATATAAAAATGAATTTTAGTTAAAATTTTAGATAATTGAATATTAAAAACCCTATAACGTGAATTTTTAGAAATAATTGAATTTTTAAATTTTTTTGAAAAAGTTTAATTGCATTCTTTTAATATTATTTGAAGTTTTTATTTTCTAATATATATTTAATTGAAGAATTTACAAATAATTGAAATTTCGTAAAATTGAATAGTGAAAACAAACGGATTTGAAAATGTATTGTCAGATGACTTTTTCGAAAATTAATTGATTTAAAGAAGAATTTTTGTTAAAAATTCTTGAAAATAATAATTTAATTGAAATGATAAAAATAATTTGGAGGAATTTTAATATTTTTATAATATAAAATAATGTTTTTATCACTTGGCCATTTCCTCATGTTTTTCAATAATATTTTTATCCGTTATTGAATTTAAAAAGGTTTGAATTAAAAATTTTTGAAAATCATAATTTCCATGGAAAAATAATATTGATTAAATATTTATTTAAAAATATATTTTTAATTTTTTAAAATAATTTAAATTTAATTTTTTTTTGGTCAGGGAAAAGTCATGGAAAAGTTATAGAAAAGTCAGGGAATGTCAGAGAATTTCATTGAAAGTCAGGAAAATTTCTATAATGGTAAAAAATAAAAATCGTTATAAATAAATAATGTTTAAAAATGTACGAACTCATAAATAATAAATAATAATAATAAATCATATCGAAATCGGAACATTACAAGTCTATACATCCGTGAGAAAAAAATCGATTGGCGCTTAAAAAATCTCTCGCGAGATTTCGCTGGAGTCGTCCAGGTGTGGGTAAAGGTGGAATGCAATTATCAGTTAGGGACTCTCGGAGAGAATACAACCGGCGTATAGGTCGAAGAATGTCTGCGTGCTCTCTTCTGCCCTCAGTATCTCGTGAATAGTCGTCGGATGAGGAGCACTATAGAAACATTCACGATCCCTCCCTTTTTTTTTAAACATCCGTTAATCATGTGTCGAGCGCACCTCATCCAATCACCACACTTGTTTTCTCATTGAAACGATCCTCCCCCTCGTGACACGCGGAAACGTGATCAGAAACTCATCAACTCTTCAGCCCTCCAAGAATATAATAGAAGCAGAAAAATTTACAAAAAAAAGAATGTAAAAAAAATTTTATTAAAGAAAAAATAAACCACTTTAAAAACAGAAATTTTGCATTCAAATGTACCGTCTACCTTGAAAATATGTAATGTTTCTTGTTTTTTCTGATTAAAGAAGTTTTTTCTGAATTGAATACAAAGTGAATGTAAATTTTTTTTTCCTGCCAGTGAATATCAAAAGAAGTTCCCGACTCGAAAGAAGAAAAATAATGTTGAGGAAGATTGTTGTGCGTGCATATCGTGGGACAAGAACAGTGGATGAATAATAATAATAAAACTTGCGGGCAAAATAGTTTTATTTTAAAATTGTGTAATGTTGAGTTTTGATTCGAAAGTTGAGGGATTGATGAAGAATTGGAAGATGTGGTGGTTAATAGTGTTGATGTCAGTGAGGACAATTTGGGGAGCACATGGAGCTTGTGAACCAATTAGAATAGAAATGTGCCGGGGACTTGGATACAATGTGACTGCAATGCCGAATTTGATTGGTCATGAGGTACAGGGTGATGCTGAATTCACGCTACAGACGTTCAGTCCTTTGATTCAATACGGATGCAGGTAATATATTTTTTTTCTTTATGTATTTATAAATTTTTCTTTTAGGGATACTAATCATTACTTTAACAGATGACCCAAAGGTTGACCATTGTTATTTTAAGGATATCCTAGAAATATTTTAATCTCCTGATATGACTGGGACTCCTTCTAAAACAGGGGATACTGAACATTATACTACTGAAGATTTTATTTTAAAAACCTACTAGAAAAAAGGGATACTGAACATTATACTACTGAAGATTTGTTTCCTAAAACCTATTAGAAAAGGGATACTAAACATTATACTACTGAAGATTTTATTTTAAAAACCTACTAGAAAAAAAGGATACTGAACATTATACTACTGAAGATTTGTTTCCTAAAACCTATTAGAAAAGGGATACTGAACATTATACTACTGAAGATTTTATTTTAAAAACCTACTAGAAAAAAGGGATACTGAACATTATACTACTGAAGATTTTATTTTAAAAACCTACTAGAAAAAAGGGATACTGAACATTATACTACTGAAGATTTGTTTCCTAAAACCTATTAGAAAAGGGATACTGAACATTATACTACTGAAGATTTTATTTTAAAAACCTACTAGAAAAAAGGGATACTGAACATTATACTACTGAAGATTTGTTTCCTAAAACCTATTAGAAAAGGGATACTGAACATTATACTACTGAAGATTTGTTTTGAAAGTTCTTTAAAAAAGTAGGTACTCTTTATACTGAACACTATACTGCTAAATATTTAATTAACAATCATAAACAGGGGGGTACTGATCATTATACTTCTGAAGAATAATTTAAATAGAAATGGGGTCAAAAAAAGGGATTACTGACTATTAGACTACAAGCGTAGGCAGAGGATTAACTAACAATGGGATTGTAATTAATGGGATACTGATCATTAACCTACTGAGGAATTAATTAAAACCCTTGAAAAAGGGATGCTGACCATTATACGGACAAAAATTTATTAAAATAACAATACGATCCTAAAAAATGGGTGTACTGGTCATTATACTACTGAAAATTTAATAATTACTCTCAGAGTGATACAGGTCATTATATTGCCGAAGATTAATTTAAATAACAATGGTATTCTTAAAAAAAAGATATTGACAATTTTCGTTACTGAAGATTTATTAAAATAACAATAAAATCCTATAAAGAGGGTATTGCTAATTTACATTACTGAAGATTTATTAAAATAACAATGCTGTCCTTAAAAGAGGGTACTGCTAATTTACATTACTGAAGATTTATTAAAATAACAATGGTATCCTAATAAAAGGGGTATTCCTAATGAATAATAATAATAATAAATAATTAGTAATAATAATAATAATAATAATAATAATAATAATAGTTTGGTACTGAAACTTAATTAAATGACAATTGGGTTCTAAGTAAATGAGGATACTGACTATTATACTACTAAAGATGTATTTAACAGCAAATTTAATTCAAATTAATTAATTAATTATTTAATAAATTAATTCAAATTAAGGGGGTACTGGTCATTATACTACTGAAGATTTAATAATTACTCTCAGAGTGATACAGGTCATTATATTACCAAAGATTTATTTAAATAAAAATGGTATCCTAACAATGGGGAAATTCATGGTTTTCATTACTGAAGAATTATTTAGATAACAATGGGGACCTAAGGAATCGGGATACTGATTATTATACTACTAAAGACTTATTTGACTATAGTTAAATATAGTTATAGTTTCCATTGGTATACCAATTGAATTCTAACTCAGAGGTACTAGGCATTATACTACTGAATATTTAATTAACGCTCGAAGTAGCTGATGCTGATCATTATATTGCCGAAGATTTATTTAAATAACAATGGTATCCAAACTGCGAAAATATTCCTAATTTTTGTTAATGAAAATTATTTAAATAACAATGTGGTCCTGAAGAAATGGGGATACTGATTATTATACTACTGAAGATTTAATTAACACTTTTGAAGAGGGTAATATTGATCATTATGCTGACGAAGGTTTTTTGAAATAACAACGGTGTTCTTAAAAAAAGGGCATTGCCAATTTTTGTTAATATCGATTTATTGAAATAACAATGATATTCTATAAAAGGGGAAATAGCAATTAAAACTATTGAAGATTTATTAAAATAACAATGCTAATTCTAACAGTGGGGGAATTCAGAATTTTTAATACTGAAGAATTATTTAGATAACAATAGGGACTGATTATTATACTATTAAAGATTTAATTAACGCTCTTGAAAAAGATGTTATTGATCATTATATTGCAGAAGATTTATTTAAATAACAATGGAATCCTAACAGTTGGGTATTCCTAGTTTTTGTTACTGAAGAATTATTTAGATATATTAATGGGGTTCTAAAGAATGGGGATACTGATTATTATACTATACTGAAGATTTATATTTAACTACCAATGAAAGTCTAATTCAGGAGCTACTGGTCGATATAATACTGAAGAGTTATTTAACCAACAATGGGATTGTAATTAAAGGTGTACTGACTATTATACTACTTAAGATTTATTCATGTAGCAATGGTATTCCAATTAAGGAGATACTCATCATTATACTAATAAGGATTCATTTCTTTCATTTTTCTTTAAGGGATATTTCCCATAGTAGGGGTACTGACTATCATAGTACTGAAGATTGTATTTAAATAACAATAAGAGCTTAAAAAAGTAGGTCCTGACTATTAAACTACTGAAATTTATTAAATGAACAACGGGGTCTTAATTAAGGGATTACTGACTATTATACTACTAAAGATTTATTAACTACCGCAATTTAATTCTAATGAAGGGGATCCTGATTATTATACTACTGAAGATTTAATTAACGCCCTTAATGAAAGAGAAACTGAAAATTTACTTAAATAACAATGGGGTTTAAAAAAGGGGGTACTCGCTATTATACTACCGAATATTTATTTAACTACCAATTGTATTCTAATAAATAGGGTACTCATCATTAAACTACTGAAGGTTTATGTTACTAACCATGGAATTCTATAAAAGAGGGCTTTTACCATTTGTTTACTGAAGATTTATTAAATTAACAATGGTTTTATAAAAGATACCCTAATTGCATCCAGATATGCAGGTGGGAAGACGTTCGTGTTTTTAAAATTCTGCATGAATTATTTGTTAAAACCCTTTTGTCGATGTTGGATAAAAGTTTTGCCCATTTTACTCAATGCTACTAACTTGTTACATCTTTTCAGATATTTTAATTATTAAGTTCTAAATTAGTAGCTAAGAGAAGCTTTAAAAAATATTCTATAGAACATTCTAAAAGTAGTCTTCTAAAGTAATCTTCTAATGATGCCTTCTAAAGGAGTTTTCTAAAGTACTCTTCAAAAGTAGTCTTCTAAATTAGTCTTTTAAGGAAGTCTTCTAAAGTAGTCTTCTAAAGGAGTTTTTTAAAGTTGTCTTCTAAGGTAGTCTTTCAAAGTAATCTTGCAGTTTTTATACCCTCTACTTTTTTAATTCATATCTCCTAAAGTGGCCAACTAATCAACGCTCAACGATTACAAAGTCTCCCATTTTAAAAATCTTATTATTTGACCAAATTATAAAATTCTCATTATTTGAGAATTGAATTTTATTCAAATTTATTTAAACTAGTTTATTTAAATTACTAGATACATTATGATTATTCAAATTTACTATACATTGTGATTATTCAAATTAACTTTCATTTGAAAAGAATTTAAGAAAACAATCTTCTGTTCTTTCAGTGCCCAATTGCACCTGTTTCTCTGTTCCGTTTATGTACCCATGTGCACGGAAAAAGTACCATCGCCAATTGGACCATGTCGAGGACTCTGTGAACAAGTTCGCGCACGTTGCTATCCAGTACTTCAAGGTTTTGGTTTTCCTTGGCCTGCGGCATTAAATTGCTCTAAATTTCCACCTCAAAATAATCATCAGCATATGTGTATGGAAGGACCCGGTGAACCTGGACCTGCGATTCCAATTCAGGTAAAATATTCTATTGCCGATTCTTTTCCTAACTGCTTATTACAATAAAAAAAGGAATTCAACTTTGACCCAATTTTTCTATATTATGCGAAACGTTATCAAATTTAGACTTTGGTTCAAAAAATGCAAAAAGAATGGGTAAAAGAGACGTTTTCGTCAGGTGGTTATAAAAGAGTAAAGAAAGAAGGAGTTTTGGGTTCCTCGATAAATTTAGAAACTAAGCCGCAGTTAGGAATACATTTTCCATGACCCTCATACATCAGGAGTTACTTAATGAAGCGGCCTTTCTTTCTCCTCTTCCGTAGACGATTGGTGCCGGCAATGGACCTTGGGGTTGTTCGTGGTACGCCAAATCTGGTCTCTATATCTTTTTAAATCGCTCCGGGAGATGCGCGGCCGCTTGCGATGCCGATATTCTTTGGTCACAAAGGGATAAGAAGATAGCTGAGGCATGGACCGCAGCATTTGCAACAGTTTGCCTTTTCTCAGTTGCCATTGCAATATTCACTGCGCTAAAACCGCGAAAACAATACGGAACAACCAACACAGCCGGTGAGTTAACAATAAAACTTCAATTACACTGTAAGTCCCTTTTGACAAAATAAAACTAGAGAAAATCATTCTAAACTGTAATTTACATTTTTAAAAAATTGTTTTCCATTATACTGTAATTTAAACAATAGATAACGATTTCTATTATTGTTTTGATACACTTGGTAATTTTATGACTGATTTCGAATTGCTTCTTTTCCTCTTGCAGAGAAAGCCATCACGTGTTTGGCCGTATGCCATGCGGTTGTCGCAGTTGGTTACGTGATTCGATTAGCTGCTGGACGAGTAGCTGTCGCGTGCACGCAAGCAATTCCTTTACACTCTCAAGATCAAGTGATCATCGCTCAGCATCAACAGCAGTATCTCACTCAGGACGGTCTTGATAATCCTTATTGTGCCATTGTCTTTTTGATGCTCTACTATTTTGGTGGTGCCGCTAGTGTTTGGTGAGTAGTTTTTCTATTTTTATTTCAAAAACTCCAGATGCTTAACAATGGGGGTACTGGTTACTATACTACTGAAGATTTAAGTAATACCCTCAAGAAGGGGATACTTATCATTATACTACTGAAGATTTAAATAAAACCCTCAAAATGGGAATACTTATCATTATACTACTGAAGATTTAATTAATGCTCTCGAAGATGGTGATACTGATCATTATATTGCCGAAGATTTATTTAAATGACAATGGCAGTTTTAGAAATAGGATGTTGAAAATTTTCGTTAATAAAGATTTATTTAAATAAGAAGGGTACCCTAACTGTGCGGGTACTCCTAATTTTGGTTACTAAATTTTTTTTAAATAACAATAGGGTCCTGAAAAATAGGGATACTGATTAGTATACTACTAAAGATTTAATGAGCGCTTTCGAAGATGTTGTTACTGATCATTATATTGCAGAAGATTTATTTAAATAACAATGGTAGTTGTAGAAATAGGATATTGACAATATTCGTTAATGAAGATTTATTTAAATAACAAGGGTACGCTAACAGTGAAGGTATTCCTAATTTTCGTTACTGAATAATCATTTAGATAACAATAGAGTTCTAAAGAATGGGAATACTGATTATTATACTACTGAAGATTTAATTAACGCTCTTGAAGAGGGTGATATTGATCATTATATTACCGAAGGTTTATTGCAATAACAATGGAATTGTTAAAAAAAAGGGTATTGACAATTTTTGTTACTGAAGATTTATTAAAATAACAATGGATTCTATAAAAGGGGTATTAGCAATTATCATTACTGATGATTTATTTAAATAACAATGGTATCCTAACAGTGAGGGTATTCGCAGTTATCTTTATTGTAGAATCATTTAGATAACAATGGGATCCTAAAGTATGGGGATACTGACTATTATACTACTGAAGATTTATTTAATCACGAATGGAATTCCAATTTAGGGTCTACTGGGAATTATGCTACTGGAGATTTATTTAAATACTAATGGGATTAAAATTAAGGGGGTACTGGTCATTATACTACTGAAGATTTATTTAATCACGAATGGAATTTTTATTAAGGGCATACTGACTATTATACTACTGAAGATTTATTTAACAACCAATGGTTTTTCAATCAAGGGGGTACCGATTATTACACTCTGAAGATTCATTGTTTGCATCCCTCGAAAGGTGATATTGTGCTGCACAATAGTTTTTGTAGAATCCCTAAAGATAGTTAATAAGGAGGTAGTGTTTAACACTAGGTTTTTTTAATCCAGGGTTCGTTTTAGGTCGTTCCGGATATAACCCATCAAGCTAGTTAGGATTCTGTAGGTAATTCCATAAAGCTTTTTTGAATCTTGAACTAATTAATTTTCCTCAAAGGTGGTGTTTAATAATTAGACAACTGTCGATGTTTAGTTCCTGAAGGATGAAAGCCTGATTCACCTTTAGGAGTTACTTCATAACTTTTAATTTGGTCACTTCTGGATTGATAAAAATGCAGATAGTACCTTTTAGATTACCTCGTTTTTTCAGTTAGGCTTACATGACCCAGATATTTAAAATTGGGTAAAGCTTTATATGAATACTATCAATTAAGTCGGATTAATTTTTTTTTAAATGTACCATCATTAAAAATTTAGAAATATTGAAATATTTCTTAATTTTTAATGATGCCATGTTAAAAAAATAGGAATGAAAAAATAGGTAAGATAGACATAATAGGAAAATTCCCATTTATCACAATAGTTGTGGCCTCCCTTATTATCATGATTCTAAAAGCGAAAAGAACAGCAAGATCCTTGAGTCTCGTTCGATTGTCCCGTCGTGAGATTAACCTGAAGATATATACATATATATGTGTGTACCTACAGAATATGCATGCAATCGCGATGTTGCATTTTCTAAGGGAATTCACATTGAAATGCAAAAGAAGAAGGGATAACAATCTGGCAACAGTGTTTTGACTCCCCTCGTGCCGCTAACGAGCCTTTGACTCCCCATCCCCATAGACCCTCCTCATCCTCCTCCTTCTTCTTCTTCTTTTCCCTTACTCCTTCACCTCCTTCGTTTATGTTGAGAGGCTCATCTTAGCGCTTCTAACGGGTGGTCCCAACATCCACCAATACAACCAAAAGGTGGATGAACGATTCAGATTCTCAACGGGTAATTGCACGCTTCCAGCAAACATAAAATTATACAAGCACTGATTTACCGGTTGTGTATATATATCTACTTCAATCAACTCTCTATACGCCCATGGATAAAATTTAACCGACGAGGCATCTCGCTCAAACGCAAATTGTCTCACTTGTTTATTACTTTTCACTCGAGCAATCAAAATATTCTTCTCGATAAAAAATTATTCTCACCAGTCTTGTTAGATGTGTATTCCTCATTCAATTCACAATTTACCGCGCGCGAGGTAATGGGTTCGTAATATGTAATGGGGTTCTTCTTTTTAATAATTATACAGTCTAGAGATGATCCTTTTTTTTAATAATTGAGTTTAGAGTCTTGTTTTCTTGAGTTGTTTTGTTTTAGCGTTTTGTTTTTGCAAGTGGAGAAAAAAAGAGGACAGGTACACCCGTTATATGGGGGACATAAACCGGTGAGATGGGCGAGACTCTCTCTAGGAACCTTGTTGCCAGATATGCATGAAGTCAATCGCATTCCGACTTGTAGGGCGCGAACAGCGAGAGAAAGAAAAAGGGAAGAGGGACACACGTACAACAACACGTTTTCAGAAAGAATACACTACTGCGCACGATGTGTAACATCTGGTTTGATATTTAGAATTTTTGAAAAGCACCAATTAGAATTCCTCTCGTGGTCCTGCTATATAGAAAAACTTTCATCCTTTAATTCTTCTTTCGGAATGAGAATTTCTTCTGGATTTTTTTTTATCGTTCACCAACTTTTGCGGAAGTCAATTCTTGTTGCGCGAGACAACTTCCAGGTGAAAAAATTCAGGAAGAAGAAACCGGAAGAATAGAAAAAGAAAAAAAAACTTATTAAAGATCAGTAGAAGAAAAAGTGATGCAAATTTGAAAAAGGAATCTCAAAGCAAGGGACTTTTGAGGATATTTTTTGAACTTTGCGAAAGTTCCTTGGTTTTGTGGTGGTCTTTGAATGGCGAATCTTTTCGGGAGTATTTTCAGAAGGTTTTCGAACTTTACAATTTCTAGACTTCGTAGGGTTCGTGAAATTCGTGGAGTGAATCTTTTTGGGAACGGATTTTTTTAATAGACTTTTCAGAACGTTTTTGAAACGTTCTGAATTTTAAAAAGATTTTAGGATTCGTGGAGCATTAGAATGGTGAATCTTTTCGGGAACGAATTTTTAAAGATAATGTTCAGAACGTTCACGAACTTTCCAAATGTTCCAAATGGTTCGTGAGGTTTCGGAATATGGTAAATATTTTAGGGAACAAAATTTTTTCTAGAAAAACGCGATGGATTCGAAAAAGTCCGCAGAACGAACCGGGAAGTTTAGGAAATAAAAACTTATTAAAAATCAGTAGAAGAAATTTTTTAATGACTATTTACTACTTTTTTTACGATTTGCTACTATTTGGATACTTTTTTTTTATTTTTAACACTAAAAGCTACTTCTTTCCTTGTTTGAAAATTTACACTACTTTCAATTTGTTAACAGTCGAAACAAAACAAAATTATTTTAAAAAATTTTAATAAAGTCAATGGAAAAAATTCCAAAAATTTTAATAAAATTCTTTCAAATGATTCAATTATTTTCACAAATTTTTGGTAATTTAATGATTTTTAATATCTAGTATTTTAAGAAAAAATTCCACAAAAGAATTGAATAATTTAAGGAAAAATGTTTATAAAATTCTTCGCAAACATTCAATTATTTTTATGAATAAAAAAATATTCACAGGAATTCAATTATTTTTTAAAATTCTAATAATAATTGTTGCAGGAATTCAATTATTTTTTAAAATTTTAATAATAATTGTTGCAGGAATTTAATTATTTTTATAAATATTAAAACTAATCACAGGATTTAAATTATTTTTAATACAATTTTTAATGAATCGCGAAAAATGCAACTATTCATAAAAATTTTATTAAAATTTGAATGAATTCAATTATTTTAATAAATTTTAATAAAATTCTTTTTAATAATTGAATTGTTTTCAATATAATTTTAATAAAATTTTTTAATAGAATTCAATTATTTTCATATAAATATTATACAATTTTCTAAGAAATTCAATTATTTAAAAATTAAAACACAATTTTCATAAAATTTTTTGAAAAAAATCATTTCTTTAAAAATATTTTTTTTAATTCTTCTCAGGAATGCAATTATTTTAAAAATCTTGTTAAAGTTCGGTAACAAAAATTCAAGTATTTTCATAAATAATAAAACTCATCGCAGAATTTCAATTATTTTTAATGTATTTTTAAATTATTCTTAAAAATTTGAATAAAATTTTTCGAAAAAATTCAATTATGTATTTAAAAAAATTTGAAATAATTTATTTCTTGGAGTGTAATAATTATTTTCAATTAATTTTCTATTACATTTCTTCAATGAATTTAATTATTATGAAAAATTTTAATGCAGTTCTTCGTAAAAATTGAATTATTAAAAAAAAATGTTGATGAAGTTTTTTATAAGAATTCAAATTTAAGAAATATTCAATTATTCAATAAATTATTCATTTTTGTATTTAAATAATTTCATTATCGTAGAACTTTCGAATAAGAAATTGATTTAGAATTGAATAAAATAAAAGGCTTAAAGTTTTTAATAATTTTATTTATATATTTCAACAAAAAGAATGATTGAATTTTGAAAGAATTACTTTTATAATTTTTAGAAATAGTGAAATTTCAAAAATTCGTTACATTTAAATCATTTAAAATATTTTAATTCCTGTAGGCAAAATAAATAGGTATTTACATATTTATTCTGAAAAATTAATCTATTTTTCAATTTAATAACTAAGAAATTATAAAAAAAATTGAGTTATCAAGTTTAATTTTTTGATAGCCACTTTTTTACTACTTTTTTTTGTTTTTAAGCTACTTTTTGCTACTTTTTTAAAAATTAATTATCAAGTTCGAAGCTTGTAGTTATATATTCATAGCTTAAAATGATATTAATGGATTTTCATAAAAATAAGTATCTAGGGGTTTTCGGGGTCGCTGATTACGATCATTAACTCGGTTATTAAAAATTCAAAATGGCGGATCCAATATGGCGGATCGAAATTTTAAAATTTAGTTGGACTTTTATGATACTTGGTGCTTAGGGGTTTTCGGGGTCGCTGATTATAAATATCAACTCGGTTTTTAAAAATTCAAAATGGCGGATCCAATATGGCGGATCGAAATTTTAAAATTTAGTTGGATTGTTATGAAACTTGGTGCTTAGGGGTTCTCGGGGTCGCTGATTACGAATATCAACTCGGTTTTTAAAAATTCAAAATGGCGGATCCAATATGGCGGATCGAAATTTTAAAATTTAGTTGGATTGTTATGAAACTTGGTGCTTAGGGGTTCTCGGGGTCGCTGATTACGAATATCAAATCGGTTTTTAAAAATTCAAAATGGCGGATCCAATATGGCGGATCGAAATTTTAAAATTTAGTTGGATTGTTATGAAACTTGGTGCTTAGGGGTTTTCGGGGTCGCTGATTATAAATATGAACTCGGTTTTTAAAAATTCAAAATGGCGGATCCAATATGACGCTAGGCTAGTCTGAAAAACCTTTCCTATTTAGATTTTAAATAATCTGAATGTCGTTAGTCCTTCGGTTAAATTTATCTGCTTCTAGAATAATCCAGGTGACTCTCGAAAGGTTAAAGAAAAGCAACAGACGAAAGAAGCGGGAGTCTTCGGCGAAAAAAAAAATCGTGCTTGTGAGAGAGAAAAAAGGAAAGAATAAGAGAGGGAGAGAGAGAGAGAGAGAAATATTAGTAGGATGGGAGTAAACAAGAGAAGATCGTGGAGAACCTGGTCCGAAAGGGTATATATATATACAAGATGGAATAGGGAAAAAGGTGGATAAGGGGGGGGGTGCAGGGGTTAAGGAGGGAGTCGAGAGGGAGGAAGAGGACAATGCTTGGGAGTGCCTATGGGGTCCATGGACCGTGGCTTCGTGTCCGCAGGGCGCGATGTTTATCGGCTCTTTGGATGTAAATTATGACCCGACATTTCTGTATGCTCCGATATATACTATATATATACTAGGATGCAGAATACAGAGGCGAGCAAAAAAATAATACGCCCTTTTTCCATCGTTATAATATACCTTGTATTTGAACTATATATATGTATGTATATGAGGGAGGGGGGGGAGAATATACAGACGTGTTCATGTACATAAAAGTAAAGGCAAATGTGCTCGAACATAATCCTCAACAACGCTACTTTATTACCTGGTTTTGAAAAAAAGTAACAAGAAAAAAACTTTAAGAATAAGAAAAAAAAAAGAAAGTTGAGGGGAAAAATTAAAAGAACCAACAGAAAATTAACCTTGTTTCTCTTAATTTTAAACGATTTTAAAGGCGTTAAGATAAATTCGTTACGGTATAAAGGTGAAAATAATGGTGAAGTTATAAATAAGATACATCAAATTATCGTCTTGTTTATTAGGTTCTGTTGAGGAACTCGAATCTCATTAACTGACGAGACTATACATGCAGGCAGTGATTTTTGACGATTTTAATTTTGATACGTAAGGGGGGTCTTCATATACCACGTGAACAATTTTTTGTCACTTTTTGACCCCCCCTCCCCCATCGTGGACTTTTGACAATCTCCCCCTCCCCTCCTTCTAACTTTCCACGTGGACTTTTTTTGGATGAGAAATTAATATTTTTGGGTAAATTATAAAAAACTTTTAACCATAAAGAAGGTTTTTTATTTTCTGATGGTAAATAAATTGAAATTTAATAAAAATGAAAGAATCGAAAATGTCGTTGTTACAAAAATTTTATTTGGTGTTTTCCTGATCTTTCGCTGATTTATTAATTCAATTATTTAGAAAATGAACAATTTTGTTAAATAAATATTTAAATAATTCTTATTTTTTATTTTTATAAGAAGAATTTCAATTCAAAACCTTCCGGAAATTTAATAATTTTAAAAAATTACAAAATAACTCTTCAAAAGGTGAATTATTTTCTACAATTTTTAATTAAACTTCATCTCTAAATATATTTTTGTAAATAATTTTCCGAATACCTATTCTTCGAGAATTCAATTATTTAAATACAAAATTCAACTTTTTATAATAATTGCAACTATTTTTTGTAATTCAATGATTTTTAATATTTACTAAATTAGGAAATAATTTCTTAAAAGAATTGAATAATTTAAAAAAAAATGTTTATAAAATCCTTCGCGTACATTCAATTATTTTCGTAATAAAGAAAATTTTCACAGGAATTCAATTATTTAAATTGATTTTTATAAAAATTCTTCGCAAGAATTTAATTATTTTTATAATATAAGAAAACTCATCGCAGGATTTCAATTATTTGGTAAAATCGTTTACAAATAATTAAATTTTTAAAAAATTGAAAAATATAAAGGAAAATAATAAATTTTTGGAAAAATTCTAATTAAAAAATTTTAAATATGATTGTTTTTTTCAAAATGTTAAAAATGATTTTCAAAAATTTTCATGTTATTATTTATTGTATGTATTTGAATTTTCGGAAATATTTATGTAATTGAAAATATTGAAAATAATTTAATTTAAAAAAATCAGAATAAAATTATTTTGAATGATATTTTACAAAATTTTAATTATTCTAAAATTTTCTAATTAGGACGTATATATTTATAAAATTTAATCATCGTAAAAAAATTATTTAAAAATTTGTTTTTAACACTATAAAAATTAAAATAAGTTGCATTTTATACTAAAAATGTGGTATTTTTTTGCAATATTTTTCAGAAAAAGTCGAAAGAGTAGCAAATTTTTAAAATAAGTCGAAAAAATTTGCTTTTTTTGAAAATAGTCGAATAAGTCATAATATCCGAGTTATGATACTATTATATAAATAATTTTTTGATAATTTTTTTTTCAAATTAAATAAAACAGTGGTGCAAAATTTAATTAAATAAAATAATATTTTCATTGGCAATTTTTTTATATACTTATTTCATAATTCTGAAAAATCAATCGTATGGATTTTCAAAAAATTTTAATTTTTTTAAAAAATCAAATTTTTTTGAAAAATAAAAAAAATTGTAAATCAGTTAAAAATTACTTTTATTAATTTTCTATCCTAGTGTAATATGTTTTCAGGTTCTGAAAAAGTGTAAAAAAAATTGTGATACCCCTAAAAATGGTCATTTTTGATTGGCCCAAATTTTACTAGTACATCATAGTTCTTAAAAAATTCATTCTACTTCCACATTTTTTATTATTTTTTGTTGACAAATTTTTTGCAGGCCGTTCTTACGATTCTGAATAATCAAACGTATCGATTTTGAAAAATTTTTTCAAAAAATTTTCAAAATGGCCGAAAATTTTTTTTTATAATTTTAACTATGTAGAATAAATTTAAATTCTAAATAATGCCGGAAAAAAAATTGATCCCTTTTAACAACGTAATTATCGAAGGGTTGAAATTTCACTCCCCCCCCTTAAATTTTAAAACAATGTTAAAAAAACATGATTGTTTTGATTTAATTAATTTTGAGTCATATAAGAGAAAAGTGCAATGAATTAGTCTTCTAATATAAGAAGATGACAGCTTTTCAAGAGGCGAAATTATACGACGGATTAAATTGAGTTAAATTATTAAGCTTGTCAAGTGGTTAGAGAGGTTAAAGTATACTTATATATACGACTAACTTATGAACCTAAACGTCATGTCATAAATCAATTAGGTTTGATTTAAATTTTTATTTTATGTATTCTTAAGTGAATATTGGGTCAATTTTTAGTGGCAATATTTTTTAGTATTTTTCTCCCTCTCTTTCTTCTTTTTCTCTTTTTTCTCCTTTTTTCTTTCCCTAAAAGAAAAACTTAAAGAGCTCTCTCTTCTTTCTTTTCTCAAAAAAAAAAAAAAAAAATTAAGAGAGTAGACCTCCCAAAAAGAGAGCCAATTTTCCATTTAAAAAACTGTGTCAGTATATACGCGATTATTTAGTGCCTTTTGGTTTTTAATTATAGACACATCTATTAGAATAGTTTGGCAATACTAAAAATGCTTGAAGAATTATGAGCCAAATGTTATCCGTTGTATTTCATTTTTGAAATCATATAAACTTTCCGAACCATCAATTATGATTTATATATATAAATATACATATATATGTGCTTTTTAACCCTTGGACGCAAAAATCGGAGGAAAAAAAAAGAAGCTATTAATACTGTTGTATATATGTATAACGAAATGTGTGCGGGCGGCCTTTCTCCTAAAACGAGTTTGAAAAACAAACAAATCACTGCTCCTGATGCCAGAATGTATGTATGTCTATTATAATATATTCCGGTGTGTTTAGGTGCGTGCTGAGTATTATAATCTAGTCGAAAAATAAAATTTCAGGAGTAGAATTAATTTTTAAAGATATGTATGGAAAAGTTTGAAAAATGATTTTTTTGTGGATGAAGGCAAAATAAATATTTTGCCTCCATCCACAAAAAAATCATTTTTCAAAATGAGGCAAAAATTTATTTAGAGGCGAAAATTCGAATTTTTGAAAGTATAATTGATTTTTGGAAGCAAATCTGAGATGATTTTGAACTGTACAAAATCAGATTCTAAAGATCTAAGAATTTTGAAGCAAAAATTATTTTTTCTGTTTAGTATTGATTTTCAGTATTAATAACTGGACGGGATGAATGTTTGGTTCAACATTATTATCATGAAGCAATTAATTTTTGGACCAAAATACAATATTTGTGAAGTTGGATACAATTTTTGTAACAGAAGCTGTTCTTGGACCAACAACAGATTAGAATAAACAACTTCTGAAGCAAAAATTAGTTTTTGGGTTAGAAAACAATATTTCTAAATAGCAAACAATTTTCTAGTCTAAATTAGGATTTTGGGTTTTAAAAACAACTTTTAAAACAATTACCTACAAATTTTGAACCAAAGTAGAACAAACAATTTTTTAAGCATAATTCAGATTTTGTTTTCGGAATTAAATTTTGTTAACAAAAGGAATAATTGAATCAAGAACAAATGTTGTGAAACAATCAATTTTTGGATCAAAATCAGAGTCTGCAGAGTAAACAATTGTCGAAGCTAAATGCGGTTTCTGATTTCAGAAACAATTTTTGAAACGGAAACAATTTTTGGATCAAAATCCGTTTCTGAATTACAAACAATTTTCTAGACTAAATTCAATTTCTTATTTTGGAAATAATTTTTGTAACAGAAGCAATAATACTTGGTCCAAATAAAACTTTGTAGAACAATCAAAATCTGATTCTGTATAATGAACAATTTTCTATACGAAGTTTATTTTTGCTTTTGGAAACAATATTTTTAAAACAGAAACAATTTTTAGAAACAGAAGCTAAAGGAAAAAAAATTAAAATTGTGTTTCTGTTTTTGCAATTAATTATTGTAACGAAAACAATATTTGGATCAAAATCAAATTTTGTTGGACAATCAAGTTATGAACCAACATTCCATTTCTGAACTTGGATACTCTCTTTGAAACATGAGCAATTTTTGGACCAAAATAAAATTCTGTAGTCTAAACAATAGTCGATGCGAAATTCAGTTTTTGTTTTCAGAAACAATTTGTAAAACACAAAGAATTTTTGGACCGAAATCTGATTACGCAGAACAAACATTTATTGCATCAAAAATTAGATTTTGATTTTGAAGAAAATTCTTGGAACAAAAACAATTTTTAGATCAAAATCTGCTTTTAAATAGCTAACAATTTTCCAGTCTAAATTATGATTTTGGGTTTTGAAAACAATTTTCGAAACAATTACAGTATTTGGACAGTATCAATTTTTAGATCAAAATTCAATATGTTTGAATATAATGTTTGTACCAAAATTTAATTCCTCAACCAGAATACAATTTTTGGTCCAAAATCAGATTCTTTAGTATCAAAAATTTTTTACTAACTTCCGTTTTCTTTTTAAAAACAAGTTTTTGAAAATAAAACAATTTTTGTACCAAAAGGCAGATTCTGTAGAGCAATCAAGTTTTGAGCCAACAATCAATTTCTGAACTTAAATACATTCTTTGAAACAGGAGCAATTTTTGGACCAAAATCAGAATCTGTAGAATAAACAATAGTCGATGCTAAATTCAGTTATTGTTTTCAAAGACAATTTTTGAAACAGAAAGAATTTTTGAATCAAAATCGTTTTCTGCAGAACAAACAATTATTAAAGCTAACTTTAGATTTTGTTTTAAGAAACAATTTTCGGAAGAAAAGTAATTTTTTGACATTTAATAAATGTTTGTTGTACGGAATCAGATGATTTCGTAAAAGAAACATTAATTGCAGTAAAGTTTAGTCTTTGGTTCTGCAAACAATTTTTCTAACTAAAACAATTGTTGTGGATCAAAATCTGTTTCTGAATTACAAACAATTTTCCTATAAAAATTCAGTTTTTTATTTCGGAATTAATTTTTCCAACGGAAACAATACTTGGTCCAAAATCAAACTTTGTTGAACAATCAAGTTTTGAACCCATATTTAGGTAATGAATTTGGGTTCAATTTTTGAAACAGTTACAATTTTTGGACCAAAATTTGATTGCGTGGAACAAATAATTTTTGAAGCAAAATTCAGATTTTCTTTTTGGAAATGAATTTTGTTAACAAACGGAATAAAAAACGGAATTTAACCAAGAAAAAAAGTAAAACAATAAATTTTTAGATCAAAGTTCAGTTGCTGAACTTGGATATATGATTTTTGTACCAAAAATTTAATTCCTCAAAAATTTTTGGTCCAAAATCTACTTCTGCCGTAACAAACTAATGTTTTCTAGGCTAAATTATACTTTTTGTTCTGACTACAATATTTTTTGCAGAGGAATTAATTTTTTTTGACCAAAATATGTAACAAAACTAATACTTTTTAGGCTAAATTAGACTTTTTGTTCTGACTACAATATTTTTTGATGAGGAATTCATTTTTTTTACCAAAATATGCAAATTCCATAGTTAACGAAGAATAATTCAAAATTCAATTCCTTTTTGTTAAATTAATTTAAAAGAAAAGAAAAAATGGGATAAACTTAGTGAGAAAAATGGATAAATTGGTTTTTATATTTGTATAAGTGAAAAATATTTCAAGAGTGAAGGAGTTCAACAAACAATGGCTATTGTTTCAAATTCCTAGTATTTCAGATTTCCAATAACTAAACATCCAAAGTTTATAGCGCCTACAATTTCTGCTCTTTACAAGTTTTCTTCTTTGATTTTTTTCTCTTCTTTCTATATACTTCATTTTAACTTCTTTGCAGGAGCCTCGTGAAATTTCTCTGTGCGCTTCTTGAACAAGGTGTATATATATATAGTAAATACAAATAAAGAAAAAGAAAGAAATGAACAAGTCGAAAAGGCGGCCAGCATGCTGATCCATCATCTCTCCTGATGCAGTCTCGTAAGGCCCCTTTTAATGCAGAAGGAGAGAGAAAGAAAGAATGAAGGAAAAAGAGAGAAAAATATAGAAAAAGAGGACGATAAAGAAAGAGAGAATGAAAAAGAAAGAGAAAAGAATACAGAAAGAGAGAAGGATAGAAAAAGAGAGAAAAATACAGAAAGAGAAAAGGATAGAGAAAGAGAAAAGGATAGAGAAAGAAAGAAGAATACAGAAAGAGAGAACGATAAAGAAAGAGAGAAGAATAGAAAAAGAGAGAATGAAAAAGAAAGAGAGAAGAAAGAGAAAGAGGAAAATATAGAGAAAGAGAGAAGAATACAAAAAGAGAAAACAATAGAGAAAGAGTGAATGAGAGAGAAAGAGAGAGAAAGAGAGAGAAAGAGAGAAAAAGAGAGAAGGATAGAAAGAGAGAATACGAGAAAAAGAGAGAAAGACAATGAAAGAAGGAGAGAAAGAGAGAAAAAGATAGAATGATAGAGAAGGAGAGAAGCAATTTTCAAGGGACTTATCTCCTCCTCGATTCACGAAGCGAAGCCTCCGGGAACTCGCTCTCCTCTTGCCTTTGGTTTATAGGGATCATGCAAATGTTCGGACGGAAATGATTAAACTCGAAAACCAGTCTCGTCAAGATTATAATATATACCAATGCGAAGAGAATGAGAAGTAGATTTGCGAGCAAACCGAATAAAAAAATAAAACGAGAGTCTCTTTAGTTTAATTGATTTGAATCTTTAACAAGATGAAAAGTTGTAGCATCAAGTTTTGTGACTTCTATTAATTCATCATCAGATATGGATTGTAGATAATTTGCCGTTTTATCATGTTTTCTGTTTTTTTTTTATTATAATATTATTCTTTTTTTTTGACTAACTTCTTTCCGTTCTTTTCGTCCATTATCGAAAGTAGATAGGTAATTATGTTAACGGTAAATTGTGGTTTTTTTAAGTTTAGATATTTGTGGAGAAAATAATTTTTTTTGGTTCTATAACAGTGATAATGATTAAAATAATGATATTGAGAGTAAAAATAATAATACTGTGATAATAATTGATTTTATGAGTCTTTACCCCCAATTTTCTGAAAATTCTGACGTGCTAGTCAATTTTTGAACCTGGAATCGTTTTTAGTGAACAAAAGTTAATTGAAAAGGACTACAATATCAAAAATTAGAAAAAAAAATTTTTTGGGAGTCTTTACCCCCATTTTTTGGAAAATCCAGACGTGCTAGGCAAATTTGGAACCCGGAATCTTGTTCAGTGAATAAAAGTTTGTTGAAAACCACTACAATGTCAAAAATAACTCAAAGAAATTTTTTTCTGTGTATTTACCCCCACTTTTTTCAAAATTTTGATGTTGTAGGCATTTTTGAAGTTTGGAATATTCTTTACCGAATAAAAGTTAATTGAAAACGACAACGATATCAAAAATTAAAAAAAATTTTTTTTTGGCCCATTACCCCCACTTTTTTCAAAATTTTGATGTGATCGTCAATTTTGGAACCTAGAATCGTATTTAGCGGACAAAAGTTTATTGAAATCCACTACGATATAAAAATTTAGAAAAAAATTTTTTTTGGCCCATTACCCCCACTTTTTTCAAAATTGTGATGTTGGCATTTTTGGAGTTCGGAATCTTCTTTACCGAATAAAAGTTAATTGAAAACGACTACGATATCAAAAATTAGGAAATTTTTTTTTGGCCCATTACCCCCACTTTTTTCAAAATTTTGATGTGATCGGCAATTTTGGAACCTAGAATCGTATTTAGCGGACAAAAGTTTATTGAAATCCACTACGATATCAAAATTTTGTAAAAAAAAACATTTTTTTTGTTAATTTGCCCCCACTTTTTTCAAAATCTTAATGTGGTAGTCATTTTCTGAATTCGAAACCTTGTTCATCGAATAAAAGTTCATTGAAAACTACTACAATATTAAAAATAATCAAAAAAAATTTTATTTGGGTATTTACCCCCACTTTTTTCAAAATCCTGACGTGATAGTCAATTTTGGAACTTGGAATCGTGTTAAAGTAAAAGTTCATTGAAAAACACTACCCACTTTTCTCCAAATTCTGACGTGCTACGAAATTTTAGAACCCGGAATCGTATTCAGCGGACAAAAGTACATTGAAATCCACTACAATATCAAAAATAAAAAATTTTTTGTCTTAACCCCCACTTTTTTCAAAATTTTCTACTTTTTTTGGTCTTGCGCATAAGGATCATAAAGTACGTGTTTCAAGTTTTATTCTAAGTTAACGGAAATGGACTGGAAATTCAAGTTTAAGGGAAGAAATATATTGAAAATTCTCAAAAACAAATTTTTTTGGCATATTACCCCCACTTTTTTCAAAATTCTAACGTGCTAGGCAATTTCGGAACCTGAAATTATGATCAATGAACAAAGATACATTGAATACCGCTACGATATTAAAAATATGAAACAAAAATTTTTTTGAGTTGATAACCCCTACTTTTTTTAAAATCCTGACTTTTTGGTTGAAGCGTCGGCCGAACAAGTAGCCGAACTTTAAATTAATCTGACGGACAAACGGTCAATCGTATAGAAATTTCACACAGGACTTTTTTGTTCAGAATTCAACAAGGAATCCTTGTAAATCATTTTTTTCGGCAACATTAATGAGTCAAATATTAATTTTTCTCTTTAATGTCCAGAAAAAAGAAAGGTAGAAATCGATTACGTACTCTTAAAACTAAATTTTTTGAAAAGTAACCTATTTTTAAATTTAAAAGAATTTATATCAATCTGTTTACTTCTACTTATGGTTTAAACGTCGGCCGAACAATCAGACGAACTTTAAATCATTCTAACGGACAAACGGTGAATCGTATAAAAATTTCACAAAGGACTTTTTTGCTTAGAATTTAACAAGAAATAAAGTGAACTATTTTTTGGTTTTATTTCGACAAAATTAATGAGTTAAATATTAATTTTTCTGTTTATTGTCCAGAAAAAAGATAAACAGTGATCGTTTACATACTCTTCTAACCAAATTTTTTAAAAAGTAGCCTATTTTTAAATCCAAAAGAATTTAGGTCAATCTGCTTGCTTTTAGTTACGGTTTAAACGTCGGCCGAACAATCAGACGAACTTTAAATCACTCTAACGGGCAAACGGTCAATCGTATAAAAATTTCACAAAGGACTTTTTTGTTCAGAATTCAACAAGAAATAAAATGAACCAATTTTGGTTTTTTTTTGTACAAAATGCAGAAGTATTTAAAATAAAAAATATTAAAAATAAATCTTATTTTCAGTTTACTTTACAGTAGAACCATTTTTAACTGACTTTCAGCCTTGAGAATATGATTTTAAGACTTAAGACTGACTTATTTTTGTTTTCAGCTGAAAAAATTTGTTTAAAGTTCAATATTTTCGGTTTTAAGATATTATGGTTTTAGGATTTTTCCTAAAATTGTGACTTAATCTAGTTCTAAATTTAAAAATTGGTTATTATTTAATTAATTTTATTTTAAGATACATTTAAGTTTCAGACTTTGTTTTTTCAATGTTGAAAGAATGTAAGGAAAAGTTTTGAGTTTGGTTGGCATTTGTATATTGTTAAACATGACGAAAAAAAAGCAGAGAAGGAAAAAAAAATGACGATGATGATTATAATGATGCGTGTGCCAAGGTGACTCTGCTTGTCAGAAATGGAGGAGGTCCATTGGTTATAGGATGAAGGGTATAGTGGGAGGTTAGGGGGGTGGAGGGGGGAGGAGATATAACGACTCGCTAACTAACAAAACAAACACGAAGTGGCTAGGTACCCCTCTCTCATCTCATCTCACTGATTATATACCCCGGAGCGACGTGGTGTATACGACGTATACCGCTGGGGTTGCATTTATTTATTTATTTCGTTTTTTTTTTTTTTTTTTTTTTTGCTTTCTTTAGAAACCATCATCTTCTCTCGTTTTCTTTCTCCCAACAAAACATGGCCGACTTTAAAGGCTTTGCTAAAATAAAATTCCTCTCTCGATTAACTTAAAAAATTTGTGGCTATTGTTTTTCTCGCTGTGGGTTGTTAAAGTTACTTTTCAATATTTTCTTAAATTTTCATTTTTAAAAATTTTAATAAAATTTCACAAAAGAATTCAATAATTATTTTCTAAAATTTTTAATAAATCCTTCTAAAAATAATTCAATTATTTTTTTAAACAGTAAAATCTTTACAAAAATTCATTTATTTTCAAAACAATTTTAATTGAATACCTCGGAAGAATTCAAATTATTTTTTAAAAAAATTATAACACATTTCGAAAAAATTCATTTTTTTCCAAAATTTTAATAAATCTAAAAACATCTAATATTATTATTTTGCGTATATATTTGAATTTTCGGAAATATTGTAAATATTGAATATTGAAAATAATTGAATTTTAAAAATAATTGAATTTACAAAAATTAGAACGAAATAATTCAGAGAATTATTTTTTCAAAACTATTTTAATATTATTTTTAGAAACTAATTTTCATTAATTTTCATTTTTATTGAATTTACACTCTTAAAGAATTTTAATTGAAAATTTTGGAAATAATTGAATTCTTAGAAATTTTAACGAATATAATATTCATTACAATTTTTAAGAATTCAATTATTTTCAAAATTTTCAATTTTCAGTTATTAATTTTTAATTTTAAATTTCCAATTTTCAATTTTCAATTTTAATTTAAAATTTTAATTTAAAATTTTTGAAATAATTGAATTCTTAAACATTTCAATGAATATTATATTCATATATTCATATTCAATTTTAATTGAAAATTTTGGAAATAATTGAATATTCATTAAAATTTTTAAGAATTCAATTATTTCCAAATTTTCAATTAAAATTGAAAATTGTCAATTGTGGAAATAATTGAATTATTAAAAATTTTGATCAATATTATATATTTATTAAAATTTTTAAGAATTCAATTATTTCCAAAATTTTTAATTTTCAGTTTTCAATATTCAGTTTTCAATTTTAATTGAAAATTTTCGAAATAATTGAATTCTTAAAATTTTTTTGAATTCTTAAACTTTTCAATAAATATTATATTCATATTCAATTTTAATTAAAAATTTTGGAAATATATGAATTCTTAAAAATTGTAATGAATTTTATATTTATTAAAATTTTTAAGAATTCAATTATTTCCAAAATTTTCAATTTTCATTTATTAATTTTTAATTTTAAATTTCCAATTTTCAATTTTCAATTTTCAATTTTAATTTTCAATTTTAATTGAAAATTTTTGAAATAATTGAATTCTTAAACATTTCAATGAATATTATATTCATATATTCGTATTTAATTTTAATTGAAAATTTTGGAAATAATTGAATATTCATTAAAATTTTTAAGAATTCAATTATTTCCACATTTTCAATTAAAATTGAAAATTGTCAATTGTGGAAATAATTGAATTCTTAAAAATTTTGATCAATATTATATATTTATTAAAATTTTTAAGAATTCAATTATTTCCAAAATTTTCAATTAAAATTGAAATTAAAAATTTAAAACTGAAAATTTTAAAAATAATTGAATATTCTTAAAAATTTTAATGAATATAATATTCATTAAAATTTTTAATAAATACAATTATTTCCAAAATTTTTAATTAAAATTGAATATGAATAATAATATATTCATTGAAATTTTTAAGAATTCAATTACTTCTAAAATTTTCAATTAAAATTGAAAATTAAAATTGAAAATTGAGTATTGAAAATTGAAAATTAAAAACTAAAATAATTGAAAATTTTGAATTGAATTTTTAAAAATTGTAATGAATAATAATTTTTAAAAATTGTAATGAATAATAATTTGAATAAATTATTAATGAATAATAATAATAATAATTGAATTCATTAAAATTTTTAAAAATTCAATTATTTACAAAATTATTTATTAAAATTGAATTTTTTAAAAAAATTTTTTTTTAATTGAATTTTTTTTCATTACAATCTTTAAGAATTCAATTATTTCAAAAATTTTCAATTAAAATTGAAAATTGGAAATTTAAAATTAAAATTAATAACTGAAAATTGAAAACTGAAAATTTTGAAAATAATTGAATTCTTAAAAATTTTAATAAATATAAAATTCATTACAATTTTTAAGAATTCAATTATTTACAAAATTTTTAATTAAAATTGAATATGAATATATGAATATAATATTCATTGAAATGTTTAAGAATTCAATTATTTCCAAATTTTCAATTAAAATTGAAAATTGAATTTCAGAATTCAGTTCTGATTTAGAGGGAAAAAAGAATTTTTTATTTTAGTTCAAAATTATGATCTAAAAGTCAATTTGAATCAAATTTTGTCCTTTTATCTCCACTTAGAAAGAAAACAAAAATTATTTATGTCAATTTTTCGTCTGACTTTGAATGCAAAAATTTGTCATTTTTTGCCCCTCTAAAAACACACACTTAAGCGTTAAATTTCCAAATAATTTTTGTCTGATTTATCGCTTTTGAGAAAAAGAAAGATATAAATTCTCCTTATTTCTCCTAGAATTGATTTTTCTTTTTTTTGAAAATAATTTTTTATGTTACTTTTGACAGATTGTAAATTTGCAAACTCCATGTTACGTTAACAGTCCGTGTCTTGGATTTTAATCACTGTTGTCAGTCACTCGGAACGCAAAGCGCGCAGATGAAACGGAGCCAGATGTTAAACACACATACAAACCATGTCCTTTTTTTTTCCTTCTGGGCAGGTGTATAGATTTTCGTTTATATATTCATTACACTTATAGGGAAACTTCCGCCGATTGTCGATTGTGGGAATTTTAATTATTTTTTTAAATTCTTTTTTTCAGTCTTTATTTTTTTTACGAATTTACATTTTTTATACAAATTTTTGAATTTTTTTGTTACTTTTAACTATTGAGGGTTAAAAATTTGAAATTCTATTTTTTCTAAATTGAAAATTTTTTATCCAAATTATTTTTTTTATTCAACAAAAAATATGGCCTTTTGGCATAATATTTGCCCCCGATGTCTTCTAATTAGGACCATGTGCTTTGTTTTTGTACATAAGATCTGCAAAAATGCATCTGTCTGGCACACTTCCTTTTGCGGTGACAGTTTTAATTTTCTTTTTTTTCATTTTTCTGCTTTTTTTAAAAATTTGTTCTTCTTTTTTTCTTGACAAAGACCCTGGTATTCATGGCCAATTTGCAAGTAGGCTCATCGTTTTTTCTTCGTACGTACATAAATTCGCAGTATTTGCTCTTTTATATTCAGTTCCGATGATGCAAAATAGTATTTAAAATGCTGAAGATTATATTTTAAAACATACTTTTCGTTTTTTTTGTAATATTTATACAATTTGTTTTCAAATTGCATTGTGAAGTCGACCTTAAAACCTGCATTGTAGAATCGGTTTAAAAACAAGCCCCATTGTAGACAGGACCTTAAGAACTTTACCCTAAATTGTAATACTAACCTTTAAAAAAAACCCATTGTGAACTGAGCTTTAAGACTTAAAAACGACATATTGTAGATCGGCCTTAAAAATCATATTAATCAGGCTTCGCACTCATCTACTAAAACCTACTAAAATTCACTAATACTAGAAATCAAAAAACTATTTTCAAAAATTATAATCAAATTCTTTAAAAACGATTCAATTATTTTCAAAAAGTATTTGAAATTCAATTATTTTCAATATCTAATATTTCTAAATAAATAAAAAAATAAAATAAATATTCATAAAATTTTGCAAAGGAAATCAGTTATTTAACAAAAAATTGATAAAATTCATCCAAATTCAATTATTTTCATAAATAACAAAATTTCCAGAGGAATTCAATTAATTTAGAATAGCAATTTCAAAAAAATTTCGAAAAAATCAATTATTTAACAAAATTTTTATATAATTCGTCACAATAATTTAATTACTTTCACTAAAAATAACATTTTTCATGAAAATTCAATTTTTTAAAAACATTTTTGATAAAATTCTAAGAAAGAATTCAATTATTTTCACAAATAAAGTTTTCCAGGAAAAATTCAATTATTTAAAATAAAATTTTCAAAATATTTATTATATTTCGAAAAAATTAATTATTTAAAACAATTTTTATAAAATTCTTATGAAGAATTCAATTATTTTCAAAAATAACAAAACTTTTCACAGAAATTCAATTCTTTTTAAACATTTTTAAAAAATTTTTCGTAATAATTCAATTATTTTCATAAATAATAAAATTCTTCTCAAGAATTCAATTATATTTAGAAATTTTTATAAAATTCAATTATTTTCATAAATAATTGTATTTATCACAAGAATTCAATTAATTTCAAAATTAATAAAATTCTTCGTTGAAATTCAATTATTTTCAAAAAATATAAAAAAAATTGTCAACATTTCAATTATTTTTATAAACAGCAAAATTCTTCGTTGAAATTCAATTATTTTCAAAAAATATAAAAAAATTGTCAACATTTCAATTATTTTTATAAACAGCAAAATTCTTCGAAGAAATTCAATTATTTATAAAATTAATAAAATTTTTCGCAATAATTCAATTATTTTCGTAAATAATAAAATTCTTTACAAGATTTCAATTATTTTTAATACAATTTTACAAGAATTGCTCAAAAAATGTAATTATTCTAAAAAATTTAATTTCAATTCCTCGAAAAAAGTTCATTATTCAAAAAAATGATTTTTTTAAAATTCTTTGGAAGATTTCAATTATTTCCAAAAATTGAAATAATTCAATTATTCATTTAGATTTTAATAAAATTTTTTCCAAGAATTCAATTATTTTCATAAATAATTCTTTGCAATAATTTAATTATTTTCATAAATAATAAAATTTTTATCAGGAATTCAATTATTTTTGAAAATTTTAATAAAATTCTTTGCAACTATTCAATTATTTTCATAATTAATAAAATTCATCATGGAATTTCAATTATTTTCATAAATAATAAAATCCATCACAGGATTTCAATTATTTTTAGAATAATTTTACAGGAATTTACTCAAAAAATGTAATTATTCTTAATTTATTTTCAATTCCCAAAAAAATCAATTATTTAAAAAAATATTTTTTTACAATTCATTGGAAAAATTTAATTATTTTAAGAAAATATTAGAATTTTTCACAGAAATTCAATTATTTTCAAATATTTTAATAAAATTGCTCGAAAGAAATCAATTATTTCAAATACAATTTTAATTAAATTTGTTTGTTTCTATAGCTATTTTTTACTACTTTTTTTAGTTTGAAAGCTAGTTTTTGCTACTTTTTAAAAATTAATTATAGAGTAAAAACGGCTTTATTGTCCTTTAAAATCCCTTTTAGAAAAACTTTATCTAAGAAACTGCATTGTAGAATCAACCTTAATATTTCCATTGTGAACTGGACTTTAAAACTTAAAAGCAGCCTCTAGTACCGGCCTTAAGAACACAATTATTTTCTAACCTTTAAATTAAAAAAAGTCGCTATTGTATCAAACTTAAAATCCATATTTGAAACTGGACCGTAACTGCACTGTAGAATCGGCCTTAAGTAAATAATACCGAAGGGAATTTGTTGATTAAGTAACATGTACTTTACGATCTACAGTTATTTTTAATAAAAAACCACATTTCGCAACATTATAGTAGTTGTGCAACATTGTAAACACGACCCTAAAACTACGTTGTGAATGGCACCTTAAAACTTCATTGTAAACTAAGCCTTTAACAATTTTCAGAATTTATTCATTTTTTTCCGCTTAGTGTCATCTAAAAAATTTTTTTTCTTTTCCAAAATACGAAAAAAAACGTTCTTTGAGAGTTAAATAAGGTCCTTACACAATAAAATTTTTGTAAACCTCCCTTTCCCATTTTTAAGGTTGTGAACATTGAAAAAAAAACGTTTTTGTTGACGATGGAGAGTGAAGAGTGACAGAAGAAACGTTCTTCCCTGATTGTTACGAGAAAGAATTGCAAGAAGGAGGGAAAGAAAAAATTCACCAAGCGAACAAATCACTTGCAATACGATGAATGAAGTGACTCACAACACGGATAAAAATGTTGGCTCGTGTGAGAGTTTCATAGGCGAGAATCTCTCCTTGCATGTAAGTGAGTGAGTGAGTGAGAGAGAGAGAGAGAGCCATCCCTTCACGTTCAAGGCCAATCTCGTTCGCGTCTCTCGTTGTGAGGAACGCTGATAAAAAGACAACCCTAACGAGGCGTTAACACCTTAAGGAATGCTCAACGAAAATATAGGAGAAAGAGAGAGACAGAGGAGAGAGAGAAAGAGAGTGAGAGAGTGAGAGGGAGGGAGAAGGAGTGGGGGAAGGGAGTGATGATGCCTTCGAGAGCAAAAGGAAAAGATTTCAATCGCGCTCATCGGCTCACAAAGAAATACTTGTTCATAACTCGCAATGCGATTTATCATGAAAATAACGAATAAAATGATTCGCGAACGAGAGAAAGAGAGAGAGAGACAGAGAAAGAGAGTTGAATACGATCCTCTCATCGGAATTGCGGTTTTAAATTTCCAACGCAACTATACATAAAGGGGTTTTTTGATTCTTCAATTAGTGCCTGTCAGACGTTTGTAAAAAAAAAATGGCCGCCGCAATTTCAAACAGCTGATTGCGCATTTAGAACATATCGTCGAAATGAGCGCACCAAATAGCGATATTATCAATTTTTTTTTGCATTCCAAACTGCAAAGTATAATAGTAAATGAAAATAAACAAAAATAAAATTCAAAAATTACAAATATATTTTTAAAAAATTTGGAAATTAATTTTGATTGACACATAAACTATGAAATTACCATACGAATTCTAAAAAAAACATTCAATTTTTTCTACTTCTGACAATAATTTTTATTTTAAATAACTTAATTCTGTTGAAAAACTGCCAGAAAGTTATTACTTATAAATCATTTAATGAAATATTTTTTTTTAATTTTAATTTTAATTCTGTTGAAATTAGTTTCAATTTTAAAAATTTTAACGCAATTCTTTAAAAGAATTTAACTGACTTAATAAATATCAAAATTATTTCCAGAAATTCGATTTTTTTCAAAATATTTCAAAAAAAATTGTCAACATTTCAATTATCTTTATAAATATCAAAATCCTTTCAAAAAATTCAATTATATATTCAGAAATTTTTTTAAAATTCATGTCAAAATTCAATTATTTTTAAAATTAATAAAATTCTTCGTTGAAATTCAATTATTTTCAAAAAATATAAAAAAAATTGTCAACATTTCAATTATTTTTATAAATAGCAAAATCCTTCGAAAATATTCAATTATATTCAGAAATTTTTATAAAATTCATGGCAAAATTCAATTATTTTAATAAATAATTGTATTCATCACAAGAATTCAATTATTTTCAAAATTAATAAAATTCTTCGCTAAAAATTCAATTATATTAAGAAATTTTTATAAAATTCATTGTAAAATTCAATTATTTTCATAAATAACAATATTCATCACAAATATTCAATTTTTATCAAAAAATTTTTAAAAAAATTGTCAACTTTTCAATTATCTTTATGAATAACAAAATTCTTCGAAGAAATTCAATTATATTCAGAAATTTTTATAAAATTCATGTTAAAATTCAATTATTTTAATAAATAATTGTATTAATCACAAGAATTCAATTATTTTTGAAATTAATCAAATTCTTCGCTGAAATTCAATTATTTTAAAAACATCTAAAAAAAGATTTCGTCAACATTTCAATTATCTTTATAAATAGCAAAATTCTTTCGATTAATTCAATTATATTAAGAAATTTTAATAACATTCATTGTTAAATTTAATTATTTTTTATAAATAACAATATTCATCACAAAAATTCAATTTTTTTCAAAATTAATAAAATTCTTCGCTAAAAATTCAAATATTTTAAAAACATCTAAAAAAAAGTTTTCGTCAACATTTCAATTATCTTTATAAATAGCAAAATTCTTTCAAGAAATTCAATTATATATTCAGAAATTTTTATAAAATTTATTGTAAAATTCAATTATTTTCATAAATAACAATATTCTTCACAAAAATTCAATTTTTCTTAAAATTAATAAAATTCTTCGCAGAAAATCAATTATTTTTAAAAAAATATAAAAAAGATTGTCAACATTTCAATTATTTTTATAAATAGCCATATTCTTCGAAAAAATTCAATTACATTCAGGAATTTTTATAAAATTCTTCGCAGAAAGTTCAATTATTTTCAAGAAATCTAAAAAAAAAAATTGTCGTCAACATTTCAATTATCATTATAAATAAATATGCAAAATTTTTCACCAAAATTCAATTATTTTTAGAAATTTTAATAAAATTCGTTGCAAAATTCAATTATTTTCATAAATAATAGTATTCATCACAAGAATTCAATTAAATTTTTCGAAAATTTTAATAAAATTCATGGCAAAATTTCAATTATTTTCAAAATTTCTTCTTTAATATTGAATGATTTTTAATATTCTATACGATTTTAATAAAATTTCCTCAACGAATTGAATTATTATTAAAAAAAAATTTTGATAAAATTTATTGCAAATTTCATATATTTTTAAAAATTTTTTCCTAATTCAATTATTTGTACATTTTTTATTATTTTAATAAAATTTCCCTGAAAAATTTAATTATTTAAAAACAATTTTGACAAAATTCTACACGAATATTCAATTATTTTATAAAATATTGAAAATTTCAGAGGAATTCAATTATTAGAAAAAGAAATTTGCATAAATTTTTTACGAAAAAAGTTAATTGTTTGAAACTTTTTTATAAAATTATTCGCAATAATTCAATAATTATTGTTATAAATAATAAAATTAATTGCAGAATTTCAATTATTTTTAATACAAGTTTACAAGAATTGCTCAAAAAATGTAATTATTCTTAAAAATTTTATTAAAATTCGTCGAAAGAATTCAATTATTATTTAAAAATTTGTTGATAAAATTATGTATAAGAATTTAATTTTACGAAAAATATTTAATTATTCAATAAATTATTTGTTTGTATTTAAATAATTGACTTCTCGTAGAATTTTCTAATAAAAATTGATTTAAAAATGTTATTTTTGACAAAGTTTTAAGATAATAATTGAATTTTGGAGAATTTACTAAATAATTGCAATTTTGAGAAATAATATTGAATTTTCTTTTCTTTTCTGTAATTTTTTTCTCTTTCTTTTTTTCCAATTTGTGATTTTTGAAAAATATATAGTGGTGGGGGGGAGTTATCCAATAAGTAGGTAACGAGAGGCAGAAGACTACCGAATTCGAGAATCGTCATGGAACACAAATAACATGAAATGAGCAAACATTTCACGAGCTACTACTTTGCTGAGAGTGCGCGACTCGACAAACTTTGTTCCATCTTCATTCTCTCTCTCATAATACTTTTTTCCGTGAGTGGAATGTATTTCCCTACATTAAAAAAAAAAAAAAAAAAAAAAATGTCTTGCAATGTAAAGTATGCAAAGTAATGTTTACAAGCTTACAGCATGTTTGCTGCAATTTTCAAAATATTGCATAAATTTACAAAATTTTATTTTCAGTTTTTTAGTTAAGGATTTCCTTAACTAAAAAACTAAAAATAAAATATTGAAAATTTATTCTTTTGTTGATATATTGCAGCAAACTTGCTGAAAGCTTTTAACAACCTTGCATCAAATTTCTTCCGGTTAAGAGCAAGATATTTTTTCTCTAAAAGTTAGTTGGTTAGCTTGTTGGTTAGGGTCTTTGGTTAGTATTCATCGAATCCGAGTTCAATTCCCAGTCCCCGCGAATTTATTAATTTAATTTCAAAATACTTCTCATGAATATTAAGTTCCAAAAGAAAACAACTAGGAATGGACGTCACGAAAAAATAAAAATTAAAAATAATATACATTATAATAATCGTAAGTTTCCTTTCCGTTAGCAAATTATCTACATTCATTTGTTTGTTTTGAAAATTAAATTTTGTAGGTTAAGTATTGGCATTTTTTATTTATTTTTTTATGTCAAAATTTTTAATGTGGAAAATGCTTTCCTTGTTTAATTGTCTGGACTCTTTGGTAAAAAATCTAAAATTATCGAAAATTATCAAAAATTCAAAAATCCGAATTTCTTAAAATTCAACATTTTTTCCTCTCTTCTGTGGGATTTAGCTTTATTATTTTTGTGCTTTTGGAAAATACTTTTCTTATTCAATAGTCTCGACTCTTTGGTAAAAAATCTAAAATTATCAAAAATTCGAAAAAATTCAAAAATCCGAATTTCTTAAAATTCAACATTTTTTCCTCTCTTTTATGGGATTTAGCTTCATTATTTTTGTGCTTTTGGAAAATACTTTACTTATTCAATAGTCTCCACTTTTTAGTAAAAAATCTAAAATTATCAAAAATTCGAAAAAATTCAAAAATCCGAATTTCTTAAAATTCAACATTTTTTCCTCTCTTTTATGGGATTTAGCTTCATTATTTTTGTGCTTTTGGAAAATACTTTACTTATTAAATTGTCTCGACTCTTTGGTAAAAAATCTAAAATTATCAAAAATTCGAAAAAATTCAAAAATCCGAATTTCTTAAAATTCAACATTTTTTCCTCTCTTTTATGGGATTTAGCTTCATTATTTTTGTGCTTTTGGAAAATACTTTACTTATTCAATAGTCTCGACTCTTTGGTAAAAAATCTAAAATTATCAAAAATTCGAAAAAATTCAAAAATCCGAATTTCTTAAAATTCAACATTTTTTCCTTTCTTTTATGGGATTTAGCTTCATTATTTTTGTGCTTTTGGAAAATACTTTACTTATTCAATAGTCTCGACTCTTTGGTAAAAAATCTAAAATTATCAAAAATTCGAAAAAATTCAAAAATCCGAATTTCTTAAAATTCAACATTTTTTTCTCTCTTTAATGGGATTTAGCTTCATTATTTTTGTGCTTTTGGAAAATACTTTACTTATTCAATAGTCTCCACTTTTTAGTAAAAAATCTAAAATTATCAAAAATTCGAAAAAATTCAAAAATCCGAATTTCTTAAAATTCAACATTTTTTCCTCTCTTTTATGGGATTTAGCTTCATTATTTTTGTGCTTTTGGAAAATACTTTACTTATTTAATAGTCTCGACTCTTTGGTAAAAAATCTAAAATTATCAAAAATTCGAAAAAATTCAAAAATCCGAATTTCTTAAAATTCAACATTTTTTCCTCTCTTTTATGGGATTTAGCTTCATTATTTTTGTGCTTTTGGAAAATACTTTACTTATTCAATAGTCTCGACTCTTTGGTAAAAAATCTAAAATTATCAAAAATTCGAAAAAATTCAAAAATCCGAATTTCTTAAAATTCAACATTTTTTCCTCTCTTTTATGGGATTTAGCTTCATTATTTTTGTGCTTTTGGAAAATACTTTACTTATTAAATTGTCTCGACTCTTTGGTAAAAAATCTAAAATTATCAAAAATTCGAAAAAATTCAAAAATCCGAATTTCTTATAATTTAACATTTTTTCCTCTCTTTTATGGGATTTAGCTTCATTATTTGTGTGCTTTTGGAAAATACTTTACTTATTAAATTGTCTCGACTCTTTGGTAAAAAATCTAAAATTATCAAAAATTCGAAAAAATTCAAAAATCCGAATTTCTTAAAATTCAACATTTTTTCCTCTCTTTTATGGGATTTAGCTTCATTATTTTTGTGCTTTTGGAAAATACTTTACTTATTCAATAGTCTCGACTCTTTGGTAAAAAATCTAAAATTATCAAAAATTCGAAAAAATTCAATAATCCGAATTTCTAAAAATTCAACATTTTTTCCTCTCTTTTATAGGATTTAGCTTTATTCTTTTTGTGCTTTTGGAAAATACTTTACTTATTTAATAGTCTCGACTCTTTGGAAAAAAAACTAAAATTATCAAAAATTCGAAAAAAATTCAAAAATCCGAATTTCTTAAAATTCAACATTTTTTCCTCTCTTTTATGGGATTTAGCTTCATTATTTTTGTGCTTTTGGAAAATACTTTACTTATTCAATAGTCTCGACTCTTTGGTAAAAAATCTAAAATTATCAAAAATTCGAAAAAATTCAAAAATCCGAATTTCTAAAAATTCAACATTTTTTCCTCTCTTTTATGGGATTTAGCTTCATTATTTTTGTGCTTTTGGAAAATACTTTACTTATTAAATTGTCTCGACTCTTTGGTAAAAAATCTAAAATTATCAAAAATTCGAAAAAATTCAAAAATCCGAATTTCTTAAAATTCAACATTTTTTCCTTTCTTTTATGGGATTTAGCTTCATTATTTTTGTGCTTTTGGAAAATACTTTACTTATTCAATAGTCTCGACTCTTTGGTAAAAAATCTAAAATTATAAAAAATTCGAAAAAATTCAATAATCCGAATTTCTAAAAATTCAACATTTTTTCCTCTCTTTTATGGGATTTAGCTTTATTCTTTTTGTGCTTTTAGAAAATACTTTACTTATTTAATAGTCTCGACTCTTTGGAAAAAAAACTAAAATTATCAAAAATTCGAAAAAATTCAAAAATCCGAATTTCTTAAAATTCAACATTTTTTCCTCTCTTTTATGGGATTTAGCTTCATTATTTTTGTGCTTTTGGAAAATACTTTACTTATTCAATAGTCTCCACTTTTTAGTAAAAAATCTAAAATTATCAAAAATTCGAAAAAATTCAAAAATCCGAATTTCTTAAAATTCAACATTTTTTCCTCTCTTTTATGGGATTTAGCTTCATTATTTTTGTGCTTTTGGAAAATACTTTACTTATTTAATAGTCTCGACTCTTTGGTAAAAAATCTAAAATTATCAAAAATTCGAAAAAATTCAAAAATCCGAATTTCTTAAAATTCAACATTTTTTCCTCTCTTTTATGGGATTTAGCTTCATTATTTTTGTGCTTTTGGACTTTACTTTACTTATTAAATTGTCTCGACTCTTTGGTAAAAAATCTAAAATTATCAAAAATTCGAAAAAATTCAAAAATCCGAATTTCTTAAAATTCAACATTTTTTCCTCTCTTTTATGGGATTTAGCTTCATTATTTTTGTGCTTTTGGAAAATACTTTACTTATTCAATAGTCTCGACTCTTTGGTAAAAAATCTAAAATTATCAAAAATTCGAAAAAATTCAAAAATCCGAATTTCTTAAAATTCAACATTTTTTTCTTTCTTTTATGGGATTTAGCTTCATTATTTTTGTGCTTTTGGAAAATACTTTACTTATTCAATAGTCTCGACTCTTTGGTAAAAAATCTAAAATTATCAAAAATTCGAAAAAATTCAAAAATCCGAATTTCTTAAAATTCAACATTTTTTCCTTTCTTTTATGGGATTTAGCTTCATTATTTTTGTGCTTTTGGAAAATACTTTACTTATTCAATAGTCTCGACTCTTTGGTAAAAAATCTAAAATTATCAAAAATTCGAAAAAATTTAAAAATCCGAATTTCTTAAAATTCAACATTTTTTTCTCTCTTTAATGGGATTTAGCTTCATTATTTTTGTGCTTTTGGAAAATACTTTACTTATTCAATAGTCTCCACTTTTTAGTAAAAAATCTAAAATTATCAAAAATTCGAAAAAATTCAAAAATCCGAATTTCTTAAAATTCAACATTTTTTCCTCTCTTTTATGGGATTTAGCTTCATTATTTTTGTGCTTTTGGAAAATACTTTACTTATTTAATAGTCTCGACTCTTTGGTAAAAAATCTAAAATTATCAAAAATTCGAAAAAATTCAAAAATCCGAATTTCTTAAAATTCAACATTTTTTCCTCTCTTTTATGGGATTTAGCTTCATTATTTTTGTGCTTTTGGAAAATACTTTACTTATTCAATAGTCTCGACTCTTTGGTAAAAAATCTAAAATTATCAAAAATTCGAAAAAATTCAAAAATCCGAATTTCTTAAAATTCAACATTTTTTCCTCTCTTTTATGGGATTTAGCTTCATTATTTTTGTGCTTTTGGAAAATACTTTACTTATTAAATTGTCTCGACTCTTTGGTAAAAAATCTAAAATTATCAAAAATTCGAAAAAATTCAAAAATCCGAATTTCTTATAATTTAACATTTTTTCCTCTCTTTTATGGGATTTAGCTTCATTATTTGTGTGCTTTTGGAAAATACTTTACTTATTAAATTGTCTCGACTCTTTGGTAAAAAATCTAAAATTATCAAAAATTCGAAAAAATTCAAAAATCCGAATTTCTTAAAATTCAACATTTTTTCCTCTCTTTTATGGGATTTAGCTTCATTATTTTTGTGCTTTTGGAAAATACTTTACTTATTCAATAGTCTCGACTCTTTGGTAAAAAATCTAAAATTATCAAAAATTCGAAAAAATTCAAAAATCCGAATTTCTAAAAATTCAACATTTTTTCCTCTCTTTTATGGGATTTAGCTTCATTATTTTTGTGCTTTTGGAAAATACTTTACTTATTAAATTGTCTCGACTCTTTGGTAAAAAATCTAAAATTATCAAAAATTCGAAAAAATTCAAAAATCCGAATTTCTTAAAATTCAACATTTTTTCCTTTCTTTTATGGGATTTAGCTTCATTATTTTTGTGCTTTTGGAAAATACTTTACTTATTCAATAGTCTCGACTCTTTGGTAAAAAATCTAAAATTATAAAAAATTCGAAAAAATTCAATAATCCGAATTTCTAAAAATTCAACATTTTTTCCTCTCTTTTATGGGATTTAGCTTTATTCTTTTTGTGCTTTTAGAAAATACTTTACTTATTTAATAGTCTCGACTCTTTGGAAAAAAAACTAAAATTATCAAAAATTCGAAAAAATTCAAAAATCCGAATTTCTTAAAATTCAACATTTTTTCCTCTCTTTTATGGGATTTAGCTTCATTATTTTTGTACTTTTGGAAAATACTTTACTTATTCAATAGTCTCCACTTTTTAGTAAAAAATCTAAAATTATCAAAAATTCGAAAAAATTCAAAAATCCGAATTTCTTAAAATTCAACATTTTTTCCTCTCTTTTATGGGATTTAGCTTCATTATTTTTGTGCTTTTGGAAAATACTTTACTTATTTAATAGTCTCGACTCTTTGGTAAAAAATCTAAAATTATCAAAAATTCGAAAAAATTCAAAAATCCGAATTTCTTAAAATTCAACATTTTTTCCTCTCTTTTATGGGATTTAGCTTCATTATTTTTGTGCTTTTGGACTTTACTTTACTTATTAAATTGTCTCGACTCTTTGGTAAAAAATCTAAAATTATCAAAAATTCGAAAAAATTCAAAAATCCGAATTTCTTAAAATTCAACATTTTTTTCCTCTCTTTTATGGGATTTAGCTTCATTATTTTTGTGCTTTTGGAAAATACTTTACTTATTCAATAGTCTCGACTCTTTGGTAAAAAATCTAAAATTATCAAAAATTCGAAAAAATTCAAAAATCCGAATTTCTTAAAATTCAACATTTTTTTCTTTCTTTTATGGGATTTAGCTTCATTATTTTTGTGCTTTTGGAAAATACTTTACTTATTCAATAGTCTCGACTCTTTGGTAAAAAATCTAAAATTATCAAAAATTCGAAAAAATTCAAAAATCCGAATTTCTTAAAATTCAACATTTTTTCCTTTCTTTTATGGGATTTAGCCTTATTATTTTTGTGCTTTTGGAAAATACTTTACTTATTCAATAGTCTCGACTCTTTGGTAAAAAATCTAAAATTATCAAAAATTCGAAAAAATTCAAAAATCCGAATTTCTTAAAATTCAACATTTTTTTCTCTCTTTAATGGGATTTAGCTTCATTATTTTTGTGCTTTTGGAAAATACTTTACTTATTCAATAGTCTCCACTTTTTAGTAAAAAATCTAAAATTATCAAAAATTCGAAAAAATTCAAAAATCCGAATTTCTTAAAATTCAACATTTTTTCCTCTCTTTTATGGGATTTAGCTTCATTATTTTTGTGCTTTTGGAAAATACTTTACTTATTTAATAGTCTCGACTCTTTGGTAAAAAATCTAAAATTATCAAAAATTCGAAAAAATTCAAAAATCCGAATTTCTTAAAATTCAACATTTTTTCCTCTCTTTTATGGGATTTAGCTTCATTATTTTTGTGCTTTTGGAAAATACTTTACTTATTCAATAGTCTCGACTCTTTGGTAAAAAATCTAAAATTATCAAAAATTCGAAAAAATTCAAAAATCCGAATTTCTTAAAATTCAACATTTTTTCCTCTCTTTTATGGGATTTAGCTTCATTATTTTTGTGCTTTTGGAAAATACTTTACTTATTAAATTGTCTCGACTCTTTGGTAAAAAATCTAAAATTATCAAAAATTCGAAAAAATTCAAAAATCCGAATTTCTTATAATTTAACATTTTTTCCTCTCTTTTATGGGATTTAGCTTCATTATTTGTGTGCTTTTGGAAAATACTTTACTTATTAAATTGTCTCGACTCTTTGGTAAAAAATCTAAAATTATCAAAAATTCGAAAAAATTCAAAAATCCGAATTTCTTAAAATTCAACATTTTTTCCTCTCTTTTATGGGATTTAGCTTCATTATTTTTGTGCTTTTGGAAAATACTTTACTTATTCAATAGTCTCGACTCTTTGGTAAAAAATCTAAAATTATCAAAAATTCGAAAAAATTCAATAATCCGAATTTCTAAAAATTCAACATTTTTTCCTCTCTTTTATAGGATTTAGCTTTATTCTTTTTGTGCTTTTGGAAAATACTTTACTTATTTAATAGTCTCGACTCTTTGGAAAAAAAAACTAAAATTATCAAAAATTCGAAAAAATTCAAAAATCCGAATTTCTTAAAATTCAACATTTTTTCCTCTCTTTTATGGGATTTAGCTTCATTATTTTTGTGCTTTTGGAAAATACTTTACTTATTCAATAGTCTCGACTCTTTGGTAAAAAATCTAAAATTATCAAAAATTCGAAAAAATTCAAAAATCCGAATTTCTAAAAATTCAACATTTTTTCCTCTCTTTTATGGGATTTAGCTTCATTATTTTTGTGCTTTTGGAAAATACTTTACTTATTAAATTGTCTCGACTCTTTGGTAAAAAATCTAAAATTATCAAAAATTCGAAAAAATTCAAAAATCCGAATATCTTAAAATTCAACATTTTTTCCTTTCTTTTATGGGATTTAGCTTCATTATTTTTGTGCTTTTGGAAAATACTTTACTTATTCAATAGTCTCGACTCTTTGGTAAAAAATCTAAAATTATCAAAAATTCGAAAAAATTCAATAATCCGAATTTCTAAAAATTCAACATTTTTTCCTCTCTTTTATGGGATTTAGCTTTATTCTTTTTGTGCTTTTAGAAAATACTTTACTTATTTAATAGTCTCGACTCTTTGGAAAAAAAACTAAAATTATCAAATATTCGAAAAAATTCAAAAATCCGAATTTCTTAAAATTCAACATTTTTTCCTCTCTTTTATGGGATTTAGCTTCATTATTTTTGTGCTTTTGGAAAATACTTTACTTATTCAATAGTCTCCACTTTTTAGTAAAAAATCTAAAATTATCAAAAATTCGAAAAAATTCAAAAATCCGAATTTCTTAAAATTCAACATTTTTTCCTCTCTTTTATGGGATTTAGCTTCATTATTTTTGTGCTTTTGGAAAATACTTTACTTATTTAATAGTCTCGACTCTTTGGTAAAAAATCTAAAATTATCAAAAATTCGAAAAAATTCAAAAATCCGAATTTCTTAAAATTCAACATTTTTTCCTCTCTTTTATGGGATTTAGCTTCATTATTTTTGTGCTTTTGGACTTTACTTTACTTATTAAATTGTCTCGACTCTTTGGTAAAAAATCTAAAATTATCAAAAATTCGAAAAAATTCAAAAATCCGAATTTCTTAAAATTCAACATTTTTTCCTCTCTTTTATGGGATTTAGCTTCATTATTTTTGTGCTTTTGGAAAATACTTTACTTATTCAATAGTCTCGACTCTTTGGTAAAAAATCTAAAATTATCAAAAATTCGAAAAAATTCAAAAATCCGAATTTCTTAAAATTCAACATTTTTTTCTTTCTTTTATGGGATTTAGCTTCATTATTTTTGTGCTTTTGGAAAATACTTTACTTATTCAATAGTCTCGACTCTTTGGTAAAAAATCTAAAATTATCAAAAATTCGAAAAAATTCAAAAATCCGAATTTCTTAAAATTCAACATTTTTTCCTTTCTTTTATGGGATTTAGCTTCATTATTTTTGTGCTTTTGGAAAATACTTTACTTATTCAATAGTCTCGACTCTTTGGTAAAAAATCTAAAATTATCAAAAATTCGAAAAAATTCAAAAATCCGAATTTCTTAAAATTCAACATTTTTTTCTCTCTTTAATGGGATTTAGCTTCATTATTTTTGTGCTTTTGGAAAATACTTTACTTATTCAATAGTCTCCACTTTTTAGTAAAAAATCTAAAATTATCAAAAATTCGAAAAAATTCAAAAATCCGAATTTCTTAAAATTCAACATTTTTTCCTCTCTTTTATGGGATTTAGCTTCATTATTTTTGTGCTTTTGGAAAATACTTTACTTATTTAATAGTCTCGACTCTTTGGTAAAAAATCTAAAATTATCAAAAATTCGAAAAAATTCAAAAATCCGAATTTCTTAAAATTCAACATTTTTTCCTTTCTTTTATGGGATTTAGCTTCATTATTTTTGTGCTTTTGGAAAATACTTTACTTATTCAATAGTCTCGACTCTTTGGTAAAAAATCTAAAATTATCAAAAATTCGAAAAAATTCAAAAATCCGAATTTCTTAAAATTCAACATTTTTTTCTCTCTTTAATGGGATTTAGCTTTATTATTTTTGTGCTTTTGGAAAATACTTTACTTATTCAATAGTCTCCACTTTTTAGTAAAAAATCTAAAATTATCAAAAATTCGAAAAAATTCAAAAATCCGAATTTCTTAAAATTCAACATTTTTTCCTCTCTTTTATGGGATTTAGCTTCATTATTTTTGTGCTTTTGGAAAATACTTTACTTATTTAATAGTCTCGACTCTTTGGTAAAAAATCTAAAATTATCAAAAATTCGAAAAAATTCAAAAATCCGAATTTCTTAAAATTCAACATTTTTTCCTCTCTTTTATGGGATTTAGCTTCATTATTTTTGTGCTTTTGGAAAATACTTTACTTATTAAATTGTCTCGACTCTTTGGTAAAAAATCTAAAATTATCAAAAATTCGAAAAAATTCAAAAATCCGAATTTCTTAAAATTCAACATTTTTTCCTCTCTTTTATGGGATTTAGCTTCATTATTTTTGTGCTTTTGGAAAATACTTTACTTATTCAATAGTCTCGACTCTTTGGTAAAAAATCTAAAATTATCAAAAATTCGAAAAAATTCAAAAATCCGAATTTCTTAAAATTCAACATTTTTTCCTCTCTTTAATGGAATTTAGCTTCATTATTTTTGTGCTTTTGGAAAATACTTTACTTATTCAATAGTCTCGACTCTTTGGTAAAAAATCTAAAATTATCAAAAATTCGAAAAAATTCAAAAATCCGAATTTCTTAAAATTCAACATTTTTTCCTCTCTTTAATGGAATTTAGCTTCATTATTTTTGTGCTTTTGGAAAATACTTCACTTATTCAATAGTCTCGACTCTTTGGTAAAAAATCTAAAATTATCAAAAATTCGAAAAAATTCAAAAATCCGAATTTCTTAAAATTCAACATTTTTTCCTCTCTTTTATGGGATTTAGCTTCATTATTTTTGTGCTTTTGGAAAATACTTTACTTATTAAATTGTCTCGACTCTTTGGTAAAAAATCTAAAATTATCAAAAATTCGAAAAAATTCAAAAATCCGAATTTCTTAAAATTCAACATTTTTTCCTCTCTTTTATGGGATTTAGCTTCATTATTTTTGTGCTTTTGGAAAATACTTTACTTATTCAATAGTCTCGACTCTTTGGTAAAAAATCTAAAATTATCAAAAATTCGAAAAAATTCAAAAATCCGAATTTCTTAAAATTCAACATTTTTTCCTCTCTTTAATGGAATTTAGCTTCATTATTTTTGTGCTTTTGGAAAATACTTTACTTATTCAATAGTCTCGACTCTTTGGTAAAAAATCTAAAATTATCAAAAATTCGAAAAAATTCAAAAATCCGAATTTCTTAAAATTCAACATTTTTTCCTCTCTTTAATGGAATTTAGCTTCATTATTTTTGTGCTTTTGGAAAATACTTCACTTATTCAATAGTCTCGACTCTTTGGTAAAAAATCTAAAATTATCAAAAATTCGAAAAAATTCAAAAATCCGAATTTCTTAAAATTCAACATTTTTTCCTCTCTTTTATGGGATTTAGCTTCATTATTTTTGTGCTTTTGGAAAATACTTTACTTATTAAATTGTCTCGACTCTTTGGTAAAAAATCTAAAATTATCAAAAATTCGAAAAAATTCAAAAATCCGAATTTCTTAAAATTCAACATTTTTTTCCTCTCTTTTATGGGATTTAGCTTCATTATTTTTGTGCTTTTGGAAAATACTTTACTTATTCAATAGTCTCGACTCTTTGGTAAAAAATCTAAAATTATCAAAAATTCGAAAAAATTCAAAAATCCGAATTTCTTAAAATTCAACATTTTTTTCTCTCTTTAATGGGATTTAGCTTTATTATTTTTGTGCTTTTGGAAAATACTTTACTTATTCAATAGTCTCCACTTTTTAGTAAAAAATCTAAAATTATCAAAAATTCGAAAAAATTCAAAAATCCGAATTTCTTAAAATTCAACATTTTTCCTCTCTTTTATGGGATTTAGCTTCATTATTTTTGTGCTTTTGGAAAATACTTTACTTATTTAATAGTCTCGACTCTTTGGTAAAAAATCTAAAATTATCAAAAATTCGAAAAAATTCAAAAATCCGAATTTCTTAAAATTCAACATTTTTTCCTCTCTTTTATGGGATTTAGCTTCATTATTTTTGTGCTTTTGGAAAATACTTTACTTATTCAATAGTCTCGAATCTTTGGTAAAAAATCTAAAATTATCAAAAATTCGAAAAAATTCAAAAATCCGAATTTCTTAAAATTCAACATTTTTTCCTCTCTTTTATGGGATTTAGCTTCATTATTTTTGTGCTTTTGGAAAATACTTTACTTATTCAATAGTCTCGACTCTTTGGTAAAAAATCTAAAATTATCAAAAATTCGAAAAAATTCAAAAATCCGAATTTCTTAAAATTCAACATTTTTTCCTCTCTTTAATGGAATTTAGCTTTATTATTTTTGTGCTTTTGGAAAATACTTTACTTATTCAATAGTCTCGACTCTTTGGTAAAAAATCTAAAATTATCAAAAATTCGAAAAAATTCAAAAATCCGAATTTCTTAAAATTCAACATTTTTTCCTCTCTTTTATGGGATTTAGCTTCATTATTTTTGTGCTTTTGGAAAATACTTTACTTATTAAATTGTCTCGACTCTTTGGTAAAAAATCTAAAATTATCAAAAATTCGAAAAAATTCAAAAATCCGAATTTCTTAAAATTCAACATTTTTTCCTCTCTTTTATGGGATTTAGCTTCATTATTTTTGTGCTTTTGGAAAATACTTTACTTATTCAATAGTCTCGAATCTTTGGTAAAAAATCTAAAATTATCAAAAATTCGAAAAAATTCAAAAATCCGAATTTCTTAAAATTCAACATTTTTTCCTCTCTTTTATGGGATTTAGCTTCATTATTTTTGTGCTTTTGGAAAATACTTTACTTATTCAATAGTCTCGAATCTTTGGTAAAAAATCTAAAATTATCAAAAATTCGAAAAAATTCAAAAATCCGAATTTCTTAAAATTCAACATTTTTTCCTCTCTTTTATGGGATTTAGCTTCATTATTTTTGTGCTTTTGGAAAATACTTTACTTATTCAATAGTCTCGACTCTTTGGTAAAAAATCTAAAATTATCAAAAATTCGAAAAAATTCAAAAATCCGAATTTCTTAAAATTCAACATTTTTTCCTCTCTTTTATGGGATTTAGCTTCATTATTTTTGTGCTTTTGGAAAATACTTTACTTATTAAATTGTCTCGACTCTTTGGTAAAAAATCTAAAATTATCAAAAATTCGAAAAAATTCAAAAATCCGAATTTCTTAAAATTCAACATTTTTTCCTCTCTTTAATGGAATTTAGCTTCATTATTTTTGTGCTTTTGGAAAATACTTTACTTATTCAATAGTCTCGACTCTTTGGTAAAAAATCTAAAATTATCAAAAATTCGAAAAAATTCAAAAATCCGAATTTCTTAAAATTCAACTTTTTTTCCTCTCTTTTATGGGATTTAGCTTCATTATTTTTGTGCTTTTGGAAAATACTTTACTTATTAAATTGTCTCGACTCTTTGGTAAAAAATCTAAAATTATCAAAAATTCGAAAAAATTCAAAAATCCGAATTTCTTAAAATTCAACATTTTTTCCTCTTTTTTATGGGATTTAGCTTCATTATTTTTGTGCTTTTGGAAAATACTTTACTTATTCAATAGTCTCGACTCTTTGGTAAAAAATCTAAAATTATCAAAAATTCGAAAAAATTCAAAAATCCGAATTTCTTAAAATTCAACATTTTTTCCTCTCTTTTATGGGATTTAGCTTCATTATTTTTGTGCTTTTGGAAAATACTTTACTTATTCAATAGTCTCGACTCTTTGGTAAAAAATCTAAAATTATCAAAAATTCGAAAAAATTCAAAAATCCGAATTTCTTAAAATTCAACATTTTTTCCTCTCTTTTATGGGATTAAGCTTCATTATTTTTGTGCTTTTGGAAAATACTTTACTTATTCAATAGTCTCGACTCTTTGGTAAAAAATCTAAAATTATCAAAAATTCGAAAAAATTCAAAAATCCGAATTTCTTAAAATTCAACATTTTTTTCTCTCTTTAATGGGATTTAGCTTTATTATTTTTGTGCTTTTGGAAAATACTTTACTTATTCAATAGTCTCCACTTTTTAGTAAAAAATCTAAAATTATCAAAAATTCGAAAAAATTCAAAAATCCGAATTTCTTAAAATTCAACATTTTTTCCTCTCTTTAATGGAATTTAGCTTCATTATTTTTGTGCTTTTGGAAAATACTTTACTTATTCAATAGTCTCGACTCTTTGGTAAAAAATCTAAAATTATCAAAAATTCGAAAAAATTCAAAAATCCGAATTTCTTAAAATTCAACTTTTTTTCCTCTCTTTTATGGGATTTAGCTTCATTATTTTTGTGCTTTTGGAAAATACTTTACTTATTAAATTGTCTCGACTCTTTGGTAAAAAATCTAAAATTATCAAAAATTCGAAAAAATTCAAAAATCCGAATTTCTTAAAATTCAACATTTTTTCCTCTTTTTTATGGGATTTAGCTTCATTATTTTTGTGCTTTTGGAAAATACTTTACTTATTCAATAGTCTCGACTCTTTGGTAAAAAATCTAAAATTATCAAAAATTCGAAAAAATTCAAAAATCCGAATTTCTTAAAATTCAACATTTTTTCCTCTTTTTTATGGGATTTAGCTTCATTATTTTTGTGCTTTTGGAAAATACTTTACTTATTCAATAGTCTCGACTCTTTGGTAAAAAATCTAAAATTATCAAAAATTCGAAAAAATTCAAAAATCCGAATTTCTTAAAATTCAACATTTTTTCCTCTCTTTTATGGGATTTAGCTTCATTATTTTTGTGCTTTTGGAAAATACTTTACTTATTAAATTGTCTCGACTCTTTGGTAAAAAATCTAAAATTATCAAAAATTCGAAAAAATTCAAAAATCCGAATTTCTTAAAATTCAACATTTTTTCCTCTCTTTTATGGGATTTAGCTTCATTATTTTTGTGCTTTTGGAAAATACTTTACTTATTCAATAGTCTCGAATCTTTGGTAAAAAATCTAAAATTATCAAAAATTCGAAAAAATTCAAAAATCCGAATTTCTTAAAATTCAACATTTTTTCCTCTCTTTTATGGGATTTAGCTTCATTATTTTTGTGCTTTTGGAAAATACTTTACTTATTCAATAGTCTCGACTCTTTGGTAAAAAATCTAAAATTATCAAAAATTCGAAAAAATTCAAAAATCCGAATTTCTTAAAATTCAACATTTTTTCCTCTCTTTAATGGAATTTAGCTTCATTATTTTTGTGCTTTTGGAAAATACTTCACTTATTCAATAGTCTCGACTCTTTGGTAAAAAATCTAAAATTATCAAAAATTCGAAAAAATTCAAAAATCCGAATTTCTTAAAATTCAACATTTTTTCCTCTCTTTTATGGGATTTAGCTTCATTATTTTTGTGCTTTTGGAAAATACTTTACTTATTAAATTGTCTCGACTCTTTGGTAAAAAATCTAAAATTATCAAAAATTCGAAAAAATTCAAAAATCCGAATTTCTTAAAATTCAACATTTTTTCCTCTCTTTTATGGGATTTAGCTTCATTATTTTTGTGCTTTTGGAAAATACTTTACTTATTCAATAGTCTCGACTCTTTGGTAAAAAATCTAAAATTATCAAAAATTCGAAAAAATTCAAAAATCCGAATTTCTTAAAATTCAACATTTTTTCCTCTCTTTTATGGGATTTAGCTTCATTATTTTTGTGCTTTTGGAAAATACTTTACTTATTAAATTGTCTCGACTCTTTGGTAAAAAATCTAAAATTATCAAAAATTCGAAAAAATTCAAAAATCCGAATTTCTTAAAATTCAACATTTTTTCCTCTCTTTAATGGAATTTAGCTTCATTATTTTTGTGCTTTTGGAAAATACTTTACTTATTCAATAGTCTCGACTCTTTGGTAAAAAATCTAAAATTATCAAAAATTCGAAAAAATTCAAAAATCCGAATTTCTTAAAATTCAACATTTTTTCCTCTCTTTTATGGGATTTAGCTTCATTATTTTTGTGCTTTTGGAAAATACTTTACTTATTAAATTGTCTCGACTCTTTGGTAAAAAATCTAAAATTATCAAAAATTCGAAAAAATTCAAAAATCCGAATTTCTTAAAATTCAACATTTTTTCCTCTTTTTTATGGGATTTAGCTTCATTATTTTTGTGCTTTTGGAAAATACTTTACTTATTCAATAGTCTCGACTCTTTGGTAAAAAATCTAAAATTATCAAAAATTCGAAAAAATTCAAAAATCCGAATTTCTTAAAATTCAACATTTTTTCCTCTCTTTTATGGGATTTAGCTTCATTATTTTTGTGCTTTTGGAAAATACTTTACTTATTAAATTGTCTCGACTCTTTGGTAAAAAATCTAAAATTATCAAAAATTCGAAAAAATTCAAAAATTCGAATTTCTTAAAATTCAACATTTTTTCCTCTCTTTTATGGGATTTAGCTTCATTATTTTTGTGCTTTTGGAAAATACTTTACTTATTAAATTGTCTCGGCTCTCTTTTATGGGATTTAGCTTTATTATTATTTGAATTTTTATTCAAGAGAAAAATTGAAAAACTGAAAAAATGTAGAAACTTTTAAAAATTCCAGGCCTTTTCCATAATTTCCATGATTTCCAGATTCTGTAGGAACCCTGCTTTTGTCTGACTTCCTTCTAAATTATCGAATTCAGTGATTTCTGGGGTGAATTTGGTTAAGTTGTAAAATGATGAATTTCTATTTGAATTCGTTTTTTTTGAATGTAGAAAATCTGATGTTAATTTAATTCTTTTTTTGTTATGCACGGCAAAAAATATTTAGCTGAATGATCTACAGATTTCACTTTAGTAGCGAAATTTTTTAATGCTTCAATTAATATTTTCGTTATTCTAGAGAAACTTATCGCTATTTCAAGTAAAACTTTTTTTAGTGTGTAATAATTATTATTTCTTTAAAAAGTATTTAATTTAAAATGGCTTTATAAAATAAGCAATGCAAAAGATGACCCAGATACTAATTGTAATTGTTCTAGCCATAGTTTAAGTCTAGTAATGTAAATTCTATTTAAATTGAGACCATTGAGTGAAATTATTTGAATTTTAGTTAGTTAAATCTCTTTGTTAGGTTATAATAATTATTTCTTTAAAATTTTTTAAATTGTTTAAAATAAGCAGCGCCATACAACATTCCCGCGCGCTTGCGCGCGGATAGTTTGGCTAGTAAATATATAATAAACAATAATATAAAAATATAATTTATAAAATAATAAATAGTATTTAAATAAATAAAAATTAATTTAGGAAATTTTTTTTTGTTAAATTGCAGCAACCGTGCTGCAAGCTTGCAATACCCTTGCAGCATATACATTCAAGGGGACATATTTTACAAAGAAGCGAATTTTTTAAATTAATAATTATAAAAATTAAATTGCACCTTGAAAAGAGGAAATATATAAATAAATAAATGCATTTTACCAAGAAAGAATATTTTGCATGCGTGATGGCGTTCAACGATTATTATTATTATTATTCGTATAACTTGAGGCTCGATCACTCAACGAGAAAATTACCCATGGAGAATTGACGATGAGATTATTGGTAAAATGAGGACCAATAATTAGAGACAGATTATCGTGTGTTTGTTTTACTGACTGGTCTCAGAGTAAAATGCAGGTGTTTTGTTACCTATGGCAAGTTCTCTCTCTTTCTCTCTTTCCGAACTCTTTCTCTTTCTTAAAAAAAATTATTAAAATATAATAATATTAATAACCTTTCGAAGAAAAAATTATTTTTACGATTTAATAAATATTCTTTGTTTTTAAAGAAAGCTGGCTGCAAATAATTATATTTTGTTAAATTATACATCTCTCTAAAGGCCCCACCCCAAGGGGCCGTTACATTACGCCTCCCCCAAAAAGGCATGTTAGGTTACGTATAGAAATTTAGGTCAAATATGACCTATTTTTTAATCTGAAAGTCAAAAAATGACCTCATAAAGGCCCCCTCCCAGGGGCCGTTACATTACGTCAAGTTAGACATTATCTTTCACTTTCAGGTCAATTTTCAATTAAAATTATTTAAACTTGAAATTTTTTTTTAAATTTTAATTCGAAACCTCTTGAAATTATGAATAATTTTTAAGAACTAGGAGATTTTTTCCAACAAAATTATTTTCACAATTTCAAATTTAATTATATTTTGAAATTTTTATAACTAAAATTTGTTTCGAACAAAAAAAAATACATAAATAATATGATTATTAAAAATACAAATTCGTTTTTAGAAATATAAAGATAAGAGTGCAATTAAAAATTAAATTATTTATTAAATTTATCAAAATTAAAATTAAAAATACATTTTTAATAACAATTTTATAAACTATTCACATTATTTACACTTTCTAGAGGAAAAATTATAGAAAAATTTATAGGATAGGAAAATCGAGTAATTTAATTGGAATTATATTGAAAAAAAGTAATTGAATTTTTGTAAAGAATTTTATCAAAATTGTTAAAAATAATAATTGTATTTCTTAGAAAAATTGTTTTAAAAATTTTATAGAATAACTGAAATTTTTCTAGAAATCTTTTTATTTTTCAAAATATATTGAATTTTTGTGAAAGAATTTTTTTATTTATGAAAATAATTGAATTTTTCTGAAGAATTTTATTATTTATAAAAATAATTGAATTTTTCTGAAGAATTTTATTATTTATGTAAATAACAATTAAAAACCTGCAGTTTTAACATTAACATTTTAAATTACGACTTTATAGCGTAAAAAGGAAAAACGTGGCTTTTTCACATGTTTCATTAGTATATGTATTTATTTTGAAGCTTTTTATTGATTTTGGATTTTTCGACTTTGGACATTTTTATTTTGGATTTTTTCTACCTTGGACATTTTTTCTTGGATTTTTAGGTCTGGATTTTTTTGAATTGAATTTCTTGTCCTGTAATCATTGTAAACTAATGATTTTCATAAATGTTTTCAATTTTAAAGAAACAAATAAAAAAACTTTAGTTTATGAGTTAACGTGGTCTGACAATTTACGCACGTGAATCAGTTTTGTTCGGCGTTGGCGCATGCGCAGTAGTGTAAAATTAACACTTACGCATGCGCACGGGTGTATTACGACGCTAACAGATGCGCAGTAGCGTAAAACTGATTTTCACGCATGCGCATTGATATTTTAACTATTATTATTACTGTATACGAGTAAAAATATAATTATTTCTACTGTGTTAATGAAAATTACAATATAATTCGCAATTTTAGTTTGAAATTAATAATAAGAAATGATTAAAAAAAGAAAAATAGAGTTTCTTTATTTAGAGTTTCTAAATTTATTAAATGAGTAGTAAGACAGAGGAATATACCGTTTTGGTTATTATTATTATTATTATTATTATTATTATTATTATTATTTATAACGAGTATATAGATATTGCTTTTCTGATCCTATCTTTCTTTTCTTTTTTCTTTCTCTTCTTAGGATTGCAATTTGGTTAACGAGAGTAAAGAAGGGAATACGTATAATTATACAATCAAGACTTTGGGTCCGGAGAGTGAATTCCCCAGCATCCGAGAGACTTCTTCGCCTCTCTCTCTCTCTCTCTCTCTCTCTCCATCTCTTCTCTCCCACTCCACTTATTCGTTTTCAAGGCGACCCTGAACTTTCTCAGGTACTTAAAACAGGCCCAAACTCACGACTATGTTCGAGAAGCATTGAGGAGAGAGAGAGAGAGAGAGAGGCTGGGACTAAAGAGCGTTCCTTTGCGTTTGCATGTCCTGCGACCGGTTTGCTGGTTTTAGGTTTCATCGAATTTGTACGCGACGATTCTCGCACGCCGGGAGCCTTTTAAAATAATTATTTGTTAAAGAAAGCCACATTTTTCTTTGTCGCCAGAAATTAACGAGGAGGGAAAGGGAAAACCTAAGATATTTTTTTTTTAGGGTTCTTTCTCTAAATATTATTTTTGTAACTCCTCCCCTTTCCTCTATATTTTTTTTACTCTTTTTTCTCTAAATATAATTACGACCTCCCCCTCTCACTTTTTTATGCCCTTTCCTCCTAAATAGAAAATTACCTCCCCTCTAATTTTTCTAAATATAATTACAATCCCCCCCCCTATCCTATTCTCTTAGTGTTTTCTCTAAATGTAATTCCTCTAATTTTTCTAAATATAATTACAACCCCCCCCCCTATCATATTTTCTTAATGTTTTTTCTAAATGTTATTTTTAAACTCAGGTTACTATTTTGAATTTCGAAAATCTGACTGTAGATCTGTAATCAGCGACTTTGAAAACCCCTGAGTAACTAATTTTATGCAAATTTGAGCAATTTTGAAAAAAATGTCCGCCATATTGGATCCGCCATTTTAAATTTCAAAAATCTGACTGTAGATCTGTAATCAGCGACTTTGAAAACCCCTGAGTAACTAATTTTATGCAAATTTGAGCAATTTTGAAAAAAATGTCCGCCATATTGGATCCGCCATTTTGAATTTCAAAAATCTGACTGTAGATCTGTAATCAGCGACTTTGAAAACCCCTGAGTAACTAATTTTATGCAAATTTGAGCAATTTTGAAAAAAATGTCCGCCATATTGGATCCGCCATTTTGAATTTCGAAAATCTGAATGTAGATCTGTAATCAGCGACTTTGAAAACCCCTGAGTAACTAATTTTATGCAAATTTGAGCAATTTTGAAAAAAATGTCCGCCATATTGGATCCGCCATTTTTAATTTCGAAAATCTGACTTCAGATCCGTAATCAGCGACCCCGAAAACCCCCGAGTAACAAGTTACAATAAAATCTACTTACTATATAAGTAGAAAAGGGGCAAATTTTTTTTTCTCTAAATAGTTGGTTGTTTAGCTTGTTGGTTAGGGTCCTTGGTTTACGTCCGTCGAACCCGGGTTCAATTCCCGTCGTCTAGAATTTTTTTCGAAAATATTTTCCATGAATATTAAGTTCTAAATTCTAAAATAAGACAAAGGCACAAATAATGAGAATGAACGTTAAGAAAGATTTTCAAATTAAAAAAATAAAATGAAAAAAAAATTTCTCTTGTGGGTGAGACATTCTGAAGCTTGCGGCAAACTTGTTGCGGACGGTTATATTATTCATTTTTGAATATGAATAAGGTTTTTTTTATTTTGATATTTAAAGAAAAAATTTTTTTGTCAAAAAATTGAAATTGCATAAGAAAAAATACTTATTACTCGTACTTATGAAAATAAATTATAAAAATATAAAAAATTGTAAAATATAAAAGTAAATAAAAATAAATCATAAATAGTGTATAGGTATATTTTTAGCTTTTCTAAAATGAAAATTTTTCTATTTTTTTCCAGGTGGGTGGTAATTTGCGCCTGGTGGTGTATAGTGGCGAGAAAATGGACTAAATCACCGGATAATTGTAAGGAAAATGGATTTGGCTTGCAACATGGATTTTCAACTGTGGGTTCGGTTGCAGCTTGGGGACTTCCGGCTGCGCATACAATTGCTGTTTTAGTAACGAGAGACGTTGACGCTGATGAACTCAGTGGTAAGTGTATAACATTTAATGTAAATTTTATGTAACTATAATGCAACTTTTATGCAACTTATACAAAACATTTTTTTTTATATTTTCATTTTTGTTTCCTTTCTCAATGATTATATTGTTTTGATGTTGCTTCTCGTTTTTGTTTTAAAATTTTTTTATCTTTTGTTTTGTTTTTATTTTGAACAAAATTGTTTTCGTTAGGCTTTTTTTGTTTTCTTTGTAAATATTATTTTGTTTTTTATTTTCATTTCTTTGTTGTTTGTTTTCCGTTTTGTTGGTTTTCTTTGACAAACATTAATTTTGTTTTTTTTGTTTGTTATTCGTTTTGTTTGGTTTCTTTTCCTGGATAAATATTGTTTTTTTCTTGATAATTGTTTGTTTTGAGTTTTCTTTGACACAAATTGTTGTATTTTTAGTTTTTGTCTTGCTTTCTTTTTTGTATCTTTAGTAAATAATACCTATTTTTTTCGATGTTTTGATTTTTATTTTGTTTCCTTTGAAAAAAATTGATCAACTTTTGTTTTCATTTAGCTTTGTTTTTTGTTTCTGTTGTAAATATTAATTTTATATATATTATTTTCTTAAGTTGTCGTGGCTGCGTGGTAAATCACTTGCGTTCACTGCAAAAAGAAGTATCTTAATTTAAGATGTTTTGGTAGTCATTTCTAAGATGTTTTGGTAGACACTTTTTAGTTATTTGAAACATCTTAATTTAAGATGTTAAAAGTATCTTCGTACACATTTTCTGTATATTTTTGGGGTAAAAAGTTTTGAGGTTAACTATGGGCTCTTATGGAAAACACTTTATGTATCTTAGTTTTTAGTAACTTACACTTATGGCGCATCTTACGATTCTCAAGTAACTTATCGCTATAAACATCTTATTCCAACAGAAACATCTTAATTTAAGATACTTTAAAAAACTTACAGAAGTATCTTACTTTTTTAAGATAGAAGAAATATCTAAGACGTATAAAACATCTTAAAAATCAGTAAGATACTTTAGAAAACATCTTATTTTAAGATGTAAGATACCATTTTTCCATCTTACATCTTATTTTAAGATATCAAAAAAGACACCTATTTTTGCAGTGTTGCGCTTCTAAAGTCCTGGGTTCGAATCCCCCTGAAAATACTTTTTCAATTTCATCTATTTTTAAGTATTAAATAAATTATTTTCTTTGCTGTTTGTTTTCGGTGTGATTTAGATTCCTTTTGACGAATATTGTTTTGTTTTCTTTGCTGTTTGTTTTTGTTTTTTGTGGAAAATATTGTTTTGCTTCTTTTTATTGTTCGTTTTTAGGGTTCCGTACACCTACGGTGTAACGGCGGAACCCTATTGGTGAGACTCTGGCGTCCGTAGCCAAATCGTGTCCCCCCCCCTAGCGGCTAAACTATTTGACCTAAAGAGCTCAAATTTGGTACATATATGTATTTTCACTCGTAGATTACTGGAAAAATATAGCGAATGTGATTGGACGTGATCGGCATAGCGTTGTCAAGGAAATAACAAGATTTTTGGCCAAAAATGCATAAAAAGTGACCATTCCCCCCCCCTTAACTTCTAAACTATTCGACATGGAGAGCTGAAATTTTGCATGCTGGTGTATTTTTACTCGAATATTACAGGAAAAATATAGAGAACTTGATATGTAATGATGGCCATAGCGTTGTCAAGGAAAAACGCTTTAATTTCCATTAGATAATTAGATAATTAGATAGATAATTAGATAGTTAGATAGAGTATTAGATAATTTCCATGAAAAACTTTTAATTTCCATATTATTTGATCTAATTAACTAAAAATTGGTTAATTATTATATTTTCACTGTCTAATTACAAAAAATTTAAAAAAAAAATTTTTTTTTTTAAATTTTTAAAAAATTTTTCACAAAAAAATTGGTTTATTAGTTTATTTTTACAGTCAGATCACCAAAAATTTATTTCAAAAATTTTCAAAAAAAAAAATTTTTAAATTAAAAAAAAAAATTTTTCAAAAAAAAAAAAAAAAATTTTTCAAAAAAAAAAAAAAAAATTTTCAAAAAAAAAAATATTATTTATTTTCTTTTAATTATTTTTTTTTTGTGTATTTTTGATACCTTCACAAAAATTTATTAAAAAAATTTTTAAAAAAATTTCTTTTTAATTTTTTAAAAATTTTTTACAAAAATTAAAAAATTAATGTAAAAAAAACCGGACAAGTGTGAGTTGCACTCGCACTGAATTGGCGGGTTCCGTACAAAAATATAAGAATAATGCTTGTGATATTGTAACAGAAATTGGTAGAATTTTTTCAACTTTTGCATTATTTTGGTAATTTGAATTTTCGACAATAGGTTAAAAATAAATAAAAAAAAAAATTAAAGTATTATATATATTTTATATTGTAAGCATTAAGCAAAGGAACAAATATTTTGAAAATTTCCAATATTGGTTCCTCTGCTTATTGCTTATAATATAAAACAAATATAATACTTTAATTTTTCTTTTTTATTTATTTTTAACCTATTGTCGAAAATTCAACTTACCAAAATAATGCAAAAGTTGAAAAAATTCTACCAATTTCTGTTACAATATCACAAGCATTATTCTTATATTTTTGTACGGAACCCGCCAATTCAGTGCGAGTGCAACTCACACTTGTCCGGTTTTTTTGTTTTCTTTGCCAAAAATTGGAGTATTCTTAGTTTTCGTGTTGCTTTGTTTCTTGCTTCTTTTGTCAAAGAAATCATCATCAAAAACATATTGTTTGATTTCTTTGTTTTTTGTTTCCTTTGTAAATATTATTTTGTTTTAATTCTTTTGTTTTTGATTTTGTTTCCTTTGCCAAATATTGTTTTCCTTATTTTTTATTGTTTGTTTCTTATTTTCTTTGACAAAAATTGTTTTTTTTTTGTTGTTCATTATTCGTTTTGTTTGATTTTAACAAAAATTGTTTTGTTTTCTTTGTTGTTTGTTTTACGTTTTGTTTCATTTGTTTTGATACATTTTTTTACATTTGTTTGTGATTCTTTTCTTATTCTTTGACAAATATTGTTTTATTTTCTTTGATATTTGTTTTTCGTCTTGTTTCATTCCTTTGTGAAATAATGTTTTATTTTCATTGTTGTTTAGTTTGTTTTCTTTGTCAAATATTGTTTTGTTTCTTTTTAATGTTTGTTTTTTATTTTCTTTGCGACAAAAATTATTGTTGAAATTTTAGTTTTCGTTTTTCTTTGTTTTTTATTTTCTTTTGATTGTTTTGTTATTGACTTTGTTTCTTTTGACAAAAATTGTTTTATATTTTCTTTTCGTTTAGATTTGATTGCTTTGTTTTTTGTTGTTGTTCGTTTTCTGTGTCAAATATTGTTTTCCTTCTTTTTTATTGTTTGTTTTTTATTTTCTTTGACAAAAATTGTAGAAATTTGTAGTTTTTGTTTAACTTTGTTTTTTTATATCCTTTGTAAATAATATTTTGTTTTGGATTTTGTTTTCTTTGACAAAAATTGTTATTTTCTTTGTTTTGGATTTTGTTTTCTTTTACAAAAATTGTTATTTTCTTTGTTTTGGATTTTGTTTTCTTTGACAAAAATTGTTATATTCTTTGTTTTCGTCTTGTTTTGTATTTTGTTTTTATCGGCAATATTATTGTTTTGCGTCTTTTTATTGTTTGTTTTCGGTTTTCTTTGACAAAAATTGTGGTATTTATTTTTAGTTTTCGTTTTGCTTTGTTTTTTGTTTCCTTCGAAAAAATTTGATTCTGATTTTATTTTCTATGACAAATATTGTTCTGTTTACATTTCATTTGGTTTGTTTTTTTTCTTCTTTGGAAAATATTGTTTTTTTGTTGTTGTTTGTTTTCTTTAATAAATATTCTTTTTTTTAAATAGTTCTTATTCTAGAACAAATTCATTTAAAAAAAAAAAAAAAAAATTGTTTGTCAAATTGAAAACTTACAGAAAATTCTTTTTTTGTTGGGGGGGGGGAGATAAACATGTAAAAACTACGTAAAACGTAAACTTGCGCTTCTTAAACTTGACTTTGAATTATGAAAGGTTGTATGATTAAAATGAAGAGAAGAGTAAAAGTAGAGATAGGGTTTTAGAACAGGGTTGGGGTGGGGGGAGGGGGAGAAGTAAAAAAAAATGAAAATAATATTTCCATGGAGCGCGCTCTCTCGTGAAATGTGAAGGAGCCTCTCTCGAAGGTTTCTCTCAGTCAGGCCTTGTTATGCTACTTGGTTTATGAGACTGTCCATTGGCGTAGTATATAGTTATGTGTTTGCGTGCCTCGCAAGAGAGTAGTACCTCTATACACCTACCTCTGCTGCTCTGCCCCATTCCGTAACTTTATAAGAGTTTCGAACGCAAACAATCGAAAAATTCTTTGATGTCGCCGCCGATCTGTTAAATTAATAAAAAAATAAAAATAAAAAAATTTTCTTCTTTTCCTTACGATAACGCAGAAACTATACAAAATAAAATCTTTTTTATTTATTTATCCAACGCGCTTTTGACTCTAATCTTAGAAATGTTTGGAATGATAAATGTTTATCTCGAATACTATCTAAAATTACGTGAATAGATTATATATCTTACTTGATAGTGTATACAACTGATGTTTTTCAATCAATTTAACACTATCAGAAATATTTTTCTTTTTTTTTCACATATTTTTCACTTCTCTTTAAATTTAATAATAAATATTGTACGTGTTTGATAGGCAAACACACTTTTTATAGATTTTTTTCATTATTATCGTTAATTAGTTTTTTTTTTATTATTATTTGTATGACACAATGTTTAAAATATGGGGATTAAATTTTTTATGTTAGTTTTTATTTTTTGAACATTTTCACCTTAAAAATTAATTTTTGTTTTGCAAAAACAATTTTTGCAAAAAAAAAATTAATTTTGAATAAAAAAAAACCCACTTTTGGTGAATAAGTAGGAGAGGGGGTAGAAAGAGAGAAGAGGGGGATATAAAGTCTGATGTCGGAAAAGATGAAAGTAACCGATGCAACGCATACATATATATATATATATAAAGGGACCCAAACAGAATCCTTTTGGAGACTTTTCAAGTCCGAATTTCTTCGAGTTAACCACACGACGGTTGATTTTGCTAATATACGAAACGAGAGCTCTGTTTATAATGCTGCCGGGTAACTTCTAAGTTTGCGTGTGTACTAAACTTGAGAAATGCAAAAATTTTACACAAACACACACACTCTCTGTTAAATATATGCCTATGTATATGTAAAAAGATTAACATCTTGGAATTGAAACGTGCACGCCTTTTTCCCTTAGTACAAAAGAATATACATTTTAAGGCGCACACACTACATTTGATAAAAACAACTTTCTGTAAATGGGCCGACAATTTTCATTTAAATTTTCTTTTAGAGAATTCATAGAAGCGTATCTAGGTTTTCAACCACAACATCTTTTAGTGGAGGAAACGTTATGATAATGATAATAATAATAACAATAACAATAATAATGATAATAATAATAACAATTATTATAATTATTATAAACATATAATTATTATTATATAAATAATTTTAATAATAATAATAATAATAATAAATGCATTTTATTAAGCTAAAAAAACTGTTTGACAAATTATTTAGCCGAATTATTTATGCCAAATTAGATTAAACAAAAAATATATTTAGCAAAAAGTATATTTAGCAAATACTAAATAAAGCCAAAACTAATATTTAGCAAAAAATATATTTAGCAGACCGATAATTTAGCCAAAACTAATATTTAGCAAACATAATATTTAACAAAAACAGTTTTTAGCAAAATAAATATTTTCATTGTCAACAATTATTATTTAAGAAAAATTATATTTTGCATACCGTATGTTAAGCCACATTAAGCCAAAATAATATTTAGCAAAATAGATATTGGTAAAAATTATTTATATTTTCATTGGCAAAATTTATCAAAAACAATTTGTCATTATTCTGAAAAATTGTATTTTAAGAAAATAATATTTAGAAAATATTACGTTTGGTCAAAATTATATTTTAGCAAATGTTGAATCTAGCGCAACAAAAATAGTTAAAAAATTATAGTTCTCAAAAACTGTATTTAAGAAAATTATATTTAACAAAAAAAACATATTTAGCAAAAATAATATTTAGTAAATACAGTATTTAACAAAAAGAAACTGTATTCATTAGCAAGTGAATTTAACAAAAAATTATATTTTATGTTCATTTAGCCAAATTTTGCTAAAATTTTATTTAGCAAAAATAGTTTTTAGTAAAATAGTTATACTAGGAAATAAATTGATATTTAATAGCCAATGTATTTTGCAAAAACTATCTTCTGAAAACTTGTATATTTACAAATATTAAATTTAGCAAAAATTTATTTAGCAAAAGTCGTATTTAGCAAAAATGGAATCATCCATAACAATAATTGTTAAAAAAATATATTTTATAGCAAGAATATTTAGCAAAAAGTATATAGTTATTAAATACTACGTAAAGCAAAAAGTATATTTAGTAAAAATAATATTTAGCCAAAACCGTATTTAGCAAAAACAGTATTTAGAAAAAAAACTTTATTTATTAGCGACTATATTTAATAAAAATTATATTTAGAGAAAGGGATAAAAATCATATAATAAGTACGTTTAAAAATAAGAAATTGCAGAAATGAAAATTTACTTGATAATTTAGCTAAATAAAAATTATTCTACCAAGAAGTACAATTTAGCTATAAATAAAAGCCTGCATGTTTTTATACACTCAGCTATTTAATTACAAAGCTAAAGAAAAATTCGGTTTAATAAAAATAGTATTTAGGTAATAAAAATTTTAGTTTAATATAAATTCGGCTTAATATTAATTTAGCTAAACAAAAATTTAGCAAAATGAATATTCAGCCTAATAAAAATACAATATTTGCTAATTTTTGCTCAATAGAAATATTTTACTATTTAAACATTTCGCAAGATAAAAATTTGGCTAAATGAATATTTTTAGCTTAATAAATATTTAAGTAGATAAAAATTTAGCTAAATAAATATTTAGCCTAATAAACGTGCAATATATTTTTGCAAAATAGAAATCTTATCCATAAGTAAATATTTATCTAAATAAAAATTCAGCAAAATAAATATTCAGCTTAATAAAAATCAAATAAATTTTTGCTAATTTTTGCTAAATAAAAATATTTTGCTGTATAAATATTTAGCAAAATAAAAATTTGTCTAAATGAATATTCAGCTTAACAAAAATGCACTACATTTTTGCTAATTTTTTTTCCTAAATAGAAATATTCTGCTATATGTAAATATTTATAGTTAGAGATGAAAATTCGGCGAAATAAATTTTTAGGTTAATAAAAATGTAATAAAACTGCTAATTTTTGCTAAATAGAAATATTTTACTATTTAAATATTTATTGCGATAAAAATTTAGCTACATGAATATTCGGCCTAACAAAAGTGCAATATTTTTTTGCTAAATAGAATCTTATCCTATTTGTAAATATTCAGGTAAATGAATATTCAGCCTAATAAAAATGCAATAAATTTTTGCTAATTTTTGCTAAATAAAAATATTTTGCTGTATAAATATTTAGCAAAATAGAAATTTGTCTAAATGAATATTCAGCTTAATAAGAATGCACTAAATTTTTGCTAATTTTTTTTCCTAAATAGAAATATTCTGCTATGTGTAAATATTTATAGTTAGAGATGAAAATTCGGCGAAATAAATTTTTAGGTTAATAAAAATGTAATAAAACTGCTAATTTTTGCTAAATAGAAATATTTTACTATATAAATATTTAGCTAGATAAAAATTTGGCTACATAAATATTTAATGCAGAATGTGTTTATAATATAAAAATATAGTTGTAAACTTGCGCGTTCAACAAACCAGAAATTACGGAAGTTTGTGTTTTTCTTCTCTCAATTTTTTTTTTCGTTCACGAGAGTATAACAATCATCAAGATAGGAGGATGAGGAGGAGAGCAAAAAGTTGTTCATCCTCTTTTTCCTCTCTATCCGGATGTATAGTTTTTTCCCGATACTCTCTCTCTCTCTCTCTCTCTCTCTCTTTTGTGTTGCTTTTTCGAACAGTGTTTATACCCGATGAGAGCTTGTGAACAAAAACATTAACCAAAGTATATGTACAAGGGGAAGAACGCTGATACTTTAACTCTATTTTTCCCCCACTCCTCTCTCCCTTTCCACCCTTCCTCCCTTTCTTCCATCAACAATTTCTAATCCGACATCAACTCACAAGAAAGACAGATTGGTATTTGAAATACTTGATAATAAAAAGTTGTCAGTCAACAATTGTGTGAGATGCGTTTAAGGCACGCGACTTGTTCTCTCCTCTTCTTGTTCCGTTGTTTCATTTACCCCCTCCCACCCTTCTGCTAACTACCCCCACTACTGAATTTCCTATAGAAAAATTTTTAAATTTCATTCGTTAGCATTTTTTTTTGTCACACATATTACATTTTTATTTAATTTTTTTTTTTTGGTTAATGTAAATAAATTTAAAATATAGGTATACAGTGCGTTTATAATATTTCAATGGGAAGAATTTCAAAACTCTGATACAAAAATGTCAAGTATTTCAACAATCGCGTGCCATTCATTCGCGCAGTCTCTTTGATAAATTAGCTCAAATGTATTCCCAAATTTTCTTTATTATTTTTGGATACAATTAAATTTATAAAATAGTTTTTTTTTTTTTTAAAATGTGATGTTATATAAACAACAAAAAAAAAAAAAAATATTTTGCCATTATTATCAAAAATAATAATAGCAATAATATTAAAGGCAAAAACAATAAAACAACAATAAGCAACAAAAACTATAACAATATAATGAAAATAACAATAAAATAACATAATATTAAAATAATATTAACAAAAAAAAGAAAGAATAATAAAACAAATAAATAAAAATAAAAACAACCATAATAGTAATAATAATAATAATAATAATAATAATAATAAGATAAAAAAATCATTATTGTTTTTTTGCAATTATTATAGCAGAATAAAAAAATCAAGAATAACATCATTAAATAAAAAGAAAATAACAAAAATAATTCAAATAATAATAATTAATAAATAAATATTATTTAATATTAATTATTAACTAATAATAAATCATTTTTAAAAATTGTTTCTTTTTAGCTCGCTTTTTTAGGAAAGATCTTGTTACTCCCTCGTGTATTCCCTTCTTGTTAAGTAAACAAAACAAAAAATTATACTTTTTTTTCGTTAAATTTCAACCTCAACAATTACAACAAAGTTGAATTTCGACGAGGCAGGTATAATCAAAAGAGCGATAAGGAGAAAAATAAGGGTTAGAGTGAGTGAGTGAGAGAGAGAGAGAGAGAGAGAGAAAAGGGGGGTGGGATGGAAGCGAGGGTTACAATTCGTTGGCCTCGACTTTACCGGTATCTTTGTAGTCATCTTGTTTCGTGAAACACGAGTGCTCAATGAGATCAGACCCTGGGTTCGAATATATAAAGAGTTGGACCAACTATATAGTAGAACTTTACGAACTCGTACGACTTGTATATATACATACATATATACATATATATACATACATATATACATATCTATATGTATATATATACCTGTATGTATATACTGGGGTATCTACACGTTCTCATCTAAATTGCTTCTCATTTTCTCTTCTTCTTTACAACTATGCTCCTCCCCCTTCATCCCAACCCTCACCTCTCTTCTTCGTGATGGAGAATCCTTCCTTGGTCCTTCCTTTACTCTCCTCTCCAACTCCACCACCCCCCCCAAATCCACCTTACCGCGTGCCTTACCTCGCTGTTTGGATGCTGCATCCCTGTACCTTCCTCCATATTTCCCCCTTTCTTTTTTCCTCTACTTATAAGAACTGAAGCCCTCGAGTAGGTCGATCACCTTCGAAAGGTGTTGAAAGGTTATTTCGTACAATATCCTTCTTCTTTTGAATGTACATTTTGATGTTTACCGGTGAAAAAATACTTGCGATTATTTTTATACGTTTACAGAAATATAGAATTTTGAAATTTGATATTACATTTAAAAAAAATTAACAATTCTATGTTTTGTGTCGTGTTTTTTGAGTTAAAAATAATTTTATGCACTTTCGAAAGTATTGCACTTGACTTAGACGAAGGTTTTAAGTTTGAATTCACTTACTGCGCAGGTATAGTGGTCGAATACACTTACTGCGCAGGCGTAGAGTCTATATAGACTTACTGCGCAGGCATAGAGTCAATATAGACTTACTGCGCAGGTTTATACTTCGAATACACTTACTGCGCAGGTATAGAGTCCATATAGACTTACTGCGCATGTTTAGAGTCACAATATGTTTACTGCGCAACCATAAAGTTCAAATATTGTTTCGGCGCAGTTATAGAATATGAATATACTTACTGCGCAGAAATAACGTTTGAAAATAATAACTGCGCATCTTTAGAGTCAGAATATGTTTAGTGCGCAGCTAGAGAGTTCAAATATTGTTTCTGCGCAGGTATAGAATATGAATATACTTACTGCGCAGAAATAACGTTTGAAAATAATTACTGCGTAGCTCTAGAGTCAGAATATGATTAGTGCGCAGCTAGAAAGTTATAATTTTCTTACTGCGCAACCAGAAAGTTTTAATAATGTTTCTTCGCTGATATAGAATATGAATATACTTACTGCGCAGAAATAATGTTTGAATATTATTACTGCGCGTCTGTAAAATCAGAATATGTTTAGTGCGCAGCTATAGAGTTCAAATATTCTCTCTGCGCAGCTTTAGAGTCAGAATATGTATAGTGCGCAGCTGTAGAGTTCGAATATTCTTACTGCGCAGCCAAATAGTGCAAATACTGTTTCTGCGCAAGTATAGACTATGAATTTACATACTGCGCAGAAATAAAGTTTGAAAATAATTATTGCGCAGAAATTATAATTCCTAGACCATTCGAGTAATTTAATTAACTGTGGCTTTGTATTTAAAAATATATATCGACTGGAATATAGTACTATATCGTTTAAATCAACCCCCACCCCCTCTCCCTCACAACACCTCCACGAGTGATCAGTTCTTTGTTTCGCGAGACTATTTAATGTCCCCCTATCGTTTTGCAAGTGTCTCCTCGATGTATTTAATGGGCATTCGGTGGGATTCGTTTTTTTATTAGTAAGAAGAAAAAAAAATAAGAGACACTTTTTTCCTACGGTTGCACATTGTGCCGCCCTTATAATTCTCATGTAAAGAGGGTCTCTCGTATATATATAAAAAAAGGCACGTCGCGAAAGAGCCGCTAAACGCATTCTATATAATGTTCCTCTCTTTTTTCACGACTTTAAAACCACACCAAGGGTCGAGAGGGGCAAAAGATCCTTGAAAGATTTGCATAGAAGCCTCTCTCGCGCGTTTACGCGTTCTCTCTATTGCGGTTATGTACTTTGATTCTTCTTCTTCTTCTTCTTATTTTTTTCTGTTTTGTTTTCTTTTGTCTTCATTCGTTGAAAAATATAAAAGCCAAACGTGAATGTATATTACCTATTTCGGTAAAGTTAAGGGTCGTTTAGATTTTACGAGCTATTGGAATTGTTTTTATTTATATGCATGTTTGGTTGTAAAATTGTAGAGAATTTGCGCAATCGTAAATATTGTTTGTGTCTAGTGCGCAGTCATAAAGTTTGAATATTTTTTATTGCGCAGTCATAAAAGTTGAAATAGGTCAATTGCGCAGGTTTACAAGTTGAAATATGTCTAGTGCGCAGCTGGAAGGCTTAAATTTATTTACTGCGCAGGTATATAATTTGAATATGTTTACTGCGCAGTCAGAGAGGTCGAATGTAGTTACTGCGCAGCTTTAGAGTTTGAAAATATCTAGTGCGCAACTAACCTTTTTGAACACTCTTACTGCGCAGGTATAGATTAAAAATTTTTCCAGTGCGCACCAAGAAAGTTCAAACATTCGTACTGCGCAACTTTAGACTTCGAATAAGCTTAGTGCGCAGCCTTAAAGTTCAATTAGTTGCAATGCGCACAGTCAAAAGTCTAGTACGCATGTTCAAATTTTCTTGTTTGTATAATTTCACAACCATAGATAACTTTTAAATCTACTGCGCAACTTAAATTTCCATTTACAAATTTTTCTCATTTCCATATACAGTAATTGGATCTATTGCGCATGGAAGTAGATCCAACACACAACCCTTAAAAATCTACTGCGCATGTTTAGCTTCTGTATTTTTTTCATTGCGCAGCCAAAGAGTAGATTTAGATCTACTGCGCACCATATGTATTATTTTACAAATGTTTCTCATCTCTATACACAGGAATTGGATCTATTGCGCATTCATGAAACTGTAGATCCAATGCTCAAGCTTTTATTGCCCATTGAAACTATTGCGCATTCATGTATGTTTACATCCATTGCGCAGGATTTTATTACCAATTTGATCTATTGCGCATTCACGTAAGTGTAGATCCAATGCACAAACTTTTATTACCCATTGGATCTATTGCGCACCTTTATACATATGTTTATATATTGTTCAATAATTGCTCGTAAGATATCTGACAATTTTAGATGCGCAGTAGATTTGTATAACTTTAATCATTATTTAATATAATTTCGTAGATGCGCAGTAGATCATTTTGGCAGATTGTATTAAAACTGCTTGTTTTCTATAGTTGTGCAATAGACTTAATTAACTCCTGTAGATGCGCAGTAGATCATTACTACTCCTGTACATGCGCCATAGATCGCTATATCTTCTGCAGCTGCGCAGTAGATCTATGTTTTCTATTGATGATATAGATCTATGGATCAGTAAAAGTCTTCTAATTGTGTAGTAAATCTAAAGGTTTTCTAAATTAGTGTAGTCTATGATCTTTCTACGGCTGCGCGATAGATCTCTCAGACTTCTATTCCTGCGCAATAGATCTTAATGGATTCTATGGGTGCGCGATAGATCGTTACAGCTTCTATAACTACGCAATAGTTTCGTTTCGCTTCTACAGATGCGGAAGAAATCTGTAGAGAATCCAGTCATGTGCAATAAATTTGTGTGGCTTCCAGGGATGCGCAATAGATCACTATATCTATAGGAGCTGCGCAGTAGATCCATACGGCTCCTCTGGCTTCGAAATGAATCTTTTTGACTTCTATGACTGCGCAATCGATCATTATGTCTTTAGGAGCTGCGCAGTAGATCTCTATAGCTATTATAGCTGCGCAGTAACTACATATGGCTTCTATAGTTGCGCAGTAGATCCATACGGCTCTTACAGCTACGCAGAAGACTTGTATAACTTTTATATATGCGCAGTAGATCATTGCGGCTTCTATAGTTGCTTAATAGTTTTGCATTGCTTCTACAGCTACGCGATGGATCATTGCAGCTTTTATAGCGGCGCAACAGTTGTGTTTGGCTTTTATAGTTGTACTAGAAATCTGCAATGAATCCGTACTTGCGCAGTAGATCATCTCTATGGCTCCTATAGATGTGCAGTGGATCTGTACGACTTCTATGTCTGCGCAGTAGATCTGCATGAGTCCTATGAGTGCACAGTAACTTTATATGACTTCGATAGTTGCGCAGTAGATTTCTATGGCTCCTATGGGTGCGCCGTAGATCTGTACGGCTTATATGGCTGAGCAGTATATATGTATGGCTTCTATGGCTGCGCAGTAGATCTGCATGGCTCCTGTGGGTACACAGTAGCTTCATATGATTTCTATAGTTGCGCAATAGATGTGTATGGCTCCTATGGATGCGCAGTAGATCTGCATGACTCCTATGGGTGCACAGTAAGTTCATGTGACTCTTATAGTTGCGCATTAGATCTGTATGGCTCCTATGGGTGCGCAGTAGATCTGTATGACTTCTATAGTTGCGCAGTAAGTATATATAGCTTCTACAGCTGCGCAGTAGATCTGCATGGCTTCTATGGGTGCGCAGTAGATCTGTATGACTTCTATAGTTGCGCAGTCGATCTGTATGGCTGCTATGGGTGCGCAGTAAGTCTATATGGCTTCTACAGCTGCGCAGTAGATATGTATAACTTCTATAACACTATTCCGAACTCCAAAACTACTAATCAAAACAAAATCTTGTTCAGAGCGAAATAAAAAACATTTTAAAATCCTTTCATCCTAAAATTGAAAACTAATTCTTCCATTATTTTTTCTGTTACAGGCAGCTGCTTTGTTGGACAACAGAGTACACGATCACTGCTGGTCCTCGTACTAGCTCCTCAGTTTGTCTACTTAACATTGGGCTCCACCTTCTTTCTCGTTGGAACTGCCGCTCTTCTATTCCCCCGTCCCTCAGTCAGTCCAAGTCAAGTACTAAAAACCCTCCAGCCAAATCCACTCATCAGAAATCAACGCGATGGCGCCAAATCACCAGCCGAACTCTACAAACGTCAAAAGAAACTTGTCATCAGAATTGGCGCCTTCATTTGCTTCTACGGTCTCGTTATGATCTGTCTCACCTGCACCATATTCTACGAGTGGTGGGGACGGGATTCATGGCTCCGAGCACCGGAACCATCAAAAGCGCCTAAAGTCACGTCAAAACCACTCCTACAAGTCTTTATTCTTCGAATTATTGTTTTTTTGGGTGCTGGTGTAATTTCAGCTGCTTGGATTTGGTGGCCAAATGCCATAAGTGTTTGGAGACGTTTCCCCCCTTGTAAACAACCGCCACATAAGTGTCATCCACATCCACATGCGCATGCAGTACCAGTGCCCGTTGTCAGATGTTACAGCACTGGATCCACTACTCCCACTCCTCATCAGTTGCATCATCTTGGAAGACTATCGCCCCCCCAGCATCCGTTACTGCATCAGCATCCAATTGTCATCAACAGTCAAATGCCGCACAGAAGTCACAAAAAGCATAGAAAACATCGAAAACATCACAGTGGAAGTGAGACACGTGTTTGAGAAGAGGGGGAATGTGTAATTTTTGATCTCAAACTTGGAGAGGGAAGACTCAAGAAAATTTTTTTGGAATTTAAACGTTTTAAGGGGGCGACGCGACGGTTATAGAGCCGTCCCTGGATTTGCTCTGTGATTGGCCTAATCTTTCGAGTTCGGCGAATTTCTATAAGAAACGGAAAAGGAGAGAATACCCCTTTTACAATTTACGTATTCTCTCTTTTTCTAAAAACTTTTTTTTCAATAAAAAATTGAATAAAATGAAAAAAAAAAATTTTTAATTCGGGGGAATTAAAAAAAAGAAGGGGACCCGATTCTAGAGCCGTCACTGGATTTGCTTGATTGGCCAATCACAACAAGACGTTTTTATTCTACACTTTTTGTGCAAGAATTTAAAAAAAAAATAAAAAGCTTTAGGCCTCTGAATTTTTAGAGACGCTCCTGACACACTCGCTGTGATTGGTCAGTTCTCTAACGGTTTTTCTTAAACACGCCTGCGCCTAGAGATATTACGCTCAAGAGGAAATTTGTTTACTTCTACGACTGTCGTGTGAAAAAATGTCTAACGATAAATTTCCACCATCTTTAATTCAGTGCCAATATTGTAAATATATGTTAAGTCGAATTTTTTTTTTTTTTTTTTTTTTTTTGTAAAATATGGTTCAAAATATGTAACATTTAATTTAAATGAAGATAAGAAATACTGCCAGTTTTTAAGTACAAACAAAAATATTTCGAATAATTTAAAAAATATTTTTACCGAAACTTTACAGAAAACGAAAAATACATTTTTTAGGTTATGTTAGAAAAATTTTTTGAATTTGATGATTAAAAAGTGCTTCATTAAAAAAAGAGTAGATGTCTAAGTAGAAAAACAAAATATATATTTAGATCCAAATTAAAAATGCTTAATTGAACAGAATTGATTGAAAAATTTTTTTTTTTTAAATTAAATAGAAAAATTAAAATATTTAAATTAAAAAAAAAAATTGAAAACTAGTTTAACTAGAAAAAATTAGAAAGTTAAATTAAGAAATATAAAGTAATTTTTATTTTAATATGAAAATTTAATTATAATAAATGTAAACAAATTTTATTTCAATTAAAATTAAAATAATAATTTCGGCAAAAATTGTATATTTGTTTAAAAAAAAAATATTTTATTTAGTGTTTTAATAGTTTCAATGTAATTGAACGAAAACTTTTTAAGACTGTATATAATGATAATAATAATGGTATTAAAAATAAAAAAAAAGTATATTACTCGAACATTATAATGTTATAAGTGTATATCTGTATATATTTATTATTTTCGAAAAAAATTGTAATTTTTTACAACTTTTATAAATATGGTATTATATAATAAATAATATTAAAATTACTTTCGTATTTTATTTATTTTATTTCCCATTTATATATTTATTAATATTTATATTAAAAATTGATTTATTTATTCAGAATTCGTTTAATTATTTAGTATTTATTTATTAAATTGGTATTTTTATATTTATTAATATTTATTAATATTTATATTAAATATTTATTTACTTATTCAGAATCTGTTTAATTATTTAGTATTTATTTATTAAATTAGTATTTTTATATTTATTTAATAATATTTTATAATATTTAATTTAGGCATTGCCTTAAAATTAATTTGTATGTAAGTAGCGCTGCGCAGGCGCCGAAGTGGGGGCAATGAGAGTGAGAGAGATATCAGAGTTCTTTCTCTGTCACTCTCATTGCCCCCACTCCGCAATTTTTTATACTCTTCTTCTATTTACAATTTTTTTACCTTGACATATTAAACTTAAAGTACTTTTAAATTATTATTTAATTTTACTATTTTTCCCAATAAAATTAAAATTTATTCTTTCTTTTTAAATTAAAAAAAAAAAATAATTACAATTAAATAAATTTGATTCAATGAATAAAAATAAATTAAAAATTAGAATTTTCTTGTAATTCTTTCGTGAGAAAAAAAATCGAAAATATAAAAATATTCTTCTTTGTCGAAAACTTATTAGTTTTCTTTCCTTATGTAAAAAAAATATGACAAGGTGGTAGGAGGGGGTAAGGGGGCGAAAAAAAATTCTAAGAAAGTGTTTTATGAAGGAGATCCTATTGTCCTAGTCGTAAAAGAAATGTAATTCAATATCTGAGATTTAAGAATGTTTGCGCCTATTTGAAAAGAAGAGCGCGTGAAATGGCAAAAAAAAATTTTCATTTTTTCTTTCTTATTCTTGTAAATTATTTTTTATTTTTTTTTTCATTTTCGGCGACTCATTTGACATTCGGTCTATATAATCTCACTCTTTCATGAAAAAGAAAAAATCTTCATTTCTTTGAAACAAAAAGTTAAAAAAAAACTTATTGTTGTTCTAAAAGCAGTTTATGGCGTTTGGAGAGGAGAGGAAGGGAACGAATTTTTTTTTATAGAATAACACGACACATCCGGTTATTGAGATTCTTTTATTCGCATAAAAAAATTGACATTAACAAAAATTATTTCATATTCTTTTATTTTACAATATTTTTAGTTAAATTTTTTTTAAATTAAATTTTTTCTCTTTTTCTTTTTTAGATAAATTTAGATAAATTTTTTATTCTTGCTGACTTTTATTTATAATAAATTATTTATTTGCAGTAAACAAAATAAATGAGTGAAAAAATAAAAAATAATTTAAAAAAGATAAATAATTTCATTTTCGAAAATGAATTACAGAAGTAGAATTTCAAAAAATTATTTAATTTTAAAAATATTTTTTTTCTTTTAGTCAAAAAACTAGAATTTACAAAATTTGTTATTTTTATAGAAAAAAAAACGAAAGAATTTTTCTCAACAACCCTTAACTGTTCCTTTATAAATCAAATACATATAATCCAATGCACGACGTTCTGGAACATCAATTGTGTAAAAACGAATTTTAAATGAAAGTGGTTTGCCGCATCTCAAAAATTTTGGAGGTTTCATTTTTGAAATTACACTTTTCTTGTTTATCACCTTACCCTGCAACATAAAAATTAAAAAACTTTTATTAGAGAAATTATTATTTTTTTTTTTTAGAAGACCGATTAAGAAAATGGGAGGGGGGAGTGAGAACTTAATAATAAATTAATTATTCACTAAATGATTACAATAATAACAGATAATAATTACTATTATTACTATAATACAATTATTAACTTTTAAAAAAATTGATTAAAATTTTTTTTCTGCAAAAAGGGCATTCTATATATACGATAAAAAATAAAAATGTTTAATAGAAGAGAAAAATGAGGGAAGAAGGGAGAAAAGTGGGGGAAAATTGATAATAAACACTCACAGCTTTCAAGGGAGCATCAGGCTTTGAGGCAACAAACAATGCCGTGACTTCTTTTGCAAATCGTCTCTCAGCATCATTTGCATATTTCTTGTTCATCTCCACAGGTCTGATTATTTTATTTTGCAGTGGTTCGTCCGGGTAAGAAATTAAAAAACTAAACTGTAAAAAAAGAAATATTTAGTGGAAATTTTCGTTTATTTATTTATTTTATTTAAAATAATTATTTTATGTAACTGTACTTTTATTAATTAAAAAAAAAAACTTTTTAAGTTGTCTGTACTTTTATTAATTTAAAATACATTTTTTTTAAGTTAAATGCAATTTTATTTATTCTTAAACAAATTTTTTTAATTGACTGTACTTTTATTGTGTATTAATTAAAATAAAAATATTAAATTATAAATTTTATCTGTTTAATTTAAAAAAAGAATTTTTGAAGTTGACTGTACTCTTATTTAATAAAAACACATTTTTTAATTGACTGTACTTTCATTATTATTTTTTGATTAAAATTCAAATGCTAACGTTGAACTATAAACTTTAGTTGTTTAATTAAAAAAGAAACTTTTCAAGTTGACTGTACATTTATTATATTAATTAAAATTTAAATACTAATATTGAATTATAAATTTTATTTGTTTATATTTAAAAACTTTTTTAGTTGATTATACTTTTATTTAATTTAATTTTAAAAAGTTTTTTTGGTTGACTGTACTTTTATAATATTAATTAAAATTAGAATATTGTTGTTGAATTATAAATTTTAGTTGTTTAAAATTAAAAAAAAAACTTTTCGAGTTGACTGTACTTTTATTTAATTAAAAAAATATTAATTGAAATTTAAATACTAATATTGAATTGTACTTATTATTTGTTTGTAGACAAAATTTTTTAGTTGAATGTACTTTCATTATATAAATTAACATTTAAATACAAATATTTAATTATAAATTTTATTTGTTGAATTAAAAAAAAGAACTTTTGAAGTTCACTGTACTCTTATTTAATATAAACACATTTTTTTAAATTGACTGTACCTTTATTATTTATTGATTAAAATTAAAATGCTAATGTTGAATTATAAATTTTAATTGTTTTATTAAAAAAAAAACTTTTTAAGTCGACTGTACATTTATTATATTAATTAAAATTTAAATACTAATATTGAATTGTAAATTCTATTATTTGTTTAAATTTAAAAAACTTTTTTAGTTGATATTACTTTAATTTAATTTAATTTTAAAAAGTTTTTTTAGTTGACTGTACTTTCATCATATTTAAAATTTAAATACAAATATTTAATTCTAAATTTTTTTTATTTAATTTTAAAAAGTGTTTTTAGTTGACTGTACTTTTATTGTATTAATTAAAATCGAGATTAAAATACTATTGTTGAGTTATAAATTTTAGTTGTTTAATTTAAAAACAGAAACTTTTTAAGTTGACTGTACTTTTATTATTCATTAATTAAAATTGAAATATCTAATGTTAAAATATAAATGTTAATTGTTTAATTTAAAAATAAGTTTTTTTATTTGACTGTACTTTTATTGTAGTAATTAAAATTAAAATATTATTCTTGAGTTATAAATTTCAGTTGTTTAATTTAAAAACAAATTTTTTGAGTTGACTTTACTTTTACTATATTAATTATAATTAAAATACTAATAGGTATTAAATTATAAATTATTTTATTTCTTTTCAATTTAAAAAACTTTTTGAGGTGATTATACTTTTATTTAATTTAAACAAAATTTTTCTAATCGACTGTACTTTTGTTATATTAATCAAAATTTAAATAATAATGTTTAATTACAAATTTTAATTATTTAATTTTAGAAAGTTTTCTTAGTTGACTGTACTTTTAATATATTAATAAAAATAATAAAAATAATAAAAATAATAAAAATAATAACAATAATAACAATAATAACGATAATAAAATAAAAAAATAATAAAAAATAAAAATGAAATAAAGAAATAAACTGAATAAAAGGAAAAAGTATTAAAAACAACAAAATACTAAATAAAATAAATAAAAGAAAAAAAAAATAATAATAAATAAAATAATAGAATAGAATAAATAGAAGTAATTAACAAATTAAGAAACAAAAACCTACTCGAATATTTGATGTCTTATTATTATAAGAACTCTTGTACGATTCACCAACCAACCAATTAAGTTCAATGTTACCCGAAAATGGCTTTTTTAAACTATCCTCACGATTTGCTTTCGCCAATTTATTAATTGGCTCCGTTTCCTCATTAATCACCAATTCACAATCGTTACTTAACACCGATTGATGTAAATTTTTTGTCACCTTAAAACATGTTCGAGTAAGATTAAAATTTGGTCCCTTGCCAAACACAAGATCAGAAAGTGAACCAAATAAAAAACAATTTCCACCTGATAAAAATACACCAATTATTAAAAAAAATAATAAAAATATTTGATTTTTCATTTTCTTTTTCCTAACAGTGTCAACATTACACGCGCACAAATTGCATTTTATTTTATAAATAAAAAGAAAAAAAAACAGAAGAAGAAGGAAAGACAAAAAATAAATAAAATTGCGAATAGAAAACTTTATCAATAATTGTTGTTTTGGCGTCAAGGTTTTTCCTACTTTTTTTTATCATAATTATCATTGAGTGACTTGTATTTAAAAAGAAAAAAAATTTAAATTGTTCCTAATGTTGAATTGTGATAATTAATAATTTTCGATGGAATAAATAGAGAATTTTTTTTTTTAATTTTATAGTTTTTTTGATAAACAATTTTTTTAAGTTAGCAATTATTTTATACATTTTAGTCTAAATTTTTCTTTTTTCAGTATTTTTGCTATTTTATTTTTATTTTAATTTTCCAGTTTTTTAATTTCTAATAATTTTTTTCAAATTTTTTGCAATTTATTTTTTTCTTGATATTTAAATATTTTTATTGTGTTTTAGTTTTTTGCTACTATTGTTTGTATTTTTAGTTTTTTACAATTTAAGTTCCTTTCTTTGCTATTAAAATATTTTTGTTTTTTACCTTTTTGCTATTTTACTTGTTTAATTCTTTTGATTTTTTAATTTATTTAGTTTTTTTGCTTTTCTCATTTTTTGCTAATTTATTTTTTTAGTTTTTTTTATCTTTTTTGGTTTTTTTTACTTTTTGCTATTTTAGTTTATTGCTATTTTTGTTTGTAAATTTTAGGCTATTTGTAATTTTTGTTTGAAAAAAAAAATTATTGTTTTTTAACATTTTATTTACTCTACTTTTCCATTTGCTATTTTATTATTTCAATTTCTTACTATTTTGCTATTTTTATGTTTAATGCTATTTTACATTTTTAGTTTCTTAGCTTTTGACTATTTCACTTGACTTATTATTTTAATTTTTTATTTATTGCTATGCAAATATTTTGCTATTTTATTTTCTTAGTTTTTTTTAGCATTTTTCAATTTAAGATTTGGCTATTTAAATATTTTTATTTTTTATTTTTGCTAGTTATTTTACTTGTTTTAATATTTTAATTTTGTAATTTAATTTTGCTATTTATTTTTTTTATTTTTTTCGTATTTTTTTATGATTTTAGTTTTTTTCAGATTTTTGCAATTAAATTCTTTTTATTTCTTAATTTTTTACAATTTTACTTAGTTTACTATCTTTATTTATTAGTTTTAGTAATATTTTTTTGCTATTTTAGTATTTTAGTTTCTTGCCTTTCTTTTATATTTTTAGTCTTTTATTTTACTTTTAAATCTTTTACCTCTTTTGCTAAAAAAATTAAAAAACTAAAAATTAAAAAATTTCTTTTTCTATTTTAATTTTTTTCTATTTTACTTATTTTACTATTTTTAGTCTTTTATGCTATTTTACTTTACTTTCAAATCTTTTTTCTTTTTTAGTTTTTTGCTAAAAAAAAATTAAAATTCAAAAATTCAAACTTTAATAATTTTATTTTGCTATTTAAATTTTTTTATTTCTTAATTTTTTTGCTATTTCACTTATTTTACTATTTTTATTTTTTAGCTTTCATGTTTTTTCTTTGCCACTTTAGTATTTTAGTTATTATTTCTTTTCTTTTCTATTTTTTAGTCTTTTATGCTATTTTATTTTACGTTAAAATATTTTTACTTTTTTAATTTGAACAATTTTTTTATTCTTTAGTTTTCATGATTTCTTTTTGCCATTTTAGTATTTTCTTACATTTCTTTGCTATTTTAGTTTTATTCTTGTTTTATTTTTTATTTTTACTATTTTTTGTAATTTGAAGGAAAATTCTTTACTAATTACAATTAAATTTTGTTAATAAAGTAGATACCTATCAATTTTTGAAAAATGTTTACCATCGGTGGAGAAATGTTTGTCCATTTCTACCTTATCCTCACTAGTGGTAAATAAGAAATCTACTTATCTGGTGTAAAAGAATAATTGGTTTCATCTTGGAAACATTTTAAAAGGTTGTCTTCTGAGTTTAAAAGTACATTTTAATTTTTTCAATTAACAAAATTTAAATTAGAAAAAAAATAATTACATATATAAAAAAATATTAGTGAAACTTTATTTTTAATCACCATTAATGAATCTGTTACCATAACAATAGAACGTAATTTTATCATCACCCGATTATTTATCAACGGAGCAAAAAAAAAAGAACATGTAACATCGGATGATAAGTTATCATTTGTTGCTTGAAAACTTACCGACTGTCAAAATTTCGCCACCAGATGTCAGATAATAGCAATTCTCTAAGATTTTCTTTTTTTTATTTCTTTTTTTCGAACATTTTCCTAAGAGAAAATTTAATGTTCCAGCAAAAATAATTATCTGAAAAGAAAAGAAGTAAATAAATAAATAAATAAAAAATTAAAGGGAAAATAAATAATAGTAATTTTTAAAATGAATAACTAAATAAATAATTTATTTTCCTATGTAAATAATATTGAATCTAATGTAAATATAAAGTAGAGAAGAATAAATAAATATTTGTTAAAAATTTAAAAAATAATTTAAAATAAAAAAAGTTTTTAAAAAAAAATTAAATTTTTGAATGAAAGGTACGAAAAAAATAGAGAGGGGGAGAATGGAGGGGGGGGGGGGAAGAGTAGATAAAAAAATTGCAATAAAAATAAATTTTAATATTAAAAAAAAAATTTTATTAAAAATGAAAAACAAATATTAAAAATAAAACTTTTGGGTACAATTAGAAAAAAAGAGGGGAGAAATAGAGTGGGGGGGAAGAGTGGGTAAAAAATTGTAATAAAATTAAATGAAAAAGAGAGGGGGGGAAGCGGAGTGGGGGAAGAGTGTATAAAAAATTGTAATAAAAATTAAACGAAAAAGAGAGGGGGAAGAGTGGATAAAAAATTTTTTTTAACTATTTTTGAATATTAAAAATAAAATATCGAGAAAAAATAGTGAAGAGAGGGGGAAATGGAGTGGGGAAACTAGATAAAAAAAATGTAATAACACTGAATGAAATTTTTGAATATTAAAACTTGAATATGAAAAAATAAAAAAAGAGAGAAAGAGAGGGATGGGGGGAAATGGAGTGGGGGTAAGGCAAATATTTTTGTAAATAAAAAGCGTAATTAGTTCCAAAATACGATTTTATTAACTTGCGAGCTTAACTAATTTTGCGCAATGCGCATCATTTATACACGCTTATTGCATTCGTACAACACATTTACACACACACACACACATCACATACACACACAAAAAACTCTCTCATTCAAATATATAAAATCTAAAATTGTTACTATTTAGACACCGTGACTCTTAGTCGTGATAAAGTTGTCCACTATAGGCTAGAAAATCGATATAATCTATTTTTATTTATATATATTTTTTTATTATTATTATTTAATTGTGAATACTTGTTCGTATCACTTTAAATCGTGTCTCACTGCATTTTTGTTTTCTTCTTCTTCTTTTTTTCATTAATTTAATTTTTTTCTGGTAAGCTAACGACATTCCAAAAAAAGAGGAATAAGATGCACCGATTTATTTTTTTTACTTTCCCTTTCGCCCCTTAAAAAAAAAAAAAAAAAAAAAATCAAAATCTAGGAAAAAAATATTTTTTTTGTCACGTCAATAATTTTTTTTTTTGGTAGAGGGGGGAATGAAGGTGAGAAGGGAAAACATTCCTAATTTACTAGCTAAATAACTCATTTTCTCTACTTTGAGAATTTTCGCTTTTTTCGAAATTCTTTGTTTTTTTAAATTCTTTTTTACTTTTTACAAAGAAAGAATTTTTTTATTTTGCTAATTTTATACCTTATTTTTGGAAAAAATTTTTTCATTAATTTCACCTAAAACTTTTTAAATTGTTTTAGATTTAGCAGAAAAAAAATTTTTTTCTTTTTTTTTCGAAAAAAAGCTTTTACGAAAAATCCTAATATTTAAAATTAGTATTTTTTGCAATTTTTCTTTGTTTTCAGATAGGAAATTTCCTTTTTTAATTTGAAAAAATTCTTCTTTTCAGAAATTTTCCTTTCAAAAAAAAATTTTTTTTCTACCTTTTTTTATTTAAACAATTTTTTTTGTTCGTTTTTTGTCTCTTTGTTTTTAAAACAAAAAATTGATAAATTTTTGATAGAATTTTTTTTGTGATTTAGAATGAAAACATAAAACACACGTGACATATTCTCTTAAATTTTTTTTTTTTTTTTTTGAGAAACACAATTTTTGGTCGATTAATTTAGCTATTCAACAAAAAAATTCAAGAAGATAAATAAATAACACGTTTTTTTTAGTTAAAAGCATGAGAGGAATAATAACTGGATAACAGAAGAATTCTAAAAAAAATCCAAATTCCTTTTTTTTAGTATTATGAATTAAAAATTTAAACTACTGTTTTTTTCTTTATCTTAAATTTTAAAAATTTTCAAGGAAAAAGAATTTTAAAAAGAAGTGTTTTTAAAAAAGAAACAAATGACATTTTTTTTAGAATTCTTGGAAAAAATAAAATAATTAAATAAAAGTAGGAAAACAAAAAAAAGGGAAAGAGGCGGAAAAATAAAAAATGCAAATGAATCAAAGTAATGAAACCAACAAAATAAATATATATTATTTCACAATATGCCGCATGCTAATTGAATTATTATATTTTTCGTGATGACATTTATATTTTTTTTTTGTTTCATTTTTTTTCTTATTTTATAATTTTCAATTAAACAATGGGCATAGAAAAAAAGTTCTTTTTTTTATAAACGGACCCGTATGAGTGTTCAACAAAGCATAACATGGCCCAATCTACGTGGTTTTTTTTCTCTCTGTTTACAAATTAATAACGTACGCAAAAAAATACTGCACACACAGCACATTTAATAATGCCCACACATGACTTCCAATTTTTTTTCAGGGAGAGGGGGTACTTCAAATTTGAATTTTTTTCTCTTCTTTCGAAAAATTATTTTCTCTTTTTCAGAAATATTTTTGTGGTGAAGAAAAAATTTTAATTTTTTTTTATAAAATTTTTTTTTAAAAATATATTTTTTCAAACAAAATTTTCTCTAGAGAAAAATATTTTTCTTAAAAAAAGACCTTTTTAAAAATATATTTCTCTAAAAGTATTTTTCTGAAAGAAGTATTTTTCTAACAAAAAGTATTTTTCTAAAAAAGTATTTTTCTAAAAAAGTATTTTTCTAAAAAAGTATTTTTCTAAATAAGTATTTTTCTAAAAAATGTATTATTCTAAAAAAATTATTTTTTAAAAAATGTATTTTTCTAAATCAAATTTGTCTCAACAAAAAACTATTTTCTTTCATAAAAAAGAACAATTTTTTAATCAAAAATATTTTTTTTCGAAGAAGACGAAAAATATTCAAGAAATTGGAAAACAAAAATATTCCCCAAAAAAATTGACAGGAAAAAAAAACAAGCGCACATTTTGTAGTTTTGTTCAATATACAAAAAAAAGAGAACCAAAATCGAGTTCATGACAAGAAAAAATTTCTAAATAAAACAAAAAAATATTTTCAATAATTAAATAATTTCTTTTAAACAAAACAAAAAGTATTTTAAATTCAACATTTTTTTTTCTTTTACAAAAAAAACAAAAAATTATTTTGACAAAAACAGGAGTAAACTTTTTTTTATTAATTAATTAAAATAAATTTTTTTTTTCACAAAACAAAAATATTTTCCAAACAAAAAACTATTTAATAAAAAAATATTTTTTTATTTATAATAATTCTAAAAAATTAATTATTTATTTAAACATCAATTTTTCTTGTCATTCGGAACTCGACTTTTTTTCTCGAATAAAGAACACACGTAGTTCGTTGGTTATTTTAAACAAAAAAAAATTCTCGATAAAACAAAAAGGAAAAACTTAGAACAAAAATAATAATAATAAAACTAAAAAAAAAACTCTGCAATTTGGCCGCATCTCTCATGTCACCCACACAAATATACACACATTGACTCGACATAATTGGAGACAATTGTTCTTCACTTTGGCATCAATAAAATAAAAATGTCAATAATTTTTTCTGCTTTTTTCTTTTTTTTTTGTTTCACAGCGTGACATTTGAGAGTATAGCCTGAAAGCACCACCGACTTGGACAGCAAAAAATAATAAAAAAAAAATAATAATAAAAACTAAACGATAATTCCACGAGAAAGCAGAGGAAAAAAAAAACTTAAAAACTAGGGAATTTATGATATATATATATTTTTTTTAAACGAGAAAATAAAGAACGAAATTGACGATAATAATAGTAATAATAATAATAATAATCAATATAATAGCTTAACGCGACAGCGCCAGTTACAAATAAATTCTCTCTGTAATACCTATTATAAATTTTCGCACTAAATATTAAATCAAATCGACACAAAATACAGAGCGAGTTTTATTACTACTTAACGATAAAAAATAATAATATTATTAATAATAATTATTATTTATTATTTTTTTTACGAAACGATTATTACTGAAAACAATTTTCAATTTTTTAATACACAACAAAAAATTTATATAAATTCTTTTATAGCGAAAAAAAAATTTCTATTCACTGGAAATGAATAATTAGGTAAATTAATCAAAATTTATATCACAATTTACTATAAATTAACAAGTTATCAAGAAATATGAAAAATTACCAAAAAAATACGGAAAATTACCAGAAATTACAAAAAATTATCAAAAAATGATTAAAATTACCAAAAATAGCTCAAATTATCATAAATTACCCTAAGTTACCATAAATTACCAAAATGAAGTGAAATTTACCAAAAATGATGGTAAACTCTAGTAAATTACTATAAACTTTCTAATTACGTAACAAGAATTTTCGAAAAATTACAAGAAAATTTCTATATTAAAAAAAAAATTACAAAAAATTATAAAAAATTATCAAAAGTTAGCAAAAATTACCATATATTGCCACAAATTACAAAAAAATCACCATATACAATATGTTACAGTAAATTACCTAAATTAGAAGCAAATAACTAAAAAAGTAAATTTTTTAAAATTACTGGAAATTTTCAAATTAATCAACAAGAATATTTTTAAAAATTGCAAGATATTTTTTTCTCTCGATAAATTACCATAAACAGTTATGTGACTTAAATAAAAATTACAAAAAATTCTATAAAAAATATTATTATAAAAAGAAAAAAAAAAAAAAAAAAATTTGGTAAAATTATCTTAAATTGTCAAAAATTACCATAAATTGCACTAAAATTCTATAAATTACCATAAATTGCACTAAAATTCCAATTTCTATGTATTTAATCAATAATATTGAAAAAACGAATTTTTATTTTATAAATTACCGTAAATTACCAAAACTGACTGAAATTTTCCAAAAATTACTAGAAATGACTATAATTTACGCACAAATTACCAAAAGTTACCATAAATATTTGTAAATTACTATAAATATTTTATTAGTGAAAAAGAAAATTTCGAAAAAAAATTTGCAAAAAGAATAATAATAAATTTCATTAAGTTACCAAAAATAACTAAAATTTACCAAAAATTACTCTAAATGACTATTATTTACCAAAAATTACCATATTTATTATAAATAAACACATATTTGCAAATTACTATAAATTTTTCAGTAGTAAAAAAAAATATTAAAAAAAAAATTTCAAAACGTTGTTTTACTTTATAAATAACAAAAAATTACCAAAAATAACTAAAACTTTTCAAAAATTACTATAAATGACCATAATTTACTCAAAAATTATCATAAATATTTATAAATTACTATAAATTTTTCATTATTAATCAAAAAAAAATTTTCCAAAACAAAATTGCTAAACGTATTTTTACTTTATAAATTAAAGCAAATTACCAAAAATGATTAAAATTTTTCAAAAATTACTATAAATTACCATAATTTACCTAAAAATTACCATCAATATTTGTAAATTACTATAAATTTTTCATTATAAGAAAAAATTTTTCGAAAAAAAATTGCAACGAAAGTTTTAATAATTTTTCTTAAATTACCAAAAATGACTAAATTTACCAAAACTTACAATAAATGACTATTGTTTACCAAAAAATACTATAAATATTTGTAAATTACTATAAATTGTTCACTAGTAGAAAAAAAATTGTTGAAAAAAAATTGCAGCAAAAACTTTTATAAATTTTCTTAAATTACCAAAAATGACTATAAATGACTATAATTTACACAAAAATTACTAAAAAAAGACTATAATTTTAAAAAAAAAAAAAAAAATTTTTTTTTGATTTCAAGGAATTTAATATAAATTACAGTAATTTAGCATAATTTACTCTAGAAGATTTCCTAATTTATAACATTAATTATTCTATAAAGTCTCTTTGCTTTTCTTTAATTATTCTCTAAATTTTCATAATATATCTCAATTTTTTTTTATAAATTCTCCTTAATTTGCTATAATTTTTCTAAAATTTTCCATTATTTACTATAAATTTTATCTAAATTTACATTATTTTCTTTTAAATTTACATAATTAACCACAATTTTCCATAGCTTCTGATAAATTTCCATATAAATTACTAATAAATTTTCACAATTTCTTGTAACTTTTTTTAATGTCACATAATTTTTTCTTGTTTCTGATAAATTTCCATAATTTCCCCACATTTATTATAATTTTTTTTATTTATTTTTTATTATTTATTTTATTTATTTTTTTTTTAAATTTACCATAAAATTGTATAAATTACCACAATTTTCCGTAATTTACCATAAATTTCTATAATTTACCATAAATTTCTATAATTTACTATAAATTTTCATAATTTCTTGTAAATTTCTATAATTTACCATAAATTTCCATAATTTACTATAAATTTTTATAATCTACCGTAAATTTCTATAATTTACTATAAATTAAGAAAATTTCCATAATTTTCTGTAATTTACTGTAATTTTTGATTTTTTATAAATTTTGGATAATTTTCCATAATTTATTATAATTTTTCACAGTTTCCGATAACTTTTCATAATTTATTACAATTTTCCATAGTTTCTAAAAAAAATTTCCTTTATTTACTATAAATTTCTATAAATTCTGATAAATTTTTATAAATTACCATAAATTTTCTTAAATTACCATAAATTTCAATAATTTACCATAAACTTTTTTTTTTGCTTTTTCAGCTGCCACAACATTTCTCGCTCTGCATTAATGGTGACATAAAAAACAAAGAATAGCACTAACGTCTTTTTTTAAAAAAAAGAAACTAAATAACAAAACTAAATATGAATAAATTCGTATAAGAAAAAAAAAATTTGCCATGAACAAAATTTCAATTCTTGGATTTGCTTAAAAAATAAAAAAAGAAAACGCTTTCCTTTTTTTTTCTTTCTAAAAATAAGAAATTATAATTTTTTTCTCTCTCAAAAAAAAATAAAAAAAGCCTATCCAAGTTGATTTTTTTTTTAATCACGTGCTCCGAGATCGACAAACAAAAAAAATTTTTTCATAATTTTTAAGGGGCAAAAAAAAATTATTTGTAAGTACATTTTTTTTTCTTCGTCGCCTGGAGTTTATAAAAAACGATTTTTTTTTGTCCAGGATTCGATAAACGTTTAAGAGCAGTGGTATTTTTTTTTGTTGACAATCACAGCGACGGTGCAGTGACGATAATAATAATAATAATAATAATAATAATAATAATAATAATAATAATAATAATAATAATAATAATAATAATAATAATAATAATAATAATAAGAATATTAAGAATAATAATTAATCAAGGACGTATTAATTATAATGACGTAAACTAATAATAATATATATAAAGTAATAACAATAATTAACAGCAAGGCGATACTCGCACATGTGACAATCAGTGATAAGAACTTTAAAAATATGTAATAATAGTAATGGTAATCAATAATAAGAGTCGTGTCAATAAAATCATTTTCAAAAGAAAATCGAATTTTAATTTTTAAATTTCGCGACAAATTTTCAAATTATTTTTTTATTTCGACAATTTTTTTTCATTCATTTCCCCTGAGGGGGGGGGGGATATTTTAAAATTACCCCCCTAATATTTTTTCTATGGAAAATTGGTTTTTTTTCAAATTAAATTTGAATTACCCGCCGAAACAATTTCGGCGTAGTAAAAAGTACTGAGAAGTACTTTTGGCGCGAAATTTAAATTGAAAAAATTGTTTTTTGCAAATATTTTAAAGAAAAATTTATTCACTTGTTAAGGAAAAATATTCCTTACGATTAAAAAGTTTGGAAAAAAATATCAAAATTCGAATTTTAATTTTTGAAAATGATTCTATTGGTAAAATGACGATTTGTCGAGGTCGTCATGAAAGAGTGACGACAATGATCATACAAAATGACGATGACAAACGTACAGAAATATATTTTTTTTTTTGTAACGACAGTTATGACTAGGCTCTAAGGTTTTTTTTTCTTTCCTTTTTTTTAATATTTCTAATGTGCTTGGTTCTCACTTTGTTAGTCAAAAAAAAAAAAAAATTGGCTCAACGTGATTAGTCGTTAGCTTTTTTTTTTGCGTAAGTACATCGGTTAATTAAGACACGTCTTTGGTATCTTGCTTGGAGCTTTGTCAGAGCTCGTCAACCATCTTTCTTAGAATCCACAATCTCGTGAGAAAAAAAAAAACAAAAAAAAAAAATAATTTTTTTTTCATTCCCAAAAAAAATAAACATATAACAATTTTTTTATTCAAAACAAAAATCAAACTTTTTTTTAACTTGACAAATGACATTTTTTCAAAAAAAACCAAGCAATAAATAATTAATTAATTAAAAAGACTGTACTACTTTAATTTAATTAATTAAAAAAATAATTAATGTCAATTATAAATTTACCAACTGATTAAAAGAATAAAAATTTTCTTTATTTAAGGGGATTTGAACCTTGATGACGTCACAGTTTGTGCAAAGCATTAGTTTTAAATCTGTGACGTCATCATGGTTCAAATGCCCTTAAAATTAAATAAATAATAGTCTATTTAATTATAAATAAGTAACTGATAAATTATTTCTTGTTAAACATTTTAATTAAAACTAATTAATCAACTAATTAATTAATTAATTAATTAATTAATTAATTAATTACTAACCGAAAACATTAATATTAATCGTAATTAAAATTAATGTATGTTAATTAATATTAATATGTAATTAAATTAAATGTAATTGAATTAATTATATAATTAATATTAATATATAATTAATAAATATTGATTACTAATTAATTATTAGTTAATTAACAATTTATCAAGAAATAATTTATTTATTACAAAATAATTTTTGAATAATAATTAACTAATAATTTACCAATCATTAATCATTTTAATTCATAATCGTTTACTAATTAAATATCAATGGAATATTATAATTAATAAAAGATTATTATTTAAAAATATTTTAATTAGTAATTAATTACTAATTGAAATATTTAAATAGTAATTAATTATTAATTAAAATATTTAAATAGTAATTAATTATTAATTAAAATATTTAAATAGTAATTAATTATTAATTAAAATATTTAAATAGTAATTAATTACTAATTGGAATATTTAATTAGTAATTAATTACTACCTGGAATATTTAATTAGCAATTAATTACTAATTAAAAAAGTTTGTGTAATTAATGATTAATAATTAATTAATTATTATAATTAATTGAATAAGAAGACATTAATCGATAAATAAACAAAATAGTCAATAATAGAGACGAAACTAGTTTTCAAAATATTGTAAAATTTCCAGTTTAAAATTTTAACGGACAATTTGAAAGTTGCCGCCAAATTTTTTTTTATGGCGGGATATTTAAAATATTGAATAATAATTTTTTCCCCACAATTTGTGAAAAACAAAAAATTGTTTCGTTTCAGAAAATATAAAACAAATGTTTTGCTATAAAAAAAATTAAAAAACAGAAAATTTTTTTCTTTGGTGGAAAAATAGAAAATTATATGAATAAAAAATTTGGAAAATAGGAAAAATAGAAAATTTTATAAATACAAAAAATGGAAAAATGAAAATATTGAAGAAGAATAATTAAATAAAATTAAAATAGAAATTTCTCTTTAAAAAAAAATGTTTTTTCAAAATATTCAATTTTTTTTTAAATTTTTGTCAAAAATAAGTTTTTTTTTTCAAAAAAAAAAAAAAAAAAATCAATTCTCACATCATTGGATAAAATTCACGTGTTCAAGAGTATTTTTTCCATTTTCTACATTTGGAATGAAAAATTTTCAAAAAATAAATTTTTTTTGAAAAATTTTTTTAAAAAGAAAAAGCAATTTTCTTTTTGCTTATTGACAAAAATTTTTTTTTGTTTTTTCTCTACATTCCAATGAAAACAAAAATAATAACTTTGCCCGCAAAATTTTTAACCGTTTGATGGACAATATTTTTTTTCTCCAAAAAAATTAACATTTATGACAAAAATATCAAAGAAAAAAAATTTGAAATTCCAAAGAAAACTGATGTTTTTCTTACAATTAAAATTCGTTTATTAAAAAAAATTACCAAATTTTATTTTTTTCAACGAATTTCTTTAGAGAAATTTTATATTATTTTTCTTATTATTCTCTTTTTTTTGGAATTTTATATTTTAGAGAAAGAAGCGAAATTAAAAAAAATGTATGAATTTCTCAATGGAAAAAAAAACAAAAAAATGTTTCATTTCTGAAATTTATAAAAAAATTTTAAATGTTTCTGTAAACATTTTAGAAAAATTTTCTGAAAAAATTTCCAAAAATATCCATAAATTTTTCTTTAATTTTCAATAATTTCCCAACATTTCTATTAATTTTCCATTTTTCCTTTTAAGTTTTATTTTTTATAATTTTTCATTAATTTCAAAAAGTTTTTAGAAATTTCTTAATGTTTCTATAAATTTCTCTAAGTTTCCATAAGTTTCCGTAAATTTCCCTAATTTACCAAGAGAAGGGAAATTTTTTTCTTTGCAATTTTCGGTCTTTAAAAATAAACTATTTTTTTCGTTGCCATAATTTACCATATTTACTATAAGTTCTCATAAGTTTCCATAATTTTCCGTAAGTTTACATAAATTTCCGTTACTTATAAAAAGTTAGAAAACATTGTTTTCTTCAAATTTTTTTTTTTTTTTGCAAAGATATTATTCTTTAAAATTTCCCAAAAGTTACCGTAAGTTTCCATACATTACGGTAAGTTTTGGTAAGATTCCATAAATTTCCCTAAATTACCGAAAGTTGTAAAAAAAATTTCTTTTTCAAATTTTGTTTCTTTCTGAAAAGTCACAATTTTTTTTGCCATTCTCAAAAAGTGGTTCAAAAATAAAATTCAATTCGAAAATCTTTCTTGAATTAAAAAATACTCTTCTCCTTGAGATTGTGGATTCAAAAAAAAAACTCCAGCAGGATCGCTTGCCCCGTGATATACATATATAATATATACATGGTAACGAGAAAAAAGGAGTAAATAATTAAATAAATAAATAAATAAATATTTTAATACTGCAATTATTTATTTATTTATTTATTTAATTTTCAAAAAAAAAAAAACGTACAACGTCGGTAAAAAAAGGTCGATTGCTATTCGCAGGAGCAACAAATAAAGCAGATGTCGAAGTCAGGATGCACATGCGTTACACTTTCAAAGTTAAGAGGATCTCTCTTTTTTTTCTCCGTTGTACATACGGTCCTTTTTTTAAATTATTTTTTGTTTTTTTTTGGTTTTGAAAATTTTTCTTGTCCACATTTAAATTAAATGTATTTCTTAATTTTTTTTTTTTTTTTTTTTTGACAAAAAAGCGGACAAAAAATTGTCCGTTTTTTTCTTCAAAGTTGTAAATAATTGTGAATCATGACGTAGAGAGAAAAAAAAAGAGTCAACATGAAAAAAAAAGAAAAAGTAATTTTTTTTTCTTTTTTTTTTTGATAAAAAATAAAAATATTGTCATTGAGAGAGGAAAAAAAAAATTTTTGAGGAACAAGAAAAAAAAGAGGATATTGAGAAAATTTGGAGATGTTTTTTTGTGTCTGTGTGTGTTTTTGGTAGGGGGGGGGAGGAAATTTTTGGTTTTTGAAGGAAATTTAGTACCACGTGACTCGTCATTGTTTTTCTTTTCATTTTTTTTTTTTTTAATAATAATAATGATTAAAAAACGCAGATATTATAAATTGCCTAAAACACTTACGCGACCCTAATTCAACCCTATAATTAGATTATTATTATTATAATAATATATTATATTTGGGAAATTATCGAGAATATTATCAAAAATTTTTTTTTTCATATTTTTCATATTTTCTTTTTCTTAATTTGGAATTTTTAAAAAATTTACCATAATAATTGTATTCAAAATTTGACATTTTTTCTTGAAATTTTTGTAAAATTCAATTTTTTAATTAATTAATTTTCTAATTAATTATACAATGGTAAAATTTTTGTTATTTTATTGATAATTAAACTTTCTTTTTTTATGATGAAATTTCAAATATTCCGATAATATTTTCGAAAAAGACTCGACTTGAAAATTCCCAAATATTTTTTTTTTGTTTTTTGTATTTAACTTCACATATAATACAATCTTATTACAAAGTCTTTTAAAAAATGCCTCTTAAACTCTTTGTTTTTTTTTCTATGATCACGTGTGTTCTTTTGTATATATATTTTTTTATACATATATATACTTTTTTTTGGTATTTTCTCACGAAGTTTCAAAGTCATTTCGCATTTTTAGAAAAAGGGGGAGTGGGGGGGGGGATTAAAAAAAATTTTATTTAAATGAAAATCGATTTTTTTTATTGTTCCTTCCTTTATTTTTTCAAATAAACCTACAAAAAACAAAATATTTTGTAATTTTTCAAAACACTAAAAAAAATATTTTGTAAATATTTTTAACAAAATTTTTCTTTTTTCTTTCAATTTATAACAAAACATTTTTTTTATTTGTTTTGTTATTATTACAAAAATTCCTTTTTTTGTATAATTTTTAAAAATTTTGGCTTAATTTTCCAAAAATATTTCTTTTATAATTTTTATTAAAAAGAAACATTTATTTTTTAGTTTGAAGACAAAATTCTGTTTATTTTGTAAAAACCTTTTTTTTTATTTTATAAAAAGTATTTTTTGTTTTTACAAAAAAGTCTTCTATTTTTATAAAAAAAAGTTTCCAATTAATTTTACAACAAAAATAAAAAAAAATTATATTTTCTTTTATCTTCTTCTGTAAAAATTTTTTTTTTTTTGTTAATATATAAAAATTTATATTTTTTTCTTAAAGGAGAAAAACTTTTTAAGTTCGAAATTTCTTTTGACCAAAATTTTTGTTTAATAAAATTAAAAAAAAATCGATTTTCACCTTTTTTTAGCCTCAAAAAAAAGAATTCCCTTATCAAATTTTTTTCTGTCGATTTTTCGAGCGATAATCATTCGATAAAAATAATTTTCAGTCAACATTTTTTTCAATATATCTAATTATTATTATTTTTTTTAAATCTCGTATAGTAATATAATTGTTATCTTGTTTATCACTCGTACAATCGACATTATTCTTAATATTTTTTCCCCTTTTTTTTCATTTTTAATTCATACTTTTCGCTCAGCGACCACGAATTTCGCAATTTAATATTAATTTTTTCTTAATTAACATATTTGTTTTTTTTTACAAATAATTCAGTCACTCGGTTCTTTTATTTTTTTAAATTCAAAAACCGGTGAAAATGGGGTTGGGGCGTGGGGGGAGGGGACGTTGAGAAAAACCTTCGATTTTGAAACAAATTTTCTTTTTGTTTTTCTCGAAAAATTTATTTCTCGATTTTTCCATTATTTACTATTTGGTATTTATTTCTTTTTTCATTTCAATTTCTCTTTCACAAAAAAAATTCGATCTTTAGCACAGGCACACATATATTTATAATAATCGCATAAATTTGCCATTTTTTTACTGTGTGTTTTTTTTTACTTTTATTATTATTATTTATACTGTTATTTACATTTTATGACAGCCTTTGTTTTTTTTTGCTCAAGATCTGCTCAATTTTTTTTTGTTTGAAAAAAGTTAATAATTTAGTTTTAAACCTCGAATTTATGTTTTTAAATTTCGCGGTTCGATTATGAGGAATGAAAAAGGGGAGGGGGGAGAAGTAGAAAAGAGGGGATAATGGAAAGTTTAGAGTGAAGAAAAGAGAAAATGGTGAAGAAAGAAAGGGAGTGAAGAGTAGAAAATTTGAAAGTGTATTTTATTTTTTTTTTTTGTGTAAATGACTGTAAATTGTGTGTGTTTTTTCTTTGGAGAGGGGGTAAAGTGTTTTTTTAAGATTTTAAAGAGAGAAAAAAAATAATAAAAAGAAATAAGAAAGAAAAAAGAGATCGAGTCGTGATTGACAGATCGACTGACTGAGACAGACATGGCACGGCAACTCCGGTCCAGAGTAAACGGTCACAACGTCACAGGCCACCTGCTGGCACACAAACAAAACACACGGACAAGTTAGTCACCACCACACACTTTGAATAAAAAAAAAATTTTTTTTTTCTTTCACGTATTTTTTGTTTTGTTTTGTTTTATTTTTAAACAGGTGGGAAAAATTTTCCAGTACATTAATTCATAAATTGGCAAACAAATAATTATTTTTTCTTTTAAAATTTTCAGCCGATTATTATAAATACTTCAATTAATCGATATCTCGATTTTTGGAATCGTTGAAAAAATCGATTGAATATGCTGCAAAAATTTATATTTATTCTCGAATCGATTTTTTTTTTTTTTTTTTTTTTAATTTTAATAAAGAGTAGAAAAATATTATAAACAATATTTTTATTTTTAAAAATAAAATAATGACTTAAAAATCGATATATCGATTCAAATGTGAATATATCGTTTAAAATATCGAATAGATTTATTTAAATATCGATACAAATGTGTCTTAACAAAATATTCGTCATCGATATATCGTTATATCGATTCAAATAATCGTTAAAAAATTGCAATTTATCGATATACAATTATATCGATTCAAATATTTTAATTTTTATTAAATTAAAAATAAATTCAATTATCTACGAGAAAAATTATATTTTTTTAATAACGAAAAAAAAATTTTTTCGTTCTTTCGAGATATCGATATATTTTTGAAAAAGTGACTAATGTCGTGTCACTGTTTTTTATTTTATTTATTTATAGGTTTTATTTTTTGCCAGACACTATAGTATAATACGTAATTTAAAGCCACATAATTAAAAGAAAAAAGAAATGAAATTCTTTTACTTTGAAAATAAAAATTAATATTTTAATAAAATTAATTAATTTAATTATTAATTATTAATTTTATTAATTTTATTAATCATAATTTGCTTTATTTTGTTTATTTTTGCTTTTTTATACTAAATTTGACAAAAAAACATTTCTTTTTCCTTTTTTTTGTAATAAAATATATAAATGGAGCACAAGAAAAAACACTTTTACAAAAAATTTAAAAATGACAATTCTAAATAAACAAATAAATAAACATTTTGAATATTTGAAAACAATAATAAGTTATTTGAAAAATGTACAAAAATCATTTTTCTCAAAATTAGAAATAATTTGTTTATTATGTTATTTATAAGTATATTCGTGTTGGTAGTTGAAATTATTTTTCTAATAATTTCAATGAGACCATGTTTTTCTTTTTATTCACCGAAAATATTAATAGTAAAATTTACTTTTTTTTTACCGAAAATATTAATAGTAAATTTTACTTTTTTTTTCACCGAAAATATTAATAGTAAATTAGTTTTAGAAAAACAATATTTATGTTTATTGTTTTCCTTAAGAAAGAAAAAAGAAAAGGTGTAAACAAATTTTTGCTAATTTTGAGATAAACAATTAAAAATTTGCTGAAATGAATAAAATATTAAAATAGCTGATTTCTCGAAAAGACATATATTGCAATTGTTAGTATTTTAAACAACTAAAAAAGCTTCTTAACATTGTAAAATTAACCATATAATATGTAAATATATAAACTTAGTATTATTAAGACGACATAACGCGTTTTTTTTAGGAAAATGGTAACATTATGTTATGAATTTTCTTTTTTTATTTTTGTTAATAATTATCATTATTATTTTTTGCATGAATTTAGCATGTACTGCGAACTCAATATAATATAATATAATGTAATATAATATAATAAAATATAAATGAAATACTAAAATTTTTTTTTTTTCTTTTTTTTTTTTTTAATAACAATAATAATATACTATAATATAATATTAAATAATAAAATGATTATAATTATAGTATAAAATTACAACAGAAAATACACTATATTACATTATTTTATACAATATAACATGAAAATAAAAAAAAATAAAAAAATGTAAACCTGTGTGTATTCGTGTCTGTGTTTATATGGAGAATGTGATTAATTTACGGCGGCGTACACATCGTATATAACGTATAATTCATGAACGAGGGTATCGATCATAAAAAGAAAAAAAAATTGGGAGAGAAAAATCAGCCGATATAGGAGCGAAGAGTTCGAGAGTCGAATTTCCAATCGGAAACTCATCCTCGAGCCTTCATTTTTGTGTCAAGCACACGCAGCCAAACTGATTTTATCGATAGCCTTTCGTATAAGAAAAGAATTAAAAAAAAAAATTCCAAATAATTTTTCTAATAATTTCAATGAGACCATGTTTTTCTTTTTTTTTTGCACCGAAAATATTTTTTTCATTTTTTTATATAGGTACAAATTATTTATCGAACGAACAAGAGAATTTATTATTTTTTTTTATTATATTTTCGCATGTAAAAAAAGACGAATTGATGGGGAGAAAAATAAAAGTTATGTACATTGCTTTCTGTGGTTAATATTTTTTTTTAATATTTTTATTATTATTCTATTTTTTTATTATAAAAAAGTAGTTTTTCACATTTTGAAAATTTTTTTATTTCTTTTTTTGTATTTAAAATTTTCTTTATATTCTTTCTTTTTAGTAATTAATTTTTTATTTATTTTATATTTTTTTACATTTAATTTCATACATTTTTTATTTAAATACTTTTTTTTTTATTAATTTTCCTCCTTATTTTTTTGAAATACTAAATAAATATTTGGTTTCTAAAAATTTTGTTGTTTATTAAATAAATTACCATATTTATCAGTTAATTAATTTTTTTTTTTTTTTTAATAACTAGACAAGAATTTTGATAAACAGCCACAAAAATTTTTTTTACTTAGTGAAAGTATTCCAAAAAAAGAGAATTTAAAACAGGGCAAGAAATACTTAACAAAAATAATATTTGAAAAATGAAGGAAATTAAAATGTATTATTTCATTAGTGAGACAAAAATAGATTATTTTTCAACAATAGGTTTAAAAAATGTATTAATACAAAAAAGAGATAAAAACAAAGTATATTTTTGCATATTATTAAATAATTAATTTTTATAAATTATATATTATTATAAATATAATATATAATAATAATATATTATAATATTTTTATAAAAAAAATTTAAAAACGTGAAAAAAAGTTTGAAATTTATTGAAATAAAAAATACAAATTTCTGTAGTTGGAAGAAAATGTAAAATAAAGAGAAAATATTTTTTTCTTAAATGAAACACGACAAAAAATCTTGAGATCTAAAGAAAAAAGAATTGACTCTAGTTTACATTGTATATTTTGTACTTCGAAAAATATCACAGTAAATTTTTTATTTAAAAAAAAAATCGAGACTAGAATATATGTATAATTAACGATTCAGTCTTGGTTCTTATTTGCTCCAAGGAAAATAATCTCATTGACGATAAATAAAGCTATAAAGAGGGAGAGAAAGAAATTTTTTTTTTTTATTTTCTCCCCAAAAAGAAAAAAAATTTTTTCAATAAAATACTATTCACCTCGAATACTATATTAGATTGGAAAATTAATAACTAAATAAATAAAGTACTAAATAAATAAAATACTAAATAAATAAATTACTAAATAAATAAATTGCTTTGTAAATAAATGGTTATATAAATAAATTACTAAATAAATAAATTACTAAATAAATAAATTACTAAATAAATAAATTATTAAATAAATAAATAACTAAATAAAAAACTTACTAAATAAATGAAATACTAAATAAAGTACCAAATAAATAAACTGCTTCGTAAATAAATTGCTAAATAAATAATTTCCTAATTAAAAAATAATAAAAAAAAAAAAAAAAAAAATTGTCTACCGCACCGAAAAAATGTTTATTATTATCTACCTTCGAGTTTCGTTGCGACGAATGGCTAATACGGTTTTGTCGAATCCTTGGGTCTCTTTGGTTGGACCTTCAGTCGTTTTTGACCAATTGGAAAGCCATGCATCGCTTGTATTGCTGCCTGTGCACTCTTTGTATTATCGTACGACACAAAACCTACAAAAAAGCAAAAAAATTAGTAAATATTCACCTTCAAGTCATTATATGCAAATTCAAAATGGCGGATCCAACATGGCGGACATGAAAATTAAAAATCAATCGAATTTCCTCGAAACTTGTGACTCGGGGGTTTTGGAAGTCAGTGATTATGAATATTTTGTCACATTTTCAAAATTCAATTTGGTAAACAATGTAATTTTAAAATTTAATAATTTTTTTTTATTTGAACAAAAAACAAAAATGTGCTTGAAGTTTGCGATTTGGGGGGGGGGGGGGTTTGAACTGAAAAGTTTAAGATAAATAGTTTTTTTTCTATTTTAAAGAAAAGTGTAATAAAATAGAAAAAGAAAAGAAAATGAAAAAAAAAATTTTTAAATAAAAAAAAAATAAAAAAAAATAAAAAAAATAATAATAATAAAATAAAATATGTTTACCGAAACATTTGCTCCTCTTGGTGTTTCTGTCAATGAAAACTCGGGCCGATATAACATTGCCAAATGGGAGGAAAGTTGATGCAAGATCAGTGTCGGTGAATTCCTGAGGAAGATGATAGATAAAAAGATTTGCACCCTCTGGACCTTCAATTTGTTTGCCTGCACTTGAAAAGGCCGAATTTTGTGCGGCCGCTGCAGCCGCATTTACAGCTGCGGCTGTAAATGTCGGGAACCCTAAACAATAATTTGCAAAAAGCGAAAAATTGTTAATATTTGAAAAATTAGTTTTTGAAAACAATGAGAAATCACATGTGAGAGAAAAACAAAATTCCCCTATAATTCACTAGGTATATTAAACTAATGACAATTTTCTTCGAATATATTAATAAATTTATATTTGTTTATTATTTGTAAACAAAAAATTATTTTTTTATTTGCAAACAATATTTATTATTTATTTTAATAAATAATGAAAAATTATTATTTATTGAATAAATAAATAATAATACTTATTTATTTAATATTTGCAACAAACATTTATTTATTTAATATTAGTAAACAAATATTAATCTATTAATATTTAAATAAATGCCTATAATATTTGTTTCTCTATTCTTCATTATACACAAATAATTATTTATTTGTACATATTTTTTTATAAACAAATATTTATTAATTTGTATTTATTTATAAATAAATAATTTTTTTTGGTAAATTTAATACCTTATTTCATTTATTTATAAACTTTATTTCTATTATTAATAAACAAATGTAATTAATTATAAACAATTATTTATTAATTCACATTAAATTATTTATATGCAAATTGTTTAGTTATTAATATATTTAATAATAAACAAATATTTATTTACTAATATAAATTCATTTATAAATAATTGTTTTTTTATTAAATGTACATTTATTCAAAAAGAAATATTTAATTATTAATGAATAAATAGTTGAAAAAATTAATGTATTTATTTATTTATTCATGAATTAATAAACTAATTAATTAAAAAATTTTTGTTTAATAATTAATAATAATAACTTAATAATGTTATTTAGTTATTACCTATATTAATTTTTATGTATTTAATTATTAATGAATAAATAAATTAATTTATTAATGAATGAATAGATCCATGAATGAATGAATAAATTAAATTATTTATTAATTTATTAAGTAATATAATAATAAATTAATAATAATTATTAATAATTAATAATAATAAAAAGTTAATAATAAATTAAAAACAATTAGTAATAAATAAATAAATTAATTAATTAATATTCATTAATTAATCGTTATGTGGCCTATACTCTTTAAAAATAAACATTTTGTGCAAAACGGGTACTAAATAAATCCTAAACATAAATAACACTAAATGAACAAATACTAAATAAACAAAATTACAACTAATCATGCTGCTGTAATTATTAGAACAATTATGCATTTTTTTGACGACTGTAAAGCTTTAAAACGAGTCGCAAAATTTGTGTGGTATAAATTTTCTTTTTTGTTTTGAAAATTATTAATTTTTTTCCTATTCTAAAAAAGCGAATACATTGAGAAAAAATTTGTTTACAGATACATGCTTGATGTTTCTTTTTTCTAAAAAAGAAGTAAAAAAACATTTTTTTTATTTTTTTTATCTATTTTCTAGTTAAAATATTTCTATTTTATTTTTTTTCTATTTTTTGTGGTGTCAAATTTTAGCAAAAATATTTCAAAAAGAGCGAAAAAAAAACTTTCTTCTAATAAATTACTCACTATGTAATTCTTTCTTTTCCACAGTCACTGTCGTCTTTCCAATGAGTGCTTTATAAGACGCAGATTTATTAATTTTCATAATAATTATTTTTTTTTGTTTCAATACTTTATTTTTAAAAATTTAAAGAGTTTTTCTTTTTTTTTTCGAGTTGGAAAACAGATTAAAACAATTTCAATTTTTTCTAAAATAATCGGAAAAAAACTTTAAATTTCCCGCCAGTAATATTTTTATGCAATATTGGCGCGAAATTTAAAATCAACAAAAAATTTTAAATTGTTCCTTGTTTTGTATTGTTATCAAAAATGTTATAATTTAAATAAATTAATTTTTTTCTAAAATAAAAAAAAAATTAAACTAAAAAAGGACTTTAAATTTCCTGTAAATAATTATTTTCTATATTTTCTACAATATTGGCGCGAAATTTGAAATTAAAAAAGTTTAAATTCTGTTTTTTGTTTATTCCTGTTTTTAAAAATAATATTTGATTTTACTAATTTAATTTTTCCAAAAATAAAAGCTAATAAAAATAAAATTTAAATGAAAATAATTATCGAAATAAATAAGACTTTAAATTTCCCGCCAAAAATAATTTACACAATAATTGGCGCGAAATTTAAATCAATAAAATTTAAATTCACTGTTTCTTTTGTTTTTTAATATGAAAAAAATGTTTAGAATATTCGATATGGATGAAATTTTGATAATTTATTTTTTTTTGAAGATAAAAAAAATTATTACCTGCGTATTGTTGCAAACTGGAGTAAGCATTGCTTATTGTGTCCTGTAGTCCGTTTAAGGGAGTTCCCGTCAAGGAATTGAGCGCAAGGGACGTAACAGGACTCAAACTACCTCCAGTGGACCCTTTAATAAAATTTTGAATTTTTCAATAATTAATAATTATCAATTATAAAAAATAGTTAATTTTCAGATTTATCAAATTTATCAAATCTCTTTTTTTTCTTATAGTGTAAATAATAAATTTTTTTCTTTCTTCAGTTTATATTTTTGTACAAGAAAAATAATTTTTAGAGGCCTCAATATTTCTCTCAGCAATTTTAAAAATATTAATAATTTTTCAAATAATTAATTAATAATTTGTGTTAATAATATAGTAATAATAATTAGTATTTTTAATAATAATAATAGAAAAACAATAATAAACAATTTAAAAATAATATTTGTAATCATAATAATAAAGTAAAAATAATAATATTAATAATAATAATAATAATAATATTAATAATAATAATAATAATAATAATAATAAAGTAAAAATAATAATAATAACAATAATAATAATAATAATAAAATAAAAATTAATTAATAATTTAATTAACGTCCTTCAATCTTGCTGTATGAGATTTATTTTCGACCACCAAGGACACAAATAATAATAAATGAATTAAATAACAATAAATAGTAATAAACAATAGTAAAAATTATAATAATAATAATAGTTTTATTTCTGTATTTGTTTATGTAAATTAAATGTTTCAAGATATTAACTGAATATTTACAAATGAATGACAAATAAATGAAAGTTAATTAAAAAATTAATTAAAATTAATGCAAATTAGCAAATAGCAATAAAAAAAGAAATGAAATTGAGGAAAAAATTCCTCTTTGTTAATAAACTCTGTGAAAATCTAAACAAAGCCATTGTCATGCTTTCGAGAACACAAAACTTGCAAATTAGCAAAAAGTTTTAAATTAAAAAAATATTCAATTAATCACAAAAAATGAAAATTTCCATTTATATTATAATAATATAAAAATGTGTATATATAAATAAATATATTTTTTATATATTATGTAATATTATAAAAAATATATAAATACGTATTTATTTATATTATAATTATATATAATATAATATAATATAATATAATATAATATAATATAATATAATATAATATAATATAATATAATATAATATAATATAATATAATATAATATAATATAATATAATATAATATAATATAATATAATATTGTATAATATAAATTTGTTTATTATATTGTTTAAACAAACATTTACGGTTCGAAGTAGGTACTATATATATATATATAAATTTATTATTTCAATAAATTCGGTAGTAAATAAATTATTAATATTAAAACATATAACAGACGAATATTAAGAAAAAACGAAAATTCTATACAAGCAGCTTTCTTTTTAGAAAAAAATTAGCATTTTTAGGAATACATTATAAACAACTTGAGGATAAAAGAACTAAACAACCATTTTTTTTTTACAATTTTTTTTTCTCACCTGTATTTGCAGTTTTTCCTAAAAGGGCAGCTATTCCCATTTTAAGGGTAGAAAAAAAGAAAGAAACAAAATTTTGTTAAAAGACATTTCTTTTAAATTTTATAAAAACTAATTTTTTTTCTACATAAAGAAAACTACTTCTATAAATCTAAATTCTAGATAATATTCTGTTTAAAAAAAGGAAAGAGGGAAAATAGTCTCTCGTTTTCTCTAAATTGTTACTTATTGTTAAATAAAGTTTATTAACTATTTTTTATTATTTATTTATTTCTATTAACTGTTTTTTTTATTTATTTATTAAACTTTCTTTTATATTTATTAATTTATTTACTTTTATCTTTATTTAGTAACTTTTTTTTATATTTATTTAGTAACTTTTTTTATATTTATTTAGTAATTTTTTTATATTTATTTAGTAACTTTTTTTATAATTATTTAGTAACTTTTTTTACATTTACTTAGTCACTTTTTTATATTTATTTATTAAATTCTATTATATTTTTTAATTTTAATTCACTGAGTTTTCGTTTTTTAATTCTTGAGAATTTAAAAATACCAATTTTTCTAATATAAATACACTGAAAAAATTTATTAAAAAAAAAAATAAAAATTTATTCAAAGTAATTTATTCTTTGCCAATAGACAAGTAATTTGTTATTTTAATCAAATAAATTAACTTTTCAGTGTTATAGAACGATAAAAATACTAATTAAATTAAATAATTAAAAGAAAAATTATTAAAATTAATAAAAAGAATTAATTGAATTAAAAAAATAATAATTAACTTATATTATTAACTAGTTAATATTAACTAATTAATTTTATCTAATTTATAATAATTAATTAATATTTTCTACTTAATAATAATTAATTAATATTGCCTACTTAATATTAATTAACTAATATTTATTTATTTTTTATTTATTTAGAAACATGAATATTGTCTAATAAATATAAATTAATTAACTAATAATTAATATTAATAACTAATTAATAATGCGTTTAAGTTTTATTCATTTTGCATAACAAAATACATTATATTTCACTTGAAAATATAGTTTATAAAAAAATATTTTTTGAAAAAAATGTATTTTAAAAATTTTAATAAAAATGTTACTTTTTCGAATTTTTTTAACTTAATTTTTTTATTATTATCTATTTTTGTTATTTATTAAAATTTATTATTATTGTTTATTATTACCTATTATTATTATTATTATTATTATTATTATTATTATTATTATTATTATTATTATTATTATTATTATTATTATTATTATTATTATTATTATTATTATTATTATTATTATTTTTACTATTTTTCATTATTTTTTTTTATTTATAATTCGCATTAATGAAACAAAATGTTTTAAAAAATATTTTAAATCAAATTGAAAAATATTTTGACAAATAATTTAAAAAAATGAAAGTAAAAACTAAAATTCAAATTCAAATTAGAAAAAAATAAACTTTTATGTAAGTAAAATAATGAAAACAAAAATAAAATTACAAAATAAAAATTAATTACTAAAATTTACAATTGAAAATAAATCAAATAAAATTCTTTTCAAATTAAAATAAGTGGAAATTAAATTATTTTCTGATTGAGAGATAATTATTCATTCATCAGTGAAAGAAGAGAGATAGAGATAGAGAGAGAAACTATTTGTTAAATTGAATTTTCAACGAAGTCGCGAATTGGGAAGATTGCAATGGGTTGGGAGGGAGTGAGATGGTGGCATAGAAAGGAGAAAGAGGGGGACAGGGTTTCGAGGGGGAGGTTGAAAGCTCGCAATAATTGGTGAGATCGTCGTTACAAGTTAGAAGTCGACGAAAATTAGGTTAGAAAACTAATTTAGTAATGGTTAATACTGTACCAGGCAATGCGACACGTACATAGCGACATACCTGCTGAAGAATTCGCCAATCCACTTAGCGCTGAAACATTGTATTCATTTATATTATTATAATTATCCTAAAATCATTGGAAAAAAAAATTATAATAATTACTGACACATAATTTTCTCTGTATAAAAAAAAATTAATTATTAGACAAAAAAACACTAAAAAAGTCAAAAAATTACAATTATATTAAAAAAATTTACTATTTTACAAAAATATCGAAAAAATCGAGAAATTCGATACTTTGATAGTTTTCGATAGATTTTTAAATTTCAATAGATTCTACATAGCGAGAAATTAAATATTTCGAGTTTCGATAAATCGAAAAATTCAGTACTTCAATAGTTTTTACTAATCGATAAATTGATAGTTTCGATAAATCGGGAAATTCGATACTTCGATAGTTCCAATAAAACTAGAAGTTCAATATTTCGATAGTTTTTCGATTTTTCGATATTTTTTCGTATTTTAACGTATCAAATATTTTATGAATTCATAGTTTCGATATTTCAATTGTTTCGATATTTTAATAATATTGATATATCGATAGTTTCGGTATGTCCAATATTTTGATATTTCGATAGTTTTTTGCAAAATAAATAATTAAATAAATAATAAAAAATTAAAATAATTCGATATATCAAATACAGTTTGAATCACAGAATTTTTTTTTTTCGATTGATTTCAATTCGATTAATCTCGATTCGATTAAAAGTCAATATTTCGATGCATCGATTTGTTTTTAAACACAAAAATGTTTGATTATTGAAAATATTTTATTACCTAGAAATGTTCAAAATGGAAAAAATATTTTTAATTAAAAAAATAAAATTTAGGAATAAAAATAAATTTTTTTTTTATTTTTTAACTTTTTTGTTCTACTCACTGTTTGGCGAAACTTGAAGGTTACCGTTTCCGCCTGTCATCGCTGCTAGGGTCACAAGATTTTGCACACTCATTGGCGTGACACCGGCGTTTGCTGTAAAATAAGAATAAAAGAAAAATAATAAATACCCTATTATTAAATCTATTATTCAGTTGTTTCGTTTCCCAAACGTTTATGTTGAATAATAGAAAAAAATAAAACAATATTCATGTTTGCAAATAAAAATACAAAAAAAAATTTTTCAAAATTGATTAGAATAGTAAAATTAAATTTTCTTTGAGAATGTTTTTTAAAGTGTTTTTTAAATCTAATTTGACGTTTAGTAAAAAGTAAGTAAAGATACCAATTTAGCGACTGACAATAAATTAAAAGATAAATATTATCGACTGTTGGTACATCAGTTTTCTTCTTTATCTACAGTCGATAATTTAACTTTTATCCGCCGACTGTTGATAAAACTCTTTTCTCTTTTACCCAAAATCGATATTACACTTAGAGAACAAGAGAAAAGAAAGAAATAAACAATAGTTCATTTAGTAACAGTAAAAATATTATCATTATCGACTGTTGGAAAAGAAATAATATACAATAAGATACAATCGGTAAAGAAATTTCTTTTTGCCTACAGTCGGTAAAGAAATTCCCTTTTTCGCCAACAGCCGTAAAGAAGTTCCTTTTTTACCTACAGTAGGCAAACAAAGTTTCCTTTTGCCTACAATCGGTAAAAAAAATTCTTTTTCTGCCTACAGCCGGTAAAGAAGTTCCCTTTTTTAAGTACAGTCGATAATAAAATTATAAAGTGCCATAAGAAAAAAAATTAATTTAAACAAAAAAGATTAATTTTATTACAAAAAAATGAATTTTAACCGAAAAAAATGATCCTTTGTTTGTTTTTTTTAAATATAAATTTGAAGAAAATAATAAAATAAGAAGCTTGAGAGATACTAACCGTACTCACCGGCGCTATTGCTCAATGACGCAAGTGTCGCGAGACTTTGTAAATTTGCCGGACTTATTTCCGGTTGTGTTGGTATTGCAGCGGGCGCTGCTGTTGCCGCTGTTGCAGCACCAAGACCCAAATGTTGCTGCAGAAGTAATTGATGTTGTACACTTGAGAGTGCATTTGCACCGGCATTAGCGGCCACAGGCGTCGCTGCACTTGACGTCGCTTGTAATTGCTGCAAAAGCTGCAGCGACGTAGGCGCCAATGCTTCATTCTGTTGGAAATTTTTTTTTAATTATCAACCGATGGTAAGAAAAAATACCGACTGCTGGTAAAGTAACAGTCTGCATTATCGACCGTCGATAATGGATTTTCTTTTCAGTGTTATAGTCGTCGATAACAGTCTGCATGATCGATTGTCGTTTAAAGACTGCTAATAAAAAAAGTAATCTTCATTATCGAATGTCGATAACAATTAAAAAAGTGGGGAATTTCTCGAATAAGGGAAAACAAAATATTTTGTAACTGTGTCGTCATTGGATGTAAAAATAAAAAAAGAAGAGCCATGAAAAAGTTGATAATTGTCTATTACCGACTGACGATAATACAGTTTTCTCTTTTATCAACTGTAGGTATAAATATTATTTCACAAAATAATAGTTTTATTATAATTAGATGGTACTTTGCAATTATTTTAATTTTTAAGAGAGAAAAAACCTTTTACCGACTGTTAATAAAAGATTTATCTTCATTACCGACTGACGATAATACAGTTGTCTCTTTTATCAACTGTAGGTATAAATATTATTTCACAAAATAATAGTTTTATTATAAATAGATGGTACTTTGCAATTATTTTAATTTTTAAGAGAGAAAAAACCATTTACCGACTGTTAATAAAAGAGTTATCTTCATTACCGACTGACGATAATACAGTTTTCTCTTTTACCAATTGTCGGTATACATTTTTTTGCTCAAATAATTCTAAATTGTGAATATAAACAAAAATAATTACAATATTATTTTTTTTCAAAATTTGTAATTTTTTTCTACAATATTTAAAAAAGGAAAAATCGGGTAAATATAAATTTTTTTTTCTTTTTTGACTTACCGTTGTCGTTAGATAGTGTGGCGTCATATTGACACCAGCAATATTCCAGAGATTCGCCTGGATTTGTTGCATTCTCTTTTGCTCCTTTTCTTTTTGCGTATCCGCAAATTTTACGACTAGAGGTGCCGAGCAGCCCTAAAAACATACAGACACACACATACACATATATAGATATATACCAAGTTTGAGAGAGAATTCGTTCGTTAAATTGGAATACCGTAAGTACCCATAACTTTCGACCTTATGAGATTTTCATACCATTGGCTGAGGAGGAGGAAGAAAGGGGGGAGGAGAATATAAAAGATCCGTATATGTATTCCTCTTTATATTATATAGTAACCCTTTGGAGAAAACCAATTACGAAAAATGATGTGAGAACAATTTTTCTTTTCCTTTTTCAATTCTATCTACTTTGCTTAACATTACGTGTATTAATAGTTGAATTTTTTTTTATTTTTTTTTTGGTGTCTAAATATAAATTATTATCAACAGAGGAAAAAGTAATTCAGTGAAAATTTATTATTATGAAGGAATACTATTTTTTTCTTCTATTAAATGGAAATTGAAAAGAAACAGTGGTTCTCAAGTTTGAATTTGGTAACTTAGTGGAAAAAAATGATTTTTAGCAATTTTTTATTTTTTCGACTGGTTTTCTCAAAGACTGTAAGTGATAATAACAAATTTTTTATAGAATTTAAATTCTTCAGGTATAAACTAAGTGCCACTGCATTTTTTAAAAATTTCTGTGTATAATTTTTCGACAGGTTTCTACATTACCGACGGTGATAGTTCTTTACCTACAGTTAATGCATCAGTTTTCTACTTAATCAACCATCAGCATAGGTGTATTTTGCATTACACTTCAAAACAAACAAGAATTTTAACAAAATTAAATTTTTATGGTGGTAAACTAGTTTTCTATTTTATCGACTATCGGTATTAGTCAATATTTCAGTTAATATAAAAGTGAATTAAAAAATCGTTAATAAATAAGTATTTTAATAAAATAAAAAAAGTTGTACTCTTCGTAAATCAGTTTTCCACATTATCGACGATCGGTATAAGTAAAATTTGCATGAAACTTCATAATAAATAGAAATTTTAACGAAATTAAACTGTTTACTGTTAATAAAGTAGTTTTCTATGTTCTCGGTTATTGGTATAAGTACATTTGACATTAAACTTCAAAATAAATAAGAATTTTGACGCAATGAATTTTCTACTGTTGGTAAAATAGTTTTCCACGTTATCGACTGTCGGTATAAGTAAACTTTTACTAAAAATAAAATTGAAAAATTCTAAATAAATAAATATTCTAATGAAATAAAAAATTTTATTGTTGGTAAATTAGTTTTCTATTTTATCGACTATCGGTATTGGTCATTTAGCATTAAAATCGTAAATAAATGAGTATTTTAACAAAATTAAATAGAAAAAATGTTTCGTGCCCCAATAAAAACGAATGTAAATATTTAAAATCGATGAAATAAAATAGGTAAAGAGAGGGAGAGAGAAAAAAAAAGAAGGAGAGAGAGAGTATAAAAGTCAAGATTTACAGTTTGATTGGGTGATTTTTCGAGATTCTCCGGGAGTCACATGAAATTCTCGCTACCGTTTCGTTTTTCCCAAGCTTTGCATATAACTGTATAGAAGTGGTTTGGTGAAAGGATCTCTCTCTCTCCTCTCAACATTTCTCCAAGTGCATCATGACTATTGCACGGGACGAAATGGAATAGCAAAGTAAGGACCAGAAAAGTTTAATCTCACGTCAACTATATGCAACGGTCGACGGGACGTCCCTTAAAAAATGATGATGCAAGCGAGAAAAGTATTCTTAACATTTCTTTTTAATTTTTCTTCAACTACTTTATTTTCTTTTTTTTCATTAATTTCTCCAGGTCAGGAAAAACTGTAAAAATTCATTTTCTATAATAAAATTTTATTCTTTTCTTAAATTTTTCTTTGGAATATATTTTTATCTCGTTTTGAAAGAAAACATTCTCATTGTAAAAAAATAATAAAAAAAAATAAAAATAACAAAAATTTCGATAATATTTTACAATTATTTCAAAATTTAAGAAAAAAATCGTTTACCAACTGACGATAAAATAGTGATCTTCATTACCGATTGTCGATAATGGTTTTTCTATTATCAATAGACTTGTACGATTATCGAAACTCTACATTCCTTACCCTTTTTAATGTTAAAAGGAAAAAAAAACATTTTACCGACCGATGATAAAATAGTAGTCCTAATTATCGACTTTTGATAATAGTTCTTTTGATTAATGATAGATAATGTTTTTAATAGATGGATAATATTTTACAAATATCGACATTTTTAATACTTTACGACTCTTTGAAATTAAAGAGAAAAGAGTTTTACCGACTGATGATAAAATAGATGTTCTCATTGCCGACCGTCGATAACAGGTATTTTTTTTGTTATCGGTAGTTATTATTTTATAGGTCAATAATATTTTACAATTCTTCTTTGGAAAATACCTTTTACCGACTGTCAATAAAATAGTAATCTTCCTTATCGATAATGAAAAAATAGAAACAAATTTTACCACAAATATTTAAAAAGAAAAAATTATTCAAAAATTTACATTAAAAATTTCTTTTTGTCATTTAAAAAAAAATATTCACACAAGCTTTGAAATTTAAATGGAATTTGATCTTGGATTTGGAAAAATGTTTGAAAACGTTAAAAATGGTTGAAACGAAGTTGAACGTCGTCATATTGGGTCGAGTGAGTTCGAGGAACTCTCATAGCTGGAAATATTCATGATATTAAAATGAAATTGCAACTGAGACTATTTTTCGCCTTGGCACTGCAATGTGAATTTCGACATTTGAATTAGATGTAATCCCATTAGCAATGAACTTGTCTCCAATCATGTGTTTGTACAAAGAGGAAAAAAAAAGATGAAAATTATTAATTTTAAGAATTTAGGAAAAAATGTGAAAAAATATAATAAATTTTTAAAAATTTATTTTCTTCTAAATATGTAATTTACTTTGTCGATTGTTGATAAATATACTGTTTACTTTACCGATTAAAGCAAATATCTACTTTATCGACAGCATATATTATAGAAAAAAATTCTTTCTCTTATATTTGCTAATGTTAAATTAATCTTTGAATTTGAAGAAAAATAAAAAAAATTCAATTTTTTAAATTTTCAAAAAAAAAAAAAAAATACAATGGAAAGCTAATTGAAATAGTGGAAAAATTTATTTTTATACATTGAAATAAAATTCTAAAAGTAAAGGTCAATCGTGTATTTCAAGAAGACATTGTTCGAGAGTCAATGATTTTTTTTCGTTTTTCTTTTTTTTTCGATTTTTTGTTTAAAAGCTAATTTAGTATTACTGGGAGGTGAGTAGTCGAGGCGTGAATGTACAAATGTTATATTGAACATTTTGGCACCTGGCCAATGTCCGCTATCTGTGATGCAAAAAGCTTTACACAACAATAGAAAAAAAATGAAAATCCACATTTAATGCCTTCAATTTAAAATTTTTATTTATGGAAGAATAAATTTTATGCTTTTATGATAATAGTAGAAATATAATTTAAAAAGTGTTTCTAAAGAAAAAAATATTTTTTTTTTGCTTAAAGGACTTAATTTTTTCAGTAAAAGTTATTTTTGTGAATAACATAATAATATTGAATTAAATGTATTTTCTGTTTTACCGATTGTCGATAAAAATGTGATCTACTTTATCGACTGAAACAAAATATACTTCTTGAATCCATTTTTTGAAAAAGAGATTTTCTTAATTCAATACAATAATATTCAAGTAAAAAATTCGTTTTTCTACTTTACCGATTTTCGATAAAAATGTGATCTACTTTATCAATTTTAAAAAAAAGATATACTTATTGAATCCTTTTTTTAAAAAGAGATTTTCTTAATTCAATACGTTAACATTCAAGTAAAAAATTCTTTTTTCTGTTTTACCGATTGTCGATAAAAATGTGATCTACTTTATCAATTGAAGTTAAAAATACCTGTTAAATCTTTCTTTTTATTCTCTGATGAAAGGTATATTCTTTTAACTGAATTTGAAAACATTCAATTAGTATTTTCTGTTATACCAACTGATGATAAAAATATGATCTACTTTACCATTAATCAATAAAAAAATCTCTTTTTTTCGTTTATGTTTCCTTTTCACAAGAGAAATAAAAATGGTTCCTAATTTTTACATTAAAATTAATATAATTAAAAAAGAGAGATCTACTTTATCGACAAAAAATAATTTTCATTTTCTCCTCAGCCAATAATGATTTAAATTTATGATTCAAAAATAAAGAAAAAGAGGAAATATAGTTTTTTTTAGTCACTCACCTCCATTGTTTGGGAGTGATGAAGGGTCTTGCTTGCATTAATGGCCGACTGTTTACTGGAGAATGTCACGAATGCGCAACCTTTGCTTTGTCCATTGTCACGTAATACAGAACATTCCTCAATTGTACCAAAAACGCCGAACATATTTCGTACATCATTTTCCGTGTACTTCTTCGAAAGCATACCAACAAAAAGTTTTCGTTCTGTAACAAAAAGAAAAAAAATTTTTTTTTTAATAACAAATTAATTATTTTTTAAATTATTTTTCTTTACATCTTAATTAATAGATTATCATTATTTTTTATTAAAATAATAATTTTTATTATTATTACCGAAGAAATATTGTTCGTTAAATACAGCAATTTTTAACTTTAAAAAAGGTTTTCTACATTACCGACGGTCGATAAAATTGTTATCCACTTTACCGATTGATGGTAATATAAAAATTAAAGGAAATCTATTTATTTAATTATAATTTGACAATTATTTTAAAAAAAATGTTCTAAGACATCATTAACGAAATTAGAATGTTTTAATTTTAATTATATGAAACTATATTTAATTTTCAAAGTAAAATTTAATTAATAAAATTAATAAAAAATTCTTTTCTAAATAAATTGAAAAAATATTTTCTTTTTAAATAAATTATTTTTATAACATTGAATTTAAAATATAAATTATTTTTTAAAAAATTAGTTGTAACATTAAAATTGCTTTTAAAAAAATAGTTTTAAAAAAATTAGTTGTAACATTTAAATTACTTTTAAAAAAATAGTTTTAAAAAAATTAGTTTTAAAACAAAAATTATTTTTACAAAATTAGTCGAAAAAAAGTATGAATTTTTTTTTAATTTATTTTTTTAATGAATCAAATAAGCACTTTTTGGGTAAAAAAAAATTTTTTATATACGAGGGGAAGCGAACAAATTTGCCAAAGTGATAAAGACCTACTGTGTGTTTGAAAGGAAACGCAGAACGAGATAAAAAAAATATTTTTATCACGATACAAACGATGTGTATATGTACGTATATATATATGTATAAGGCATTGAAATCTGAGAGGGCAAAAAGGAGAGCTTTAAGAACCTAACTTCATATCGAGCTGTTTGCTCAAGAAAAGTGCATCGAACTCTTTCTGTTGAGACTCTTTTCTACCTCCATTTCCGCCCACCTCCCACAACAACCCATTAAACCTCAAACCAACTTCTTGCTTACTATTGGAGAAGAGATCCTTATCTTTTTTTTTCGTCAGTTGCCGTTTTTTTTTACTCCAACGAGCCATTAAAAAAAAGTTACCCTTCATTTTATATTTGTTTTCATCGTTTTTATTATTATCAATCGATAAAACAGTTTCTTTTAACAAAATTCTACTTTACCGACAATATAATTTTACCATATTTATTACTTTCTTTAAGTTAGTAATGATTTTTTTTAGTAAATTTATAGTGTTCTTGATTGCCAGGATTGTCTGTTGGTAATTTATTTATTGACGAAATCAGTTTTTATTAATAATGGTACTTTGTTCTAAAATGGTACTTTACCGACTGTTGGTAATATTTTCTGAAAAATGACTCTGTCAATGGTAAATTAATTCATAAATATTAAGATTTATTTTTCTTTGAAGAACAAATTTTTACCGACATATTGTTTTATTTATCGACTGAAGGTACATTTTTACCAACACTTAAATTTTTGCATACAGACGGTTTGTTTCTGTGCTAAATAGTTTTTGAATTATCTCCATGGTGTTAAATTACGAAGCTGAATAGCTCGAAATGTTACCGACGTAAATTGTTTTGTTATCGACTGAAAAACTATTCTTACCGACGACAGAATTTTTTATTTTAAAAAAAAGGTTCGTGTCCTTGCTAAATTAATTAGATTTCTTTCTAAAACCGTAAGTTACCAAAAAATAAAGGTTTTTAAATATTTTATAGAAATGTACGTGTTATCGACGTCGATAGTTTTATTATCGACTAAGAATTCTTACCGACACTACTATTTTAATTTTAAAAAAAGGTTCGAGTCCGGGCTAAATTTTTAAATATTCCATCCGGGACCTTGAGGTACCGACAATAATGGTTTAAATTTTTGATAAAAATTTGTTATCGACATCTACAGTTTTATTATCGACTGTAGAACTATTTTTACCGACTTTACCGACTGTTTTTTTTAATGCTTCGTTACCGACATAAATACCATTATTATCGACTGAAGAACCATTATTGCCGACCATACCGTTTTTATTTTCAAAAAATGGTTCATGTCCGTGCTAAATTACGTACATTTTAAATCCAGACTAAAATATTATTTGCAAAATGCACAAAAGTATTTTATTTCTATTCTTAATTTAATTAAAGTGAAAAAAAGAAATAAGTAACAAAATAAAACTATATTGTTAAAATTGTTAGAAAATATTTTCACGTAACTTTAGTGACATATTTCTAAATATAAATAAATGTATATATAAAGGAGTCAAAAAATAAAGAAAAAAAATAAGTAGTAATTGAATTCTAAAGATTTTAATTGTCAGTAATTTTATGACGTAATCGACATTGTATTAGCTTCAATTGTCGAGACTTTATGTGATATAACTTCAATGATCGTGCATACTATAATGGTACAGAAATTTGTAAAAACTGTTTTATAATGAGTCGCGAAAAATTGAGAAAATGCAAATAATATAGAAATAATAATTTTATATTTTTAAATAAGTATATTTTTAAATAAACAATAAATTTTAATGAACAGATAAATTAAAAATTTGATAAAAAACAGTATGTTAATAACAAATAATTTGATAAAAAAACAGTATGTTAATAACAAATAATTTGAAATAAAAAATAAACAATAAATATTAATATTAAATAAATAATAAATATTAATATTAAATAAATAATAAATATTAATAACAATAAATATTAATGAACAGAAAAAATTCAAAAGTCGTTAAAAAAACAGTAAATTAATAAAAAATCATTGGAAAAGAAAAATATTAAAAGCACGTAAATTATAATTACAATAATAATAATAATAATAATAATAATAATAATAAAAAGAACAAACACAAATTAAAATAATTATAAAAATAAAAAATAGAAACAACCACAATAATAACTATAATTTTAGTTATTATTATTAAAATTACTATAATAATGATAAGAATAAGAATAACAAAAACAAATTAAAATAATTAAAAACTAAAAACAATAACAATAATTATTAGGTATTATTATTATTATTATTATTATTATTATTATTATTACTATAATAATTATTATTATACATATAAATAAATAAATTAAAAAATATAATAATAATAATAGTAATAATAATTTTAAATAAACAAATACAAAAAATTGAAAATAAAAATTTTCATAATAAAAAATTTCTTTCACTATGCGAATATTTTTTATTTTTTTTATTCTCCTTTTTTTATCTCAACTTTTAATGTAAAAACTTAAAAGCAAGAATTTTAATAATTTTCGCGCTCCCCGTTTGTTTTCATCATACCAACAAAATAGAATGATAAAGGTATTTGAGTTGGAATTTTTCCACATAAGTGTGTTCGTTCAAAAAAAAAAGAAAGAAAGTAGTTGCAAAATAAGAGAAAAAAAAGAGAAAGAAAAATAAATTGAAAAAAAACTAAATTTTACAACAAAGTTGTTCGATATAGACAGTGTATGGAAAATTCGATATACGATGACCACTGGCCTCCCTCCCTCCTTCTCTCTCTCTCTCTCTCTCTTTCATTCTCACAGAATTACCAACATATACAATATTATCAAGGGCTTCTGCCTACCTAGAAAATTAATTAAACCAATAACTAATTCCAAACTCGAGAACGACAGTGGCTTCCTCTTAATCTCCCCTGCGCCTCGCAACTCTCTTTTTTTTATATCCCTTCATACCATCTCGCATTCCTTCCTCTTTTTTATTCACTTGGCTATTCAATAAATTTAAAAATAAAATATCTCGATATATCGATTTAGTCTCGATTTAACCTAATTAATATCGATATATCGAATTATTTTTTTGTATTTTTCAATTTTCTATGTATCGCATTGTTCTCGATATATCGATTCATTTTACTATGTGTCGAGTAATTATCGATACATCGAGTTATTTCGATATATCGAGTAATTTTTGAGATTTCGAATTATTTTTGTTTTTTTTATATTTTGAGCTATATTTTGATAAATCGAGTAATTTTCGAGATATTTTTTTATATATCAAGTTATTTTCGAGATTTTAAGTTATTTTTTAAATATCGAGTTATTTTCAAGATTTCGTGTTATTTTCATTTTTTATATTTTGAGTTATTTCGATAAATCTAGTTATTTTCATAATTTAAGGTTATTTTTGATATATCGAGTTATATTCAAAATTTTGGGTTATTTTCGATATGTAAAGTTATTTTCGAGATTTCGAGTTATTTTCGTTTTTTATATTTTGAGTTATTTCGATAAATCGAGTTATTTTTGAGATTTCAAGTTATTTTTTAAATATCGAGTAATTTTCAAGATTTCGTGTTATTTTCTTTATTTAAATTTTGAGTTATTTAGATAAATCTAGTTATTTTTATAATTTAAAGTTATTTTCAAGATTTCGAGTTATTTTCGTTTTTTATACACTCGAATCTTGTTATAACGAATCTCGTTACAACGTTCTCTCGTTACAACGAACATTAAAACTCTCGATACAACGACAAAAAAAACACGAACGAATTTAAGAATTTAATTTAACCAAAATTTTGGTTAACTCAAAAAAAAACGACTAAGTTAATCAACCCTTAACTTTATTTAACCTAAAGAATCTAGTGATGTGATTATTATTAAAAATTCTTACTTTTTCTTTAAACTGATTCCATAATGCAGAAACTTTTAATATAAATAAACATACTTTACGAAATTTTTTACACGTATTTGACGTTTTGTTCTGTTAATCACAGATAAATTTATGTGTTTGAATATAACGTGAAGTAGGATTCCTCCTTCCGTCGTAATATCGAGATTTTGAAGTCCCGAGATCGTCGTTATAACGAGAATCGAGTGTATTTTGAGTTATTTTGATAAATCGAGTTATTTTCGGGATTTCGAGTTATTTTTGATATATCGAGTTATATTCAACGTTTCGGGTTGTTTTTGATGTATAAAGTTATTTTCGTTTTTTATATTTTGAGTTATTTTGATAAATCGAGTTATTTTGAAGATTTCGAGTTTTTTTTTATATATCGAGTTATTTTAGAAATTTCAAGTTATTTTTAATATATTGAGTTATTTTTAATATTTCGTGTTATTTTCTTTATTTAAATTTTGAGTTATTTAGATAAATCTAGTTATTTTCATAATTTAAAGTTATTTTTGATATATCGAGTTATATTCAAAATTTTGGGTTATTTTCGATATGTAAAGTTATTTTCAAGATTTCGAGTTATTTTCGTTTTTTATATTTTGAGTTATTTTGATAAATCAAGTTATTTTCGAGATTTCGAGTTATTTTCTTTTTTTATATTTTAAGTTATTTCGATAAAAGTAGTTATTTTCGTGATTTTAAGTTATTTTTGATATATCGAGTTATATTCAACGTTTCGTGTTGTTTTTGATATATAAAGTTATTTTCGTTTTTTATATTTTGAGTTATTTTTGATAAATCGAGTTATTTTGAAGATTTCGAGTTTTTTATATATCGAGTTATTTTAGAAATTTCAAGTTATTTTTAATATATTGAGTTATTTTTAATATTTCGTGTTATTTTCTTTTTTATATTTTGCGTTATTTCGATAAATCTATAGTTATTTTCGCGATTTAAAGTTACTTTTGATATATGGAGTTATATTCAAAATTTCGGGTTATTTTTATGAATCTAGTTATTTTTGTAATTTCAAGTTATTTTTGATATATCGAGTTATATTCAAAATTTCGGGTTATTTTAATAAATCGAGTTATTTTCGAGGTTTCGAGTTATTTTCGTTTTTTATGTTTTGAGTTATGTTGATAAATCGAGTTATTTTCGAGATTTCGAGTTATTTTCTATATATTAAGTTATTTTTGAGATTTCATGTGATTTTTGATATGTGGAGTTATTTTCAAGAATTCGTGTTATTTTCTTTAATTATATTTTTTTTTTTATTATTTTCGAGATTTTAAGCTATTTTTTATATATCCAGATATTTTTATGTTTTCAAGTTATTTTTAAATATCGAGTTATTTTCAATATATAAAGTTATTTTCGAGATATTTTCGATATATTGTTTTCGATATTTTGAATTATTTCGATAAATTAAATTATTTTTTAAGATTTCTAGTTATTTTTTATATATCGAGTTATTTCAGAAATGTCGAGTTATTTTTGAGATTTCGAGTTATTTTCGTTTTTTATATTTTGAGTTATTTTGATAAATCGAGTTATTTTCGAGATTTCGAGTTATTTTTTATATATTGAGTTATTTTCTAGATATTTTCGTTTTGTTTCGATGAATCGAGTTATTTTCAAGATTTTAAGTTATTTTTTAAATATCGAGTTATTTCAGAAATGTCGAGTTATTTTTGAGATTTCGAGTTATTTTCGTTTTTTATATTTTGAGTTATTTTGATAAATCGAGTTATTTTCGAGATTTCGAGTTATTTTTTATATATTGAGTTATTTTCTAGATATTTTCGTTTTGTTTCGATGAATCGAGTTATTTTCAAGATTTTAAGTTATTTTTTAAATATCGAGTTATTTCAGAAATGTCGTTATTTTCGAGATTTTGAGTTATCTTTGATATATCGAGTTGTTTTAGATTTCAATAAATAAATACTGAAAGAAACCCGTGTAAAAGAAAATAATAATAATAATAATAATAATAATAATAATAATAATAATAATAATAATAATAATAATAATAATAATAATAATAATAATAATAATAATTATTATTATTATTATTATTATTATTATTATTATTATTATTATTATTATTATTATTATTATTATTATTAGCAATTACTAAGAATGTTTGTATAAATAAACAGAGAAAAAATGTAAAAACTATTCACCGTAATATGAATAGTGAAAAAAAATAAATATATATCACATTACTATGACATTAAGTATGGTAATGGGAAATAATTGACATTTTATATTTAAAGATCGGTCTCGATTGCCTGACAATAAATCCATATAAAGATAAACAAGCGGGTCTATCGCGAGAGACATGACTTACTTTATCATTAGTATGTCTCGCACAAAAGACAGCAGGAAATTACGTCATTGTAAAACCTTTGAGGGTGGTAGATTTCCTTTTTATTTTCTTTTTCTTTTTTTTTTCAACAACTCTTTTTCTTCTTTTCTTTTCTTTCTTTTTTATTTTCTGCATTCAACACAAGACATTCTATCAAAATAATATTTACACACAATTCTTTCTTGAGCTAAACAATCGTTACTTTGTTTAATAACAAAAAAAAATATGCCAACAATATTAATTTGAATAAAAAATTATTTTTAAAAAAATTTTATTTTTGAAAAAATTACAATTTTTGTTTAAAATTTATTTCATTAAATTGAATATATATATATATATATATATATATATATATATATATATATATATATAATAAATAAATAAATATAAAGTAATTATATTTATTTTTTTATAAAAATATAGACAGTAAGTAAGATAGTAAAGAATTTTTAGTAGGGACGTTATTTTCTCAAGGATATATAATTATTTATAATTGACTTTTATTTTTAGCAGGAACGCTATTTTTAGTAGGAAATTTAGAATTAAAAAGAGCACCATTTTCAATAGAAATGATATAATATTTTTAGTAGAGATAATAATGAATAGACATACAATTTAAAATAAGAACATTACCTACTAATAGGAACACTATTTTTTAGTAATAGCATTATTTTTAGTTGAGGCACTATTTCCAGCATTTACAGTATTTTAGTAGGGACACTATTATCTGTGGTGACATTGTTTTTAGTAGGGAGACACTATTTCCAGTAAAACCCCTATTTTTCTATTAGTTCCAATTAATAGGAACACTATTTTCTAGCAATGATATTATTTTTAGTAGGCACACTTATTGCAGTAAAGCCCCTATTTTTCTATTAGTTCCAATTAGTAGGAGCAACATTTTTTTTAGCAATGACATCATTTTGTTTTAGTAGGAGCACTATTTTCTTTCAGCACTTACAGTATTTTTAGTAGAGACACTACTACTCAGAAGTGATACTACTGATATTAGTAGTAACCACTAATAGTTCCTTATCGAAAAATTTGAAGATTAAAATAAGAAAATGAATGTTTATTACTTTTAAAATAACAATATTATAAATATAATTATGTGATTTTAAAAGCTATTTTGAAAATTTAGTAGATGTTAACATTGTAAAAATTTGCAATGTTAACAACTACTAAATTTTGTTATCTTCTTCATTATAATTGCAATAATGTGTGAAAGTGTCACATTCGACTCAATTTTCACTGGCAATTCAATTATCGAGTCACGAAAATATTGAGTTTCTACTTATTTGCACTTTATGTACGTATATATATATATTCATATTATGTATGTGAACACATACTCTATATATATGGAAGAACGAGTGGAATTTAACCACGTTCTCGATAGAGGAAGCATTCTCGACAGAGCCTTGTACTCGATGATTAACGAACCAGTAGCACGTGTTACGATTCACCTATATTATCACAATTTAATTCGCGAGCATTCATGAAATACCAAAAAATTTTAATGAAAAACAGAGGAGAGAGTGGCAGAGAGGGAAAAAGAATTCTGATACTTGAAAATTTTCGATAGGTATGTCGAAAAAAAATTAAAATATCGAAAACAATTTGATGTTTCAAAAACTATTCGATATCACGATTAATAAACTCAAAATCACAAAAATAACTCGATATCTCGATAGAAAATATTGAAATTTCGAAAATTACTTGAAATCTTGAAAATAACTCGATATATAGAAAAAAACTCGAAATCTCGGAAATAACTCGATTTATCGAAATAACTCAAAATATTGAAAAAAAAATATATCGAAAATAACTCGAAATCTCAAAATAACTTGAAATTTTGAAAATAATTCGATTGTAAAAAATTGTTTTTAAATAATTGAATTCTTTTGGGAAATTTTATTAAAATAGTAGATAATATTGAAAACTATTGAATTAAGAAAAATTTTTGAAAATTTTATTACTTTTGAAAATAATTAAATTCTTGTGATGAATACTAATATTTATGAAAATAGTTGAATTTTGCAATGAATTTTATTAAAATTCCTGAAAATAATTCAAATTTGTTTTTTTAGACTTTTTGAAAATAATTGAATTTCTGCGAAGAATTTTCTTAATTTTGAAAATAATTGAATTCTGTGTGATGAATATTGTTATTTATGTAAATAATTAAATTATTGCGAAGAATTTAATAAAAAATAGTTTCAAACAATTGGTTTTTTTCGAAAAAATTTATGCAAATTCTATTTTTAATAATTGAATTCCTGTGAAATTTTCATTATTTTAGAAAATAATTGAATATTCGTGTAGAACTTTGTCAAAATTGTTTTTAAATAATTAAATTCTATTGGGAAATTTTATTAAAATAATAGAATATGCAAAACTATTAAATTAAGAAAATTTTTTGATAATAATTGAAATTTTGCCACGAATTTTATTAAAATTTTTGAAAAAGTAATTGAATTTTATTACTTTTGAAAATAATAATTGAATTCTTGTGAAGAATATTGTTATTTATGAAAATAATTGATTTCCTCCAAATGATTTTATTATCGATGAAAATAATTAAATCCCTGGAAAGAATTTAAAAATTTATGCGAAAATAATTGAATTCCTGTGTGAAAATTTTATTTTTTTTTTGAAAATAATTGAATATTCGTGAATTATAATTTTTGTTTAATATAATTGAATTTTGTTAAGAAATTTTATTAAAATAGTAGAATATATGGAAAATCATTGAATTAAGAAAAATTTTTGAGAATTGAAATTTTGACATGAATTTTTCTAAAATTTTTAAAATAATTGAATTCTTGGATATTTTTATTTATGAAAATAATTGAATTTTAAAATGAATTTTATTAAAATTCCTGAAAATAATTTAATTTTACAATGAGTTTTATTAAAATTCCTGAAAATAATTGAATTTTATCGAAGAATTTTGCTATTCATTTTAGAAAGATAATTGAAATGTCGACGACTATTTTTTTTAAAGATTTTTCGAAAATAATTGAATTTCTCCGAAGAATTTTATTAATTTTAAAACTAATTGAATTTTTGTCATGAATATTAATATTAAATTATGAAAATAATTGAATTTTACAATAAATTTTATAAAAAAATTCCTAAGAATATAATAATTGATAATTGATAATTGAAATATTGACGAAAAAAAAAATAAATTAAAAATAAAAAAAATGATTTAAAATAAAATAAAAAAAATTTTTTAAATTGAAAAAGAATTTTGAAATATTGTTATAAATATTTACTATAATGTATCATAATAAATAATCAATTGTAATATTTATATATTATTATAAATTTTTTGTTTTCTATAGAGATAAAAATATAATTCTCTTTAAATTGCATGTGTGTGCTAATTTCTTAAGACAATATTGATTGATAAACGTTAATTCCAATATAAATCTTCTGTTGGCGATTTTTTTTTCTATTTCACTGTTTTCTTATAATAGAGAGAGAGAATATAATGAGAAAAGTTTATTTCTTATTCTTTATAGTTACTTGTCTCAGAAAACATCATTCCGATAAATATCGATAGGTTTTCCACTGGCAAGGTAAATTGCGTGTCGTAAGTGAACGTCATTGAAAATTTCAACATTCACGTATAATTTTCTTTCTCTCTCTCTCTCTCTCTATCTCTCTCTTTCGCTTCATCATTTTTACTCTGAGTGTATTTCAAGTATAATATACAATGACATCAGTAAATGAATATATATATATATATATATATATATATATATATATATATATATATATATATATATATATATATATATATATGTTTTCAAATACTTTCACAATCAATAAAGTAAAGAAAAAAAAAAATTTCTTTCTCCCTCTAAACTTGTATATTTTTCTGAGAAAAAAGAGAGAGAGAGAGAGGGAGATGAGAAGAATCTTCATCATTTCTTGCGTTGTGTGCCACACTGTAAAAAAAGTGCTTTAGATTCACAAACTGAATTGACGACTCATCAAAGATTTTTGCATAATTCTTATTCAAGTGACACATTCATGAATTTTATATTGTGTCAGTTAAAGGAGTGAAAATTCAATTTGCACAATTTTACGATCCTACGACCTAGATTGCAATTTGTTCGCTTTTTTATGAATTATTATTTTAATCCTAGAAGCGAGGGGAATTTTTTTTTTATTTTCTTCACTTATTCCTTATACAATTGTCATTATTTTCAAAAAAAAAAAATTCTGTAATTTTTCATTACAAAACTTCTCCAAAAATTCCAATTTTCATCATTAAAATAGTTTCTCAATTTTTTGTTTCTTAATTTCAATATTGGAACATAAATATAAATAAACAAAAAAGTTTCTTTTTTTTAACCAATTAACGAAAAAAGAATATTTTAATTTCAAATGAAAATTTATCATTTACCATCTGCTGATAAAGTAGAAATCTACCATTAATTTATCAAATGCTAAAAGAGAAGTCTTTTGTGAACCAATAAAGAAGCTGTCTAATTTCACCGTCGGTAAACATACGACAGAAAACTGTTTTACCGATCCGCTGGTAAAGTAGAAATCTATTTACTCATCTGTTAGTAAAGTAGAAAAGTACGTTTACCATTAGGTGACAATGTAAAAAAACCAGTTTTATTCACCTGCAGTAAAAAAGAAATCTACTTTCATCGACTAATTTTGTTTGACTCATCTGTTGGTAAAGTAGAAATCTATTTTACTCATCAGTCGGTAAAGTAGAAAACTACGTCTACCGTTAGTCGATTCTATAAAAATCGTTTTATTTATTCAGTGGTGAAGAAGAAATCTACTTTCATCGTCCTATTTTTACTCACCTAATGGTAAAGTAGAAATTTACTTTACTCATCAGTTGGTTAAGTAGAAAACTACTTTATTCAGAAGTTGATGATTCATCTGCAGTAATAAAGAAATCTACTTTCATCGTCGAATTTTTATTCGACTCATCTTTTGGTAAAGCAGAAATCTATTTTTCTCATCAGTTGGTAAAGTAGAAAACAACATTACTTGTCAGTTTATAAAGTAGAAAACTACTTTACTTGTCAGTTGGTAAAAAAGAAAACTACGTTTACCGTTAGTCGATTCGATAAAAATCATTATTATTTAATTGGTGGTAAAGAAGAAATCAATTTTCACCGTTAGTACATACAATAAAGAAATCCGTTGGTAGAGTAGAAATCTACGTTTACCGTCGGTAGATACTATAAAAATCAGTTTTACTCCTCCGGTAGTAAAGAAAAAAATTATCTTTCTCCAGAAACGTCAGACGTTACTATAGAAATCTGCTTTACTCATCGGGTGGTAAAGTAAAAACTACTTTTACCATAGGTAGCAAAAATCTACTCTTACCATCAGTCATTAGTGTAGAAATTACTTTTTTTACTCATCATCCGGTACTAGTAAAAATATTAACGACTGATGGTAAAAAAGTGGTTGTTACCATTAGTCGTTAATATTTGCTTTAATCATCCTTCGGTAAAGTAGAAATCTACACTTACGTTCAGTTGTGATTATAGAAATCTGCTTTACCCACCCGTCAGTAAAGCAAAGATTTCTACTTTACTGTCGGTCGATACTATAGAAATCTGTTGTACCGGTTGTTATAAATACAGTTTCCTGCTTCATCAACAATCGGTAAGGTGGACTTCTACCTTACCGATTGTAGGTAAGGTAGGAAACTGCATTTATAAAATTTATTTCTTCCATTTTTCCTCATGATGAAAATTTATAATTTTTAGATAGAATATACTAAGAAGAGGAGAAAAGAGTGAGGGGGGGGGAAATTCGACTATATTACGTAAGAAGCTTATGGAGTTTCTGTGTATATGTAAAGTGAGGCGAAAAAGAGAGGGGAGGGGGGAGAGTGAGATGTATATAAGTAGGAGAGAAACGCACCGACCGTTGAAATATAGCGAATTTTCTCTCTCACTCTTTCTCTTGTAACTGTGCACGCTGTCGAGACAAAGTTTGTGTGGAACTTTGCCGTGTTCGCGGTTTGCGGCCAACGTAATCTGTTAGCATATACTTATATAGCCAAACTCGCGAGAGTAATACTGTGTATAAGTATATATATATATACACATATATACACGTATATGTACAGAGTGAATTTGGGGATAAGGCAGCACCTAAAGGATGAAGGATTTCCCTCACTGCGTTGAGAATACTCTCGAACGTTGAATAAATATATGCTTATGTGCGCCAAGTTTCACTATTAAAACATATATTCAAAGTACATAGATTTCACATTATATATATATGAAGTAGTAAATTTCAAAATTACTTTTTAAAGTTAAAAAAAAATTCTTTTTTTACTTTTTTTGGAATCATTTTTTCCGTTTTCTATTTTTTTGCAATAGTTTTCCCTTTTTTAATTTTTTTTTGCAGTAATATTTCGATTGTATTTTTTTCTATTGCTGTCCCAGAATATGGAAACTAATTTTTAATACAAGTACTGTCCCAAAAATGAAAAAGCAATAAATTACAGTTCCAGAGCTTCTTTTTTTATTTTTTACAGTATTATTTTGCTTCTTGAACACATTTTTTTCTATTGCTGTCCCAGAATATAGAAACTAATTTTTAGTACAAGTACTGTCCCAAAAATGAAAAAAATACCTTACTATCCTAGAGTACTGTTTTAAAGAAAAAAGTAGGTACTGTCTCTGTGGTATAAATTTTTTTCTTTCGCTGTCCCAGAATATGGGAACTACTCGTTACTACAAATACTGTCCCAATAATGAAAAAGCAATAAATTACAGTTCCGGAGCTTCTTTTTTATTTTTTACAGTATTACTTTGCTTCTTGAACACATTTTTTTTCTATTGCTGTCCCAGAATATAGAAACTAATTTTTAGTACAAGTACTGTCCCAAAAATGAAAAAATACCTTACTATCCTAGAGTACTGTTTTAAAGAAAAAAGTAGGTACTGTCTTTGTGGTATAAATTTTTTTCTTTCGCTGTCCCAGAATAAAGAAACTAATTTTTATCACAAGTACTGTCCCAAAAATGGAAAAACAATACCTTACTATCCTAGAGGGGCCGTTTAAAAAATACGTAACACTTTTTTGGGGGAGGGGGGGGTCAAGCTATTTTTTACGGTCATCAGAAAAAATGGCGCTAATGTATACAACATTGCGTTACATGGGAGGAGGGGGGGGTCCAAATTTCCAAAAAATAGCGTTACGTATTTTTTGAACGGCCCCAGAGTACTATTACTGTTTTAAAGAAAAAAGTAGGTACTGTCTCTGTGGTATAAATTTTTTTCTTTCGCTGTCCCAGAATATGGGAACTACTCGTTACAACAAGTACTGTCCCAATAATGAAAAAGCAATAAATTACAGTTCCAGAGCTTCTTTTTTATTTTTTACAGTATTATTTTGCTTCTTGAACACATTTTTTTCTATTGCTGTCCCAGAATATGGTGATTAATTTATGGTACAAGTACTCTTCCAAAAAGGGAATAGCAACACCAGAGATCAAAGTGCTGTCTCTGTCGTGTGATTTTCTTTCTTTTGCTGTCCCAGAATATAGTACCGAATTGTTAATACAAGTACTGTCCCAAAAAATGAGTACTATTACTGTGAGTAACACAAATATTGAGTAAGAGGTTGTCTCAAAGAAAAGAGTACTGTCCCAGAAACCATACAGCGTCCTAAGGTACAGTTAGTAAATTTTAAGGACAAATACTGTCCCAGATGAATAGTTGTTTAAAAGTAAAATTTCTGTCCCAGAATAAATTACGTCTTTCAATTACTGCTGTTGTCCATAATGTGCTGTCCCAGAGTAAGAAACTATCTTTTAGTAGAAATTTTCTTCAAAAGCAAGATATAGTAGGACATATCGTTCTATAATTAAGCTTCTGTCCTAGGCCTTAACTATTCAATGTTTCCCCACAAAATATGCTGTCCTGGAGTGAGTAAGTGTCACGTGGTACAATTTTTCCAGAGAATTAAAGTACAGCGTTCTCTAATAACAGTTCTGTTCCAGAAATTAACTATCAGTATTGTCTCACAAAGTATGTTGTCCCAGAGTATGTGTCATGTGGTACAAATTTTCTTCTAGAGAAATAAAGTTCCTCTGCAAGAGAATTACAATGTTCCTACAATGAAATATCTGCCCTAAAAAATAATTTTCATTGTTGTGTTAGAAAATATGCTGTCCCAGAGGAAGTATCTGTCTGATAATGCAAGTTTTCTTCCACAAGAAGTCATATACTGGAAACAACGATGTATAATAAATGTTTAACCCTGTAAAATAACTGTTAGTGTTGTCCCAACAAAATATGCTGTCCCAGAGTCAGTAACTGTCTACCAGATAGAAAAAACTACAAGTTTTCTTTAACAGGACAACATTTACTGAAAACAACGTTCGGTAATAAATGTCTTACACTAGGAAATAACTGGTTAGTGGTGTCCCTCAAAATATACTGTCCCAGATAAAGTAATTGTCTGATAGTAATAAAAGCTTTTTCCAAAGGAAGACATAATCTAAAAACTACAATAAAATGTTTTCCTATAATAAGAGAAAAATAGTGATAGTCTTAGAAAAATAGTGTTGTCCCACAAAATATGCTGTCCCAGATAAAGTAATTGTCGAATAGTAATTAAAGCTTTTTCCAAAGGAAGACATAATCTAAAAACTACAATAAAATGTTTTCCTATAATAAGAGAAAAATAGTGATAGTCTTAGAAAAATAGTGTTGTCCCACAAAATATGCTGTCCCAGATAAAGTAATTGTCGAATAGTAATTAAAGCTTTTTCCAAAGGAAGACATAATCTAAAAACTACAATAAAATGTTTTCCTATAATAAGAGAAAAATAGTGATAGTCTTAGAAACATAGTGTTGTCCCACAAAAATATGCTGTCCCAGATAAAGTAATTGTCTAATAGTAATTAAAATTTTTTCTAAAGAAAGACATAATCTAAAAACTATAATAAAAGATTTTCTTATAATAAAAGTACTGTCTTAGAAAAATAGTGTTGTCCCACAAAATATGCTGTCCCAAAGTAAGTAACTGATAACTAGTAATAATTTTCTCCCGCATAGGAAAAAAAATGCTAATAGCGTTGAACATTTGACAAAACTTGACAAAGCGACAAAATTATTACTTTCATATCGTGTAGAATCTAGACCCAGAGAAAATAATAAAAATAATAATAAGAAAAAATGTAGACACTTATTGCGACATTATATTTCTAGCCATATACAGTGCGTGGCTTAAAAAGAATCCAGCCCTTGAATATAGTTATAGCAATTAGTATGCACAAGATGTTCATGCAAGCACTGTATATAAATATACTGTTGCGTGTGAGAATATACCACAAAAAAAAACAAAGAAAGAAACAGAAAAAAAAGAGAGATGTATAATTTTTTTCTTCTCTATAAAATAAGAGAGGGAGAGAGAGAGAGAGAGAGAGAGAGAGAGAGAGAGAGAGAGAAATACAAGATCAACACCAAACAGAATAAAAGTGAAAAAGAAAAAAATACGAAGGAAAAAGGTCGAGGACAAGAATTCCGGAAATTGTGGTCGTTTAGATCAGGTTATTGGCACCAAAAACGGAAAAAGAGTCCAAACGAAAGAACACCGGATAACGTATACGAATGTCCAATTAACTCTCCGATCAAGTTGTCATTTCCGCTATTTTATCACGCGTGACGTGAATTTTCAATTTCAAATAAAAAGATAAAGAGAAAATTGAAAAAAAATTTTTTCATTTGTCAAATTTTTCGACATTTTGAATCTTTTCAATGAGAATATTTATTTACACTAGTGATTAGTAAAATAGTAACTAAAATAGCGATAGTACAGTACTGACACTGAAATTTATTGGATAGTAAATCTTTTGGGACAGTACCTTTAATTCTGGGACAGCATCTGTATTTTAAAAAACCGTAATTATTTTTCTTGGGACAGTTTCTGTTCTCTATGTTAACATTTTTCCGTGAGTGCACTTGTCAGACAGTAAATATGCTATCTGGGACAGTAAATATGACAGTAAATATGTTATCTGGGATAGAATATTTCTTGGGATATTAATAACAGTTAATTTTTTAAACCGAATTTTTATAACAGAACGTTTTTTTCCGTCATATATTCCTGTGGGAGAAAACTTGTACTAGTAGACTGTATGGGACAGTATCTTTATAGGAAAACATTGATAATTTTTAGGGCTGAATATTAATTATAGAACGTTCTATCCCACCATGTATTTCTTTGGAAGAAAATGTGTAATAGAAGTCAATTTACTTACTCTGGGACAGTGTATTTTGTGGGACAAGACTGATAATTAATTTCTGTGAATGAACTCTCATTAGGGAACGTTGCTTCTATAATTATGTTCTTCGGGAGAAAACTAGTACTAAGTCTGTATTTGTACAGTGACTGTCCCAAAAACTTGAAAAGCAATAAATTATTGTTCCAGACTACTATTTTTGTGAGTATTACAAGTATTTAGTTGGAGGTTGTCTCTACTTTTGCATTCAGTATTTCAATTGTATTTTTTTCTATTGTTGTCTTAGAATATGGTAACTTATTTTGTCAGAGAGATATGATAGAATATTCCGTGGGACAGTACTTCTGAAAATTGTATACTAACTCTGGGACAGTGTATTTTGTGAGACAACACTGACAATTAATTCTTGGGACAGAACTGTTATTAGGGTACGTTGTACTTTATTCCTCTGAGAGAAAAATTATACCACTTGATACTTACTCTAGGACAGCATATTTTGTAGAGAAACATTGAATAGTTAATGCTTGGGACAGAAGTTTAATTATAGAACGTTATGTCCAACGATTTCTTCTTTGGGGAGAAAATGTGTACTGGAAGATAGTTACTTATTTTGGGACAGTAGATTATGTGCAACATCAGTAGTAATTGAAAGTTGTAATTTATTCTGGGACAGAAATATTACTTTTAAAGCACAACTTTTCTAGTGGGACATCAATTTTACTCAAAACTTACTTACTGTACCTTAGAACGATGCATGTTTCCTGGGACAGTAATATTTTATTTGAGACAACCTCGTACTAAATAGTTATATTACTTATTTTTTGGGACAGTGCTTGTAGTAACAATTCGTTACTACATTCTGTGACAGTCAACAGAAAGAAAATCAAAGTACTTTTATCTCTTGTGTTGCTATTTCCTTTTTGGGACACTACTTGTAGTAAAAATGAATCACCATATTTCGGGGACAGCAATAGAAAAAAATGTGTTCCAGAAGCGAAATAATATTTTAAAGAAATAAAAAAGGGACTCTAGAACTGTAATTGATTGTGTTTTTATTATTGGGACAGTACTTGTAGTAATGAGTATAGTTAACATATTCTGGGACAGCAAAAGAAAAACATTCATACCACAGAGACAGTACTTGTTTCTTTGGGACAAAGACAATAATAGTACTCTAGGATAGTAAAGTATTGTTATTCTATTTTCGGGACAGTACTAGTACTCAAAATTAATTACCATATTCTGGGACAGCAACCGAAAAAAGTGTGTTTAAGAAGCACAATAATACTGTAAAAAATACAAAAGGGGGTCTGGAACTATAATTTATTGTTTTTTTTATTATTGGGACAGTACCATAGTTACCATATTCTGGGACAGCAAAAGAAAAAATACATATCACTGAGACTGTAATAGTACTCTAGGATGGTAAGGTTTTGTTTTTTTCATTTTTGGGACAGTACTTGTATTAAAAATTAGTTTCTATATTCTGGGACAGCAATAGAGAAGAAATTTGAACAATACTCGCAATCGTACTGTACAAAAGAGAATATTATTACTACTGTTATTACTATTATTATTTTTTTTTGCTTAATATTATTATTATTATTATTATTATTATTATTATTATTATTATTATTATTATTATTATTATTATTATTATTATTATTATTATTATTATTATTATTTTCTATTTTTTAATTTTTTTTTAATTTAAAAATTTTTTTTTATTACTATTATGTCTCTTATAATTTTTATTACTTTTATTTTTCAATTATCGTGTATTAGTTATCACTAATTTTTTTCGAAAAGAAATCGTTTAGCTACTACTGTTGTTGGTAGAAAGCGTCGGGAGATTTTTTTTTTTTTTTTAATTTTTTTTTGTCACAGGAAAGGTGTAACTGATAATTAGCAAACAGTGTAATGTTATTTTTCGAACGTCTATTGCAGCATAAACCTGCGCGGCAGCATCAGCGTTAGGTGCAGCGTAAGTAGGTTGTGACAGAGAAGTCAGGCAAACAGGCAAGTAGGTTTTAAACGTGAGTTGGTGTTTGAGAATTATATTCGCGCTCCTTTTAAACACACTAATACACACACACGCACACACACAGAGAGAAAAACATTACACTCTCTAGCTGGCTGGCTGGTGGTGTATCAAAAGAAACGAATGGCAATAGCTAAAAGCTCACGTGTTTCATTGTGAAAAACAATTCTATTCTTTTGTTATTCGCCCGTGCCAATTGAAAATACATTTTATGTTTTTTTTTCTTCTATTTCTTTTCTATTTATTCCCGTCTTGTCACGTCTTGTAACATATCGATTTTCTCCGAAACATTAAAGTGAAATCATAATTTTTTTTAATATTCATAATAATAACAATAAATAATAATAATAATAATAAATAAAAAAAAGTTTATTTAAAAACAAATTACTAAATAGTTTTTAAATAGTTAATAATTAATTACTATTCGTTTCCTAATATTAAAAAAAATAGTTTTATATTATTAAAAAAAATATTTTATTATTATTAAAAAAATAAGTTTATATTAATTATTAAAAAGTACTAATTAGTTTCTTATTATTAAAATCAATGCCTAATTAATTGCTGGCTAGTTAACAATAAATTGTTAATAAGTTTGTAATTAATTAATAAACAATTATTACTTAGTTAATACAATTATTAATTCGTCAATAAACAATTCTTAATTACTTAATAAAAAATAATTAATTAGTTAATAAACAACTATTAATTATTTACTATTTTGTTACTAATTAGTTAATAAACAATTATTGCCTAATTAATAAACAACTATTATTTATTTACTATTTTGTTACTAATTAGTTAATAAACAATTATTAATTATTTACTATTTTGTTACTAATTATTTAATAAACAGTTATTAATTAGTTAATTAACAATTATTAATTATTTACTATTTTGTTTCTAATTGTTTAATAAACAGTTATTAGTTAGTTAATAAACGATTATTAATTCGTCAATAAACAATTCTTAATTACTTAATAAAAAATAATTCATTAGTTAATAAACAACTATTAATTATTTACTATTTTGTTACTAATTAGTTAATAAACAATTATTAATTTTTTACTATTTTGTTACTAATTATTTAATAAACAGTATCAATTAGTTAATTAAAAATTATTAATTATTTACTATTTTGTTACTAATTGTTTAATAAACAGTTATTAATTAGTTAATAAACGATTATTAATTCGTCAATAAACAATTCATAATTACTTAATAAAAAATAATTCATTAGTTAATAAACAACTATTAATTATTTACTATTTTGTTACTAATTAGTTAATAAACAATTATTAATTTTTTACTATTTTGTTACTAATTATTTAATAAACAGTATCAATTAGTTAATTAAAAATTATTAATTATTTACTATTTTGTTACTAATTGTTTAATAAACAGTTATTAATTAGTTAATAAACGATTATTAATTCGTCAATAAACAATTCATAATTACTTAATAAAAAATAATTCATTAGTTAATAAACAACTATTAATTATTTACTATTTTGTTACTAATTAGTTAATAAACAATTATTAATTTTTTACTATTTTGTTACTAATTATTTAATAAACAGTATCAATTAGTTAATTAAAAATTATTAATTATTTACTATTTTGTTACTAATTGTTTAATACACAGTTCTTAATTAGTTAATAAACGATTATTAATTAGTTAATAAACGATTATTAATTCGTCAATAAACAATTCCTAATTACTTAATAAAAAATAATTAATTAGTTAATAAACAATTATTACTTAGTTAATAAACAATTATTAATTATTTACTATTTTGTTACTAATTATTTAATAAACAGTTATTAATTAGTTAATTAACAATTATTAATTATTTATTATATTGTTACTAATTATTTAATAAACAGTTATTAAGTAGTTAATAAACAATTATTAATTCGTCAATAAACAATTTTTAAATACTTAACAAAAAATAATTAATTAGTTAATAAACAATTATTAATTATTTACTATTTTGTTACTAATTAGTTAATAAACAATTAGTAATTCGTCAATAAACAATTATTAATTTGTCAATAAACAATTATTAATTACTTAATAAACAATTATTAATTATTTAATAAACAACTAATAATTATTAGGATTTTGTTACTAATTAGTTATAATAAACAATTATTGATTATTTACTATTTTATTACTAATTACTTAATAAACAATTATTAATTATTTAATAAACAATTATTAATTATTTAATAAACAATTATTAATTATTTAATAAACAATTATTAATTAGTTAATAAACAATTAATTAGTTAATTAACAATTATTAATTATTTACTATTTTGTTACTAATTATTTAATAAACAGTTATTAACTAGTTAATAAACAATTAATAATTCGTCAATAAACAATTATTAATTAGTTAATAAACAATTATTAATTTGTCAATAAACAATTATTAATTACTTAATAAACAATTATTAATTATTTAATAAACAACTATTAATTATTAGGATTTTGTTACTAATTAGTTTTAATAAACAATTATTAATTATTTACTATTTTATTACTAATTACTTAATAATCAATTATTAATTATTTAATAAACAATTATTAATTAGTTAATAAACAATTATTAATTAGTTAATAAACAATTATTAATTAGTTAAAAAACAATTATTAATCAGTTAATAAACAACTATCAATTATAAGGAATTTTTTACTAATTAGTTAACAACTAATTATTAATTGTTTTCTCTGTAGATACTAATTAGTTAATAAACAATTATTAATTATTAACTACTTTTTTACTAATAAGTTAATAAACATAATTATTTGCTATTTTGTTACTAATTAGTTAATAAACAACTTTTAATTATTTACTATTTTGTTACTAATTAGTTAATCAATAATTATTTCTTTGATTTGCAATTTTAATATTTTTGTATTTTTATTTTTTGATTAAATTTTGTTATTTAAATTTTTTTTTCATTTTTGTTAATGTAATTTTTTTTTTATTTTTACTTTTTGTATTTGCAATTATTTTTTTTCTTCGATTAACAATTGAATCGAATTGAAACTTAGAAAGGGGGAGCTTAAAATAAATCATATTTCAGTTTGGCTGTGTGTAAATAAATCAGAAACGTTTTCAAGGGAGGGGGGAGGGCAGTCAATGCGATGGTAGTTAATATTGGCTTCATATTGTATGGCAGGTGTGACACACTGTATTCTAACAGACATTGCTATGTAGTGTTGTTATATTTATGGTTTCTGTAAAGGGATAAATAATCGATGTTCAGGAATACTTTAGAGTCCGATGTTTCTGTGTGTATGCGCGCGCGCTTCAAAGTAAACCAGGCTGTCATATTACGAGAAACTTATGAAACACTGACTTTGCCCAATGCACTGATTTATTTATGGCTCGACTTAATAGAACTTGATGGAAAATAACAAAAACATATTTTTTTATTTATTTATTCATTTTTTTTTTATTTCTTTATGGTTAACAAGACTAGTATTAAAATAGTAACACATAATTAATGCAATTTTAACAAATTATTAACAATTTTAACAAATTATTAATAATTTTAACAAATAATTAACAATTTTAACAAATTATTAACAATTTTAACAAATTATTAACAATTTTAACAAATTATTAACGATTTTAACAAATTATTAACAATTTTAACAAATTATTAACGATTTTCACAAATTATTAACAATTTCAACAAATTATTAACAATTTTAACAAATTATTAACGATTTTCACAAATTATTAACAATTTCAACAAATAATTAACAATTTTAACAAATTATTAACGATTTTCACAAATTATTAACAATTTCAACAAATAATTAACAATTTTAACAAATTATTAACGATTTTAACAAAATTAAAAAATTGAAAACAAAATAGCAATAAATTACTAATATATTAACAAACTATTAACAAATTATTAACGCACTGGTAATAAATTATTAACAAATAATTATAACAATTTAAAAACGAAATATTAATAAAATGTTAATTAATTACTAACAAATTATTCACAAATTGTAAACAAAATAGTAATAAATTCTTAATTAGTTATTAACTATTAACAAAATAGTAAAAAATTGTTATTTAGTTATTAATAAATTATAAACATTATAGTACTAAATTATTAACATATTATTTATAAATTATTAGCAAATTGTTACTAATTACCAAACTATTCACAAAATATAAACAAATTATTAACACACTGGCAACAAATTTTTAACGAATTAAAAACAAAATAGTTAAAAATTATTAATTAATTATTAACAAATGTTTAACTTACTAGAATTGAACGTAATAACAAAATAGTAATAAATAGTTAATTAGTTATTAACAAATTATAAACAATATAGGATTGAATTAATAACAAATTATTAATAAATTATTAACACTTTGGTAATAAACTATAAATAAATTTATATAACAACTTAAGAGCAAAATAGTAATAAACTGTTAATTAACTATTAACAAATTAATACAACAATTTAAAAAATAAAATCGTAATAAAATGTTAATTATTTACAAACTATTAACAAATTATTACCAATTATTAACAAACTATTCACAAAATATTAACAAATTATTAACAAATTAAAAACAAAACAGTTAGAAATTGTTAATTACTTATTAACAAATTATTAACACACTACAATTGAATTGTTAATTAATTATTAACAAATTGTTAACACATTAGAATTGAGTTGTTATCAAATTATAAACGAATAATTAACAAATTATCAACAAAATGTTATAACAATTTAAGAACAAAAGAGTAATAAAATGTTAATTAATATTAACAAATTATTAACACACTGTCATAAATTATTAATAAATTGTTAAAAAGCTGGTAAAAAATAATAAACAAATTATCAACATGTAAATAAGAATTTGTTAATAAATTATTTTAAAAAATCAACATATTATTAAAAATCTTTTTATAAATTATAAATCAATTATTAACACACTAGTAATTTATTATTAACAAATAATTAACATACTAGGAGTGAATTATTAACAAATTTTTATTAAACTAATAACAATACAGTAATTAATTGTTAATGAATTAATAACAAATTATTAACACAATGATAATTAATTTTCAACAAATAATTAACAAAATAGTAATAAAATGTTAATTAATTAATTATTAATAAATTGCTAACACACTGGTAATTATATAAATAATAACAAATTATTAACAAAATGGTAATTATATGTTAACAAATAATTAACAAAATAGTAATAAATTGTTAACTAATTATTAATAAATTGCTAACTCACTGGTAATTAATTATTAACAAATTATTAACAAAATAGATAATAATAAATTATTGATTAATTATTAACAAATTATTGTCATACAAGGAGTGAATTATTCACGAATTCTTAGAAACTTAATAGCAATACAGTAATAAATTGTTAATTAAATAATAACAAATTATTAACAAATTGTTAATTAATTGTTAACAAATAATTAATAAAATAATAATAAATTGTTAATTAATTAATAATAAATTGCTAATACACTGGTAATTAATTATTAACAAATTCTTGTCATACTTATTAACAAATTCTTAAAAAATTAATAACAATAAAGTAATAAATTGTCAATTAATTAATAACAAATTATTATCACAATAGTAATTAATTGTTAACAAATAATTAACAAAATAGTAATAAATTGTTATTAATTTAGTAATAAATTGCCAACACACTGGCAATTAATTATTAACATACTAGGAGTGAATTATTAACAAATTCTGATTAAACTAATATTAATACATTAATTAATTGTTAATCAATTAATAACAAATTATTAACACATTGATAATTAATTATCAACAAATAATTAACAAAATAGTAATAAATTGTTAATTAATTATTAACAAATTATTAAGAAAATTAATTATTAACAAATTATTGTCATACTATGAGTGAATTATTAACACATTGGTAATTAATTGTTAACAAATAATTAACAAATTCTTAACAAAATAGTGACAAATTACAATGTAATTATTATCAAACTATTTAAAGACTACTAACAAATTAGAGTTAAATCATTAATAGCAAATAAAAAAAAAATTTCAAATTACGAAATTACATCAAATAATAAAAATAAATGTTAACTTATTTATAGCTACAACAACAAAAAATATATAACACTATCAAAAATGTTATCACCCTATAATCACAAATTACAAAATAATTCCATCCAACTTTCTCGAAAATATAATATCTCCACAATGTATTTTATTGCTCTCGTGAATTAATTATTACATATTGAATTGGACGTGTGTCGATTATGTGCGAGTGTGATTTTTAATATGACGTCAATGTTGCTGACTAAAGAGAGAAGTGAGGGGGGGGAGGAGAAACGGGTAGTGGGGGGAAACAGGGTTCATCTGTTGCGATTGTGACCTAGTATGTATATAATGTGCGATATAAAGTGCAAAGCAAAACGTATTTCGATCGTTCAACTTGGCTGCGGCGATCGTTCATGATCATGGTCGTTGCGCGAGAATGACAAATTGGTAATAGTGTCTCAAGTAATTGAGCGTTTCCTTATGACCCTATTATGAAAATAAACTTCATCGGATTAAATATACACGGTCACTTTCTCCCAGATTATAAACATTCATTTTACATATGCATATGTAATACACGAGACATAATACAGATAGTATACTATTTGCGCATCATTGTAGTGCATTTTATACTGTGTCAAAAGAAAGAAAAAATATTTTGTAATCAGTGCAGTGCGAAAACGGTATTAAGTGTACAAAAGCAGTAATTTCTGATACTACAAAAATAGTACAATAAATATAGTACTGCAAATATACAGTACTTTAAAAAAATAGTTCTGCAAATATACAGTACTATTAAAAAATATTACTGCAAATATACAGTACTATTAAAAAATATCACTGCAAATATACAGTACTATACACATATAGTACTTAAAATATATAGTACTACAAATATACAGTACTTCAAAAATAGTACTACAAATATAAAGTACAAAAAATATATAGTACTGCAAATATACAGTACTATAAACATAGTACTGAAAATATATAGTACTGAAAATATATAGTACTACAAATATACAGTACTTCAAAAATAGTACTACAAATATACAGTACATTAAAAATAGTACTACAAATGTACAGTACTTTAAAAATAGAACTACAAATGTACAGTACTTTAAAAAATGTACTGCAAATATACAGTACTATAAACATAGTACTGAAAATATATAGTACTACAAATATTCAGTACTTCAAAAATAGTACTACAAAATATACAGTACATTAAAAATAGTACTACAAATGTACAGTACTTTAAAAATAGAACTACAAATGTACAGTACTTTAAAAAATGTACTGCAAATATACAGTACAACAAATATATAGTACGACAAATATACATTACCAATATTGAACCAAAAATTACAATACTACAAATACAACGAATGAAAATATTATGTATTATTCACAATATATGGTACTAAAAATATATTACATATATATACAAGGATTGAAAAAATGCATTACTAACAATAAACATATACGTAGATCTAAATAATATAGTACTAATAATATACTGTACTATAAATATGTATTAATGTTAATATATAAAACCAAACTTACTCAATACTATTAATTTACAGTACTGTTAATATAAAGTATTATTAGTATACTGTATTGTTAATATAAAGTATTAAGGTATATAGTACTCTTTATATACAGTACTGAAAATATACAGTACTACAAGTATATAATATTGTTTATATACAGTACTGTTAATATATAGTACTCTTTATATACAGTACTATAAGTATACAATATTGTTAATATACAGTACTGTTAATATATAGTACTGTCAATATACAGTATTGTTAATATACAGTACTGTCAAAATATAGTACTATTAACATACAATACTATAAATAAACATTACTATCAATATGCGGTACAATAAATAAACAGTACTATCAATCTACGAAACAATTAATATATAATACCGTAAATATTCGGTACTGCTAAAATACAATCCTTGAACTATACAGTACTGTTAATTTGCAGTACTGCAAATAAGCAATACTGAAAATTTACTGTACTATAAATATAAAACACTGTATTATAAATATTCAAGATTAAAAATTGACGGTACTATAAATTTTCAGTACTACAAATATTGAAGACTAAATTTACAGTACTCCAAGTAAGCAATACTGAAAATTTACAATACTATAAATGTACAAGACTGTTAATTGACAGTACTATAAATATGCAGTACTGTATAATTACAGTACTACAAATATTCAGAACTAAAAAGTATTTTTTGCTTTTTATATTTTTCAGTTCTGGTAATAAATAATACTGTAAATATTGATTTGGTGACTACACGTATATTACAGTGGTCTGTACTGTGCAATAAATATAATTTACAGTAGCCTACTGTACTATTTTTAATTACTGTATTGCTGTAATCACAGAATGGATACTGTACTTAAAAATGTATAATTACTGTATTTACTGTACACTACGCCCATTACAGTACACAAAAAATGACAACATTAATTATTAAAACAACATTAATTAATTAAATTAAAAAATTTATTATTAAATTTGAAATAGAATAAAATATTTGTTAATAAATACAATATTATTTAAAATACACATGTTTATTTAAACATTGAGAAGAATATAAACATTAACAGTACACAGAATTTTTACTTTCTTTTACAAAGCCAAAAAAAAAACGATTGAAAAATAACATTAATACAATTTTCAACTAGAAAGTATTAAATAATTAATTACAATAAAGGGAGATGAGAAATTTGATATTTTTTTTCTTGTTTTGGAAAAAGAAGAATATTTCATTTGTTTCAAAAGTGAGAGTGAAAAAAAAAACGAAAAAAAGAAACATTTTTTCTCTTCTGGTTAAATTATGAAGCTGCAGAAAAAAAGTACCATAAATCGATGATAGAAATTTTTTATGTACATGCCTTTAATTTTAGGCGTTGACGCGTTACTTGAGATGAAAACAAACAAGAGACGAAATATCTAAAATTTCAAGTTGACGTTGACAACCATTTCCGTCTCTCACAATTGGACACACATCAGTAGTGAGAAAAAAAAACACTCCCATATTTTCTTTTTCAAAGGGCTTGTCAAGAGAGACAAAAAAAAGAAGGAGACGAAGAAAAAGTAAGGAAAATCATATTCTGGAAAATTTTTTTTTAAAATACTTTGTCGAGAGAAAATTTTTAATGTAGTTACTCAAATTGTTGGAAATACTGACAGTAGAATACTGTATCCTGTTAGTACTGTAAACTTCTAGTACCACCTTCAGTTTGCACTGAATACTGTCCCTACTGTACTATATACTATTACAACTGTATATAATGTCAGTACTGTTTAGGGTCAGAACTGTATACTGTCAGTACTGTATACTATCAATACTGTACAGTACTGTATACTATCAATACTGCACAGTACTGACAGTACTGTATACTATCAATACTATACAGTACTGACAGTACTGTATACTATCAATACTATACAGTACTGACAGTACTGTATACTATCAATATTGTACAGTACTGACGGTACTGTATACTGACAGTACTGTATTCTGTAAGTACTGTATACTATCAGTACTGTATATTGACTATACCATTACTGTCAGTAATTTATACTGTTACTACTGTTTACTGTATTTACCGTATACTGTCGGAACTGTATACTATCAGTACTGAATATATTTCTGACAGTATACAGTAAAGACAGTATAAAGTATTGATAGTTAACTATAGTAACGATATAAAGTACTGACCTTATACAGTACTGACAATATACATTTCTAATAGTATATAGCAGTCCTAACAGTACACTTTCAGTATACAGTAGAAACAGTATAAATTACTGATAGTATATAGTACTAACAGAATACAGTATAAATTACTGACAGTAAAAAGTTGTTACAGTATAAAGTACTGACCTTATACAATACTGACAGTATACAGTTCTAATAATAAATAACAATACAGTACTGACAGTATACAGTACTGACAGTATACAGTACTGACAGTATACAGTACTGACAGTATACAGTACTGACAGTATACAGTACTGACAGTATACAGTACTGACAGTATACAGTACTGACAGTATACAGTACGGACATTATACAGTAGTGACAGTATACAGTACGGACATTATGCAGTAGTGACTGTATACATTAGTAACAGTATAAATTACTGACAGTATTTAGTAAAGACACTACTGACAGTATACATTACTGAGAGTATTCGGTAAAGACAGTACTGACAGTATACTGTTAGTACTGCTATATACTATTAGAACTGTACACTGTTAGTACTTTATACTGATACCACTGTTTACTGTCAGTACTTTATACTGTCACTACTGTATACTATTAGTATACTATTAGTAGTGTATACTGTTAGTACTGAATGCTGTTAGTACTGTATACTGTTAGTACTAATTACTTATAGTACTGTTAACTGTTACTACTGTTAACTGTTAGTACTGTTTACTGTTAGAACAAATTACTATGAACTTTACTGTTAACTTTATAATTAATACTGTTAATAGTTTAAACTTGAAATTAACGAAAAGTAAAATACTGTTACTATAAAAATACTACAGTCCTAATACTCCTAATACTGAATTTACTGTTTCTCTACACCACTTTTTGAAGTGAAAAAAAAATAAAAAAAATGTCTACAAATTCCCTCTGCGGTGATTTCTTTTCCCTTCCATTAGAGAACAGAAATTTAATTTGTTTGATATCTCATTGCTGAGAAGTGCACCGGTATTATAATTGAAAATGGCGTTCCTTTTGCTCACGATGAACGTTACGTAAAAGTATCTATGAAGAGAGAAAAGCAGTACCGAGAGATATAGAGGAGCGAATAGAAGCCTCGACCTGACGTTCAAGGATGCATGCCACACACCAGCCAGTCTCTGGTTATGATTCTAAGTGGAGAAACTATATAAATGTATATATATATATATATAGCTGGAAATACTGTATGTACGTATGTACACAATTTTAGCCAATGCACACGCCATATTACCAGATGTGCAAAACCAGAAAGAGAAACTTTTATATTTAGTTTAGAGAGACACAAAAACCAGCTACAGAGCGAACATTCGAGTGTTGTCTTTAGTTTTACGCTTATATATCCTATACATCGCCTACGGTCAATTTTTTTTTTTTTTGCAAAATCATATTATACTGCAAGAATTGTTATTATTACTATCATTATTGCAATTATTATTATTATTATTAATATTATTATTATTATTATTATTATTATTTACACCATAAAACGTTATAATTATTATTAGTTCCTTATTTATTGTTTTTGTTAATATTTTCGTATTATTACCACTATTTTTTTATTTACTATTTTTATTACCATTTTCGTATTATTACAACTATCTTTCATAATTATTTTTTTTTACTATTTTAGTAATATTAACAAATTAATATAATAAATTAAAAACAAAATAGTAATAAAGTGTTAATTAATTATTAACAAAATAACGCACTATTAACAAACTATTAATAAATTTTTAATAAATTTAAAAGAAAATAGTTAGAACTTTTTAATTAATTATTAACAGAATAGTAATAAATTATTAACAAAAAAGCAATAAATTGTTAATTAATCATTAATAAATTGTTAATTAATTATTAATAAAATGTTAATTAATTATTAATAAAATGTTAATTAATTATTAATAAATTTTAAACAAATAATTAACAAATTAGAAACAAATTATTAAAACACTGGTAATATATTACTAACAAAATAGTAATAAATTGATAATTCATTATTAACAAATTATTAACACACTGATAATTAATTATTAACAAATTATTAACAAATTATGAACAAAATAGTAGTTAATAAATTATTTATTAATTATTAACAAATTATAAACACACTAGGAGTGAATAATTATTGACAAATTCTTAAAAAAATTGTCATAAATTTTTAATTAATTTTTAACAATTTATGAACAAGCTTGGATTGAATTATTAACAAAATAGTAATAAATTGTAAATTAATAAGTAAAACATTATTTAAATACTTATAGTTAATTATTAACAAATAATTAACAAAATAGTAAGTAATAAATTTTTCATTAATTATTAACAAATTATTAACAGAGTAAGATTCAATTATTATTAATTAATAATAATTAATAATAATTAGTAATAAATAATAAATAATAAAAAATTATAATAATAAAAAAAAATTAAAATTAATTAATTAATTAATTTTTTTATTATAATAATAATAAATAATTAATAATTATTAATAATTAATAATATATTAAATTGTTAATAAATCAGTATCAAATTATTGACACATTAGTAATTAATTATTAACAAAATAGTAATAAAATGTTAATTAATTGGTTAAAAATTATAAACATACTTGTAATTAATTACTAACAAATTATTAACTAAATAGTAGGTAATACATAATACAAAAATACTGTAATGTAGAAATACTGTTATACTGATAGTATAATGTAGAAAATCTTTAATATAGAACTACTGTAATATAGAAATACTGTAATACTAAATTCCGTAATATAGAAATACTGTAATTCTGTAATACTGTAATACTCTAATACTGTAATACTGTATCACTATATTACTGTATTACTCTAATACTGTAATACTGTATCACTATATTACTGTATTACTGTATTACTGTATTACTGTATTACTGTATTACTGTATTACTGTATTACTGTATTACTGTATTACTGTATTACTGTATTACTGTATTACTGTATTACTGTATTACTGTATTACTGTATTACTGTATTACTGTATTACTGTATTACTGTATTACTGTATTACTATAATACTGTAATACTGTAATACTGCAATACAGAAATACTATTATACTGAGATACTGTAATATATAGAAATAATGTTACACTGAGATACTGTAATATAGAAATACTGTTACACTGAGATACTTTAATACAGTATTACTATAACCCTAATTTTTATTTAGAATTTTTTGCTGAAGTCAGTACTTGCAGTTGCAAGTACTGAATTCAGTAAAAAATTTAAAATAAAAATCCAGTAAATACTACAATAACTAAATTTACCAAAATGCACTATTCCCTAATTACTCATTTCTACCTTTTTCTGCCACTAACACATCTAAAAATAAAAAAATTCGAAAAAAATATGATTAAATAATAGCACACGTCATCATTAGATCATCATTCTTCTTCCTCTTTTTTTTCTTCTTCTTATTATTCAACGACATATATAGTTTAGAGAAATGTCGTATCAATATAATCGAACGTCTGTCACACTTTTCTCCCGAAGCGAGGAATCGTAAATTATTTAGAGATCACAATTATTTACGAGTCAACACACAAGAGAGGAGAGTGAGAAAAAGAGAGAGAGAGAAAAAGAGAGAAAGAGAGAGAGGGTGAGAGAGAGATTTTATCAATGAATTTCATTCTTATAGTATAGCAAACAGTGAATGAAGTTGTGGTTCCGTCCAACCGTGACGAGTTACCTTTTTCTCGTTTGAGCCTTAACAGTTACTTTATTGAGATTCAACTTTGCTTTCTTACCCTTCCCCCCTCTTTCAGAAGCAACTGGTGGCAAACAAATCTCATTATACATCTCGCACATTAAAAAGACTTTCTGTTCTTTGTTCTCCCTTGTGCGGGGAAAATAGAGAGAAATACTGTTTAGCACTGTTTATTACTGTGCAGTACTTCATTACTTCAGTACTTCATTACCTGATATAGTACATAATATTTGTGCAATATACAGTACTGTACACTGTACTCATACAGAAGTACTATGTACTATTTACGTACTGTTCACTATACACTGTGTACTATTTATGTACTATAAATATTTGTGTACTATAACTATTTACGTACTGTATACTATACACTGTGTACTACTTATGTACTATAAATATTTGTGTACTATAACTGTTTACGGCCTGTCTACTATTTATGTACTACAACTATTCACATACTATTAACTAATTATGTACTATTTTGGTATATACTGCAATACTGTATACTGTTAGAAAAAAATTAATTTATTAAAATACACTAACAGTAAAGTATACTGTTAGTACAGTAAACTATTAGTACAATATACTGTTACTATATGTGCTCATTGTACAGTATGTTGTTTGTACTACTGTACTGATAGTACACTATACTAACAAAATATTGTATTGATAGTATTCTGTACTAACAGAATAATGTACTGATAGTATCCTGTACTAACTGTTTTCTGTTCTGATATTATACAGACTATCTAACATAATACTAACAGCATACTGACTATCTAACTATATACTAACATTATACTGGACTATCTGACAGTATACTAACAGGATAGTGACTATCTGACGATATACTTACAGTATATTGACTATCTAACAATATGCGGACTATCTAACAATATACTAACAGTATATACAGACTATCTAATCATATGCGGACTATCTAACAATATACTAGCAGCTTACTGACTATCTGACTATATATTAACAGTATACTAACTATCTGACAATATGCTAACAGTATACTGTTATTATAGTATACTGACTATCTGATAATATACTAACAGTATACTGTTATTATAGTATACTATCAGTACAGTATACTGTTAGTGTAATATACTGTTAATATTGTATTCAATCAATATATTATACTATCAATATATAGTACTGTTAGTATAGTATCCTGTTAGTAGAGTGTTCTATCAGTACAGTATACTGTTATTACAGTGTTCCATCAGTATAGTATACTGTCAGTACAGTATACTGTCAGTACAGTATACTGTCAGTATAGTATAATGTTAGTATATAATACTGATGATACAGTATGGTTAGTATAGTATATTGTTAATACAGTATACTGTGAGTATAGTATACTGTTAATATAGTACAGTAGTGTAGTATATTGTTACTACAAAATAACGTTAGTACAGCATACTGTCCAGTGCTAACAGTACACCGTCAGAACAAAATACTGTCCGATATTGACAGTATTGGACTGAGTACTAAACATATTCTGTTGCTACTATAAACTGTTTGTTAAGTATTTATTGTTATAATAATAATTATTATTGTCATTGTTGTATTTGTTGTTATATTGAATTGTTGTTATTTAAAAAATTAATTTTTTAATTAATTTATTAAATAACTGTGGAAGAATTTACTAAATATTTAATTGTTGTTATTTATTGTACTTTTTTTGGTCTTATATTGTTATATTGTATTGTTTTTTATGGTTGTTATATTGTTTTTATATTGTAGTTGTTGTTTCTATATTGTTACATTATATTGTTGTTGTTGTTGTTAAGTTTATTTTGTAATATATTGTTGTATATTTTTGTTGTTGTTTCTGTATTGCTATGTTGTTTTTTGTTGTTGTTTCTATATTTTTATATTCTATTGTTTCTTTATTGGTGTTGTTGTATTATTTTTATTTTGTTGTTGTTGTTAAGTTGTTGTTAGATTATATTGTTGTTGTATTATTCTTATTTATTTTTGTTGTTGTTGTCAAGTTGTTGTTATAATATATTGTTGTTGTTTCTGTATTGTGATGTTGTTTGTTGTTGTTGTTAAGTTACTGTTATATTATATTGTTAATTTGTTGTATATTTTTGTTGTTTCTATGTTGTTATATTGTATTGTTATTGTATATTTTGGTTGTTATTTTGCTTATATTTTTGTTGTTGTTGTCATGTTGTTTTTTATTGTTGTTATGTTGTTTTTTTGTTGTTGTTGTGGTATTATGTTTAAAAAAATTGTAATTTAATGTATAATATTGTTGCAACAAGTGAAAGTGTTTATTTATTATATTTATGTATATAATTATAAATAAATATTGTAACTCTGGAAGCAATTGTTTTGTGAAGTGATGATAAATCATTGTAAAAGTTTGCAATCAAGAAAGCCGAGGGCGTTTCATTTTGTTTCTTATTGTGTGCCGTTTAACGGAAATGGCAAAAATTGCAACCTGAAGTAGGCGGAATTACGTTTGCGTAAACTTCAACTGCTATCCAAAGGGGCCAATAACCGTGCATCAATGCCGAGACTAGGTCAAATGCAAATTGTCAGTTATATTCTAAACTGTTAGTTTGTTTATTTGCAAATGAAAAAAAGAGGAGGAAAAAAAAAATTTTTTCATTACTAATTTAATCCTCTTTTGCAAAATTCATCTTTTTTTCCTTTATTCTTATTCTGATGTTTTTTTTATCGATTATGTATTGTTTTATTTTCCTTATTTTTGATTATTTATACTTTTTTTTACTCTATTCTTATTTTTTTTACCATTTTTGAGTATTTCCTAATTTTCTTATTTTTCACATTCTCATCAAAATTGAGAAGATTTTGGATTTTTTTTTCATTTTTTTTTTTTACTTTTGACAAAATTTAACTTTAAAGTTATTTTATTTCACCAATTTTCATTATTTTTCCATTTTTATTTCATTCTTTTCCTCTTCGCAATTGAAATACATTACTTTAAAGGTAAAATTTTTTCCTTTGCAAAAATTTTAACTTTGAAGTAATGCATATAGAAAGAAGAAGAAAAAAATTTTTCGCCAAGGGGCAACGAACGATGTCAGATAACGATTTACGTCTAGGGAAACTTGTTCCCTCCGTGTGTCTGGTCCACTGACACACTGGCAGAGTCCATAAACCGTTTCGCCATCATGAACGCCGCATTTATACTCAACTCGGCGCCAATGCGGAATTTTCAGTAAAAATATTGTCGTCAAACTGGAAATATTGCGATGTCGCATTCGTTCGCCAATCTACAATAATTTTTCTTTTAATCTAAATCAAAACATAGTAAAAAACAACAAAAAAAAAGTAGCAAAGAAAAAAAATTGTTTTCCGAAGGACAAAATTTATTCTCTGAACTAAATTCCCAAGTAATTATTAGAAATATTTATTTCGCATAACTGTATTAGAGTTAATTTACATTTTAATGCGCGTTGTTGATTTTTAATGTTTGGAATAAAATAATTATTGTTGATGGTAGAAAAATTATTTTTTGCAAAGAAAATAAATTTGTTTAATTAATATTTAAATGCCTGTGTGGCATTTTATTAAATATACTGTTAGTACAGTATAATGATAGTACAGTATAATGATAGTACAATAATGATAATATAGTATAATGATAGTACAATACTATTAGTACAGTATAATGATAGTTCAATACTGTTAGTACAGTATAATGATAGTACAATACTGTTAGTACAGTATAATGATAGTTCAATACTGTTAGTACAGTATAATGATAGTACAATACTGTTAGTACAGTATAATGATAGTACAATACTGTTAGTACAGTATAATGATAGTTCAATACTGTTAGTACAGTATAATGATAGTACAATACTGTTAGTACAGTATAATGATAATACAATATTGTATACTGTTAGTACAGTATAATGATAGTACAATATTGTTAGTACAGTATAATGATAGTACAATATTGTATACTGTTAGTACAGTATAATGATAGTACAATATACAATACCCATTATGCTTTATAATCTGATGTAATAACAATACTACAATTTACAGTAAAACGCAACAGTACCACAGTTTACAGTAATACCCTACAGTATCGTCAGTACTCTACAGTACTGACAACACTTTTTAGTACAACAAAATTTATACAGTACCAAATGAATAATTTTTCTCTCTCTTTTTTTTAAATTTATCTTCCCGACAATTTCGGCTTCCTTCGCCTTAACCTATATATGAATAATTGAAAATTTTCACCTGAACATTTGAGTGAGTTGTATCGTCATCATACATTATTTTACAAGACATCTTCGCGAGTATATATCTTATCTAGGGATTTCTCGAACAGGTTCATGTTGATTAAGTCTTAGGAGGCAAGTCACCTTAATAATAAATTGCGTTAGTAAGTTACAAAGTCGTGTGGCAGTAGTCAGTGTTCTCGAAATACGAGGATTCTAACCTCACTGTCATGCTTTTGGCAAACGTTACGAGAAAGTAAGTAGATTGTAGATAATATGTCTGCCTTAATTCCAGTTATCCACCTTTTACTGGCACGGATCTATATATTCACTTCATCCCACGCAAAAAAAAAAAAAAAAAAAAAAAAAAAATTTAAAGAAATTTCTTAGTTATTCACTGAATTCGCTATTGTACCCTTGTTATTTATTTGGCATTGTAATATTTATTGTACAATAATGATCATTTTTTAATTTTGGTAAAAAGAGACCAAAAAAATGTGACTTAATGTATGTTATTCTGTATATAATATTTGCTTTCTGTAATATATTGTATATTATTTTTTTTATTGCATATTGTATATTATTATGTATAGTATACTGTATATTATATTGAATAATATTTTTTACAATGTATATTGTATTGTATATTATTCTGTATAATATTTTTTATATTATTTTTAAAAATTTACAGTATATTATTGTTTTGATTGTATATTGTGTTGTATATTATACTGTATATTATACTGGATAATATTTTTTACAGTGTATATTGTATTGTATATTATTCTGTATAATATTTTTTATATTATTTTTAAAAATTTACAGTATATTATTGTTTTGATTGTATATTGTGTTGTATATTATACTGTATATTATACTGGATAATATTTTTTACAGTGTATATTGTATTGTATATTATTCTGTATAATATTTTTTATATTATTTTTAAAAATTTACAGTATATTATTGTTTTGATTGTATATTGTGTTGTATATTATACTGTATATTATACTGGATAATATTTTTTACAGTGTATATTGTATTGTATATTATTCTGTATAATATTTTTTATATTATTTTAAAAAATTTACAGTATATTATTGTTTTGATTGTATATTGTGTTGTATATTATACTGTATATTATTTTTGAAAATTTACAGTATATTATTGTTTTGATTGTATATTGTGTTGTATATTATACTGTATATTATACTGGATAATATTTTTACAGTGTATATTGTATTGTATATTATTCTGTATAATATTTTTTATATTATTTTAAAAAATTTACAGTATATTATTGTTTTGATTGTATATTGTGTTGTATATTATACTGTATATTATTTTTGAAAATTTACAGTATATTATTGTTTTGATTGTATATTGTGTTGTATATTATACTGTATATTATTTTTGAAAATTTACAGTATATTATTGTTTTGATTGTATATTGTGTTGTATATTATACTGTATATTATTTTTGAAAATTTACAGTATATTATTGTTTTGATTGTATATTGTGTTGTATATTATACTGTATATTATACTGGATAATATTTTTTACAGTGTATATTGTATTGTATATTATTCTGTATAATATTTTTTATATTATTTTAAAAAATTTACAGTATATTATTGTTTTGATTGTATATTGTGTTGTATATTATACTGTATATTATACTGGATAATATTTTTACAGTGTATATTGTATTGTATATTATTCTGTATAATATTTTTTATATTATTTTAAAAAATTTACAGTATATTATTGTTTTGATTGTATATTGTGTTGTATATTATACTGTATATTATTTTTGAAAATTTACAGTATATTATTGTTTTGATTGTATATTGTGTTGTATATTATACTGTATATTATTTTTGAAAATTTACAGTATATTATTGTTTTGATTGTATATTGTGTTGTATATTATACTGTATATTATACTGGATAATATTTTTTACAGTGTATATTGTATTGTATATTATTCTGTATAATATTTTTTATATTATTTTAAAAAATTTACAGTATATTATTGTTTTGATTGTATATTGTGTTGTATATTATACTGTATATTATTTTTGAAAATTTACAGTATATTATTGTTTTGATTGTATATTGTGTTGTATATTATACTGTATATTATTTTTGAAAATTTACAGTATATTATTTTTTTATTGCATATTGAATATTATTTTTTGTACTGTATATTACAATGAATAGTATACTGTATATTATACTGTATATTATATACTGTATATTATACTATATATTATACTGTATATTATACTGTATATTATACTGTATATTATACTGTATATTATACTGTATATTATACTGGATAATATTTTTTACAGTGTATATATTGTATTGTATATTACTTCCTCATATCTTTATGTTATTTGACCTCAGGAGTTCAAAAATGACATTTTTAAAAAATGTCATTCCGTATGGGTGTGTGAGTGTGTGTAAACATCACATTTTCATAAATATCTCGAAATCATGAAGAGCTTTTGGGTTGAATTTTTTTTAAATTGTAGATCTCACCTGCGGACATAAAGTGAGAGTACTTTCTGATATATTTAATAAAGTTTAACTAAATTTTTTTTTGATTTTTAATTTTGCAAAAAAACGTTTTTTGCCCATAACTTGAAAAAAATGTTAGGACACCTATAAATGTTTTTCCATAATTTTGTAGAGTTTTTTTAGACGCATCTTTTGAGCCCTAATTGAAGATTTTTCGTCCATATTAACCGGAGTTATTAAACTTTTAAAAATCAAAAATTTTGGAAAATAAGACTTTTTTGAAAATTTTGTTGAAAAATGTAGAAGTAACTTTAAAATTATCGTTATCAACTTGTAGAGCATTAAAAAACGCTTCGATTGACCTATTTTTGAACCTAATTCGATAATAAATTTTGAAATTAATGGTATTTTAAAAACCAAAAATTGTGAAAAATGCCATTTTCTCAACTTTTTTGTTTGAAAATTTTTATTTAACTATTAAATTATTATAACTCTCTTGTAATGTATTTAAAAATACATTGATTGACTCAAAATTCAATCACTTTTACCATATTTATAAAAAGTTATTCATATATTTCTATAATTTTTATCTCCATGAGGAAGTAAAGTGTTCATGAAATGAGCACCAAAATTATAAAAAAAATATACAACTTGGCAGTGGTTTTTAAGTTGTATATTGTACTGCATATTATACTGTATATTACATTTTATATTATTCTGTATACTTTACAGTATATTATTTTTCTAAATTGCATATTGTATTGCATTGTATATTACAATGTATATTATATGATAAATTTTTATATATTTTACTGTATATTATTCTGTATATTATATTGTATATTAATTTACATTTCGCATTGTGTTCTATATTTTATATTGTAGTGGATATTATATTGTTTCTTAAATTTTATATTGTAATGCATATTATTCTGAATGTTATATTATATATTATTTTATATATTATTATTTTTATGATTTTGAAAAATTTACAGTATATTATTTTTTTGATTGTCTATTGTATTGTATATTATACTGTATAATATTTTTTATTGCATGTTGTATTGTATATTATACTGCATACTATTTTTTCATTGTATATTGTATTGTATAGTTCAATGTATATTATATTGTATAATTTATATCATATTATTTTTTAAATTGTATTTTGTATTGCATATTATACTGTATATTATCAGAAATATTTTTCTATATTATATTGTATATTATTTTTTCATTGTACATTGTATTGTCTATTTTACTGTATATTATATTGAATATTAAATTGTATATTAAATTGTATATTAAATTGTATATTAAATTGTATATTAAATTGTATATTATTTTGTATAGTTTATAGAATATTATTTTTTAAATTGTATATTGTATTGTATATTATACTGTATATTATATTATTCTGTATACTTTACAGTATATTATTTTTTAAAATTGTATATTGTAGATTCTACTATTCTGTATAATATTTTGTACATTGTATTTTGTATTGTATATTATAATGTACAATGGTAAATTTTTATATATTTTACTGTATATTATTTTGCATATTATTTTGTATATTATTTTGCATATTATTTTGTATATTATTTTGTATATTATTTTGTATATCATTTCGTATATTATTTTGCATATTACATTGTATACTTAAATTTGCATTTCGTTATATATTACTAATTTTAGGGAGCTGTCCCACTATTCAAGGTTCCACTGTAATTGAAAAATTCAATTTTGTCCACATTTACTATTAATTATAATTATGCAATTATTTTACCCAATTATTTCTTTTCTCTAAAATAATATTTACACAAAAAAAATTTTTTTTCAGAAGAGAAAATAAAAAATATTTGTCAATAAAAATATTTGCAACCAAATTTGAATTGATATACACTAAAACCTTGATAATATACACTTTATTAATTTTTTGCTTCTCCTCCTATGAACCTGTTTTACTCAATCTATAAATAAATATTTCCAATGGAGAAAATTAATGACTAATAAATGATGACTAATAACTATAGTTGATTTTCTTGATAAAAAGTTCATTGTCTCGAAAAGTGCGTGTAGAAGAAAATATATATATTATTGACATAATGACTATTATCGTGGGCTTATTTAAGAAACTTTAACAAAGTTAATTATATTTACCCTCTCTCTCTCTCAATCTCTCTCTTTTCCTCTCTCTGTTTTGAAAAATATTTTTTCTTTCCTTTCTTTCTTTTGTTATTCTTCACATTTTTTTTCTCTTTTTACTTCTAAACTTCTATTGCCTATAGTCTTTCTTCTTTGCCACTTGTAGCCAACAAATCATTACGTAATTTCCCGTGTATGCGGTTTTATAAGGAAGCCAAGGATGTTTGAAAGTGTATATTCTCGTTACACTCGTCGTCAAGAGGAATTTTTGCTCTTTTTTTTTATCAACGTGTGTTTTCCCGTTGCTTTTAATATCACATTACATTCGATCTTTCGTTATTAATAATTTATTTATTAGCTCATTATTAACGGTTGTTTACTAAAACAGTTTTTTTTCAATACACGCAGAGAGAAAAATAAGTTCAAGGAAAAATTAAAAGCAATTTTTTTTCAATTTTCGAAATATTTTTTTAAGAAATGTTTTATTTGTCATTTTTTTATTTTTATTTTTTCTTTTATTTATTAAATCGAAAAATAATTTTTTCTATTGTTTTGAAAAAAATGAATAAAGTAGTAAATTTTCTCAATTCACGAGGTTACAGTGTATGATAAATAATTCTTTTTTTTCCCAGTAATTTTCAAGAAAAAAATAACTTTTCTTTTTTTACTGGTAAAAAAAACTGTTCTTTCTTTATTTTGTCGAAAAAATTGCCTCGAACCATTTTTTTTGCTACAGCACTCGAATAAATTAGGAAATTTCCCAATTAGCGAGGTTCGAGTGTAAGTAAATTTTTTTTCTATTCTCAAAATACTTTTCTATATAAAAATAATAATAATTGTATTCGTCAGATTGAAAAATTTATTTTCTCCCTTGTTTCGAGGGCAAAATGCGAGTAAAAAAGAGATTGTCCCAATTAACAAGGTTCCACTGTAGGGTAACTTTTTTTTTATTTACAAATTTTTTTTGTTTAGAAAAACAAGAATTTTATGCAATGAATGAAAAAATTCATTTTCCAGCTTCTTTGAAAGATACAAATAAATTAACGAATGTCTCAATTAGCAAGGTTCGACTGTAGATAACAAATTTTTTCAATTCCGCGAATTTTTCTTTTTCAATAATATTTTTTTACCTAATTTATTATTTGTTCAATCGAAAAATTTATTCTCCCACTTTTTGAGAGTACAAAACGAAAAATTGGTCAGTTTCCCAATTAGCGAGGTCCGACTGTATGGAAAATTTTTTTTTGCTATTTTCAAAATATTTTTCGTTGCTTCTTCGTTATTTGCCGAATAGGGAAAATTTATTTTTCTGTCTCTTTCGAATAAGAGAGAATAAATTCGTGAATTTCCCAAATAAAGAGGTTCTAGTGTAAGGAAAAAAAATTTTTTTTTTTAATAATTAATTTGTCAAGATAATAAAAAAAAAATAATTTTTTTCTTCCTCTGCAATGCAGTGAAAACTATCACCCGAAAAAGGAAGACGAACCAATATGGCGGATTCGTTACTTCGAGTCGGATATACGAAGAATCTATTATTCATTAGTATTTTCGTATGCAGCAACGTACGTAGCGCATACATTAACTCGAGTGCGTCATACAAAACTTGACTCAGCGATGCAACGAACTCAAAAAAAAAAAAAAAATATTAAAAAAAATAACGAAAGAAAAAATCGTCCGCCTCGCTGGTTCCAGTTTAAATATTTTCTCATCTTACATCCACTGACAGGTTCATTTCGTATATGAGAGAAGGAAATTTCTCCTTTTTTTTGACAAAAAACTTTTCGTGTAAAAAATACGTAAATTAAAGGGAAGAAACTTAAAAAAGATTTATTAACGTCCTTTAAAAAAAAGTAAAAAAATTAATTTTGATGGATATTTATCATTCTTTATAGTATTTTTGAAAAATATGCTTTTTTATTTTTTGTAGAAAAAAAAAATTTTTGAATTTCTTTTAGACATAAATATTTTTCAAATATTTTAGAAATAAATATTTTTCCTTGTTTTTTAGAAAAGTATATTTTTAAATTTCGTTTTAAAAAAATATTTTTTAATTTCTTTGAGAAAAGTAAATCTTTTTTATAGAGTTTTTACTTTATGAAAAATATTTACTTTCTTTTTTAGGTAAAAAAAAAATTTTGTACTTTTTGTAGTGCAAAATAAATTTGTTAATTTAAAAAAATAATTTTGTTATCTATTTGTAGAAAAAAAATAATTTTTTCAAAATAATATTAGAAGAGACAAGCTTGAAGGATTTTTTTTTCTCTTTTTCTTTTCTCTATTTTTGTTTTGTAGATCAAAGGGCATCGAATTCGAGGACTTGAAACTCTTGTTTAACGAACGTGTCAGTCTTGGAAAGACGACGCTTCAAGCTTTGTTAAAACAAAGTCAGGTGAATTTGTGTTAATATGTTGTGCAATTTCACAAAGAAATTCCAAAGAGAAAATCTTTCAAAGACATTTTCAGAATATAGTTTCGAAAAAAGGGGAAGATAAAATTAAGAAAGCAAATGTTTGTATTAAAAAAAATTTAATTATATTACTTAATTTTTTTTTGTTTTTTCTGTTTTATTTTTTTTTCTTGGTTTTTAATTTTAAAAAAATCATAAATTTTATTAATAAAAAATGGAATCAATTTATTGCCTATAGGAAAATTTCACTAGTGTAGTAAAATCTTGGTAAGTGAGACGAATAATTTTTCACTACAGTAGAACCTCTATAAGTGAGAAAATTGAATATTGTATTCGAATACAGTGGAAACTCTACAATCGAGAAAAAATATTATTTTTAATACAGCAGAACCTTTATAATTGAGACGATATTATTTTTCGGTGCAGTAGAACCTCTATAAGTGAGACAATTGAGATTATTGATTTCTCTACAAGCGAGAAAAAAATATTTTTTAATACAGTAGAATCTCTATAACTGAGACAATATTGTTTTTTAGTACAGTAGAACCTCTATAACTGAGACAATATTGTTTTCCAGTACAGTAGAACCTCTATAAGTGAGACAATTGAAAAGTACAGTAAAAGTACAGTAGAATCTCTATACTTAATAAATTCTAATTTAAATTTTAATAATAGTTAAGAAAAGCAAAAGTCGAAAAGAAAAATCACTGTCCCACTATGAGAGGTTCAACTGTATAAAAAATATTTTACAGCAAAAAATTGGGCGTCTTTTTTGTTATCAGCATTTAATGCAAGTTTTTGAGTAAAAATATTTTTTTTTAATCATTATTATTAGGTAAAAAAATAAGTACAAATTTTTTATTTACAGCTAAAAAATTTGTGTCCCATTAATAAAGGTTTTAGTGTACTGTAAAAATAATTTCTTTTTTTATTTTGTAATTTCCTATATACGACCGAAAAAAAAACAACTCACTGTAGATGTGTAGCATTATGTAAACTGGATTTACGACTTTCAGTCTCGATAGGATACCGAGAAAACCTGATAATTTCCTGAATTGTAGGTTATATTCAATTCCAGTCATCCGCGCATCGTACCCATATATTTTTTTTATCAGAATATTCAAGACCTGACCTATCATCATTATTACAGGAAACACGCATGACTGTGTTTTTTTTCTCATTTTTTTTTTGTTTTTGTAAATTAAACAAGAAAACTCAATAATGGAAGAAAAAACAAAAATTTTTTTTTTTGAAAAGAATAAAAGAAACGAAAATTATTTTTTAACGAGAAAAAATAGGTGAAACAACGAAAAAATAATTTTCTTTAACAATAATAAAAACAACAAAATTATCTTAACAAAAAAAAAAAAAAGAAAGAAAAATTATTTTACAGGAAAGAACAGAAAAATTTTTGTAAAAAATTAAATAAACAAATATTTTTTTAAACAAAAATAAAAACAAACACTTTTTTTTAAATCGCAAATAAAAACAAATAAATAATTGTTTAATAGGAAAGAACAAATAAGATTTAAAAAGAAAAATTAAAATAAACAAACTTTTTTTTAAACTAAAAATTAAAACAAATAAATATATTCTAAAGTAAAACTAAAAAATGTTGTTCAACAAGAAAAAACAAACAAATAATTTTTAAATAAAAATTCAAATAAAGATTATTTTTTATTGAACGAAATAAAACAAATATTGTTTAGGAAAAATTAATGCAAATATTTATAAGAAAAAATTAAAGCAAAAAATAATTTTTTAAATGAAAATAAAAATTTTGTTTAACAAAAGAAACAAAAAAACTTTCAACAAAAATAAATACAAGAGAAAAAATGTTTAACAGGAAAGAACGGACAAATATTGTGTTTTGAACATAAATTAAATAAACAATTATTTTTTTATGAAAAACAAAAATTTTTGTTTAACAAGAAAGAACTGACAAATATTCCTTTTAACAAAAATAAAAAATCTTGTTTAAAAAGAAAGAATAAAAAAATATTATTTTAAATAAAAATTCAAACAAAATATATTTTTTTCCATAAACAATTAAGAACAAACAAATATTTTTTTTAACAAAACTAAATAATTTTGTTTGACAAGAAATAATAAAAAAATATTTTTTAAAATAAAAATTCAAACAAAAAATATTTTTCAATAAAAAAATTAAGGCAAACAAATATTTTTTGAACAAAAATGAAAAATTTTGTTTAACAAAAAGGAGGAATTTGTTAAACAATAATATAACCAATAAGAAAAATTGTTTAACAGAAAAAAAACCAATATTATTTAAAACAAATAGCAAACAAATATTTTTTTAATTAAAAAATTTAAAACAAAAGAATATTACTTTAAACGAAAATAAAAAATTTTGTTTAACAAAAGAAAAAAAAAATTATTTAAAAATAATATATAACAATAGTTTTGTTTCGTTAAAAAAATATTTATTTGTTTTCATTTTTGTTTAAAAAAATTGTTTATTTTTACTTTTGTTGAAAAAAAATATTTTTTTTATTATTAATTAAATTTTTTTTTGTTTTTATGTCTGTTTAAAAAATATTTGTTCTTTTTTTTGTTTAAAAATATTTATTTCTCTTTAAAAATAATAACTGTTGTCTAAAAATATTTAGTTCTCTTTAAAAATAATTATTTTTGTCTAAAAATATTTAGTTCTCTTTAAAAATAATTATTTTTGTCTAAAAATATTTATTTCTCTTAAAAAATAATTATTTTTGTCTAAAAATATTTATTTCTCTTAAAAAATAATTATTTTTGTCTAAAAATATTTATTGTTGTTTTTAAAAAAATCATTTTTTTTTTATTTTTTCGAAAAATAATATTTGCACCTCAATTTTTTTTATACACTTTTATTTTCAAATTAATAAATATTTTTATTGTCGGTTATTATTTTTATATTCAATTTTTTTGATTTTAAATTAAAATAAAAAAAAAGAAAAAAGAAAATTTCTGTGGATTAATTATCTAATTAGTTGTGTGTTTTATTTTTTTTTATGACTAATAGAGCGCGAGCTCACGAGAAATGAGAGAGATGGAAAATGTCACGAAATAAAGTTGAAAGGATCAAGGTCGTTATCGGCTTTTGATTAGTGAAATTTAATTGCGCGCGTTGCGTGTGCTCGGATTCAATTAAGAGCATTAAACGCGACATCTGTGCAAACATTGCAGATACGACAACAACACATACACACAAACCTACACTGATGGTTAATTACGATCAAAATAAAAGAAAACAAAAATTTTTCACGTCAAAATTCATACGTTTTTTTTTGATTTTTTATTTATTGCTTTTCAATTTTCAAATTTTATTCCATTTCAATATTATTTTTTTTCAGCAATTCCTCGAGTAATTGTTAGAAATCGAAAACAAGCAGAGATACAAAAAATTAAAAATAAAAGAAAAAAAAAAGAAAGTTATTAAGTAACTTTTATAGGGGGAATTACTCTTATCGAGGTTCGAGTGTAAAATAGAGTAAAAGTTAAAGTTTTAGATATACTGCAGCTAAGATTATCGAGAAAATTATTGTTTGATAGGAAAATAAAAAAATTAGCGAGTTTCCACTGCATCGAAGTTCGACTGTAATACAATGAACTTATTGAGGTTTTACTGTTAAGTAGAAAAAGTATTGCAAGTTGTACGTTACGATGAGTAATTATAATGTGACAGTAAGATACAGAAAGTAGCGAGTTTCCACTAAATCGAAGTTCGACTGTAAAACAAAGAACTTATCGAGGTTCTACTGTAAAGTAAAAAAAAAACTATTGAAAGTTGTACGTAACGATGAGTAATTATAATGTGACAGTAAAATACAAAAGTTAGTGAGTTTTCACTATATTGAGGTTTGACTGTAATATAAAGAATTCTCGAAACTCAATGTAAAATACAGTAGAATCTTATTTATACTGATTTTAGAGCGTTTAAAGTAAAAATAAAAAATCAACACAGTTATGACTGTAAAATATATAATTTTTCAAGCTCCACTGTATCGAGATTTGACTGTAAAATAAATATTTTTCAAGGTTCGACTCTATCGAGATTTGAGTGTAAAATAAATGTTTTTCAAGGTTCTACTCTGTCGAGGTTTGACAATAAAATAGATATTTTCTATCGTTCCACTCTATCGAGGTTCGACTGTAAAATAAATATTTATTCTTATTATTAATATTATTATTATTTCACAATATTTCACACTTTGTTTATATTAAGTCAGAGAAAAAATGTTCTTCCAACTCCTCACGTACACACATTTTTTATTTGAAATATATTTTTTTTTTTGAGGGCGCAGAGAGCGGTAAAAGATGAAATATTCATGAAATATAATATCCTCTTTTTGATGCGCATTGTCTCACTCACAAAAGGATGCAGACAAGCATTGCTGATGCACTTATGTGCATAGTTAAATTCTCTATCCATCTCTCTCACTCTCTCTCTCTTTTTTTTTCTTTTTTCGTATAATATAATCCCACCGACAGAGGATAGTAAATCTTGTTCGCGCCAGCGATTATGTCAATTATAGAAGGAAGCGAACAAAATTTTTAAACATAATATAACAATTATCTAATAATATTCCACAATTATTTGTCATAAAGGAAAAACAGGAATTTTTTTTTCCAATATGAAAAGAAAACAATTTTAATTCTTCGAGAGTAAAATAATAATTTATCAATTTTTTTTTCTTTGTATATGAAAATTCAATTTTTTAAAAAATTTTTTCAATAAATTTCTAAGTGAGAATTCAATTTATTTTCATAAATAATGAAATTCATCGAAGAATTTCAATTATTTTTAATATTATTTTAAATTGATTATTTAAAAAATTCAATTATTTTCAAAAATAAAATTTTCCATAAGAATTCAATTATTTAAAATAAAATTTTCGTAATATTTATTATATTTCGAAAAAATTATTTATTTAGAATAATGTTTATAAAATTCTTATGAAGAATTCAATTATTTTTAAAAACAATAAAATTTTTTATAGAAATTCAATTTTTTTTAAACATTTTAATAAAATTTTTCAAAATAATTCAATTATTTTCATAAATAATCAAAATTCTTCTCAAGAATTCAATTATTTTCGTAAAATAATGAAATTCTTCTCAAGAATTCAATTATTTTCGAAAATTTTAATAAAATTCTTTGCAACTATTCAATTATTTTTTTAGTTTTTAATAAAATTCATCGCAGGATTTCAATTATTTTTAATACAATTGTACAGGAATTGCTCAAAAAATGTAATTATTCTTAAAAAATTTAATTTCAATTCTTCGAAAAAATCAATTATTTAAAAAAACGTTTATTTCAAATTCTTTGGAAGAATTCAATTATTGACAAAAATATTAAAATTTTTCACAGAAATTCAATTATTTTAATAAAATTGTTCGAAATAATTTAATTATTTTAAATACAATTTTAATTATTTTTTTTTAAAAATAATTCAATTATTCTTTTCGATTTTAATAAAATTCTTCCTTAGAATTCAATTATTTACACAAATAATTTTTCGAAAGAATTCAATTATTAAAGGGAAATAAAAATATTATTCCCAAAAATTCAATTATTTTGAGGCATTTTAATAAAATTCTTTGCAAAATTTAATTATTTTTAAAAGTAATAGATTTTTTCTTGAAAATTCAATTATTTTAAAAAATTGTAATAAAATTGTTGACAAGAATTTAATTTTTTTCAAAAATAACAAAATTTTTCACAGAAATTTAATTCTATTTAAACATTTTAATAAAATTTTTCGCAATAATTCAATTATTTTAATAAATAATAAAATACTTCTTAGGAATATTCAATTATTTTTAAAAATTTTAATAAAATTTATTGCTATTATTCAATTACTTTTATAAATAATAAAATTCATCGCAGGATTTAAATTATTTTTAATACAATTTTACAAGAATTGTTAAAAAAATGTAATTATTCTGAAAAAATTTAATTTCAATTCTTCGAAAAAATCAATTATTTAAAAAAACTTTTTTAAAAATTCTTTTGAAGAATTTAATTATTTACAAAAATATTTTAATTTTTCACAAGAATTCAATTATTTTCTAGTATTTTAATAAAATTTTTCGAAAAAAACAATTATTTTAAATACAATTTTAATTAAATTTTTTTTGAAATAATTCAATTATTCTTTTCGATTTTAATTAAATTCTTCCGAAGAATTCAATTTTTTACATAAATAATTCTTCGAAAGAATTCAATTTTGTCGATAAATAACAAAATTATTCTCGAAAATTCAATTATTTTGAGGCATTTTAATAAAATTATTCGCGAAATTAAATCATTTTGATAAATAACAATATTCATTACAAGAATTTCAATTATTTTTAAAAGCATTAAATTTTTTTTTATGGAAATTCAATTGCTCTAAAAAGTTTTAATAATATCGTTCGCAAGAATTCAATTATTTTTATAAATAATAAAATGCTTTTTAGGAATTCAATTATTTTCAAAAAAAAATTTAATAAAATACCTCACAGACATTCAATTATTCCCAAAAATTTTAATAAAGAATTCTTTGTAAAATTTAATTATATTTTTAAAAACTTTTCCCAATTCAATGATTTTCAATATCTACTATTTTCATAAAATTTCCAAACAGAATACAATTATTCAAAAAAATTTTTTTTTTAATCCTGGGTAAGAATTCAATTTTTTTATTAGTATTAAAAATTTCTCAGGAATTCAATTATTTAAATTAGATAATTTACATAAAATTAGTCGAAAGAAATCAATTATTTAAAAATCTTTATAAAATTTTTCGCAAGAATTAAATTAAATTAAATTAAAATTAAATTAAATAATTTTTATAAATATTAAAATTCTTTGATGAATAATAAAATTCGTTGCAGGAATTTAATTATTTATTAGCATTAGGATAATAAAGAAGTAAATATTTTTGATGAAAATTAAGAAAAAGTCGGGAAAATAAAATATAGAATGAAATTTTTGTCAGTTTTGCGAAGTGTCTAAAACGAGATGTTTTGGTGGTCAAGTTTAATTCTTCAATAGCTACTTTTTTACTACTTTTTTTAGTTTGAAAGCTACTTTTTGCTACTTTGTTAATATTAATTATCGAGTGCGAAGTCTGTGTATATATTAATTTTTTCCTTATAATATCGTAATGTATATTAATTTGTATATTATACTGCATATTTTATTGGTTTAGTTTTTATATTGTACTATGTATTATTTTTTATATTGTATAATTTTTTTGTATAATTTTTTTGTATAATTGTTTTGTATATTTTTGTATATTTTTGTATATTTTTGTATATATTTTTGTATATCATACTGTATTTATTATATATCGTACATTATATTTTATTCTATACATTGAATATTATAGCGTATGTTATAAATGAAACATACATTATGTAAATTATAAATCACTAAAACCGGTCAAATATTGTATTATTGGAATAATTGGACAAAAATAAAAAGAAAAAGAAAAAAAAATAGGCAAATAAATTATGTACAGTATGAAGCATTATAAAATTAAAAATTAATACAGAAAATGGTGAATGACGATTGTTGTCAGTGGTCTCAGTGCAATGTCAATGTATAAACTATAAACAAGTTCCCTTTTGAATAAATCAATCAATAGTAGAATTGGAATAATTTGTACATACATATATATAGCCCCTAATGGCAAGTTTTGAAATATTGAGGAGAGCCCGAACATGTGACGGATATGCTAAGAGATGCCTTTTATTTTATTAATAGAGATGGCTCAGTCGGCACGTAATGCGCATGTATATTTATGTCAGTACCTACGTACTTATTCATTCTCTTCGATGACTTGCTATCCGTTCTGACTATTCATATATACATATAGGTATATATATATATGTATATATATGCTATATATACAAAATATATTTAGTATATTATATCTATATACATATATCGAAATATATCGAAATATATATATATATATATATATATATATATATATATATATATATATATATATATATATATATATATATATATATATATATATATATATATATATATATATATATATATATATATATATATATATATATATATATATATATATATATATATATATATATATATATATATATATATATATATATATATATATATATTTGCCTCTGCGAGAGATCGATGCAGTGTCACCTTTTGCGCTTAACGATAATCCAATTTGTATTCACCACAAACAACTCTTAATGCAATTAAATTAATTTTGTTCCTCAATATATATACACACACACGTGTACAATAAACCCTCGATAATCGGTACTCTAATCCTAATTTCTTTTTTTCCCCTTTTTTTCATTTCTTTGAAAGAAGTTAATCATTGGAAATTGAACTAGTTTTGTTGAATTAAAATAAATTGAATTAAAATGAAAGAAAATGAATAGTACAGTGAAACCTCTATATTAGTGAGACAAGTTAACCTTCGATAATCGATTACTTTAATCATAATCATAATTTTCCCCTTTTTTTCATTTCTTTGAAAGAAATAATCATTGAACATTGAATTAGTGTTTTTGACCTAAAATAAATTGAATTTAAATAAAAGAAAATTAATAATACAGTGAAACCTCTGAAACCTTCGATAATCGGTACATTAATTATAATCATAATTTCCCCCTTTTTTATTTCTTTAAAAGAAATAATCATTCAAAATTGAACTAGTCTTTTTGAACTAAAATAAATTGAATTTAAATAAAAGAAAAAGAATAATACAGTAAAAACCTCTATTAATGAGACAGGTAAACTCTCTATAATCGGTACTCTAATCATAATTTTTGTTTCCTTACTTTACATTTCTTTGAAAGAAATAATCATTGAAAATTGAACTATATAGTTTTCTTGAACTAAAATAAATTGTATTAAAAAGAAAGAAAAGGAATAATACAGTAAAACCTCTATTAGTGAGACAGGTAATGAGTAAAACAGTAGTTTTCAAATATAGAAAAATTTAAATTAAACTATTGAAAATTGAAACTAAAGTGATAAAAAATTACTGACTAAAAACCAATGAAAAAAATTATTAAAATACAAAAATATTAATATTAAGAATCATAAGAAGTGATACAGTAAAACCTCTCGTAATGCGACTCGAAAAATTATTCGCTAAGATTGTAAAATAACCTAAAATTGCATGAAAAGCAAACTATTCTTCGCTTTCCTACCAAAAAAGAGACTAAAATATTTAAAAGAATAATAATTAAGTGCTTTACAGTAAAACCTCTCGAATTGAGACAAAAGAACATCATTCGTCGAGATTGTAAAATTACCTTTAATTGCATAACTAGCAAACTATTCTCAGTTTCAAACCAAACATTCAATAGAATATTAATATGAAGAAAAATAAAGAGTGATGCAGTAAAACCTCTCGAAATGAGACAGGGAAAAATTACTTCTTAAAATTGTAAAATTACCTTAAGTTGCATAACGAGCAATGTATTCTTAGTTTCATACGAAAAATACGTTAAAATATTAAATATAAGAATTCTAAAAGCACTATACAGTAAAACCTCTCGAATTGAGACAAGCAAAACACTCGCCAAGACTGTAAAATTACCTTTAATTGCAAAAATTATCAAAATACTTCCAGTTTTATATGAAAAATACACAAAAATATAAATATTAAGAATAATAAAAAGTGTTACAGTAAAACCTCTCGTAATGGGACTCGAAAAAATTACTCTAAGATTGTAAAATTACCTTAAATTGCATAATCAGCAAACTATTACTAGTTTCGTACCAAAAAAAGAGGCTAAAATATTAGAAAGAATAATATTAAAAGCGCTATGCAGTAAAACCTCTAGAATTGAGACAAACGGAAAACACTTTCCAAGACTGTAAAATTACTTTCAATTGCAAAAATTATCAAAATACTTCCAGTTTTATATGAAAAATACATAAAAATATAAATAGTAGGAATAATAAAAAGTGAAATAATAAAAATCTCTCGTAATGGGACTCGAAAAATTATTCCCTAAGATTGTAAAATTACCTTTAATTGCATAACTACGCAGACTATTTTTAGTTTCATACCAAAAATTCACTAGAATATTAATATCAAGAATAAAAAAAGTGATACAGTAAAACCTCTCATAAGGGAACTCGGAAAAATTATTCCCCGAGATTGTAAAATTACCTTAAATTGTATAACTAACAAACTATTCTTCGTTTCATACGAAAATACACATTAAAAAGAATAATATTAAAAGCGCTACAGTGAAACCTCTCGAAGTGAGACAAGCGAAAAACACTCACCAAGATTGTCAAATTACTATTAATTGCAAAAATTATAAAAATACTACCAGTTTTATATGAAAAACACCCAAAAATATAAATATCAAGAGTAATAAAAAGTGATACAGTAAAACCTCTTGTAATGGGTCTCGAAAAATAACTCTAATATTGTAAAATTACTTTAAATTGCATAACGAGCAAAATGGTCCTAGTTTCATATGAAAAATACAGTAAAATATTAAAAAGAAAAATATTAAAAAGGTTACAGTAAAACCTCTCGAAGTGAGACAAGAAAAAAACACTCACCAAGATTGTAAAATGCCCTTTAATTGCAAAATTTATAAAATATTTCCAGTTTCATACCAAAAATTCACTAGAATATTAATGAAATTTTACTTTTACAGTAAAACCTCTCATATTGAGACAGGGTGTAAACTGCCGAATTTTGGGGAGACGATTAGGTACAAAATTAGATACAAAACATTATTACAAAATAACGACTATTATTATATTGTAAGAATATTATTAATATTAATAAAGAGAATAGAAAAACAGTAAGACCTGTAAAAATATTATCGAGGTTCGACTGTACTTAAAATTTCGGGGTGTTATTTCATTTTAATTTCGGTGTTCCTCTTCCAATCGCAATAGACTTGCAAAGAAGTAGAAAAATAAGGAATAAGTACAAAAAAAAAGAAACAAAATAATTTTTCCCTCTTCTCTATAATCGAGGTTCGACTGTATTTCGAAAAAGAAAATTACCCCTCTCTCTAAAAAATAAAAAACAATTACCTGGCACAGAATAAGGAACGGTTTGTGATTGTGGTGCCCAGTAAGCTTGACTTATTGCTGGATATTGACTCGCCGCTGATGCACCTAAAATGTGTCTTTTACTTTTCATCGCCATTATTATTTGACCTTTTTTTCCCCGCACTTCACACTTTTGACACTAATTTTTCTCCCCTACTTACACTATTATTATTTTTTTCGTGACACTATTTGGCAACAAAAGAAAATTTTCTTTAAACACTTTTTTTTTTACACAAAATCGTTGTTTCTTCGGTTAAAATAATTTTTCTATTAAATTATTATATAGTTTTTCTTTTCTTGTTTAGAGAAAAGAACACGAATACGAAACCACTTCACTTGAAATAATTATTTTCTTACGCAATTTCACCTGCAACTGCGATAATGCTGACAATGGACACGATATTCCTTATCGACACGTTGACAACGTTCGAAAATCCAAGTCATTACGTAAAAATTGTTGGAAAAAAAAGAATTTTTCTTTTATGTATTCTTCTTTTCATGTGGAATGAGAAAAAAAAAATTTTTTTTAAATTTTTTTTTGAAAAATACTTATTTGTTTTCTTTGGATTCAAAAAAATTGTTTCTTCTGTACAATGACTTTTTTTTTTTTTTCCCTTGTTATTTTTTTGCTTTTTGTTGTTATTTTTTGTCTTTTTGTTGTTATGTTTCACTATTTACTCGATTTTCTTGTTGTGTTGTTGTTATTTTTTTGCTGCTGTGTTTTTTCGTTGCGTTTTTGTTGTTTTATTGTTGCCTTGTTATTTTTTGTTGTCTTGATGTTATTTTTGCTGTTTTGTTGTTTTTTGTTGCCTTATTATTTTTTCTCGTCTTGTTATTATTTTTGCTAATTTTCTTTTTTGTTGCCTTGTTATTTTTGTTGTTACTCTTCGTTATTTTCTTGATCTTTTGTTGTTATTTTTGTCGTCTTATTTTTTATTCTTCGCTGTTTTGTCGCTTTTTTGTTTTCTTGCTGGTATTTTTTTGTCCTTTTGTTGTTATTTTTCGTTATTTTCTCGATTTTTTGTTGTCTTCTTGTTATTTTTTGTCGTCTTTTTTTTATAGACTCCTAGTTATTTTTTGTTGCTTTTTTCCTGCCTTGTTATTATTTTCTGCTTTGTTGTCTTTTTGTTGCCTTGTTATTCTTTTGTCGTTCCAATGTTATTTTTTGTCCATTTGTTGTTATTTTTGTCTTTTTTTGTTATTTTCTAGTTCTTTTTATCCTTTTGTTGTTATTTTTGGATATTTTCTCGATTTTTTGTCCTTTTGTTGTTATTTTTCGTTATTTTCTTGATTTTTTGACCTTTTGTTGTTATTTTTTGTTATTTTCTCGATTTTTTGTCCTTTTGTTGTTATTTTTCGTTATTTTCTCGATTTTTCGTCCTTTTGTTGTTATTTTTTGGATAGTTTGTTGTTATTTTTGACAATTTTGTTGTTATCTTCAGATATTTTCCTGTTATTTTCGTCTATTTCCTTGTTATTTATCGATCATCATTTTTTACAGTCATTATAAAGGAAAAATTTATGCGAAAATAATTTTTTCCTTGACATTGCTTCACAGCACATGTACAACACTTAACGGATGGTGAGCACAACAAAAATTGACTCTAGATTTTTTTGAAACTTTCAGTAATGTTTTCTTGACACTTGGCAGTGAATTTTTATCCAAACTGGAATTATTTTGGTGATAATTAAAAATTGATTATAGCAGACCGAAGAAAAGCACTAACGTTGCAAATTTTCTTGTTATGTTTTGGTCACTTTTTTCTTTTTCTCTGTCAAAATTTTTCCAAGAAAAAAAGAAACACACACTATTCACAATATAACACTATTGCTTCTGAATTTTGTTTTGGAAAAATTTCCCACTTTTCACTATTTTTTTTTTGTTTTTTTTGTAATATTTATGCACAAATTGTTGTTGTTCGGGGATCCAAAAAGTGGGCGGTGTTGTTTTTTCCTTTTTGGGGAGAAAAATAATTGTTTTTTTTAGTAAAAAAAAATTGTTTTTGTAAAAAAATTGTTTTTTTAGGGGACAAAAATTGTTTCTTGAATACAAAAATTGTTGTCTGAATGAACAAAAATTATTTGGTTAGAAAAATTGTTTGTTTGGTTCCAAAATATTTTTTTGAGTTCACCCTTTTTTTTCCTAAAAATTTGTTTCCAATCCTTATTTTCTTTAATAGAAAAAATTTGTTGTTCTCAAAATTATTGTCTTTGCTTTTTTGTTGGCAACACAAAAATTATTATTGCCTTTTTTCCACAAAAAAATTGTCTTTCAAAAAACCGTTTTTTCCCGATAAAAATTACTTTTTGTTTTTACAGAAATAAAAATGCATTTTTTGTCGAAAATAAAATATTTTTTCGTAAAATTCTTTTTCGAACCAAAATTATTGCTTTCGTATAATAAAATTATTTTTCAAAAAAAAAATATTTTCGAAACCAAATTTAATCAAATTTTCCTTTAAAAAGGAAGATTACTTTTTTGGAACCAAATTTCTTTTCTCTTAAATAAAATTTACTTTTCTAGAAAAAAAAAATTCGTTTCGTTACCAAAAGTATTTTTCTTCAACAGAACTATTGTTTTTTTTTCGAAAAAAAAAATTATTTTCCTTTTTCTTTCTTTCTAAATAAAAAAACTTTTTACTTGTAAAAAACGTGTACGTATAAAAAAAACTTGTTTTTCCTTTTTTTTTCTCAAATACAAATTAAAATTGTTTTTTTTTTGAATAGGAAAAAAAGGGGGAAATGTAATAAGAAACACTGCGAGAAGAAGGAAGAAACGCGAACCAAGTCGATAGAAAGACGTTCGTCGCTCGACACTCAACAAGTGAGCACCGGCACTCGACCGCTCGATTCTTCCTCCTCCTCCTTCTCTTCCTCTTCCTCTTCTTCTCTCGCAATTCCCCCCCTCGTCCATGAGGTCACTCTGACTCTGTTTTACTCGTCGGCATTTCTTTCTCTCTATCCCCTCCCCTCGCCCCTCACTCTTTTTGCCTCTTCACCTAGAGGGATGAAGGGGGAGGGGAGGGGAAAATTGCGCCCCACGCGGACTTAGTCGCATGGAAAACAGCTGATCCGTAGAGCGTGAGAGAGAGACGAGCGAGGGAGGGGGGTGTGGAAAGAAGATGAAGAGACAGAAGTGGGGAGGGGGGCGCGCGCACGTGACTCACAATTTTTGAATATATTTTCTCTCTCTCTCTCTCTCTCTCTCTCTCTCTGTCTCTTTATAGAATAAACAGAAATGCGAATAGTTTTAACTCTCTTTCTCAACAGAAATTCAAATAGTTTTCTCTCTTTCTTAACAGAAATGCAAATCGTTTTCTCTCTTATTATGTTTAGTGTTAGAAAGAGAGAACGATTTGCAAATTGTTTTCTCTCTCTCATATTATTTTTAGTTTTATTAATAAAAAAAAGAGGGAGAGAACAATTTGCAAATTATTTTTGGTGTTATTAAAAAAAAAAAAAAAAAAAAAAAAGAGAGAACAATTTGCAAATCGATTTCTCTCTCTTATTATGTTTAGTGTTCGCAAAAAAAAGAGAGAGAACGATTTATTTTTAAATAAATAATTGTAATTAAAATAAATAAAATTTTTAGTAAAAAAAACGCTAAAAAAATTTACTGTGAGCAAGAGTGAGAGAGAACGATTCGCAGTTCTGTTGATATTTTTTTTTTCTCTTCGTCTTCTTATTCACTGATTTAATCGGAAGAGAACGACTTTTTTTTATTTTATTTTTTTTTCTTGTATTTTTATTGCATAAGATTGAGTAAGAGAGAGAAAGAGAGAGATGAGAATCCGGACATTTGCCAAAAAAACGATTTCCATTCATTATTTGGAGTTTGTTGGTCGCGTGCGATTTGGATGAAATAATTTAATTTATACACGATGACAAGCGGGTGAATGACTTTTAATTGACGCGGAATGACCTTTTTTTGGGATTTTTATTTCTTACTCACTAACTCCCCTCCTTTATATTCTCTCTTCGCCCCTTCATTTCCAAATTATTTATTTGTTATTTTTCTTTTTTATTTCTACACTTGGGCACAAATAATTTTTTATTCAATTTTTTTTCTTTTGCACAAATAAATTAATGACAATTTTTTTTTTGTATAAATGAATAAATTACAATTTTTTTTGCATTAATAAATGAATTACAATTTTTTTTGAATATAAATTAAAAATATTTAAATAAATAAAAATAAGTTTGCTTTTTATAATAATAATAATAATAATAATAATAATAATAATAATAATAATAATAATAATAATAATAATAATAATAATAATAATAATAATAATAATAATAATAATAAAAAATAAACAAATAATAATTTTACAAATAAATAACAATAAATGAATAAACAAATAGTAATAATAATATATTTATTAACAATATTGATTAATGTTTAAAACTTTTAATTTCTTTTTAATCATTTATTTTATTATTTATTCATAATAATAATTAATTTCTCTTAGATAAAAAAATAAATGAATATTAATAATAATAATTATTTAGGAACTTATTTTTTCTAAATAAATAAATTAATTTTTCCATTTCAATAAATAAAATAAATGATAATAATAAATAAATAAACAAATAGTAATAATAATTTATTTAGTAATATATTTAGTTATTTCTTTATAAATAATTTGTTTATTATTATATTTTGAAACTTAAGTATTTTCACATTTATTTGCTGGTAATTTATTTATTAATAAAATTGTTATGTTTGTAAGACAGTGTATTGTTTAAATAATTAAATTCAAATTAATAATAATAAATAATAATAATAATAAATATTTCTTGTAAATAAAATAATAAATAAAAGAAATAATTATTAGTATTTAGTATTTATTATTAACAATGAATTAGAATTGTTGTCCACAAAAATAATTTATTATAAACTATTATTATAAATTATTAAGGTGAAAGAAGTTAACAATTGTTTATATAATATAATATATAATTGTTTAAAAAATTGTTAAATAAATTTATTTAACAATTTATTTAACAATTTATTTAATAATAATAATAATAATAAAAATAATAATAATAATAATAATAATAATAATAATAATAATAATAATAATAATAATAATAATAATAATAGTAATAATAATGATAGTAATAAGAATAATAACAATAATAATGGTAATAATAATAATAATAATAATAATAATAATAATAATAATAATAAAAATAACAATAATAAATATAAAGAAATAAATAGAAAAAAAATTAACGGGATTCGATCGTAGAAAGCAATATTCAACATCAAACAGCTTTTCCTCTTGGCTATTACGTATCTTACAATAAAAACATTTTTTTATACTTTTTGTAATAATATTTATTATAAATTATTATTTTAATTGAAAGAAATGAATTTAATTGTTAACTTCTTTCACCTTTAATATTATTTTAATTGTTACTATGAAATATTGTTAATAATAAATATTGTTTTGTTGAAAAAAAATTTACTATTAACTATACTTAGCAGTAAATAATAATAATAATTAATTATTACTTTTACAATAATTATAGTCGAAAATAATTACAGTAAAAATTAATTTTTTGTCATTATTGTAAAATGATATTGTAATATAATTTTTTTTCCAAGAAAAATTTCAAATACTTTATTTATTCTCAATTTTCTTTCTGTGTGTCGAAGAAAACAAAACAAGAGATGAATGGAGAGTAAATTAAAGGGAAAAACAATAAAACGACGATTTCTTTCGTGGAATTTGAAAATTTATACTTATGAAATCAGCGCGAGACGCATAATAAATGGCATAATTTAAAAGTGTGTTGGTGAAAAAAATTGTCTTTTCCATGGAAGATAAAATATAAATATTCTAATATTTAATTGTAATTTATATTTATTTTCTTTATATGTAGAAAATTATTATTATTATTTATCGTATTTTTCTCTCTCTCTTGAAAATTGAGATAAGATTTTTAGTTTTTGTTTCATCATCGTACCTCGCTGAAAATTTCATGAAACATATTAAAATTATATTTAAAGAACAATGGTCCCAGTGTTGTGAACACGTGAATATGTGGAAAAAATTTCATTGCTTTTTAAATATATTTTAATAATATTTTTAGTGGGACCTAATTATTATTAATAGTGGGTTATTTTGTAATTTATAAGCTTTTTTTATTTTCTTTTTTTTCATTTTATTTTTAATTATTTAATTTTGGTTTATAATTGTTTTACCAATTTTTAAGTAAAATAATTAATTACTATTTTTTAAAAAAATATAAAAATAAATTTTTTTTCTTCCACTTTCTTTTGCATTTTTTTTTTGTTTTGTTATTTTGGAAACTTGACGCAATCGATTATCTGAAGCAAATAATGTATCGAATGCAAAAGATTTGTTTGTAATCACAAAATATTATACATATTATTTTGCCTGTTCATTGCTTTTTTTTAAATTGGAAATTATATTTTGAAAAATGTTTAACTAATCCCCTCCCCCCAAAAAAACCAAAAAAAAAAATACTTTTTTCATTAATTACAATAGAACAAAAATTTTTACAAAAAAAAAAAATATAAACAAAAAAAAATTCTTTTTTCATAAATCACAATAAAATGAAAATTTTTACTAAATAAAAACAAAAATAGAAACAAACGAAAATTTATTTTTTTTCTATTAATTACAATAGAATGAAAATTTTTACCCAAAAATAAAATAAAAATATAAACAAAAAATTTATTTTTTTATTAATTACAATAGAATAAAAATTTGTACCCAAAAAGAATAAAAATAAAAAAAAATAAAAAAAAATAATAATAAATATAACAAATAATAACAATATATTATAATATTTTTTATAAAAATATAAATAAAAAAAATTCTTTTTTCATTAATTACAACAAAAAGAAAATTTTTACAAAAAAAAAAATTATAAAAATAGAAAAATATTCCCATAACCGAAAAGAGAAATTCATTTCTCAAACTAAAAGGAAGTACACACTAGTAACACGTTAATGAAGTCATTAAAAAAATAAATCCCACAGAGACACATTAGAGTCTAAACTCTAAAAACAAAAAAACAAAAAAAAATCGGGAGAATTTTCATTTCTTTTTTGGTTTCTTTTTTTAAAGTCAAATCTAAATTGAATGTGTTGAAATTTTGTAGAGGTCAAGGGGTCATCGGTGCCATCGATGTTTTAATGGATTATTCGCAGGCGGTCATTGAAAACGATGCATTATTTATAGGCACACACACACAACATTCAATTCAAGTTTTAAACATTAAAGCGTGTTATCAGTTTAGAAACTTCGGCGAATTCTGCTTCTTTGTTTTATATTTCTTCGATCGTATGTGTATAGGTGTAGACATATAAATAGTCAAATAAACATTTCAGAACGAAATCTAATCAAATTTCTTATTAGGATTCAATTTCATTCGAGAGGTTTATATTTATATAAATAAAATTGGATTCTGAGTAAATGAAAGCAAAGGGAATTTTGTAGCAAAAATAAAATTGTACTACAAATATTGAAAATGCTGTGAAAAGTAGAGGGAAAAAAATAGTACTACAATTGCAAAAAGTACTACAAATTAGACAAAGAATGAGTACTGTAAATACTGTATCAGTACTGAGAATAATTTAATAGTACTGAAATAATATAACAGTACTGAAAATACTAAAACTGTACTGAATATACTTTATCAGTACTGAAAATACTATATCAGTACTGAAAGTACTATAACTGTACTGAAAATACTTTGACAAGACTAACAGTACTATATCAGTACTGAAAATAATGTAACAGTACTAAAAATACTATATCAGTATTGAAAGTACTATAATTATAATGAAAATAATTTAACATTACAAAAAATAATATATCAATACTACAAGTACTCTAACAATACTGAAAAAAACTACAAATACTTTAACAGTACTGAAAGTACTAAAATAAATACTGAAAATACTATAATGTATACTGAAAAATAGTAAAACAGTATTACATAAGTATATCCGTACTGAAAATAATTTAACATTACTAAAAATAATATATTTGTATTAAAAGTATTATATCTGTACTAAAAATACTAAAATAAATACTGAAAATACTATAATAAATACTTAAAATACTAAAATAAATACTGAAAATGGTATAACAGTATTAAAAATAGTATATCAGTACTGAAAATAATTTAACATTACTGAAAATAATATTTCAGTACTGAAAGTACTGAAAGTACTGAAAATAATTTAACAGTACTAAAAATAATATATTAATACTACAAATACTCTAACAATACTAAAAAGACTATATAAATACTGAAAATACTTAAACAGTACTAAAAGTACTAAAATAAATACTGAAAATACTGTAATATATACTGAAAGCACTAAAATAAATATTGAAAATAGTGTAATATATACTGAAAATAGTAAAACAGTATTCAAATAGTATATCAGTACTGAAAATACTTTAACAGTACTGAAAATTCTATAACTATACTGAAAATAGTTTAATAGTACTGAAAGTACTATAAATATACTAAAAATACTTAAACATTACTGAAAATACTAAAATAAATACTGAAAATACTTTGTCAGTACTGAAAATGGTATAACAGTATGAAAAATAGTATATCAGTACGAAAAAATCTAACACTACTGAGAGTACTAAAAATATTATTGTACAACTGAAAGTACTATAATTGAGTTAAAAGAAATATAATGTAACTAAGAATAAAAACAGTACTAGAAATAGTTTAATTGTACTACAAGTACTACAGTACGATTGAATGTACTAAGTACTACAATAATATTCAAATTACTACAATTTTATTAAAAATACTGCAATAGTAAGAAAAGTACTATGATTTTATTCAAAGTACTACAAAATGTTATAAGCACAATCAGTCCAAAATTTCTACAAAAGAATTAATAAAAATAATTTATCAGTACTACAAATATAGTAATTCCACTATGAAGTTGTCATTCATGTACTAAAAATGTAGTATCAATAGTACACCTTTTAAGAAGGTACTAAATAGTAATATTTTCTGTACTATAAGTATCGAAGAGGTACTACAGCTAAGAATCCTATAACAGTACTGAAAATAGTACTGAAAAATAAATTTTTAATTTGTCATAATATAAAAGATCTACAATTATAGTTAATGTACTATAAGAGTGCAATGAGAGTACTATAGAAATTTTGTTTTTAGTACTGTAATACGTTTAGTACTAATAGTACTCAAGTTGTAAATACGATACTATAATAGTTGAATTTAAATAAAATTAAGTACTAAACAAGTACTACAATAGCGTTTTTAGAATGAAAATTCATGCTATAATAATACTTTTATTACTATGTCAGTACGATTGGACTATTCTATTAGTGAAGTACTGGTAGTACTATTATAGTACTTTTAATTAATAGTACCATTATAGTACTATTTATTAACAGTACTATTCATTTAACGTACTTTTTATAGTACTATTTATAGTACTATTTATAGTACTATAAATAGTACTATTTATAGTACTATAAATAGTACTATTTATAGTACTATAAATAGTACTATTTATAGTACTATAAATAGTACTATAAATAGTACTATAAAAAGTACTATTTATAGTAATGTTTGTAGAGAACTATTTGTAGTACTATTTATTGATAATTAACTGCAGTACTATTTACACAGAACTATTTGTAGTACTATTCATAGAGAACTATTTGTAGTACTATTTGTAGTAATATTTATAGAGAACTATTTGTCGTTATATTTGTAGAACTGTTTGTACGATTTGTATTTATAGTTCGATTTGTAGTACTTCAATATGATTTATAGTACCACTAATAGTACGATTTGTAGTACCACTTGTAGTACAATTTTTTTCCCATCAAAACTAACGACGATAATTTTTTTTCTCACTAACTTTTTTGTCAAAAATTTAATTCTCAGTCTCAATATAATTATTGAGAATTAAATTTTATTTTTTTTTTTTTTGCACAATACAATAGCGTTTGTTATACTTGAAAATAGAACTAGTGACCACCAGAGAATGGCACTTTAAGGGGGATTCGCGTATTCGCAGTCGAAACTGATCCGTGTCCCCGATTCTTTTGCTAAGAATAGAGAATGGAAAACAACGTCGAGGCTCAAAGTCGAGGCGTTTCCGCAAAGTCTTTCAAATAGTTATGTGGAACATTTTGGAATAATTGTGTTTTTGTGTTCGCGTGTGTTGACTACTAGTTGCTTTAGAGAGAAAAAGAGTGAGAGAGAAAGAGAGAGAAAGAAAGAGAGTGAGAGAGACTAATGTTCTTTGTGTCTTCTCAACAACTGACTTGTCACTATAAAACAAAATTTTCCCGACGCTCGTTAAGGCTTTTCATAATGAGACTCACTTTTTCTATTTTACTTGGCCCGCGCCTACAATCTACAAATATATTTCTACACGTCTATCATATCAACTTCTCAAAATAATCTCAACTCTCAGTCCGCTCCAGTTTCAAAAAAAAAAAAAAAAAAAAAATGTAAAAATTTCTTTCCATATTTTTCGGAATTTTATTCTTTTAATTTGTTTTAAAATTATTTTTCGTATAATTGTAAAAAAAAATATTGTTATTCAATACTATTATTTTTATTTCTATTAATATTAATATTACTTAGTACTAAAAATTACAAATACTGTTTTTTTATTATTACTATTTTTTTTATTACAATTTTTATTATTATTATTTTTATTATTACTATAGTAAAAAGTTGTTATTTTTGTCTAAGAATAGTAGAAGTCGATTCGTAGTGAAAAAATAAAACGAAAATGTTTTTACACTTTTTTTAAAGAACTAATATTTTTTGATTTACAGCGATTTTAATGTCGAAACGCCGAACGGCCTTGTAGCCAAGGAGTGGGGGCAAGAGAATCTATACGCGTTGCGCGCCGCCGAACCTCGTCCTTTAGACTTTAAAACGTTCTATCTCCTAAACGATTAAACCTAGAAAATTTCTGTAAAGAACTTTTATTTTCTATTTTTCACTAGAAATCATGTCTCGCTAATTTTTTCCTTCTTAGAATTAATTAAATTTCAATTGTTTACAGAAAAATGTGGAAATTTATTATTTATACTGTTTGTTTCTTGTACGTTCATGGGGGGCGTCAAAAATTCAGTTCATATAAACCTTACATCAACTCAATTTTCTTGTACTATAGACGCAACAGTGTGCAAATATTTGGCAACGCTCCAGTCAACCAGTCTATTCATTTTATTTTATTTGCAAAAGACTACATCTGCTCTGCTCTTGTAACAACTCGCATGTTGCGACAGAGGAAAAAAAAGAAGAAAAGAAAACGATCACTTCATTTATACTATTCGGTTAAATTAAATTATTATTTTATTTATTTATTATCAATATTAAATAAATAAATAAATTATAATTGTGTAATAATTACAATAATTAATAAACAAATAATTTTTAATATTAATACTATTTTTTTTGTATCACCACCTCTTCTTTTTTGTCCCCTTCCTTCCCCCTCTCTAATTTGTTTTTAATTACAAAAAAATTTAATTTATTAAATTTTTTTTTATTAATTTTTATTTATTAAATTATTTTACATTTAATATTCCTTTTTATTTTACCAGTTTATTTTTATTATTTTTGTATTTTTTATAACAATTTTTCGATTCGTATTATATAATTATAACACATGAATTTTAAAAATTAAAAAAATTATTATGGATTTCGAATCGTTATTAAAAACTCAGACGAAAATGTTTTTATACATTTTTCGAGACTTGGATTGCTTTCGATTTAAAGGAATTTGAATGCGAGGGACCGAACGGCACGCGGAGCGGTGGAGGGGATGAGGGCGCCACGCGACCGAGTCAGAAGAACGCCGCGCCGAACATTTCGCGAAACTATAAATCGTTTTATCTCGAAATAGAAAACTGCTGGAAAATTTTTGTAAAGAACTTTTATTCTCATTTTTTCCCCGCCAATCCAATAGAATATTTTTTATTTTTTTCCACAAAGATTATTAGCCAGAAAATTCAATTTTTTTGTCCGAAAGTTTAATTTTTGAACTATTTTGTTTTTAAAAAAGCAATAAAATATAAATATAATTTTTTGTGGAGCAAATTGCAAAAGAAGAACAACATTTTTTCTTGAAAATACAAAAAATGGAAATACAAACTTTTTTTTCACCGAATTTCTTGCACGTAGGAATATGTGTCATGGGAGAGGAGGTTGGGTGGGAAAAAAGAGAGGGGGTAAGGGATAGGAGGAAGGGGAGTGGGGAAAGAAAGTCAGGAAGGGGAAATCGACAAACGAAATACGAGATTTTCCTGCAAGCATTCAAAGAGCCATTCCATCGGGTATTCCTAGTCTGCACGGGTTATTCACGATTCGATGGTTTTCTTGACTTATTTCAGGTCGATTGATCAGAACTAGTAGAACTCGCTCGATCGACTCTCCGTGACGCCCAGATAACACTCAAATAGGCTCCCTCCCCCTCTCTTTCTCTCTCTCTCTCTCTCTCTTGGACCATCAACAATAGAGGAGGGTTCTTTGGAGATAGAAAAATATTCATTTGCAATAAATTTTCCACTAACTCGATTTTTATGTAAACGAAATTTACATTAAATTAAATAAATAATATCGACGCAATTTTTAGAGAGAAAAAATATTTTCTAAGCAGAATATTTTTAGGAAGAATATTTAATAAAAAAAATATTTTCAAAGAGAAAAAATATTTTCCAAACAAATTATTATCAAAAATGAAAAATATTTATAAAAAGAAAATATTTCCAAGAAGTAAAAATTGAATTTATTATTAAAAATTGAAACTAAATGTTCTTTGTAAAAAATTTCCTGCGAGTAGTATTTTTCGAAATAGAGCGAATTATAGTTAAAAGTTGCGTTCGGCGAGGCGTTACCCCCACTCCTTCGCACTGGGCCGTACGGCATCTCTAGCATTAAAAATCCTCTAAATTGAAAACTATGAGCTTAAGAAAAAAAGTGCAAATACATTTTTTTTCTTAATCATTCAACGCGAATTTATTTATCCATTGAATAATTTTTTTAAAATAAATAATAATGTTTACGAAAATAAAAACTAAAAAATTTACTGAATCAAAAAGAGAATAACTACTAAAATAAAAATAATAAAATAAAAAATATTCTAAATATAAAATAGATAGAAAAATAAAATAAATAATAAAATAAAAAAACAAGAAAGTAATAAATTCAAAATAAAAAAAATTGTATAAAAAAAAATTCAAATGGAAAATATTTCAAAGAGAAAAAAAATCGTAAAAGAATAATGAGACAAATATTTTCTATAAATTTAGGAAGAAAATTGATATTTTGTTTGTAAAGTGGTGAAATTTAATTTTTTCTCTCTCTTTTTTTTATTATTGAATTTCACCTTATGGATTTAGTGGATTAGAGAAGGAGTAGATTTAAGGGAGAGAAAGAAGAAAGGCAAAGTTAGGGTATATATATAAAATATAGAGAAAAAAATAAGGGTGATAGGGGGGGAGGAGGGAGGGAGGGAATGGAATTCAATTTATGAGGAACGATAGCGAGAGTCAAGGTCCGCCATAACTTTTAGACTCTGAATGTGTAAGTTCGCTGAATCGAAAGAGAAGCACAGCACGTGCTTGGCACGGTTTTCGAGATTAAAACGTGAATCGAGATTTTCCCTTTAAATTCAGTATTTCCTCTCAAATGATTCAGCATTTTGATATTTGCCTTATTATACACGATCGTATTCTTTTTTTTATTATTATTTCTTTTCTCTTTTCATTTAATGCATTTCTAAAAAGAAAAAGCAATTTTTTTATTTTGTTATCGTTTTTATTTACGAGAAAAAATATTTATCTTACTTTTATTTATTAAAATAAATATATATGTGTAAAATTATTTATTAATTCTAATGTTAAAAATATTTTCCATTGCATTTATTATTAATTTATTTTTTTAAATTAAAATTATTCTTTTAAAAATAAAAAAATATTTCAATAAAAATAATTATTTAATAACAATAAAAATAATAATAATTATTTTTATCATCATCATCATTATTATTATTTATATAATTAATAGTAATTTTTTTTAAATAACAATAAACATTTTATAAATAATGACAAATTAACGTATTTAATAACTTATTGATTAATAAATATAACTAATAAATAAATATTAATAAAGAAAAATTATAAACAAACAAATTGAATAAAAAAGATAAAAATAAATAAATAAAGAATAATAATTGAAATAGAATTAAATAAATAAATAGAAATAAAGAAAAACTAATAAATAAATATAAACAAAAAAAAATTATAAACAATTAACAATAAACAAAGTAAGCAAAAAATTGCTATGAATAAATTAAATAAATAAATTGCAATAAATAAAAAAGCATTTATAAACAAAAAGAGAAGAATAATAAACAAATAGCAATAAATTAAATAAGTAAACAAAATAAGTTTACAAATTACAATAAATAAATTGCAATAAATAAAAAACATTCATTAACAAAAAGAGAAGAATAATAAACAAATAACAATAAATTAAATAAGTAAACCTAATAAAATAAATAAACTAAATACGTAAACAAATTTCAATAAATAAAATCAAACATTTTAGAATGAATAAATTAAGTAAACAAAATAAGATAACAAATTACAATAAGTAAACTAAATAATCAAACAGTAATAAATAAATTAGAAAAAAAATTGCAGCAAATAAAAAAATGAATCCATTACAATAAACAAAAAAAATAAACAAACAGTTTAACAAAAAAAAAATTAATAAATAAATAAGATGAAAAAACAACAAATAATTTAAATAAACAAACATCAATAAATAAAGCAATAAATAATTTTTTTTAACTAATTTCGTTAATAAATTATTTAAAACAAACAATTTTTTTAACAAAAAGTTAAAAATTTAATATAAAAACAAATTTGAAAATAAAAGAAATTTTTTTTATAGGCAACAATAAATTAAAATGTTTATTGTTTTTGCATGCCAAGAAAAAAGTTTCAGTGGACAATAAGTGGATAACAATAAAGTTGCTTATTTTATTGCATAACTTGACATAGAGTCATTATTGAAAAAAAAAATTGTATCTGCCTTTGCGGGTTTTATAGTTTTAACTTTTTTTCCGCTGATAAGATAAAAAAAAAATTATGTGCTACAAATATAGTTGCTAACATTGTTCGAGGTTATTTGATTATTATTATAAATATTACAAATTTTTTCAAAAGAATTTATTAATTTTTTATTGTATTTTTTATTTATTTATAAAAACATTAATATTTTTATTGTTATTATTATTATTATTATTATTATTATTATTATTATTATTATTTATTTAAAAATTAATACCGGCTTACAAAATATTATCATAATTATTATTTTTATTATTATAATTATAACTAATTATTATTATTAAAAATTATTATTACTAAACATTAATACTTATTAATAAATATTTTTTTTATTTTGCATAAAATAAAAAATATTTAATTAATTATAATGAGCGATTGGCAATAATAATTAGTATAATAATTAATATTATTTAATAATCATTAGCAATAATTAATTACTAATTAGTAATAATAAATAATTAAATAATAAAATTATATTATTAATTAATAATTAATATCACAAAATTATTTTGAAAATTTTGATGAATATTTTAATTATTATTAAATTGTTAAAAAAATGTTAACGCTAACTAAAAAAAAAAATTTTTTTTTTTGAAGGAAAAACTAGAGTAAAATAATGAAATGTAACAGTGGAAAATAGGGGGAGGGAGAAGAAAACCTCGTGATAGTTGCGGTAGTCACTTTTCGAGGTAGGGGCTTGTGTTCTGTCAGCCAAAATAAACAGAATGTCACAAGTATAAATAAAACTTGCGTTCCTCCGCACACCCGTCGGTTTTGTGTGCGGTCGTTTGGTCTTGTCTATTCCAAATCAAAACCAAAACTGTCATTGCTCTTTAAAAATTATTACTTTCATTTCAATTTTCAAAATAAAAATATTTTTATCTCTTTTTTAATTTAAAAATACAAAAATAATATTATTTTAATTCCTGTTCATCATTTTTTCAATTCTCATCAATTCTTATCAATTTCCAATTAATATTTCATCGAAAAATACGAAAATATGCAAAAATTGGAGAAATAGAGAAAAAATTTATCGTTGGTCATGATCGTTAAGGCACCGCTCCCTTAGGAAAAATGTCAAACGTTCGATTCCTCACGGCGAATTTTTTTTCAAATTTTTATTCGTCTCCTTTCTTGAATATAAATAAAAGTCAAAAAAAATTAAATTTCGAACAAAAGAAGAAAATATAAAAAAATAATTTTTTCCCCGCAAACATTGAATTATTTTTTTTCATTTTTTTTTACTGTGCACACAGCTGCGGTTCGTCGGACACGTGACCAGGTTCGTTAATATTTTATTAGCGTTCCTTTTTTTTCACGGACTGTCGCTTCTCCAATTTTAGAGCGTTTCGTCATGCAATTGCCCAAATGTTTTGCCACATTTTACTGCAATACGTGAATGAATGGTTTGGGAGGGTAGAGAGAACCTGAAACGTGGCGCGGTTAGTCGCAAAATTTGTGCATCAGTGATGCAGTGTTCGCACTCACCGATCCCACCACCATTTCATCCATCTAGCCCTCTCCCCCCACCCCACCCCACCTCACTCCCAATCTACTCTAAACCACCTTCAAACTAAAATTCAAACCCCACACGACTATTCATTACAAATTCATACATGTCGTGTATAAATAAAAATAAAAAAATTCTTTACAGTAATTAAAATTACATTAAATTTGAAAATTGCTGGAATTTCCAATTTTTTCTTTTTTTAAATTAATTATAGTTACTATGGCAAATATTCACTACTAGTAATAGTTACTAATGCAAATATTCACTAGTAGTAATAGTTACTAATGCAAATATTCACTACTAGTAATAGTTACTAATCCAAATATTCACTAGTAGTAATAACTACTAATGCAAATATTCACTAGTAGTAATAGATACTACTGACAATAGTCACAACTAGTAATGTTTACTACTAGTAGTAGATAATACTAAAAATAGTCCCTACTAGTAACAGATACAACTGTCAATAATCACAGCTAGTAAAAGATAATATTTCAAATAGTCTCTACTAGTAAAAGTCACCACAAGTAATAGATACTAATATAAATAGTCACTACTAGTAATACTCACTACTGCAAATAGTCCTTACTATTTGTAACTTAGTTATAAATACTACCTAGCAAAAACACTACTAGTAATATAAATTAGATAGTCACAACTAGTATTATATAATACAACAAATAGTCCCTACTAGTAATAGATTCTACTGTCAATAGTCACAACTAGGGATACTAAAGTTACAACAAGTACCTTACTGAGTTACTACAAGTAACATATACTTACATAAATAGTCACAACTAGTAACAAATAATATTACAAATAGTCCCTACTAGGAAAAATCACTACAAGTAATGGATACTAATATAAATAGTCACTACTACTAATAGTAGTTACAACTACTAGTAATAGTCATTCCGAATAATAATTAAGGTTATTAACTACTTATTAGTAGGTTTCAACTACTTATTGTTACTACTACAAAAAGTAACAGCTACTGATAGTTAATAGTAATAATAGTTACTACTTAAATAGTTACTATTAAAATAGTTACTAACAATAGTGGGTACTAGTAGGAGTAATAAAAATAGTAAAAATTTCTACTAATAGAAGTTATAAATACTAATATTTATAATGACTATAAATAATTACTCTAAAATTTATAATTACTATTGATACTAAAAAAATTATTATTGATGAAAAAAGTCACTACTAGTAATATATACAAATGTAAATAGTAACTACTAGTAATTACTACTAATAATTATACTATTAATAATAGTCACTACTAGTGATATTTACTAACTGAAGAAATGACAAATAGTAAAATTTTCTAATACTAGCAGTGATAAATAGTAAATTTAACTAATGATAGTTATTAATTACTAGTTTACAAACTAATAATAGTAACTATTATCAGTAATAAAATCTAATAAGATTAGTAATATTTACTATAAGCTGTTGTAACTAACATTAAGTTATTACTAATAGTAATTACAACTACTAATAATAGTCACTATGAATAACACCTAATGCTTTTAATTGTTTCAACTACTTATTATTATTATTACTACGAATAGTAATATTTAGTAATAGTTAATAGTAACAATAGTTACTACTTAAAATAAATGCTAATAGTAATAGGCACTAGAAGGGGCAGTAGAAATAGTGAAGTTTATTATTAATAATAGTTACTACTAATAATTGTAGCTATTATTGATAGTCACGACTAATAGTTGTGACTACTATTTATAGTTACTACTAATAGTTCTGACTACTATTTATAGTTACTACTAATAGTTCTGACTACTATTGATAGTTACTACTAATAGTTCGGACTACTATTGATAATTACTATTAATAGTTGTGACTACTATTGATAGTTACTACTAATAATTGTAGCTATTATTGATAGTTACTACTAATAGTTGTGACTACTGTTGATAATTACTACTAATATTTGTAGCTACTATTAGTAATTACTACTAATAGTTATTACTACTATTCATAGTTACCATTAATAATACTCAATATTATTAATATTTACAACTAAGAATGATGATAATGATTTTGATATTAAAATTAAAAAATTAATAATCTATTTTAAATTTTAAGTAATAAAAATTAAAATCGTAATAATTAGATTAATTAATAATTAATAATAATAAAAATACTAGTAGTTATAATAATAAATGAATAGTAATAATAATCATCGAAAATATTGAATAAATATAATTAGTACTAATTACAATGATTAAAATAATGTTAATAATAGTAAAATTAATAATAATAATAATAATAATAATAATAATAATAATAATAATAATAATAATAATAATAATATAAATTCAGATAATAATATTTTGATAATAATGATTGTAATTCGATAGACCAATTACCAATAAATTTTGCAGTATAAATTGGTCTAATCTGCATTAAAGGTTTATGAGATATTCTGCGGAAGTTATAGTAGCAAATGTGGCTTCTTTGACTCTTTATAGTCTCTAAGATCCCTCAATTACGATAATTAATTGTCACTTAATGAAGTTGCTTTGATCTATATGTCTTCTCAGACAAGGTTATGGCTCTCAACTAAATTATCCTCCTTAGATGCAAATTCAGAAATAATTCATTAATGTTATTATAAAATTTGAATTGCAATCGGAATTAAAATTTTATTTGTCATTAAACAATTATTATTTCATTTATAATAATGAAATACTACTAATAATTACTATTACTAACTAATAATAATTGACAATGGAAATATTTACTACTACTTATAGTTATACTACTAGATATAGTTACTGTTGGTAATATTAAATATTTGTAATATTTACTAGTAGTAATAGTGACTATTAGTAATCATTACTATTTTTAATATTTACTACTAGTAATATTTACTACTAGTAATAGTTACTACTAATAATATTTACTATTAGTAACTGTTATTAGTAGTAACTGTTACTAATAGTAAATATTATTAGTAAATAATAAACAGTAAATATTAACAGTTACTACTAATAACAGTTACTACTAGTAATATTTACTACTAATAATATTTACTATTAGTAACAGTTATTACTAATTACATTTACTACTAGTAATATTTACTATTAGTTATCGGAACTAATAGTAAAAGTTACTACTAGTAATATTTACCATTAGTTATCGACAATACTATTAATAGTTACTACTAGTAATATTTACTAGTAGTTATAGTCACTACTACATAGTAATAATTACTATTAGTTATAGGTACGACTAGTAATGGTTAATATTAGTTATCGGCACTACTAGTATCATATACTTCTACTATTAGTCCCTACTAATAATTTTTGCCAATAGTAGCAGTTGTCTCTTCTATTAGTATCTACGAATAATAGTTACTACTAATAAAAGTGAATAATAGTAATATTTATATAATGTAATTGTTACTACTAGTTAGTATTTTTAATTGTGACTACTATAACTTTTCACTAGCAATAATTACGCAATTAATAGGCACTACTAGTGCCAGTTGTAAAATATCATAAGAAATTTATTATTAACAAAATAAATAGGTTAATTTACTCACGATTTCTGTTTTCACTGTCAGCGGGCTTCATTTGGATTGGATGTACCATCTGAAAAATAGAAAAAATGAAAATTTAAATATTTGTCACTAACTCTCTGTTAAGCATTCATACTGATATATTAAAGTCAAACAACAGTTGCTTGAAACTATTTTCAATTTATCGCATAATTGTCGATGCAAAAAAGAAGTGATAATAATAATAATAATAATGGAAAAAAAATGTTGAAACCAATAAAGTTAAATAATTTCTTTATTTTACGTTCGTTTAAATGCAAATTTAATTATTTGCAATTTTCTATAAATATAAAGGTGGAAAATAAATATAATTCAATAATGTGAAAAATAAAACAATTTAATAAATTATTAATTAATTCATTTAGTAATAAATTGTTTGCTAATTAGTTAATTTATCAAGTATTAATTAGTTAACTAATGAGATAATAATTAATTAAATACTAATTAGTTAATTAACTAGACAATAATTATATTACAACTAATAATAGCTAGTATTGAAAATAGTTACTACTAATAACATCTACTATTCAAAATAGTTACTACTAATAACAGTTACTATTAAAAGTAGTAACTAGTAAAAAAATAGTTACTATTGAACATATTTAGTACTAATAACAGTCACTATTGAAAATAGTTACTAAAATAATAGTTCTACTCATACTAACTACTAGTAATAGTTGCTACTAGTAATAGTTCCTACTAGTAATAGTTCCTACGAGTAATAGTCACTACTAGTAATAATTACTACTACTACTAGTAATAATTACTACTACTAGCAATAGTTACTATTTAATAGTGGTTAAAACTACTAATAGTTACAAATACTAATAGCTAAAAATACTATTAATAGTTACTACTACTAATAATAAAAACACTATTAATAGTTACTACTGCTAATAATAAAAATATTATTCATAGTTACAACTAATAATAGTTACTATTATTCGTAGTTACAACTAATAATAGTTACTATTAAAAATAGTTTCGATTAAATAGTTACTACTAATAGTTATTGCTAGTAATAGTTACTAAATGCTTCAGTAACAAATAGCAGAATTTACTTTTTAAGTAGTTTCTTTTTAATGGTGGTCAAAACGACTAATAGATACAACTACTAGTAATAGTTAACTAATGCTATTAGTAATTGCTGGTACTAATTAGCTTATTAGTTAATACTAATAATAGTTACTACTAAAAATAGTTACTCATAGTATTAGGTACTGGAAGAAGCAGTAAGAAATTGTAAATGTTACTACTTTTAGTAGTTGAAATTAGTAATAGTTAAAACTACTACTAATAGTTACTACTAATAATGCTAAATAATATTAATAGTTAAAAACTACTATTAATAGTTTCTACTACTAATAGTAACTAATAAAATAATAATATTAATAGTTACTATTAGTAGATAGTTGATAGTTGATAGTTATATCAATATTAATATTATTATATTAATATTATTGATACTAATACTAAAAGTTACACTAATAAGAGATACTATAAAAATACCTACTACTAATAGTTATTACTAGTAATAATACTAATAATAGTTACTACTAAAAATAGTTACTAATAGTAATATGTACTAGAAGAAGCACTAATAAATAGAAAATGTTACTACTAATAGTAGTTACAAATAGTAATAGTTAAGTCTACTACTACTACTAATAGTGCTAAATATTATTAATAGTTAAAACTACTATACTAATAGTTGCTACTGTTAGTAATAGTAACTATAATTATTATTAATAGTTACATATAATAACTGTTACTATTAAAAATAGTTACTACTATTAATAGTTACTACTAATAGGAGCTACTACCAAACTACCTACTACTAATAGTTATTACTAGTAGTAGTTACTTAAAACTTCAATAACAAATAGTAAAATTTTCTATTTTAATAGTTACTATTTAATAGTTATATAACTATTAGTTGTTTCATTCATCATGAGTAGTTTAAAATAATTGTTAGTTTTTGAATTTTTGAAGGAATATAAATAACGTATTATCAATTACAAAATATATATTATTATTATTATTATTATTATTATTATTATTAATTAGTATAAAGTAAAAAAATCTTATTGTTTATATTAATTAAAAAAAATAGTAAATTTCTAATTATACTGCCGAATAGAGTGGAATTTTAATAATTATCATCTATTGAATAAAAATTGATGGGGAAACATTATTTTTCATTCATTAATTAAAAATAATTAAAATTGCTTGTTGGTAAATGAAGATAAATTTATAGTAAATTTTAACAATTACACGAGGTTCATAATCACCTGAAGGAATATTCTCCCTCGGGATCAAAGCTTGTATAAGATCCCTATCATGAGTGGAGGCTCATTAAGTTCGATCGATATATCGAAATGCCATTAATGTATATAGAATTGGGAGGGACCAAGATAGGATGATAGTGTGTTTACGAGAGTGAGAGAGATCGCTATATATGTCTATAGATTCACGATATCGATTGGAGATTATATGCACTAACGGTAAACGACCTGTCCTCAAGGACAATGAATTACACATGTTACACTATAAGCCAGGAAATGTATTGAGCCAATGGGATCTTTGGACACGATAAATTTTCAAACTCAAAAAATTTTAGTCAAATACATTTTTATATTTTTCTTTTCTATTTTAAAACGAATTTTTCTTTTCTCTTCTGTTTATCATTATTTTAAAATTAAACTGTTTAAGGGGAAGATTAGCATTTTTCCATTAAAAAGAATGTAAAAATTGGTTGATAATGAAATAATATTGAAATAAATAAAAAAAGGAAAAAAATTATTCTAATATTGCTTCGTTATTATAATGCAATTTTTGAACAAAAATCATTGAAAAAATGATAATTTATGATTAAAATTAGAAGAAATTAAAAAATTAACTGTAGAGATTGAGAAAAAAGGGAAAAAAATTTTTCTTGATATTTGGCTGTGATCGTTAAGGCGCTGTAACACCTGAAATCAGGGGTTCGAATCCCCAAGGATGAATTAGTCGATTTTTTATATTTGATATATTTCTTTTAATTTTTTAAGCTTTGTTTTAATATTCTTTTATCAAACTATTTTGTTACAAAATTATTAACGATTGTTAATCAACTGCTTTTTATTTATAAAATTTATTATTAACGGTTATTTATCTAAAAATCTATTTAAATTTTTATTTTGTTTATTTAAATATCATTCGATTTAAAAAAATTATTAAAAAAATTTTTAATTATCATTCCATTTAAAAAAATTGTTAATAGTAAATAAAATAAAGAAATAATGAAAAAAAATGTCTTTTTTTATTGAAAAAATGATAATTTATTATTAAAATTTAAAATCAAAATGTAAAAATTTAAAAAATTGAGAAAAAGGGGAAGGAAAAACTTATTTTCAAACTTAATTCTTTTTTTTCGAAAAATAAATGCGAATATCTTACTTTCCCCACTTGCGAATATAGACGGATAATAATAATTCGCCTAAAGGAAAAATACGAAGAATAAAAAGAAAGAAAGAGAGAAAGAAAGAAAAAGAGAAAGCCTCTCTTCTCCTGACAAATCTGGTCACTCGGTTGGAAAACTTTCAATTTCCGGATATATCGCCTTTTCAATAGTTTTTCCTTGTGTCCTGCTTCCCCGTTCGGTCACTATTTATTGTTTTCCATTTCGTTTCTGCGGTGAAAATGGAACAAAGATTGAAAAATTTTCAATTTTCTTTTGTCAAAAAATATGTACAAGAAGAAAAAGGGAAAAAGAAAATATACAAAAAGGATTAGAAAGAATAGAAAAAAAAATTTAATTACTTTTTTTATACAAAAAATAATAATTATTTGAATTTTTATCGAATTTTACTCCGCTTACTGTTTAACGTCACGCCTACTACAAAAATAACTCCGCCTACTATCTAAATTTACGCCTATTAATTAATTTTGCTCCGCCCTCTCTTTTATGCCACGCCTACTATAAAAATAACTCCGCCTTCTATCTAAATTTACGCCTATTAATTATTTTGCTCCGCCCTCTCTTTTATGCCACGCCTACTATAAAAATAACTCCGCCTACTATCTAAATTTACGCCTATTAATTATTTTGCTCCACCCTCTCTTTTATGCCACGCCTACTATAAAATAACTCCGCCTACTATCTAAATTTACGCCTATTAACGAATTTTACTCCTCCTACTGTTTAATGCCACGCCTACTATAAAAATAACTCCGCCTATTATCTAAATTTACGCCTATTAATTATTTTGCTCCACCCTTTCTTTTATGCCACGCCTACCATAAAAATAACCCCGCCTACTATTTGAATTTATGCTTACTAACGAATTTTGTTCGCCTACTGTTTAATGCCACGCCTACTATAAAAATAACTCCACCTACTTTCTAATTTTACTCCTATTAACGAATTTTACTCCTCCTACTGTTTAATGTCACGCCTTTTACAAAAATAACTCCGCCTACTATCTAAATCTACGCCTATCAACGAATTTTGCTCCGCCTTCTCTTTAATGCCACGCCAACTATCTAAATTTACGCCTATTAACGAATTTTACTTAGTCTACTGTTAAATGTCACGCCTACCATAAAAATAATTCCGCCTACTATCTAAATTTACGCCTATTAATTAATTTTGCTCCGCCTTCTCTTTAATGCCACGCCTACTATAAAAATAACTTTACTTACTATCTAATTGTACTCCTATTAACGAATTTTACTCCTCCTACTGTTTAATGCCACGCCACCTACAAAAATTACTCCGACTACAATCTAAATTTACGCTTATTAACGAATTTTGCTCCGCCTACTGTTTCATACCACACCTAGTATAAAATTAACTCCGCCTATTATCGAAATATTCGTTCTAGTACAGCCTGGAGTTCCGCCTACTTTGAAAATTGACGCTTAGAAAGAAGTATTGCCTCGCCTACTATAAAATATCATAGTTCGTACAAAAATTTGTTCCGCCTACTATTATATTTACGCCCCTGATCGAATTTTGCTCCTCCTACTGTCTTAAGTGGGCGGAGAGGTAATTTTGGACTCTATAAGAAGGCGTGGTTGCTAGGACTATTTATCAATAGCATTCCCACTCCTAATGTACGACACCATTAGTAAAAATGATTCTTCTTTTTCATGGTATAAAATAAAAAAAATTGCCAACCAGATAGGGAGGTGCCACCACGCCCACTGTAAACAATCATTTCCTTTCTTCTTTGCCAAAAATAATCAATTTTCAAGGCGTTTAAAGCGGCCCCATCGCCCCGCCCATTAGGCAAAAAGCACTCCCCTTTCTTAAGGCGCAATAAAAATTAGATTTTTAGGGCGTGGTCACGTATTTTTCACGCTCATTAGTTAAAATCGTTTTCCTCTTTTAAAGCAGGAGGCTATTAAAAATTTCTATGCCATATAGAGGGGCGTGGTCGCCACGCCCATTTCCAGTAGGGGGCGTATCAATAGGCGTGGTCACAATACACTAAACCAATTATTGGGGCGTAGTCGCCACGCCCATTCTCAGTAGGGAGCGAATCACGAAGCGTGGTCACAATATACTAGTCCAATTAGACTTAGGGGTGAATGAATAGGCGTGGTAACAATTCATTAACCCAATCAAACTTAGGGGGCGGATTAATAGGCGTGGTCTCACCACAAATTTCATTCTTTCTCTCAATTTTTTGCATTTTTTACTCCTCAAAGATAATAAATTTTCTTTCCTCTCAACAAATAGTGATGTGTGTCAATAAACGAAAGGCGAAACGGATTATAAAATTCTTTTTTTTCAACAATTCCCCTGTGTGAAGTATTTTTGTTGATGTGCAAAGTTTTGCAAGAGGTTAAAAAAAATGTGAAAAGAGAAAAAGTGTAAATTCATCCGGGTCATCAAGAGGGATGTGCCCGGGTACTTTAGTGGAACAGACGAAGGGCGTGTTGCCAACTGCAATTTCACAGCATTTTTCAAATCGACCCCTCCTTCTTTACCCCCCTGCCCCCTCTCTCGCTCTTTTTCCCTTCCCCCTTTTTCTTCCTCTACTCTTCCATCTCACTTTTCTCGTTCCCTGGCGTCATTTCTTTGAAAAATGGGGGCACCACAGTCACGCGCCTCTTTTTAGAAAAAAAAATTAGAATTGCCACGCCCATTTTTTAGGTGAAAAATTACTTTTTTCCAAAGGGGGGGTGGGGAAATAAATAGAAATTTAGTAAATACTGAGAATTAAAATTAGGATAAATATAATTATTGTTTAGTTTACTAATAATAAAAAATTTAAAAATAGTAATAAAAAACAAAAAATGATAATAGTAATAAAATTAATAATCATTTTTTTTGCTGATTAAAAACGAAGGATAGGAGCGATTAGAGAGGAGAAGGGGAAAATAAAGGAGTGGGGGTGGGGTAAAAGAAAAGGAAAGTGCAAAGAGAATCGATTGGTCGCTTTCGCCGATTGTGAATCCTCGACATTATTCCAGAAGTAACTTCCCCCATGCCACTTCCGTCTACTCGCATACGTGACCGACGAACTTTATTTTCTCTCTCACTCTCTTTTGCTTCCCCGTGTGGACGACGTAAAAAAATCTATGCAGATTTTTTTTTTTTTTTTTTTTACTCGAATCCCTCTACTCACTATGCGAAAGTTGTGGGTGGGGATGAGGTGGTGGTGGGGTGGGGAGGGGGGGAGAGTTGGGATTTCTCTCCCTACTGATACTTTTTCACCATCACGTCGACGCGTCTCTACGTGAAATGAATCCGTAACAGACAGATACCGTGGAAGCACAAAAGCATGAAAAAGGAAAAGGCAAATTTTAATACGTGACTGTTCCATTTCGCGACACTTCACACCATACAAATTAGGAGTGGAAAAAAAATTTATTTATTTTTTTCTTAAAAAATAAAAAATTGAATATTATTTTTTTAACGAAATTTTTTTTTTTTTTTAATAAAATTGAAATATTTACAAAAAAAGAAATATTTTTTTTTTTGACAAAATAGAAATATTAAAATTGGTTGCTTTTGAGACAACATTGAAATATTAAATAAGAAGAGAATTTTTTTAATAAAAAAGTAAATATTTTTTCTGGCAAAATAGAAATATTTCAAGAAAATATTTTTTTGACAAAATTGAAATATAAAAAGTACTTTTTTGTAACAAAATAGAAATATAAAAAAGTACTTTTTTGGACAAAAATTGAAATATAAAAAAAATCTTTTTGTAAAAAAATTTAAATATTATAAAAAAATATTTTTGTAACAAAATTGAAACATTAAAAAAATATTTTTGTAACAAAATTTAAATACTAAAATAAGTATTTTTGTAACAATATTAAAACATTAAAAAAATAAATTTTTGTATCAAAATTTAAATATTAAAAAATATTTTGGAACAAAATAGAAATATTAATTAAAAACTTTTTCGAAAAAAATTGAAGTAACAAAATATAAATAATAAAAAAGTACTTTTTTGTAACAAAATTGAAATATTAAAAAAGAAATTATTTTTCTAACAAAATAGAAATATTACAAAATAAATTGTTTTTTGATAACAATGCACAAAAAATATTTTTGAAATAAAATAGAAATATTTTTCAAGAAAAATTTTTAGATAATAAAGTTTTCCAAAAAAATACGTAAATCAATCTTTTTTAAACAACATTTTTTCTATAAAAAAAACTGTTTTTCCTTGAATTCAATAAACAATAAATAAAGGAAAAAAATAACATAAATATTTTCAAAGAGAATATTTTTACTAAAGACTTTTTTCTTGATAAAAAATACTTTTTTTTCTAAGCAAAGCAAATTTTGCCTTTAAAGAATAAAATATTTTCAAAAATAATATTTTCAAAATAAAAATTTTTTTTCTTCAAAAATTATATTTGAATTTTAACAAAACAGCAAAAATATTTTCTACTGTCAAATAATATTTTAAAAAAGTATTTCTAACAATAAAAATTCTAAGATTCCAACAATGTTTCTAAGCAACAAAATATACTTCTGTCAAGATATTTGTAAAAAAGATTTTCCTTTTGAAAAAATCTTCTATAAACTAATTTATTTATAAAAAAAATAAATATTTCTTTACAAAAAGTTATTTATTTGGAAAATAATTTCTTTGTCCTCAAAATATTGTTTTTAAATAAACGGAAAAGTTTTTCAAAAAATAGTATTTTCTTTCTCAAAAAAATTTATTTAAAAAAAGAAATATTTTTTTCGAATAAACAACAGTTTTTTTTCCAAAAAAATCGTTTCCTTTTATTCAATAAACAAAATATAAAATATTGTTTAAAAAATATTTTCTCTAAAAACTACCTTTTCTTTTAAAAAATTTAATGTTTCCCAAAAAATTAAGTTTTCCAATAAAAAATTAAATGTTTCCAAAAATTCTTTTACTAAAAAGCATGTTTGAAAAAAATTTTCTTTTTCAAAAATGTTTTAATTAAAAATAAGAATTTTACTAAAAAAATTGTTTTTTTATTAAAACAATATGTTGCAATAAAAATCAAATTTTTTTTTAACTTACAAATATTTTTTTCTATAAAAAGTATATGTTTCATTGTAAAATAATATTTTTTAAAATAAAAATTTTATTTAAAAATGCTATTTATGCAAAAACTAATATTGTAAACAAATTTTTTTCCGAAAAAAAATATTTTTCTCCCCAAAAAAATATATTTTTCTTAACAAAAAAAAAATTTTTTATCACTTGCACTTTATTTGTTTATCACTATTTTTTGAAAAATTAATTTTCTAAATTATAAAAGTTTACTGCGAAAAAATTGCTCATAATATTTATGGAATATAAATAAATAATTGAATATTAAATAAATAAGTGAATAGAAAACAAAATTAAAAAGACATAAATTGACAAAAAAAAAAATGTCTAAAAAAACTTTTACAATGTTAGCAAAAAATAATGTGTAAATTTTTCTTTTTTTAAATATAAGAGAATTTTTTTTACTAAAATAATTTTTAAAAAAATTCTTCAAAGAGGTTCAATAAGTTTTTTTCTTTTTTAATAAAAATTTTCCCGTGCTGTCCAAGTTTTTACTGAATTTTTTATTCTTTTTTTTATTTTTTTTTCGTTTTTTTTGCGCCTTTAGGGATTTTTCGTCTCACAAACGTGAAATAAGGGGGGGGGGGGGTGAAGAAGTTGAGAGTGGGGGGAAGGAGGACATTTTCGATAATGTCCGGAAAATTTACGAGCAGTACACGAAATGGGGATTTTCTCTTGATGCTCGGAAATATTATCGAAAAAGCTCCTTGCGAAATTCGTTTAAAGAATTTCTTTCATGGAGGATTTCAATTCACTTCTTATATCGATTTATAAAAATTTAAGAGCTTGCTGAAAGAAGGGGTTGAGGTGGCGTGGGGTGGGGGTGAGAGAGGAAAGAAGGGGAATTTTTTTTTTTTTTTGGAGGGCGAATATTTATAAAAGTAGAATGTAACAATCTTTCAAATTGAAATATTTTTCCTCGATAGAAGCAAAAAAAAAAAAAAAAAAAAAAAAAAAAAATGACAGGAAATAAAAAATGTAACTGTCAAGTATTTGATTTTTTAATTTACTTTCAATAAAATTCAGGGGAAATTTTGTAATTTTAATTAAATATTCTTTTTATTGATACTGTTTATAAACAAATAACGATATTTATTAATTTATTCATTTGTTTACTTATTTTTTTATTTTATTTATTCATTTGTTTATTTATTTATTTACTTATTTATTTAATTTATTTATTAATTTGTTTGTTTATTTATTTATTTACTTATTTATTTATTTTATTTATTAATTTGTTTGTTTATTTATTTATTTACTTATTTATTTATTTTATTTATTAATTTGTTTATTTACTTCTTTATTTTATTTATTTATTTGTTTGTTTATTTAATTATTTATTCATTTGTTTATTTACATATATTTATTTTATTTATTTATTCATTTATTTATTTACTTATTTTATTAATTTATTCATTTGTTTATTAATTTAATTTATTCATTTGTTTATTTACTTATTTGCTTTATTTATTGATTCATTTGTTTGTTTATTTATTTCATTTATTTATTGGCACTATATTATTAACAATAATACACAGAAGTTAATAATAAATAGAAAGTTGAAGAATTACAAACTTTGTAAATAAATAAATAAATACAATATTAGTAAATTAATAAATACGAAATTTTTAAATAAATAAATAAAAAATTAGTCGATAAATAAATAAATAAACAAACAAATTTGTCAATAAAACAAAACAAAATATTCAACAATTAAACAAAAAAATAATTTTTATATCATTAAGAAAATATAAAATATTTTTTTCTGTTTTCCAATAATAAAAAAAAAATTCAGAAAAAAATTCCATCTTTTTTTTCTAAATTGAAAATAATATTGATATAAAAATTAGTTTGTCAATTTGTGACAAATGAAAAAATCTTGGCCGACATAGAAAAAAAAATAAAAATAAAAAATCGAGATTGTGTTGCGATCATGTAGACCTAGAGAGCCTGGCAAAAGTCATTTCGTTGTAATTAGTTGCTCGAGTCGCGATAAATTGAAAAAGTTAGTGAGAAATGGAACGCAATTTACCTCCACTCTCCCTTCCAGTCTAGTCGCCAACCATAATCGAGACTGCTGTTCAAACGACAAATTGTGTAGTGAATTTACTATTTTTTATTCTCTTTCTTTTTTGCTTTCACCATAAAGAAACTCTCTATTTCACTTTTAGTTTTCTATAAGAAAAATTTAAAATAGAATTTTTATTATTGCTATTTTTGAATTTTTCTTGTTTAAAATATAAATTATTATTATATTTAAATTAAATTTTTAAAAAATTAAGTTATAAATTTTAAATTTTAAAAGAAAAATGTAAAAAGTTGGTAAATTTTATTCGTTATGAAATTCTGAATAAAAAACCCTCTGGCGAAATTTTTCTACATTTACTTGCATTAGCGCTAGACGAAATTAAAGTTCGTGTGAATGTTCGGCCACCGCGTTTGACAAAAATAATGGTGGAGTTTTAAACCAAAAAATATCGACAGTTGGTTCATTTGATTCGTTGGAAAATTTTGAACAAAAAACCCTCTGGCGAAATTTTTCTATATTAATTTCTTTTAGTGTTAGATCACTTTAAAGTTCGTGTGAATGTTCGGCCAACGCGTTTGACAAAAATAATCGTAGAGTTTTAAACTAAAAATATCAAAAATTAGTTCATTTGATTCGTTGGGAAATTCTGAACAAAAAAACCTCTGGCGAAATTTTCCTATATTAAATTCTTTTAACGTTAAATGACTTTAAAGTTTGGATGAATGTTCGGCCAACGCGTTTGGCGAAAATAATCGTGGAATTTTAAACTAAAAATATCAAAAATTGGTTTCTTTGATTCTTTGGGAAATTCTGAACAAAAACCCCTTTGGCGAAATTTTTCTCTAGTTATTCCTTTCGATTCTAGATAATTTCAAAGTTCAAGTGTATATTCGGCGCTTTTTTAAAATAAGCCATTGCCTCTCAGAATTTCACCGAAAAATATCGAAAGTCGGTTCATTGGATTCGTTAGGAAATTTCGAATAAGAAACCCTCTGGCGAAAATTTTCTACATTGATTTGTTTCGACGCTGGAGTATTTTAAAGTTCGTGTAAACGTGCGGCAGACGCGTTTGACTAAAATAGTAGTGGGAGTGAGTTTTAAAAGGCGAAGAGTTTATTTAGTTGGGAAATTCTGAATAAAAAACCCCTGGCAAAAGTATTCTACATTAATTCGTTTCGGCGCTGGATTACTTCAAAGTTTGTGCAAACATTCGGCCAACGCTTTCTGGGAAAAAGTGGAGGGGGAGACTGTTATAACCCGGAAGTTCTGAAGTAGTGGGGAGAGCGGTCACCGACTGGTCGATGTGTCAGTAGCAAAAGCCCTCAATAAGTGGGGAGAGCGCCTAACAAACAAAGAAAGTGGGGAGAGCGTTCGCCCACTGAACGCACGGCCGAACACAATTTCACCACATTAAAATCCCTCTAACTCCTCTACATTTCCCTCTGGAAAAAAACTTTCAAAACATTTTCTCTCTATTTTTTCATTATCTATCCATTAAAAATAAAATTATCTCTCAAAAATCAAATCTACTCGTCTAATTTTCCATTTTTACGACAATTACCCAGAAAATCTCGACTTAAAAGTTGACAAAAATAATATTTGTTGCTGAATTCGCTTATCCCTCGTGAATCAAGTGGGATTAATATACTTCGTGTCATGGGTATAGGCTCAAAAAGAAGAGAGAGAGAGAAAAAAAAGAGCAGTCATCGTTAACACGAATCACGGCTCGTCGACTCGCGATCCACTCAGTCGTTTGGACCGTCGACCATTATCTCTGGACGTTAATGACGTCCATTATTTTTTGTTGCGTCCGCATTGAGCCGGAAAAAAAGGGAAAAAGGGAGGTTCGTTAGCAAGGAAAAACGAATGGTGTCATACACGAGATTGAGGCTTGCGATTATCCACGTTTGAGTGAGATGTCATTTCATTAATGCCTTCACATAAAACATTATTTTTATTGTTACTAAAGTGGAAAAATATTTTTTTTTCGACAAAATAAAAAAATAAATAAAAATGCAATTACGCAATTTGTAATTTTTTTCTTTTAATCGAAATTAAAAATACTTTTTTCTACTGAAGTTTAATATTTTTTTTTTATAAAAAATTGCAATTTTATTATTTGTGAAAAATTGCAATTTTATTTCATTGACAAAAAAAGCAATTTTTGCATTTATAACAAAAAATTAAAATTTTATTTTGTGACAAAAAATTCTAATTTTATCCCCTACAAAAAAAATTGCAATTTTATTTTATGGAAAAAGTTACAATTTCACCTGCTTCCAAAAATTGTAATTATTTTTTGTCAAAAAATTGCAATTTTACTTCTTAGCTAAAAAAATATTTATTATTGCCTTTGATCAAAAAAACTTCTTGTTTTATTTTGAAAATAAAAAAATAACTAAAATTAAAATAAAATTAATAGTTTTGCAAAAAAAAAAATTTGCAAAATTTTTTTTTTACAAAACTGTTAGAAAAAAAAAAGAGCTTTTTTCCCTTTTACTTTAAAATAAAGATTTAGGTCAAACATTTTCGTTTTAAAATCCCAGCCACACACTAATGACAGCGATGTTCTCACTTTGGATTCGTTGAATGATTTATTTTCGGTTCCTCAATCCATTAGACGTTCGCGAACCAAAGAAGTTCATCGACAAAACAATGGCGTAAAATTTCATTTATTTTCGCGCCACACAATTTCCACTCGCTTCCTCACAAAAAACATTTTTTTTTTGGTTTTATTTTTAAACAACTAAAATTTGCAGAAAAAGTGGCAAAATATATTTAAAAAATTTTTTAAAATTAAAAAAATAAAAAACGAAATGAAAATTTCAATTAATTTTTAATAAATTATTAATTTAAAAACATTTTTATTAAGTTATTATTAATTACAAATAATTATTGTTTACCTACTAATTATTTATTAATTATAATTATAAATAATTATTATTCAGTAATTAATATTACTAATTATAATTATAATAACAATTATTAATTTTATTAATAATTATTACATAAATTGTTATTAATTATAATAATTTTAATATTAATTTAAAAAAAAAAATTTCAGTGGGCATTGGATTTTATTCTTAATAATTTTATTTCAACCGCAGAAGGAAATTTTTTTGACTACACGTTTAATGAACTGTTCGTTAAAAATGAATAAACATTGTTTTAAGTTTTGCAAAAAAAAAAACAAGAAAATTGAATTTGTATAAAAAAATAAGAGGTCAAACAATAAGTAGATACAAAAATCAAGAATAAATGGAAAGCAGAGAGACAATATCTTTGGACTTGTGTCCGATTTGAAATTCAAATCTTGGTCATGGCTCTTTCCTCCATTTTTTTTTTTTTTTTTTTTATTTATTTTTTTTTTTTTGAAACGTTCAATCCCTTCTATCCATTTACCTCAAGTGTATAATAAAATATAATGAATCGTATTTATGGAAAAAGACACCGTCTGAGATTTATGCTTCATTAAATATGTATTTTGTTTCATTTATTTTTTTTCTTCTTCTTTTCGTTATAATTTTTCTTTTTCCCGCAACTTAAAAAGGAAGAGGGAGAGAGAGAAATTACGTGTATTGTATTTTTTACCATACTCTAATGTAAATAATCAATTTCCTTAAAAAACGTGAATGAAGAAGAAAACTAAATTTATTTTAATTTAATGAAATAATATTAATATTTCCCAAGCAAAATTTTCGGTAAAAATAAATATTAATAAATAATTTAAACAAAAATAATATTTCTTCAAATCAAAGTTTTTTTCTTCTGTATTTGCAATAGTTCATCAATTTTTAATAGTTACTGTTGAAAAAAAGTTGTATTTATGATAAAATATAAATAATAAATAATAAATAATAAAATAATAATAATCAATAGTAAATTTTATTCGTTGTTAAATTCTGAATAAAAAACCCTCTGACGAAATTTTTCTAAATTAATTCTTTTCAACGCTGGAGTATTTTAAAAGTTCAGGTGAATGTTTGGCTGACGCGTTTGGCGAAAATAGTAATTGAGTGCTAAACCAAAAAATATCGAGAGTTGGTTCCTTTGATTCGTGGGGAAATTCTGAACAAAAACCCCTTTTGCAAAATTTTTCTAGAGGTATTTGTTTCGGCGATAGATGATTTTAAAGTTCGTGTCAATGTTCGGCCGACGCGGCGTTCAGTAGAGACAGTTGGTGGGGGGGAGAAGCATTTGTCGCCTCGCGGAGTGGGGAGAATCATTAGACTAACAGAACTCATGGCCGAACATAATTCAGTGATTAAAAATTCCTCTAAATATAATTAAATATTTTGTTTAACAAAAGAGTAATTGAATTTGAATTGAAAAAAAAATTGTTAACTTTTTTCAACTTTAATAATTGAATTTGTTTAAATAAAAATTGGGGTAAGTAATTCTCTGCTAAATAAAAGTGTAAATGATTAGGTTAAAGTCTTCGGAGTGGGGGAAACGCTCCTCTGGCCGAACAGCGTTTGACATTTAAAACTTTCTAAAAAGTATAATAACAAAAAAATACCATAATTTTTTTTTGTTAAACAAAAAGTTTTTAAATTAAAAATATAAATTCTTTAATAACATACCTTTCCAGATAGAAAAACATGAATTAACTTTTAAATAAAAAAAAAATAATTTACAAAGAGAAAACAATTTACAAAAAAAAATAATATTCACTAATGGAAACTGTATGTAACAGGAGTAATATATATATATATATAAACGTAACTATAATAATAAAATAAAGTTGTACCTGTGCATTTCTATGAACTCCATGAACAGGGAATGAGATGGGTTCGGGGTAGAATTCGGTAGAGTTGAAAGGGGTGGGGGGAGAGGTAGAGAAATCCAATACGCTACAGCGAGTTCGCAACAATGCGTAATATTATTAAAGCACAGTGAGACGAGAGGAATTCTAGTAACGTATTCGCCACAGCGAAAAATGAAACGATAACTCGATGGATGTTGGTGAAAAGGGATGAAAAACGAGAGACGAAAAAAGGTAGACACACATATATACTGTTACGTGTAAAAGAGAGGGAGAGAGAGAGAGAGAGAGAGAAAGTTACTATGAAAGGGTACCTCGCGAGTAAAATTCGAGAGAAATAAATATATATATGTATATAGACGCTTTGGCTTTCAAAACTACACAGCTCTCGTCATTAACGATCAATATCAACTAAATAGTATAACAGGAAAAATTTATTACAATTCAACAAAAGAAGAATATTTTTTTACTTTCTGTTTATTATTTTCTTTTTAATTTATTTTTATTTTTTTACTATTACTATCGTTAATTATTAGTCTTTATATAGTAATATTTATTTATTATTAGTTCCTTTCTAAAATTATTTTCATTTTGTACTATTTTTTTTCTTTTTAGAAAAATTGTTAGTCATTCGAGAAAGGAATTAGTCAAAATTACGAATAAATTGTGAACGAAAAATATCGAGAGTTGATGCATTTGATTCGTTGAGAAATTCTGCATAAAAAAACCCTCTGGAGAAAATTTTCCATAGTCATTAGTTTTGGCGCTAGATGATTTTAAAGTTCAGATGAATGTTCGGCTGACGCGTTTGCTTAAAATAGTGGTGGGGTTTAATACGAAAAATATCGACAGTTGATTCATTTGATTCCTTGGGAAATTCTGAATAAAAAGCCCTCTGGCGAAATTTTTCTACATTAATACGTTTCGGCGCTAGAACACTTAAAAGTTCAATTAAATGTTCGGTTGAAGCGTTGGATAAAAATAAAGTGGTGGGGTCAGTGACGATTGTAAGAGGAGTGTGCAGTGCAGGGGGGGGGAGTGGCGAGTACACCACGAATTAGTTAAGAAAGTGGGGGAAGTAACGAACAAACGATGACAGCGTTCAACTACTTAACGCTCGGCCGAACATATTTTCTCAAATTTAAAATTTCTCTACACCGAATACACTTTGCTCTAGAAAAAAAGTACAAAGACACTTTTTGTTCAGTTTCTCACAAGTAATCGATTTCCATCCTCAGTTTTTTAATTAATCCAAAACTTTTCGTTTCCTGAAAGAAAAACATTTTTTTTTCTCTCTACAATTCATTGGATTAGGGTCAAGACACAATTGATGCCTCGAAACGTAAACGATACGAGAAAAAGAAGTGGGTGAGAGGGTAGGGGAGAGAAGGGGGGTGAACCAAGAGAAGAAAATTCCAATGTGGCGGAAACCTATCGTAGGATAAATCGGCTGTCGAGGACCTTGGCGCACTCGAGTCATTTTTCTAAGCCAACGCAGACCTCTTGACTCGACGCCACTCGTCGAAACGAAATCTGATACGAGGGAAGCTAAACTCCTTCAAATTCACGAGCTCCGTGAAGCTCTTTCTTACTTACTATCCTCTCTCTTTTTTTTCTCTTTCTCTCTCTCTTTGGAACAAGTCGACCCCTCGGTATCAAGTCAACCCTTTCAATGCAAAACGTCGTTTTGAGATTTGAGTTTTTTTTCTTTCTCGAGGGTTTCACTCACAAGTTAACAGACTCGTCTTTCCCCCCTACTACCTACCTCCTCCCCCTTTTTCCCCTTCCCCATCTTTACTGATAGAGGATATCTTTTTCAGTCTTACAATTCTCTCAAGATTCTTCAAATTTTTTTTCTTTCATCGATAAATTGTAGAGGGGAGGGGGGAAGGACAAATAATTTTTATTTTTTGCTTTTCTTTTTGTAAAAGTACCAAATTTTGTTGTTGATATGAAAATTGAAATAAAATTGCCAGGAATTAATAAAAAAAAAAAAAAATGGTGACTGGGATCGAACCCCTCCCTTTGGGGTTTATAAGTCAAACACTTTTCCGCGAAGCCAATTTTTTTTTTTTTTTTTTTACTTTAGGAGAACTTAAAATTTTAAATGAGTAAAATTAATCAAAGAGGAATTGTTTAAATATAAAAAATTAATAATATTCTAAATAAATTACATTTGTGAGCATTTAAATTACATTATGTTTAAAATTTCTTAATTAATTAATTTATTCAAATATAAAACATAAAATTGAAAACGTCAAAAGCACTAACACAAATTGAATAAACAAAATTATTTTTATAATATAAATAAAAAAATAAGTAAAAAAATAATAAAAATATAAATAATGTGAAGTGAAAAATAGAAAAAGTAATAAAATAAAATTACCAATTAAGTAAAGAATAAAAGAAATATGAATGAAATGAAGAAATTTTATATAAACGAAAAAATAGAGTAGTAATAAAATTTTATAAAAGTGAAATATAAAGGAAATTAAATTTGTAACATTTAAAGGAAATCAAAATTAAAAATTAATTGAAAATCAAATAAAATATTTAGCGATGAATAGAGAAAATTCTTTTGAAAAATATGTTGCTATTATAAAAAATCAATAATCGTTAAATTAATTATTTTAATTAATTAAACTATAATTTTTCCAAAAAAGCTTGAAAAAGAAAATTTACAATTTTCTACAAAATTATTCCCTTTTTTTCTTAGTTAACAAAAATGTTGAATTCTCAAATATTCTCAGTTAAATTCCCGCGGAAAATATTGACATTCTGTCAAAATTAAATATTTAAATTCGTTTGAAAATTGAGAATTTATTTAATAAAACGACCTCTTTATTACATATATTAAATAATAATTTAAATTTATATTTTAAGCAACGCACAGAAATTTTATTTCAAATTTTTTCCAAACGATAAATTATGAAATACTGTGACAATTATTTTATAGGAAATTTTTCGAAAAATTTTAACGTCAAATATTTTACTGTCGTAATTAAAATATGTCTGCAATTTTTTTATTTAGGAACAAAAAGGAATAAAATTAAACGAATTTCAAGCATAAAGGGGGCGGAGAATAAAAAAGGAAATGAAATTTTATCACTAAAATATAAACTAATTAAATATTTATTACTTTTAATAATATTATTTTTGAATTATCTACAAATAAAAAATATTAAATAATATATAATTAATAATAATATCATTAAACTACATTTTATTATTATTTCTATATTATTAATAATTAAATTTTTATTTTAAAATGTAATTTCTATTTTTTTTTTTTTATTTGCAAAATTGAAAACATAAAAGTCAAACATTTAAACAACAAACATATTTTGTTGTTTAAATATTATTTTTTCTATTTTGTTGTACATTTATTATTTTTAATATATTATTTATTTTTCAAAATTTATTTTTAAATAAAAAATTAAATTAATTTAATTTTATATCATAACGACTGTTTACTAAATTAAAAAATTTTAATTATTTAATTACTTTTAAATTATGCATTTTGAATAATTAAATTAATTAAATAATGTTATTTTTTACATAAATAAATAAATAAATAATAAGTAAATAGTAATAAATAATAATATTATTAGAAAGTAAGATGTAATAAAAAAAATTTTATTATGCAAATGAATAAATAATTAAATGTTTAAAATAATATTTACAATAAAAAAAATAATAATAATAAAATTTAAATAAATTTATTTTATTTATTGAATTAATAAATTAATAAAATAAATATTATTATCTGAATAAGTGAATATTAAAATTTTTTAAATTAACATTAAAAAATTAATTGTTTTTAAAAATAATAATAATAATAATAATAATAATAATAAAATAATAAAAAATAGAAAAAACAAACAAAAATATTTTTTTTCTACCATTGAGAGAAGAAAATTCTCTTTGACTTATATATATATTTAGATATTTAGATGTGTGTCAAAGTTACGTTGACTGCATACAGTTTCGAAGAGAATAATTTGTGTGCAACGATAAATAACCCAAAGCTTAAGGCAGTGGCGTCATCATGCGGATGTTCACTAAAGCTCTTGGCTTTGAAACAGAACTCAATGGATTTGTCAGAGAATCACATTTTCTCCTCTCTTTAAAACATTTTCCGCATGAAAAAATCATGAAATAAATTAGTTAATAGAAAAAAAATTTTTTTAATTAAAAAAAGAAAGGAAAAAATTTCTTTTTTTTAAATTAAAAAAGGAAGGAAAAAATTTCTTTTTTTTAAATTAAAAAAAGGAAGAAAAAAAATATTTTTTTTAATTAATTAATTTTTCTTTGTTTAAAAGAAAATTACGCGTAAATAAAAATTTTTTTTTTAAATTATAAACAAAATACGAAACTACAATAATTTTATTGGAATACTATTTTCTACTTTTTTACAATTTTTTTTTCAAATTCATAAACTTGAAAATAAAATTGTAAAAAAGTAAAAATTAAACAATAGTTTTATTTTTCTAATTTTTTATTTTTATTATTATTAACAACTTTTTTTTCATTTCTCTTTTTTATTAATTTATTAATTTTCTTTATTAACGGGACAATATTATTATTAACTATTTTTTTTTAATTTCTCTTTATTTATTTTATTTTAATTTCTCATTGATTTATTTTACTTTATTTTTTTATATTCTAATTTGTTTTGCTTATTTATTGTTTATTTACAGTTTACTTATTATTTACTTACTTTTTTTATTAATTTTATATTCAAATTTTAGTTTTTCTTAATTTATTTTCTTTCACTTATTCTTTATGTGAATTTATTTATTTATTATTATTTTATTTAACGATTTTGTTATTAATAAATTATATTGACAATAAATTTATAAATGTATTTGGTTTATTTACTTATTTTCTAATTAGTTTAATTAATTTCCTGTTTTTTACATATTATTTATTTTTTTTATTAATTTTACTTTACATTTTAATTTTTACTATTTTCTTTATACTTATTGTAACTTTATTTATAAAATTTTTTATTTACCATTTCTTTTATTTTTGATTTAGTTTTGTTTATTTATCGTCTACTTTCTTTTTATTTATTATTTATTTACTGTTTATTATTTATTTTCTTTCAATTACATTTTTATTTTTAATTTAATGTCTATTATATATTTTTTTTTAATTTCATTTTTACTTTTTTGTTTATATTAATTTTATTTTTAATTTATTAGTTTAGTTAATTATTTATTTTTTACTTTGTTTCATTTATTTATTGTTACTTGGTTTATCAATTTTGTTTCATTTACAATTCGTTAATTTTTTTTTATTTTGTTTATTCATTTATTTATTGTTTACATCCTTTTTATTTATTTAATGTTTTTCTTATTGTTTACTTCCTTTTTATTCATTACTTATTAATTATTTATTTTCCATCAATTGCATTTTAATTTTTAATTTTAATATCTTCCTGCTTACAACTTTGTTTATTTTGTTTTACATATTTATTGTTCATTTATTATTCCTTAATTGTTTATTTATGAAATTTACCCATTTAATATCAATTTACTTATTATTTTTTTAATCTACAATTATTCAATTTAGATTTTCAATAAAAAAAAGTCCTTTGAAGTGAATAAATATATTAAGAACTGCTCGAGTTAGAGTGGTTTTAAATACATAGAGTCGGTTCGGCCCTTATGGGAAGAGTGGGGGGTGACGCTCGGCCGAACGCAGTAGCGTTAACTTTAAATTTCTTCTAATTCGGACAATTATTAATATTTAAAGACGGTGTAAAATAATATTCTTTGCAGAATTACTACAAAAAATATATTTATTTATTTTAATGTATTTATAAATAAATAAATAATTAAAATTTATTTATTTACTTATAAAATTTATAAACTTAATAAAATTATTATTTATCTTTTTTTTATGATTAGAAAAAAATTTTTCTTCTTTCTTCTTTTTATTATTATTTCTGAGTTGGACATAAGAAAAATAAAATTGAAGGGCGGTTATAACAAGAGGGTGTGTGGGTGGAGGAGAGGGGGGAGGGTTTCAGGAGTAAATGTCGGTAATGACGTCTCGTAATTACATCGAAAGTTCACAGGGAACTGTAATTATCGTAGAAGCGTGCGCCTTGAAATACCTTTCGGCACAGAGCAATCGACGGAATACTAACGATGTCGACAGCAACGCAAAACCCTCTTGGTAATTACTTGAGTCGTTAATCGACGCAATAATGTGTGCGAGAGAATCCAAAGTAATAGTGGGGAGGGGGGTGGGGTGGGGTCAAAGATAGGGGGAGACTCTATTATTGCAATTAACGTTTAACATTTTTTTTTAAGAATTAAAAAAATATATTTTTATGAAAAAAAAATTTTTGAAAAAAAATTTTATTAAAAATTTTTTTTAACTAATATTATTAATTATTAATTAATTAAAATTTTTTGTTAATAATTATGGTAAGAAATATTTTTTACAACTACACTGAGAAAAAAACGATGCCAAAATAGCGCCATCCACTTATGTAGATTCAGCTTTGCTTAACACCGCTGTAACGACTGTGGGGAACACTGCAGTTTCTGCATGAGTTTTCTGCTATTACTACCGTGTCATATATATAAGTTCCGTGAATTCCCGTGCGCGTAGTGTTTCTGACACACTCGTATTTTTTATTTTTGTCGTTTTTTCCTTACACTGAGAAAACTGGATAGTAAAACTTAGAGGGTTAGGTTTTGAGTGTTAAGCCTGATTCTCTGAATAGTTAACTTTTCCTTCCGAGTGAGTCAAATTAATCATCGGAGTGTCTATTTATCCCTCCGAGATTGTTACGAAAAACTTAACCTCAAATATAGTCTGTTTGTCCCTCCAGATAGTTAGTTGAATACTCCAGTTTTCTCCGTGTATTTAATTTTATTTACTTCATTTTATATTTTATTATAACTTTTTTATTTATTTGATTTACTTTATTTTATTAATTAATTTAATTTCTATATTTGAACTTTAATTTAATTTTTTGTGTGGAAATATATATTGATTAGCAATATTACTATAAAATAAATTATAATTATTATAAAAACATTTGTTATCACTAGTAATTAACTACATGATTACTTAATAAAGTATTTTAAAACAATTCAAAGTAACTTTCAAGTTTCTACAATACTGCCAAAACTGCTGTGTGTCACAATGCAAAAACTGCAGTGTTCCAACGTAGAAACAACAGTTTTCTGTTTGCAGCGTCACTCATGCAGAAACTGCAGGACTTTATTGCTGAAACGGCGTGTTTTTTTCCTCAGTGTAGAGAGAAATAGTTAAAAAGTAATTGTCCTAGGGGAAAAAATAATCGACTTTAGTTGGAATCGAACCCTGGTCGACTTTTTAGAAATCAAGCACCTTAACCGCAAGACCAATATTTATTTTTTTAATGAGAAACTCACCCCTTTGAAGGTCATGATGTTATGAAGCGCGTTCTGGGCTCCCAAGGCAGCTTTTCTGGTAAAAAACGTAACAAAGCAGCAACCTGAAACAGAAAATCCATAATTTAAATTAAATTAATAATTAAAATAGAATTTTAAAAAAAGTATTTTACAAATAATAATTAAAAATTTTCTTCGAGGATTTTTATGTAAAAAAATAAATAACCGAAATAATACAAATAAAATAATAAATAATAATAATAATAATAATAAATAAAAATAACAACAAATAATAATAACAACAAAAAATAATAACAAAAGAAAAAAATAATAAGAAAAATAGTAATAATTAAATTATAGTAAATCTATTAGTTTTAATTATTATTAATTAACTACCATTATTAATTATTATTACTTCCTCATAGAGGAAGTATTTTTTAATAATTAATAATTAAAAAAAAAATTTGGGAAAAATAAACAATGAAAAAAAAATTCTCCAGCTTGAAATACTTTTACAATTTTATTTTTTGAGGAAAAATTAGCAAAATAATTAATTTAGTTTATAAACAAGAAAAAAATTTTTTGGTTATTTCATTATTTAAAGTGAAAAAAAAAAATTTTTTTATGTTCCAAATTTACGAGTGACATGTGCATTAATGTACTTCTCCTCATAAGTGACAGAAAGACAAACGACTTGGGAATGTCGCCAAAAATCTTTCCTGGCAACAACAATGGCACTAGCAAAATTCTTAGAAAGTGAGACAAAAAAGAAGAAGAAGAATAGAATTCATCAATATTATTTTATTACCACATTTCCCTCTCAACACATCAACACTTGTGATTATAAATTTTTCTGCCTTCAATTTTCTTTATTTAATATGTGAAAAAAAATTATTATTACCAAAAAAGAGAGTTAATTCTAAATTTTTATTTTTTGGTATTTTCTGTCAAAAAAAAAAAGAAAAATAATATTCATAATAAAAATAATAAATATTATTATTATTATTATTATTATTATTATTATTATTATTATTATTATTATTATTATTATTATAATATTAAATATTAATAGTAATAACATTAAATGAATGCTTGGCGTTAAATTTCAAGCAAAAAAGTCTTTTAGAGTAAATAAAAATATTAAGAAATCTTCGAGTTAGAGGGAATTTAAATCGACGAGTCGGTTCGGCCGTTGTAGCAAGAGTGGGGGTAACGCTCTGCCAGCCGCAAGGATGTAAAACTTTTTTTCCTTCTAATTCGATCAATTATTAATATTTAAAGTCAGTGTAAAAGATTTGTTGTGATTTTTTTAATACAAGTTTTCTTTTACGACAAATTATTATTATTATTATTATTATTCGGCGTTAAATTTGGAAAAGAAAAACTTTTTTGAAGTTAATAAAAATATTAAGAACTTTTCGAGTTAGAGCAATTTTAAATTGCATCCTTAGTTCGGTCAGTGTTTCAGGAGTGGGGTAACGCTCGGCTGACCGCAAGTCTGTTTAACTTCAATTTTCTCTAAATCGGATAATTATCAATATTTTAAAACTGTGTAAAAGAACATTTTTTGCAGAATTGCTTCAAAAATTATATATTTACTAAATTATCATTAAAAAGCAAGAAATAAAATTATTTTAACAATTTTAAAGTAATTAATTAACAACTAAATACTAAGTTAACTAAATAAAAATACTGAAAGTTACAAAAATTTCTAAAATAATAAAAAGGGGATTAATTCTAATTGATCAAAAAAAGAGAAAACATTTAACAACTGTCGAATTGTAGAATTTCGTTGAGAAAATAAAAAAAGGACAAGAAGGGAAATAGAAGTGGAGAGGGAAAAAAATTGTAGTTTCGAATGTTTTATTCAGTGTTGGATTTACGAGGAAAAAAAATTCTTTTGCAGTGAATAAAAATATTAAGAACTCTTCTATTTAGGTGTTTTTTTAAGTCGTACCATTTGTTCGGCCAGCGAGAGAGGAGTGGGGTTAACCCTCGGCCGATAGCAGAAAGCCATTTAAACAGAAGTTTAAAACAAATTAATACTAATTGATAAGGAGGAGCGAAATAATTTTGCAACTATAAAATTACAGAATTTTGTTCGGAAAAAAGAGGAGCGGGGGGGAGTGAAAAAGAAGGGGAGGGGTCGAAGGTTTTATTGAGTGTTAGATTTGCGAGAAAAAGAATTGCTTTTGGAGCGAATAAAAATATTAATAACTCTTCGAGTCAGAGTGATTTTAAATCAAGGCGTTGGTTCGGCCAGTGCGTCAAGAGTGAGGGTAATGCTTGGCCCACCGCAGGAGCGATCAACTTTAATTCTCTCTAATTTGTCCAATTATTAATATTTTTCAATGGTGTAAAAGAATTTTCTCTGCAAAATTCTTCGAAAAATTATATTTTTACCAAAGAATTACTAAAGGACAAAAATTAAAAGTATAATATAAATTTTAAAATTATTATCTAACAAAATTAAAATAATTAAAATTGAAAAAAGTGAAAAGGAGATTAATACTAATTGGTAGAAATGAGAGGAATAATGTTGCAACGCTAGTATTACAGAATTTCAGTAGGGGGTAACATGAGAATGGTGGGCGAGGAAGGGAAAGAGGAGGGGAGTTTGGAGGATAGGGTGGGGGTGTAGGGGGTGAGAGAGGAAATTGCGGTTTCGAGGGTTGAAAAGGGACACGTGATATGCGCGTTGTACTGAGAGTAGGAAACAGCAATGCAACCATGTCGAACATAAAGACATATCGTTGTTGGCCGATCGTTGCCTTGGTACATGTATAACACACTTATCCCGCGGGTCTGCGGCTAATACACCGGCCGATGCGTGATTAGAGTCCGCGGGGAAATCTAAACTGGACATGCCTCCCGGCTAGTGAAAATCCACCATTCTACCAACTCAACCTTTTTTCACCCTCCCCCCCTCTTCCCCTCCCACTTTTTCTATTCTTGCAAAAAGAAAAAAAAAGAACACTCTTTCAACTCGAAACCGATTTCTTACCGTAAAATTGGATTTTTTTATTTTAGAAAATCATCACAGTCTCAAGATGCTTTATTGCCGAGGGAAATCAGTGGAAAACAATTTTTTTTCCAACGACGTTGATTGACTTCGCGTGACTTGAATATAGACAGAATTTTTTTTTTTCGTTTGCTTCTATTATTTGACAATTTTTTTTTTGCTTTCATTCTCGAAATGTTACAAAGTGATTTTTTGATTAAAAAAAAGGGGGGGGGGTGATAAGAATTTGATTGGTGTTAATTTTTAGAGAGAAAAAGCCTTTTGCTGTAAGTAAAAATGTTGAGAACTTTTCGATTTAGAGTAATTTTAAATCAAATTGACGGTTCGGCCGAGGCGTTTAAACTGAGGCAATTATTTGGTTGAGAATTTTTTTGGTAAATTTTCATCGGAGTATAATTTTGAAAAGAAAAAGTCCTCAAGAGTGAATAAAAAGATTGAGTACTTTTCGAGTTAGAGGCATTTTAAATCAAATTGACAGTTCGGCCGAGGCGTTTAAATTGGATTAATTAACGCTGGGCAAAAAGAATTTCTTTGCTGCCACATTCTATAAAATAACAGTTGTTTTCGATAAATGGAAAGACGAAGTATTTTTCGATTAGAAAATATTTTAAATCTAACCGAAGGTTCGGCTAGTGCGTCAGGAGTGGGGGAAGCACTCCCCTGGAAACTCAGAGAATAAAATTCTTTACACCAAATAAAAACATGACGTACTTCTCCAGTTGTGACGATTTTAAATTGAAACGACTGTTCGGCCCGCAGGGAAAGAGTGGGGAAAACGATCGGCTAGCCGCACACCGGCTAAACTTAAAAACCCTCTAGTTCACTCAATTTTCGCAATTCGAAAATGGGACCAAAGGAACATTTACTTAAAATTCATTGGAGAATAAAATAAAATTAAAAAAAAAAAATAAAATTGAAAAAAAAAATTTTATTTTTTTTCCTCTTTATAGAAAACTCTAAATAAAAAGAGCCTTGTTCACAATTTCCCTGAACACAAGTGTCGCTATTTTTAGAAAGTCTGGGAAAAATTTTAATAATCGTCCCTCGGGTATCAGAGGCACGAAATCCGGAGGAAACAAATATCAATGTTGAGGGAGAAAGCTGACTGGTTGTAATTCACCGATTCAGCTAAATCTCCCCTTTTCTTTGGGATTTCAGACAGGGGAAAGGGCGAACTTCTGTGTTGGCAATATCGGCGGATACGGAAGTGTGACGGAGATGCTTCGTCCGGAAATGAGAGAGAAAGAGAGAATCTGTTCCTTCGGACGGATAAGATCGACAATTCACTCTGATAACTTCATCTCCATTTTCTCTTGATCGGAAAATAAGGTATAAAAATTGAGAAATTTAATTTAAAAATTTTCTTTCTTTGCCATACTTGTAGATTTTGTAATTTTGAACATAAAACTGAAAACGAAAATTAATTATTTTTATTTTGATAGATTTTGTGAGTATTTTAAGTTTGGGAAAATGTTGCGGCCGAATTGGAGTGGAGGGAGAGTGGAAATGAAAAGAGGGGAGAATTTCGTCTCGGCTTTCCCTTTTGCCTTTTTTTATGGAGGGGGGAGACTTTTTTCTAACTCAAAAGAAGAATTAATCGGTTCCAGTGCCGAGAGTGGGGGAAACGCTTCTTTGGCCGAACAATAAAAATGCTCCCAAATGAACAAAAATTGTTAAATCTGAATGTTCCAAAAGGTAAAATCGTATGGGACTATTTTCTCCTTCTTTCTGTCAAATTTTCGGGAAAAACCTCCGGCCCAAATGCCAAGAGTGGGGGAAACGCTTCTTGGTCCGAACAACGCCCGACATAAAAAACGCTCTAGAATCAACAAAAATGAATATTTTTCAATTCTTCAAAAACCAAATTTGTTTAGAATCATCTTCTTCACCTTTTTCTACTTTTCTTTTTCTTTTTCCTCCTATATTTTATTCAAAAAAATGAAAAAACATTCTTTTAACAAAATCAATTTTGTTTTTTTGCTTTGGGGCGAGAGAGAATGAGTAAGGAAGAACAAGAGAGAGAAAGAAAGCGAGGGAGAGAGAATTTGCTTTAGAAATTCCACTGGCGTTGGCGTTTCGAAATAAGAAGAATCAGATCGAAACTTACGCCGGAAGCGCAAACCGTTCCAGCAGTATCGATTCGAGGCCAGTTTCCTCGGAGGCATCGGGGGCTTTGTTCTCGACCTAATCACGGAAATTAGATTGCTCTGACGGTCAAAGGCGAGTCTATGAACTGACTCACGATGCGGCTTACATTGCACAATCACTGATCACCTCGAAACTAACTTCATCCGATAATGTACCCACAACCCTGTTAACAGGAACAATTTATAAATAAATTTTTATTTTCCCTCCACTTTATAATATTCCTTCTTTCAGAGAGGGAAAAAAAATATTTCTTTTCGATTCTAGAAAGAAACTTTATGGAAAAAAGCGAAAAAAAAATTCCACCTCCAAGTGGACTCGAACGCAAACATCATTCGCCACCCGGTTAGGCACCTTATCCCCTCAGCTATCGCACACTTAAAAAAAACCTTTTTTTTTGTTGAAAACAAATTTCTTTTTCCCCTCTAAATTTTTGTTTGCTCAAAAATACAAATTCAGGGAAAAATTAAGCAAATAAAGAGAAAATTCAAGTATTTTTCGAGAGAAATTTTATTTTTAAGAAATGTAATAATTAGTAATCGGATTTTTTTAGATTAACTAAAAAATCGCTAATTGGATTCAGTAATTTTTTTTCCTATCGCTTTTCATAAATTTCTATACAAACAATATCGCAGTGGGAGATCAAAATAAAAAAAATTCAGGGGAAGAGTTAGAGAAAAAGGGGACAGGGGAGAAAAATAATGAGAACTGAAGACCCGAGCGGAAAAGCACCCGTGGTTTCTAGCCACTTCAGTGACGCTGAGTCGTAGTAATTAATTCTGAAGGATCTTCATAAATTCATGGGCAAAAAAAAGAAAGCAAAAAAAAAAGAATACTCCGAATGGATGATCGAATTTCAATAACGATATTAACACTCACCCATTTCTCTCTCCTCCGATACTCGTTGAATTTTTCTCAATATTAGAACAATTTATTGCTTCCATAGAGAAGAGAAAAAAAGACAAAAAAAAAATTATAGAAAAAAAAAATTTTTCACCTGGAATGAAATATTTTTATACTTTTTTTTGTATTATCGGCATGACAATACTATTTTTATTCCCATATTTTTTTTTAATGCGGCATTGATATTCCACACGCGTAAAAGATGGTTTCGTCTCGCGAGATGATATCAGGAGAAAAAGAACGCTTCACATTATCCGAAAGCGCCTTCGGTAAATCCAATGTATCTCGGAGCGATAAGGTCCATTTGCTTCCAAGATCAGTGTACATTATAAACAATACTCAATTTATTTCGATACGATTTTCTAGAGGAAAAGTGTATCAAAAAAATGACTTTAAAAAAATTGTAATTTAAAACGATTTTTAAAGGTAAAAGCGAAAATTGATTGTAAATTTTCCTTGTATTTGTTTATAACTATTTTCCAATTGAATATAAAGGGGTTTTTTTATTTTCCTTCGGTTTTGTGGTGAAAAATGGAGAAAAAAATCTCTTACACGAACTCAAAAGAGTGAATAGTTTGCGTTTGAGAGTCATTTAAAGTTTTGTGAAATTGAAAGGCCGAGCGTTGGCCGAACAACGCTGCAAACTTTAAAACTTTCTAGAATCCAAAATATTTGCTTTTTTCTCAATTTTTCTGTTTGTTTCTCTTGTAGTATTGTATTTCAAATGCAGAGGAAGTGGAAATTAATTTTTAAACAAGAAAAAATTAGTGAAAAAAATTTTATTTCTTTAAGAAAACTGAAAATTGAGACTTGTAAACTGTTGAATAAGCAACATTTTTTTTTCAAAATTAAAAATGTTGCATTTAAAAAAATTTTATTTTCTCAAAAACTACGTAAATTCAGTTCAAAAAAATTTTACAAAAAAAATGGAAAAAAATAAGAACCAAAAAAATTTTTTTTTTAATAAATTAACAGGAATTGAGTTCCAAACAAAAATTTTTCTTAAACAAGTACAAAAAATTGAGTAAAAAAAAAAATAGAACGAAAAGTCAAAGTGATTGTAAAGAGTGTTTACAAATGAAAGTCATTTTTCAAAAAAAAGAAAAATATAGAAAAAAAAGTCGAAAATGGAAGATGATATGAAATAAAAAATTTCTCGAGGGAATTACCATAAACAATGTGCAATGAATTTTGCACGTTGAGTGCGAGAAAGCGGTGGACAGCGATAAATCTGTTTTACTGCGCTTCAATAAATATGAATTTTTGTCGCCTCAAAAAGAAAATTGAATGACACTCACACACACACATACGCACACGAACACCATTTTTGAGAGATCTCTAAAACTCAGAATGAAAAATTCACTTGCTTTCAATATTTTATTTATCGTTCGAATACTTTTAATAAAATTACATTTCATTTTGAATTCGCAAATTTCTACTCAAAAATGTATAAGAAAAATAACTTTTTTCTTAATGAAATTTAAATTATTTGTAATTAAAATAAATCAAAAATAATTTTTTTTGATAATAATAATTATAATAATAATAATAAAATAATAATAATAATAATAATAATAATAATAATAATAATAATAATAATAATAATAATAATAATAATAATAATAATAATAATAATAAAAGTAAATAATAATAATAACATGGAATATTTTCACTATTATTATTAATATTAAACAGTTTTTTAACGATTTTTCCTACGATTTTTAAGTTTATGAAATCAATTTTTGGAAATATTGTTAGGCGTTAAATTTCGAGAAGAAAAGTCTTTTTGAGTGAGTAAAAATATCAATAACTCTTGGAGTTAGAGGGATTTTAAATCGACGCGTTGGTTCGGTCAGTACGGCAACAGTAGGGGTAGCGCTCTTAGCGCTTTGCGGTTACGAGTCAAGGGAGGGGAGCGCAAGGAGTGGGGGTAACGCTTCACGAGCCGTACGCACAAAAAAACTTAAAATACTCGTAAAACAAAAACAATTCACTCTTTTAAGTTGCTGTAAAAGACTTTTTTCTTTAGAATCAAATTCTAAATATAATAAAACAAAAAAATTATTTATTCATTCATAAATAATTGAATATTTTCAATTTTAATTATAGAAATTCAAAATAATTTAAATCGAACTGAATTTTTTCAATTTTATAAATATAAACTTATAAATAAAAAATTTGTTAAAATGTTTTTACAAAATAAATATTAAAATATGTATTTTAAAGAAAATAAAATATAAAATGACAATTTTTATTTCAAATTGCAATTAATTCTCTCCCAAGTTACATTATTGACATCATCAATTAATGTCCTGGGGGAGGGGTGGGGGGGGGGAGACGGTCATTAACATTGGTCACAGATTCGAAACATTAGGTGATGCTTTGGAGACTAAGGTAATCCGTAACGAAGAGGCCGTTAGTCAGAGTGGGAGTGTAGTGGGATGGGGTGGGGGTGGGTAGGAGGGGGGATTCACTAATCTCTGCCATAATTTCAAGGCGTGCGTCGCATATATGTCACACGCGCGTTCCTCGAGGATAGTAAGGCGCCGACCTTCCCCTAACAAACAACCGTGCGATGTAATAAACGGGCCCGTCAACACCAGAAGGGACCAGGAAACAGGTGACGCTTCAACCCAACTTCCCAGAGGGAACTTCTCTTGTTTAAGATATGTGACGCAAAATAAAGTTCACGACCTTTTGTTATTAAATTTTCCATCACTAAATTGCAAAATAATTTGCGAAATTAAATTTTCGTAAGTTAACTTTGTAATTTAATTTTCTTTTCAAAATTTAATCGAATGTTTAAAAAAAACAATACGTAAATAATTGAGAGAAATAATTTACAATGCATTGTTGTTAAATAATATAATACTTATTATTTTTTTATTATTTATTTTATTTTATTAATAACTTTTTATTATTATTATTAGTAATAATAATAATAATAATAATAATAATAATAATAATAATAATGATAATAATAATAACTAATTGTAATTAAGAATAATAATAGTTGTTATTATTAAATAACAAATAATTGAAAAAAAACATAATTAATTAAGTAAACAATTTTAATTAATTAATTAGTTAAACAAATAAAACAAACGAAAAGAAGTTGTTAAATAAAAAATTGTTAATAATAACAAATAAGCAGTAGTTAATAATTAAAAATAAAAATTTAGTTAATTATATAGGTAATTAAAAAATATACAAAATTAAATAATTAAGAATATAATTATTTATTTAATTACGATAATATATTTAATTATATGTTTACTTTTTATTCTTTTAATTATTCATTTAACTATTTATTTACAAACAAAATATTGTCAAATTATAAAAAAATTGTCCATAAATAGCAGAGAAAACGGAAAATATGATTAAAATTTGCAAAAAAATTAAAAATTTTGCATACATAATAAACAAAAATTTTTTTACTAAAATTTTTTCAATATCTTGTAAAATTTGGAGTAAAAAATCTTTTTGGATCTTTTTAAAACAGCGAAGCGTTTTTGTTTTATAGTGATTTTCATTAATTTTTGCCTCAACGGCCGAAAAAATGGTGGGGAAGGCCGAAAATTTTATTTAACTTAAAGTCACTCTAACTTTCATTTCACTTGTTCGTTTAAAAAATTAAAAAGACCGACACTTTCAGAATTTTGAGCTAAAATGAACTGTAAAAATTAAAAAAAATAATGTAAATGAAAAATGTAAAGAAAAGGGTAAAAAATCCAGATAAATGTAAGAAAACAAATTTTAAAATATTAATTAAAAAAGTTTTAATAAAAATAAATTATTTCTAATATGAATAATGGCAAATATTCATTTACTGAATTATTAAATTAGATAAATAAATAAAATAAATAATAACCAATAAAATTAGTTAAAAAAAATTACTTAAATTTTTCATTATTTTCTTCAATAATTATAAATTGTTAATTTAATTAATTTCTATAATAATTTTAATAAAAATATTTTTATTATTTTTAACTTTAATCAAAAAATAGATTATTTAACAAAAAACTGAAGAATAAAAAACTAATTCTTTGATTTAATAACAAAAAAAAACTGTTTTATGTAGTTATTGTTATTTTAACTGTAATAAAACAAAATAAGAAAATTTTTTGATTTATGAACAAAGAAAACTGTTTCATGGCATTTTTATTATTATAATTATTATTATTATTAAAGGAAATTTTCCATTTCAATAAAAATGAAATACTTAATTAGTATTTTAATTAATTTTATTTTTGTATTTTTTTAATAAAGGACTTTTTTTTCTTTGTAAAAATATTTCTTTTATAGTTGAGAAAATTGGAAAAAAAATTGTGACGAAATTTTTCAAAAGAAAACAATTTATAAATATAGAAATATTCTGTTGTTATTATTATTATTATTATTATTATTATTATTATATTTTTTTTGCAAAATGATTACAATTGATTTTGTGATAAGATTTAATTGCAGTAAAGAGAAGTTTCTCTCTATATATCGCGATAACAATTTAATGACTTTTCATCTTTTAGAGTTTGAGTCTATCGAATTCCAATTGGCGTTTCCTTTCAACTCTAATCGGATAACGAACGATACACAATCGTCTGACCTTTTATAATTTCAACAAGCTCGACTTTCAATTTAAGCTTTACAGTGCTTTTTAACAAATTAAAAAGTTTTTTGCTTTTCATTTTTTTTCGCAAAAAAAAAAAATTAAGATTCGTAATTTTTTTTTTTATTGTAAAGAATTTATTCTCATTTATGTAAAATTCGTTCGGAAAAATGTTTTCTTAAATATTTATTTAATTATTTAACAAATATTTATTATTCATTCAATTATTTATTTATTTATTTATTAAATTAATTAATTATTTGTTTATTTAAAATTTTTTTTAATTGTTTATTTAATTGTTTATTTAATTATATATTTTCTTTTTAATTTGTTTAATTATTTATTTAACTATTTATTTACGAACAAAATATTGACAAATATTAATAAAAATTATCCATAAATTACAGAAAAAACGGAAAAAATGATGATTAAAATTTGCAAAAAAAGTTAAAAATTTTGCATAAATAATATAAATAAAATTTTTTACTATCATTTTTTCGATTCCTTGTAAAATTTCGAGTGGAAAATCTTTTTGGAACTTTTCAAAATAACGAAGCGTTATTGTTTTATAGTGATTTTAGTAATTTCTCGCCTCAACGGCCGAAAGAGTGGTGGGGGAAGGCCGAAAATTTTATTTAACTTAAAATCACTCTAACTTTCATTTCACTTGTCAGTTTAAAAAATTAAAAAGACCATCGCTTTCAGAATTCAGAGCTTAATTGAACTGTAAAGATTTAAAAGAAATGTAACTGAAAAGAGTAAAAAAAAAGTAAAAAAATAAAACAGGTAAAAAAATGTAAAGAAAAATGAAAAATATATAAACAATTGCTTTCGGAGAAAATATTTAAATTAAAAAATACTTTTCAGATTCCTCTAGTCGAAATGTGACTTTTTCAAGTATTCATGCTCAGTTACGATTCATTTCTCTCAATTTTTTTTTCTTTCCTTTTTTTTTGTCAAAGGAATGCCAAGGAAAAGAGACATGCCAATGGAGAGATGAAGTTGCAGACGCAACCCTTACACTACATTTTTTTTCATGCTGACCTTTTCTTTTTCCCAATGTTTCAACTTGTATTCTCGCCTTTGCTCCTCTTGACTTCATCTCTCCCTCCCCCTTTCACCCTTTTTTTACGTTTAAACTCCGCTCTCGAGAAAAGCGTCCAAGAAATATAGGGAAGATGCAAATTTTATTCGTGGTCTTAAGTTTCCAATTAAATTTCGACGATTATTCTCCAAGTGTTTGAGTAGAAAAAGAAAATTTTTTTTTCCTCAAGGAATTTTTATTTATTTCATTTAGAGTAAAAAAATTAATTTTTTTAAAACTTTTTTAGGGTAAGAGTTAAGTAAAAATTTTTTTTCCCAGTTATAAATATTTTTAGTGTATAGAGTATAAAATTCTGAATAAAAAACTCTTTGGTGGGGATTTTTTTCCTTAAGACACTTTCGAATTAGAGGGATTTTAAATGCAGTTCAGTGTTTGGCCTCGCGAGCGTTCCGAGAAAATACCTTTTCAATAACATAATTATTCGAAGTATTTAACTAGAGTTTTTAGGGAATATTTAAACGCCTTGGAAATTTTAATATTTTCCTTTTTTTCCCAAAGCGAAAGGAGAAGAGTGGGAGCAACGCTCCGAGGGCCGAACGCCGCGCCACATTTAAAATCCCCCAAACTCGAAAACCGTTCGACGAAAATAATTCCCTCCAAAGGGTTTTTCATTCGAAATTTCCCCCTCTTTTCATTTTTCACAAAATTGAGGAAAAGTGGTGACAAATTAAAACGAAATTCGTCAAAAATTCGTTTCAATAAACTAAGAGGTGAAAAATAGGGGGAAAAAATGTCAATTTAATTTTTAAGTAATTAAAGTCCTAAATTGGCAAATATGGGTAAAGTTCCCGTGATCATTGGCGTGTAACACATGTAGAGAAAGAGAGAGAGAAATTTTTTTTTTCGAAAGAGTTTGTTGATACTGAAACAAGTGTAATCGCTTGCCTGAAAGTCGAGCGGATTTCCAATTTACGGCCGAACGAATCAACGAAAGGATACGATGACGTTAATTTCATTCGGCGAATTGCAAAAAGGGCTTTAATTGACGTGAATACGATGGTTTCCGGTACCAATGGCAGTCAAATGAAAACTGGTAAACTGTAAACCCTTCACAAAATTCCTCTACTTGATCATTTTACCCAAACGTTTTTCGTTTAAAATTTACGAAAGAACTCAAAAGACTTGTTTCGCTATTCTCCCTCCCTCCCTCTCTCCTTTCCCCTTACCACTCACCCTTAAAACTCTCGTATAACCCTTTTGCTTTGAAAGTTCATACTCAACGTTCGCTTTGTTACTCTTTATTGTTCGACACTTTTAACCTTTTTTTTCCTGTTTTAATTTTTTCATTGTTGGTGCTCTTTTTTTCTTGAAACGTGTTGTTTGACAAAAAAAAAAAAAAAATTCTGATAAAGAGAATACAATTTAGCGTGAGAGTAGGTAAATTAGAAAAAACAGAAACGGAAGTTGAAAACGAAATTAATTTTTTTCCGATTACAGCAGAGCGAAAAATTCGAAAAATTTCATGTCAAAAAAATATTAAAAACAAGAAAAAATGTCAATTAAAAATTTTAAAAATAAATTAAAAAATAGTAAAAATTGAAATTTTAACAAATTCTTTGAAAAATATTTTTTTAATTTTGTGAAAAATGAAAAGAGGGGGAAATTTCGGATGAAAAACCCTTGGGAGGGATTGATTTTCATCTAACCGTATTCGATGTAACGGAATTTTAAATGTACTGAAGCGTTCGGCCTCGGGAGCGTTGCCCACTTTTCTCCTTCTGCTTTCTGACAAAAGAAAAGGAAAAAGTTTTTAAATACTTATTGAAAACTATCTACGATTACATTCTCAATGTAATTTACTAATAATTCGAATTTACTTAGTTATTGAAAAGGAATTTTCTCGGCAACGCTCGCGAGGCCGAACACTGAACTCGATTTAAACTGCTTCTAATTCGAAACTGCCTTAAGGAAAAAAATCCCCGCCCGAGAATTTTTTGTTCGGAATTTTATAACCAAAAAACTTTTAAACATAGAAAATATTTTCGCAAAAATAAAAAAATTTTACTTTGTAAAAATATTTGCAGAAATATTGATGAGAAGAAAAAGAAAAGAAAGAGGGGATATTTTAAATGAAAAATTCCTTGCAGGGAATTATTTTAGACGAAGTTTTTTTTATTTAGAAGGATTTTAAATGTAACGGAGTGTTCGGCCCTCGGAAGCGTTGCCCCCACTCTCGTCTTTTCCTATTCGTTTGTAAACGAAAAGTACGTAGGATATTTAGTACTCTAATCACTCTGTATTTTGTTAAATTTATAATTCCATTGAATTACTACATTACAAATTTAATTACAAGAAAAAAATAGACGCAACGCTCGTGGGGCCGAACGTTCAAATTCATTTAAAATCTCTTTAAATCGAAAATGCTCTGAGGAAAAAAATTCCCACCTCAGGTTTTTCAATTCAGAATGATTTATAAATCATTCTTTCTAAAAGTTTTGCTTTTTTAAAAGGGAAGCAAATTAATAAATATAAAAATAAGAAATTTAAAGTTATTAAAAAATTTTTTTAGTCTGATTTTTTTGCTTTCTCTCTCTCTCTCTCTTACGTTTTATTGATCCGTGTTTCATTAACGACTAGTGCCATCGTCAAAGACAGCTTATGAATGCTGGAACTGAGCTTAAGTAAAGGTAAAGGACGTGAAATGAAGAGAAACAGAATGAAGAGAGTTTTAGGAAAAGAGAGAAGGCGAAAGAGAGAGAGAGAGAGAGAGAGGGGAGAGGATTGGGATTTTAGAGAGACAATACAGTCAGAAGCAGACGCATCAAATTGCCCGTTAATAATACGAACTGCCAGGCAAGGCGCACCATTGCAATCGTCCGGATGAAATATTCCACTCTGATCCGATGTAATTGCAGAGCTTTGAAAATTTTCCACCCTTATTTCTATATTTCAAAAATGAAATTTCAAAAATTTTTGACCAAAATAAAAATGAAAAAATCGGAAAAAGAAATTTTGATAAATAAAAAAAATAGTTGGAATCAAAAAAAAAAAAAAAAATAAGTAAACAAATAATAATATAAAAAAATTAATAAAAATATTTTAAAAATATTAATAAAAATATAAGAAAAAAAAATAAATAGAAAAATAAATAATAAAACAATAAATAAATAAAATTTAAATAAAAAGAAAACAATTAAGAAATAAATAATTGAATAATAATTAAATAGAAAAATAGTACAAAAACAAAAAATAAGCAGAAAAATAAAAAATAATTAAAAACTAAATAGAAAAAAATTAAAGAAATTAAATAGAAAAAAAATAAATAAACGATAAAAAAATTAATTAAATTTAAATAAACAATAAAAAATAAATAATTAAATAAAAAACTAGTAAACAATCAAAATATAAGTTGAAGGATGAATAACAAAACAATAATTAATAAACAATAAATGAGTAAACAAAATTTAAATAAAAAGTAAATAACAAAATAAATAATTAAATAGAGAAATAGTAAAGAAACAATAAATAAGTAGAAAAATAAATATTTATTTAAAATATAAATGGAAAAAAAATTATACAAATAGAGTAAATAGAAAAATAAATAAATAAACGATAAAAAAATTAATTAAATCTAAATAAACAATAAAAAAATAAATAAATTAAATAGGGAAATAATAATGAAACAAAAGATAAGTAGAAAAATAAATATTCAATTAAAAAATAAACAGAAAAAATTAAACGAATAAGGAAGTAGAAAAATAAATAAATAAACAATAAAAAAGTAAATAATTAAATTGAGAACTAGTAAATAAACAAAAAATAAGTAGGAAGTAAATAATAGAACAATAATTAAATAAAAAAAATTTTAATAAAAAATTAACAAGACATAGAAAATAAATATTTAACTAATAATTAAATACAGAAAAAGTAAATAAACAAATAAAGTAAATAGAAAAATAATTAAATAAACAATGAAAAAATAATAAAATGTATTAAAATAATATAAAAAATAGTAAAATCTTAATGAAAATTTAAAAGAAGAAATTAAAAAAAATTAATAATTAATATTAAAATAAATTTAAAAACAGAAATAAAAATAAAAAAAGGAGAAGAGAAATATTTTTAATTAAAAAAATGAACTTTTTTCACATTTAATTTTAAAATAACTAAAAATTTCCAAAAACGTTTGTCCTTAAAATTAAATAATTAATTTTTCTCTGTTATTTTTTTCTCCCGATTTGAAAAAAGAAAAAAATTCAAAATATTGATAATAATAAAAAAAATTCTCCTATTCCTTTTTTTTCTCGTTATCCTTAATCAAAATTAGTAGAAAAAAATATAAATTAACTTTTTTAAATAGTTTCTTTCTTGATTTCTCAAAATTAGCGAAAAAAAAACATTACTTTTTAATTTTTTCTAATTGTTTTTTTTATAAAAATTTTCTTTTTCCCCAAATTTATAAACAAATGAATAATTTTTTCTAATTCTAATTTCTTCTAATTAAAAAAACATTTCTTTGCAGTTTTTCCTAACTATAATATTTCTCCTAATAAATAAAACAATTTTCTTTATAATTTGAGAAAATTATTTTTCTAATTCGAGAGACAATTTTCTTTTAATTTCTCCTAATTATTAAAAAAGCAGTTCTTTTTAATTTTTTCCTATTTTTTAAATAGTTTTTCCTTATTCTAATTTTTTTTAATTTGTAAAAGAATGTTTTCTTTTTCTTTCTTCATTGAAAAAAATTTTATTTCATTCTAATAACCGATTACTATAGACTATTATCAATTGAATATTTATTTTAATCAAATATTCAGTCAATTAAATAGTATTTACTTGAAATACTAAAATTATTTGTTCAAACACAATTTAAAAAAGAAGAAAAAAAATTATTAAAAAATTTATTTGATTCAAGTAAATATTTATTTGATAATAGACAAGTAATCGTTTGTTTGAATCACATAAATTTTTTTTTCATTGTTGTAATTTATTTACTTTCTAAAAATATATATTTTTAATTTTCAATACTACTTTTCACTTTTTTTTACAACTTTTTTTTTGAATTTTTTCTTATCGAAAATTTTAAAGGAAATAATTGCAATAATTGAAATGAAATGAGAAATTACCTTAATATTAAATTAAATAAACTTTATTAAATAAATAAATTTTTTATTAAAAAATAAAAAATTTAATATTAATTAAATAAAATTTATTAAATAAATAATTTATTAAAACAATTAAAAATTTAATATTAATTAAATAATATTTAATATTAAATTAAATAAATATGAAATTATTTTTGAAAAAATATAAAGAAAAAAAATAAAAATTGTTAAAAATAACTCACCGGGTTACGAACCCTGAACGAAAATTTCGCAGTCGAGCACTATAGCCTCTTGACCAACACTATTTACTATTTTTATTCTCTCTTTTTTACCATTTTCGGGCTCTATTTACTAAAGTGTAATTATTTATTATTTTCGATTAATTAATTATTAAAAATTCAGTAAAAAAATATTTAATAATTATATTAATGAAATAATAAAAAAATTTAATAATAAAAAATTTATTTATTTAATAGTAAAATAATATTTCCTAATTTAATAATAAAATAATATTTGTGAAATAATTTCGAAATTAACTCTAGACGGAAATATTATATTATTATATTTAATAATAGAGGGTTAATATAGAGAAAACAGGTGGAGAAGTTGGACTGTCCACTTATTAAATTTGCTTTGCTGGAAATTCTCCCCGAGTCTCTTGCGGGTTCGACGTCGATGTGGTTGGTGCTAGAGAGAGTAGGGTGGGGGTAAAACTTGAAGTGGGATTTTGGGTTCGAGAATATAATATACAACTTTAGGACCTCGAAATTCCCTCCTAAATATCCCGCCTAACTGGCTTATGGTACACTGTTGGGCTTTGCCCCAGTGAATGTGTGCACTCTGTCTGACCAATATTGCCCAGTAAATATTTCCTAAATAGACATTTCTAACATGAATGCTTAGTCTCCAGACGTGCCCCCTAATTCCACTCTATATATCAAAGTACTTCCCATATCTGCATTTTCACCCCCCCCCTCAAAAACAAAATTTTTTTTTTTACTCTAATTTGGAAAAATTGAAAAAAAAACATAATTTTGTTACTAATTAGGAAAAATTGAAAAAAAAAAAACATAATTTTGTTACTAATTAGGAAAAAGTGAAAAAAAAACATAATTTTGTTACTAATTAGGAAAAATTCAAAGAATATTTTTTACTAACAAGAATAAATTCAAGGAATTTTTTTTAACTAATTAGGAAAATTTCAAGAAATTTTCTTTTACAAACTAGAAAAAATTCAAGGGATTTTTTTTTACTAATTAGGAAAACTTTAATTGATTTTTTTTACTAATTAGGAAAAATTCGATCTATTTTCTTTGACTAACTAGAAAAAAATTAAAAAATTCTTTTTTGCTAATGAAGAAAAATTCAAAAAAAATTTCTTTTAATAACTAAAAAAAGTTAAAGGAATTTTTTTTTCGATAATTAGGAAAAATTTCAGAAAATTTGTTTACTAATTAGGAAAATTCAAAAAAAATTTTATGTACTAATGAGGAAAAATTCAAGAAATTTTCTTTTTCTAACTTGAAAAAATTAAAGGATTTTTCTTTTTAATTAGGTAAAATTCAAAGGGATTCTTTTTACTAATTAAAAGAAATTCAAGGGATTTTTTTTTACTAATTAGGAAAACTTCATTTAATTTTTTTTGTACTAATATTAGGAAAAATTCAAAAAAAAATTTTTTCTAACAAAAAAAAAAAAATTAAAAGAATTTTTTTTTTTTTTTTTTATAATTAGGAAAAATTTTAGAAAATTTGTTTACTAATTAGGAAAAATTCAAGGAATTTTTTTCTTTTTTTTAACAGTTAGAAAAAAAATTCCTTGAATTTTTTTTACTAATTAGGAGAAATTAAAGGGATTTTTTTACTAATTAGGAAAAATTTAATTAATTTTTTTTACTAATGAGGAAAAAAAATTTTCTTTTCCTAACCAAAAAAAATTAAAGCAATTTTTTTCTTTGCTAATTAGGGAAAATTCGAAAAAATTTCATTACTAAATAGGAAAAATTCAAGGAATTTTTCTTGTTTTTTTACTAATTAGAAAAAATTCAATGGATTTTTTTTTACTAATTAGGAAAAATTCAAGCAATTTTTTTTTATAATTAGGAAAAAGTGGAGAAATTTTTTTTTAGCAATTAGGAGAAATTCAAGGAATTTTTTTACTAATTAAAAAAAATTCAATGGATTTTTTTTACTAATTAGGAAAAATTTAATCCATTTTTTTTTGCTAATTAGGAAAAAGTGAAAAAATTTTTTTTACTAATTAGGAGAAATTTAAGGAATTTTTATCGTTTTTTTAATAGTTAGAAAAAATTCAAGAAATTTTTTTTTACTAATTAGGAAAAATTGAAGGAATTTTTTTTACTAATTAAGAAAAATTCAATCAATTTTTTTACTATTAAGGAAATTTTTTTACTAATTAGAAAACATTTTAGGAATTTTTTTCTACCAACTAGAAAAAATTAAAGAAATTTTTTTTTTGCTAATTAGGAAAAATTGGAGAAAATTTTTTTACTTTTCAGAAAAAATTCAAGAAATTTTTTTTAACTAATTAGGAAAATATTCAAGAAATTTTCTTACACTAACAAAATAAAATTCAAAGATTTCTTTATTACTAATTAGAAAAAATTTAACTTTAACTTTTTCTATTAACAAGAAAAAATTGAAGGAACTTTTTTTATTTATTAGTTAAAGTTGAAAAAATTTTTTTCATTTATTGTGAAAAATTGAAGTAATTTTTTTTCTAATTAGAAAGAAATTCAAGAGAATATTTTCTTTTACTAATTTATCGAATCAGAAAAAATGCTACAGAAACAATTTTTTTTTCTTATTAAGATAAATTTGAATTGGGATAAAAAGTATGAAAAAATTTGTTTTATAATTATAAAAAGAAATTTAAATTATAAAAAAGTGACAAAAAATGTTATTAATAATTAAGAAAAATTTGAATTAGAAAAATCAGAAATAATTTTTTTTTTAAATAATTAGGTGAAATTAAAATTGGGAAAGATTTTTTTATTAGGAGAAATTAAAACCAAATTTTCTAAAAATATCGTAAAAAGAAAGAAAAATAATTAGAAAAAATTAAAAACTAACGTTTTTTTTGTGAATTCGGAGAAATTAAAAAAAATTAGGGAATTCTACAATTACTTTTTCAAATTGTTTCTAATTATTTCCTACTATTGAAATTTAAAAATAAATATTTTTCGTAATTGAATAAATTGCAAAAAAGTGTTTATAATAAAATAAATGGGGAAAAATTCTTAAGAAAAAAAGAGGGAGAAAATAATAATACTCTTAGTCTAGTGGTTAAGGTGTTCGCCTGTGAAATTATTGTTTAGTGTTCGAATCTCAGTGAAAATATCTTCGTTTTACTTTTTTCCTATTTCGTTTTGTTATTTTAAAAACAATTTTGATAATTTTTTGAAAAAAAATATTTAGTTTGTTCGATTAAATTTAGTAATGATTTAATTTAATAATAATAATAATAATAATAATAATAATAATAATAATAATAATAATAAAAATAAAAATAATAATAATAATAATAATAATAATATAAATAGTAATCACAAATATTTAAATATATATTATTGTTAAAAAAAATAATTGCAAAAAAATATTTTTCCTACTAAAAATAGAAGAATAAGAAAAATAATTCGAATAAAAAATTTATTTATTTTCAAAGAAAAGAAGAAAAAAAGAAATAGACAATTGTCATTGAATAAATGTGATATTTTTCTTTCTTGAGGACAAAAATTGTTATTTTACGAGTAAACTTTTATGATGATTTGTTTTCTCAAAAATCACAGAAAAGTCATTTGAGAAATAAAGAGCAATAAAGTCGAATTCACTACTATATGGGAATCGAATGCTTTTTAAGCTCTTGGGGTTTTGATGTGGAGTGGGGTGAGTGGAGGGAGGGGGGGAAGTTGAAGGGAAAAGTGGAATGAGTAAAGAGGAGAAGAGGGGGGAGGGTAAAACTGTAAAGCCAGACAGTTAGATATATATATCTCTCTTTCTCTCGTCTTGTAGAAAAGTCATATCTGTTATTTTATCCCGCAACTAGTAAAGGTCCACTTGAATCGCAACTTTTACGGTGGATGAACTCGGGTGAAATTCGATACGGAAGCAACTACTCCATAGCCCATTACGTTAAGGGTCTCTCTCTCTCTCTCTCTCTCTCTCTCTCTCTCTCTTGGTGCCTCCATTACAATTCGTAACATGAAACCGAATCGTTTCGAGAAAAACAAAAAAAAAAAAATTAAATGTAAAAGAATATTCCCTTCTTTAACCATAAATCTCTTGTTTAGTAATTTTTCAACTAATTATTATTATTAGTTTTTATTTTTATTGAAATTTTTGTGGAAATTATTTAAAAGAAGGCAAAACTTGTTGAGGTCGAAAAAGAAATGAGTGAAAATAGTGAAAATTGGAGCGAAAAAAAGAAAAATGAAAAAAATTTTATCAATGTTCATTTGGTCGTGGGGTTAAAGCGCTTGCTTCTCAATTTTGCAACTAGGGTTCGAGTCTTGTCGTTTTTTATCATTTTTTTTATTACGACTAAAGCAATTATTTTTTGTACTTTTATTAATATCTATTTTAAACTAATTTTATATTTTATTGTTTGTTATCACTTTTATATTTACTATTAGTTATTAATTATTAATATTTTATTATATTATGTATTTATATTATACTTATATTTATTAATTAAAAAATAAATTTTAAACTTGGTGATTAATAAAAAAGGTTCTAAAATAGTTACTAAATAATAAATAATGCGAATGAGTATAAATTATAATAACTATAATTAATTATAATTAACTAATAATTATAATTATTATAATTTTTTATATAATTAAATTAAACAATTTTATAGAAACGTTGAAAAATTGTTAAAATCTAAAAAAATGGACTAAAAAGTGTCAAAATTGGCGCGAGAAAGAAAGAAATAAGATTATTTTTATTAATTGTCATTTGGTCGTATGGGTTAATCGCTTGCTTTTCAATTCTCCAACCAGGGTTCAAATCCTGTAATTTTATTTTTATTTTTTTCATTACGACTAAAGCAATTTTTAATTTATCTTGATTTTTTTTCTTTCATATTAATTTCTACTTTTAATTTATTTTACATTTTTTTCATTTTTATTATTTTTTTATATTTGTTATTAATTATTAATATTAAATATTAAATTATTTATTTATTTATACTTGTTTATAACACAACGTGCGTCTTAAAATTATTTATTTTCCTTTTAGTAATTTAAGTGAAGGAAAAAATTATTATTATTTATTACATTTAAAGAAACGCGATTCGTGCAAACTTTATTTTATTTAAAAAATAAGTCGTTAGTTGTTTTTTCAATAAAAATATTTTTTTCATGTAGAGGGTAAAATTCTGAAGAAATAACCTTCAGAGGTCGATTTTTTCTATTTAGTCACTTTCGAATTAGAGTGTTTTTAAGTTAAACTTAACGTTCGGCCCCATTAGCGTTGCGCTGCTATTTTACTCTTTTGTTGTGTGGTGAATAAATAAAATTACAAATACAATAGAATTTTTTTTCTGAACAGAGAAATTTGTCGTCAAAACTTGTTCGGTCTATCGAAGGGAAAACGGAAGGAAGGGAAGGGGAACCGAAAAGAGTGGGGGCAACGCTCACGGGGCCGAACGCTGCGTTACATTTAAAATCGCTCTAATTCGAAAACACCTCAACCAAAATACTTCGTCCAAAAGAGTTTTTTACTCAAAATTTTAAAATTCTTTTCGTTCCTCTGAACAGTTGGCAAAAAATTAAAATACTATTTTAAATAAAATAAAAGTAAAATTGAAAAAATAAATTAAAATAAAAAAGAGGTAAATAATAAAATTTACTTTTTAATAAAAAACACTATAAAAAAAAAGAAAAAAAGAATTCAAGTAAAGCTTTATGTGCGAATATCAAAAATCCCAGTGACAATTTTAAAGCTCAAGAACAAGCAAACGGACGTTTTACGATTTACAGGTAAAAAAAGGAAAAAGAGAAGGGGTAAGGATAAGAATGAAGGTTGGCTTCTAAGCCGACTAAACCATTCTACAGAGTAAACAAGATGGACCCCAGGACAGCTTATCCTGGCTGAATGCAACAAGCTATTTCCACTCGCTCGACCCTGTCGTTTCTTCTTTGCTCGTCACGAAAACCTTCCACCCCCCCCCCAACCCTTTCTGTTTGTTCTATTAAACTTTTCCTTCTGCCTCGTAAAACAATGCCATAAATCAACAATAGAGTTGCAATGGAAAAAAAAAATTTTAATTAAAATTAGGACGCAAAAAATTAGATACTTGTAAACATTGCACTTTTGGAAAAAAAAATTTTCAGCGATAAAAAAAATTAATTTTTCTCGAGGGTTTTACTTTTGATTTTCTACTTTATTCAACTCTCAGAAATATAGAAAAATATTAGTGCTCTACTTATTTTAAATCGAGGGGGAAATTAGAAATTAAAAAAATTTTTATTTACAGAAAAATTAATTTCTCTCTTTATTTATTAACAATAATATTTATCTATGAATTTTTTTATCTTCTATCAATACAAAATATTTCCAAATTATTCAAAATAAGTTAAAAATTAAAATTCAATCAGAAAAAAAAGTTTCAAATAAAAAACAAATTACAAAAATAGTATTTCTTGTTAGCTTTAGGCCCAAAGTCATTGGTTCGTAATTACTCACCGAGGGTTCGATTCCCCTCAAAAGTAAATTTTTTTCTTTGTAATCTTCATCAACTTTCGAAAAATTGTTATTCCCTTAGTAAAATTCGATTAAGATACAGATTTTTCTATTTAATAAATGTATTTTCTTACTAAAAATGACTATTGTTCTTTCCAAAAAAATATTTTCCTGTAACAAAATACTATTTATCTTTGTAAAAATATATATTTTTTTAAACAAAATATTAGTTTTCTTTTTAAAAAGATATTATCTTCTAAGAAACTACTATTCTTTGTTTTTCTAAAAAATATTTTCTTTCAATAAAATAGGGTTTCCTGTTAGCTTCGGGCCTAATGTCATTGCTTTGTAATTATTCACCAAGGGTTCGATTCCCCTAAAAAGTAAATTTTTTTTCTTTGATTTTTTCATCATTTTTCTGTTCAATCTTAAAAAAATTGTTATTTCTATTGTAAAATTCCAATTAAAATAACCTTTTTCTATTGTTAAAAGTATTTATTCTAAAAAATACTATTTTCCTTTATAAAAATATATTTTTTTATAACAAAATACTATTTTTCTTTGTAAAAATATATTTTTTAATAACAAATTATTATTTTTCTATTCAAAAATATATTTTTTTTAAGAAACTACTATTTTTGTTCTTTAAAAGATAAAATAGGGTTTCTTGTTAGCTACGAGCCTAAAGTCTTTGCTTTGTAATTACTCACCAACGGTTCGATCCCCCTCAAAAGAAAATTTTTTTTTATTTAACTTTCGTCAATTTTCTTGTTAATTTTCCAAAAAATTACCATTCCCATGGTAAATCTTTAATTAAATTACTACACCATTTTTTCTACTAAAAAAAAGTATTTTCATCCAATAAAATACAATTTTTATTTATAAAAATATTTTTTTCACAACCGAATACTATTTTTCTCTTTGAAGAGATATATTTTTTATAACTAAAATTTTCTTTATGTTTTCTTCTAACAAAATAGTAGCTTTCATTAGCTCCGGGCCTAATGTGATTGTTTAGTAATTACTCAACGAGGGTTCGATTCCCCTTAAAAGTAATTTATTTTTTCATTGCAATTTTCATCATTTTTCTATTTAATTGTCGTATAAATTGTTATTCCCATAAGTAAAATTACAATTAAAATAAAAATTTTTCGATTTAAAAAAATATTTTTTATTAACATATTCCTTTCGTTTCTTTGTAAAAATATTCATTTTTATAACAAAATACCATTTTCCTTTTTAGAAAAAATATTTTCTTATAAATAAACAACGATTTTATTTGTTTTAAAAAAGTATTTTCTTCCAAGCAAAAATAGTGTTTCCTGTTAGCTTCGGGCCTAATGTCATTGTTCACTAATTACTCACCAGGGGTTCGATTCCCGTCAAAAGTAAATTTTTTTTTCTCATCAATTTACATTATTATTTTTATTCTTGATATTCGCATTATATTTTCTTGTAATAAAACCAAAAAAAAAAGTGTTTATTTGAAGAAAAAAAAATAAATAAAAAGCGAAACCAAAATACAAGTGAAAATAATTATTTTGCAAAAGTTTTTTTTTCCCCACTGTCAAACTAAAAGTAGAAAAACGACCCTTGGGGGAAATTTCAAAATAGTTTATCTCACCTCACCTCACTTCACCCCCCCCCCCGACCCCTTCCTCTCACTGTCTATGGAGCAGAAGGCGCGGTCCTTGGATTTAGTTAGCAGGCGCCGGATGGTGGCTTCGAGTTAAACAACTACAGAGACCGTATGTCGTGGCTGGCAGCTCATTTCACGCTGGCAGCCACTACCTTACAACCCCCCCCCCCCCTCCCACCTCTCTCCCCCACCCCAAAACCCTGGTACGTTGCGCTTCAACTATCGCGAGTATTGCTCTTTCCACCCCACTACCACCACTTCACCCCCCCTCCCTTTTAAAGGAGAAAAAGCTCTCTCTCTCTTCTGTTCCCCTTGACATTGCACCAGGGAATTTGAAGTTTCAACCGTATTACGACATCCGACTCAAGAGTCACGTTTACTGCGAATCTGGCTTTAGGATACGTGTCGGCACTACCCCCCCCCCTTCACCCTCCCCCAAACCATCCTCTTTTACCCCTAAAAACCAACCTTAACAATTGACATATATTCTCCGGTGTGAAAGGAACGACAATGAGAGATGAAGTTCTTGGCTCTTGTCATGTTTCTATATATAGACAAGGACTTAATTAAATTCTTGGTTTTATTCTTCAATTTAGATTAAAAGCTGGTGTTGAAACTTTTAGAAAGTTGGTTTCATCCGGGGAGGGGGGGGGATTGTGTTTATTTTAATTGAAATTTTCACCATGGGAATAACAATTCTTGTGAAGCTGATGAAAATTGCGAAGAAAAAAAATTTACTTATGGGGGGAATCGAACCCTTGGTGAGTAATTACTAAACAATGACATTAGGCCCCAAGCTAACAAGAAATATTATATTGTTAGAGTAAAAAATATTTTTTAAAAGAAAATAAGTAATTATTAAAGTAAGTTGGAGTAAACTAATTTTAAAAACTATTTGTCCAAATGTTTTCGTTTTATTTTCCTTCACTATAGGAAAATAAGTATATTTTAAAAGAAAATACTTTCTGAAAATGTAAAAAAGTATTTTATTTTTTATTGAAATATATTTTGATTAACAATTTTTCGGAAAATTGATGAGAAAAATAAGAAAATTGCATAGAAAAAAAAATTTACTTATGGGGGGAATCGAACCCTCGTTGAGTAATTACTATAATTTTACATTAGCCCTGAAGCTAACCAGAAATACTATTTTCTTCAAGAATATATATTTTTTTGAAAATGTTAAACAGTAGTTTCTTAGAAGAAAATATTCTTAAAAATTAGAATTTTGTTGGGAAAAAATACTATTTTTTTAAGAAAAATGGTATGTTTATTTTAATTTTACCATGGAAATAAGAATTCTTTGAAAAATGATGAAAATTGCAAAAAAAAAAAAATTTACTTATAGAGGGAATCGAACCCTTGGTGGGTAATTGCTAAACAATGACATTAGGCCCCAAGCTAACAAGAAATACTATATTGTTATAAAAAAAATATTTTTTAAAAAGAAACAGTATTTTTTAGTAGAAAATACTTTCTGAAAATGTAAAAAGGTATTGTATTTTAATTGAAATACAATTTGATTAACAATAATTGTTTGAAAATTGATTAGAAAATTAATAAAATTTCATAGAAAAAAATTTTACTAATGGGGGGAATCGAACGCTGCGTGAGTAATTGCTAAACAATGACATTAGGCCCCAAGCTAATAAGAAATACTATATTGTTATAAAAAAAAAAATTTTTAAAAAAGAAACAGTATTTTTTAGTAGAAAATACTTTCTGAAAATGTAAAAAGGTATTGTATTTTAATTGAAATACAATTTGATTAACAATTTTTCGAAAATTGATTAGAAAATTAATAAAATTTCATAGAAAAAAATTTCACTTATGGGGGGAATCGAACTCTGGGTGAGTAATTACTAAACAATGACATTAGGCTCATAGCTAACAAGAAATACTATTTTTTTGTAAGAAAATATTTTTTAAAAAACAAAAATAGTAGCTTGTTATAAGAAAATGTTTTTTTTTTTCTTAAGGAAAATTAGCAGTTTATTATAAATTTATAAGACAATATTTTATTAAAAAGAAAAAAGTATTTTGTTGAAAGAAAATACTTTTTTAATTAGAAAAATGTTTATTTTAATTATAATTTTATAATTTTATATTTTAATTTTATAATTTTATATAAGCAAATTTTTTTCAAAAATTGAATAGAAAAATTATGACAATTTTAAAGAAAACAATTTACTTTTCACCGGAATCGAATCCTCGGTTAGTAATTACTAAACAATTATAAACATTAGGCCAGAAGCTAACAGAAAATGTTATTTTTTTTAAGAAGATATATTTATTTAAAAAAACAATAATAACAAATTTTTGTTTTACAAAAAATAGCTTGTAATAAGAAAATTATTTTTTCAAAAAGAAAAATAGTGTTTAATTATAAAAAAAATCTTTTTGAGAAGAAGAATAGAATTTTATTAGAAGAAAATACTTTTTTAAAACGTAAAAAGGTATTTTATTTTAATTGTAATTTAAACTTTTGAGAAGTATCGAACTCTCGTTGAGAAATTGCTAAATAATGACATAAGAAATTAACCTTACAAGAGATACTACATTGTTATAAAAAAAAATATTTAAAAAAAAGAAACAGTATTTTTTAGTAGTAAATACTTTCTAAAAATGTAAAAAGATATTTTATTTTAATTGAAATAAAATTTGATTAACAATTTTTCGAAAATTGAGAAGAAAAATAATAAAATTGCATAGAAAAAAAATTTACTTATGGGAGGAATCGAACCCTCGTTGATTAATTACTATAATTTGATATTAGGCCTGAAGCTAACCAGAGAAACTATTTTTTAAATAATTTTTAATTTAAATAATTTTTTAAAATGTAAAACAGTAGTTTCTTAGTAGAAAATATTTTTAAAAAATACAATTTTGTTGGAAAAAAATAATTTTTTTATAGAGAAAAATGGTATTTTTATTTTAATTTTACCATGGAAATAACAATTCTTTGAAAAATGATGAAAATTGCAAAGAAAAAAAATTTACCTATGGAAAGAATCGAACCCTCATTGAGTAATTGCTAAACAATGTTATTAGACCCGAAAATAACAAAAAATACTATTTTGTTAGAAGAAAATATTTTCAAAAAAATTATAGTTTACTATAAAAAAATATCTTTTTAAAAAGAAAATAGTATTTTGTTATAAAAAAAACATATATTTACAAAAAAAAATAGTAATTTATTGGATGAGAAAAAAAAATTCCACTCCGAAGAATCGAACCCCAGTTGATGATTTCACAAGTCAAATACCTTACACACCAGACCATTTTGAAAAGAACGATTTTTTCTTACTTTTTTAAAATTATCTGCATTTTTTGTTACTTTTTTGTGGTTTTTCTGCGTTTTGCAATTGTCTGGAGGAAATGTGTAAAAAAGCAATAATAGTTGTTTCGAGAGTTAAAATAAATGAAGGTTTTAAATTTCCCTTTTTTTTATTTTTTTGTCTCGTGAGTAAACGACTAGTTGTGCTCCACTTGACGTGCGTCTGCCGCGGTCCAAAGCCACAAAACCCACAAGGACCTGTTAAATTCAACCCTTTTTTGTTTGACGCAAACTCACTGATGGTTTTTTGGTGGGGGGCAGGGAGAGGGAGAAGAGGTGGAAGTTGAGGGTACAAAAAGAGAAAACGCTTGCTGAAGAAAATAAATGCGGCTTTTAAATCCCATTTTCTCAAAGTGAAGGGATACCTGCAATTACGTGCACTATGCACACCAGAAAAATATACAAAAAAAAATAGCGGAAAAGTATTTTTTATTTTTTTTCCGTGAGGGGAATGCAACTTTAGCCGCGTGGTTTTAGGCCGAATTTTTGAATTTTACGTTCAGCGTTCGATCCCCCTTACTGGTAGTTTTTTTTTATTTTTTCTGCTCAAAAAAATAAAATAAAAACAAAATAAAGAAGGAATTTTTATTTTATTCAAAATAATATTTTAATTTTTTGCCAACTGTTCAGAGGAACGAAAAGAATTAAAAATTTTGAGTAAAAACTCTTTTGGACGAAGTATTTTGGTTGAGGTGTTTTCGAATTAGAGCGATTTTAAATGTAACGCAGCGTTCGGCCCCGTGAGCGTTGCCCCCACTCTTTTCATTTCCCCTTCCCTTCGTTCCGTTTTCCCTTCGATAGACTGAACAAGTTTTGACGACAAATTTCTCTGTTCAGAAAAAAAATTCTATTGTATTTGTAATTGTATTTATTTACAACACACCAAAAAAATAAAATAGCAGCGCAACGCTAATGGGGCCGAACGTTAAGTTTAACTTAAAAACACTCTAATTCGAAAGTGACTGAATAGAAAAAATTGCCCTCTGAAGGTTTTTTGTTCAGAATTTTACCCTCTACAAGAAGAAAATATTTTTACTGAAAAAACAACTAACGACTTATTTTTTAAATAAAATAAAGTAATTTTTTGGATTATATTTAAAAAAATTGTGCTCAATAAAATTTAATTCTTTTTTCAAAACGTATTTTTTTAATAGAAAAAAAGAATGCTACCGTACATTAAAAAAATGGTGTAAAAAATAACATTTTCATGAAAATGAATATAAAAAAAATTATGACAGACTCTATTGAGATATTATATTGACACTTATCAAAAAAAAAAGAAAAAAAATGAAAAAATAGTAAAAAGATGGAGTATGACAAGAATTGCATTATACAAGAGGACAAGGGGATTAGAGGTACATAGAAAAAAATGGAACCATAGGAAGGAGAAAAACGTTAAAGGGTATAGGAAGAGGGGGTCGGGGGGGTGGGTGAAATAGGGGGCACCAGTGTCCATGCAAATTTATGAGGTTATAAATCCCGAGGACCCTTGTCGTTGTGTCCCATAATTCGACCATCATGGCCGGCTATAAAAATAAAACATCACGATGCAATATCGAAGAAAGTGCGCGCAGCCTGTCGGCTGTAAATCGAACCATAGCATCTCTTATGAATAATAACAAGTACTTGTGGAACTATCCCAAACAGTTCATCTTTCGCCTACCCCCCCCCCTCCTCCTTCTCCTCACTATCCGTTCACTATCCTTATTCTAAAATACTTTTCGATGATAAATTGTCCCCTTTTTTTAAACAAGAAATATTTTTATCTTCTTTTACCCCCACTCCTCAATTTCTTTCTTTAAAAATTTTTTTTTCTTTTTTTTTTCTCAAAAATTTAATCTTTTTTTCCCCACAACCACTTTGGTTATTATAAAAATTTTTTTTAATAACTAATACTTTTTTTAAATTTAATTTAATAAAATAGCAAAAAAAAAAAATTTTTTTTTTAAAACATTTTCTTAAAATTAATAATTTTTATAGTTATAATTTTCTCTAGGATTTTTTTTAGTTTTAATTCAAATAGAGAAGATATTTTTTTGGGAATTGTGTAAAAAAATACGTTTTTTGATTCAATTTAAATCAATTTTAAATTGTTTATTGAGTTTGGAGAATAAAAAATTTCAAACTTTTTGCATTAGCCGTGCGGATAAGGGGCGCGACTGTTACGCAGATGGTAGAGGTTCGAAACTCGGCAACTGTAAATTTTTTTTCTCTTTTCTTTCGTTTCCTTTTTTTCTACAGTGTTTCTTATTGTTAAAAATCATATTTAATTATTGCATTTAGAAAAATTAAAAAAGAAATTATTAGAAAAGTGTTCTAAAAAATTCAAAAAAGAAAAAAATGTTAAAAACAAGAAAAATTGTTATGAACTTATTTTTTCTCTTTTATAATAGATAGTCAAGCAATTCGAAGCTTTTTTATAGAAGAAATCACTAATTCTATGTTTAGAAAATATTTTTACCAAATTGAAAAAAATTTGTCTAAAATTATTCGAATGAAATAGTAATTTTTCTATCGATTTGTGACAAAAAAAATCTGTTTTTATTTAAACTTTAATCAATTTTAACTTGTTTTTTTGTATTTCAGAGAAAAATACTAAATGTATAACAATGGCTACGAGGTTAAGATGCAAGGCTGTGACGCAGACGGCAAGAGTTCGAATCTTGGTGACTGTCAAATTTTTTTTTCTTTTGTTGTCTTTTTTCTCCATTGTTTATTATTACTAATCCTTATTGTTAACTAATGTTTATGGAAGAAATTACTAATTTTTATATTTTAAAAATAGTTTTACTCATTTAAATAATTTTTCTATAATAATTTGAATAGACTAGAAATTTTTCTATCGAATTGTGTCAAAAAATCCGTTAGTTAGTAAACTTTTATTAATTTTAACTGGTTTTTTTATACTACAGGGAAAAATTACTAAATGTGTGGCTGTGGTTGCGAGGTAAAGACGCAGGACTGTGGCGCATGCGGCAAAAGTTCGAATCTCGACGACTGTAAATTTTTTTCCCTTCTTTTTTCGTTACCTTTCTTCTATATTGATTATTATTTATAATAATTATCGTTAATTAACTGTTTTGGGGCGAAATTATTAATTTTTATATTTTAAAAATAATTTTATCAATTTTAAATATTCTTTTAAAAAATAATTCAAGTAGACTTAAAGTTTTTTTATCGATTTGTGTCAAAAAAGTCCAATTTTAAGTAAAATTTAATCAATTTTAACGGATTTTTTAAATTGAAAATACTAAGTATATGACTGGTCGCGAAGTTAAGACGCAAGACTGTGACACGGGCGACAAGAGTTCGAAACTCGGCGACTATTAATTTTTTTTTTCATTTTTTCCCACAGTGTTTATTATTAATAATAATTGTTAATTAACAATTTTGGAAAAAATAATTAATTTTTTTATATTAAAAATAATTTTAGTAAACAAGAAATTTAATTAATTTTAGTGAACAAAAAATTTAATTAATTTTAGATCAATTTTTTCTTTAAATAATTCGAATGGACTAGATAGAAGTTTGTCTATTGAATTGTGTCAAAAAAATTCGTTTTTAAGTGAAGTTTAATCTATTATAACTGGTTTTTTAAATCGAAGGGAAAACATAATAAATGTGTGGCTATGGCGGCGAGGTAAAGTCACAAGACTGTGACGCAGACGGCAAGAGTTCGAATCTCGTCGACTGGCAAATTTTTTTTCTTCTCTTCTTTCGTTTTTTTCCACAGTGTTTATTATTAATAATAATAATAATAATTCTTAATTAACAATTATGATTGTTTATTATAAAAATTTTATCAAAATTAAAATTTTTTTTTTTAAATGTTACAAAAATTTGCAAAATAAAGAAATAATTACAAAGAGGGAAAAAAAATAAAAAATATTGTCATAAATTTTCAAATTTTCCTTTCTTTTTCGATTCAAAATACAGTGAAGCATTTTGAGTAAGGCTTTTCATGGATGAATGAACAATAAAAACGAATAAAGTGTGTAGTTTGTTGAGCCCGGTAGATTTCACGTACCGTTTAGCTCACTTTAATTCCATTAAAGAGATAGACTGGAATAAGAATGACTTCCTTTTCCTTAGGATGGACATGAGAGAAGCGAGGGTATTGGATGTGATGAGAAAAGACAAAGATAGTAAAAAAAAACAAAAAAAAAAGAAACGAAGCAGTAGAAGAAGAAGAAGAGAACAAGAAAGAAAAAGAGGAAAAACTAGAATAAGAGGGAAAAAAAGAATAAAAAGAATACGACTCTCCTCTACTTTCAGATACGAACTCTTTTCTCCGAGAGAAGTAGAATAATGGACCTTCGTATACTGCCGGTAACGACAGCTCATTGGTCAATAACAAGAACATAAAACGGGCAACACAAATCTTTAATTAACTTTATCGTTCTCAATAGGAAATTTATTTATTCCATTTCAAGAAATATAAAAACTAATTTCCTGAGATGGAGGAAAAAAAAGAAGAAATTTCCCAGAAAATGTAATTTAATGAAATAATTCAAGCAGGAATTATTTATTTCGATTTATTCATTTCTCATATTTTTTATTTTCATTTGTTTTCAAATTTTAGTTAAATTATTTATTTCTTATTGTTTATTTATTTTATTACTAGTTTACAGTATTAATTATTTTTAATAATTACAATTAAATTAATTTAATTGTAATTTAATTTAATTCTTACAATTAAATAAGTCACTTGTAGGTTCCATTCATTTTATTTACAAAATTTTAGGAATAAAAAAAATTTTTTCCCTACGAGATTCGAACCCTGGTTCATAAATTTCAAATCAAGCGCCTTAACCACTGAACCAAGACACAAACAAATTTTCCACGGTAATAATATAATTTTTATGCGTAATAATACTAGTCTCCTTAGTATTTATAATTTAATCATATTTATTATTGCTTAATTAATTATTAATAATTATTATTATTATTTATTTATTTGCTTAATTATATTTATCTATTCAATTATTTATTTATTTTGTATTAATTTATTTACATTTAGTTATTTTTGTTGATTGATTTATTTTTTTTACCTTTTTACAATCGATTACAGTCTTTTGTATGTTGAATTAATTTTAACAATGATGAGAAATAAAAAAAAAATTACTTCTCCCTCGAGGTTTGAACCCTGGTCCGTAGTTTACAAGGCAAACGCCTTAACCACTGTACCAATTTAGAACAATTGCTTTTTTTCTAATAAAACGATTATTTATGACTAACGAAACTACTTTCTTGATTATTTACCAAATGAATGTAGTAAAGTTTATGTAATCAGGACAAAATGGTTTTTTTGCAATGTTTAAAAACAGAAATTTAACAAAAAAAAATATATTTGTGAATAAATTGAATAATAATGAAAATAATATGAATTCTTTTAAGCAGAAATACTTTAACAAAATTATTTAGTAGGAAAAAAAATTCCCCGTTACCTAGATTCGAACCCTAGTCAATAAATTACAAGTCAAGTGCCTTAACCACTGATCTAATTTACAAACCATTTTTTTTAAATAAAACAATTATTTATGACTAATAACACTATTTTCATGATTCTTTACCAAATGAATTGAATCAGGATAAAATTGTTTTTTCTACAATGTTGAAAAATAGAAATCGTACAAAAAATTAAAAATTTGTGAACAAAATTGAATAATAATAAAAATAATATGAATCACAATAAGCAGAAATGTTTAAAAAAATATATTTAGTTGGAAAAAAAATTCTTCGTTGCCGGGTTTTGAACTCTGTTCGATAAATTACAAGCCAAGCGCCTTGACCACTGAACCAAAGTACAAATAAAATCGTTTTTTTCCAATTCAAACGGTTTTTCTTGTAAAAAACATTATTTTTACTAAAATAATGAATAAAATAAATGTTACAAAATTATTTAAAATCAAAATTTGTAACTAGAATTTATTTTTAACTGAAAATAAATAAAATGAATAAAATTTTACGCTGTAAAAATTAATTTTTGAAGCTATAATAAAAATTAGGATTTTTACCAGAAGGAACTAATTTCGAAGGGTTTTTTTTTTTATTTTTTATTTTTTATTAGAAAAACAAACGAGCCGTGAGTTTGCGGTGTTAGAAGGGGGTTGAGAGGGGGGGTTAATTTCAAAATGGCCGCCCTTATCGTCATGGAAGAACGACTGTTTTACTTAAGAAAATTCAGGGTTTGGCGTGAGAGCAAAGTGCTCGAAAGAAATTTTACGGAAGCAATTCTCGCTTACTTTGTAAGCTTGCTATGCAGTCGAGTTTAAAAGGCAGCAAGGAGAGAGAGAGAGCTGCATTAGCAAATGGAAATGGGAAAACGAGCTTAGTCAAGTAGTGTCATTTGCAGTCTCACTTAAATTCTATTGGTTGTTTGCACAACTTATTGATTCAGTCGCCAAAACGATTATAATACTTTTTTTTTGTTCCTCTTATTCTATTCTCACAACTATTTTTTTTAAATTTATTTTTATTTTTAAAAATAAAAGTAGCAATTTTGAAAATATTTTTTTTCTTTAATTGTAAGAAAGTAAAGAGAAAAATTTTTCTGTCAAAAAATAAGGAAAAAAAAATTTTTTTTTGAAAAAATTGTGACGGGATTCGAACCCTGGATGGTTTTTTACAAGTCGAGCGCCTTACTCACTAGACCAAATGACAATTTTTTTTTCATTTGTTTAAATTGAATAGAAAACATTCGAAATTGAGGAAGATTTAAAAACAAGTATTTCGATCAGAGTGGAAAGTTATTTTTGTGAATATTGTTTACAGTAATAACAATAAAAATAACAATAAAAATAAAAAAACGAAAACAAAAAATACTATTATTGTCACAGTAAATATAACTACCTCTATTATTATTGGGTGTCTTACCTCAATTCTTGTTAATACAATAAAAATAATAAAAAATAAATAACAAATACATAAAAAATACATAAAAAATATATATAAAAAATAAAAAAAAATTAAAATAATAAATGTAAATAAATAAATTATAAAAATAACAAAATTACTCTCAAAAGAATATAGTAACTTCTGTAAAAAAAGAAAAGAAAAAAAAATTAGCGAAAAAAAATTCCATTCTACTATCCCTGGGATTCGAACCCTGAACGTTGGGTTTATCAGTCGAGTGCCCTATCCACTGGACCAATTTAAAAAAAATTAATTTCATGTTCTGAAATTTGGTTAAGAACATAAAACCTGGATAAAAAAAGTGTGTGTCGATAAGTGAAAAATTATTTCTTGTCATTAGTGGAGTGTTAATCTGACCCTCGAACTGTTGGGGAGTTCCCCATTCGATTCCCAAGGGGAAGTTAATCGTCGCCGCCGTTAGCTATCGTACATCGGCCCCAAAAGCGATAAATAATGACCATGATTTTCCGATAAATTATTCTCGACAATTATTTCCAATAAATCTATTCTATTTTCTTTTTCCTCTCCTTTTCCTTTAAATTTCGTTGTAAAAATTTGTTGTTCTTTTATTTGCAAAAATAGAATAATATTGCAAAATTAATAACACGAGAATTCCATTTTAAGAATTAAAAAAAAAAATTTTCGGTAATTGAAATAAGAATATTTTAGGGGAAAAAATTAATTTTTTTTATCTCTACTATAGAAAAATATTAGTCTAGTTAATAAAAAAAAAATTAATAAAATTTCTACTTAATAAAATTAGGTTTCCACTACAAAAAAAATTAATTTCTACTAAATATAATTAATAATATTTTCCTTCTTAAAAAAATTAATTTTTCTCTTCAGTTGGAGATATTTTTTTATTTTCTCAACTGAAAATTTTATTCTCTACTAAAGAAATTACTTTTTTTCTCTTATTAAAATATTAATTATTTTTCCTCTAATAAAAAGAAAATATAAAAGAAAGTCCAAAATATAATTTTTGTGTTTAGCGATAAGAATAACTATTATTCAAAATATTATCAAATTTTTTAAATTTGAATTTCCCGCTCTAGTGGCGTTGTCGTTGCTTATGATAGAAAAAAGCGGGGAAATTCAAATCTTGAAATAAAAAAAATCTTTTTTTCATAATAGATTTAAAACATAATTGTTTTTTTCAAGTACTTATTCAAAATATTGTCCCTCTTGAAATTATGGTCAAGCTGATAGTTAATTTTCTTGTTTATAGATTATTTTTAATTTCAATTTCTAATTTTAATCTTTTATTTTCACTATTAAGTGTGTTTTTTTATTTTAATTCTCGATTATATAATTGCAGGAATTTTTCTTATTTTTCTTTTTACAAAATAAATAATTTGTAATTATTAATAAGAAAAATTATTTTTTAAAGTAGTTTTAAATTTTGAATTTCCCGCTCTAGTGGCGCTGTTGTTTCTTATATTAGAATGAAGCGGAAAATTTAAATTTTGAAATAAAAAACTGCCCTTTTAATTATATATTGAAAAGAGAAGTGTTTTTTTCGAGTATTTATTCAAAATACAATTTTTCTTCTAAAATAAAAAAAACAAGTTGAAAATTAATTTTATTGTCAATATCTAATTTCTTAATATCGTTTTTAATCCAAATGTTTTATTTTAGACTCCGAATCAAGAGTTTTAAATTTTGATTTTGATCATAGAATTCCAAGAATTCATTTTTGTGAATTAGCGATAATAATAATTATTATTTAGAGTGGTTAGGGGCCGTGTACAAATTACGTAAGGCTCTAAGGGGGGAGGGGGGGTCCAGCTATTCCTTACGACCAGCAGAAAAAATGGCGCTAATGTATGCAAATATTCTTACAAGGGGGAGGGGGGGTTAAATTTTCGGAAAATTGTCCTTACGTAATTTGTACACAGCCCCTTATAAATTTCCAAATTTAAATTTCCCGCTCTAGTGGCGCTTTTGTTGCTTAAACAAGAAAGAAGCGGGAAATTCAAATGTTTAAATTAGAAAAAGCCTTCTTTTTTATAGTAGAGTTAGATATAATTCATTTATTTCTTGTACATATTAAATAAATCGTTTCTCCTAAAATTACAGTCAAGCTGAAAATTAATTTTCTTCTCCATATTTAATTTTTTAAATAACGTGTTTCAATTTTGACTCCTAAATACAATTTTTAAATTATGTTTTCGATTATTAATTTCAGGAACTTATTTTCTTAATTAGTGATAAGAATAATTATTATTTAAATCAGTTTTAAATTTGAATTTCCCGCTCTAGTGGCGCTGTCGTTGCTTATACTAGAAAGAAGCGGGAAATTCAAATCTTGAAATTAAAAAAAGGCTTCTTTTTTATAATAGACTTAAAATATTTTTTATTTTCTCTACTAAAAAATTGTTTTCTCTTCTAAAAGTATGTTTTTTGTAAACTAAAAAATAATTTTTTCTACTAAAAGAAATAATATTTCTAATATTTCTAATTTATTTTAAAAATTTTATTAATAGAAAAAAAATTCATTTTCTAAATTTAATTCCCTTTCTCCCCTCAAAAAAAAAAAAAAAATAATAATATTCAAAAGTGTTTAAAAAATCATTAAATAATTTATTTCCCGAACATGAAATTTGAAAGTGATTCACCGCTATCTAGCGGCAGTTCTCTAACTGTTGAGGATTAATAAGTAAGTAACTCTATTAGTCTCGCTCTATCGCAAAAGGGGGTTTAACTTTGCAAGTCTTGCACGTGCGCGCCCATCGTTTTAAAAAGGGTTTGAGCGAGAGAGAGAGAGAGAGGGGTGGGGGGTTGGAAACGGGGTGACAGAAATGTTTGCCGGTAAAAGGAGGAAGGGGAGTGAGGGGAGTCACACAGCAGGAGGTGGAGATCATGTAATATGCATCCAGTTTCAAACGTAAAAGCGAACTCACTGTAAATACTTGAAATAGAAACATATCCTCAAGTCAATAATTACTTAAAAAAGTTCAATAAAAACGTCTCTATTTTAGCAGAAGAAAAATAGAAAAAAAACTTTATTTTATTGCCCCAAAAAAATGAGCAAATAAGAAAAATTAAAATATTAATATTCATACTTTTTTAATTAATTTTCACTTGAATTTTACATTTCCAAATAAATATTAAATATTATTTTAAGGAATTGAGAATTTGAAACTATTTAAAAGTAATAAATTTAAATAATAATTTTGAATTTGGCGCCAAAAAAACACAGTTGAATTTATGGCGGCAATATTCAAATTTAAAAATTGTTAATGTTGCAAATAAATAATTTGTAGAGAAAATAAATAATAATAAGTACTAAGTACTATTTCTGAGTTAATAAATTATGTAATACCTAATTTAACTATTATTAATTAAATAAAAAGTGAGAAAATTAATTTTTAATCTAACAACTATTTTACGAGTAACATAATTTTCAATAAAAACTCGCAGTAATCAATTATATTTCTAATCTATTAAAAATTCTTCCTTTTTTATTTGAACATTTAAATTTCCCGCTTTTTTCCAATATAAGCAACAGCAGCGCCACTAGAGCGGGTAATTCAAAATTTAAAACTGCTTTAAAGAACAATTTTTCTTATCGCTAATTACAAAGTAAATCTTCCAGCAATTATATTATCCAAAAAAAGAAAATAAAAAACACAATTTAATAGTGAGAATGAAAGAATAAAATTAGAAATTTAAATTAAAAATTATCAATAAACAAGAAAATTAACTATCAGCTTGACCATAATTTCAGGAGGCACAATATTTTGAATAAGTACTTGAAAAAAACAATTATGTTTTAAATTTATTATGAAAAAAAATCATTTTTTTATTTCAAGATTTGAATTTTCCGCTTCTTTCAAGTTTTATGCAACTACAGCGCCGCTGAAGCGGGAAATTTTTTGTAAAAAAATTTGAAACTAATTTAAATAATAATAATTTTTATCGCTTTATTAAAAAGCGACTTCCTCAAATTATATAATCGAAATGAAAATTTTAAAATCTTGATATAATGTCAAAAATGATGCATTTGAATAGAAAAGGAGTTTGAAAAATTATATATTTCGAAGAAAATTAATTTTTTGTTTGACTTTTTATGGTAAGAGACGGAATATTATGAATAAATGCTTGAAAAAAACACTTTTGTTTTCAATATATAGTTAAAAAGGCAGTTTTTTATTAGAACATTTGAATTTCCCGCTTCTTTTCAAATATAAGCAACGACAACGCCACTAGAGCGGGAAATTCAAAATTAAAAAATTGAAACTACTTTAAATATTAATTATTTTTATCGCTAATTGAAAAAAAATTTCTACAATTTATTATATAATCGAAAATAAAATTTAAAACAAGGAACTCCAAGTGAAAACCTAAAAGGAAATATAAAAAATGGAAATTTAAATTAAAAATTACCTATAAACAAGAAAATTAATTTTCTGCTTGACTGTAATTTTTGGAGAGACAATATTTTGAATAAGTACAAGAAAGAGAACAATTATGTTTTAAATCTATTAACGAAAAAGAAGCTTTTTTTATTTAAACATTTAAATTTCCCGCTTCTTTCAATTTATATGCAACTGCAGCGCCACTGAAGCGGGAAATTTAAATTCAAAAAAATAAAAATTGCCCCTACCAGTAATTATTTCTATCCTTGAAATTAAAACCTACGTTTTATAATTAAAAGAACTTCCAATAAATACTGTAAATAAAAAAATGAATTAAATACAAAGAAAAATTAATAAAAAAAAAAAAAATAAATAAAAAATCATTTTTTTCTAAATTTCATCATTATTTTTAAAAATAGAATTTTTATATTTCAAAGGAAAAAGTCTATATTTCTATCATCTTTATCTGATTGTCAGTTGAGGGCAATGGGTTGAAGGGGTTGAGAGAAAGAAAGAAATGAAAGTATTTCGAGAGTAAGAGAGCCAAAGAGAAAAGGAGAGACGAATAGTGGCAAGGAGGGGAAGGGGTGGGGGTAAAGTAACAATAGACCGTTGGAAATCGAGAGATATTTATTTTTCCCTTCTATACAATGTATCAGTGCACTAAGAAAAATATCAACAATAACCTCGACGTCCGTTTTATCCAAGATAAGTAGAGTTGAAATCGGGCCAACTATTTTTAAAAAGTAAGAGAAAGAAAAAAGAAAGAACAGAAAAAAGAGAAGAAGAAAAAATAACGATAAATACAATATGTCACACTTTCTGCTCTTATGACATAAAAAAAACCCTCTTTTATCATCTATTTTATAGCAATTCATGTTCACAAAAAATACGCTTCAGAAAAAAGACACAATTCGTGTCATTGAACTAATTTGTAATTTAAATTTTGGCGCCTTGTGATTTTAAATCGCTTTTTTGGCGCCAAATTCAAAAGAGCGTATTTTTTTTTTTTAATTTATTATTTTATACTAATGTTTATTATTTATTTATTTATTTATTAATTCATTTATTAATTCATTCATTTATTTATTTATTTATTTATTTTTTTTATTTAACAAACTATTCGTTTTTGAGGTAAATTCATAAATTTGTATTTTCACACTTTTAAATTTTACCGACTTTAATTCTAATTTACTTTATTAACTTTGTAACAACTATTTATCAATAAATAAATAAAAAATTTATTATTATTATCATTAATTTATTAGGTAAAATTTAAACTTGTTTTTAAATTTAAATTTCCCGCTTCAGTGGCGCTTTTTAAAGTAGTTTTAATTTTTTAATTTTGAATTTCCCGCTTCTTTAGCGCTATTAATCAAATTTCTTTCAAAAGGCGGTAAATTTAAATTTTCATTCATAAAAAAGTCTCTTTTTTTGTTATTTTCAGTTGAAAAATTATTATTTCTTTCATTAAAAATTTAAATTATAACGTTTTTCTCCTAATTAATGAAAAAAAAAATTTTTTTTCAATTTTTTTTTTGTCAATTTTTAATTATTTCTTAATTTTCTAACCTTTTCCTACTTCCAATAAATTTTATTATTTACATTATACGTTTTTCTACTACGTAGTTAAAAAAATTTTTTCTGTACTGCATTTTTTCGAATTCAAAAATTTAAATTTCCCGCCTCTACGGCACTAGTGTCGTAAATAGCGGGAAATTCAAATTTAAAAACCGAAAAAAACGACTTTCTTATTAATATAAACATAGTTTAAACTTTTTTTTGTCTTTTTTCCTGAAAAATTAGAACTATAGAAAAAAGAACAGTAGAAAAAAAAGAAGAAAAGGAAGAAAAAATATTAAGAAGAATTAGGATATGTCTTTTTCTAACTTATGCATAGTGTTAAGAGGGGCGGTCAAGTTCTTCGACTACTGGTAGTAAAAAAAAATATATATAAGAAAGTTTTTCTTCTCTTTTCCATGGTGTGAGGTTTAGAGAGAATCCTGTCTCGAGAAAAGATTTGTCTTCCAATCTGGAATCCACTCCAAGCGAAGGGGGAGAGGAGGGGGGGGGTGAAAGGAAGTGCTACTGGAGTACGACAAAACCCCAATCCCTTTAATGGAGACAAATCCCTCTTGCGCAAGCCCTTCACAGAACGTGGAAGACAATTTGTAAGAGTATATCCCGCCTGGCTTGATATTAGCACCCAAACTCTTCCCCCCGCCCTTCTTTCCACCTTGCACCCACGAGCCAATCATTCCCCGTAGTTTCTTTAACGTCTTTTATTTCCTTCTAAATCAAATTATTACCCACGTGAGACTGGGGATAATGTTTTTTTAAAAAAAAGGACTTTAAAAGCAAATTTTTAAGGTATTTTTTATCAAAATTTGACGATTTTTGGAGAGAAAAATGAGTTTTTTTTATATTGTACATTGGTCATGGTGTTAAGGTGCAGGATTTGTATGCTGGTGGTCTGGGTTCGAGTCTTGCGATGGAAATTTTTTTTTCTTGTTTTATATTTGTTAATAGTTTTTCGAATATTTTTGTCCATATTTTTAACATTTTGAGAAATAAAAAATTTTTAAAAATATTTTTAAACTAGTCTTAAGATTCATTTTTCGTTTTTCGAACTATCTACTTAACTCAATGCGAACAAGGTTCAAAAAATATTTTTTTTTGATTTTTTTAAAAGAAATTTTGATCGTTTTAAAAATTTTTCTTGTCATTGCAGTTTTGGTCGCGAGGTTAACTTTCTGGTTTCGTAAACCGTTGACTAGGGTTCGAATCCCGGGTGGGGATAATATTTTTTTCGTATTCTTAATTTCAATGGAAATTAATACTAAATCTACCATTTTCTTTTGCGGTAAAAAAAATTTTTAATTACTATTATGATATTTATTTGTCAATATTTTCTCAAATTGTTTTTTAAAACAAATAGTGGACAGCATTTTTCGTTATTTTCGACTATTAGAAAGTAATTTTTTAATTCAAAGGAATGCAATTTCAATTGTAATGAGAAATTTTTCCTATTCTTGCAGTTTGGTCACATGGTTAAAATACTCGGTTTCTAATCAGGCGGTAAGGGTTCGAATCCTTTCAGGGTGGATATTTTTTTTCTAATGAAACTTCGTGCTCTCTTCTTTTTTTGTAATAGCCATAGACGAAAAAAATACTAAAACCTCTTGCAATTTGAAAATCATTCGGTATTTTTAGATTTTTTAGGTCGCTAATTCCTAATTGGATGTCTGATTTGAAAAATTCAAAATGGCGGATCCAATATGTTGACAAAATTTTAAAAAAAACTTTCATATTTGCCTGAAACTCGTTAGTCGGAGGTTTTGAAAAAGCTCCATTGAAATTTAATGTCAATTTCAAAAATACAAAATGGCTGATTCAATATGGCGACCCAATATGGCGAAATCTTAGAAGACTAGCGCGTTTCGATCGAAATGCGTCACTCGGGGGTTTTCGAGGTTGCTGAATTCGAATTTAACATTAGATTTACAAAATTCAAAATGGCGGATTCAATATGGCGACCCAATGTGGTGGAATATTAGAAGATTGGCGCGTTTCGATCGAAATACGTCACTCGGGGGTTTTCGGGGTCGCAGAATTCGAATTTAACATCAGATTTCAAAAATTCAAAATGGCGGATTTAATATGGCGGAATAGTTGAAAATTGTCGCGTTTGGATCGAAATACGTCACTCGGGGGTTTTCGAGGTCGCTGAATTCGAATTTAACATCAGATTTACAAAATTTAAAATGGTGGATTCAATATGGCGACCTTATATGGCGGAATATTTGAAAATTGCTGCGTTTGGATCGAAATACGTCACTCGGGGGTTTTCGAGGTCGCTGAATTCGAATTTAACATCAGATTTACAAAATTTAAAATGGTGGATTCAATATGGCGACCTAATATGGCGGAATATTCGAAAATTGCTGCGTTTGGATCGAAATACGTCACTCGGGGGTTTTCAAGGTCGCTGAATTCGAATTTAACGTCAGATTTCAAAAATACAAAATGGCGGATCAAATATTTTTGAAATTAATTGATAAAATGATTTTTTTTTTTTGATTGACGAGTGTATAATAATTAATTTTGATATAATAATAGAAAAATTTGCACTCTTTGTAATTTCGCTGGAAATCTTGACACATGCATCTGTGAGGAAAATTGTTGTTGCACGCTATTCGGAAATTTAATAACTGATATCATTGCTCCAGTGCCAGTGGTAGGCGGGCTTTATATATATACACCATCTCACACCTCACGTGAAAAGGGGTTCTTCCTATTATAATTCTCAGCGACCGGATTGAGTTCTCTCTCTCACTCTCTCTCTCTCTCTCTCTTTTTCACCTGTTCTCTCCTCTCGCTATACTTGCTTTGAAAATGATGTACGAGGAACGTTTATAGGGTTAATGGCGGGCGGAACCTCTGGTTGCAGAATACAAAACAGTGTGTGAACTCGAGATGCCTAACCAAGATTGAGTAGACCACAAAAACTGAGCCATTTTCAACGAGCTAAAATTTTACCCGCTTTAAATAATCGTGAACATTAATATTCACTGATTGATGTCTCTCGTTAATTTTATAATTTTCCTTCACCTACGGATGCGCGCCTCATTCTAAATTTTACCACCAGGAGCAATTACGGAATGAAAAATTAAATCCTTAAAAGCGATGCAAATGAAAATTGACGAAAAATAGTGAAGAACTATGTAGTTAAGAACTAAATTCACTAGTTTTTATTTTACTAGTTGTAATTTTAGTAGTTTTTATTTTAAACGTTTCAAGTTTACTAGTTAATGTAAATTACAATAAGAATATTTGGAATACTAATTTTTTTAGCGTCGAAAAAATGGAAAAAAAATTTTGCCTCCATTGGGATTCGAACGCATATTGATGAACTAGTAAACAAGTGTCTTAACCTTGAGACAAAACTGCAAGAATAACGGAATTTCTATTCGCTTAAAATTTTTGGCGTCAAATTTAAATCACTGGACAAATTTTTTTACAAAAATTTAAATGTTGGACAAGTTTTCAAATCTATTAAAATTTTTTGCGCCTATTTCAAAAAATACGACAAGTTTCTTTATCTAAAATAAAATATTGGACAAGTTTTTAACGAGTATTTAGATTTTGGCGCGTAATTCAAATAATTGGACATTTTTCTTAAACTAAATTTTAATACTGAACAAGTTTTTAACTAGTTTTTAGCTTTTGCGGCTTAATATAAATAACTGGACAAATTTTTTAACCTAAATTAAAATACTGGACTAATTTTTAAATAGTTTTTATATTTTTGCGGATAATTTAAATAATTTTGTAAATTTCTTAACCTAAATTTAAATATTGGACAAAATCTTAATTGATTTTTAATTTCTGGAGCAAATTTTCAATAATTAGACAAGTCTCTTGATCTAAAATAAAATACTGGACAAGTTTTTAACTAGTATTTAAATTTTCGCTCTTAATTTAAATAACTGGACAAATTTCTAAAGCTAAATTTAAATACTGGACAAGTTTTTAATCATTTTTTAGAATTTGTCATTTAATTTAAAGAATTGGACAAGTTTCTTAATCTGAATTTAAATACTGGACAAGTTTTTAATTGATTTTTAAATTTTGACGCCAATTTTAAATAATAGCTAGGACAAGATTTTAGATCTAAAATAAAATACTGCAGAAGTTTTTAAATAGTATTTAGATTTTGGGGCTAAATTCAAATAATTGGACATTTCTCTTAATCCAAATTTAAATACTAAACAAGTTTTTAAATGGTTTTTAGCTTTTGCGGCTTAATATAAATAACTGGACAAATTTTTTAACCTAAATTAAAATACTGGACTAATTTTTAACTAGTTTTTAGATTTTTGTGGTTAATTTATATAATTTTGCGAATTTCTTAACCTAAATTTAAATATCGGACAAAATCTTAATTATTTTTTAATGTTTGAAACTGACCTTTAAAAATTGGACAAGTTTCTTGATCTAAAATAAAATACTGGACAAGTTTTCATTTTTTTTACTTTAATAAAAAATAGCTAATTTAAATAACTGGTCAAATTTTTAAAGTTAAATTGACATCCTGGACAAGTTTTCAATTATTTTTTTTATTTTTGGCGCCTAATTTAAATAATTGGACAAGTTTTTCCAACTAAATTGAAACACTGGACAAGTATTCAGTTCTATTTTCTATTTTACTTTTTGCTGCCTAATTTGAATGTTTGGACAAGTTTTTCAATCCAAAGTTTATCTAATGGACAAGATTTTATTTTTTTTCAGTTTTTGGCGCCTATTTTAAATAATTGGACAAGTTTCTCACTCTGAATCAAAATGATGGACAAGTTTTCGGTATTTTTTTTAATTATTATCAGCTAATTTAAATAACTAGACAAATTTTTAAATTTAAATATAAATACTGGACAAGTTTTCAATTATTTTTTAATGTTTGCCGCCTATTTCAAACAGTTGGACAAAATTTTTTTTTAAATAAAATACTGGACGTTTCTACTTTTTTTTATCTTTAGCCACTATTTTAAAAAATACTGGACAAGTACTTTCTTACCTGCAAATTTAAATATTCTGACAAATTTCTAAATTCAAATTTATCTTCTGGACAAGTATTCAATTTTTTTAAAAATTTGTTGAGCCTATTTTAACAAATTGGACAAGTTTTCAATTCTTTTTTTCATTTTTGGCGCCTATTTGAAATAATTGGACAAGATTCTTGTTCTAAATTAAAATACTGGACAAGTTTCCTATTTCGTTTATTTTTTAGCGCCTCTTTTAAATATTGGACAAGTTTGTCATTACTTGTTTTCGGTAAATTTGAATATTTGGGAAAGTTTCTGAATTAAATTGAAAACCGGACATGTATATAATTCATTTTTCATTTTTGACGCCTATTTGAAATAATTGGACAAGATTCTTGTTCTAAATTAAAATACTGGACAAGTTTCCTATTTCCTTTATTTTTTAGCGCCTCTTTTAAATACTGGACAAGTTTTTCGATCTTTATTTTAAATACTGGACAAATTACCCAATTCTTTATACTTTTTGGCGCCAAATTTGAATAATTACACAGTAAATAATAATTTTTCTCTAAATTGGACAAATTTCTAAATGGCGCTAAATTTAAATTTCTTTTTCATTAATTTCTTCCTTTTTTCGTTGTTTCATAAAATATTCTTCTATATGCTTAGAAATGCAATCAGTATTTTATTTTTCTATTTTTATTTTTGCAAAATAAGAAAATGGTTCCGCATCTATATTGTAATATTGAAACAACAATCTATATTATCTATATTTCTCCTATGCTATAATGGTGGGTTTTGGTGAAGCGTTATTTGGAATGGGGGTGGAGGGGGAGGGGAGGTCAATGGTTATACTGTCACGAAACGTTCAACGATTACGACAATCTCGATGCACAATGCATGCAAAACAATATTACAGAAAAAGAGAGTATTGGCGCCGGAAATCCTTCGACAGTCGCGAGTCACGGTTATTTTCACGGAAAAAGGGATGAGGGGAGGGGGGGGAGTAATGTGAGGTCACGTGAACGAAATTCAAAACCAATATTCTATTCAACTTAATGCTAATACGATACTTTGTACGCACTGTCCTCGTGAGTTTTTCTCAAAAAGAAAAGTGAACGAAAAAAATATGTTTCAATTTTCACAATTTTCCCTTTCATTTCAAATTTTTATATTTTTCGAAAATTTGGAATATTGTTTTTATTATTTTTTTTTTACTAAATAAATAATGAAACTTATTATCTTAATAATAAAATAATGACAATAATAATAATAATAATAATAATAATAATAATAATAATAATAATAATAATAATAATAATAATAATAATAATAATAATAATAATAATAATAATAACAATAATAATAATCTTAAAATATTGCTATATTAATTATTTATTATAATTATTAAAAATAATTAGAATTATAATAAAAATAATGCTAATTAATATTATTAGGTTATAAGTTATATTATTTACTGTAAATTCAAAAAATAATGTTTATTTTTTAAATTATAACCACTTTTAAATTTATACTATTATGGACGCACCTTTAAGGAGAAGAATTTTGATTTTTAGACAATAACGAAAACATTTCTTTAAAGGATTTTTTTTTTTATAATAATATTCAGAATATTAATAATAGAAAAAAGGAAAAATTATATTAAACTGAATGTTTTTGTTGTGTAAGAATACAAAATTTTTATTTTAAAGGTGTGTCCACAATTGTGAAAATTAAAAAGTGATCACAATTAATTTTCTAATTTCGATAATAAATAATAAGCTACTTTTAAATGATAAAAATAAGTAGTTAAAATAAATAATAAATAATAAATAATTGAGTAATAATTAATATTATTTTTATTTATTATTAAAAATATTCTTTATTAAAATTATTTTTATTTATCATTTTTATTATTATTTTTTTTTTATTATTATTTTTCCATTTTAATCAAAGTTTTTTTTTGGGGGGGGGAAATTGTAAAAATTATTTTCGAATGAATTGAGGACAATCTCGATTGGTCGTCTCCGTCGTCCTCGTCGTCATTGTCGACGCTGAGCGGTTAGATAAGCTGAAAGCAAATTTGCACCGGCAACTCCTCGAATCGAGCGAAATACGGTTACATTACATTCACGTGTTCAAATATTTGTAGAATCGATGGCAGTTTGGACGGTTCTTCGGACCCGAGAAGAAAAGTAAAAGAGAGGAAAAAAAATGTGAAAAAATTTCTCCATTGAAAAAAATATATTTCGATAGAAAAAATTCCAGAGAGATGAATTTAAACTAAAACTTAACAAAAAATACCAGAAAAAAATTGACAAAACAAAAATTTAAATAAATTTCTTTTAATTATTTCCAAACTTTTTCTAAAAAATAATAGAAAAATAAGAATTCAAAGATATTTTATTTTTCAAAAAAAAAAAAAATTATATTCCAAAAATCTGTTTAAAAAAGTTTGCACAAGAAATAGTGAAATATTGTATGAATTTTTAATTTGAAAAATAGTTTCATTTTTAAAAAATTAGGCAAGTTTTTATTTTCATTTTTAACGGTTAACTTAAATAACCGGACAAATTTCTAATGTTAATTTATATACTAGACAAGTTTTGAATTACTTTTTAATTTTTGCGTCTATCTTAAAAAATTGTCCAATTTTGTCGCTCGGAATTAAAATATTGGACAAGTTTTCGAGATTTTTAAACATTTTTAACAGATAATTTAAATCATTGCCTTAAATTTGTCGTTCAATAGTAAAAACAAATAAAAAAACTTGTTCACTATTTAAAATAGTCGATAAAAATAATGAAAAATATAAAACTTGTCCAGAATTTTAATTTAGAACAAGAATCTTGTCCAATTAGTTAAAATAGACGCTAAATATTAAAATAAAATTTAAAACTTGTCCAGTATTTAAAATTGTCGCCAAAAATAATGAAAAAAACAAAACTTGTCCAATATTTTATTTAAGAACAAAACTCTTGTCCAATTGTTTGTAATAGGCGACAAAAATTTAAAAAAAAAATTAAAAACTTGTCCAGTAGATGTATTTTAATTTAAAAATTTGTCCAGTTATTTAAATTCGCCATTGAAAATTACAAAATACCGAAAACTTGTCCAGTATTTTAATTAAGATCGAAAAACTTGTCCAAATATTCAAAATTGGCGTCAAACATTAAAAAATAATTGAAAACTTGTCCAGTATATATATTTTAATTTTAAAAAATTTGTCCAGTTATTTAAATTATCCGTTAAAAATTTTAAAATACGGAAAACTTGTCTAGTATTTTGATCCAGAGCGAGAAACTTGTCCAATTGCTTACATTAAAAGACAAAAATGTGAAAATAATTTAAAACTTGTTTGGTAGATATAATATATTTATTTGAATTTAAAAATATGTCCAGTTTTTAAATTCGCCGTTAAAAATTACAAAATACTAAAAACTTGTCCAGTATTTTAATCCAGATCGTGAAACTTGTCCAAATATTTAAAATGGGCTCCAAACATTAAAAAATAATTGAAAACTTGTCCAGTAGATATATTTAATTTAAAAAAAATTGTCCAGTTATTTAAATTCGACGTTAAAAATGTTAAAATACCGAAAACTTGTCTAGTATTTTAATTCTTAGCGAGAAACTTGTCCAAGTGTTTATAATATGCGACAACATTAAAAAAATAATTGAAAACTTGTCCAGTAGATATATTTGAATTTAAAAAGTTGTCCAGTTACTTAAATTAGCCGTTAAAAATTAAAAAATTACGATGACTTGTCCAGTATTTTACAGAGCGAGAAATTTGTCCAATTTTTTATAATAGGTGACAAAAATTAAAAAAAAATAATTAAAAACTTGTCCAGTAGATATATTGTAATTTAAAAATTTGTCCAATTATTTAAATTTGCCGTTAAAAATACAAAATACCGAAAACTTGTCCAGTATTTTATATAAGAACAAAACTATTGTCCAATTGTTTATAATAGGAGACAGTAATTTAAAAAAAAATTGAAAACGTGTCCAGTAGATATATTTAAATTTAAAAATTTGTCCAATTATGTTAATTCGTTGTTAAAAATTTAAAAATATCGAAAACTTGTCCAGTATTTTAATCTAGAGTGAAAAACTTGTCCAAATATTTAAAATTAGCGCCAAAAATTAATAAATAATTGAAAACTTGTCCAGTATTTACAATTAGATCAAAAACTTGTCCAGTTTTAAAAATAACAGTCAAAACGTATCTATTTTTTGAAAACTTGTCCAACAGTTTATTTTTGGCGGTAATTTCAAAAATGAGAGAAAGAAGAATTTTTTTTTTAATTTTATGAATTAATATTTGTCATTGTTGTTCAAAACTGAGTTATTTATATATATTATTCACGATAGAGATATAAATGTCATTTATGTAGACATATATATTTACAGATGGAAAATTGTAATATTCGCGAAATTCGTGTGCCAAGTGAAATTGTCTCGTTGAATACTGTTGTTGTTGTTCCATATACTCTCCAATAACGAGAATATCGGAGCGCTAATGGTTGAATTGTCAACCGGATGATTTGCGTTGGAGTTGGGCGAATGGACGCCCCTTAAGAAAGAAGCTTCTGAGTTTTTGCAATCAAAGCAAACTTGAGATATCCTGGCCCGGAGCCAGGATTATAAGGAGCTGGTGCTATGAACTTTAATTTCTCAAATCCTCGCAGTTATTTTCTCTCGCCGTCGAGATACACTTTTTTTCCCTCTTTCTCTCTATCTCTCTGTCTTCTACTACTCTCCACTTTTTTTTTATTACTCTCCATGAAATTTATTTTACTAAACACATTTTTACCTCATTTTAAATTTTGGCGCCAAATTATAATTTGTCTGATATTTTATAATTTTTAAATTATTTATATATTAATGGACAAGTTCCTTTCGAACTGAATTATAATACTGGACTAGTTTTTAATTTTTTTTTTATTGTTGAAGTCAAATTTTACTAATTGGACAAGTTTCTAAATCTAAATTTAAAAACTGGACAAGTTTTCCTAATTAAAATAATTAGAAAAGGTTTTTTTATCTAAAATAATATACTGGACAAGTTTTTAATTATTTTTTTACTTTTTGGCGCCAAATATATATAATTGGACAAGTTTCTTTAGCTAAAAGAATACTGGACAAGTTTACAATTTTTTTTGTTTAAGGCTAATTTTACTAATTGGACAAGTTTCTGAGTCTAAATTTAAATACTGGACAAGTTTTCATTCTTTTTTACTTTTTAGCGCTAAATTTATAGAAATGGACAAGTTTCTTTACCTGAAAAAAATACTGGACAAGTTTTCAGTTATTATTTTTGTTGAAGAATATGTTTACTAATTGGACAATTTTATGAATCTAAATTTAAATACTTGACAAAAAGTCTATTACGTTTTGGTTGTTAATTTAAAAAACTGGACAAGTTTCTTCATCTAAAATAATACACTGGACAAGTTTTCCATTCTCTCTTACATTCTTCGCGCACAATTTAAGTAATTGGACAAGTTTTTCGATTTGAATTTAAATAATGAACATCTGTGAATTTTTTTTCATCTCACCTCCTATTTCATATAATTGGACAACTCACTTTATGTAAATTTAAATAATTCACAAGTTGTCCACACAGTTTTACTTTACTAATGCTAATTTAATTATTTGGTCAAGTTTCTTCAGCTATATTAATATATTGGACAAGTTTTCATTTTTTATTTATTTCTAACATTATCAATTTAAATAATTGGACAAGTTTTTCAACCTCAATTTAGATAGTGGACAAATTTTTTAATTAATTTATCATTTTCGGCGCCTATTTTAAAGAATTGGACAAGTTGTCTTATGAAAATTTTAATATTGGACAAGTTTTTAATTTTATTTTATTTTAAATCTTAATTTATATAACTGGACAAGTTTATTTAGCTAAATTAAAATGCTGGACAACTTTTTAATTCTTATTTAATTTTTCGAGTCTATTTAAAATATTTGGACAAGTTTTCTTATATAAACTGAAAAATTGGAAAAATTTTAATCTCGTTTTTATTTTTTGGTTTCTAATTTAATTTGTATTTAAAAAATTGTTCTGATTCCATTATTTAAATTCTGGACTAGTTTCTTCAGTTAAATTAAAATACTAGACAAGTTTTCATTTTTTATTTAATTTTTCGAGCATTTGCAAAATAATTGGACAAGTTTTCTTATATAAATTGAAAAATTGGACAAATTTTCATCTCTTTTCTTCTTTTTGGTCCCTAATTTTAAAAATTGGACAAGTTCCATTAATTAAATTCTGGACAAGTTTCTTCACCTTAAATTAAAATTCTGGACAAGTCCAATTGTCCAGAAACTTGTCCAGAATTTAAATAATGGAACTTGTCCAATTTTTGAAGTTAGGAACCAAAAAGAAGAAAAGAGATGAAAATTTGTCCATTTTTTCAATTTATATAAGAAAACTTGTCCAATTAATTTTTGACGTCTATTTTAAATAATTGGACAAGTTTTTCATTCTTAATATAAATACTGGACTATTTTTCTTTTGATTCTTAGTAATTTAACTTCTAATTTTCAAAATTTTAACTATTTTTTAAAACTAAATTGAAGTAGAGAATAAAATCATAAACGATAAATTAAAAGTTTTTTGTCTCATTTAAATATTGGACAAAATAAAAATAAATTTCCTTCTTTTTTTTTCTTTAATTTAATTTTTCTTTGCGAAAATAAAATTGAAAACTTGTTGAAAAGTTAATCGTAAATATTCCTTGCAATAATTTGACAGGACAAAAATAAAAAGTTGGTGAATAATTTTTGTAAATTGACTTGTGAGAAGTGGAAAAATTTTCGAAGGAAAAATAAATGATTGACCGAGTTGGTCATGTCGAAGCTATTTTGACAGGAGAGTAGTGAGAGAGAAAAATTTCAGATTCTCGATATAGATCAAGAAATCGATTTAACCCAGTTTAACAAGTTTTTTTTGCAAAAAAAAAAAACAAAAAAAGAATAGGAAGAAAAAAATAAAAGAATGAAGAGAAAAATCATATTTGCCAATGGAAAAAGCATGTTTCTGATTCGTCAGTAACAATCTATTTTCATTACTTCCGCGAATAGACTGTTCCCTTAGGTAATAATAAAAATGCATTTTACTTGTCAGTTTATTTCCAAACTTTATGAAAAATTGGTTTCAATAGTACCTTCAGTTTTTTATGTTTTTTTTTTGTTGCAAAAAGTAAAATAGAATTTTTTCGTCAACTTTTTAAACTATGATTTGTAATTTTTTTGAAAGATTATTAATGGTACCCAATTTAAAAACTAAATTATTTAAGAACAAAATTTTGTTCAAATGTTTAAAGAAGTCGTCAAAAATTAAAAAATAATTGAAAATTTGTCCAGTAGTTATATTTTAATTTAGAAATTTTTCCAAGTATTTAAATTTGCCGCTAAAACGTAAAAAGAAATTAATAAATTGTCCAGTATTTTAATTCAGTGCGAGAAACTTGTCCAATTATTTAAAATAGGCGCCAAAAATTAAAAAGTAATCAAAAACTTGTCCAGTATTTAAATTGAGGTTCAAAAACTTGCCCAAATAGTAAAATTATTCGTGAAGAAATAAAAAGTAATTAAAACTTGTCCAGTATGTAAATTTATTATTAGAAACTTGTCCAGTATTCGAATTTAAGTTAAGAATCTTGTCTAGTTTTTTAGGTAAGCCATTAAAAAGTAAAATAAAATTGAAAACTTGTCCAGTTTTTAAAATAATCTTCAAAAAATAAAGAAAGATATAACTTGTCCAGTATTTTAATCCAGAACCAGAAACTTGTCAAATTATTTAAAATTGGCGCTAAAAATTAAAAAATAATTGAAAACTTGTCCAGTATTTAAACTGAGATTGAAAAACTTGTCCAAATAGTGAAATTAGCAGTGAAGAAATAAAAAGTAATTAAAACTTGTCCAGTTATTTAAATAAGCCGTTAAAAAGTGAAAAGAAATTGAAAACTTGTCCAGTTTTTAAAATAGTTATTAAAAATTAAAAAAAGAAATAACTTGTCCAATTATTTAAAATTGGCGCCAAAAATTCAAAAAAGGAATAAAAAACTTGTCCAGTATTTATATTTAGATCGAAAAACTTGTCCAGTATTACAAATTTGTTTGTACAAAAAAATTAAAAGGTAAATAATTTCAAAAGAAGAATAAATAAAAGATAAATAAGTCAAGAAAAAGAAATATAATAAATAATGAAAAAGAAATAAAAATAGAAATAGAAAAATAAAAAAATAAAATAGATAAGAAGGCAAAAAAATTTGATTACAATAAATATAGGAAATAAAAAAATAAAAGAAAGTGGAACAAATAGCGTCAAGCGGAAAATATATGCAAAAAAAATTCAGTCCAAAAAAAAACAGAAAAATGGAAAAACAAAGTTTTTGATAAGAAACGAAATCAACATTTGAAAATTGTTTCCCATTTTAAAAGTTTTCAAATTTCGACGAATTCTTATTTAATTTTCCTAAATGAAATGAACATTAAAAATTCTTCAACTTTTCATAACTTTCCCATCTCGCGAATATTAAATGTGTGCCAATTTTTTTCTCTCTCTCTCTTTCTCTCGCACTCTCTTCTTTTCCATCCCGCAGCAGAAAACTTTGAGATGAATCTTTAACCGCACAAAAGTCGTGAATAACTTTCTTGAAAACTGGGTTTTTCCCCCAGAGTAAGAGTGAAAACTCTTAATCTGAACGCTGACTTTAATTTTAGAGTCAGTTCACCATTTCTGGTTATTTTTATCGTTAAAAAAATAAAGAAAAGAAAAGAAAAATTTATTATATTTTCATAATTTAGGAGGAAGAAATTTTTTTTTTTGATTTTCCCGTAATTGTTTAAAAATTATAAATAATGTTAAGAAAATTAATCAAATATTTAAATTAGGCGACAAAAATTTAAAGAAAAATGAAAACTTGTTCAGGTATTTTATTGTAGGTCAAGAAACTAGTCCAAATATTTAAATTAGGAGCCAAAAATTTAAAGAAAAATTAAAACTTGTCCAGAATTTTATTGTAGGTCAAGAAATTTGTCCAAATATTTCAATTAGGCGGCAAAATTTTAAAAAATGATGAAAACTTGTCCAGTATTTTATTTTAGGTCAAGAAACTTCTACAATTATGTTGAATAGGCGCCAAGAATTAAAGAAAGAATTAAAAACTTGATCAATAAATTTAACATTAAAAATTTGTCCAGTTATTTAAATTTACCGTTAAAAAGGAAAAAGAAATCAGTAAAAACGATTAAAAACTAGTCCAGTGTATTAAATTTTTATTGAGAAACTTGTCCAATTATTTAAATTAGGCGCCAAAAATGACAAAAGTATTGAAAACTTGTCCAATAAATTTAACTTTATAAATTTGTTCATTTATTTGAATTTGCCGTTAAAAAGTAAAAATAAACTGAAAATTTGTTTAATATTTAATATAGTCGTTAAAAAGTTAAAAAAAAATTAAAAACTTGTCCAGTCTTTTAATTTAGAATGAGAAACTTGTCCAATTATTTGAAATAGGCGCCAAAAATTAAAAAGGAATTAAAAAATTGTCCACTATTTAAATTCAGGTTGCAAAACTTGTCCAATAATTTAAGTTAGCAAGAAAAAAATAAATAGTAATAAAAACTTGTCCAGGATTTAAATTAGTTGTTAAAAATAAACCAAAGTTAAAACTTGTCCAATTACATAAATACGATGGCATCAAGTGAAAAAAAAATTGAAAATTTGTCCAGTTATCCAGTATTTAAATTTAGAGTTATAAATTTGTTCAGTTATTTAAATAAAGCGTAAAAATTTAAAAACTAGTTAACAAATTTTCTATTATTTAAATTTAGGTTAAGAAATACAGAAATAAAAGTAATGAAAACTTGTCCAGAAGGTAAATTAGTTATTAAAAAGAAAAATAAGAGAAAACTTGTTCAATTACTTAAATGATGAGTGAATGAGTAAAAAAGATTGTAAACTTGTCCAGTATTTAAATTTTAATTAAGAAACTTGTCCAATTATTTGACAAGTTTGACATTATTTTTCTAGTCCAAAAATTGTCCAGAATAAAATTTTTGAGGTAAACACAAACTTTTGCAGTATAAAAACATTTATTTAATTATTATTTTATTTATTTTTGTATATTACGTATAATTTAATATTAATAATGATAAATATATTATTTAAAAAGTTCAAAAATTTATTCTACGAATCAATAATTAATAAGATAATAAATATTAAATAATAATAAAATTTACATAACTAATTTAATTTTCTTCTTGATGCAAGGGATTTTAATGAATATATTTAAATTTTAATTAATTATTAAGTTTAATATTAAAGCAACAATCAGAACTAAAAAGGAAATTTAATATAAATCTAATTATATGGAAAATAAATTAATTAAAATATCGATCAAATATATGGAATTTTACTTATCAAGAAATCTCATTATGCTAAATAAAATAAATTTAAATTAAATCATGTAATTAAGTATTTTTCAAAAATATCATTAAATAATTAATTATAATTAAGTAATTCATTTTAATATCATGCCGTAATTAATTAAATAAAACTTGGCAATTAATTAATTATTGTTTAGTACTAATTAACATTAATTAATAATTTTTAATGACTTAATCATTATTTATTAATTAATAAATTATCGTTACATTATCAAATAATATTAATTAGGTACTTAATTAATTAATTAGGTAATTAATTAATTAATTAGGTAATTAATAACAATTAATATTAGTAGTAGCAGTAGTAATCATTAATAGTAGTGGTAATTACTCAAATTAGGCGTTAACATATAAAAAGGATTAAAAACTTGTCCAGTATTGAAATTCAGATTAAAAAATATGTCCATTTATTTGAATTAAGCTTAAAAATGTAAAAAATAGTTAAAAACTTGTCCAGTATTTAAATTTAGATTGAGAAACTTGACGAAATATTTAAATTAGGCGCCAAAATGTAAAAAAAGAAAAAGAACTGAAAATTTGTCTAGCATTTAAATTTAGGTTATGAAATTTGTCCAATTATTTAATTTAGGCGGCAAAATATAAAAAAAAAAGTTAAAACTTGTCCAGTACTTAAATTTAGATTGACTAAATTTAAATACTGGACGAGTTTTATTCTTCCTTATAATATAAATAATAATAATAATATAAATAATATAAAAAACATTTTTTTTATATTTTGGCGCCTAATTGAAATAACTGGACAAGTATTTTAATCTAAATTTAAATAGTGAACAAGTTTTTTGGTGCCATTGTTATTTATTTTGACAATTGTCACTTGCTATCCTACAAATTTTTTGCCTAATTAAAAAATTTAGTGTTTTATGCAAAATTAATCAGTTTTTATTCAAGATATTTTTTCTCCAAAAAAAAGAAGATAAAAATTGTCTTTTTCAATAAATTTGAAAATGAAAATTAATTTTAAAAAAGAAGGAAAATAATAGTAAAAAAGGAGCCCGCTAGAAATTTTTTTGATGATACTTTTTCCCTTGGACATTTTTTAAGTTCACTGGGGGGGGGGTCGAAAGATAAATGGTACTCTGTAGAGTTGAAAGTGCGTAAAATCTTCTGACAGTTGGTGATGGTGTGGCTATAGTGTGAGAAGTTCGAGGGAAGAGGGTTTTTTTTTTTTTTTTTTATTTTCAGTGGACGATTTGCGAAAATACGACTGATAAATTGGTCTCATTTGTTATGCTACCTTCTTACAGGGGTTTTCCATAAATTTCCAAAGAATGTCTTATTTCACATAAGGTCCATGTTTTTCATCACAGCATTAAAAATAATAGTAAATAATATCCCTTTTTTTAAAATGGCTTATGGACATTAATCAGGAAATTACCTCATTTTTTAACGAAACTTGCATTTCTTTTAAGATTTTTTTCCACCTGTATTTATTTAATCCCCCCACTTCCTACCTTAAGAAGATTCTCATACATAATTTTTAATCAATTATTCAAATATTAATTAAGAAAACATTTTTTTATTCAAATTGGACAAATATCTTAAATAAAAATTAAAAATCGACAAGTGTTTAATTCTTTTTTAAAGTTTGGCGTCTATTTTGAATAATTAGACAAGTTTCTCGTTTTAAATTAAAATACTGGACAAGTGTTTAATTCTTTTTTAATGTTTGGCGCCTACTTTAAATAATTGGACAAGTTTCACAATCAAAATTTAAATACTGGACAAGTTTTTTGGACAATTTTTTTACACATTGATTTAAATAATTTTAAATAACTGGACAAGTTTCTTAATTTAAATTTAAAAACACTGGACAAATTTTTAATAGTAAATTCACAAACTGGACAAGTTCAAATTACTTTACAATTTTCGGCGCCTAATTTAATTAATTGGACAAGTTTTCAATTGATTTTTATTTTTTGTCGTCTATTTTAGAAAACTGGAAAATTTTAACAATCTAAATTAAAACACTGGACAAGTTTTCAATACTTTTGTAATTTTTGGTGCCTACTTTAAATAATTGGACAAGTTTCTCAATTAAAATTTAAATACTGGACAAGTTTTCTGGACAATTTTTTTACACATTGATTTAAATAATTTTAAATAACTAGACAAGTTTCTTAATCTAAATTGAAATACTGGACAAGTTTTTAATAGTAAATTCACAAACTGGACAAGTTAAAATTACTTAACAAGTTTTGGCGCCTAATTTAATTAATTGGACAAGTTTTTAAATCTTAATTAAAATACTGGACAAGTTTTCAATTGGTTTTTATTTTTTGCTGTCTATTTTAAAAAAACTGGAAGATTTTAACGATCTAAATAAAAACACTGGACAAGTTTTCAATACTTTTGTAATTTTTGGCGCCTACTTTAAATAATTGGACAAGTTTCTCAATTAAAATTTAAATACTGGACAAGTTTTCTGGACAATTTTTTAATCATTGATTTAAATAATTTTAAATAACTAGACAAGTTTCTTAATCTAAATTGAAACACTGGACAAATTTTTAAAAGTAAATTCACAAACTAGACAAGTTAAAATTACTTAACAAGTTTTGGCGCCTAATTAAATTAATTGGACAAGTTTTTAAATCTTAATTAAAATACTAGACAAGTTTTTAATTTTTTTACACATTGATTTAAATAATTTTCTATAACTGGACAAGTTTTTTAATTTAAATTGAAAGACTGGACGAATTTTTAAGAGTAAATTCACAAACTAGACAAGTTAAAATTATTTTACAATTTTCGGTGCCTAATTTAATTAATTGGACAAGTTTTTCAGTCTTAATTTAAATACTGGACAAGTTTTCAATTGGTTTTTATTTTTTGCCGTCTAGTTTGAAAAACTGTAAAATTTTAACGATCCAATTTAAAATACTGGACAAGTTTTTAATACTTTTGTATTTTTTGGCGCCTACTTTAAATAATTGGACAAGTTTCACAATCAAAATTTAAATACTGTACTAGTATTCTGGACAACTTTTTTACTCATTGATTTAAATAATTTTGAATAACTGGACAAGTTTCTTAATTTGAATTTAAACACTGGACAAGTTTTTAAATCTTAATTAAAATACTGGACAATTTTTCAATTGATTTTCATTTTTTGCCGTCTATTTTGAAAAAGTGTAAAATTTTATCGATCTAAATTAAAATACTGAACATATGTTTAAACTGAACATGCTCTCTGGTATAGTATATGACCAATTTTTTTTACTGGACAATTTTTCTTAGGAGCCAAAATTTGAATTCAGACATTACAAAATTCTTTTAATTAATTTTTCCTTTAATCCAATTATTTTCATTGCTGTTTATTTCTTCATTGTAAGAGTGAAGAAAGATTTTCTTAAATTTTTTATCAAAAATTCTTTCTAAATTCCTCTTTTTCAATAAGTTTTGATTTATAGTATTTTTTCTCCAATTTTTTTGAAACAATATTTTTTTTTCGAAAAAATTTATATACAGAAGAAGTGTGTGTGTGTGTGTATGAGGGAGAGAGGGGGATGAGCACGATTTGTTGTTGTGTAAAATGTGTTACAACACACGTCAAAGGAAATTAAATTTTCTTTTGATCTTGATTGAAAATCGGGCAAGCTAACCATTAATCTCAGTGAAAACTATTAATCCTCCTTAAGTAGCGCCGCTGTAGCCGCCACCACACTGACTCCCCTCCAACTAGGCATTTGTGCTGTTTGAATGGTGAAAGAGTACCCTTCCCCCCCTCCCCCTCACCCCACAGTCAAAGTTAAGTGGTTCAAGCCAGGTTTAGGTCGACCGTCGAGCATTCAAATTAATTCCGGTCGCCTGCTATTTCCGGTTATCTGAAAGCGGGGTTTTCGAGTCGATTTCAGTACCCGATAATTCCAAATGCATTCTCCAATTGACAAATTTCTACTCTCTCTATATATATATATATATATGACTACCCTTTTGGTGGAACAAAGCGCCACCCCCCCCCCCCAAACTAGATGAGATTTTAAAAATTTCATACGCAAATGGAGAAAGAAAAAAAAATGATGGAATTGAAATTTCCATTTTAAAAGTAGAAATGGGACTGTTAATATTTTAAATTTCGCGCCAAAATTAAGGGAATTGTGCAAATTTAGAATTTACCGCCTACTGAAAAAAAATTGTCCAGTATTTTAATTTAGAAAGCCAATCTTTTTTTACTTCTTAACTTCTAATTTACATATTTGGACAAGTATTTTAAACTGAATTTAAATACTGGACAAGTTTCCAATTCTTTTTTAATTTTTGCCGCCTATTTTAAATAAATGGACAAAAAATAAAAAAATATTGAAAACTTGTCCAGTATTTAAATTCAGATTGAAAAACTTGTCTCAAATTGTTTAATTAGATGTAAAAAAATAAAAAGTAATTAAAACTAAAAACTTGTCCAGTATGTAAATTTAGTATTAGAAACTTGTCCAGTATTTAAATTTAGGTAAGGAAACTTGTCCAGTTATTTAAAATAGGCACCTAAAATTGCAAAACAATTAAAAAGTTGTCCAGTATTTAAATTCAGATTGAAACACTTGTCCCACTCTTAAAATTACCCTTAAAAATTAAAAAGTAATTAAATCTTGTCCAGTATAAATTTTTTTTTTAGAAATTTCTTCAGTTATTTAAATTTGGAGTCGAAACTAAATGAAGAATTAAAAAAAACATGTCCAGTATTTAAGTTGACGAAACTTTTCTAAATTTTTTAATTAGACGTAAAAAATAAAAAGTAATTAAAACTAAAAACTTGTCCAGTATGTAAATTTAGTATTAGAAACTTGTCCAGTATTTAAATTTATGTAAGGAAACTTGTCCAGTTATTTAAAATAGGCGCCTAAAATTGGAAAACAATTGAAAAATTGTCCAGTATTTAAATTCAGGTGGAATCACTTGTCCCACTATTGAAATTACTCTTAAAAATTAAAAAGTAATTAAAACTTGTCCAATACTTAAATTTCGTTTTAAAAATCTGTTTAGTTATTTAAACTTGGCTCTGAAAATAAATAAAGATTAAAAAAAAACATGTCGAGTATTTAAATTTAGTTTACTAAATTTATCCAATTATTTAAATTTAAACCTTAAAATATAAAAAATAGTTAAAAACTTGTCCAGCATATAAAGTAGGGTTATAAAATTTGTCCAATTACTTAAATTCAGCGCCAAAATATTAAAAATATTAGAAACTTGTCCATAATTTAAATTTAGATTGAAAAACTTATCCAAATATTTAAACTATAGTCGCCAAAAAGTGAAATAACTAAATACTTGTCCATTATATCAATGTAATTGAAGAAACTGGTCCAATTTCGAAATTAGACACCAACAAGTAAAAAGTATGAAACTTGTCCAGTAATTAAATTTAGATTGAAAAACTTGTCCAGTTATTTAAATAAGGCGCCAAAAATTCAAAAAAAAAAATGAATAACTTGTCCAGTATTTAAATTTAGATTGAGAAACTTGTCCAAATTTGGCGCCAAAAAGTAAAAAAGAAAGTGAACTGAATACTTGTCCAGTATTTCAATTTAGTTGGAATAACTTGTCAAATTATTTAAATTAAAAGCGCCAAAATATAAAAAAAAAAGTTGAAACTTGTCCACTATTTAAATTTAGGTTGAGAAACTTGTCCAAATTTTTTAATTTGGCGCCAAAAAGTAAAAAAGAAAAAGAACTGAATATTTGTCCAGTATTTCAAATATAGTTGGAAAAACTTGTCTAATTATTTAAATTAAGCGCCAAAATATAAGAAAAATTTGAAACTTGTCCACTATTTAAATTTAGGTTGAGAAACTTGTCCAAATTTTTTAATTTGGTGCCAAAAAGTAAAAATAGAAAGAGAATTGAATACTTGTCCAGTATTTCAAATATAGTTGGAAAAACTTGCCTAATTATTTAAATCAAGCGCCAAAATATAAAAAAAAAATTTGAAACTTGTCCAGTATATAAATTTAGGTTGAGAAACTTGTCCAAATTTTCAAAATTTGGCACCAAAAAGTAAAAAAAAGAAAGAGAATTGAATACTTGTCCAGTATTTCAAATATAGTTGGAAAAACTTGTCTAATTATTTAAATTAATCTCCAAAAAAATATAAAAAAAATACTTGAAACTTTTTTAGTATTTAAATTCGCGTTATTAAATAGGGGCGGTATCAATTGCCCTCAATTCAACTGTATACAGGAAAACTGCCCACAATAAACTGCATACTGGAAAACTGCATACAAGCAAATTTTAATAATAAAATTATTAAATTTAATTTGAAAACTGTATAAATCTAAACTGCATACCGTTAAACTGCACATAGGTAAATTGCACACAAGTCTAATTTTCTATTAAATTTATAAATAATTAATATTAAAAACCTGTATACAGTTAAAGTGTACATTGGTAAACTGCATACAAACTAAATTTAAAAAATTAAATTAAAAATTTATTTATTGTTTAATTGCACACCGTTAAACTGAACATTGCTCAACTGCATACAAAATAAATAAATAAATTAAAAAAATTTAATGTATCGTCAAATTGCACATCGGTAAACTGCATACATATCAACTGTATACAGCTAAGTTCTCTTCTATGAAGTTGACAGTTGCGAATATATTCATAGAAGAGAACTTAGCTGTATACAGTTGATATGTATGCAGTTTACCGATGTGCAATTTGACGATACATTAAATTTTTTTAATTTATTTATTTATTTTGTATGCAGTTGAGCAATGTTCAGTTTAACGGTGTGCAATTAAACAATAAATAAATTTTTAATTTAATTTTTTAAATTTAGTTTGTATGCAGTTTACCAATGTACACTTTAACTGTATACAGGTTTTTAATATTAATTATTTATAAATTTAATAGAAAATTAGACTTGTGTGCAATTTACCTATGTGCAGTTTAACGGTATGCAGTTTAGATTTATACAGTTTTCAAATTAAATTTAATAATTTTATTATTAAAATTTGCTTGTATGCAGTTTTCCAGTATGCAGTTTATTGTGGGCAGTTTTCCTGTATACAGTTGAATTGAGGGCAATTGATACCGCCCCATTAAATTTGTCCAACTAATTAAAAATAACTGCAAAAATGAAAAAATTTAATTACTTTTTTATTTATTTTAAACAATTTAATAAATCTACTTAATCAACTTTTTTTTAAAGTAGAAAAACATTTATTTTACTAATTGAAAAATTAGTTTTGAAAAAAAAAATTAGTTTTGCACTAAATATTTATCTCTATATTTCTTTTCTACATTCTACTTTCAATTCATGTCGATACAAATACACAAGCAGATGGGATTTAAGTTGAAAGTCTTTAGTGAGTCTTATTGGATAGAGTGACAGCGTTGGGATAATGGCAGCAGCGAAATGTGAGAAGAAGGTAAAAGGGTGGGAGAATGAGAGTAACTTTGAACTAGCCAATGGGGTAGGGAATGTGGGGAGGAGGAGGGGGGGGCGAGAATGTTTCACTAAAGTTTTCAAGTTTTACCCAAAGTTCTCGCCACTAAGTTTGAGATCGTTGTTCAATAAACCAAGCGTCCAATGGAAAAGGGTACAAAAGCTTCCTCCCCCCCCTCCCTTAAGACTGTTTCACCCCCCACCCCTTTTTACAACACTATCACTAATTCTCTGATTTTAGTGAAAGCAGGTTAAGGGACTAGGGAAGAGGAGAGAAGGTGGTTGAGAGGGGGAGGGGGGGTGGGTTTGATAGTGAAAATAGAAAGAGATGGGGAGGGGAGAGAAGGTATTGGTTAAGATAGAATCGTAATCTGAAGAGACTCAGCTGCTCCTTCGTGGCCAAGCACGACATGACTCTGCACTCGCTTTAATTGAAGACCGGACTTCCGGGATATTGGAGAAATTGAACATCAAGCCTTCAAGTGTCCCCTCCCCCCTCCCTTCTCACCCCTTCCCCGAAAATATCAGGAATGCTTTAAGGCTGTGTGACATTTGAAATCTCCATTAGAGGATAATTTCGATTAATGTATTTAAAACGTGAATTCAGAATATTAAATTGAGGGAGAAATTTTTGAAAATGTTTTCTTTTTCTATTTTGTTCTTCATATAAATAAGATTTATTTATTGGCGGGAAAAAATTTAAAAATTGGACAAGATTTTCTGAAATTTTTTATTTTTTATATTTTACTGTTTTAAATTGTTTTATTTTTATTATTTATCTCAATAAGTAAAAATATTATTATTTATCTCTTTTTTTTCTAAATAAATGAAAACATTTATTGGCGGGAAAATTAAAAATTTGGACAAGTTTTTGTCCAATTGAAAAATAATTTTTGTTTACATTACTTACATCTTAATAAACAAAAATATTATGATTATTACCTTATACATTTTTATTTCTATTTTTTCTAAATAAATGAGAATATTTTTTTGTCGGCAAAATTCAAAAATTAGACAAGTTTTTCTTAATTTTATTATTTTTCTTTAACTCTAGGTATGGTATTTTACTTTTTTTAAATTTATGTTATTTATTTAATTATCTCAATAGAATAAAAATATTATTATTAATCAATTTTACTTTTTACTGTTTCTAAATAAATAAGAACATTTATTGGCGGGAAAATTCAAAAATTGGACAAGTTTTTGGCAAATTTTTTTTTTATTTTTTGTTTTTTTTATTTATTTTACATTTATTTACATCATAATGAACGAAAATAATATAATTATTATTTATAAATCTTTATTTCTATTTTTTTAAATAAACAGTAACATTCATTAGCGCGAAAATTCAAAAACTGGACAAGTTTCAGTGATTTTTCTCTAATTTTGTAATTTTAATCATTTTTATTTTGTTTCTTTATATTTTCTTCTTAAAAAGTTAGAATATTATTAATAATCAATTTTTACTTCTCATCTCTTCTTAATAAACAAAAAAAAATTTTTTTGGCGCCAAATTTAAAAAATTGGACAATTTTTCTTTTTAATTTTTCAATTTCTAACCGAAACTAAAAATTTTAAACTAGACAAGTTTGAAATTTTTTTAATTTCGGTTAGAAATTGAAAAAGTAAAAAGAAAATTTGTCAAATTTTTTAATATTAGCGCCAAAAAAAATTTCTTTTTATATAATAATGTTTGCTAAGATAACATTTTTAAACTGGACAAGTTTTCTTTATTACAATTTAGACAAATATTTGGAGGATGAAAAAAAAATTCTAAAGTTAAAAAGTCGATAAATATTGAAGCGAAAAAAAATTTTTGTAAGTGGACAAAATTTTATTTGGCGCTACTATTTAAAATTGGACAAATTTTTTTGGAAAAAATTAGACTTTGTAATATGTTTAAGCGAGAAGAGTACGAAACTGGACAAAACTCTACAAATTGGACAAAAATTTTATTTTGATTTAAAAAATTAGAAAATAGAAAACTATTTCTAGGTGTTAAAAGTTTTTAAACTCTACAAGTAGCATTTGGCGGGAAAATGTGAATCTGGACAAAATATTGGAAAATTTAAAAATTGGACAAAATTAATTAGCGTGAATATTTCAAAAGTGGACAAACAAGAATTAAATTTCTAATTAAAAAGGATTAAGTTTTAAATGGACAATAAATTACTGGCGGGAAAATATGAAACTGGACAAAATTCTACAAATTGGACAAGATTTTTATTGGCGCCAAAATTTAAAAGTTGACAAATTAGTTTCGAGCTTGATAAAGGAAACTGAACTAGTTTCTATTTTAAAACAGGACAATAAACAACTCGCGGGAAAATACGAAACTCGACAAAATAGAAATTGGACAAGTTTTTTCTTGTCCCGAACATTTATTAATTCAAACAAGTAATACAAACAATACAAGTAATTTTTGTTGTTTCCTTGGAGGGAAATAATTTTAAATTTGGCGCCTTTTTGAAATTTTCTCCAGTTTCCTTTTTCTTCTAACAGATTTCCAATAAAAAGGCGGCAAATTTAAATTATTTCCCTCAAAAAATTCAAATTCCCTCCAAATTCAAAAAAATAATGTTAAATTTGGCCCCTTTTTGAAATTTTGTCCAGTTTTCTTTATTTTTCACAGATTTCCAATAAAAAGGCGCCAAATTCAAATTATTACCCTCCAAAATTTTAAAATTTCCTCCAAATTAAAAAAAATTATTTTAAATTTCGCGCCTTTTTGAAATTTTGTCCAGTTTCCTATTCTTTTAGGCTCATAGATTTTAAAAAAGGCGCCAAATTCAAATTATTTCGCTTAAAAAAAAAAAAAAAAAAAAAAAAACAGTAAGAATGGTAAAATGTTGTAAAAATAAAAATTGGAAATATTTTTTTCATTTCGAAAAATTAAACAAATAAAAAATTCAATATTCGTGTATGACGGGTTGCCTATAGCTCAATTTTGAAGAGACAAATATTTCTGTCTTTTTTGTAACTACATACATATGACATTTGGTTTTCGCTTACGCTACGTGGATTCTACTTATGTTTGGTCGCAGAAGTTCACGAGTAGGTTGTGGGTGGGTGGGAGGGGGGAAGAGGTGAGTGGGTGGGCTTAAGGGGTACCCCCTTCTCCCATGTTCGATCAATAGACCCAGAAAGGGTCGTGGAAGCGTCCAGCGACCACCACTGTCTGGGCATCGATCCTTCTGCATTCCTCCCCCCACTATCTACCCCCCCCTCCTCTCTCTCAGGCCAAAATGTACACAAACTTGTGTGGATGTTCGAGTCCTTTGCTCGAATCCTTCCTCCTCCCCCCCCCTTCTTTCTTTCACATACTCTTTCGCTCTCTCTCTTTCTCTCTCTCGACAATAAATTCACCTAACTTACTTTCTCTAGCTTCGCTTGTTTTATTTTCATCTCTTTTTTACTTTGGCAAGGCAGGAAATGCCTCTTCCTTATTTCTTGCCCTTTCAATGTCGAAGGCATTTAAAAAAGGAAAAAAAAGAGTAGGGGTAAGGTAATTTGAGAAAAAACTTGTAGAGTGATGTCCTACTAAGGGATTTTTAGTTAAATGTATTGTAATTTTTTTTTCGAGGGGAATTTTAGTGTAAATGTATTTTTTTCCTGGACAAAATTAAAATAGTAAAAATAATTTTTAAAAGTAAATTTTCCTGTTTAATAACAAAATTTTTTTTTACAAAATAAATTTTGTAAATAAATTCAATTTTTTTTAACAAAAATAATTTTTAGTAATAAATTATTCCTTATTATAAAAAAAGTAATATTTAAATTTAATTTAATTATTTTACTTATTTTATTAATTCTTTATCATAACAAAACAAAAACAATAATTTAATTAGTAAATATATTTAATTTTTCTAAAAGAAGAATATTTCCAGTAATAAAATTGCTTCTTTATTACAAAAAAATAAAAACAATTATTAAATTAATTTAATTATTTGAATGAATTTAATTAGTAAATAAATTTAATTTTTTTTAAAGTAGACAATTTTCAGTAATAAAAGTTTCTTTATTATAACAAAACAAAAAAAAAGTTCAATACATTTAATTATGTTAATTAATTTAATTAGTATCTAAATAAATTTAATTTTTTTAAAAGAAAATAATTTTTAATAATAAATTTTTCTTTATTATAACAAAACAAAAATAATTTTTGTAAAATAAATTTAATTTTTTCAAAAGAAGATAATTTTTGGGAATTTAATCATTTTTTAGGAGAAAGTAAAAGTAATTTTAGAAAAAAAATTCTTTTTTTAATAAAATGAAAGTATTTGGAAATAAATTTTTGTTTATAAAATTTAAAAGTGTTCTTTAGAAATTAAGTTTGTTTAGAAAATATTTTTTTCAATTAAAAAAATTTTGTTTATAAAATATTTTTTTCAATTAAAACAATTTTGTTTATAAAATATTTTTTTTAATTAAAACAATTTTGTTTATAAAATATTTTTTCAATTCAAAAATTTTTTTCAATTAGGTCCAATTTTTTTCCACTTTGTCATACATTTTATTTATTATTTTCCATGTTTTCCTTTCCTTTTTTTTTAATTGAACATTTGCTCCACACATGATTGATAGTCGACACACAAATTTTGTTTTCTCTCCAAAAAGCGAAAAAAAAACTTCAGCAACGTTGACAAAGTGACAAATTAAGAAATTGAATCTTCTAGCGAAAAATTTTCTTCTCTCCTATAGCAAAATACGAAAAAAAAGTGCGGCAAAAAATAAAAGTCAGGAAAAATTTTTAAAATGTCAACGAAAAAAGAAACGAGAGAAAAAAAGAAAATTTAAAATGAAAAAAAAAATTTAAAAATATAAAAGATTTAAATAACTTTTGAGAAATTTTTTTTTTAATTAAAAAAAAGAAGTAGTTTGAATAAAAGGAAAAGTTAGGCAAGATTTTCTCGTCAAGTGATTTATTGCTACTTGACTTCTTAGACAGTTGAACCTTCACCCCCCTCCCCTCCCTACCTTTTACACCATCTTCTTGTCGACCCTTTGCCAATTTTTTTATGTCAACCTCGATCAACTTCTCTTGAAGGTGAAAATAAAAAAAAGAAAAGTCAAGTGCCATTGAATCATGACGAATGATAAACGATGATTTTCCGAAAAAAGAGATTATCCAATTCTCCTCCCCCTCTCCTTTTCAGTTATTAAAAAATTCCTTCCCTTATTGAAAAATCACTATTTTAACATTTTGTTTTATTAAAAATTAATTTTTTTATTGAAAAAAATATTAGTCCACAGTTAATTAAGACAATTTTTTAATTTCAGATCGAATTTCAAAAAAAATATTAAATTTTTTAAATTATTACTATTAATAATTATAAAATTATTATTTTATAAGAAAAAAATTAAATTTATTTCTAAAAATAATTTTCAATTTCTCAAAAAAAAAATTGAATTTATTTCCAAAAATAATTTTTATCGAGTTAGAAAAAATATAATTTATTTCTAAAAATAATTTTTATTTTGGGCTATTTTTATTTGTGACATAAAAAACTTTATTTCGAAATATGAATTTTGTATTAAAAATTTAAAAAATTAATCAAGAATCAAAAATAGAAAATAATTCAATAAAAAAAATTTTTTTTATTGAATTGATACGTTACTTTTTTTAAAAACCTTTCGATAAATTTTCCGATTACACTCGTATTTAATAGTTATCCACCATAACAACCCCTCCCCATTTCCCTCTTTTTACTCTATTTAACAACCCTCCCCCCTCCCACCTCCTCATTCCAAAAACCACATAATCTCAAACCAGATTTGTACTCGATAGAAAATCATTAAATCCACACATCACACAAATTTCTCGTCCATTAAAATTTTATTTCAAATTTATCCATCAAACACTCGGATAATCAACAAAATTTACCAAAATAAATTTACCCCATTTGTAAAACAAGCAAAAAACCAAAAAAATTTCTAAAAGAAAATTATTCCAATAATTTTAATTTTACGAAATTTTTTTGCAGAATGATTTTTGTATTATTTAGAAAATAGACAACAAATTTTAGGTGAGAAATGATTGTAAAATATTTTTAAAAAATTAATTTGTAGACTTTAGAAAAATTGGGGGCGTGTTTGGTGGGAGGGGCGTAATTTTAGGGCGTGTCAAGTAGGCGGAGTTGAACATTTGGATACGACTAGTAGGCGGGGCATAATTTAGAACATGCTTCTTTTCGTTCCCCCTATTAGGAACGCTTTACTATTAAGCTCCGCCTACTGGAAACGCCTTTTAATTAAGCTTCGCCTATTAGAAACGGCTTACTATTAAGCTCCACCTACTGTAATGCCTTTTAATTAAGGTCCACCTTATGAAAACGATTTTAAATTTAGCTCCGCCTATTAGAAACGTCTTACTATTAAGCTCCACCGATTGTAACGTCTTTTAGTTAAAGTCTTCCAAAAAGAACCGTCTTACTATTAATCTCCACCTACTGTAACGCCTTTTAAGTAGGCTCCGCCTTCTAGAAATGCCTTTCAATTAAGCTCCGCCTATTAGAAACGTTTTACTATTAAGCTCTACCTACTGTAACGCCTTTTAATTAAGCTCCGCCTTGTGGAAACGATTTTAAATTAAGCTCCGCCTATTAGAAACGTCATATTATTAAGCTCCACCTACTGTTATGCCTTTCAATTAAGCTCCGCCATCTGGAAACGGTTTTAAATTAAGTTCCGCCTATTACAGACGTCTTATTATTACGCTCCACCTACTGTAACGCCTTTTAATTAAGCTCCACCTATTAGAAACGTCTTTGTATTAAGCTCCACCTACTGTAACGCCTTTAAATTAAGCTCCACCTGTTACAAACGTTTCATTATTGAGCTCCACCTACTGTAACGCCTTTTAATTAATCTCTACCTATTAGAAACGTCTTTGTATCAAGCTCCACCTACTGTAACACCTTTAAATTAAGCTCTACCTGTTACAAACGTTTTATTATTAAGCTCCACCTACTGTAACGCCTTTTAATTAAGTTCCGCCATCTGGAAACGCTTTTAAATTAAGCTCCACCTATTAGAAACGCCTTTGTATTAGGCTCCACCTACTGTAACGGTTTTCAATTAAGCTCTGCCTATTAGGAACGTCTTTAAGTAGTATCCGCCTATTGTTTAAGTAGTTTGATTGGCAAATTTTCAGTCGACAGAAAATAAACTTCATATCCGAGATTTTCTGGAAATAGAGCGCAAAAGTCTTCTTAGTGGGAGGAGTCTAGTTACCTACTTTGCTTAGTTAGGATCGGATCAAGTAGGGGGGGCTTAATAACAATACTCCCCTAGTAGGCGAAGCGAAAAAAACGCATTCGATGCCTCTTAAGAAAATTTTTACAAACATGTTTAGTAGTAGGGACGCAATATTAGAGCTTTCCTAGTGGGTGGGGAATAAAAACATTGTGGAAAAAAATTACTCACCACGGCTGTTTCCACTGAATTTGTCTCTCAACACATTGATTTGATGAACTCGGCCGTATTCCTCGAAGATGGGTCGAAGGTCATTCTCGTCCATATCCTTTGGCACCTGGCCGACAAACATTTTAATGTTGTCTGGATCTGGCTTCTCCGAACTATTATTGTTGAGGATACTGAAACAGAGGAAGAGAAAAAGTTATTAAGGTTGTGTTTTTTTTGCTATTATTTTTGGTAATAATGGATGATAATAATTATGAGGGTTAGAGTGATTACCAAAGGTAGTCAATACCAAAAGTATTGAATGCCAAAGGTAATTAATACCAAAGGTAATTGCTAACACTAAAGATTATTAATTCCAAAGGTTGCTGATATCAAAAGTAGTTAATACCAAAGGTAACTACAAACAAAACTAATTAGTACTAAATACCAACACCAAAAGACAGTTTTCCAATCTAATTTATCCTATTTGAAAAAGCACTTCCACTTTTTTTAATACTGGAGAACATTTTGAGTCTATAGAGAAAGTCAGAGAGTTCATATTCGAGTTTGTATGAAGTGAGGAATTGAGTTTCCCCGAGGTCGTCGTAAGCACAGATTGAGGTTTCTGCTTCATCGGTAATGGATCTCGTTTCTTTTTTGCCTCCACTAAAAGAAGCTTGTGTGTCATCAAAAAAGAAAGTCGATGCTCTGAGAATTAAGGGGTTGAGGAAAATTGAGTTTCTCCCTGACTCATCTCCTAAATATTCCTCATCTCGTGATACATTTAGAAACGCGAGTTGTTTTCGGATATTACCAAAAAAAATAACCCATCATCAAGCTTAGGGACCAATGGTACTATTAGAATTAGAAAAATAATCACCGTCTACAGTGTTTTTGGATTTAGCATTTTTTTGGTGCGTTGGTATGTTTTGGGAGGAGAGGTTTTTGATTCCAGTATGATTTAGTGGCAAGAATACCTGTTTGGAATTGTGGGTACTGGGAATTATTAGGAAGAACTAGGGAAGGCTTTTGATTCCGGTACGTTTTAGTGAAGGGGATATCTATTTGGAATTGTTTGGGAAAAGTAGGGGACGCTTTTGTTGCCGGTACGTTTTAGTGACGTGGATGAGTATTTACAATTGATTAGGAGGAAAACTAGGGGAAGCTTTTTATTCCGGTACGTTCTAGTGGCAAGAATACTTGTTTGGAATTAAGGCTACTTGGAATTATTAGAGCAAACTAGGAGAAGGTTTTGTTACCTCCACGTTTCACTGACGAGGATGACTATTTGAAATTGTTTGGGAATAGGGGAAGCTTTTCATTCCGATACGTTCCAGTGTCAAGAATACCTCATTGAAATTATATCTCCTTGGAATTATTAGGAGAAACTAGGGGAAGCTTCTGATTCCGGTACGTTCTAGAATCAAGAATAACTGTTTGTAATTGTATCTACTTTGGAGTATGACAGAATTCTAGGGTATGCTTCTGATTCCGGTACGTTCTAGTGTCAAGAATACCTGTTTGGAATTATTAAAGAAAACTAAAAAAACTTTTGATTTCGGTACATTTTAGTGACGATAATATCCATTTGAATTTGTTTGGGAAAATTCCGATATGTTCTAGTGGCAAGAATACCTTTCTAAACACTTCCCTCTGCTAATTATAATAATTAAACACCACCTCCATTAGTGATGATAATTATAATAAACTCCTCCCGATTGCGCCACTAAATAAAAGTAGATCCATCGAAACTGGAATAATTTTCAACAAAGATTTTAACAAACTTTTTAAATCTTTCAAATCACTGCAAACAACGTCGTGCCATTCCGTCCGTTGTCTATGCAGATCTGCTGGCCAAAATGAAACTACTAGACTAAGACAAGGCGAGACACGAATGAGGCACTTCCCAGTTGATTTACTGGAATTGAAGTCATCACCTCCCTAATCAAATTTCCATTCTCCCGTTCCCACTGTCGCCCCCTTTCTGTCTTTCTCAAACGACTGAGAAGGACATTATTCACCTCTACATCTTTAAGGAAAGTTTCACTTTTGGGAATTATTATTTTTCAGACCCCCCACGCCATACCATCGTGTGAAAAGTTGAAAATTGTGTCTGTTCGGCTTCGTTAGAGAAGTAACAATTCCTTCTCTTCTTGCCGACACCCCTTCTCTACCTCAAGTGGCCAAAGGGAATTGCGATCTTACGGGAAGCATTAAATGCTCCCAAGGGAGACGTTACAAGGTCGCTGGCAAGAAACGGCTGAATACACCCTCAAACCATCAACTCTCGAAAACACCCTCGTTGGGTTAAAATATTGGCCAAGTTTCACGGGAGTAAGATCGCGAAACTATGGGAGTGAGAGTTTGGAATGAGAAAGAGAGAGCATTGTTATACGATGTCTAGAGTGCAAAAACGACTTGGGATGAAAATCACCATTTATTTTTCGGTAATGAACAAAGTCTAACCCTGCTTCTTTCAAGAGGGGCTGTGTAATTAGATTGCACGAGACTTTTGATTTTTTTTGTAGTTGCAATTTTAAATCCGAATTCTTATCCGAATCAAAATTTAGATGAAAAGTTTCCCCGAACTATTGAACTTTTTAGTCTAGGTTCAAATATCTAGTTAATAATTCGTTATTAAATATTTAAACTATGTTACATCTTCGAACGTAATAACAATTCGGAAAACAGTTTTGCAAACAGTTGCTGGCAATTAATTACATATTCAGTCTGCTAAAATTCAAATTGTAAATAGCTAATTGCAATTTGGTATCCGAATAAGAATTACAGGTAGAAATCCAAATCTAAATTCCAGTTGTAAATTAGAAAAATAAATCTAAATTGAATTTAGAAAACAATTCCAAATTCAAATTACTTTACCAGAAACAAATTTTAATTTGCAAGAATAAAAAATCGGGGAAAAATTCTAATGGCTAATGGGAGCAAATAGGAAATTGCAAAAATACAATTAGCAAAAGTAGCAATTACTCTGATCCAATAATTGAGACGATCTGGAAAAATTAAAACAACTCCCCTGGCTAACTCAATTGAGTTCATTAAAACAAAAAAAATAGAAGAGAAACTAAATTCAATAAACTTGGAAACTCAATTTATCGTTTATAAATTATCTTTTTTATCCGGAGACACTCGTCTCCTGGTATTATATTCCAAAAGAAAATAATCCAATATCTCATTGACTTGATTTTCGCTTGCAGGCAATCTTTTTCTCTTCTCTCTCTCTACTTTTCCCGAGTTTTGTCTTCAAAGATCCGTAATTCCATCACAGAGTGGTACTAGATATTCGTCTCCTAAAAATTGTATCAATACCACCGATATTTATTTCCCAAATTCGACTATTCAGAAATAAGATTTTACCAAATGGGATACACATTTTTCCTTTTCAATTCCGTTATTTTCTAGTGGCAAGAATACCCAGTTTGCTAAAAATAAGTATTTAATTAAATTACTAATAATAATTTCGACAAAATGCTTCTGGAAAAGTTTGTGGAAAAATTTCCAGCGGAACTTTGGAAGCAAATTGCAGGAGTAGAAATAAACATTTATTTTTTCCATTTCCGGTATGTTCTAGTGGCAAGAATACCTACTTTGACCAAAGAATAGTAACAAAATTCGACTGAAAAAGTTCGGAACTCAAAGCAAATGAAAATTCCGATTGGCAGTAATTTTTTTCGAAAACTTTCCAAGCAAATTGCGGCGACAAATATTTATCAATTTTCTTTTTCATTTCCGGTATGTTCTAGTAGCAAGAATACCAATTTTGTGGTATCATAAAAATCGCGGAAAATTTATGGCAACTACAATCGAATTCGAATTAAAATTGTCTTTTACATTTTCAAAAAGAAAAATTGTCTGAGATTTTTCTTTTCATTTCCGATATTGTCTAGTGGCAAGAATACCTATTTGGTATTTATTTTCTTGTGCTGGAAAATTCTTTCCTTACCTGAGAGGAAATAATCGAAAATTGAAATTTTGTCACTTGACTCAATTCTTCGATCGGTAAAACAGAACAATTCTCCGATCCTCTCTTCTGGTCGGTATTTGCCCAAGTGAGAGAAAAGTATGGGAGGGAGTAAAGAGGTAAATTCTCCCCTCCAGTCAAGGGGCGAATATGTCTGTTTACCCCTTCCCCCTTCTTTCCTCTACCCTCTCCCTTCGCTTCCTATCAACATTAACCGTTTGCTGGTCTTTTCGTCTCTCATATGCACTGCGAGATACATCAAATTCTCCCTACCTCTCTTTTACCATCCCCTCCCACTTCCCCCCACCCACCGTCCACCCCATTTGCTAACATTTCAGCAGAGCAAAGTAAACGCTTTCGCTCCGACGATTAACTCGAGTTTTCGAGTGTTTGGAATGTCGAGTAGGTAAACTACATTCAGTCACGTGCACAAATGGATATAACTGCTTCGTCTAAATCTCTTGGCGTAAATTCTTGAAAATTCATGACTGACATTGTGAAAGAGAGAGAGAAAGAGGAAACTCGATATTGTAAATATTAATTTAAAGAAAATTATTTTTTGAACAGTTTCAATTTTTTTGTAAATTATGTTATGAATCGAAATAAAAAAATTCTTTCATAAAGAATTTGGATTTTTTTCGAGATTATCTTTCAATAAAGTTAAATGTTTTGTTTTCCCTCTCTCTCTTTTCTTTATCTAATTAGAAGTTTATCTTTTAGCATTCTATTTATCGTTTTAACTTAACCTTCTGTTCTTCTTTTTCCAATTCACAGTTTTGTTTTCCTTTTTCTTTGACAAACTACTCACTTGATTTGGTGGAGAAACTTTTTGTTTTACTTTCTTTTATACTAACGACACTGGAGAAGAGAAGAGGATCTTTATAAAATCGAGACAAATGGGCGAGAGAAAAAAAGTCTTTCTCTCTCTCTTCATTGGAACTTCTCACTTAGTTAATTGGCTCGTTTTCCCGATTAACTAGCGTCAGAATGATATTTCCAAGAGAATATTTCTCTTACTTTCTTTGCAATTAAGAAAAAAATAGGAAGAAAGAAAAACAATTGTTTTCCTTTCTTTTTTCCTATTTTCTTTAAAGTGAAAAATAAACTGTTCTATTTTTCGTAAATAACTTTCGTAGGTGGAAATAGTTTCCATCAAAAAATAGATATTTGGATTCATTGCAAAATTCTGAGAAAGAAATCCTCTGGCGACGTTCTGATTGGTTTGGAAGTGTAAGAGTTAGGGAAGTTTAAAAGTTCAGGTTATTGTTCGGTCCAAGCGTTCGGCGAAGAAAGTGGGGAGTGCCAAGCTGACGCGAGGAAATGGTGAGGGAAAACAGATAACGATTAACCGGCGCACGGAGCGGCAATAGCACACGCCCCTAAGTAGTGGGGGAGCGTTCAACAAAACCGAAAAGTGGAAAAGCGTTCGGTTAGTAAACGCGCGGCTGTTCACAATTCCGCTGATTTAAAATCACTCTAACTCGAATACGAATCGTTTTGTAAAAAAATTCCAAAGGAATTTTTTCTTCATTTTTGCCTAATCTATCGATTCCACCCATTGGGGACACAATAAAAATACTTCCAAACGATTAAATTTCCAAATTCCCTTTCCGTCTGTATAAAAATTCTTCTTTTTAAACTAAAACTAAATTTTGACTCAAAGTGATCGTTAACCTCAAAGTTTTATTGAAAACCAAAACGAACTTGAAAAGCAGATAAACTTTCAACCGATTACCACTAGAGATTCCAATCTTAAAAAAATAAAACCATTCTCCACTCGAACAACTTTTCCAATTTTAATTTAAAAACTTGAAGAGCGAATCTTAAATCCACTCTCTTTTTTTTTTGAATCGTTCCTTAATTTTTTCCTCACTGAACCAAGTTACTGTTTATCGTTCGGCAAAGAAAAAGTCAATGGCTGTGTTAATTTAATAGCCATCTTGTATATTGTGTTGCACTATCATCTTCGCAAAAAATAAATTCCCCTCTCTGAAACCACGATAAGTGAAAAAGTTTGACGATTTCTCACGCTTCATGAAACTTGGGAAGTAAAATTTGTGAAAAAGATTTTCCTTCCTTTTTTTATTGAGAATCCCACAGTGAATTGAAGTGAAATTAGTGATTTTACTTTTAAACCAAAATTTCACTTCAACAAGTCGAGTATCGTTAAAACTTGGTTAAAACAAACTTTTGTTAGCATTAATATTGAGGGAGAGAGAGAGAGAGAGAAACAGAAATTGAAGAATTATTTCATCATTAAAAGTTGATCTTAAGTTTTCTGCTCTCATTCGTCTTATTTTATTTCTATAATTAATTTTATCGTATTTTCCTCTAACTTGAATAAATATATTTACAAAAAAAGTTGTTTGTTTAATTTTCAAAAAGATAATTTTTTTTTGTTTTTTTTAGGTAAACAAAAAAAATTCGCTTAATAAAAACAATTTTTATTTTTATTAAAAAAAAATTTAGCCTCTTCTCATGTACTCAAGTCATGAGACACGAAGTTAAAGGTTGGATGCACGAAAGGGTTTTTTTTTCTTGAAGAGCACAGGAGAGAAAATGGTTTTGAGGATCAGGAAGCATGATTTCACGGCAGGATGGTTGGGTGAGTGTCACGTCATGGTATGCTCTTTGGGTGGGAGGGAATGCTTCATGTATCATGTATGGCAGTGGAGTGGGGGGGTGAATTTTCCAAAGAGAGTGGTAGGAGAAAAGAGAAGAGAGAGAGAGAGAGAGAAAAGGAGAATGAGTGTAAATGCAAAAGGGCGTCTCTCTGTAATGTGGCAGAGAACATTCAAGTCGAAAGCAGATGTCACTTCCGGAGAACATACATCACATCCGCAAAGAAAAATTGAATTACATCCTGAAATTTTCATATTGTAAGATATAAAAGTAACAAAAACAAAAGTTAAGAAAAAATGTGAAACATAACTATTATTATTATCATAATTATTTTTATTACTTTCGCCACTATTTGTCCTAAAATATTACCGCTTGCGAGAAAGTCAGTGGCGCCCTCTGGCAATTAATTCCAACGCGGGAATTTTCAAATCTTAAAATTTATTTTTTCATGTTTAACGAGTAAATTAATTTAACTTTTTTATTATTATCTAAACCTGGCTATGTTCCCCTAATAATAATAAATTAGTATTATTATTATTACAATTAGGGGAACATAGTATTAATAATAATTTATTACTATTACTATCAAGGTTACGAATAATCTGGGTTGGATCTCCGTTATTTTTTTTAATAAAAACAATTTTTAAATAGCACAAATCAAAAAAGACGAAAAATGGTTAACATCGTTCGCCAACAACATGTGAAAAATAATTCCCATTTCTATCTCCCATTTTCCCCACTCCTCTCTCCCTTTTATCCCCTCCCCTTCCCTCTTCACTTCCTTCCCTCCTGTCATTGAATGGTGACGCAGTGGTCGATTTCAATTTTCGGAAGCAATTACTCAAGTGCATCGGTAGTAAGCTAGAGAGAGCGGAAGAGAAAGAGAGAGAGAGACTCTCTCTCAATTGGTGTTTTGGCTTTGACCTTTGTATTCTCCGAGGGAAAGGGGACAACACGTTGTGCCTGATCGAACAGGAATTCGAATCCCTGACGTTACTCTGTAATCGACAAATAGTGACAGAGAGGAAAGTGGAGGGGAGGGGGAAATAGTGGAAAAAAAACACCGAGGGAAATAGAAAATTGCAAAGAAGAGGGACAGAAGGAAATATTACCCCCACCCTTTTTTTCACAGTAGTGCGTTGACAAAATGAAATACAAGGAGGGAAAAAAGTGGGGTGGGGAGAGATGGTTAGGTAAGAGGAGGAGGGGTGAGAGTACAAATCTGCAGTCCAGGGCGTCGCGTAACAGGCCATTACTGTCGTTGCACGCCATGGGGGTCTTGCAATTTGCGATACAATTTAAAGAAGGTCGCGAGTAAGCGAGAAGTTAGTGCTCTCTTCCCCTCCCTCTCTCTCACTCTAGAGAGTGAGAGAGAGAAGGAGGAAGAGAGCCCACATCTACTGCCTACTTTATATTTTGAGTTTGTAATGGCGAAACTTTTCCTAACGACCCATCTCTTTGAATTATGCACGACGTAGAGCCGGGGGGGAATTTTCTAGTACGTGACCGAGCCTGATTGCTCCTCGTGTTGTGTCTCCTTCTCCCCCCTCTCTTTTCTACTCTCTAACTCTCACCCCTTCTGTTCCTTACACTCCCACTTAATTCTTTAGTCTAACTCTCACACTTCTCCGTCTTTCTCTTACTGTCACCTTCCCCCCTTTCTCACTTTCTCTTTTGCCCCCCCTGTCTTATTGACACTTTCCTCTTTTGCCCTCTCCCTGTCTTACTGTCACTTTCCCCCTTTTTATTCTCTAATTGGGAGATTCCTTCTCTTACGGCCAATTGCCCCCTTTATATTCTCTAATTGGCACTTTCCCTTTCTTACTGTCACTTTCCCTTTCCCTTTTTTTTTAACTGTCATACCCCTCTCTTACTCTCACCTTCTCTGTCTTACTGTCACTTTCACACTTTTTGTTCTATAATTGGCACTTAAGTACTATCACTTTCCCCTTCCCTTTATCCTTTAACTGTCAAATCCCACTCATACCCTACTTTTTTATTCTCTAATTGGCACTTTCCCTTTCTTAGTGTCACTTTTCCTTTCCTTTACTCTTTAACTGTTACACCCCACGGTTACCCTCATGTCTTACTGTCACTTTCCCCCTTTTCATTCTCAAATTGGCACTTTCCCTTTTTAGTGTCACTTTCCCTCTTATTATTCTCTGATTGGTAGTTTCCTACTGTCACTTTCCCCTTCCTTTTATTTTTTAATTGTCACACCCCACTCTCATCCCGCCCTTTTAATTTTCTAATTGGCAGTATCCTACTGTCACTTACCCCTCCCTTTTCTTCTTTAACTGTCAAATCCCACTCATACCTTACCCTATTTATTCTCTAATTGGCACTTTCTTACCGTCACTTTCCCCTTGCCTTGCTTATTTAACTGTCACTCCCTCTCTGTTACTGTCACTTTCCCCCTTTTTATTCTCTAATTGGCACTTTCCCTCTCTTACTGCCACTGACCCCCCTTCCCTTTCTTCTTTAACTGTCAAACCCCACTCATCCTTACCCTATTTATTCTCTAATTGGCACTTTCCCTTTTTTACTGTCACTTTCCCTCCCTCTTCTTCTTTAATTGTCACACCCCACTCCAACCGCACTGTCTTACTGTCACATTACCCCTTTTTATTCTCTACTTGGTTCTTTCCCTCTCTTAATTCCAGTATCCCTCTTTTTATTCTCTAATTGGCACTTTCCCCTTCCTTTTCCTTTTTAACTGTTACACCCCACTCTTACCCTCCCTCCTGTCTTACTATCATTTTCCCCCTTTTTTCTATAATTGGCACTTAAGTACTATCACTTTCCCCTTCCCTTTATCCTTTAACTGTCGCTGACCCTCTCTTTACCATCACACACTTTCTCTTACTATCACTTCCCCCTCTCTCTTACTGTCACTTCCCCTTTCTCTCTTTCCTAACTCTCGCTCCCTGTCCCTTATTTCCACTTTCTTCTTTTTTATTCTCTAATTGGCACTGTCCCTTTCTTACCCTCACCTCCCTTCACTTACTGTCAGATCCACTCAGAGAAGAGGTGAGAGTAAGAGAAAAGGGGTGTGAGAAAGGATAGATAGTGGGGTGACAATTAGAGAATAAATAGAGGGACAATGAAAGAGAGGGAGCGGGAGTTAGAAAACATAAAAAGAGAAAGTGAGTGTTGGAAAAGACAGAGAAAGGAGGTGAGGATAACAGAGGGCCAGTGCCAATTAGAGAATAAGTAGAGAAAAAATGAGAGAGGGAGAGGCAATTGGAGAATAAAAATGGGTAAAGTGACAGTAAGAGGGGAAGAGTGAAGTTAAGAGAATAAAAAGGGGAAAAGTGGCAGTAAGATAGAGGGAGTGTCAAATAGAGAATAAAAAGGTTGAAAGTGACAGTAATAGAGGAAGAGTGAAATTTAGAGAAAAAAAAGATGGAGAAGATGACAGTAAGAGGAAGGTAGTGAGGGTAAGATAGGGTGACTGCCAACTACAGAATAAAAAGAGGCTTATTGACAGTAAGAGAGTGGAAGCGAGTTACAAAAGAAAGGAATGAGGAAGTTAGGGTTAGAAAAGAAAGAGAACACTTTCTTTTTCTCAGAGAATAAGAGAGGGGGACTGTCAATTGGAGAATAAAAAGGGGGACAGTGACAGTAAGAGAGAGAAGGTGCCAATTATGGAATAAAAAAGGGGAAAGTGACAGTAAGAAAGGGAAAGTGCCAATTAGAGAATAAAAAGGGGGAAAGTGACAGTAAGAGAATAAAAAGGGGGAAAGTGTCAGTAAGAGAAGGAAAGTGCCAATTAGAGAATAAAAAGGGGGAAAGTGACAGTAAGAGAGGGAAAGTGCTAATTAGAGAATAAAAAGGGGGAAAGTGTCAGTAAGAGAGGGAAAGTGCCAATTAGAGAATAAAAAGGGGGAAAGTGACAGTAAGAGAGGGAAAGTGCCAATTAGAGAATAAAAAGGGGGAAAGTGTCAGTAAGAGAGGGAAAGTGCTAATTAGAGAATAAAAAGGGGGAAAGTGTCAGTAAGAGAGGGAAAGTGCTAATTAGAGAATAAAAAGGGGGAAAGTGTCAGTAAGAGAGGGAAAGTGCCAATTAGAGAATAAAAAGGGGGAAAGTGTCAGTAAGAGAGGGAAAGTGCCAATTAGAGAATAAAAAGGGGGAAAGTGTCAGTAAGAGAGGGAAAGTGCCAATTAGAGAATAAAAAGGGGGAAAGTGTCAGTAAAAGAGGGAAATTGCCAATTAGAGAATAAAAAGGGGGAAAGTGTCAGTAAGAGAGGGAAAGTGCTAATTAGAGAATAAAAAGGGGGAAAGTGACAGTAAGAGAGGGAAAGTGATAATTAGAGAATAAAAAGGGGGAAAGTGTCAGTAAGAGAGGGAAAGTGCCAATTAGAGAATAAAAAGGGGGAAAGTGTCAGTAAGAGAGGGAAAGTGCCAATTAGAGAATAAAAAGGGGGAAAGTGTCAGTAAGAGAGGGAAAGTGCCAATTAGAGAATAAAAAGGGGGAAAGTGTCAGTAAGAGAGGGAAAGTGCTAATTAGAGAATAAAAAGGGGGAAAGTGTCAGTAAGAGAGGGAAAGTGCCAATTAGAGAATAAAAAGGGGGAAAGTGACAGTAAGAGAGGGAAAGTGCTAATTAGAGAATAAAAATGGGGAAAGTGTCAGTAAGAGAGGGAAAGTGACAATTAGAGAATAAAAAGGGGAAAAGTGTCAGTAAGAAAGGGAAAGTGCCAATTAGAGAATAAAAAAGTGGAAAGTGACAGTAAGAAAGGGAAAGTGCCAATTAGAGAATAAAAAAGTGGAAAGTGACAGTAAGCCAGGGGGGAGGGCAAAAAAGATAGAGAGAGAAAGAAATTCAATATGTTGAATTACAAAATTTCAAAAAACGCAAAAGTATTTTTCTTTCTCTTTTGGGGAAAAGAAGGGATAAGAAATAAGCGGCTTTATGGAGAAAAGAGATGGAGAATAAGAGAGAATGAGAGAGAGAGAGACAGAGGGGTTTGGGAAAAATTATACGATGAAAATTCAATCATCCCGGAGTAAACTGGGAATTATCAAAAGAAGTAAAATCAGATCGTCAAACGGGGGATGAAGTTTTTTTTTATTTCTCTTTTCAAGGAACAAGAGGGAGAATAAGAATAAATACCCCTAACGAGCGGAGAAAATTGACGGACCGTTTGAGAGTACTCGAAAAGTCGACCTCCGAGGTTGAACGATACCTTTGTCCCTTGTTAAATTTCAAAGGCGACGAATATTTCTTTCTCTCTCTCTCTATTTCTCTCTTTTTCTTCGTTTTCTGCTTATATCATCGTCTCACAATCCTCTTTACAATATTTTCTCTCTTTTTTATGTTCTCCCTCTCTCTCTTTCTTCTATCCTATTTTTTTCTGTCTCCATTCTTTCTCTTTAATATTTTTTCTTCGTCACACTCGCTCATAGGTGGCTCAAGTGTTCTCATTTAGAAAATAACAGGGGTCCAACCTTGACTAGAATTTATGTTCTCCTTATATTAATAATAATAATTAACAAAGTTAAATTAATTCACTAAAGACGAACAAATAAATATTTAGATTTGAAAAAGCCCGCGTTAGAATTAATTGCCAGAGGGCGCCACTGACTTTCTCGCAAGCGGTAATATTTTAGGACAAATAGCAAAGAAAATAATAAAAATAAAATTCTATAATAAGAATTTCAAGTTCGTAGTTTACCTGAAATTATTCGAAAGAGAAAAATTGAATTTTAATTATTGGAATAAAAAATTATTTAAAGGAGAAACAGAGGGAGAGGGAAAAGGTGGGAGGGGAAGGTGGGTAAAGCGAGAGAGACGCTAAATCACAGACAAACTAACGCTTCAAGATTCCCCCACTGGAAATCGCGAGGAGGACACAAAACTTGGGGGAGTAAACTTGGCGGTAACTTAAGTAACCGATTCGTACTTGTGACTAATCGCTCGAAAGTTCTAACGAGGACACACGGCCCCTTCTCGACTTTTCAACTACTACTCGTTACACAGTACGAGGGAAGTTGTTCGCAAAGTCGACAACTGTGTGCTAGCTCTTTGGTGCCCTTTTTTTGCGAGAGTCGTCAATTTTTCTCTTGAAAAAGCAAAAATTTACGTTACACAAACATAGAGAGAGAGAGAGAGAGAGAAGGGAAAATAACTTACTGCTGAATTTTCAATTTGAATCACTGAAATTTTGAACTCACCAATCGTCGACTAAAAAAAAACTTAACTATTTACTACAAGTTGGAAAAGTTTTTTTTTTACGAAAGGTCAGTTATTTTATGTTTCTAGTATAAAAGTTTTCCGCACAAGGAGGAGATTATTTCTCTCTTGACTCTGAGTATTTCATTTTGTCTTGTACTTTTTACAAAAAAAAGTGAAATTAATTTTTTTTTCACTTGCACTTCAACTCTCACACTTTTTTGGTCTTTAATTGATTCCCTCATTTTGGAAAAAGTTAAAATAATTATTTTTTCACACCTTTACCAAAATTTTAATTAATTACTTTTTAACTTGAACTTTGATTTTCTCTTTGATTAGATTAATCGAAAGATATTTAATTATTTTCTAAAATTTTAATAAATATTTTGAAACAATTTAATTATTTTTATAAATAGTAAAATTCCTGGCAAAAATTTAATTATTTTTTAATGCAATTTTAATGAAAATTTTCTGGAAGCATTCAATTTTTAAAAATTTTTAATAATATTTTTCCAAAAAAATTCAATTATTTTCTAAAAATTTAAACAATTTTCTTCGAAACAATTAAATTATGTTTTAATTTGTAATCAATATATTTTGAAAGAATCCAATTATTATTTTCTAAGATTTTAATAAAATCCTTAGAAACAATTCAATTAGTAAAATTTATCGAAAGAATTAAATTATTTTTTATAAATAATAAATTGATTGTTGTAAACTAATGATTGTCATAAATGTTTCGAATTTTAGAGAAATAATTAAAAAAAATTTTAGTATATTAGTTCACAAGGACTGACCCAGTAAAGGAATGAGGAGAAAAAGAGCGAAGAGGATAAAGAGAAAATAAAGAAAAGAAAAATAATAATAATAAAAAAATAAAAATAAATAAAAAATAAAAAAAAGGATAAGAAAAAAGTGGAAGAAGAAAGAGAGAAAAAGAAAGGAAGAAAAGAAAGGGAAAAGAAGAGTATAAAAATGGGTTGGAGAAGAAGAGAAAAGAAAAGAGATTCCAAAGAGATTCCAAAGAGAATAAAAAAACAGAAGAGGAGGATAAAAAGGGAGAGGAAGAGAGAGGAGTGAAAAATGGTAAAAGGAGAAAAAAAGAGGAAATAAAGGCAGGAAGAAAGAAAGAGTAAAAAAAGGGTTTGAGAAGAAGAGAAAAGAAGATAAAAAAAGAAAAGAAGAGGGAAAAAGTAGAAAAAAGGCAAAAAAATATAAGAGAAAAAAGGGCTGGAAAAGAAGAGAAAAAAAGAATTGGAGAAGAAAAGAAAAAAAAGAAAAGAAGAGTGAAAAAGGGTTGGAGAAGAAGATAAAACAAAGAAAAGAAGAGTGGTTGGAGAAGAAAAGAAAAAAATGAAGAGTAAAAAAAAGGGTTAGAGAAGAAGAGAAAAAAATGAAGAGTAAAAAAAGGGTTGGAGAAGAAGAGAAAAAAAAGAAAAGAAGAGTGAAAAAGGGTTGGAAAAAAAGAGAAAAAAATGAAGAGTAAAAAAAAGGGTTGGAGAAGAAGATAAAAAAATGAAGAGTAAAAAAAAGGGTTGAAGAAGAAGATAAAAAAATAAAAGAGTAAAAAAAGGGTTGGAGAAGAAGAGAAAAGAAGTGCAAGAAAGGAGAAAAAAGAAGAAAGAAAAGAAGAAGAGAAAAGTAATAAAAGGGTTGGAGAAGAAGAAACAAGAAGAGAAAAAAAGAAAAGAAGTGGAAGAAAGAAGAAAAAAATAAAAAAGGAAGGCAGGAAAAAAGGAGAGTAAAAAAAGGTGGGAGAAGAAGAAAAAAAAGAAAAGATTCCAAAAAGGAAAAAAGAAAAGAAGATGAAGATTAAAAGAATAAAGAGAGAGAGAGAGAGAGAGAGAGAGAGAGAGAGAGAGAGAGAGAGAGAGAGAGAGAGAGAGAGAGAGAGAGAGAGAGAGAGAGAGAGAGAGAGAGAGAGAGAGAGAGAGAGAGAGAGAGAGAGAGAGAGAGAGAGAGAGAGAGAGAGAGAGAGAGAGAGAGAGAGAGAGAGAGAGAGAGAAGTGGAAAATGGTAAAGGAAGAAAATAAAGAGGAAAAAAGGTAGGAAGAAAGAAATAGTAAAAAAAGAGGTGGAGAAAAAGAGAAAAGAAGAGAGATTCCAAGGAGTAAAAAAGAAAGGAAGAGGAAGATAAAAAGAAGAAAAAGAGAGAAAAGTGGAATACAGTAAAGGGAGAAAAAAAAGAAAAAAGGTAGGAAGATAGAAGTAGTAAAAAAGGGGTGGAGAAGAAGAGAAGATAAAAAAGAGAAGAAGAGGAAGAAAGGATAAAAAAGAAGTGCATAAAAAAATAAGGTTTAAAAATGTGTTGGAGAAGAAGAGAGAAACAGGAAAAGAAGAGTAAAAAAGGGTTAGAGAAGAAGAGAAAAAAAGAAATAAAGATTAAAGAAGGTTTGGAGAAGAAGAGAAAAGAAGTGGAAGAAAGGAGAAAAAAAGAAGAAAGGCAGGAAGAAAAGAAGAGTAAAAAAAGGGTTGGAGACGAAGAAACAAGAAGAGAAAAAAAAGAAGAGAAAGAAAAGAAGAGTAAAAAGAGGTTGGAGAAGAAGAAACAAGAAGAGAAAAAAAGAAGTGAAAGAAAGAGAAAAAGATGAATGAAAGGTAGGAAGAAAAGAAGAGTAAAGAAAGGGTTGGAGAAAAAGAAACAAGAAGAGAAAAAAAAGAAAAGAAGAGTAAAAAAAAGGTTGGAGAAGAAGAAACAAGAAGAGAAAAAAAAGAAGTGAAAAAAAGAAGAAAGAAAGGTAGGAAGAAAAGAAGAGTAAAAAAAGGGTTGGAGAAGAAGAATAAAAAGAGAGATTTCAAAGAGAAAAGAAGAAAGAAAAAAAGGAGAGAAAGGTATGAAGAATGGTAAAAAGAGGAAAAAACAAGAGAGAAGAAAAAGGGGGAGAAAGAGGACTAAAAAAGAAAAAAGAGATAGTAAATGATAAAAGAGGATTTTTTTTTCTCAAGAGCTTTCGTGACTGGTCAATGTTCGTTCTCCCGAGCAGAAGATAGAAGCATCAAAAGCAAGCACACACAACATCCTATACAAATCTGAAACGCACTCGAAAGGTTTACGTGGATAGCGTTAGCGAGACAGACATTTATGATCAAAGATGTCACGAGGCAAAGGGCAAAGCAAGAGAGAGAGAGAGAGAGAGAGAGTGAGAGAGATGGACACACAAACATGAAAGTTGGTACTTGAAAAGGAAGGAAATGTCGGATAATCATTTCTCTCCACCTACAAGAAGAAAACTCGAAACGTAAAGAAGAAGAGAAAGAGAGAAAATAATGTGGGAGAAAAGAAATTCAACGATGCGTTTTCCCTTTCGATGTTGTCTACAAATATATATATAGCTCACGGATTTTGTCGATAAGCGCAAAGAACCAAGTTTCACATTGGAAAAAAATTTTTTTCTTCTTTTTTTTTTGACACTATTGTCAGATTTTCCTCACACGAATTGAATTTATTTTTCTTTTGCTTTTCAATATATATGTGGGAGAAAAATCAATTTTATTTTCGAGAATAGAAAATAAAAAAAAAAATTTTCTTTCAAAATAAAAAATTATGAGAGAGGAAGGAGAAAATTTTCTTTCGAAAAATAAATTATATGAGAGAAAATTTTCTTTTGAAAAGGAAATTATAAGTTAGGAAAAAAGAAAATTTTCTTTCGAAAAAAAATTATTATGAGAGAGGGAAAAAGAAAATTTTCTTTCAAAAAAAAAAAAATTACGAAAAAGGGAAAGAAAAAAGTTTCTTTCAAAAAAAAATTTTTTAAAAGGAAAAATATATTTTTCTTAAAATTGTTTGTACTTTATTTTCTTGTTCCTTTTTTTGGGGGGGAGGGTTCGTTAAATTAACCTTTTTTAGATTAACTTTTATGTGGAGCAATTTCGCTGGGATGATCTCTGTCTCTCCCCCCCCCCCTCTTTTTCTATCTTTCTCACAAGCGCAAAAGATGAAAAGACGTCAACGACCATAAGAACGATTAAGTCGTTTACTAGTGGCAGTCTTTTTGGATTAAATGTTCGTCCTCGTAAAATCCCTATATGAACGCATTTCAAGACTTTAACAGCTTAGAAATGACACGCGCGGGCTCAACTAAAATTAGTCGATTCGAAATGATTGACACTCAAAGCGTTCACATTCGAGAGAGATAGAGAGAGAGACAGAGAGAGATATGTCGTAAATGTTGATTCCATTTTAATAGCCCATGGATTTAAACGGACCATGAATTGATCTCACCCGCAACGAGAATCAAAATTCCCGACACTATTTTCAAATTAACTTCCTCACTCTTAATTTTCATATTTTGTGTTATATATTAAATTTTCAGTATAAAGTTTTCATCAGCTGTATAATAGCTAAAAACGTGTTTTTAAAGAAAGAGAAAAAAAAATTTATTATTTAATTTTCAGTAGTATTTTTTAATTGAGAAGAAAAATAATTATCATAATAAAATTGTTTTTTAACAAAGGACAAAAAAAATTTTTTATTTAATTTTTAGTAGTATTTTTTTACTCGAGAAGAACAAGAAATTAATAATAACAAAAAATAAAATATTAATAGATTAAATTTTCAAGAAAAAATTGTTTTTACTATTAATAACTGCAAATAATGGTTCGGCCTTCCCCCTCTCCTGACGCGCAGCCGAAAAATTCAAAATACATTTAAATTGACGCTAATGTCTTGCAAAAAAAATTTTAAACAGACTTCTTTTCCTCATTTTTTACTCCTTTGTGTTTTAGAGAAAATAATTATAAAAGCTGTTCGGCCTTTCCCCTCTCCGGACGCGCAGCCGAAAAATTTAAAATACTTTTAAATTAACGAAAAAAATCGAAAAAAATTTGTAAAAAGATTTTTTCTTCTAATTTTCATTCCTTCGCGCATTAGAGATTAAAATTCATTTTAAAATTTTTTTTTCTTTTAAATACTGAACAAAAAATAATTTATAAAAGCTGTTCGGCCTTCCCCCTCTCCGAAAGCGCAGCCGAAAAATTCAAAATACTATTAAATTGACGCTAATGTCTTTCGAAAAAAATTTTTAAACAAATTTCTTCATCTAATTGCAACTTCCTTATGTTTCATAGATTAAAATTTTATTTTTAAATTATTTTTTCGCTTTGAAAAACTAAAAATAATAAATGTAAGAGCTGTTCGGCTTTCCCCCACTCCTGAATAGCAGCCGAAAAATTTAAATCGCTTTTAAATTAAGGCTGACGTCTTTCAAAATAAATTGTTAAAATATTTCTTCTCAAAATCTCAAATACTTACGTTTCACAGACAGAAAATTTTTTAAAAATTATTACTCTTTTTAAAAACTAAAAAATCATTATGCCCCCCCCCTTGACGCTCAAACGGAAAATTAAAGTCCCTCTTAAATTTTTAATATTGATTCTTTTAAGAAAAAAGTTAAGAAGAAATTTTAAGAAAAAAATTCTTTTTTCTATTAAGAACTAAAATAATAATTGTAAAAGTAGTCGCCCTTCCCCCTCTTCTAACGCATATAGCCGAAAACTTAAATTCGCTTTTAAATTCACAATATTGACGACTATAAAAAAATACCTAAAAGAAGTTTTTCTTTCTAAATTATATACTTTCAGGTTTTTGAGAAATTCAAATTTTCAAAGAAAATTTTTTTCTTCATTTAATAAGTAAAATAAACATTGCAAAAGTAGTTCGGCCTTCCCCCTCTCCTAATGCGTAGCCGAAAAATTAAAGTCCCTTCTAAATTCACACTGATGCTTTAAAAAAAAAAATTGTAAACACTTTATTTTTCTATTATTTTCTCCTTTTGCGTTTTTTAAAAATTTAAATTTTTCTAAAAAAATTTTTTTTCTGTTTTATTATTAAAATTAATGCTTATAAAACTAGTTCGTAAGAGGGGAAAAAAAAGAGAAAAGAATGAGAAAGAGAGGGGGGATTAGAAAAAAAAGAGGGGAGGGAGAAACATACAGAAAAGAGGGGAGGGGGAAATAGAAAGAAAAGAGGAAAGGAAAAAGGGAGAGAGAAAAACAAAAATGAAAGAGGGGAGGGGGAAATAGAATGAAAAGAGGGGACATAGAAACAGAAAGTAAAGAGAGGAGGGAAAAATAGAAAAAAAGGGGGATGGAGAAATAGAAGGAAAAGAGGGGAGGGGGAAATAAAAAGAAAAAAGGGGGGGGGAATAAAAAAAGGGGAGGGGAAACAGAAATGAAAGAGGGAGAGGAAAATAGAAAAAAGAGGGAAGGGAAAATATAAAAAGAGGAGAGGGAGAAACAGAAAGAAAAGAGGGGTGGGGGTAAGTAAGAGAGGAAAACAGAAAGAAAAAGAGGGGAGGGGGAAAAGTAAAAATGAAAAACTAAAAGAAAAAGAAGAGAGGGGGGAAATAGGAGAGGGGATAGAGTAGAAAAAGACAGGTGAAGGAAAAAGTAAGTGGGAGAAATAGAAGGAAAAAAAGAGAGAGGGGGAAAAAGTAAGAGGAGTGGGGAGAATGAAAGACGTAGTTCTCGAGAAAGAAAATCAAAATACGATCAACAGGAGGGACCACCACCACCACCACCACCACTACATCACTGAAAAGAGAATATACAATTCAAGAAAACTCCCCTATTGTTCGCCTCAACGCGAGACACAAGTAAATCCAATATGTATTGTTGCCGAAGACGAAAAGGTGACACCTTCTTCTCTCATCTACCGCGGAGGTAGTGGGTGGGTGGTGCGGAATGAGATGAGAACACCACGCATCACAACCGTCACCTTCCGCAGAGTTCCGGACCTTTTCCGCATCGCTCATTCTGTTTTCTCATCTCGAAAGAGCTTTTGTTCTCGGATTAGAGACGTCGCGACATAATTAATTGGACCTACGCTTTTCACTCGACAAATAAAACCTGACGATCACATCTCTCCCCCCAACCCCTTCCCACGGAAAAACCAAATAAGACAAGGAAATTAATTACATTCTCCCACGTAATACATCTAATTAAGAAAGGAGGGAAATAAACTTTGAAAAAAACAATTTAAAGAAAAATAATTATTGTTAATAAAGAAATTACACCAAATAATAATAATAATAATAATAATAAATAATTTATTTTGTAATCAGTTGGTAAACAATTTGTTTATTAATTAGTAATATTCAATTTGTTTATAAACTAGATAATAAATAATTTATGTAAATAATATTTAATGTTTAATTGTTTGTTAGTTAATTAATTAACAATTTTTTTGTAGTAAAAAATTTGTTAATGTTTAATTTTGTAATAAATTTGTTAATAAACAATTTATTTAAAAAATAGTATAATAATAGTATTTAAGTTGTTTATTTTTAAAATACGAAATTTATTGTTTGCTTATTTTTGGAACAATTTATTTTATAATTAATTAAGAAAGCTATTTATTTTCAAATTAGTTAATAAAATTTTACTCATCAAATAATTAATCAACAATTTATTTATAAATTAAAGTAAATTTAATTAATATTTAATAATTATATTAATTATCATTAACTATTTATTAAATATTTAAATAAAAAATTTAATTAAAATTATTAAATAATGAAAAAAAAAATAATAAACTTAATGCAAATGGTTAAAAAATGAAAAAATAAACTTCTTTGTATTTTACTTGAAATGGAAAAGTAAAAACAAAAAATAGAAATGAGAGGGAGGAGGGGGGAGGAGAAAGGTGGGTTTGTAGGAGGGGAAAAATAATAAAGTGTGGACTTCACTCTATTCTTTTAGTTTTCAGGGTCCGGGTCCATTTGCCAGTTTATCTAATTGCAAATCCTCGCACGTTTCGTGTGCTTTCCTATCTCGCCCGCATTTTCAGCAGACGTTTTTCCCTTTTCTCCATTTGCCGACTAAAGAGCAAAAGAGAAAGATGGAAAAATAAAGAAATCGAGAGAGAAAGCAAAAAAGATGCGAGGGGTAAAAATCAGCGCGGAAAACATATCTGAAAGTACGCTTCAAACAATCTCGACTTTCATGGTAACAATGAGCAGAAAAAAAACTGAAGGGAAAAAAAAATGAAAACTACCTTATAGTGCTCCTGGCGAAATATCCTTTTACAATTTTCATGGATGAATTAACTTTTATTTCACTTTCAAAAATAACACATCTATTTGCCATTTATTAAACTTTGAATAATAGCGGAAAAAAAAATTTTCAATTTTTAAAAAACAAATTTTCCATTTTTGTTTTTGTAAATAAAAAATTCATTCTTTTCTATGTGGAAAATTGTTTATTATGAAATTTTAGAAAGAAAATCTTTTTATAACAATTAACTGTGATTAATAGTTTTCATTTTAGATCAATTTTAACTGCGAGCCGAATTTCGGGCTTGCGTTAAAATAGGTACAGTTTTAACTGAAAATAAAAAGGATTAATGGAAAATACTTTTTGTACTTTTCTGAATGAAGATCCGCTGAAAAAAATTCACTGGGATCAATAATTTCAATTTTTAATCAATTTTGACTGCAAGCCGAATTTCGGCCTTGAGCTAAAACAGGTAAAGTTATAATTGAAAATAGAAAAAAATTGGAAAATACTTTTTGTTTTTTTCTGAATGAAAATCCATTGAAAAATATTAACTAGGATCAATAATTTCAATTTTTGATTAATTTTAACTACGAACCGAATTTCGGCCTTGCAATAAAACAGGTAATTTTAACTGGAAATAAAAAAAAATAATGGAAAATACTCTTTTGCTTTTTTTCTGAATGAAAATCTATGGAAAAAAATTACTATAGGATCAATAATTTCAATTTTTTATCAATTTTAATTTACAAACGTAATTTCAGCATTGTGTTAATATTATTTTTGTTTTATTTAAAAAAAATAAAAAGAATTTCTAAATGGTTTCTTGCACTTTTCTAAATAAAAAATCTCTTAACAAAAATTTGCCATCACTATTAATATCAATTTTACTTTAATTTTAACGATCAGATGAATTTCGGCAATGAGTTAAAATTGTTTCAGTTTTGTTTTAAAAAACAACTAATTCTGTTAATTGTTTCTTGTACTTTTTTTTAATTAAAAATCCATTAAAAAAAATTTACCACCACTTTTAATATCAATTTAATTTCAATTTTAACTGCGAGACAAATTTTTGCCTTGATAAGAACAAATTGTAATAATTCTGTCCTTAATCAAAGATTAATTATTCTGAATATGTTAGACTTTTTCTTTAAAACAAATTACAAAAAAATGAAAAAGGGGGATTTTATTTTTATTTTAACTATCAGCAGAATTTCGGCAGTGAGTTAAAATTGTTTCAGTTTTGTTTTAAAAAACAACTAGTTCTGTAAATTGTTTCTTGTACTTTTTTAATTAAAAATCAATTTTAAAAATATTTACCACCACTTTTAATATCAATTTTATTTTAATTTTAACTGCAAGCCGAATTTCGGCCACGAGTTAAAATTGTTTTAATTTTCTTTTCAAAAGCATAAAATTTCGTAAATTATTACTTGTACTTTTCTGAATAAAAAATCCTGTACCAAAAATGTACTGCCACCTTAAATAGAAATTTTATTTTAATTTTAACTACCTGCGAATTTTTTCCGTGACGTAAAATTATTCCAATTTGTCGTTTGGGAAAAAAATGAAAATAAAAAATGTTTCTTAATCGTTTCTAAATGAAAATATTCTCCCAACCAACAATTAACTAGGAACAATAATTAAAGTTTTAGAACAATTTTAGCTGCGAGCCGAATTCGGCTGTAAGTGGAAATGGCTACAATTTTGTTTTAAAACAGAAAAAAAGTAACGGTAACAGTTTCTTACAAATTTTGGAATAAAAATCCGTTTATAAAAATTCACTAGAACCAAAGTTTTTAATTTTTGAACAATTTTAACTGCGAACCGAATTCGGCTGTGAGTGGTAATGGCTACAATTTTGTTTTAAAACAGAAAAAAAGGAACAGTAAACGTTTCTTACAAATTTTGGAATAGAAATTCGTTTACAAAAATTCACTAGGACCAAATTTTTTAAATTGTTGAACAATTTTAACTGCGAGCCAAATTCAGCTGTTAGTAAAAATGATTACAATTTTGTTTTAAAACAAAAAAGAAGTAACGGTAAACGTTTCTTACAAATTTTTTAATAAAAATCCGTTTAAAAAAATTCACTAGAACCAAAGTTTTCAATTTTAGAACAATTTTAACTTCGAGCCGAATTCGGCTGTGAGTGAAAATGGTTAAAATTTTGTTTTCAAACAGAAAAAAGGAATAATGAAAAAAGTAAAAAAATATTTCCGCCTGAATTAGTATCACAAAAAATTAAAAAATCATTCAGAGGAAAAAGTTATCTCGTTAGCCTTGTGGTAAATTGTCCGACCATCAAAACAAACGCAAAGTGGTTCAAATCCCGAAGCAAATTTTTTTTTTTTTTTTTTTTTAATCGATTAATAAAATAAGTTTTATACATCAAAGGATGTAATTTCGGTTTGGAAAAATATTTTTATTATCTCGTCTCTCATTTTCTTTTTTTTTTGCATCAAAAAACGAATTTTTTTCCAATTCAAGTGAAATTTGAAACTCTTTTTTTACGCTATGATTAAAAATCTGTTAAAGGTGGAAAACCACAATCTCCAAAATATATATAGATTATTATATAAAAACGAGTGGCTGGGAAAGTTTATTTCGCTTGTTAAATGTGTTTTCGTTTCAACGAAAAAATTGCAATAAAAAAAGGAGAGAGAGAGAGAAATAGAGGCAAACTAAAATAAATATTCTTTTTACACGTCGGGAAAAAATGGAGCTAAGTCCATTTCGAAATGGCGGAAAAAATAATTACTCTCGAGTCGCTTGCCAAATTTATGCGAATCCTCTCTCTCTCTCTCTCCCTCTCTTCTCTCTTTTTTTACCCATCATTTCGCGAATTTTTTTTTTACTTCCTTTTTTTTTAGAGACTGGATTTTTTTTCCACAGGCAAACGTGGAATTGTAGAAAGACCATAAACACAAAGGTTTTTTTTTGGGCATTTTTTTTCTAAAATATCAAAATTTTCATTCTCTTTTTCGTGACTGACACAAAGTAGGGAACGAAAGTTTTTTTTTTTTTTTTTGGTTTTTACGTCTAAAAAAATAGGAAAAAGGAAAAAAATTGCTTGGCAAACAAAAGCCGGACATTGTGATTAATAACAATTTAAATCAGTTGCAGTCGTCCGAGGTTTCTCTCTGATGAAATATAATCTCTGAATTCAAGTGCGACAATTTGCATGAAAGTAGAATGGGAGAGGGGAAAGAGGAGGACGAGGGGATAGTAAAAAAATGGGGGGGAGAGAGAAAGAGGGAATTATGAGTTATATTTCATTTTTCGAAACAAATCTCAAATGATTCACTGAAGTGGACTATTTCTTTTACACTTTTTCATTCACTTTATTGTGCGTGACATTTCTTTTTTAAAAAGTGTTAATAATTTTTTCCTTTTACTAATTTTTTATTAATTTTTTTTTTTTTTTTTTTTTTAACTTATGCATTTTTTTCAGTAAAACGAGACGTGAAAAATTTTTGTTTTGCTTAAATTAAAAAAAGGAGGGAAAAAATAAAACATAACAAAAAAGTTTTTTCTTAATTTAAAAAATAAAAAATAAATAGACAATATATTAAAAATTTTTAATAAATAAATAATAATATTGTTTTTAATAAATATAGAAATAAACATAATGTAAACAATACAAAAAATTCATTATTTTTATAAATAAATATAAATAAACTCCTATTATAATAATTAATTATTTCTTTTATTTATTCAATTTATTTACTTTTTTGCTTATTTTAATATAATTTTAATTAAAATATTAATTTATTAATTATTAGTATTATATATTAATATATATTTAGTTAAAAAATTAAATTATTTTATAAATAAACAAATAAAAAAATATTTAAACAAATTTCAAAAAGTAAAATAAACAAAAAATTGTATTAAGTAACAAAACGGATTAAAACAAACAAATTCACAATAAATAATGTAAATTAATTAAATCACGAATTAGTAGATACCAATGAAAAATGTAATTTGTTTATAACAATTAAATTATTAATTTGTTTATAACAATTAAATTATTAATTTGTTTGTAACAATTAAACCTGTTAATTTTTTATAACAATTAAATTCTCAATTTACAGGTGTAATTCATAGTCATAGCAATAAAATTAAAAATTAACAATTAATCTCCTATTTTGTTTATAACAATTATTCCTTCAATTTATTTACAACAATTTAAACATTTTTTAATGTTTAATTGTCAAATTCATTCATTTCTGGCCATATATTTCATTATTTTTAACAAGCAAATATCTAATTTGTTTATAACAATTAAAATATTTTTAATTTATTATTTTATTATTTTGTTTATAAAAATTAATCCTTTAATTTTTTTATAAAAATTTAACTCTTCATTTTTGTAACAATTATACTCTTCATTTACTTGTAATAATTAAATTTTTAATTTTTTAAATTTGTTTATAACAATTAAACATTTTTTTATTTATGAAAACTTTAATTTTTAATTTACAATTACAATTTATAATTGTTCCAGTTAAATCACGAATTCGTAGATAACAATTGAATTCTTAATTTCTGTGTAACAATTAAACCTTTAATTTGTTTGTAACAATTAAACCTTTAATTTGATTGTAACAATTAAACATTTAATTTGTTTATAACAATGAAATCCTCATTTTGATTATAACAAGTCACACCCTTAATTAACAGTTATAATTTATAGTTAACAGCAATTAAATTTCTAATTAACAATTAAGCCCCTAATTTATTTATAACAATTAAAGCCTTATTTTGTTTATAACAATTAATTCTTTAACTTCTTTAAGATAATTAAATCCTTCATTTTTTTACAATAACTATACTCTTTATTTATTTCTAACAATTAAATTTTTAATTTGTTTATGACAATTAAATTTCCAATTTGTTTATAACAATTAAATTTCCAATTTGTTTATAACAATTAAATTTTTAATTTGTTTATAACAATTAAGCTCTTAATTTGTTTTTTACATTTATACTCTTTATTTATTCGGAACAATTAAATTTCCTATTTGTTTATAAAAATTAAACTCTCAATTTGTTTATAACAATTAAACTCTTAATTTGTTTATACAATTATACTCTCTATTTATTCGTAACAATTAATTTTCCTATTTGTTTATAAAAATTAAACTATTAATTTGTTTATAACAATTAAACTCCTAATTTGTTTATAACATTTAAATTTTTAATTTGTTTATAAGAATTTAACCCTTAAGTTTTTGTAACAATTAAACTCTTATTTTTTATAACAATTATACTCTTTATTAACAATTAAATTTCCAATTTGTTTAGAAGAATTAAACTTTTAATTTGTTTATAACAATTAAACCTCTAATTCGTTAACGACAATTTTCTAGGAAAAACTTCTACAAAACAGTTTTTTCTCCACTATCGATCTTTCTTTTCAATTTTGCAACTTTCGTTTCTAAACTTAAACCTCCTCCACCCATCATTCTTTATCTGAATGGAAGGTAGGAGGTGAGGGGGAGGGGTTAAGGGGCAAATCGTCAAATTGTAAAAGTTTCCCTCTTTCTCGAAATGATATTGGTAAAAATCTCAGTGAATAAGAAACTGCGCAAAGGTCGATGAAAAAAAAAGAAGTAGAGAAGAAAAAAAAGTTGTGGAAAGGGTCAAAGTGTGGGAGGAGAGGGGGCAGAACACAAAGAAGTATGTAAAAAAAGAGAGAAAGAGAGAGAAAAAAAAATCGTTTCTTCACTCACCATAAAACTTGTAACCATGAGGCGTGAGAATACGAAAGTTCTTTTATTTGAACTCACACGAATATACGAGAGGAAAAAAAAAAGAAAAAAAGTGGGGAGAAGAAAGTAGGAGTGGGGGGGAGATGAAAGAATAAAGAGGGAGAAGAGTTTACTCTTGTCTCCAGTGCAATCATCTAATGCAGTGGCTCTTTTCGAAAAGAGCTTCTTCTGTGTTATATATACGTATAAGAATAAGTGAAAATTTTCTCCATCAGGACATGGAAAATTTTTTTTTTACTTTCCCCCCACCTTCTTAATTTCCACTCTTTTTTTTCATTTTTAACGCAAGAGTTTTGCAATTTTAATCTTTATTTTTAATCACTTTTTTTAACATTAAAATCAAATTCTATACTTAATAAGAAAATAAAGAGGAAAAACATTTTTAAGAAAACCATTTAAATTTTTTGTTCTCACCCTCCCTCTTTTTTCAAAATTAATTTTACGAAAAATTATTTTCAATTATTTTTTTTTTATTTTCAATTAAAACTGTACCTGTTTTATCGCAAGGCCGAAATTCGGCTCGCAGTTAAAATTGATCAAAAATTTAAATTATTGATCCTAGCGAATTTTTTTCCGACGGATCTTCATTCAGAAAAGTACAAAAAGTATTTTCCATTATTTATTTTTATTTTCAGTTAAAACTGTACCTATTTTAACGCAAACCCGAAATTCGTCTCGCAGTTAAAATTGATCAAATAAATGAATACTATCAATCAAAGTTAATTGTTGTAAAGAGATTTCCTTTTTCAAATTTCATATTAAACAATTTTCCACATAGAAAAGAATTAATTTTTTCATTTTTAAAAACAAAAATGGAAATTTTCTTTTTTTTAAAAATTGAAAGTTTGTTTTTTCCGCTGTTATTCAAAGTTTAATTTTGTTTTAAATAAAAAGTGAAACGTGGTTACAAATGAAAAAATTTAACAAATTCAGAATAATAAATCTTTGATTAAGGACAGAATTATTACAATTTGTTATCAAGGCCGAAATTCGGCTCGCAGTTAAAATTGAAATTAAATTGATATTTAAAATTGTGGAAAAATTTTTATTAAGCTATTACTTTCAGGTAAATTACCTGTAATCAGAAAGTTTATCTTCTGAAAAGTGCAAGAAACAATTTATCGAAATTTTTGTTCTTTTTTTAAACAAAATTAAAACAATTTTAATTCACGGCCGAAATTCGGCAAACAATTTAAGTTGAACTAAAAAGGAAAACCATGTCTCATTCTTTCTTTTTTCGATTTCTCCTTTTTACCCCCTCCCCCTCATTTATTTTTCCCTTTCCACTTCTGTTTTTCAACGGCCTGCAAATTCACCCTATGGTATTTCTTTTCAGGGTCGTTTCTCTCTTTCTCTCTCTTGCTCGCTTCAAAACTAATCCTCCCCTGTGTTGTGGCCTGAGGGCGTATTTCGAAGCACTTCTTTTTCAACTACGCCCCCCTCATTTCCATACGTCTTCGGAAAAACTCTTTTCCCTGGAAAATTGATACTATGTGAACAAGTGATTTTATTCTCAACGTGTTATATTCCCAGTTGAGTAAATCAGTATTGCCATAAGGTTACGTCTCAAGAAAGTTTTTTTTTTTTTTTTTTTGAAAAAAGACCAATTTAGTTTGAAATTGAATTTTTTCCCCACCCCTTGCCTTTCAAAAAAAGAATTTTATCTATTTTTGTAGTTTTAATCACGATAATGCATTTTTTAAAACGAATTCGATTATTTATTTATTTATTCAATTATTTGTTTATTTACTCACTTGTTTATTTACTTATTTGCAATTTGACAGCTTTCAATTTCATGAAATTTATAAACTAAACGTATTTTAAAAGATTTTTTTAAATTGAATAGTTTTTTATTTAGGTCAATTTTAAATCATAGCCGAAATTCGGCAAATTCGGCTAATGGTTAAATTTGACATAAAATGATAAACACGGGGAGGCATTAATTTCTAAATTAGAGTATTTATTCACAAAAGTGTAAAGAGTGGTTTTTAATACAGTTTTTCGTTCTAAAATAAAATTTTAGCGATTTTAACAAGAGGCCGAAATTCGGCTAATTGTTAAAAATTTACCCTAAAAATTAAAAAAACAGGCAAAAGTAGATTTTTTTATTTTGATTTTCTATTTAAAAGAATGTATAAAACTTTTTTTAAAGTTTCTTTTTAATTTTAAGCAAAAACTTTAGTTACTTGAACTCTGCCGAAATTCGGCAAACAGTTAAATTTGCCTCAATAGAAAAAATACTGCGAGATTTTATTTTCTCCATTGAAGTTTGTACCCTTAAAAGTATAAAAAGTGTTTTTTTAATACTTTCTAGATTTTTTAAAATAAATTGTAGTGATTTTAAGTCGCGGCTGAAATTCGGCTAAAGGTTAAAATTCACCTTAAATGAAAAATGCAATGAGAATGAATATTTTTTAATGAATTTTTTGTTCCCAAGAGTATAACAAGTGATTTTTAATTTTTCTTTACTTTAAAAATAAATTTTTAGCGATTTTAGCTGGAAGCCGAAATTTGGTTAACTGCTAAATTTCGCCTAAGAATGAAAAATAAGCCGAGAGTGGATTTTTTACTTGATTTCTAAATCAGAGAAGTATAAAAAAAATTTTGTTCAATTTTCGTTTTTAGTTTTAAAACAAAACTCTCGTGAGTTTTCGTTAGCCGAAATTCGGCTAACGGTTAAAATTTATCTAAAATGAAAAATTCGGTGATAGTGAATTGTTTTTATTCAATTTTTTATTCAGAAGAGCATAATAATTTTTTTGGAATATCTGTTTTTTCGTTTTGCAACAAAAATGTAGTGATTTTAACTCGACCGAAATTCGGCTAGTAGTAAAAAATAGTTTTAAATGAAAAATATACTTCTATAAAAATTATATTTTTGAATATCTATACTTATAAATATACAAGTAACTTTAACAAAATTTTTTTTTAATTTTTAGGTAAAATTTTAACGATTTTACATACAGACCGAAATTTTGCAGTTAGTAAAAAGTAGTTAAAAATGGAAAATATTAATATAGAATTCTTCCCTTGAATATTTTTACCCAGAAATATACTACTATCATTGGCATAATTTTATGTTAATATTTTCAATAAAATTTTAGCAGTTTTAACCGATGGCCGAAATTCTGCTGACTGTAAAAAGTAATTTGAAACAGAAAATATTAATAATAAAAAATTCTGTTGTGGAATTTTTTACCCTGAAATATTCAAGCATTATTAGCAGAATTTTATTTAAATTTTCAATAAAATTGTAACGGTTTTAATCGTTGCCGAAATTCGGCTGATAGTAAAAAATAGTTTAAAATAGAAAATATTACTTATAGAGAATTCATCTTTGGAATATTTTTACACAGAAATATTAAAAGAAAAATTATAAGAATTGTTTTTTAATTTTTAAATAAATTTCTGTCTATTTTAATAAACGGCCGAAATTCGGCTTGATGTTAAAAATGCTTTAAAAATGAAAAATATTGCTCCGTGCAATAGATTTTTTTCTCGAAGTATTTTTATATTTCGAGAAAAAAATCTGTGAAAAAAATATTAAAAATTGTATCAAATTTAAAAGAAAAAAATTTAATTTAGTGGAGAAGGAAAAATTTTTTTAAATCCCGTTTTTAGAGAACGTAAACACAGGAAATGAAAAATAAAAAAAAATTCTCTCTCTCTCTCTCTCTCAAAATGAAAATAAAAAAATTGCTTTTTCAAACTCGGACATAAAGCTATGTAAATGGACTCTCAAGTTGAAAGAATTCTTTATTTAAAAAAAATTGAGGAAAATAATAAAAATAGAAAAAAAAGAACAAAAAATGCAAAGAGGAGAAGGGTAATCGCTTTGAACGCTATTAACTCCGACGAATGGCGGAAAGCTTCTCCCCTGTGTTCAGAACCGCGTGCCACGATGCATACAGTGGTGTGAAATTTCCATACAAATAAGCTACTATGCTTATATCCCTACCTCCCCCTCCCCCCTACCCCTTAACCCTCACTACCCCCCCATCCCTTGAGTTTGCATACCGGATAGAACCGAAAGTAAACACTAACTTGACTGGGAACAATATCCGCAACAAACGCTTTATCTACACTGGCATGAATGTTTATTACTTCTCCCTGATGATGATAGGTTTATGTCAATTACAATTTAGGACAAAACAATTTTTTAAATTTCTCATAAAAATGAAGAGAGGAAATTTTTTTTTAAATGATAGGAATTTTATTAGAAAAATATTATTTGGATATTTTTGAGAGTGAAATTTTCATTATAGAAGTGAATTTTAGTCGATTGGTTTCAAATTAAAGTAATTTTAAATGTGGGCCGAATTTCGACCAGAGGATAAAATTGATATTTTGTTTAAAAAAAAGGATAATTATTATGAACATTATTCAGATGTTCTTGTGAGAGAAATATGCATTACAGAACTGAATTTCAGTCGATTGTTTTTAAATTAAAGTAATTTTAAATGTGGGCCGAATTTCGGCCAGAGGTTAAAATTGACGTTTAATTTTTAAAATGAAGAATAATTAAAAAATATTCTTCAGATGTTGTTGGGAGAGAAATTTCCATTACAGAACTCAATTTTAGTCGATAGTTTTTAATTTAGAATAATTTTAAATGTGGGCCGAATTTCCGCCTGGAGGTTAAAATTGTTGTAGTTTGTTTTTAAAATTAAAAAAAAAATTATTGAAAAATATTACTTGTAATTTTTTGAATTAGAATTCAAATGAGAAAATTGACTAGGATTTTATGTTAGTATTTTAAACCGATTTTAAATGTTAGCCGATTTTTTTTTTTTTGAACAAAAAATGTTTTTTAAAAACTGTAGAACTATTCATAATTTTACGAATTTTTTGGCTAAAAATACAAAAAAGTATTTCTCCGAAAAAAATCTAAACTAAAAGAAAAATAATTTTTGCTTTACTCACTTTTTGAAAATTCTATATAAGCTCCTGCCGAAACATTATGTCTAATTTAAAATTCGTCCAGTCCGAAGAGTTTTCATTCGATTTGAATGCGACAAGAGACTTTTTTCTTCTAATTTCCACAACGAATTGAATCCATATTAAAAAAAATTCCAAAGTCACGAATAATTGTCAAAAATTGTTAATTGGTGTATTTCATGTTTATTTTCATTCTTTTATCGTCAAAAATAATTTTTTCATTACTGACTTCTCGGAAAATGAATTTTTCTGACCATAGAACAAAAATAAAAGAATAGCCGAACTTTATGCCTAATTTAAAATTCATCCAGTCCGAAGAGTTTTCATTCGATTTGAATGCGACTAGAGACTTTTTTCTTCTAATTTCCCCAACAAATCGAATCCACATTTTAAAAAATTGTCAAAATGACAAATTCATGAAACAATTGTCAAAAACTGTTAATTAATGTATTCAGAAGATCGATTATACGCCAATCACGAGACTCTCTGTCGTCTACTTTGTTACCAAATGTCGAACAGTCCTTGGAAGGGTTATAGCACTGAGGGTGGATATGTGGAAAGGGGGTTAGGAGAGTGTTTAGGTGGGAATTTAATTAGGTTCAAAGCCTTGTTTGCTTGACCAATGACCATGAACAAGGAGCATTACCCCCCTTATTGTGGTCTTGATTCGTAGTCAACCGAAACATGTGTACGTGTTTAAATAGCATTTACACTCACACACGAACACATATTTAGAGACATATGATGCTTAGCCTTCATTGTGTGCTTGAGATTCCTCGAGACTTGGTTGTCGCTCTCCAAGCAGCACTCTGATATCGAGAAGACAGATAGCCCTGAATCGTGCCACTGTAGGCTAAATCGAGTTTACGTGCAACGAATCACATTGGATTATGTCACACGCTTGTCTGCACATGTAACCAAGTCAACTCGTCAGCATTTCTAAACAAGGCGCAATTTTATTTTCCTTATCCACGATTTTTTTATCCATCTTTCTTTTACTCCATTTATTTCTTTTTTTAAATTCTTATTTTTTTGCATATATGGAAGTAAAAGGAGAAATTCATCATATCAAGATTTATCGTGCTTGAAAAACAGGGGGAGAAAATAAATTGCAAAAAAGAAGCTTTTTATTATTTTTGATATAGTTTTCTTTAAACCCCCAGAGTAACAAGTTATTTTTTCAAATCTGACGCTTTTTTATTTTTTCGGTCGCCATCTTGGATCCACCATTTTGAATTTTACAATTCCGACTCCAGATTCTTAATCAGCGACCCCGAAAACCCCTGAGTATCAAATTTCAGGCAAATCCGACATTTTTTTCGGTCGCCATATTGGATCCGCCATTTTGAATTTTCAAATTTTAACCTCGGATTCATGATCAGCGACCCCAAAAACCCCTGAGTAACAAGTTTCAGACAAATCGGTGAATTTCTTAAAAATTCGTCTGCCATTTGGTGTCCGCCATTTTGAATTTTGTCAATCAGTCATCAAGTGCAAAAATGACGCACTTTTCTCACTGCCGATGCTTTCAGAGAATTTTTTTATTCAGAACAACATAAAAAATTATTTGTAATATTTTTTTTTTGTTCTACAACAAAAATATAGTGATTTTAACTCTTGACCGAAATTCGGCTAGAGGTAAAAAATAGTTTTAAATGAAAAATATACTTCTAAAATAATTATATTTTAGAATATTTATACTTTTAAATATACAAGTAACTTTAACGAAATTTTTTTTAATTTTTAAGTAAAATTTTAGCTATTTTAAATAGAGACCGAAATTTTGCAGTTAGTAAAAAGTAGTTAAAAATAGAAAATATTAATATAGAATTCTTCCCTTGAATATTTTCACCCAGAAATATTCTACTATCATTGGCATAATTTTATTTTAATTTTTTAAATCAAATTGTAGCAGTTTTAATCGATGGCCGAAATTCTACTGACAGTAAAAAGTAGTTTAAAACAGAAAATATTAGTTTTAGAGAATTCTGTTTTGGAATATTTTTATCCAGAAATATTCAAGTACTATTAGCAGAATTTTATTTAAATTTTCAATAAAATTGTAATGGTTTTAATCCGTTGCCGAAATTCGGCTGACTGTAAAAAATAGTTTAAAATAGAAATATTTTGGAATATTTTTACTCAGAAATGTAGAAGTAACATTGGCAGAATTTTATTTTGAATCTTGTAATAAAATTGTAGCCATTTTAACTGATGACTGAAATTCGGCTAATAAGTAAAAAATAATTTAAAATAGAAAATACTATTCCTAGAGATATTTTTTAATGGATTTTTTGTTCGCAAGAGTATAAAAAGTGATATTTAATTTTTCTTTACTTTTAAAATAAAATTTTAGCGATTTTAACTCGAAGCCAAAATTCGGCTGACTGCTAAATTTCGCCTAAGAATAAAAAATAAGTCGAGAGTTGATTTTTTTACTTGATTTCTAAATCAGAGAAGTATAAAAAAATTCTGTTGAATTTTTGTTTTTAGTTTTAAAACAAAACTAGTGATTTTATCTTAGCCAAAATTCGGCTAACGGTTAAAATTTATCTAAAATGAAAAATTCGGTGACAGCGAATAGTTTCTATTCGTTTTTTTATTCAGAAGAAAATAATAATTTTTTTTTTATATTTGTTTTTTGGTTTTTCAACAAAAATGTAGTGATTTTAACTCTTGACGGAAATTCGGCTAGTAAAAAAAATAGTTTTAAATGGAAAATATACTTCTAACAAAATTATATTTTGGAATATTTATACTTTTAAATATACAAGTAACTTTAACAAAAATTTTTTTTTAATTTTTAGGTAAAATTTTAGCGATTTTAAATAGAGACCGATATTTTGCAGTTAGTAAAAAGTTGTTAAAAATGGAAAATATTAATTTTAGAGGATTCTGTTTTGGAATATTTTTACCCAGAAATATTCAAATAACATTAACAGAATTTTATTTAAATTTTGAATAAAATTGTAACGGTTTTAACCGTTGCCGAAATTCGGTTGATAGTAAAAAATAATTTAAAATAGAAAATACTATTCCTAGAGAATTATGTTTTGGATTATTTTCACCCAGAAACACACAAATAACATTGAAAAATTTTTATTTTAATTTCTTAATAAAATTGAAGCGGTTTTAGCTAACGGCCGAAATTCGGCTGATAGTAAAAAGTAGTTTAAAATAGAAAATATTAATTCTATTATTTTGAATTTTGTCAATCAGTCATCAAGTGCAAAAATGACGCACTTTTATCACTGCCAATGCTTTCAGAGGATTTAAAATTGTATTTTAACGATTGGGAGTAATTTGAGACTAAAAAAGTATGGTTTTTCTGTGTTAGGAGAGAGAGTGAGAGAGAGAGACCTATTTTGTGGACCATTAACTTTTGAAAAAGAAAAGTGGAAAATGCATTACAGACTGTCACGGGAAAGCATGTCATTAAAACCTATTATAGGAACGACAAAAGTGGCTGTGGATACGGGACATTACTGGCGACGTTTATGATACTATTAACTTTATTATGGTCGCACAGGAGAGACTAAGACCCCATGGTTTCTGCGTTGAGTTACAAATATACATACACAAAGGTAAATACAAATTCACACAGGCACACAAAGTGTATGTGAGAGAAGCAGGACACAAATGAACAGAAACACAAATGCATCCTAAAATGGCTTGGCATCTGCCCCTTTGGTGACTTGCGCTTCCAACGCACTGTGCGGTGTATCGAATTTCGATTAATCGATCGGACGACCATTACGCGGTACGCGCCTCACGACCATTAATAAAAGGGCTTAATATTGCAAAAGAGGGTTGACGGCGAACCAGAGAGCGCTATCTTTCCTTTCCGTTGTCACACGCACCACTACACACCGCCCACACACTCACGCGAATAAATGAGGGCAGAAAATTCCCTTATTTACATCATTTTTAACTCGTTTTTAACAAAAACTTTTTTTTATACTGATGAAAAATTATTTTAAATCGAATAAAAGTTTGCAAAAAGATAAATAAACTTAGAAATTGTATTCTGCAGGGAAAACTGAAAAAAAAAGTTTCTTGAAGCACTTTTCTACAGTGAATCCCCTTCGAGATATTTAGATTTTAAGTCCGCGCCAATCAGAGAGCAGCTTTTATACTTGAAACAAAGCTTGCTATTGGTGCGGATTTAAAATTGCTCTAGAATTAACAATTTTCATCGTAGAAAGAAATAGTAAGAGACTTTTTTACTCAGTTTTATGTCTACTTTCATCTTTGATCGTCAGAAATAATTTTTGTATTCTTCTTTTTGAATGAGAAATTATTTAATTAAAAAACTGAAGGAAAATGATTGAAAAATATTATTCAGATGTTTTTGCGAGAGATTCCTCTCTCAAGAACATCTGAATAATATTTTATTTTCATTAAAGAAGTAAATTTCAATCGATAGTTTTTTAATTTAGAATAATTTTAAATGTGGGCCGAATTTCGGCCGGAGCTTAAAATTAATATTTTGTTGTAAAAATGAAGGAAAATGATTAAAAAAATATTATTCAGATGTTGGGAAAGAAATTCGCCTTACAGAACTAAATTTTAGTCGATTGTTTTCGATTTAGAATAATTTTAAATGTGGGCCGAATTTCGGCCAGAGCTTGAAATTAATAATTTGTTTTTAAAATGAAGAAAAATTGGTATATATATATATATTATTCAGATGTTGTTGTGAGAGAAATTTGCATTACAGAACTGAATTTCAGTCGACTGCTTGTAATATAGAGTAATTTTAAATGTGGGCCGAATTTCCGTCGGGGGTGAAAATTGACATTTAATTTTTGAAATGAAGAATTATTATTATAAATATTGTTTAAATGTTCTTGAGAGAGGAATTTCCATTACAGAAGTGGATTTCAATCGATTGTTTTTAATTTAGAATAATTTTAAATGTGGGCCGAATTTCAGCCGGAGATTAAAATTAATATTTTGTTGTAAAAATGAAGGAAAATGATTAAAAAAATATTATTCAGATGTTGGGAAAGGAATTCGCCTTACAGAACTAAATTTTAGTCGATTGTTTTCGATTTAGAATAATTTTAAATGTGGGTCGAATTTCGGCCAGAGCTTGAAATTAATAATTTGTTTTTAAAATGAAGAAAAATTGGTATATATATTATTCAGATGTTGTTGTGAGAGTAATTTGCATTACAGAACTGAATTTCAGTCGACTGCTTGTAATATAGAGTAATTTTAAATGTGGGCCGAATTTCCGTCGGAGGTGAAAATTGACATTTAATTTTTGAAATGAAGAATTATTATTATAAATATTGTTTAAATGTTCTTGAGAGAGGAATTTCCATTACAGAAGTGGATTTCAATCGATTGTTTTTAATTTAGAATAATTTTAAATGTGGGCCGAATTTCGGCCGGAGATTAAAATTAATATTTTGTTGTAAAAATGAAGGAAAATAATTAAACAAATATTATTCAGATGTTGGGAGAGAAATTTGCCTTACAGAACTGAATTTTAGTCGATGGTTTTCAATTTAGAATAATTTTAAATGTGGGCCGAACTTCGGCCGGAGCTTAAGATTAATATTTTGTTTTTAAAATGAAAAGAAATTAGCGAAAAATATTACTTGTAATTTTTGGAATTAGAATTCAAAATGAGAAAATTGACTAGGATTTTATATTTGCATTTTTAATCGATTTTAAATGTAAGCCGAATTTTTGTTGTCAAGAAAAAATGTTTGTCAAAAACTTTTCGAAAAAAAATCAGAACCAAAAGAAAAAATAAGTATTGGACGTTAATTCTGAGAGAAAAATAAGAAAAAAAGTCTCTTGCACCATTTTTCCAGATGCAATTCCCGTCGAGTTATTTGAATTCCAAATCCTCACCAATCAGAAGCCGACGTTCTATTTATAACTCAATCGTTGATTGGCGCGGATTTAAAATCTCTCCTAATCGAAAACTTCTCAACGAATTAAAATACCGTAAGAGACTTTTTTCTTTAGTTTCTCATCCAGATCGAAATTATTCACAATAAAATGAATAATTTTCAAAAATAACAGAAAAATATAAAGAAAAATTTTTTTTTAAATTCTCATTAAATATTCCAAATATGATTTAATAGGAAACTCTAAAATACGTGATTAACGATACAATGATGCTGTGTCAGATTTTGAAGGGAAAGTTCTCTAATCCGTTAATGCGTCCCTTAAGGCTCTGTTGCTCACCCTAACCAAAAGTACTCCCCCCTCACCCTCCCTACTCTCTTTCCACCACCTGGTTCCCTGCATCAACTATATCGAAAACTTCTCAACCCCAAGTTCGAAAACTTTGTCGACCGCCTGGGACAAGGAAGACGACGCTATCGTGATCCAGAAAATGGGACATTAAGAGAGAGGAAAAAAATTCAACTTACAGCAAAAGAGAAATATTTTGTGTTCTACATTTCACACTTTATTTACAGAAAAAAGAAGAAAAAAAACAACAGAAAACTTTATAAAACAAATTATCACTAAAATTGACTATTAATTTATGTTCCATAATTTAATTTACGAGAAAATGTTTTTTCTGACAAACTTCATTACTTAATTGTAATATTCAAAATGGCGGATACAAAATGGCGGACGAATTTTTTAAAAATTCACCGTTTTGTCTGAAACTTGTTACTTAGGGGTTCTCAGGGTCGCTTATTATGCATCCGAGGTCAAAACTTGAAAATTCAAAATGGCGGATCCAATATGGCGACCGAAAAAAATAAAAAAGTGTCAGATTTGCCTGAAATTTGTTACTCAGGGGTTTTCGGGGTCGCTGATTAAGAATCTGGGGTCTGAATTGTAAAATTCAAAATGGCGGATCCAACATGGCGACCGAAAAAATAAAAAAGCGTCAGATTTTAATTAAATTACTCTAAAGAAATGAATTATTTTCAAAATTTGTTATTTGTTATTTATTATTTTGTTATTTGTTTTTTTTTGTTTTTTTATTTGTTAAAATTCTGTATAAGAATTCAATTATTTTCAATACAATTTTAATTCAATTCCTAAAAAAAATTTAATTATTTTCAAAAAAAATTTGCATATAAAATACTTCAACATTAAAGTCGTCGAAATAATTTCAAAGAATTAAATTATTTTCATATATATATAATAAAATTCTTAACAGGAATTCAATTATTTTAAAAAAAAATTTATAACATTCTGTATGAGAATTCAATTTTTTGTATTAGAATTTTAATTTAATTCCTCTCAATAAAAGAGTTTGATTATATTTTCAAAAAATTTCTATAAAATACTTGAAAACAATTAAATTATTTTGAAAATTTTTTATAAAATTCTATGTAAAAATTAAATTATTTCAGATTTAAAATTATAAAATGTTACAACAATTACAAAAAGTAATATGAAAGTTCAACGAGAATTCAATTATTTAAATACAAAAATAAATAATTTATTGAATAATTGAATAAGAATTTTATCAAAATTTTTGCAAATAATTGATTTCCTTCAAAGTACTTTAATGAAACTCTTGAAAATAATTACACCTTTCGAGAAATTCGTTTAAAAATGTATTTAAAAAATCCAAATCCTGTGAAGAATTTTATTATTTATAAAAATAATTGAATCATTAATTATTTTAATTAAATAAAATTTCTAAAAGAAGTTTATAAAATTTTTTTTAATAATTGAATTCTTTTGAATCATTTTATAAAAATTTAAAAGAATAATTCAATTATTTTTAATAATTTAATTAAAATTGTATTAAAATTATATTAAAAAGTTGAATTCTTGCAATGAATTTTATTATTAACGAAAATAATTAATTTTTTTTAAGCATTTTTTAAAAAAAAATTTAAATAATTGATTTTTTTCGTAAAATTTTCTAAAAAAAATTCTATTTTAAATAAAATTGATGCCTTTCGAAAAATTTTCTTAAAACTTGTATTTCAAATAATTGAATTCCTGTGAAGAATTTCATTATTCAAATTTAATTTTTGCGTTAAATATTTTTATAATTTGTTTTTTTCGAAATAATTTAATTCTTTTGAAAAATTAAAAAATAAAATTTCAACTGCAGATTTTCGAAAGAAAAAAGAAAGTAGTGAAAGAAAATTTCCAAATCTGGAATCGAAATTGAAAATTCAAAATGGCGAATCCAAAATGGCGGCCATTTTTTTAAGAATCGAATCACATTTGACCGAAAGTTTAAAGTTATTAAATTAAAGTCTCTGGGAAAACTTTTTTTTTATTTTTAAAATTGAAAAGAAACTTTACAGAAGAAAATATATTTCAAAATGTTTACTCTTATTTCAAATCGGAGATTTTAATCCAATTTTTATAAAATTGAAAAAGCTATAGTATATATATATATAATTTGATTCGAAATTGGAGGACGAGTCTTTGAGCTTTTGGCCAGTTTCACTGGGAAAAACATATTTGCTGAAGGAAATCCATTTTCAACTCATTGCTTTTTTTTCTTCCTCCTCCCCCCCCCCCCCTCTAACCCTGTCAAAACAAAGTTTTCCTTCTGGTTGTTTTCCTAGTAAGTTCCGTTAGTCCAGAAAAAAAAGAGAAAAAAAAAAAAAAAATTACATTCTGATTATCGTTCCACGTTTCCTGTTTACTGCCCGAGATTTCTGATCGAGAGCGTTTCTCTCCAGTTTTCACCTGATGAAACTGGCCAATTTTTCCCTTTAACTTATTCTTCTCCTCAGTCCAAAAGGGGTGGGTGGGGGGGGTGTTGCTTTCTGCGCGCTAACCCCCTCCACGCAATTACCAAACTTTTGATCGAAACGAATTTCAAGAAAAGTTTTTCAAGCTAACGAAGTGAACGACGTTGCAGAAAAGTTGATTTTCTTTTCTTGTTCCTTTATAACCCGTTTTTCTTGTGTTCAAAAAAAAAGGGGAGAAAAATAAGAAAGAAAATGAAAATGGCTTTTTTTTTAATTTTTTGACTCTAGAGCTAGTTCAAAGAGTGTAAATTCAGAAAATTTGAGAAATTTTTGCCGATCAGATATTTTGTTAGAACTAAAATAGAAATACCGTTTTTTTAAGGTTTTGTAAAAATATTTATTTATGTTGGGAAAAATTGTTTAAAAATTTTTTTTTTTTTTGAGTAAAAATTCAGATAGAGGGTGAAAAGATGAATAAAAATGACATTTAGCATTTTTTTCTAGTAGTAAAATTGTAGATTCTAGGGCAATTTTAAACCCGCACCAATAGGAAGCGGCGTTACAAGTATAAAAGCTGCTCTCTGATTGGCGCGGATTTAAAATCTAAATAACTTGAAAAGAAATGCGTCTGGATAAATGGTTCAAAAGACTTTTTTCTTCAGTTTTCACTAGGAATTATAATTTCACACTTTATTTTCATTTTCGAATAAAATTTTTTACTGCTGAAAGTAATTTTTGGTAAAAATAGTTATAAAATAATTAAGTACTCAAAAAGAATAGAAAAATCATATTTGATGATGATAGATGAAAATAGAGATAAAAGTTCCTCACTTTTTTTTGAAAATGTTCCAAAAAAACATTTGTGTTTTTAAAAGTGTAAAAATGCCACTTTTCAAAAAAGTGCCATTTTTTTTAAAGAATTAATAATTCGGATCAAATTAAACTTCCCGGCCATTTTCTTTTCTCAAGAAAAAATATTTTTATAATTCAGATATTAATAGTAAACAATTAACAAGTTAAGTTAAGTTAATAAGTTGATTTTTAAGTATTACACGTTTGCGTAAATAATTTTTTTTTTAAAATAGGCCCTTTTTCACAAAAGTGACATTTTTGAATAAAATTAAAAATTCAGATCTGATTGAGCATGAAGACAAATTTCTTTTTTCTAGAAAAAATTATTTTATATTCCAGAGATGAATAACAAATAAATTTTTTTAGTATTACGTCTTTTTGGAAATAAGCCCTTTTTTTTAAAAAGTTACCCTTTTTCAAAAAAAGTACCATTTTTGAATAAAATTAATAATTCGGAACAAAAGTTTTCAAAAATTCAAAACTCACCATTTTTGAAGTATTTTTATATCTAGCATAAATTAATTATTTCTGCTTACCTGAAACAAACAAAAATGAAAAATTATTAATAAAAATAATTAAAGCAAAAATGGAAAATTAACTATATTAATCTCCGTATTCTTTCAATCACTCAATCAAATTATCAGTAAAAAATAATTAAAAATGAAAAATTTAATAATTTTCCATTTTTGATTTAATTACAATTAAAAAATGGAAAATTATTAATAAAAGTAATTAAAATAAAAATAAAAAATTTAATGATTTTCTGTTTCGATTTAATTGCAATGAAAAAATGGAAATTTTAATAGTTTTCCAATTACAATTAAAAAATAGAAAATTACAAATAAAAATAATTAAAATAAAAATAGAAAATTTAATAATTTTCCATTTTCGATTAAATTACAATTACAAAATGTAAAATTATCAATAAAAATTATTATTAATAAAAGTAATTAAAATTAAAATGGAAAATTTAATAATTTTTCATTTTCGATTTAATTGCAATTAAAAAATGGACAATTTAATAATTTTCCATTTACGTTTTAATTACAATTAAAAAATGGAAAACTATTAATAAAAGTAATTAAAATATAAAACAAAAATTTACTAATTTTCCATTTTCGATTTAATTACAATTACAAAATGTAAAATTATCAATAAAAATTATTATTTATAAAAGTAATTAAAATTAAAATGGAAAATTTAATAATTTTTCATTTTCGATTTAATTGCAATTAAAAAATAGAAAATTTAATAATTACTTCCTCATAGAGGAAGTATTTTCCATTTTTTTTATTTAATTACAATTAAAAAATGTAAAATTATTAATAAAAGTAATTAAAATACAAATCGAAAATTTAATAATTTTCCATTTTCGATTTAATTACAATTACAAAATGTAAAATTATCAATAAAAATTATTATTAATAAAAGTAATTAAAATTAAAATGGGAAATTTAATAATTTTTCATTTTCGATTTAATTGCAATTAATAAATGGAAAATTTAATAATTACTTCATCATAGAGGAAGTATTTTCCATTTTTTTTATTTAATTACAATTAAAAAATGTAAAATTTATCAATAAAAGTAATTAAAATAAAAATAGAAAATTTAATAATTTTCCATTTTCGATTTAATTGCAATTAAAAAATGGAAAATTTAATAATTTTGCATTTTCGATTTAATTACAATTACAAAATTTAAATTTATTAATAAAAATAATTATTAATAAAAGTAATTAAAATAAAAATGGAAAATTTAATAATTTTATATTGTTGTTTTAATTAAAATTAAAAATTAGATAATTAGTAATAAAAGTTATTAAAATAAAAATGGAAAATTATCAGTAAAAAATATTTAAAAACGGAAAATTTAATAATTTTCCATTTTTGATTTAATTACAATTAAAAAATGGAAAATTATTAATAAAAGTAATTAAAATAAAAATAAAAAATTTAATGATTTTCTGTTTCGATTTAATTGCAATGAAAAAATGGAAATTTTAATAGTTTTCCAATTACAATTAAAAAATGGAAAATTACAAATAAAAATAATTAAAATAAAAATAGAAAATTTAATAATTTTCCATTTTCGATTTAATTACGATTACAAAATGTAAAATTATCAATAAAAATTATTATTAATAAAAGTAATTAAAATGGAAAATTTAATACTTTTTCATTTTTGATTTAATTGCAATTAAAAAATGGAAAATTTAATAATTTTCCATTTTCGTTTTAATTACAATTAAAAAATGAAAAACTATTAATAAAAGTAATTAAAATACAAATCGAAAATTTAATAATTTTCCATTTTTGATTTAATTACAATTATAAAATGTAAAATTATCAATAAAAATTATTATTAATAAAAGTAATTAAAATTATAATGGAAAATTTAATAATTTTTCATTTTCGATTTAATTGCAATTAAAAAATGAAAAATTTAATAATTACTTCCTCATAGAGGAAGTATTTTCCATTTTTTTTATTTAATTACAATTAAAAAATGTAAAATTATTAATAAAAGTAATTAAAATAAAAATAGAAAATTTAATAATTTTTCATTTTCGATTTAATTGCAATTAAAAAATGGAAAATTTAATAATTTTCCATTTTCGATTTAATTACAATTACAAAATGTAAAATTATCAATAAAAATTATTATTAATAAAAGTAATTAAAATTAAAATGGGAAATTTAATAATTTGTCATTTTCGATTTAATTGCAATTAAAAAATGGAAAATTTAATAATTACTTCACCATAGAGGAAGTATTTTCCATTTTTTTTATTTAATTACAATAAAAAAATGTAAAATTATTAATAAAAGTAATTAAAATAAAAATAGAAAATTTAATAATTTTTCATTTTCGATTTAATTGCAATTAAAAAATGGAAAATTTAATAATTTTCCATTTTCGATTTAATTACAATTACAAAATTTAAAATTATTAATAAAAATAATTATTAATAAAAGTAATTAAAATAAAAATGGAAAATTTAATAATTTTATATTGTTGTTTTAATTAAAATTAAAAATTAGATAATTAGTAATAAAAGTTATTAAAATAAAAATGGAAAATTATCAGTAAAAAATATTTAAAAACGGAATATTTAATAATTTTCCATTTTCGATTTAATTACAATTACAAAATTTAAAATTATTAATAAAAATAATTATTAATAAAAGTAATTAAAATAAAAATGGAAAATTTAATAATTTTATATTGTTGTTTTAATTAAAATTAAAAATTAGATAATTAGTAATAAAAGTTATTAAAATAAAAATGGAAAATTATCAGTAAAAAATATTTAAAAACGGAAAATTTAATAATTTTTCATTTTCGATTTAATTACAATTAAAAAATGGAAAATTATTAACAAAAGTAATTATTAATCAAAGTAATTAAAATAAAAATGGAAAATTATCAATAAAAAAATAATTAAAAATGGAAAATTTAATAATTTTTCATTTTCATTTTAATTACAATTAAAAATTGACAAAAATTTTAATAAAAATAATAAAAAGAAAAATGAAAAATCATTAACAAAAGTAATTTGGTGATTATTGTGTAAGTGTGATTATCTATACGATACCTCCCCCCACCCCATTGAAGCATAGACGACATATCCTGCGTCCTTTCACACAAGAAAGAAGGGAAAGGGAAGCTTTTCAGCGTCGCGACGATATCCTTCGGTATAAGGTTTGACCGTTCATTATAGTGAGGTCCTCGAAGCAAAAGTGGATGGCATTGCTTGGGATGATCCGACACTCGCATTGCCAAGAGAGAGAGGAAATCAAAAGAGCCGGGGTTGGAGGGGTGGGGTGGGGGGATGAAGTTAGGGGGAAAGGGAAGGGTTGAAAGGCGAAGTATCCGCCACTCGAGTAATCGAGCACACGAATACTACTCTTGCAACAGTTCCCTTTCCTCTTTAGAATCTAGCAGTTCATTGTCCGACTGACGACATACGTCCTTGAGATTTTGGTTATCAAAGTAACCCCTCCCTCCCCCCTCCAACACCACCCACTGATTCATTGCATTCACTATTATTCGTATCTCTCTCTCTCTCTCTCTCTCTCTCTCTCTCTCTCTCTCTCTCTCTCTCTCTCTCTCTCTCTCTCTCTCTCTCTCTCTCTCTCTCTCTCTCTCTCTCTCTCTCTCTCTCTCTCTCTCTCTCTCTCTCTCTCTCTCTCTCTCTCTCTCTTGCTTGCTCTCTCACTGTCATTAGAATCAAGGCTTCTCTTTAGTGAGACTCTGCCTTTAATCACTCAAGTGAATTTTAATCAAGATGCAAAATGGAATATCAAAGATTGCGATGAAAAAAAAATGATTTTAATCTGGTGAAATATTAAAAGAATGGTGGGTGTGTGTGTAAGGTGTTTAATTTGGGAATTTTTGTTGAGGGGTTCGTTTCTCGTCAAAGTGATTATTTGGGTAAATATTTTTTTCTTTTTGGCTTTGTTTTGTATTTATTACTTGAAATTTTTATTTTTAATTCGGATGATTCAGAAAAATATAATATCTGTAATCTACTTTCTACTTTTCTACTTTTCTACTTTCTTCCTTTCCTCTTTTCTACTTTTCTATTTTTGTTCTTTTCTACTTTTTTCCATTCTATTTTTCAACTTTTCTACTTTGTATTTTCTACTTTGTTCTTTTCTACTTTATTCCTTTCTATTTTTCCACTTTTCTACTTTGATTTTTCTACTTTGTTCTTTTCTCCTTTATTCCTTTCTATTTTTTATTCTGATTTTTCTACTTTGTTCTTTTCTACTTTATTCCTTTCTATTTTTCCACTTTTCTACTTTGATTTTTCTACTTTGTTCTTTTCTCCTTTATTCCTTTCTATTTTTTATTCTGATTTTTCTACTTTGTTCTTTTCTACTTTATTCCTTTCTATTTTTCTACTTTGTTCTTTCTACTTTGTTCTTTTCTACTTCATTCCTTTCTATTTTTTATTTTGATTTATCCACTTTGTTCTTTTCTACTTTATTCCTTTCTATTTTTCTACTTTGTTCTTTCTACTTTGTTCTTTTCTACTTTATTCCTTTCTATTTTTCTACTTTATTCTTTTCTACTTTATTCTTTTCTACTTTATTATTTTCTATTTGTCTACTTTGATCTTTTCTATTTAATTCCTTTCTATTTTTCTACTTTGTTTTTTTCTACTTTATTCCTTTCTATTTATTCACTTTTCTACTTTTTTGACGTTCTATAACTTTATTTTTGACTTCTCCACTTTCTATTCTACAATTCTCTACTTTGTTCCTTTCTATTTTGTACTCTTTTAACATTTGACTTTTTATAACTTAATTTTGTTCATACTTTCTACTTTTTCTACTTTATTTGTATCTACCATCGACTTTCCACTTTTCTACTTTACCTTTTACTACTTTTCTACTCTGAATTTTTCTATTTTACTTTTTTTCTACTTTGTTCTTTTCTACCTTATTCCTTTATATTTTTTTACTTTTTGACGTTCTACAACTTTATTTTTAACTTCTCCAATTTCTACTCTACAATAGTAAAAAAGTAGAAAATAGAATGAAGGAAAGTAGAGATACGTTCCCTCATTCTATTTTCTACTTTTCTACTATTCGACTTTCTATAACTATTTTTTCTATTTTCTACTTTTCTACTCTATTTAAATCTACCATCGACTTTCCACTTTTCTACTTTACTTTTCTGTATTTTTGACTCTGTATTTTTCTATTTTACTCTTTTCTACTTTTTTCTTTTCTACTTTTTTCTTTTCTACTTTATTCCTTTCTACTTTCTACGTTTCAACTTTGATCTTTACTGTGTACTTTATTCCTTTCCACTTTTCTAGTTTTCTTTTTTGTTCTTCTCTACACTATTTCTTTCTAATTTTCTACATTTCTACTTTTTGTCATACTAATAACTTTATTTTTTACTTCTACACTTTCTACTTTTACAATTTTCTACTTTAATTCTTTCTATTATCTACTATTTTACAAATTTTGACTTTCTATAACTCTAATTTTCTCTACATTCTATTTTTCATTTTAAAAATTGAAATTCTCGTCACATCAATTTATTTTCTTTTTCACAAAAGAAACAATTTAGAAAAAAATTCTTTTAGTCCGATTGGTAAATCCAGAGAAGACCTTGAAATGTAATAAAAAAAAATTTCGAAAAAGAATTGAAATTGTACGTTTTAGGACAGTTTTAATAACGAGAAATTTTACGGCCGAATGTTAATGGTGGGGAGGAAGGTGACCGAACCAACAGCGTTTATTACAAATTCCCTTAAAACTACAATTCTCCATGAAGATTAAAAATTCAAAAAAAGGATTTTCTACATTTTTTAAATAGAAATAAATTTTTCGTCTGTTATCAATCAAAAAATAAAAATTTTATTAAAACAATTTTTCAATTTTGTTAATAATTTCATAGCAGAAATTTGATGCAGTAATAAAAAAGAACTTTCTACTTTTCAACTTTATTCTTTTCTACTTTTTACTTTACTTTTGGTAAAAAGTGTAGCAGAAAAGTGGAAAGTAAAACTCTTTTCTACTTTATTCAATTCTAAATTTCTAGTTTTCTTCTTTTTTTTCTTCTACTTTATTCCTTTCTACTTTTTCACTTTATTCGACTTTCAACTTTTCTACATTAATTTTTAATACTTTTCGACACTCTATTTTACTATTTTACTCTTTTTTTGCTTTCCATTTTCTTTCTTTATTTTCTACTTTATACTTTCCACTTCTCCGATTTTCTAGTTTTCTAATTGTTCTTTTCTACTTTATTTTTTTCGACTTAAGAACTTTTAGACTTTCCGTAACTTAATTTATGTCTACTTTTCACTTTTCAACATTATTCTTTTCTACTTTCCACTATACTACTCTACTTTTTACTAAAAGTAAAGTAGAAAAGAAAAAAAAATTAATTCTTTTCTACTTTTTATTTTCCACTTTAAAACTCAAATTTTCACTAAAAGTAAAGTAGAAAAGAAAAAAGATCTTTATTCTTTTCTACTTTCTACTTCCCACTTTACTACTCTACTTTTTATAAAAAGTAAAGTAGAAAAGAAAAAAAAAACAATTTGTTCTATTCTACTTCTCATTTTCCACTTTACTACTCTACTTTTAACTAAAAATAAACTAGAAAGTAGAAAAGAAAAAAAAAGTTTAGTTTTTTCTACTTTTTACTTTACACTCTACTCCTTTACTTTTTACTGAAACTAAAGTAAAAAGTAAAAAAAAAATAAAGTTAAAAAGTAGAAAGTAGACATAAATAAATTTATTCACAATTTAATATAGTACAAAAGTAGAAGTTAGAAAATAGAAAATAAAAATAAAAAATAGACTAGAAAAGTGTAAAGTAGAAAAAGGAGAAAGTAGAAAGTTGTAAAAGTCGAAAAGAATAAAGTAGAATTATCAGAATATTATAATTAATTCCAACACATTCTGTCCGATGTGACAAAAAAAAAAAAAAGAATTTGCCACTGAAGAGACTATTTTTTTTCTCTCTCCCTCTCTTGATTCTCTATTGTCCCTCATTTCGAATAATCATTTGTAGAAAAAAAAACCAGCGACTTTTTTTTGTAATTACGTGATTTTTTCTCTCGTTAAAAAAAAGGGCTGATCAGAGGTATAATGTTTTAGCCTACAGGAGAAACGAATCAAACTGCAAATTTCCAGTCAGCGGAATTTTCGTTCCAATTACGAATTCGTAATTTAATGTCCTCGGGCGTATGATTATCGATTTTTTCAACCCTTTTTTTTAGTCAAAAAATCTAAATGAATTGACAAGTGGATTTTTTAATTCTCGATTTTTCCTCTCTCTCTCTCGCTTTTCTCTCATTTTTCTCTTCACTTCCTTCCTCTTTTGCTTCTATTTTATCGTAACCTCGTCTTCCTTTTGCCTTTCACTTTCCCTCCCTCACAGAGCAATTAGTTTTGAAATGAATTTCTCCCTCCCCCCTTTCCCCCTTCGCCCTCTGAAACCATCACAATTAGCAGAATCTTTAAGCCGGATCATTTGCAAGCTCCAATTTGCTGGTGGGGTTGATTTGGCAAACGACTGAGCAGGAAAAATGAGCAGACTGAAGAAATAAGTGATGGCTTGAAAAGGGCTCGAGAGAGAGAGAAAGAGAGACCTCAGGTCAAATGACGACGAGAGCGCTGTACAGTAATTTAATATCAAGTTTGCTGAATTGACGTTTATAATCCCTTTTTTCACCCTATTAGAGAGAATTGTGGTCAAAAATTTTTCTCTAATTGGAGAGGGCAAAAAAAAGTATATACACAAAAAGGGGACCACAGTTTGTTAGGGGGAAAAAGTTTGCTGAAACAAGTGATGTCGAAATAATAACAGGAAAAATGAGAATAATTTGATTTTTAATAATTCTAAATTATTTCATTTATTATTGTAGAATTATTTTTTAAATATTCAAATTTTTTGAAAAAATAACTATTTAATTGTATTCTAGGGGAAAAATTGAGAAGAAAAGTCTCTTGGCAGAATGTTCTAGAGGCAAATGCCTTTGAGTTATTCAATTTTTAAATCCGCGCCAATCAGAAGCTGGATTTCTATTTATAACAAGGCCTGTGATTGGCGCGGATTTAAAAACCTTCTTATTCGGAGACTATTCATTCAATTGCAATGGGCCAAGAGACTTTTTTTCTTAATTTTGCCCATGGTTTTCAATTCCACCGGAAGTAACGCGAAAGGAGAGGGGGATAACACACTTTACGAAAAATGTTAATTATTTTCCAAACCTGGGGGAAAAAGTATCTTTTGGATTGAATTCTAGGGGAAAAATTGAGTAAAAAAGTCTATTGGCAGAATGTTCTAGAGGCAAATGCCTTTGAGTTATTCAATTTTTAAATCCGCGCCAATCAGAGAGCGACGATCTATTAATAACTCGACCTCTGATTGGCGCGGATTTGAAAACCTTCTAATTCAAAGACTATTAATTCAATTGCAATGGGCCGAGAGACTTTTTTTTCTTAATATTGCCCCTGGTTTCCAATTCCACCGGAAGTAAATCTAAAGGAGAGGGGATAACTCACCTTTACGAAAAATGTTAATTATTTTCCAACGTGGGGAAAAAAGTAACTTTTGGATTAAATTCTAGTGGAAAAATTAAGGAGAAAAGTCTCTTGACAGAATGTTCTAGAAGAAAATGCCTTTGAGTTATTTCGATTTTTAATCCGCGCCAATCAGAGAGCGACGATCTATTAATAACTCGGCCTCTGATTGGCGCGGATTTCAAAAACCTCTAATTCGAACACTTTTAATTTAATTGCAATGCGCCAAGAAACTTTTTTTTCTCAATTTTACCCCTGGTTTTGAAAACCAGTATCAAAATTTGAAACCTACCGGAAGTAAATTGAAAAGAGTGGGGATGACTCACCATTCGGAAAATGTTAATTATTTTCGAAACTTAAGGATAAATAATAACTATTGGATTGTATTCTGGGCGAAAGATTGAGAAGAAAAGTCTCTTGGAAGAATTTTCTAGAGGCAAATCGCTTCGAGATATTTAATTTTTAAACCCGCACCAATCAGAAGCTGGGTTTCTATTTATTACACCGTCTGTGATTGGCGCGGAATTAAAATTGCTCTAATTCAGACAGTTTTCGTTCAATCGCAATGGGCCAAGAAGCTTTTTTTCCCAATTTTGCCCCTGGTTTTGAAAACCAGTGGGAAAATTTGAAATCTACCGGAAGTAAATCGAAAAGAGTGGGGATGACTTACTGTAGGAAAAATGTAAATTATTTTCCAAACCAGGGGAAAAAATTAACTTTTGGATTGTCTTCTAGGGGAAAAATTGAGAAGAAAAGTCTCTTGGCAGAAGTTTCTAGAGACAATTTTCTTCGAGTTATTCAATTTCCAAATCCGCGCCAATCAGAAGCTGGGTTTCTATTTATAACACGGCCTGTGATTGGCGCGGATTTAAAATTCCTCTAACTCGGACAGTTTTCATTCAATTGCAATGGACCAAGAGACTTTTTTTCTCAATTTTACCTCTGGTTTTCAATTCCACCGGAAGTAAACCGAAAGGAGAGGAGATAACTCATCTTTACGAAAAATGTTAATTATTTTCCAAACGTGAGAAAAAAAATAACTATTGTATTGTATTCTAGGCGAAAAATTGAGAAGAAAAGTCTCTTGTTGAAAGTTTCTAGAGTCAATTGCCTTCAAGTTATTCAATTTCTAAACCCGCGCCAATCAGCAGCTGTGTTTCTATTTATAACACCGCCTGTGATTGGCGCGGAATTAAAAACCTTCTAATTCGGACAGTTTTCATTCAATTGCATTGCGACAAGAGACTTTTTTTCTCCATTTCGTTTCTAGTTTTCAATTCCCCAGGAAATAAACAGAAAGAAAAATCCCAAATGTAATAAAAAATGGTTTAATTCCCTTTCCTCCTGGTGTATAGCACATAAATAACAAGAGTAGTGGATAAAAATTATTTCTCGAAAATTTCTGCCAAATTTTTCCTTATATAATGTCATTTTCCTTTCATAGTGACTTTTTTTTCTCTCTTTCTCTTTTATTTTTGCGGCTCTTTTTAGAGATGAAAGAGAAAAAGCTTTGGACCTTTTTCTGGGTGTCATTTGGCAGTAGATATCTACGTGTCCTCGTTATGAAACGTTTTTCTTGTCTTTTTCCTGGCTTTAGAACATACTTGGATGCCGTTGAAACTTCAGCATGGCAATAGGGGTTTTTAGGGAGGGGGGGGTGAGGAAAAAAGAAGTGGGGGAAAATGTTTGCTACAGATGATGAGAGAACTAAAAAAGGGATGAGAGTTTACAAGAAAAAGAAAAAAAAATTTTGTATGCAACTCGCATATTAACAGACACTACACGTGACCAAGTCAGTCAGTTGAGGGTTTAGAACACGTGCGAAAGGGGTGCAAAAAAAATAGTAGGGAATGGGGAGTGGAAGGGGAAAGGGGAAATGTTGAAGGGAGGTAGGACAGTGAAGAGAGAGTGAGTTAGAAGAGGGAAAGTTTTCGTTTGGAAGAAGAGCGGAAACAACCTCCCCTCTTCTCGACTACTAAAATCAATATGTTCAACATTCCCCCGCAACACGATAACGCATATCACGCGAAAACATCTCTATCGAAATCTCTATTCTTGATTCAAAATCACGTTTTTAATATATCAAGGAAATATCGAAGTTTGAAACCTTGGAGCATTTTATCAAATTTTTTTTCATAAAATTGTTCTAGAAATAATTTTTAAGCGTAAAGAAAAGTTTTTCCATTTTTCTAAAAATCATGACGTGTTAGTCAATTTTAGAATTTGAAATCGTTGTCAGTGGACAAAAATAAATTGAAAACGACTACCATATCGAAAAAAGTCAAAAAAAAATTTTTCGGGCGCTTTACCCCCACTTTTTTCAAAACTTGGAAAATTTTTGGTCTTCTGTATTAGTACTAGAATTTTATCAATACGGTAGAGACTTTTCTACTTAGTTTTCCGTCTAGTTTTATCTCCAATTAACAAACATGAACTATACATTTTTTTATTAACTGTTTTTATCAATATTTTCCTGTTAGTACTAAATATTTCGTTTAAAAATGAAAATAAACTATAAATTTATATTCTGTGGGTAAAAATAAACGAAAAAGTCTCTTGCAACGTGTTTCCAAACACAATTCCCTTCGAGTTATTTCTATTTTAAATCCGCACCAATCAGAGAGCGTCCACCTAGCAACAACTCGGCCTCTGATTGGCGCGGATTTAAAAAGCATCTAACTCGAACAATTTTCGTAGTAGAAAAAAGTTTCTAGAGACTTTTTTGTTTAATTTTCTCCACAGATTGCGAGTATAAAAAAATTTTCCGCATAAAATTAAAAACATTGGTTGAAAAAAATTTTTTTCGTTGGAAATATTTTTTTAGAAAGGAAAACAATCTTAATACCTTGTTAGGTGGTGACGGTGAAAAAAATAACAGTTGGGTTAAAAAATTGAAAGTGTTTTGTGTCTCAAGGGGCTTTAGATGACGCTATATAGTGTATTGTGCCTCTGTATACATTTGTTGGAAGCGAAAGCTCCTATGCTAATCCGCAAAGATGACCCCAATGAACTACCAAACATAGTTTCACGAGCCTTTCAGCTTTCGCTTTGACGTTAGGAAGAGGCAACTTACGCTTGAAGTACACTCTCCTCTATACTACCTGTGGTCGTGCTTTACTCTCTCTTTCTCTCTCTCTCATCTCTCTCCTTGTTAAGCAACCTCATCGTTTTCTTGTGGTGGCCTTCTATGTCATCCTTATGTCACGATCTTGCCATAAACCCCAGTCTTGATCGCGAGAAGGACAGAAATTTTGGTCAGCAACTTGAATTACAAACCACTGACATTTTTTTTTTTTTTTTTGAAAAAAGTCGGTTTTTAGAAAGAAATTGAAAAAAAAATTTTGTCCGGTTAGTAAGTCTAGAGAAGATCTTGAAATTAAATCAAAAAGAAATTTCGAAAAAGGATTAAAATTGTTCGTACAATGACAGTTTTAATAACGAGAAAATTTACGGACGAATGTTAATGGTGGGGGTGACCGAACAAACAGCGTTTACTAAAAATTCCGTTATAACTACAATTCTCAATGAAAATTAAAAATTCAAAATACAATTTTCTCTATTTTTCATTTAGAAATTGAAATTCTCATGCCACAAAACTATTTTGATTCTAAAAAACGAAAGATTTTGAAAAAATAATTTTTCCCATACGGTTAATGATTTTATAATTTTTCAATTTTGTGAATAATTTCTGAGAACAAATTGGATAAGTATTAAAAAAAAGGAAAAAACGATTAAAAATTATAAACTTTACGTCAACTTTAATAATAAGAAATTTTACGGTCAAAAATAAATAGTGGGAGAGGCCGAATAAATCGTTAATATTAAAAACACTCTAAAAACAACAAATATTCATGAAAATGAAAAATTAGAAAATTATTTTCTCTATTTTTGAATTAGAAATGAATTTCTCGTTTCTCATCAACTTTTTCTTTATTCCATAAAAAAATAAAAATGTAAATAAAATTTTTTTAATTCAATTATGTAAATCCACAGAAAATGTCGAAACGTAGTCAAAAAAATTTTTGAGAAAGAATTAAAATTGTTCTTTTCAGGACAATTTTAATAAAAAGGAATATTATAGCCGAATGTTAATAGTGGGGATAACCGAACCAAAACCGTTTATTAAAAATCCCCTTAAAACTACAATTCTCCATGAAAATGAAAAATTAAAAAAAAAGAATTTTCTCCATTTTTCAATTAGAAATTAATTTCCCGTCTCTCATCAACTTTTCCCATGCGGATTTTAATTTTATTTTCTCATTATAATAATAATTAATATTCATAACGCGTCGTTAAGCGGAAATATTATAATTTTACTCGACTTGAGAATAATTTGTATTCATGGTGCTATTGTATAATGCTGAAATCAGCTGTTTAGAAATGTGTTTCACAAAATCTTTGCTCTCACTAAATTTGTAATATGGAAAATTTGCGCCACTCGCTTGTGTGTGTGTGTGTTGGTAAGTGTCGTTTTCAAGGAAGTTACTTTAAATCGAGGGTTGAAATTTTAGGCTCGCTTTAGGAGAAAATGAGACGCAATTTAAAATCTTTCTCGGTTATTATCATTATCATCATCGTCATAGACATGGCACCAAAAAAAACATTATCGTTAAAAGAGATCACACTCAACGATTATGGGAAACCACTTGCAAACTTTTCGCTGACTTTTACATTTTGCAATAGAATTTTAGTTCATTGTTTCGATAAGAAAGAATCTATTTACAAAATTTATGAAAATGATCAATTTTTCTTTTATTTTCAAAGAGAAAAAAATTATTCGTTAAGAAAAAATTTTTTTTTCACCAATATTTTTAAGTGGATTTCAAAAATTTTTTTTTCCTAATAATTTGTGGTGAAAAATGAACAAAAAAGTCTCTGGAAACTTTTTTCAACGACGAAAATTATTCGAGTTATGCGCTTTTTAAATTATGCAAAAATAACAACAGCCGCGGCTAACTGCTTTTTTGGCATTTATTAAAATTGTTCTAAAATCTCTAATTTCAGTCGTGGAAAAAATTGTAATTAACAATTTTTTTAATTTTTCACTACAATTTCAATTTTGCCATACAAAAAATTTTTTTTCGGGAAAAAAATGTTTCTTTTATGAAAATTAGAATTCTGGTGTAAAACTGAATAAAAAAGTCTCTTGCAGTTCTATTATCCATCGAGCCGTTTATCTCTTACGGCAATTTTAAATCCGCGCCAATCAGAGGCCGAGCTATTAATAGATCGTCGCTCTCTGATTGGCGCGGATTAAAAACTTCAATAATCCGAAGGCATTTGCCTCTGGAAACTTTTGCCAAGAGACTTTTTTGTTTAGTTTTCACCACAGAATATAATTCTACAGTTTATTTTCATTTTCGAATAATTTTTTCGACATTTAAATCGATATTAAAAATTTCCTGATTTAATTTGTTAAAAAATTATTTTTTAAAAAGAAAATAGAAAAATCGTCTTTGACAACAAAGGGAAAATAATGGACGAAATTTAAAGTTGGAAAAGTTGAAAAGGAGGAAAAAAGTAAAAAAAACAATTAAAAATTATTTATTTATGTCAAATTGAACTCGTTGGAAAAAAAGAACAAGAAAGTGATTTGAAATTTTTCTCTAGGACAAATAGTATTCGAGTTATGATAATTTTTATATCTTGAATAGAACAAAAATCCGCGGCCTACTGTTTCTTGGCGTTTATTAAAATCGTTCTAAAATTCACAATTTTAGTCGTAGAGAAAAATTGTTCAAGGCTCTTTTATTCAATTTTTGACAAGAAATACGATTCTGTAATCAAAAAATAAAATTTACCACTTTGAGAGATTTTAAACCTATTTATACACTTTTCTTTCTCTATTTTTACATTTTGCAGAAAAAAATTATTATTATTTTCAATAAATAAAATTTCTATCGTTATTATTATTATTAATAATATTATTATTATTACTATCATTATTATTATTATTTCAAATATCAAGATTCTGAATTTCTATAGAGAATTACATCAAGTGAGATGACGAGCGACTTTCATATTCGGTTTGTGAGTGTATAGGTGGGTGTATGTCGAGAAATGCAAACGGTTATCGGAGTATAATTCAATTACCGAATCTTCACGGTGTCTGGAGCGCCATTGTCCCGGCTTTCCCTTTTACCGGGTGCTGATTCGTTATCGCCCTCCGGGAGACACAATGGTGTTAAACAGGAGATAACCAAACTGATAACTACCAGCGCTGTTGGAACCGCAACTTCGTTAACGTTTGCAAAGCTCCAACGAACCAGAGAGGTTTGTCACTGACGAAAATCGAAAAATACACTCCCACCCCCCACCACCACCCTCCCTCTTTTCCTACAGATCACTGCATTTTTTTTCAAAATCAAAATAATAATTTATTTTTCCCAAAAAAAAACGAAGAAAAATTCATACTTGAGCAAACAAAAATAGAAGTAAATAAATAAAAAGTACTTTTAGGAAAAAAAGTATTAGGGTGCTTTCATAATTTGATTATTTTTTCAAGTATTTTGATAATTTGGTTTTTATGTTGTATTTTTGTATATTTATGGCGTACAATTTTACCTATTTTTCTATTGTAGAAAGACCATTAGTCTAAGGGTGCTGCCACATTTGAAATAAAAGTGTAGTATCTTATGAAATGTTTTTACTTTTTGTGTTTTCTATAAGATTGAATATTTCAATTTTAATTTTTTGCCATTTTTTATATTGTAGAAAGACCATTAGTCTTAGGGTGCTTACACAATTAATTTTTTTCGGGTATTTTGATTATATTTGATTTTTATATTGTTATGAACCCAGAAAAATAACAGTTGTGTAAGTACACTAAGATTAATGGTCATTCTACAATAAAACAACAATAATCAAATTATGAAAGCACCCTTATATTTTTTTTCTAAAATTACTTTTTATTTACTTCTGTATTTTTTGATAAGGTATGAATTGTTCTTGTTTTTTTGGAGAAATAAATTATTATTTTAATTTAGCATTTTATCTATTGTTATATTGTAGAAAGACTATTAGTCTTAGGGTGCTGCCACATTTGAAGTAAAAATGTAGTATCTTAGGAAATTTTTTTACTTTTTGTGTTTTTTATAAGATTGAATATTTCTATTGTAATTTTTTTCCCTTTTTCCTATTGTAGAAAGACCATTAGTCTTTGGGTGCTTACACAATTATTATTTTTTCGGGTATTTTGATAATATGATTTTTATATTGTGATAAACCGGAAAAAATAACAGTTGCGTAAGTACACTAAGATTAATGGTCATTCTACAATAAAACAATAATAATAAAATTGTGAAAGCACCTTAATATTTTTTTACTAAAAATACTTTTTATATATTTACTTCTGCATTTTTTGATAAGGTTCGAATTTTTCTTGTTTTTTGGAGAAATAAATTATTATTTTGATTTACAATTTTACTTAATTTTCTATTGTAGAAAGGCTATTAGTCTTAGGAAGCTGACACATTTAAAGTAAAAGTGTAGTGCCTTAGGAAATTTTTTTACTGTTTTTTTTTCAATTGAATATTTCTATTGTAATTTTTTTTTACATATTTTCTATTGTGAAAAGACCGTTATTTTTAGGGTGCTAACACAATTGTTTGGATATTTTGATTTCTACATTGTATATTTTGATAAATATTTTGCTATTTTAGAAGTAATAAGTATGAGTAAAGAAAAACTCTTTTGGGAAATTTTCAACAATTGGGGCACTATTATAATAAATTGTAAAAGGACCTTAATTCTTAGGGTGTTTCTACAATTGTAGAAATAATGTATTATTATAAAAGTACTTTTTGGGTTATTAGTAATACTTTTTGGGGTACTTTTTTCAACAAGTAGAGTAATGTTTTTCTATTGTAGAGGCACCATTATTTTTAGATTTCTTTTACAACAATTGTAGAAGTGACATTTCTTTTTGGACTATTTTAACACTTGATAGTCATTATTATTATTGTACTAATTGCAATTATAATTGTATTTTAAATTCTACTACTGTAAAGGTAATGTAATTTTTAGAGTTTAGCAACTATTGGAATAATATTATGCTATTGTGGACAAACCGTAACTCTAAAGATGCTTCCACAATTAAATTATTATTTCTACTACTACTACAATGACCCTAAAAATGATTCCACAATTAAATTATATTACCTATTGAAGTATTGTAACACTTGGAATAATACTGTACTATTGTAGAAAAACCATAAATCTAAGGGTGCTTCCACAATTGAAGTAATATTACTGGCATTATTCTAAAAGTAATAGTACTTTTTGGAGTGTTCTAACCTTTGGGACTATGATATACTATTGTAGGTAAACCATTACTCTACGGGTGCTTTCACAATTGATGTCACATTATTTTTATACTAAAGCTTCATTACTGTTAACATGCGTCCAAAACAAATAATATTTCTAAAAATGGTATACTTTTTAAGGGTATCCCCTTTTTAAGGTGCTTTAACAACTGAATCAAGTACCATTATTAATTATTTACCAATATATTAATCTAAGGGTGCTTTCATACTGGAAGTAATTTTAATTAATTTTAGGGTAATTCTACAATTAACGGACCAATAGGTCCAAAAACACACAAAAGGGTACTTCCACAATCGGAGTAATACCTAAGTGAATTAGGATGCTTTCACAATTGGAGTAATATTAATCAAAAAGTGGATTTACTTTCCACGGTGCTTTCACAATCGAACATTGTACTGTTGTCAAAGTAAAATAACTTATAGGGTGCTTTCACAATCGTCAATTATACACTTAGCATTACTTTTTAAGGTACTTTTACAATCGAACATTGTATTATTGTTAAAGTACCTAAACATATAGGGTGCTTCCACAAACGGGAATTCCACAAGTGGAATTACATTATAGGGTGCTTTCACAATCCAACATTGAACTATTTTCAAAGAACCGTAACTCGTAGGGTACTTCCACAATCGGCAATGGCACAAGTGGCATTACTTTTTAAGGTGCTTTCACAATCGAATTAATACTGAACTACTATATTTACGCCATTTCTACAATAAAACAGGAAAAATAGAATAAAAAAAGAGTATACAGAGAAATGAAGTAAAAAATAAAGTAAATAAAGTAAATAGAGAAAAATAGTAAAAAATAAAGTAAATAGTGAGAAATAAAGAAAAATAGAGTTAAAAAAAGATAATAAATAGAAAAAAATGTCTTTCTTTCTGATAAATAAAGAGTAGATAAACGTTTAATGTAGAAGAAGAAGAAAAAGATTATACACGCAAAGGGTGGACGAACTCAGCTTGTGGTTAAAGAGAGAGAGAGAGAGAGAGAATGAGAGGGAGTGATAGAAAAGGGAGGGGTGGGAGAGTGGGGTTGACTGCCGGAAGTCGAGGAAGAAAAAGAGGAACCGGAAGCAAGGTCCACGTGACCCGACGTGCTCATTGGCTGGAATGCAGATACCACCTTTCCTCCTCTCCCTCCCCCCTATGCCTTTACTCTACTTCTTCATCCTCTCATTCGCCTCTCTCACACTCTCTTCCACCTATCCCATACAAACCAACCTATAACCAACCACGACGACGATTTTATCCCATGACTCCCGGCAACCCACTCGACACAATACACTATTTCACGTTTCAAACTCACTGTGAGATAAGGCTATGATCGAAAGAGAAGAGACAACGAAATAATATCAGTTTGAAATGCAAAATTTCAAACTATTTACCATTATACATTGAAACAGGGCAAGAGAGAGAGAAAGAACCAAAAAGAATGAAAATAAATATTCAAAAATTTATTCCTATATTATTATTATTATTAATAATAATTATTATTATTAATAATTATTATTAATAATAATAATAATTAATAAAAATTATACTAAAGTAAAATAATTTTCGAATAAACTACAATAAATTAAGGGTATTTCTACAATTGGATTAAAGGTTTACTGCTGTACAAGTGCTATTAATTTTTTTTTCTAAATTAAATTGATGTTTTTATTGTATATTATGATATTATTGTAGAAGCACCATTAATTTTAAGGTGTACTCATAAATGACTTTACAATTGTATTATATTAAGGGTGCATTCACAATTAGAGTAATAATACTGGCATAAGTTTAAAAGTAATAGTATTTTTCTTTTGTTAAAAAATCACTATTTTTATGGTATTTCTACAATTCAAGTACTATTAGAAAAATTTTTTTGAATAATTTATTAATTAATGCTATATCATTATGATATTATAATAAAAATTTTCTCTCATTTTTTATATGTAGTATTGTATAAAAATTTAATTTTCTTTTTTATGTTTAATAATATTAAGGTGTATTCATAACTCGCCTTACTATTCTACGGGTATGATTATGTTTAGGGTGTATTCAGAATTGGAGTGTTATTATTCTCTTGTGAAAATACCATTATCTTTAAGTTGTTTCTACAATTCAAGTATTATTTTATAAAATCAATATTATTATTATAAAAAAATCTATATTAATAATTTTTTTATAATTTGTTAATTAATATTATATAATTATTATATTATTATAATTAATTTTTTCTTATTTATTATATTTTATATTATATAAAAATTTATTTTTTTTATTTTTAATAATAGTCAGGTGTATCTGTAACTAGTACTACTATTGTAAGCGTACTATTATATTTAGGGTGTATTCACAATTGGAGTGTTATTATTCTCCTGTGAAAATATTACTATTTTTTTCCTGTTTCTACAATTTAAATACTAATCAATTAATTATTAGAAAAATATTAATATTATTGTTATTGTTATTATTATTATTATTATTATTATTATTATTATTATTATTATTATTATTATTATTATTATTATTATTATTATTATTATTATTATTAATATTGTTTTTTGTTATTAAAATTACTGTTTTTATTATTCTTGTTATTATTATTAATATTATTATAGTTTATTATTGTTACAAATGAAATGAAATTTTCGTTATTGTTTTATAGCAAAATAATAATAAAAATTTTTTTAACAAAAAAGCAAATATTGTTTTTATTTTAATTATAATTTAAAAAAAATTATTATAAATTATATTAAATAAATAATATTTAAGAAAACCATTATGGATACCGTTTGTATAATAAATAAATATATAAAATGAAAAAAAAATTTTAAAGCAAAAAATAAAGATATATACGACTTCTTTGAAGCGAAACAAAGATCGATCTCGTAAATTCTCAGTAGAATATGAAAAAAGCAAAAGGGAAAACAAAATCAACAAAACTAGAAAAAATTGAAATAAAACAAAAAAATTTTAATTTTCTAAAGAAAAAATAATTTATTAATAATGGTTTATAGTATTTTTTCAAATAAGTCAAAAAAAAATTTATTGTAAAATAAAAAGTTAAATAATTCTATAAACAAAATAAATGAATAAAATAATAATTATTAAAAGATTATAATAAATTTCATGATAATTTAACTTTTTTTGCAATTATTATTTACTGTTTTCTTTCTGATTCAGTTTTTTATAACAACAAAAATAAAAATTATTTATATTTTTTAAGAATTAAATAAAATATTTTAAAAGTGGTTAATTACTATATTATTATTACAAGAGAAGAAGTAAAGAAAATTGCTATTAAAAATTATGACAAAATATTAAGAATAACAATGATTAATTATTAATTAATTTATTTGCATATTGAAATAATAATTATTAATAAAAAATAATTACTATTAGGAATATTTATTGTATCAAATAATAATGATATTAATAATAATAATAATAATAATAATAATAATAATGAATAAATAAAAATAATAATAATAATAAATATTATGAATAACAATAATTAATTATTAATTTATTTATTTGTTTATGAAAATAATTATTATTAATAAAAAATCATTACCTATTATTAAAAATATTTATAATATTTGTCAATGATAGTTATAATAATAATAAAATATTAATAATAACAATAAATCATTATTAATTAATTTTTCTCGTATATTGAAATGAATCTAAAAATACTAATTTTTTATTTCGCTGACCAAAGTAAAAAGCAAGTAAATTGCTTGTGCCATAAGGTCGATAGTCGCATAGACGCTTAACGAAATTTTTATATTTCACAGAAGAATTATAATTCAAATAATAATTTTTAAAAAATAGTATAAATTCATTAAAATAATTATACAAAAAAAAGTATAAAAAAAATGATTGAAATAAAAATTACCTTGCAGTTTGATTCAGCAAATCAAAAGAAATATTATTGTTGACATCGACGTCCATGGCATAACCATATTCGCTTTTTAGCGATCTTATGTACTTTTCGGGAAACACCATTTTTTCTCACTTTCTTTTTTTTCTCACTGTTTCACTAAAAAAAAAACATAAAAAAAATTTTTTTTTTAAAATAATTTTTTCATTTTTTTATCGTTAGACAAATTCAAGTATTATTTATTTATTATTTTGAATTTTTTCAATTAATAATTATAAAAGATTTATTAATTACCCCCCCTCCCTCCCACTAACCACCTGGAATAAAAAAAATTTTTATTTCTTTTTTTAGAAAAAATTATTAATTAACCCCCCTCTCACAATTATTATCGAAATTATTATTTACTCTCCCCCTCTCTACATTAAAAGAAAAAAAAATTTTTCATATATAGTATATACCATTTAAAAATTAATTTACTAAATAGAAAATAGTTAACTACCACCTTCCCTTTCTTTTCCTATAGAAAATAAATAAAAGTGATATTTTTATTTTTTATTAAAATAATTTACTAATTACTCTCCTTCACTCTCAAAAATAAAAAAGTAGGAAACAATATTTTACATTTCTTTTGAAATAATTTACTAATTAGCAAAAATTTATTAATTACTCTCCCCCCCTCTACTTCTTTGTCCACATTAAAGAAAACTGAAAAAATGATATTTTTAATTTTTACAAGAATTATTTTTAATTTTTAGCAAAATAATTTACAAATTAATTTTAACGCAAGTTAAAAATAACAGATAAATATTTATTTGTTTTTAATTATCCCCCCCCGTAACAATTAAAAAACCAAACACAATTTTTCTTTTGAGTTACTTACTCCCCCCCCCTCGTAACAATCAAAAAACAAAAAAAGATTTTTCTTTTCTATTTATTATCCCCCCCTTCTTTGCAACAATAAAAAAACAAAAAAATATTTTTTTCTTTTATAATAATTCTCACCCTTTTCCTCCTCTCAATAATTAAAAAAGAAAAAAGAATTTTAATTTTTTACAAATTAGCAAAATTTATTAATTACTGTGTCCTCCCCCTCCCTTTTTCTCGTTTACGATAAAAATGCAAAAAAGGTTATTTTTAAATACTTAAAAATAATTTATACTAATTAGCAAAATTTATGAATGATTTTTTCATCCCCCCCCCCTCCTCCTCCTCCCTCTTCTGTTCACAATTAAAAAACAAAAAATTATATTTTTAATTTCTTTCAAAATTATTTATTATACTAATAGAAATTTTTTAATTACTTCCTTCCACCTCAACTTTAAGATTAAAAAAATGCAAAAAAGAATGAAATTTTTCATTTTCATTAAAATAATTTTTATTACTCTAATCTTTTAATTACTCTAATTACCCCTTTAATTTAAAAGAAGCAAAAAAAAAAAATATTTCACATTTTTTTTTTTATTTTGATAATTAGAAAAATGATAATTACCCCATTTCCCTCCTGAATAACAAAAATAAATAAAATAAATAAAAAGTGATATTTTTTAATTTAAAATAATTTACTTATTATTGTTTCAACCCCCTCCCCCCTTCCAAAAAGGAAGAAAAAATATTTTACATTTCTTTCGAAATAATTTACTAATTAGCAAAAATATTTTAATTACCCTCCCCCTGCCTAATTTTTCGTCGACTTTAAAAAAAAATTAGAAATGATAATTTTAATTTTTGGGAAAATATTTTATTAATTACACCTTCCCCCACCACCTCGTAACAATTAAAAAAGGAAAAAATAAATGAATTAGTTCTTTAAAAATAATTTAATAAGCAAAATTTTTTAATTACGAAACCCTCCTTCCCTCCCTCTCTATTGTTGATAATAAAGAAACAAAAAATAATAATTCACATTTATTTGAAAATAATTTATTTATTATCCTCTCCCCCCCCTTCTACAATAAAAAAAGCAAGAAAAAATATTTTAAATTTCTTTCGAAAAGATTTACTAATTAGCAAAAATAATTTTAATTATCCCCTCCCCCTTCCTATTTTTTTCGTTTACGTTAAAAAAAAAGTAAAACTACTGTTTCTAATTTTTGTCAAAATAAGTTAGTAATTATCCTTTCCACTCCCTCGTAACAATTAAGAAAGAAAAAAATAAAAATTTTAGTTCTTTAAAAATAATTTACAAATTAGTAAAATTTTTTAATTACTATATTCCCCCCCCCCCTACCTGTTTACAAAAAAAATTGAAAAATTATTTTTCACAGTTTCTTTGAAATAATTTATTAATTAGGAAAAATTTATTAATTTCCCTCCCTCCCCTCCCTGCTTTTTAGTCGATATTGAAAAAATACAAAAAATTACATTTTGAATTTTTATTAAAATAATTTACAAATTACCCTCATTATTTCTTTTCTACAATAAAAAAGCAAAAAAAAATAAATATTCATTATTCTTTGCAAAAGAAAACTCTCCCCCCCCCACTTCTCTTTCTAATCACTACAATCAAGAAAGCAAAAAATTATAGTTTTAATTTTTTTTTTTTTTGAAAATAATTTATTAATTACTAGAGTTTTTCTCTCGTTCAGAATAAAAAAAAAGGTTATTAAAAATTTTTTTTAAAAATAATTTTTCTAAACTTGAATTAATCTAATGTGAAAAATTTTTTTTCAAATAATTTAATATTTTTTTCTATTATTTTGTTAACTAGGGCAAAAATTGTTTTCAAAAAATAAATAAAAAAAGAACTGCTATTAAGAAAGAAAAAAAATAATAATTGTCCAATTTTTTTTACGCACCAGTAAATTTTTTTCGATGAAAAAAAAGAGCAAAGTGAATATCACGGAATTATATTCGCGATTAAGAAAAGAAAAGCACTAATTACACGATTGAAGTGATGATAAATAATAATTTCTATTTGAAAAGGGCTTTTTGAAAAGATAAATTTTTAAATAGTTTGTGAATTTTGAACGATACGCAACGATCGAGAGTTCACGCGACACTGAGGGGATAAAATTGAAAAAAGGGAGAAGGGGAGAGAGAGTGATTGAGAGAGAGAAAGAGATTAAGAGAGAGAAAAAAAAATGTATGAGAATATTGAAATAAGGTATATAATGAAATTCTGAGAATTTAGCTCAACTCGATTTCAAACTTGTACTAAACCGCAAAATCAAAACAAATCCTTGGTAAGGTCATACATATACAGCAATGAATACAAAACTCTTAATTTGAAAAAGGAAAGAAAAAAAAAATTTTTATCTCTCCCTTTTCATGTGTCGACAAGTTATTTCTTTTAATTTCACAAAATAAAATTAACTGAGGCAAATACATTAAATTGCTACATTAGAAAATATACTGCCTAATATCAAGAATTAAAATTTCTTTCAAATATTTTTTTTCAAAAATCAAATTAGCATGATTATTTTTTGAATTTAATTATTATTTGAAAAATAAAAGAATAATTGTTATAATTATCTTTTTTTTTAATCAATAATTTACTGCATTTTGAAAAATAATTTTTATTTCCTAATAATTTCATACAATGTTTAATGAATAATTTTATTTAAATATATTATTTTCAATTAAATATTTTCCTTTATTTTCTAAAAATTAACAAAATTTCAGTTTCATTTTCAATTAAATTTTCTAATTGACAAATATAATTTATAAACATTTTTTTCCTTTATTTTTAATAATATGTTCAGAATATTACAAAAATATTTAAAAAATATTACAAAAATATTACAGAAATATTTCTCAACAATAATTCTGAATATTTCATAATAATATTCCAAAATATTCCATATAATATTGCATTAAAATATTCCACAATAATATTGCAAAAAATTCCAAAATACTTATCAAGAAAATTTCATACAAATATTACGGAATATTCCATACGAATATTTCAGAATATACCAAACGAAAATTACAGAATATTCCATACGAAAATTACAGAATATTTTATACGAATATTCCAGAACATCCCATACGAATATTCCATTAGAATGTTACAAAAATATCTTTTGACTAAAAGTTTTATCCTAATAAATCAATGGAATATTCCTTCAATATTCCACAAGTAATATTACTAAAGTCAAGACTAAAGTATACCTTAAGAATATTAATAAAATATTCCATATAATCAAAAAAACAATTAAAAGAAATATTTCTAATTTTTGAAAATATTCCAAAATAATAAATTTCTAAATATTCCATTATAATATTCATAATACTCCATAATAATATTCATGATAATAATAATATTTCTCATAATTCCATAATAATATATTCCTAAATACTCTACAGTAATAAACTAAATATTCTTTGCGAATATTACATTATAAAAATTGTCCAGAATATTGTATTACTTAAAATAATATCCAAATAATACAATGAAATATTCCTAGTCGGAATATTCTCTAAATAGTAAATTAAAATATTTCTACTTGAAATATTCGGAATATTTTATAAATACAATATAAAAAATATTCCTACTTGGAATACTCATACCTGAGATATTCCAAATAATCTTCTGCAATGTTCCTATTTGGAATATTCTAAATTATTCCATAAAAACATTCCATAAAAAATATTTCTTGAATATTACTTAAAACCATTTCAAAATAATATATTTAAATATTCCTGCCTGCAATATTTTAAACAAGCTATTGGAATATTTTTATTAGGAATATTCTAAATAATCAATGAAACATATTTCTCAAATATTTCTTAAAACCATATCAAAATAATCAATTGGAATATTGATTATTATTGGAATATTTCTCCTTGGAATATTCCTACCTAGGATATTCAAAATAATCCACTGCAATATTCACATTTGAAATATTCCTAGTTAGAATATTCTAAACAGTCAATTGAAATATTCCCACTTGAAATATTCCTCGTTGGAATATTCTTAATAGTCAATTAAAAATATATTCCTACCAGAAATATTCTAAAAATTCTATATAAAAAGATTATTTTTCAAATATTACTTCAAACAATCTGAAAATAATGTGTTGTAATATTCCTATCTGGAATATTCTAAATAATCCATTGGAATATTTCTATTTGGAATATTCTAAATAATCTATAGAAAATATTTCTGAAATATTTCTTAAAACCATATAATAATATTTCATTGGAATATTCCCACTTAAAATATTCCTATTTGGAATATTAATAAATAGTCCATCGAAATATTCCTAATCAAAATATTGTAATATAAATATTCTATTAAAATTATTTTTCAAATATTAGATACTTCAAACCATATAAAAATAATCCATTCGAATATTTCAACTTGGAAAATTCCTACTTGGAATATTCTAAATAATTCATTGGAATATTCCTACCTTGAATATTAAAAATATTCCACTGCAATATTCAAATTGTTCTATAAAAATATTTCCAATATTTCCAATATTTCCTACCTTAAAAATTTCTAAAAATAGTCCATTGGAATATTTCTGAAATTTTCCACAAGAAATATTACTGATATATTTTTTAAAAATATTTGTCCAATATTTACTAAAAATAACTATAAAATAACTTAGAAAAAAAATTTGTAATATTACGGAAATATTGCAAAAAGTAATTTTCCTCTAATATTCCACAATGATATTTTAAATATTCCATAGTTAAATTTTTAAATATTCCATATTAATAGTTTCTGCAATAATAACTTTAATATTCCAAACTAATATTCTGTACAGTAATTTCCCTTTTGTTATAAGTATAAAAAGAAAATAATTTAATAGGTAGTTGAATAATTATTAATTAAATAATTAACATTAAATAAATAATTAAATAAATAAATGTAAATAAATAATAAAATAAAGTTTTTTCAAAAATTTGTATCTCATTGCTAAAAAGTTTTTTTTGATTTGATTATTTTTTGATTAAAAAAAAAAAAAAATTGGAAAATAAATTAATTTAATTACTAGTGTTTTTTTTAATTAATTTAATTACCAAATTAATTTGAAAAATTAATTTAATTATTAAATTAATATTAATTTTAAAAAATTATTTTAATTAACAATTTAATACTAACTTACTTAAGAAATTAATTTAATTACTAAACTAACGTTAATTTAAAAAATTAATTTATATTAATTTAAAAAATTAATTTATATTAATTTAAAAAAAATTAATTTAATTAATTTAGAAAGAGTAAAATATAATAAATTCTGAAGAGGGAACTGGATCCAGTTCCGAAACGTCAAATTGAGAAATTTTTAATTGACATGTCCTTTTAGAGATCGTTTATTCCAACATTCTAAATAATTAATAAAGAAGGACGTTATCAAGATCATCCCATAGATCTATATTATTATAATTTAATTAATAAATTAATATCAATTTTTGAAAAATAATTTAATTACTTAATTAATATTAATTTTAAAAAATTAATTTAATTACCTACTGAATTAACATTAATTTATTTAAAAAATTAAAATCAATTTAAGAAAATTAATTACATGGGGCCCCTAATTTCATTACTAAATTTTTATTAATTTATTTAATAATAATAATTAATTAAAAAAATTTTTTCTTCTACAGTTTTTATTGGCAATTTTTTTTCTCAACGTTTTATTGAATAAAATTCGAAATAACGAATAAAATACAAAAATGATAAAAATTATTTTCCCTCTAGAAAAAAAAAACGTGAAAAATTTTTTACCTTCTTTAAAAAAAAGAAAAAAAAATTCTCCGAGCAAATTTAATTGTTTTCTATAGACCTTGTGAGTTTGGTTTAAACAGCGAGTATAGAACGTTCACGAAAAGAAAGAAAAATGGCGAAAAAAAAGAAGTGGGGGAGGGTTAAGGGGAGGGGGAAGGTGGAAAATTTAGCCGTACACCTTGGCTTTTAAGTCGACGGTATTACGAGGCGAGTATGGCTTCATTGTTACAGTTTAATTACTTTGACAGAAGAGTAAGGGCCAACCGCAAAGAACGTTGTTGAGTTTTCCAGGTGTGGGAAGAGATTTTAATATGCAACGCGCCAACGGATGGCGAGAATGAATTTAATACTTGGGTTCCTTCTCTGAAGTGGTGCCTTGGTTGAAAACCTACTTTTCTGTCAACGACGACGTGTAATATTTGCGCGCCTCTCGCAAAACTTTTCTTTTTTTCTCTCTTTAAAAAAAAAAATTTTTTTTCCTTTTTTAGAGTCAAAAAAATTTTTTTTTCCTTTTCTAGAGGCAAATAAATTTATTCCCCTTTTCTAGAGGCAAAAAAATTTTTGATTTCTATTTTCAAAGAAGATAAGAACTTTTTATAATACATTTTTTGTAGTAAAATTAAAGAATAGTTACGCTTATAATGAGAATAGTGACAAATAGTGGTAATAAGTAAAAATTTTAGTAAGAAACGGAAAATAAAGAAAATTTTGTGAATAGGGCGCCTGGTTGGGGGCGTACGACCCTGGCGGCGAGGACGCACGAAGAGCGCCGGACTCGACCGAAGTGGGTCAGTCGCTCGCCAACTGCCGTCGACTGAACATTAATCGTAAGCAAGCGCTCCTTCTCTTTCTCTCTATTTCCTCATTTCGTGTCGACTAATTTCTAACATAACAAATTAATTAACTTAATATTAATTAATATCTTATTGTTTATAACAATTTGCTCATCAATATTTGTTATAATTTTCGGATTGAATTAATAATTAATTGTTTGTCAACACGGGCAACAATTTATTTAATCAGTTTCAAATTTGTTGATAAAAAGTAATTGAATTAATAACTAAAAATTAACTTTATTTCATTCAATAATAAACTAAAAATTAAATTTTCGAATATTTAATTATTATTAACTAAAAATCAAATTTGATTAAAACAAAAAATTCTAACATTTGATGAGTAATTAAAGTAATTTCATTATTAACAAAACTCGTAATTGTAACTATTATCAATAAGTAAATTAGTATAACTATTAGGTATTAATTAATAATTTGTCAATACAATTTTTCTAATTATTTATATGATTTGAAGAAAAATAATAATAAAAAAAATTGGAAAAATAAAAAAAAACAGTTATCTTATATCCTTTTTTGTATAAATAAATAAAAATCTTAATATTCAGAATTTTTTTTTAGTTTGAAAAAGAAAAATTGAGAGTTAGGGGAAAGAAGAATAGCGAGCATTGAATTCGTGTTGACTCGACGATGGTCGGTGTGCGACTGAACTACTTCGGGTCGTTCCGCCGCAGTTCGTGAGCCTTCGGACCCAGGGTCGTAGCATGCTTCGTGGGGGCCCTTACAAAATTTTTTCTTTCTTTTTAATTTTTAACTATTAAAAAGACAACCTTAAATTTATCTATTCAAAATTAAAATTTAGTGTAATTTTAACATTAAAAATTCCAAAAGTAAAATTTTCGAACTCAAAAATTGTGAAAATAATTTGATAACAAAAACGCGAAATTTTTATTCGCAAAAAAAATATTTTCATGTAAAAAATTCTCTTTAGTTTTATATTTAAAAAAAAATGTTGGAAAAATAAAAATAAAATACTTTGAGAGAAAAAAAAGACATTTTTTTCACTCTATAAAAGTGTAAAACTGGAAAAATTTTTAAAAAAAGAATAGGAAAAAAGTAGGATTGTTATCAATCTTTGAATCTATAATCTACATTAATAATTAGAGATCGAGTCTGTTCGGCCTTAAAATTTTGAATTTAATTATTCAATCGTTGCGTGGCTTATCGTGAATAAATTGCCATTGTTCGCCAGCTGAAAGCCTCGTTAGTCAAAGAGCAAATCTATCCTAAAGCAGACCTTTGAAATAAAAGCCTTTCTCTCTCTCTCTCTCTCCTTCACTCACTCTCTCTCTCTCTCTCTTTATGAACCCCCACGTTAATCAAATTGATTATCTTCCACAACAATATTCCCTCATTATTTTTCCAATTATTTTATTGTTCCACTGAATTTTTTACTTTTATATTTTAAAAAATTGTGGAGAAAAACATTTTTTATTGGCAAAAATTTTTTTCATCTAATTTTTTTAACTATATTAATTCTAAAAAAATTAAAATACATAAAATAATATAAAAAATAATTTAAAACAAAGTATAAATCAATAATAAATAATTATAAATTAATTATAAATAAAAAAACACCAAATTTCTTTTAGTAATTGACTATTTTCTGAATTAACATTTCTTTTTCATTTCTTTTCATTAACAAGTAAATTAAAAATAATAAATTATTTATTTACCTTTTCTAATAATTATATTATTTTAGTTAAAAAAATTTTATTTTGCAAATAAATAATATTTTTTCTCAATAGACAACCAAGAAAAAATAAATATAATTAAAAAATTATTTTTTTTCTTTAATGATTATTTTAGTAAAAAAAAATTTTACTTTGTAAATAAATAATTTTTTTCTCACAATAGGAAAAAAAAATATAAATAAATAAAATAAAATTTGCACAAAAAGCTATTAGTCAATCAAAATCGTTTTTAAATAACCAGCGTGTGTCATCATCCATTAATTAACTACTGTCTGATAGCTGGAAATTTAAACGAATTGTTGTACAAAAATAAAATCTGTTTTCAAAAGCCGGGAAAATATATATTATTTTCTCTAACAAGCAGGGGGTGACAAAACGAAGGAAGGAGGGAGGGGGGCAATTTATTTCATGTTCAATAGGGGGAAACCGGTAATAATGAAATTGACACCGTAAAAATTCATTTGCAATAAAATACGAATGAAATAATAGTCGTGCTATTTCTCTACAATTTTTTTTAATTTATATATTTATTCATTTTTTTTTATTAATATTGTTCCACTGAAATAAAACTGGTATTTTTCCATAATTTACATTTTTTTGAGAAAAAATTTCTTTGGTAATATTTGAATTAAAAATAGATAAAATTAACATTGCAATTTTTTCTTTGAAAATAAATTATTAATATTTACTACTTAAATAAATAAATATATATTTAAAGTAAAATTTTTTTATTAAAAATAATAATGAAATGAAAAAAGGATTCAATGAGAAAAATGTAATAATGTAATAATGTAATAAAAAAATATTAAATGTAAAATAAGAGAAAAAATAAATATAATAAAAATAAAGCAACTTTTAAGAGAAGAAACCGAAACGGGCGCCTAGTAGGTAAGTTACGATCCTGGCGCCGAAGACTCACGAACGTCGTCGAAACGACCCGAAGTGCGTCAGTCGCTTGCCGACCGTCGTCGAGTCAACACAAATCTTATGCGGCGTCGCTTTCTTTCCCCCTCTTTTTCTTCGCTTCGTGTCGACTCGACAGCGAACGACGCACTTCGTGTGCCTTCGTCTCCAGGGCCGTAACCCCTTTTTCGGTCGCCCCTTTCAAATTTTTCCCTTTTATTTTCTATTTCGCCCCCTGATAATCGAAGAAAATTTAATTATTCTCTAGGCAATTATCCAGAAGTTTGTAATTAATAATTCTCTAATTAATTAATAAATAAATATTAATAATAATGTCTTTTATCGATAATAATAATAATGTATAAATATTAATAGTAATTATTTAATTAATAAATAATGATAATACTAAACTTCTACGGATAACAAAATTTAAATTCAGTAATTGAATTACTTAATTCCATATTTTTGTTAATTCGTAAAAATTATAATGAAATAAAAAACAGAATTAATAATTTGATAAAATTGCAGAAAATTTTTCGTTTTACAATTAAGGAAAAAATTATTTTTCCTATGACAATGTAATTAACGACTGACATCTCTTTTCTCTCGGCGAAAAGTTGGAAAAAAAACTTTTTTTAATCTGTTTTGCTATTCACCATTTTAAGTTGAAATCATTTTTTTTCTTTTATTTTTTTTTATTCACGATCGAATACTACGAAGTTGGCAAAAGAATCTTATTTTCAAGGACTTAACGACAGATCTTTTTTTTAAACCTCCCCCCCACCCCATTTACCCCGCCGAACAGAGTAAAAGGTAATTTACATTCAATTCAGGAAATCCCAGATGTCTATTGGCTAAAGAACCATTCGGATGAAAATATCCCGACTATCCAGCTTCTAAAAACGGATATCCTGCATCTGCATAATTCTTATCCTCATTTTCTTCGATTGCTACTTTTTATTCTTTTATTTTTGTTAGTCCACTTTTTCTCTCTCTCTTAGGAATATTAAAAAAAAGGATAAAAAAATTTGCTACTTAAGTGAAAAAAAATTGATTACGTTGTGAAAGTTAGAAATAAAAACAAAAAAAGGAATTAAATACTTTTTAATTTTTAGGGAAATTATTTGCATAGTTGGATATAAATAATAATTAAATAATATTAATAAATGATTCACAAATAAGTAATAAATAAAAATGTAAATTAACAAATAATATTAATAAATTAATAGGATAAATGTTTATGTTTAGAAATAATGATAAATTTACATTTGAAAAAGATTATTTTCTAAATTAAGAGAGAAAGAAATTAAAAATAAATTATAAGAAGATCGAGACTTTAAGCGGTGTTGACTCGACGGCGGAGGACGAGAGACTGAACTACTTTGGCTCGTTACGGCGCCTTTTATAGGCCTCAGGGACCAGGAGCGTAACATCTCTACAAAGTTCCCCTTTTACATTAGATTTTTCTTTTCCCTCTTTTATTAATTTTTTTTCCTTTCAATTAATTATTTTTGTAGCCAATCTTCATTCAATAAAATTTATTTATTATTCCTCTTTTTTTGTAGTTTTCTTTTAGTTATGATTCTAAAAGTGAAAATTTCAAATAGTGTTGACTCGGCAACAGTCGGCGAGCGACTGAAGCACTTCGGGCCGTTCCGTCCCAAGTCGTGTTTCCTCGCTACCAGGGCCGACTCAATTGTACTTTTAATTAATATTTAGTTACACAAACAATAAAAATTCATTTTTTGCTATTGTAATACAAAAATATAAACAAAATAAAAAGGAATAAGGAAAAGAAATACAAAAGTTAAAGAAAAATAAATAAAAAAAGTGAAATACAAAAATATTTTTTCCCCCGAAAACAGTTAAAAGTTAAAATCATTAATTAAATAAATTTGATAAAAACAAAAAAGGAAACATTAACGAATTTATTCTATCATCGCTAATTGAAATTGGCATGCAATTAAGACTTTCAATCTTTTGTCTTAATTCATTCTGTCAGGTAGTGAAGTATCTTTCCTTTCGAGTTTTATCCAAAGAAACTGCGAGAGACATTGATGGCGAGGTAAAAGGGTTGGGGGAGGGGGTGGAAGCAAAGTTGTCAGTAGTAGTAGTGGTGGTGATTGTAGAAAATACAGGGAGTATCTTCCATTCAAATGCTTTCGTTTGTTTGTTGACTTCTCTTTAAAACTCGATTCACCCCCCCTTACCCCCTCCCCTCTTTTTCTATCTCTCATCCCTTTCACTCTTTTCCAGCCCTTCAGAAGAAGCTTACGTAACGAGAAACTCGACAGTTTACTCTCTTCAAGAATAAAACAACGACGTTTGTTATAATCGTTAGTCGCGTAAAAGCGAAGTACAATAAAATCATTTCGACTACAGGCAAGACAAATTTTATGTTTGAAAATAAAATGAGGGAATTTTGCATTTTCTTCTTTGACTTGAGTTATATTTATAGAATTTTTTCTTTTATTTAAATGTCTTGTTAGTTCTTTTATTTGATTTGTGTAAAAGTACTTTCTCGTTTTAATTTTTAATTCACATTTTTTATTATAATTTATTTCTCTATTTTTTGTAATTTTATTTTTGCTTTATTTAATAATAAATTGTAAATTAATTATTAATATGTATTTATTATATATCCATTTAAATGTACTTAAACAAAAAAGTGCATTTATTTATTAATTCTGTAATTATTAATACTACGTATGAAATAATTATCAATTACTGACTTCTTATTAATTAGATAATTATTCAATTGTTAATTAAAAAATGTAGAAATTAGAATTTTAGGAGAAAAAATGGAAAAATTTGAAAGGGGCGATCAAAAAAGGAGCTACGGCCCTGGTGCCGAGGCGCCACGAAGAGCACCGAACAGGCACGAAGCGTAGGAAAAGAGGGGGAAAGGAAGAGCGCACGGGCAAGATTTGTGTTGACTCAACGACGGTCGGCGAGCGACTGACGCGCTTCGGGCCCGTCCGCCACTATTCGTGTCCCCTCGTTCAACAGTGCCGTACCATTAAAACACGTCCCCCTTTTGTAAATTTTAACTTTTTAATCGAAATTCTAACCAGATTTTTATTTACACCAGTTTTTCTTTAACAATTCGTCAATTTTGTTAATTTTTCTCCAAGGAAAATAGTTTTATCCAGAAAACAATTGATAATAACCAATAAATAACATAAAATCTGTAGAAATAATATAAATTCAAGAAGAAAAATAATTTTTCCTTCTTCACTAAAATAAGAATGTCTACTATAAAAATGGAATTAAACCTTTTTTTCTCTCTAGGTAAAAATCAATTTTTTTCCATGAAAGGTAACAAGATTATTCGGAACATTAAGGTGATAAGAGTCCAAAAAAAAGTACAATTGGCTCTTGCGAATGAATAGGAAAAAAAAGAAGAGGAGGGGGGGAACTGAACTGACGAGAGAAATGCACCCGCTTTAGTTGAAATTTAGTTTTCAGAGACCTATCCAACAAAACGAGGGTTGATGCCTATTATTCAAATTCTCTCGTTGAAAATAAAATAAAAAAGGAAAAAAAGTACCGGACTCAATGGCAAATTACGTTATCATTATCTCTCGCGAATTCACTCACCGGAATGCATTGCAGAGTTGAAAAGAAATATTCAAGGGAAAGGCAGCAAAAAAAATAGAAAGCACCCGACCCTTTTTTTCTGCTCGTGTCATAAATAATAATTACTTTATGCATATTAATTGGACTAATTAATAATAATTGTGGAAAAAATGATTTGATTAAAATTTATTGAATTCTTTATTTTTTTATTATTAAATTAATAATTTAAATATTTATTAAATAGTAATTAAAATAATTTTTTTATTATTTTATTATTAAATAATAAAAATAATAATATTTAATATTTAATAGATATTAATTATTGTATTATTATTAATATTTAATATTCATTAATTTATTATTATTAATAAAAATAAAAATTTATTAAATTTTCGTTCAAAATTTAAAAAAAAATAAAAAATTTTTTTTTTTCATTTCTAATTTATTTTTATTATTCGTCCCAATTTTCCATTTTTTTTACTTTTCATTAACTTTTTTCATTTTTCAGATATAGAGGAATTTAAAATGAATTCGGAAATTGTTTGAAGTCAGCGAATCTGAATAAGTTCCCGACCTCGTAACTTTCGTTGAGAAAAAGGGGGATTTAAAGTTATTGAAAAGTTTCCTTATCTTATTGAGCAGGAAATTTATATTCCGACAATAAAGCAAATATTTTTTTTTAAAAATAATTTCATTTTTATTTAAGAGTTCAAAAATAATATTTTTTACATTGAGAATTTGTTTTTTTAAATAAATAAATCGTATTTTCAAAAACAAAAATTTTTTTTAAATAAATTAATTAAATATTTTTAAAAAGATATTTTTTTTATAAATCAATTATTTTTTGTTAAAATATTTTTCTAAATAAATCAATTGTTTTCGTTTTTAAATATTTTTTTTACTTAAATCAATAATTTTGAAAAATGTTAAACAATAAAAATTTTAGAAAATATCAAAATTACGAATAATAATAAAATAAATTTAAGTACAGAATAAAATTATTTATAAATATAATGATAAATTTTAAAATAAAAATTTTAATATTATTAAAAATAATAATAAAATAAATTTAAGTACAAAATAAAATTAATAATAAAAATGATGAGAAATTTTAACATTAAAATCAAAATTTAATAACTAGAGGCGTAGGCAAATTTATAATTAAAAAAATCTCGTTTTCAACGTTCGCGAATAAATAATTAAAGAATTAATTAACAAAAGATAGGAAATTTATTTATAATTTAGAAAATAAATATGTAGATTAATTTGTAAAAACTTAAAATGAATCAAATTCAATTATGCAGAAATAGAGTCATGTCGATTATTATTTACGTTTCATGAAACTAATCCTTAAATAGTGTTAATGGTCTTGATGAGATTTTGCACTGAGATGCATCTCTAATTGAATTTATGATTCGATTATTATTGTCATAGTCTCTCAACCGTTTGACCCAATTGTATTCTCCAATTTAATTAAATTTCATTAAATAATTTTTTATAATGAAAATAATTATTTTCAGTATTAAATTTTTTTATTAAATAACAATTCATTGGTAATTTAAAAAATAAAAAATGTTTTAATATTTAGGTAATTCAAACAATAATAAAAGAGTTAATAAAAATATTATAATGATAATAATAATAATAATAATTAATTGTTCATAAAAATTATATATTAATTATATATTTTAATTTAATTTGTTGTAATAATAATTGCTATTGAATAATTAATTAATCATTGTCGTTGACAAAGAAAAAAAGAAATATTTTTTCTTGTGAAAAAAATTGTTTTTTTAATTATCTCTGAATTTATAGAAATAATTATTAGAAAACATGGTCACGTTATGCAAATGTTAATTGCTAATTAAAATTTAATTAAATTACAAAAACTTGTTCCGAAGGCGAGAATTGTAATTTATATTCAAATTAATTGTCTCTTGTGTTTAACTGAAGTGAAAAACTAATTTCTTGAAAAGAAAAAAAGAAAAGAAAGTAATGGAGATTGAAATTTGTCAAAAAGAGGCACCTGGCGGTTGTTGATACGTCCCTGACGGAAATTCACGAACAGTTCCGAAGTGTCTTTAGTACCTGCCGATCGACACTGAGCAATGTTGACTCGACGACTGTCGACGAGCGACTGACGCTCTTCGGGTGAGTCCGGAGCTCTTCGTGGGGCCTCGTATCCAGGACCGTATCCTACCCACCCAGGGCCCTTTTTCTTCTTTTCATCTATTTTCCCTTTTAGTTTATATATTTTTTTATCTCTAAACGATTTTGATAATTCCTACTAGAAGAAAAAATCGTTTTTTGATTTTTACCTCAACTAAAATTTTTTCAATTTAATAGTTTTTAGTCTTTATTTCATTTTCTTAGTTTCTTTTCTTTTCATTTTTTTAGTTTCTTTCCATTATCACAGTTTTTATTTAATCTTCTCTAGAATTTTTCAATTTTCTAGGTTCTTTTTAATTTTTTAGTTTCTTTTTAATTTTTCTTTCTTTTTTTTTCTTTCTCAATTGTTATTAATTTTATTTAAAATTTATTACTTTATTTATTTTTCTCTCTAATTCCATTCGCTTTTCTTAAAAGGCGAAAAAAAATTCGTTGACCTTTTCTTGTGACGTCAAGAGAAAAAAATTTGCGGAAAGTAGAAAAGTAACTGGACAGAAATGTCGGTAATCAAGAAGAAAGAAGTCATTGGAAAAATATCTCTCTTTTCCACAGCGTAGAAAAGTAAAGGAGCCACTTAGTCGGGTAGCTTTAATGTTTATGCCACGGAAGTTTCGAAAGAGAACTCGAGTTTTAAATGCTCCCCGCGCAACTTACTGTCCGTAATTTCTTTTCTCTCGTTCATTTTCCAACCCTCAATCACTCTCTCTCTCTCTCCCTCTCTTCAATATAAACCTTTCCTAAGCCAGTGCTTCACTTCTGTTTACTATCGCCCTCGACACTTTCCCTAAGCACCCAAAGAGACGCCCTATTTTCCCAGCTGTTGGTACTTTACTGGTGTTAATTAAAAAGTGTCTGAAAATATTTGTTTTTCCTCCCCCACTTCTTTATCTCTTTTAGAGGACTGGGAGATTTTATTTTTTTAATACAAAATCGAAAATTAAAATAAAAAAGTTCATATTAAGTTTTAATAAAAAATTTTTCTGTACAAATAAAATATTAAAAACCAATAAGATATCACTTGAGAAAAGAATGTCTAACCAAAGCTAATTAAAACATTTATTATTAATTTTTTTTATTAAACTAACAAATTACTAATAAATGTATTAACTAAATTTTGTTATAAATTAAAAATAAAAAAAAATTACTAAAAAATTAACTCAGTATTAAAAAACAGAAATTTACTAAATTTTTTCCAAAATTTTGTACTAGGAATTCGAAACAATAACGGAAAATTAGTTAGATAAGTGTCAAAATATAGTGAGGAGAAAAAGGGAGAATAGAGTTAAAAAATTAGTGAGGGGGAGAAAAAATTAGGAAGCAGGGGTACAATTTCGTTAAAAGGGCGCTGAATTCAAAGTGTACGCTCCTGGTGGCGACTTCGCACGAAGAGCGCCGATGACGAACGAAGTTACTCACCACACGCTTTGCCGCCGTTTTCTCGTGCTAACTCGACGACGGTCAACGAGCGACTAGCGCGCTTCGGGCAAGTTCGACTCTCATCGTGATGCCTCGCCTCCAGTGCCGTATCACAACAATTAGCCCCCTTTTCTCAAAATCTTTCTATTTACCGGATTTTCTCCAATAAAATCATCCAAATAGTCAAAAAATGAAAATTTTGAGATAAAATAACAAAAATAAAATTTATTTTCGAGTCAAAACAGCAAAAACAAAATTTTGGAACAATTTGACACTTTCAGTACTAAAATTTTTTCTTTCCAAATTCTGACACCTACGTGGTAGAATCAGGAAACGTAAATTCAGTAAAAAAATATTCTCTAACTATATTTTTTCCCAGACATAAAATTCTCTATCTATAACAAAAAAAAAAGCAGTTCATGGTAAATTCGTCGATTTCCATTGAAAGTATTTAAATTGTCACTGATGTCTATTACAGTTGGCCAAATCCGGGATTAGTTGAAAATACGTTCGATGGTGAAACATTGTGGTGCCTTCACGTATATATATACACTCACACAGACTATCGACTCTAGTGACGCCTCACCTCGTTGGAAAAGGGTTTTATCGGTGGATTAGCATTGCTTTACATAGTCTCGAAACGTGGAGTAGGAGAAAAGGGGGAGGGTAGGGGGTTTGCATAGGTTTTGGCCCTTCTATCTATAACACACAACGCACAGGTTACACCACCGAACCAATTTCGTTTTGTGGCAAATAAAGCACGACGAGAGATGGGTATACCCTTAAGGTTAACAGTGGTGGTTCGTTGCGGTGGAGAAAAGAAAACAAGAGATTGCAAGTCTGCGTAAACGCGCCTGCTGTTACAAACGAGCAATTTAATAAATTTTTTCCTTCCCCCCCCTCTCTCTTTTTTCATCCTCTTTTTAATTTGAAAACAAATATTTTTCCTTATGGAAAAAATTGCACTTTTTTTGTTACGAAACTAATTTTACCTGTTCCTTCTATTTACTTGTAAAAAAAGAAATTTTTTAAAATTTTTGTTAACTAATTATGTTAATTATGATTTTTTTCAATTGCGATACTAATTTACCTGAATTTTCAATTTTTAGTAAAAAAAAACAAACAATGCGAGTGGAAGTAGTAGGGAAAGAAGATGTTTACTCCTCGACGTCTGGCGAACGACTGAAGCGCTTCGTGCAAGTCCGTGAGTCTTCGGCCCCTGTTTCAGGAGCGTAACAATCAAATCGGTCGCCCCTCTAGATATATTTTTTTTAACTTCGTAAATTTTTATAATTTTTTTACTTATTTTCTTTTAAATTCCTCATAGAATTAGACTCTTGTGTCTCAGGAGCGTAACAATACAATCGGGGGCCTTTAAAAAATATATATTTTCCCCCCTGTTCGTAAATTTTTATATTTCTTTTCCTGATGTTTTTTGGAATTCCTAATAACGAAAATTCGGTTATAGTCTCAGGAGCGTAACAATCAAATCAAGGGCCCCTTTTTGAAGAATTTCCCCCCTGTTCGTAAATTTTTATAATTTTTGTTACTTATTTTATTTCGAATTCCTGATAAAAAAAATTTAGTTTACTCTCAGGAGCGTAACAATAAAATCGAGGGCCCCCTTTTAAAAAATTTTCTCCCCTTCGTAAATTTTTATAATTTTCTTTCAAATTCCTAACAGAATTCGGCTCCGGTCTCTCAGGAGCGTAACAATAAAATCGGGCGCCCCTTTAATAAATATTTTTTCTCTTCGTACATATTAATAAATTATTTTTCCTTATTTTATTTCAAATTAAAAATGGAAACAAGTAAACAAAAATAACTTATTTTGAAAATTAAGAAAATCTGACTATGCAGTTTGGTCTGTTTTACAAAATAATGAAAAACTCTTTAAAATTTTTTTAAAATATTTTTTATTTCTTTCCACAAGAAAATTCACATTATTTTCACAGAATAATTATAAAAGAATTCTGTGTGAGCATGAAGGGAAAATAATTACTAAAATAAAAAAAAATGATATTTCGTTTTAAATCTCGAAGGGAAAAATAAATTTCTTCCTCGTCCATCAGTCGTGTTTTTATATAGTCATAATCGTTCTATTGTATAAAATATTGTCGATAACGTGCTTTTACATTCTCGATCAGCAAAAAGCGAATGAAAGAAAAGAAGGAAAAAGAAAAAAAAAATTTTTTTTAATATGAAAAAAATATATATGTCAAAACCAACCACTTCGTTTGGTTCGTGAAGAATCAGTCAAGTGTTGAACAATGCTCACACTTTTTACACCTATATACAGATTTTACTTTCTCTCTTTTTTTTCGCAAGGGATTTTTTCTTTTCTTCTTCTTTTTTATTCCTTCTTTTTTTTCGACGTGGGAAAAAGGAAATGTCGGTGCCAGTACTCACTGGCTCACTCGACTCGAATGGTGCTTAGATTTTCCATTACAAGGAAAAGCAAAGGAAAGAGAAAAAAAGAGAGAGACCCCTCTTCTTCTTCTTTCCTGCTTTCGTAATTTCCTGCGATTTGTCGACCTCGTTTACCCAATCTGCCTGTACCTGGCACGTGGCAAATTCATCCTACCCCCCACCCCACCCCTTACCCCCACTCACCCTTCCTCCCTCCCAGTTTTTTTTTCAAACCCCCTCACGATTTTCTATACTTCAAAAGTGAACTCAAACCACAACTATATTTATTAAAGAGGAATTTTCTACTTTCTCTTTTGTTCTATAATTCTAAGGAAAATTAATGAAAATTTGTTAATTTTTCCAAAAATCTATAAATTACTGTTTGATGTTCTTTTTCTTGAAATAAATTATTTTTCTTTTAATTTCCACAATTTTTAATCCTACAGTTTTGAATTTCGAAAATCTAACTTAAAATTCGTAATAAACGAAGTCGAAAAATCCTCATAGTAGCATTTTTTATTTTTTTTGCTGTGCAAAGTAATACAATTTTTTTGAAAATTGAAACTAAAATGACGCTATTTTGAATCTGCAATTAGAAATTTTGAAAATCTGATATTAAATTCGTAATCAGCGACCCGAAACCGCTGGAATTGTTTTTTTTTTTTGGTAGTTTTTTTGTAAAGAAAAATTAATTTTTTAAAAATTCCAGCCATTTTGGATCTGCCATTTTAAATTTTGAAAATCTGACATTAAAATCGTAATCAGCAACCACAAAAAACCCCAAGAAATGTTTTTTTTATTTTTTTATTTTTGAAAAAGGAATAAATTTTTTTAAATTGCCGCCATTTTGGATCCGCTATTTTGCAGAAGTAACAAAATTTTTTTTTTAATTTACTCAAAATTGACGCCATTTAAAATCTGCAATTTATAATTTTGAAAATTTGACGTTAAATTCTTAATTTTTGTATATGTCCAAACATTTTATTTAGAATGATAAAATTTTTTTTTTAAATAACCGCCATTTTGAATCCGCCATTTTGAATTTTGAAAATTTGTCTTCAATTTCCTAATAAGAAACTCCAAATTATTTGTCACTATTATTATTATTTTTTATTTATTAATTTTTTTTTATTTGTTAATGTTGTAGTGCGTAAAAAATTTATTAATAATTTCTTTTTGTTAATGTTGTAGTGCTCGCAACGTGTCTCTCTCGCAATAAAAAGAGTGGTTTCCTGTAACTTGATAAAAGTTCCCTAACAAACCGTTGTTTAAACTTTTCCCTCAACTTTTCCTAGCAATATTTTACAATGGCTTTCAACTGCTTCGCTCCATGCCAAGTAATAATAAATCATCTTTTCTCCGTTTCTTCTCACAGTATTAAAAACCATTTTCTCTCGCGAAGTTACAAAAAAAGAGAGGAAGCAAAAAAACAAAACAAAAATAGAAAAAAAGCTACGCTTACTGGGCAAAAAATTGCTGACTTACACATTGCAATACATCTGAATCAACTGGAAATGAGGGAAAAAAATAAAATCAAAGTTTATAATTAAGTCGTTTAAGCGATACCATTTTTTTGTTATTTTAATGAAACAAGACAGAAGAAAATACAGAAAATTTTTAATAATTTGAATTAATTACATTTTTTCAGTAAATCATTATTTTTGGCAAAAAATTTAATGTTTGGATTAACAAAAGAAAAGTTTATAATTTTTATAAATAAATAATTTGAAAAGCAAGAAGAATAATGAAAATTTTGTAAAGTAAAAAAATGAGGTCAAAAAGTTTTATTAATAGAACTAAAGACAGAATTTAAAAATTCAAAATGGCGGATCCAAAATGGCGGTCAATTAAAAAAATTTCAAACATTCAATACGAAAGTTCTTGGGGATTTTCAAAAAATAAAAAAAAAGTATTTTATAAAATTGTTTATTGAATTACCAATTACTAATTAACAGGCAGTTTACAAATTTAAAGAAGGATTTTAAAAATTCAAAATGGCGAATCCAAAATGGCGGCAATTCAATTAAAAAAAAAATTGGTTACTTTTTCAAAGAAAAAAAATATAAAATAACACTTTGAAGTGTTTGTTGTTGTTTATTATGAATTCAACAATAAATTAGCAAAATTTAAAATGGCGGATCCAAAATGGCGGCATTTAAAAAAAATTCATTACTTTTTGAAAAATAAAAAAACAATTCTAGGAGTTTTTGTGGTTGCTGATTACGATTTTCATGTCAGATTTTCAAAATTCAAAATGGCAGATCCAAAATGGCGGTAATTTAAAAAAAATTAATTACTTTTTTAAAAATAAAAAAAAATAAAAAAACAATTCTATGGGTTTTTGTTGTTGCTTATTACGAATCCAACATTAGATTAGCAAAATTCAAAATGGCGGATCGAAAATGGCGGCATTTAACAAAATCCGTTATTTTTTCGAAAAGAAAATAATTAAAAAACAGCTTCTGGGGGTTTTTGAGGTCACTGATTACGAATTTAACGTCAGATTTTCAAAATTAAAAACAGAACCAAAATGGTGTTAATTTTTTCAAAATTTTTTAGTTTTTCTAAAAAGAAAAAATTAAAATTAATATTTGGGAGTATTTACCGTCGCAGATTGCGAATTTAATATCAGATTTTTAAAATTAAAAATAGTGAATTTAAAGTGACGGTACAAAAATTTTTTCTTTCTCAAGAAAATTAACGAAAAATTATAATGGAAGTGGAAAAAAAAATATTTTCTCAAAAATATGTAAAAAAAAAAAATTCTATTTTTTCAAAATTAGAAAGAAAAATACATTCTACATTATTTATAAATTTCTAATTGAAAAACCATCATCGCGAATGGATTTTATCAATTTAATAATTTTAATCCATGTTAATTTAACAATGACGAGAAACGCTTCACGCACGTGGCTTTTTGTCGAATTACTCCACGGGGGAACATTTTATGTACATATATATGTATGTCCTAATGGCTTTCATCGACCGTAATTTTATTAGGCAGAGTTTGTCCGGTTTTTGAATCGTTAATTAAAATTCGACCCACTTTTAACGATATAAAATATGTGAATGTAATATTTTTCCACAATTATTTTATTATATGTGCAAAAAAAACAAATTCGAAAAATTATTTTTTTTTCCCCAAAAATTTTAAACTTGTTTTTCTTTTCTTTTTTTTGCTTCGTTGTAATTAGCAAATAATAAATTATTCCTTGTTGCAGAAAAAACGAGAAAAATCAACAAAACGTTTTTACGGGGGAAAAAAATTAATAATTCGTTACCTTTTAGTCAGTTTACAAAATATGTTATTAATTTTGTTTATATGACTTTATTTGTCGGGCAGATTCGTTAATTAAAAAAAAAAAAAAACGTTAATTGAAACTGAATTGATGAAAAAAAAAATTTAAAGTACATTACAAATTTTGCAAAACAAAAGTTGTAGAACATTTTTAATTTTTTTGTTTTTCTAGTTTTTATTCATTTATTTATTATTGCATCTATTATTCGTTTCTTTATTTATTTTAATTTTTATTCTATTTTCAACTGTATTTTTTTCGTCTTTTCTTATTTTTTTTGTTTTTTTAATTTCTATTTTTGTTATTTAATTGTTTTTATTGTTTTTAATTGCTTTTTTGTTTTTTATTGTTTTTATATTGTTTTTATTGTTTTTTAAATGCTTTCTTTAAATATTTTTTTTTTATTCTTTTTTATTTGCACTATTTGTTTTTTCATTATTTTCAATTTTTTTCTGTTCTCTGTTTGTAATTGATTAATTTTTTATTTTAAACGGCATAAAAAACAATGTTGTTCGGTAAATTTACTGAACTCGAAATAAATTCCAAGTCAATGTTAATATTAATTAAAATTTAATTCATCTTACATATTTTTTTGTGCAAAACTTCAAACAGAATGACAAACAAAAGAAAAAAGTACTGAACGGTTCATTAAATTCAATAAAATTGAGGGAGAAAATAAATTATTTTGTACTACTTTATAGAAATTAAAAATGTTGACTCGGAAAATTTAAATTAATTCTACTTTAAATAATCGGCAAAGGTGGAAATTTACTGAACGGTTCATTAAATTCTATAAAATTCAAGGAAAAAATGAAAATTTTTGCACTATTTTACTAAAATTAAAAATTTTTTGATAGAAAAATTGTACGTATTTTTTTACGTAAAAAAATAAAATTACTGAACCTAATCTTACGCGTGATATTTTTACGGAACTATTTGAATAATTTTTAAAGTAAAATTAACTGAGCCAAATAATCTGAATTTAATTAACATTCATGAACTAATTCTATTATATTTAATAAATTATATTTACAATATTATAAATTTAAAAATTTAATTAATTCCACATGAAATAATTGACGAAAATAAAAATTTATTGAACAGTTCCGTAAATTTTAAATAATTTAAAAAAAAGTATGTAACTAAATTTATTTTTCTCAGAAAAAAATTTTTTCTCCGTTGACTGCAATAAATTTTAAATAAAAAAATATCAAATGTCAAATATAGAGGACAATTCAAAAATAATGAATAAAAAAAAGAGAAGACAAGAAACATTCGTGATTTTATTGACTGGAGAACTTTAAAGACAATAAAAAAAAGCAAACTCTCTCCAAACTAGACAGACAATTTCTGCGATTCTTGGCAATGAGAGTATATATACACGGTAGCAGAGGGGATGGAAAAAAAATCTCCGAATGAAAAACAATAAAATTCACTTCGCGTAGGTGGGGAAAGAAAAACGATTTTTTTTTCTTTTTTTTTGTAACCCAAACCAAAACGTGATTTTACTAAAAGCAGAAAGCAACTTACGTTCTGAACACAATTCAACTGGAAATATAAAATGTTACAGCTCGGATTTACGACCACGTGTATATGTGCTTCATTACTGTGTCATAAAAAAAATGCGAGCACTCGTGAAGGTAATAATATTTAAAAGTTTATCTCTGTTAATAAAAAAAATAAAAAAAATAAAAATTTTTAATTTCCATTTTTTGATTGTTGTTATTATTATTTTAATTATTGTTGTCATTTGTTATAAATTTATAATTATTATTATATTAATTACTTATTGTTATTGTTATTCATATTGTTCTTGTTTATGTTAGTTTGTTATTGTTATTCTTTGGCTCTTGTTTTTGTTTTTGTTTTTGTTTTTGTTTTTGTTTTTGTTTTTGTTTTTGTTTTTGTTTTTGTTTTTGTTTTTGTTTTTGTTTTTGTTTTTGTTTTTGTTTTTGTTTTTGTTTTTGTTTTTGTTTTTGTTTTTGTTTTTGTTTTTGTTTTTGTTTTTGTTTTTGTTTTTGTTTTTGTTTTTGTTTTTGTTTTTGTTTTTGTTTTTGTTTTTGTTTTTGTTTTTGTTTTTGTTTTTGTTTTTGTTTTTGTTTTTGTTTTTGTTTTTGTTTTTGTTTTTGTTAGTTTGCTATTGTTATTTTTTGACTCTTGTTATTGTTATTTTTTTATTCTGTTATAGTTTGTTTTTGTTTTTGTCATCATTTTAATTTTTAAAATAATTGTGACAAAGTATTTAAAAAGGATTGAATAGAAATTTTTTAAATCTTTCTTTGTGAAATTAAAACCATTTATTATTGGAAATGGAGGGGGAATAAAAATTTTTATTTCCCTTCGTCACTTCCATAAGCTTTTTGGCAATCGACCAAAAAAATATTGAAGAAAGCAGGTCATAGGGTCACTTAAGGTTGTTAGGGCAATTTAGGAAATTACTTTAGCACGTTATGGACTTTTTTTCTAAACTTCAATTTCGTGTCGAAAAAAAATGGAAGAGGAGGAAGAAAAAATTTCTAATTTCCGGAACTTGGTTGTACGAATTTTTAATCAATGATTTAATCAATCTGGTTTAAAATTGACTTTTTCATTTTCTTGAGTTATGAGAAAATTGATACTTTTTTTTAAAGAACTCTAGTTTCTTAAAAAAAAGTTTAAAAAAAACAAAAGATAAATTATAATTTTTTCTGTTTTTAATGAACAGTTCTGTAAAATATTATTTATTTGCTTAATTTTTCAGAATGAGTAAAAATAATATCTTTTAATTTTGATTCATAAATATTCACACAGTTCTGCAAATTTATCACGTGAATCCAAGTTCTGTAAATTTTACTGAACCAAATTTTCCTTGGGCCGCAATAATAATGAAATATTATAAATAATTTGAATACATTAATAATAAATAAATATTAATTAATAAATTATTAATAAATAAAAATTAAATGATAAAAAATAATAAAACAGTACAAAAAAGTAGATTTTGAAATAAAAAAAAAAAAAAAAATTTTTCGAAAAAAATGAAAAATTGAAAGAAGAAAAAATTTACACTCGCTTGAAAAGTTGTGTAAAATTTAACGAACTTTAATAATAAAAAGAAAGACATTTATTCAAGTACATTGTTAAAAACATTCTGTGAATTAATGTTCGTTGAACAAGGAGGTATTAAATTCTATGAAAAGGGGAAGCTTTAAAGAGCAGATTTGTAACCTGTACGGTTTATATCTGGACTATAATGTTATTATGCTCACCATTAAACCACAAGCACGGATTACGACAGACTTTAGGATTCTGCTTAGAATTGTTACTACGAGCCACATACACACACTCGATTTTCCAAAATACATTTTATTATACTTCAATTTACAAAATTTAGGTCAAATTAAAAATAGGAAATTTTTAATCAAAAATTTATTCAAATTTCTATGATTCTTATTATTGATGTTGTTATAATTATTACAATTTTTATAATAATTATTTATTGTTATAGTTATTGTTATTGTTAGTTTTTTATTTTTATTCTTTTTGTTCTTGTCATTGATATTGTTATTCTTGATGTTGTTAGATTGTTATTTTTATTCTTTCTGTTTTTGTTCTTGTTATGGATATTGTAGTTGTTATTGTTGTTGTTAGTTTGTTATATTTATTCTTTTTGTTATTGATATTGTTGTTATTGTTGTTGTTAGTTTGTTATTCTTCTTGTTATTGTTATTGTTGTTGTTAGTTTAATATTTTTATTCTTCTTGTTTTTGTTATTGTTGTTATTCTTGTTGTTATTATTATTATTGTTGTTGTTGTTGTTAGTTTGTTATTTTTATTCTTCTTGTTATTGTTATAGTTACTTTTTATTTTTATTTTTCTTGTTATTGTTATTGTTGTTGTTATTATTGTTGTTGTTAGCTTGTTATTTTTATTCTTCTTGTTAATATTATAGTTAGTTTTTTATGTTTATTCTGGTTGTTGTTGTTGTTGTTGTTGTTGTTGTTGTTGTTGTTGTTGTTGTTGTTGTTGTTGTTGTTGTTGTTGTTGTTGTTGTTGTTGTTGTTGTTGTTGTTGTTGTTGTTGTTGTTGTTGTTGTTGTTGTTGTTGTTCAAAAGAAAACTAATTTTCTCTTTCGCTGTAAAATTATAAAAACAGAAATTTTTTTAAAATTTATTTTGAAGAAATCAAACAAACTTGGATTTTTTTAATTTTTAGGAACAATTTCCATGTTTTTGGGTATTTTTTAATTATTTATTTTCATATTGGACATATATATTTATTTTCCATTAGTTTTCGGGGGGGTTAATTAAGGCAAAATTCGAGTGACTCTGGTTACCTGAATCCATATAAACTGGCGACCAGATTTCTAAGCTTCTATAGACTTTCCATGGAAGTTGAGAGGTTATCTGATAAATGCGTGCTAAATTAATTAGCTAATTAATTAAGTCACTACTGGGGAAGTTGACGCTTCAGAAACGTTTTGCCTCTCTCAAGTCTTCTGACCTGACTGATAAAGTCTTGCTTTCAAAATCCGAGAAGAATTGATTTTCATAACTTCAAAATAATATAATAATTGTGATAATGATTATAATTATTATTATATTATTATCATCAAATGCATAAATAATAATAATAATAATAATTTTAATGATAAATGTGAAAAATTATAATAATAAAAATAATAACAATTAATAAATACTTTTACATAATTCATAATCTGTTCAAGGCATGAAATCATCTGTTAGTGGAAGTAGTGGCTAAAATCGAAATTATTTACACCAATTTTTATTAAAACTTTTGTAGAATGTTTTCTAGCTTCTTATTGTTCTACACCCAGAATATCAATTGCTCCAGACAAAAATTAATAAACACTGACAGATAGTGCATAACCTAACCAAACATCATCTATTAATGGAAGATGTGCCTAAAATCGAAAATATTCCAACTAATCATCATCAGACCTTCAGTATCATCTTCTCTGACAACTGTTTTTTGGATTACTACAAAGAAATTAACGATTAGGTCAAATATTGCTTCGTTTGTACCATTACTTTTGCTGAAATGCAACAAATCTTTCTTTTTTGGTCCAAGTAGTGGCTAAAATCGAAATTATTTCCACTATTCATCGTCGAAACTTTGGTAGCATTTTTTCTAACAACTTATTCGTTTGATACTACACCAAAAGTGTTGATTGCTCCAGACGAAAATTTATAACTGATTATAACATTATCACTGAAAGATAATGCATTAACTAACCAAACATCATCATTTAATGGATGTAGTGGTTAAAATCGAAATTATTTCTACTAATCGACAGTTGACCGTCAGCAACTTCTTCTCCAACAACTTATCTTTAAAGCACCACCAACTAATTATCAATTGCTCCAGGTAGAATTTAATTTAGACCATCAGTAAATTTTTTGTACCACAACCAAACATCATCTGCTAAAATCTAAAGCTAAAATCAAAATTATTTTCAAATTGACAAAATTTCCATAATATCTTATCAAAAGAAAAAGGGTAAAATTTATGTCCCCTTGTCTCACTTTCCCTCTCTGTTAATTTATTCATATATGCTCACATATGTATATATATATATAAACAATCTATGAAGAGAAGGAAGCAGCAGCACCAGGTGTTTAAAATCCCAAGACGAGAATTGCAACGACCATTGGTACAAGAAGCTCTTTGCGCGATACTGAAATTCGTGAATGTGTATACACGCCTTGTAGGAAATACCTACACTTGAAACACACAAAAGGGCCAAGGGTTTCTGCGGTGTACTTGATTGTCGCATAATTTAACCTCTGCTTAAGGTAAAAGCGCCTCATTCCCTTCTCCCTTTTGCCCCCTCCCCCACACACACCCCTCGTTTGTTATGTGCGGCAACTTTGCGCTCTGAGATTCGCTCATACGTGAAACATACATACATATATACACACAACACCCTCCCCTCTCCTAAAAACTTGAGGATCCACCCTAGGGAGTTGCGTTAATGGCTGGTAAACTTGTAGTGGAAGCTCCCTGAGCAAGCAACTTAAAAAAAAGGGGAAAGAGAGGGCAAAATAAAAAAATGAAGACCGACAAACCCCTTAGTAAATGGCGCAAGTGCTTCATGAATTAAATTGTTTAAGCGTTCGGTGTCACCCTTGTTTGCAATCTTCGTATACGGTTTGCTTTGGGATTAGGAAATGTTCGCCAGCAAAATAAACCTTGTGCTAAATAACAAATCACTAGAGATGGTTAATTGTATTAGAAAGTTTTATTATTATTTCTTAATATTATTTCCACTGTAAATAGAACGGTACTAATTTGGTACCAATGTTGGTACTAAATTGTAATTTAGTACCAATGTTGGTACTAAATTGTAATTTGGTACCAATTTTGGTACTAAATCCTAATTTGGTACCAATTTTGGTACTAAATCCTAATTTGGTACCAATTTTGATACTAAATCGCAATTTGGTGCCAATTTTGGTACTAAATCGTAATTTGGTACTAATTTTGGTACCAAATCGTAATTTGGTACCAATTTTGTTCCCAATCGTAATTTTGTCCTATTTTAATACCGAAATCAGTAGCTCTGATTTAGAACCTTTCTTCTTACTGTGTTTGTTGCAATATTTTTGAATCTTGTTTTCGTTACGGATGATCCTAATAGTTGTCGGTTGTTTCATGAAACGTTTAGAGTATTTTTAATTCAGTTAGGAGCAATTAAGCGTGAAGTACTTTGTAAATAACCTCTATAACTATTAAAGTTGATCTATATCTTTTTTCGACTGTTCTACAACCTTCTAATTTTATTTATAAGTTTTTAGGTTCAACTATAATCATCAAGGTTCACCTATTTGTAAATCTGTATTCTTTTTAGTTTGATCCGTAACCTTTTAGGTTGATCTATAACCTTTAAAGTTGATCTGCAACATTCTGATTTGATCTATAACACTTTTAGATTTACATATAGACTTTTAAATTGATCTATAACCTTCTAGGTTGTTCTATAGTATTTAGGTTGATCTATAAACTTTAAGGTTGATCTGTAAAATTTTAGGTTGATCTATAAAATTTTAGGTTGATCTGTAACCATGAAGCTTGATCTACAGCTTTATAGGTTGATCTACAAACTTTAAGAATTGTAATTCAATTACGATTGTATATAATTTTTTGAGCTGATCTATAACCTCCCAGTTCGTTCTATAGCATTTAGAATTATCTAAAAGCTCTTAAATTGATCTATAACCATCTAGGTTGATCTACATCTTTTGTGATTCATCTACAGCCTCCAGCTTGATCCATATCCACCTATATTCATATATATCTTTTTTTGATTGATCTACAACCTTCTACGTTGATACATAATCATCTTACTTGGCCTAAATCTTTTCTCGAGAGATCTACAGCCTTCTAGATTAATCTATGATTCACTTAGGTTGACGTATAATTATCTGATTTGATCTATGAACTCCCAGGTTTAGTTGAAACAACGTTCAGTTTGATCTAGAAGCTCTTAAATTGTTTTCTATCTTCGATGGTTAATCTATATTTTTCTAAGGTTCATCTGTAACCTTTCAGATTTATCTATAACATTTTAAGTTGATCTACAACATACTGAATTGATCTATAATTCTTTTAGGTTGTTATATAACCTTCTATGTTGACCTACAATAAACTAAGTTGACCTATATCTTTATTCGACTTATCTACGACCTTCTTGTTTCATCTATAAGTTTCTAAATTGATCTACAACCTTCCAGGTTGATCTAAAATTATATTACAGTGATATTTAATCTTCTGAGTTGATCTGTAACCTCTAAGGTTGCTCTATACCGTTTACGTTGATCTAAAAGCTCTTAGAGCTCGAGGTTGACATTTCACATTGATCTATAACCTTCAAGGTTGTTCTATAGCGTTTAGGTTGATCTAGAACCTCTCTAGTTATTATATAATTTCGGAGGTTGATCTTTAACATTCTAGGTCCATCTGTAAATATCGATGTCGATCTACTAGGTTTTATGCTTTAATATTGAGGTTGATCTACGACCTTCTAGATTCATCTATAAACTTTGAGATTGATCTGTAAACTTCGAGGTTGATTCATAAACTTGTATGCTGATCTTATAACCTTGAAAGTTGATCTGCAACCTTCTGATTTGTTCTGTAACACTTTCAAGGTTGACAGATGATCTCTTAAATTGATCTATAAACTTCTAGATTGTTCTATAGTTTTTTTTTTGGTATAAACTGAAAACCCCTAGAATCTAGAACTGCAGAATTTTTATAATAATCCAAAAGATTCAAAATTAATCCAAGTGGTTTTAGATAAACCTAACAGGTTCTAGATTAATCTAAGCTGTTCTGGATAAACCAAAGAACTTCTAGATTAACCCAAGAAATTCTAAATTATTCTAAAAGATTCTACATTAACCTAACAGATTTTTAGATGAATATGAGTGGTTTTAGATTAATCCAAGAGGTTATAGATTAACCAAAAAAGTTGTAGGTTAATCCAAAAGAGAGTGATCTTTTAGAGTGATCTAAAAGGTTCTAGATTTATCTGAGCAGTTCTAGAATTATCTAAGCAGTTCTAGATTTATCTAAGCGGTTCTAATCAAACCTAACAGGTTCTAGATTAACCTAAGAAGTTCTAAAATATCCTAAAAACATTCTATATTAACCGGAAAGGTTTTAAATTAATCCTAGAGGTTATAGATAAACTTAAAATGTTCTGGATTAATCCACAACGTTCTAAACTAATCTAAAAGGTTCCAGATTAACCAAAGGAGGTTGTAGATTAACCTAAAAATTTTCTACATTAATCGAAAAGGTTCTGCATAAGTATAAGCGGTTCTACATAAACATAACAGGTTCTAGATGAACCCAAGAGATTCTAAATTATCCTAAAAACTTTGAGATTGATATGTAAACTTCGAGGTTAATCTATAAACTTCTAGGTTGATCTATAAACTTCTAGGTTGATCTATAACCCTTTTAGTTAATCTATAACCTTCTGATTGGATCTGTAACACTTTTATGTTGACAAATGACCTTTAAAATTAATCTATAACCTTCTAAGTTGTTCCATGGCGTTTAGGTTGATCTAGAACCTTTCTAGTTGTTCTATAATTTAGAAGGTTAATCTATAACTTAGTTATAGACTAAATAGATTAACTAAGGTAGATCTGTAAATATTGAGGTTGATGTCGATCTTCCAGATTTTATTTTTTAACATTTAGGTTGATCCTAAACCTTATAGATTGATCTTTTAACTTTGAAATTGATCTATAAACATTTCTATTTAATTTTTACTTATTTCTTTCTATATTCAAATAAAATGTAAATGAATATTAAAATACTTCCTCTATGAGGAAGTAATAAAAGTAAAAACTTGTTTATAAATTGGATTAAAAAGTAAAATTTTAAATACAAAATAAAAAAGATTTCCAGCTTTTAGTTTATAATTATTCTAAACATCCTCTGATGACTTTGGACAATAAAGAAAATTGTTGATTTAAATTATTTTCATAAAACAAACTAAACTGTATGCATGTTATAAATATATACATATACACACACGTAAATATCCATAGATACAAGTTTATGAAATTTCTCTATGTTATTAATTCCATCCATGGTTAATTTCAAGTTCCCCGGGCAATTAAAGTCATCGTTGTCGTTGTCGAAATTCTAGAAGCGGAAATACACCTTGGGAGTTTTGTTAAAGGCGGACTTCGCGAATGGGAAAATATATATCTAGATATGTGCATATATATATATATATATATATGTATACTATTATATAGAATATATAAATTGTATAGGCTAGTTTACTCGAAATTTTGGTTTAGAGTGGTTGGAGGAGAGAGTGGGGGGGGTGAGGGTGGGGTTTGATGGGGGTTTGTGTCTCTCTTCCGGAAAGCTTATACGGAAGCCAGGAATCTGATATAGGAGCTGGACGTAGTTGGACAATGGGCAGAGGTTTGTTGGGTTACATTCGTGTTGGCTATTTGCCAGTTTACATTGTCCAAAACGGGACGTTTCGTACAAGTGAACTTCTTCCTCTAACACGTGCACCCTACACTCCCCCCCACTCCATTCCACTCCAAGAGTCGTTTTGCATTTGAGCTATATTATATCATGTGTATATATATATATATATATATGAATGATAAAGACCACTTGGCAAACGGTTCACTTACTTTCTGTGTACTAATGAACATGAGGGAGTAAGTGCAGTGGGTGCATTTTTGGTGATGCTTATATGTTTTACTTTAAGTTTTGTTTTACTCTCACTTCTATTCCTTGGTTTCATTTTTACTTCTACTTTTATTGCGCACCCTACTTTAGGTTTTGGATGAACCTAAAATGTCTTAAATTAACTCTAGACGGCTTAATAGGTTCTATATTAATTTATTAAAGGTTCTAGATCAATCTCAGGAGTTCTAAGAAATTGAAGTATAAGTAATAAAAGATTCTGCGTGGCTATAGAATAATTTTTAATTTCTAGATAAACCTAAGAGGTTCTGTATGAACCAAATAGGTTCTAGGTGAATATATTAGGTTCTAGATGAACCTATTAGATTCTACGTGAACCTATTAGGTTCCAAATGAACTTAATAGGTTCTAGGTTGACCAAATGAATCTATTAGGTTTATTTGGATCCTAATAGGTTCTAGGTTGAACAAATGACACTATTAGGTTTATTTGGAACATATTAGGTTCTCTTAGAACCTAATATGTTCATCTGGAACCTAATATGTTCATCTGGAACCTAATAGGTTCTCTTAGAACCTAATATGTTCATCTGGAACCTAATAGGTTCTCTTAGAACCTAATATGTTCATCTGGAACCTAATAGGTTCTCTTAGAACCTAATATGTTCATCTGGAACCTAATAGGTTCTCTTAGAACCTAATATGTTCTCCTTAAACCTGGTTTTAGGTGAATATATTGGGTTCCAGATGAATCTATTAGGTTCTAAGTAAACCAATTAGGTTCGAGATGAACCTAATAGGTTCCAGATGAATCTAACAGGTTCTAGGTGAATCTATTAGGTTCCAGGTGAACTTAACAGGTTCTAGATGAATCTAATAAGTTCTAGGTGAACTTAATAGATCCTAGATTAACCTAATATGTTCTAGATGAAGCTAAGTTTATATATTAACCTAATAGGTTCTAGATGGACCTTAAGGGTATAGATTAAAAGGGTTGTAGATTATTTGTAAAAATTTCTAGATTAATCCAAAAGATTCCAAATTAATCCAAGTGGTTTTAGGTAAACCTAACAAGTTCTAGATTAACCCAAGACGTTCTAAGTTATCCTAAGAAGCTTCTATATTAACCTAAAAGGATTATAGATTAAAATAAGAGGTCTTAGATAAATCCCAGAGGTTATAGAAAAACCAAAAAAGTTTAAGACTAATCCAAAAAGTTCTAGATTGATCTAAGAGGTTCTAGATTTATTTAAGCAGTTCTAGATAAACATAACAGGTTCTAGATTAACCTAAGAAGTTCTAAATTACCCTTAAAATTGTCTATATTAACCAAAAAGGTTCTAGATTAATCCAAGAGGTTATAGAGAAACCTCAAATGTTCTAGATTAATCCAAGAGGTTATAGAGAAACCTCAAATGTTCTAGATTAATCAAAAAAGTTCTATACTGATTTAAGAGGATTTAGATTAAGCAAAGGAGGTTCTAGATTAACCTAAAATTTTTTTACATTAATCGAAAAGGTTCTAGATTAATGTAAGCGGTTCTACAAAAACCTAACAGGTTCTAGATTAACCTAAGGAATTGTAAATTATTTTTAACCTTTAGAGGGCCGGAAAATTTTTAAAAAATTTACTAGTTTTTTATTAAGTAAAATTAAATAAAAAGTCAATTCGATGAAAATAGTAGTGAAAATTAATGGTGGCCACTATAGTGGCCACCCCGGCCCTCTCAAGGTTAAAAGATTCTACATTAACCTAAAAGTTTTTTAGATTAATATAAGTGGTTTTAGATTAATCCAAGAGGTTATAGAGAAACCTCAAAAGTTCTGGATTAATCCAAAAGGTTCTAGATTGATCTAAGAGTTTCTAGAAGAACCCAAGGAGTTGCAGATTATCCTAAATAGATTTTAAATTACCCAAAAGGTTTTAGATTTATCTAAGAGATTCTTGATTTACCTAAAAAGTTTTAGACAAATCTTGAAGGTTTCAGATTAATCAGAGAAGTACTAGATTATCCTAAAAAGATTCTAGATTATCCCAAAGGGTTTTATATTAATTTGAGGAGTTCTAGATTAATTCAAGAGGTTGTAGATAAACCTAAAAAAATTTCTAGATTAATCTACAAAGTTCTAGATTAATCTACAAAGTTCTAGATTGATCTAAAAGCTTCTAGATTAACCCAAAATGTGCTAAATAAAATCCGCTGGTTTTAGATTATCCTAAAAGGTTCTAGAATAACCTTTAGAGTAATATAAGAGGTTCTAGATAAAACCCACATGTTTTAGATTAACCTAAAAAAATTCTAAGTTAACGCAAGAGGTTTTAGATTATTCTGAAAGGATCTAGAGAAACCTTAAATTTTCCTAGTTGAAGTCAAGAGGTTATAGATTTTCATGAAAGGTTCTACTTGAACCCAAGGAATCCTAGATTATCCTAACAAGATTTTGTATTAACCCAAAAGGTTGTAGAGTAATGTAAGAGGTTCTAGATTAACCTAACAGGTTCTCTAGGATAACTTGAAAGGTTCTAGATAAACCTTAAAGGTTTTTAAATGATCTCAGAGGTTGGATATTAATTCAATAAGTTCTGGGTTATCCTAAAAATATTCTAGATTAACTCAAAATGTTATAGATTAATCTGAGAGGTTCTAGATTAACCTAAAATGTTACAGATTAATCTGAGAGGTTCTAAATTAACCTAGAATGTTGTAGAATAATCTGAGAGGTTCTAGATTAACCTAAAAGATTCTAGATTAATCTGATAGGTTCTAGATTAACCTAAAAGGTTCTAGATTATCACAAGGAATTCAAATAGACCTAACATGTTCTAGATTAACCCAAGAGCTTGTAGATTAACTTATGAGGTTCTAGATTAATATAAGAGGTTCTAGATGATTCAATGACTTTAAAGATCAACCTAAAAGTTTATAGATCAACCTTTTGTGTTGCAAATAAACGTTCAAATATTTGTAAATCATTTTAAAAATTGTCGAACTAAACCTTAGGTTTTATAGATCATTTCCAAAGTTTATAGATCAACTTAAGTATGATTTAGAAGGAAAAATTCTGCATATCTATAGAAAATTTCTTTGAAATTCTTGTGTTACAAATCATTAAGAACGGAAAAAATCGAATATATAATATATATTGTATTTGACCAATATTTTTGCGCCTTGTGAATTGGATGGTCCTTTAGGAAGGCAATTTCCGCTATTAAGGCGGAAATCGAATTCCCAGGAGAGAGAGAGAGAGAGAAGCGCAGTGTAGTGGACACATAGTACGTTTCAGACTGGATTAATGTCTCGCGGCTAGTACGGTACCCTTTATCGAATTTTCTTCTCGTGCGGTTGTATTTTATGCGCGTGTGAATGCGTCTATATCGGTATTTTTACAGAAGAAGTGACATTGCATGTGAAAAAAAATTCTCTTCCCTAAAATATTTATTTATATTTGCAGATCTCTTTTTTCCGTCAATAAATTTTGTTAACAATTTTAAAGTTTTTTTCAATCAACAACAACAACAACAATATTGGGTTGCTGTTATCTTTTTATTTTGCTAATATTGCTGCTGCTCCTATTGTTATTGTTATTTTTGCTGTTTCTGTAATTTTTGTTATTATTATTGTTGCTGTTATTGTTATTTTTGCTGTTTCTGTTATTTTTATTATTATTATAATAATTGTTAATGTTGTTATTGTTATTTTTGCTGCTTCTGTAATTTTTGTTATTATTATTGTTGCTGTTATTGTTATTTTTGCTGTTTCTGTTATTTTTATTATTATTATAATAATTGTTGATGTTGTTATTGTTATTTTTGCTGCTTCTGTTATTTTTGTTATTATTATTATTGCTGCTGCCGCTGTTGTTATTTTTGCTGTTTATGTTAGTTTTGTTGTTGTATCTACTGTTGTCCTTATTCTTGTTGTTATTATTATTTTTGCTATTGCTGTTAATTTTGTTGTTCCTATTGTTATTATTATTCTTGTTGTTATTTTTGTAGCTGTTGTTTTTGTTGCTATTATAATTATTTCTGTAGTTGCTGTTATTTTTGTTATTATTAATGTTGCTCTTAATGCTGTTATTATTCTTATTGTTATTTTTGCAACTATTGTTTTTGCTGCTATTATAGTTATTTTTGTTGTAGCTGTTGCTGTTATTTTTGTTACCTTGTTTGTTATTTTTGTTAATATTATTGTTGTTATACAATAGCAATAATAAAAATAACAAAATCAGTAGCAACAACAATAAGAACAACAAAAATAGTATCAACAACAATAATATCAAGAACTAACAACAACAACAACAACAACAACAACAACAAGAATAATAATAATAAAATAATTGAAGCAAAAATAACAATAACATTGTCAAAAACAATAGCAATAAAAAGAACAATAATAACAAAAGCAAAAATAACAGAAGCAACAAAAATAACAGTCAGTACCATGTCAGAAGCAACAGTAATAACAATAGCAACAAAAATAATAAAAAAATAACAAAAACAACAACAAAAATAACAAAGTACGTAATAACTGTGGTTGTTCTATTCTCGTGGAGTGTATTTTGGTTCGTTAGTTATTTGATCGACGTGTAATTACTGGCGAACGATTGGCAAACTTCGTTGCTTCGTAAAATTGATAATGGCACGCGTTCACCCCAAAAAACAAAAACAAACCGCAACATTCATTCTCTCTCTCTCTCTCTCCCTCTCTCTTCCTCTCTAGTTTTGCAAACTGCGTATAAGTAGTTAGAGCAATTTCGTTTTATTTCCTCTGATTATAGTTCCTCTCACCCCTTCTCTCCAAACATACAACAGGCAAACAATTCTCTCTCACTCGTTACATTGGAAAAGCTCGTCATGAAACAATGAAGCAGAAAACAAAATTTTCCTTTTTTTTTCATCAACAATTACAAAAAAAAGCAATTTGTAACTTTTAATGATCCTTATGATAATTATCCTCTCGGTGAATTTGCGTAAATGCGCTTTAAGTAGATTTTGTAATTGTTACCTCTCTATGTATGCAGTATGAAAATAAAATAAAGGGAGAAAATTACTATGGGAGCATTTTTTTTTTGCAAATAATTTGGGGTGATTAAATCACTCTCTTCTTTTCGGGATAATTTTGATAATTATTTTTTCTTCTTTTTGGAACTCAATTTTGAAAATGGATTTTCGAAATCAATTTTAAAGATAAAATTTGAATTTTTTTTGAATTTTGAATATTAATTTTTTTTTTTAAAGGTTTTAAAGTAATTTTTCAAAATAAATTTTAGTTTTCAAAACAATTTTGAAATTTGAATTTTTCAATTAAGTTGATTTATTTTGAAACTAATTTTCAAAATAAATTTTATTTTTGAAACTAATTTTAAGAAATTAATTTTTTCTTGAAAACGCATTTTAAAAATTTTTTTCTTCTTGTAAAACTAATTTTTGAAAATTATTATCATTTTGGAGTGTAATTTTCAAAATTAATTTCCTCTTGAAACTAATTTTTAAAATTACTTTCTTTTTGCAACTAATTTTGAAAATTAGTTTTATTTTTGTAACTAATGTTGAAAATATATTTTATTTTTGAAAATAATATTAAAAATTTAATTTTTTCCTGAAAATAATTTTCAAAATTATTTTCTTTTTGTAACTAATTTTGAAAATGAGTTTTATTTTTGAAACTAATATTCAAAATTACTTTCTATTTGTAAATAAAATTTTTAAAATTAATTCTATTTTTAAAATTATTTACTTTTTTAACTAATTTTGAATATTTAGTTTATTTGTGAAAGTAATTTTCAAAATTAATTTGATTTTTGAAAGTAATTTTTAAAATTTATTTTTTCTTGAAACTAATTTTCAAAATTATTTTATTTTTTAAACCAATTTTGAATATAAAGTTTATTTTTGAAAGTAATTTTTAAAATAAAATTCTTCTTGAAGCTAATATTTAAAATTTTTTTTTGCAACTAATTGTTAAAATTAATTTTATTTTTGAACGTAATTTTCAAAATTAATTTCTACTTAAAACTAATTTTTCAAAATTATTTTCTTTTTGGAACTAAAATTTGAAAATGTAATTTTAAAACCAATTTTGAAAATAAAATTTATTTTTAAAAATTTTGAAATTTACTTTTGAATTTTGAATATTAAATTTATTTTTGAAAGCAATTTTTCAAAATGAATTTTATTTTTCTAAATAATTTTGAAAATTAAATTTTTCAATTAATATTGAAAATAAAATTTCATTTTGAAACTAATTTTTAAATATAATTTCTTCTTGAAACAAATTTTTAAACTTAATTTTATTTTGTATCTAATTTTGAATATTAAGTTTATTTTTGAAAGTGATTTTTAAAATTATTTTCTTTTTGTAACTAATTTGCTTAATAATTTTATTTTTAAAAGTAATATTCAAAATTAATTTCTTCTTGAAACTAATTTTCGAATTTATTTTCTTTTTCTATCTTATTTTAAAAATTATTTTTATTTTTGAAAGTACCTTTGAAACAGAAAATTTTATTTTTTAAACTACTTTTAAAAAGACAATTTTGAAATTAATTTTAAAAATAAAATTTACGTTTTATTTTTTAAAGTAATTTTGAATATAAAATTTTGTTTTTAAAACTAATTTTTAGAATTATTTTCTCTTTGAAAACTATTTTTTAAAATTAATTAATTAACCATTTTTTGATTAACCAATTTTCAGTCTATAATTTTTTTTTTGCAAAATCAAATATATTTGTTAAGGGCATTTGAACCATGATGACGTCACAGTTTTTAAACACATGTTTTGCACAAAGTATGACGTCATAATGGTTCAAATGCCCTTAATTTAAAAAAGTACCAAAAATTAAAAAATTCTTAAAAATTAAATATGTTAAATATAAGTTTTTTAGTTTGTTTTTATAAACAAATGATTTTCATAAATATTTCCAATTTTAGAGAAATAAATAAATAAAAAAAAAATTTAGTATGCGTAGCCATCAGGATTGAATTTTATATAGAATATATTTCAATATTCCGGGAAATTTTCTAATGTTCAATTAACAATTTTGTTTACCGTTACTTGTTTGTTTATTATTAATTATTTGGAAGCAATGTTTGTTAATGGCCAAGCGACCTCTGATTCTGAACTGGATATAGTTTCAGAGGCTTTAGTGGATTTGGTTGGGGATGTGCTATCAGCACACATACCAACAGTAATTACCCCATCTGTCTTCAAGCACCCTTCGGAGAGAGCAAGAGAGAGAGAGAGAGGGAGAGAGAGAGGACCCTGAATATACCCCCGGCACCTTTGTCAAAGACGCCTTAGGCGATCTTCCCCCCCCCCTACTCCTACATCATCATCCCCTAAACCACATTCTGCAGACTCAATAAAATTTATTAGTGAAATTCTAATTATTATCAACACTGGATAAAGTGATTTTTACCACATTAAGATTATTGGAAGAATCGAATATAGAGAAAACAAAGGATTATTCAATTTACGGTGGATTGGGAAGGTTTAAAAAGAAGGATTTCTTTTGAGGGAGTAATGAAAAAATATTTATTCTCAAAATGATAGATTACATTATTTTGAAAACATTTGTAGAATATTAATTCAAAGAGTTTTAAAAAAGGATGACGAAGCTTCAAGAATGACAAAAAGAAAAATATGTAAAAAATTACAAAAGATGTTGTAGATTTACATATAAGGTTATAGATTATGGATCTTCATAATCCTAAGGAGAATACATAACTAATCCTAACAAAGGATGTAGTAACCTGAACGCTATGGAACAACCAAGGAGATAGTAGATTAACTTACAATTATAAATCACCGAAAAATAATTATAGATTATAACCCAGAAGGTTGTAGATCTATCGATAGAACATACAGGTCAACATAGAAGGTTATATGACAAACTAAAAGTGTTATAGATTAACTCAGAAGATTGTAGATCAAATATAAAAGGTTGTAGCATAACATAAAAGGTTACAGATCAACGTTAGAAGAATATAGATCAACCTTGGAGGAATATAGATCAACCTTGGAAGAATATAGATCAACCTTGGAAGAATATAGATCAACCTTAGAAGAATATAGATCAATCGTAAATGATAGAAAACAATCTCTTCTAGATCAACCTAAGAGGAGAAGCTAATTTCTATCCTAAGAAAATAACTTTTATTTAAAGAAAGGTTAAAAGGTTCTAGATCTATAAGGTTCTATAGATCTCCCTTAGGTTCATCTACAAACTCTTTGGTTAAAAAAGAACCTTTTATATTAATCTATAACCTCTTAGCTTGATCTATAACGTCGAGATTCATCTAAAACCCATAAGCGTGTTTTACAACCTTCTTGGTTCATTTTTAACATATTAATAAAGCCTAGAAAATTTTAAGCGAAGCTAGAAATTTTTAGGTTGATCTAGAACCTTTTAAGTCGATCTACAACCTTGAAAATTCGTGATCTATAAACTTTTAGGATGATCTATAAGCTGCAAGGTTATTCTATAACATTTTAGGTTCATCTACAACCTCCTAGATTGATCTATAACCTCATAGGTTAATCTGTGACTTTCTAGGTAGATCAATAACTTTCTAGGTTAATCTGCAACTAGTTAAGATATGATTTTATAATCTTCTAGGTAAATCTATACCCTCTTATGTTAGTCTATAACCTTTCAGGTAGATCTATAACATTTTAATCTATAACCTTTTAGGTACATCTATAACATACTAAATTAATGTATAACCTTTTAGGTAGATCTATAACATCTAGATTAATCTATAACCTTTTAGGTAGATCTAGATTAATGCAAGATGTTCTAGGTTAACTTAAAATGTTCTAGATTTATCTGATATTCTAGATTAATCTAAGAGGTTTTAGAGAAACCTCAAAAGTTCTAGATTAATATAAGAGATTCTAGATTAACCTAAAATGTCTTAAATTAATCTTAGAGGTTCTACATTAAGTTAAAGTTTAGAGGTTCTGGATTAATCTGAGAAATTCTAGATTAACCTAAAATATTCTAGATTAACCTTAGAGGTTCTAAATTAAGTTCAAAATTTTTTAAATTAACCTAAAATCTTCTAGATTAATCTAAGTGGTTTTACAATTAACCTAAAACGTTTTAGATGAATCTAAAGTATTCTAAATTAATTTAAGAGATTCTAGATTAATCTAAGAATCTCTAGATTGACCTGAACTATTCTAGATTAATTTAAAAGGTTCTACATTAACTTAAAAGTGTTTTTTATGAACTTACTAGGTTGTAGTTTAACCTAAAGTCAATAAAGAACTTTTTAAGTTGATCCAGAACCTTTTAAATTAATCTAGAACCTTAAAAATTCGTTTTAAAAATGGTATTTAAGATTATAATTTAAAAAATGGTATTTTCCAATTTTCGAACATTTCTTATTCAACTGTGAGAAAAAATGACGCGTACATATGTAATTTATTTTTCCTTTTAATTATTTTGAATGTGGCCTTTTTTTAATATGTATATTTTTCACTCTTTTCTTCTCATCTTCCTTTTGTCTTCATTTATTTTTTTTCTTCATTTTTACGTTTTTTTTCTTATTCTTTTTTTTTTGAAAGATCGTTTGTTCTGACGTGTCGCTTCATTTCGAGCTTGTTCTATACTTTTGTTTTGCGTGGAACAATAAAGAGAGCACGTGTGCATAAGTGCTATGCTTCAACGGGAGAGTTTTGTTGAACGAAAGCGAAGGAAAATAGTATATATATATATGTATACATAAAACGAGAGAGGTAAACAGCTGAGGAAAATTCGTCGCGACACCAACAACGTCGACGACAACGACAACGACGACAACGCACTGGGAAAAATAAACTCACGACCCTCGAATATTCAATGTATGCACATTATATACGTACATACAGATATATATGTATATATCAAAGTAAAGAATTTTGTTTCCCTCTTGAAAATATAATTCCCATATGATATATTTTTAAATATGTGAAAAATTTTATCGATCGCTCTTAAATCTTTAGAAGAAAATGATAAAATATGTGTCTTTTTATAAATTTTAAGAAATATTAAAGAGACATAAATTATAAGTATTTATAAAATATTTATAAACAAATTTGTAAAAGTAATCATTTAGGTTGACATCAATTTAGATTCATTTACAACAATTTAGATTAATATATATCAATTTAAGATGATCTATAACTATTTAGGTTAATCTATAATAATTTAGGTCCTAGGTAATTCATTAAGCTTCCAAGTTAATCTATAACATTTTAGGTTGATTTATAACCTCCTTAAAAATCTATAACCTTTTAGGTTGATTTATAAAATCCTAGATTAATCTATAACCTTTTAGGTTGATTATAACCTCCTAGGTTAATCTATAACCTTTCAGGTTGATCTATATCCTCCTAGGTTAATATATAACCTATTAAGTTAATCTATAATCTTTTAGGTTAATCTATAACCTCGTAGAATAATCTGTAATCTCTTAGGCTAATATGTAACCTCCTAGGTTAATCTATAACCTTTTTGGTTGATTTATAACCTCCTTGAAAATCTATAACCTTTTAGATTGATCTATAACCTCATATGTTAATCTGTAACCTCTTAGGTTAATCTATAACATTTTGGTTGATCTATATCATCTTAGGTTAATCTATAACATTTTGGTTGATCTATATCATCTTAGGTTAATCTATAACATTTTAGGTTGATCTATAACCTCGTAGGTTAATCTATAACTCTCTACATTAATCTATAATCTCCTACGGTAATCAATAGCTTCTTCTAAATTTGTATAAAATGTACTAGATTAAACTATATCGTCTTTGGTAAATTAATAATATCCTAGGTTAATGCTGAGCATTTTAGGTTAATTTATAAATTGCAAGATTAAATTTATAATCCACTATTAGGTGAATCTATAACCTATAAGTTTAATATGTAACCTTCTAGATTAATCTACAGCTTATTAGGTTAAGTAATAATACTCTAAGAGATAATGAATTAATCTAAAGTATTCTATATCGACTTACTAGGTTCCAAATTAACAAAAATTTTTTTTGATTAACCTAACTTATTCTAGAATAGTCGAAGAGGTGCTAGATTATTCTAAATTGTTTTATATCAATATACTAGTTAGTAGATTAACCTACAATTTTTAGATTAACCTAAAATGTTTTAGATTATCCTATACAATTCTACATTAATCTATAAGGTTATAGATTAACCAAGAAGGTTGTATATTAACCTAGAAAGTTGTATATTTACCTAGAAGGTTATAAATTAACCTACAAGGTTATAGATTGACTTACTAGGTTATAGATTAATCTACAAGGTTATAGATTAACCTAGAAGGTTGTAGATTAACTTAAAAGGTTATAAATTAACCTGCAAGGTTATAGATTGACTTACAAGATTGTAGATTGACTTACAAGATTGTAGATTGATTTACAAGATTATAGATTAACCTACAAGATTATAGATTAACCTAGAAGGTTGTAGATTAACTTAAAAGGTTATAAATTAACCTGCAAGGTTATAGATTGACTTACAAGATTGTAGATTGACTTACAAGAATATAGATTAACCTACAAGGTTATAGATTAACCTATAAGGTTATAGATTAACCTACATGATAATAACCATGTTAGAAAAATATAGAATAACCTAGAGAATAATAGATCAACTTAGAAGTTTATACATCTATAACCACCCTAAAGTAATCTGTAACCTTCAACGACAGTCTAAAGTATTCGAGATGAATCTAAAAGGTTCTAGATTAACTTAAAATGTTCTAGATTAACCTGAACTGATCTTAATTAATCTAAGTAGTTCTAGACTAACCAAAAGTGTTCTAGATTGATCTAAGAGTTTTTGCATTAATTTAAAATGTTCTAGATTAACCTAAAGTATTCTATATTAATCCTTGAGGTTCTAGATTAACCTAAAGTTGTCTAGATTAGGTTAATGCTGAGCATTTTAGGTTAAACTATAAACTGCAAGATTAAATTTATAATCCTCTATTAGATGAATCTATAACCTATAAGTTTAATATGTAACCTTCTAGATTAATCGACAGCTTATTAGGTTAATTAATAATAATCTAAGAGATTGTAGATTAATTTAAGATGTTCTGGATTATTCTTAAAATATTCTATAATTACCCAAAGGTAATAAGAGGTTCTACATTAATTGAAGAGTTTCTAGATTAACCAAACATATCCTTATTTAACCCACGAAGTTCTAAATTATCCTTAGAAAGATTCTATATTAACCTAATAGGTTTTAGATTAATCCAAGAGGTTTTAGATAAACCTAAAAAGTTCTGAATTAATCCAAAAGATTCAAGATTCATTTAAGAGATTCTAGATGAACCTAATAGGTTATAAAAGATTTAAGCTTAACCCTAATATATGTATAACCTTTAATATTTTTGGCCTATCTAAAAAGTTCTATGATCCACAAGTTTTGAACGTTCAAATGAACGAAACACTTTTTATTAGAAATATTTTTATAATTAACTGTTCGCAATAAAAATTAAAAACTTAAATTTTACACTTAAAAACTTTATAATTCATTTTTTTATACCGACAAAAAATTATTGTAATAAATATTTAAATTAAAGAAAAAAATAAATAAATTTCGTTCATTTGAACGTTCAGAACTTCAGGATCATAAAGTTCTATATTTATACCTAAAATTTTATAAAAACTAAAATAATATTCGAGAAAAAAAATGTTTGATCATGAAAATAATATTTTTTCGTTATAAAAAAAAAGATTGAAAATATTTTTATTTTATTATTTCTTTTATTTTACATTGCGTCGGTATCTCTCGATGACCTATTGCTCGACAATAGTACAGGCGCAATTTACCCCCTATATACGTGAACCGCGCAAACCCCATGAAATTTCGAGATTGTACATTGAAATGTGGAAATTGGTCAACAATATCGACATGCATGTGTGTGTATGTGTTATAACCATAGAGGAGAATTGGAACACGGTTAGAGATTTCGGAGATCGATGTCTTGGTTTTCCACTAAGAAACTTGGATATTGTCAGGATATCTCGAGTACCGGAGGCAGCCCATAGGTTTGGTATGTCCGGTAGTTTGATTCTGCGGCCGAGTAATGCTGTGTGCTGTAAGGTGTCACAAATCAAACGTCGAGTGAGTGTTACTTTGGTATGTTGTAGCGCGCACTTTACAGAGTTTCTCAAGGTATGTTCCACTTAACATTTGGCCATTAACAAAACATTACTTCCCTTATCTTATGCGACTGTGTAGAATTTTGCCTTCAAACAACAACTAAACTATAACTATTCAAATATTTACAAAAAATATCTTAAAAATCTTTTTTTAAAAACTTTCTTCTTAATTAGTAATGCATAAAGAAAAAAAAATTTCAAAACAGAGAAGAACAATTACATTAGAATGAAGAATGTAGATTAGATTTTAGATATTGATCTAGAAATATTTAGGTTGACTTGGAACCTTTTGGATTGATCTAGAAACTCTTAGATTAATTTATTTAATTTTAGGTTAATCCAGAACCTAGTTGGTCGACTTTAAAAACTTTAAGTTAATCTAGAAAATAGTAGGTTAATATAAAACACTAAGTTATTCGAGAACCACTTAGCTTAATCTGGAATACTTTAGGTTAATCTGGAATACTTTAGGTTAATCTAGAACATTTGAAGTTAATGTAAAATTATTGGAGAACCTCTTAGATTAAGCTAGAACACTTTGGTTTAGTCTAGAACCGCTTATATGAATCAAGAATAGTTAAGGGTAATCTAGAACCTCTTATATTAATCTAGAACATATTAAGTTAATCTAGAACCTCTTAGATCTACTAGAATACTTTAAGCTACCTTTGAAGGTTACAGATTACTTTAGTTTGGTTGTAGATATATAACCATCTTGGTTGATCTATTATCTTCTAGGTTTATCTAAAACTTTCTAAGGTGGTTATTATATTTTAGGTTAATCTATAACCTTCTCGGCTAATCTAGAAACTCTTAGTTTAATCTAGAGCAAATTAGGTCGATGCAAAATACTTTAGGTCACTCTAGAACCTGTTGGATTACTCTAGAATATTGTAGGGTTATTTAAAATATTTAAGTTCATCTAGAACCTAGTAGATCGATATGGAACACTTTAGTTTAATCTAGAAACTCTTACATTAATCTAGAACATTTTAAGTTGATCTAGAACCTCTTTTATCAATCTAGAACACTTTAGATTGATCAGTAAAATTGTAGGTTAATCTATAAGCTTTTAGATTAACGTAAAACACTTTATGGTAATCTAGAACCTCTTAAATTAATATAAATCCTTTTAGGTTAATCTAGAACCTAGTAAGTTAATATAAAACACATTAAATTAACACACATTAAATTAATCTAGAACTGCTTACATTGAATATACAAAACGTTAGGTTAATATAGAACTTCTTAAATTAATCTAGAACACTTTAGGTTAATGTAGAACCTATTTCGTTAATATAAGAAACTTTAGATTAATCTAGAACCTCCAGGATTAATCTAGAATACTTTAGGATGATCTAAAACATTTAAGGTTAATTTGGAACCAATTAGGTTGTTATAGTATACTTTAGGTTAATGTAGAACAGTTTAGATTATTCTGAACACTTTAGGTTAATCTAAAATACCTTAAGTTAATACAGAACGTTTTTGGTCTAAAAAAATAAAATCTATCTAAAACCCAGTAGATTTATATATAACTAAGGTTGATCTGTAATCTTCCTACTTGATCTACTGTCCCCTAGGTTTACTTTAACCTTCCTTTCTGAGAGTTTTATAGACTATTTTGTGACAGCTGCTAGATTACAGTTTAGTGTGCTTATAGATTATCCTAAAAGGTTGTAGATACACCTAAGAGGTTCTAGATCTACCTAGGAGACAATAAATTAACCTTAAAACACCTAAAATGTTCTAGACTAATAAAAGAGGATCTAGACTTACCTAAAGAGTTCAATATCGACCTTCCAGGTTCCAGATTAATCTGAAGTGTTCTATATTGACCTACTAGGTTCTAAATTAACCTAAAATATTCTAAATAACCTAAAGTATTCTAGATTAATCAAGGAGGTTTTAGATTAAATTAAAGTGTATTATGTCAACCTTGATACATTGACCTAAAGTGTTTTAGATTAATCTAAAGTGTTCTATATCAAATTACTAGGTTCCAGATTATCCAAAAATCTTTTAGATTAACCTAAATTATTCTTGAATAGTCGAAGAAGTACTAAATTATTCTAAATTCTTTTATATCAATCTACTAGTTACTAGATTAACCTAAAGTAATCTAGATTAACCTAAAGTGTTTAATATAGACCTTTTAGGTTCTAGATTAACCTAAAAGGTTGTAGATTAACCTAGAAGGTTATAAGTTAACCTAAAATGTTTTAGATTAACCTAAATTATTCTAGATTAGTCTAAGAGGTTCTCGATTATCATTAATTGTTTTATATTAATATACTAGTTACCAGATTAACCTATAGTTTCTAGATTAACCTAAAATGTTTTAAACGATCCTTTACAACTCTTGATTTATCTTGAAGGTTATAGATTAACGTAGAAGGTTGTAGATTAACCTAGAATGTTGTAGATTAACCTAAAAGGTTTTAGATTAACCAAAAAGGTTGTAGATTAACCTAGAAGGTTATAGACTGACTTACAAGATTATAGATTGACTTACAAGACTATAGATTGACTTAAAAGATTATAGATTAACCTACAAGATTATAGATTGACCTACAAGGTTATAGATTAACCTAGAAGATTATAGATTAACCTGGAAGGTTATAGATTAACCTACATGATAATAACCATGTTAGAAAAATATAGAATAACCCGGAGGATAATAGATCAACTTAGAAGTTTATACATCTATAACCACCCTAAAATAATCTGTAACCTTCAACGACAGTCTAAAGTATTCGAGATGAATCTAAGAGTTTGTACATTAACTTAAAATGTTCTAGATTAACCTAAACTATTCTATATTAATCTTAGAAATTCTAGATTAACCTAAAATTGTCTAAAATAATCTAAGAGGTTCTAGATTAACCTAAAATTTTCAAGATTTACCTAAAATTGTCTAGATTAATCTAAGAGGTTCTAGATTAACCCAAAATTGTCTAGATTAATCTAAGAGGTTCTAGATTAACCTAAAATTTTCTAGATTTACCTAAAATTATCTAGATTAATCTAATAGGGTTCTAGATTAACCCAAAATTTGTCTAGATTAATGTAAGAGGTTCTAGATTAACCTAAAATTTTCTAGATTATCACAAAATTGTCTAGATTAATCTAAGAGGTTCTAGATTAACCCATAATTGTCTAGATTAATCTAAGAGGTTCTAGATTAACCTAAAATTTTCTAGATTTACCCAAAATTGTCTAGATTAATTTAAGAGGTTCTAGATTAACCCATAATTATTTAGATTAATCTAAGAGATTCTAGATTAACCTAAAATTTTCTAGATTTACTCAATATTTTTCTAGATTAATCTAAGAGGTTCTAGATTAACCCAAAATTGTCTAGATTAATCTAAGAGGTTCTAGATTAACCCAAAATTGTCTAGATTAATCTAAGAGGTTCTAGATTAACCTAAAATTTTCTAGATTAACCCAATATTTCTCTAGATTAATCTAAGAGGTTCTAGATTAACCCAAAATTGTCTAGATTAATCTATGAGGTTTTAGATTAACACAAAATTGTCTAGATTAATCTAAGAGGTTCTAGATTAACCCATAATTGTTTAGATTAATCTAAGAGGTTCTAGATTAAACTAAAATTTTCTAGATTTACTCAATATTTCTCTAGATTAATCTAAGAGGTTCTAGATTAACCCAAAATTATCTAGATTAATCTAAGAGGTTCTAGATTAACCCATAATTGTTTAGATTAATCTAAGAGGTTCTAGATTAACCTAAAATTTTCTAGATTTACCCAATATTTCTCTAGATTAATCTAAGAGGTTCTAGATTAACCCATAATTGTTTAGATTAATCTAAGAGGTTCTAGATTAACCTAAAATTTTCTAGATTTACCCAATATTTCTCTAGATTAATCTAAGAGGTTCTAGATTAACCCAAAATTGTCTAGATTAATCTATGAGGTTTTAGATTAACACAAAATTGTCTAGATTAATCTAAGAGGTTCTAGATTAACCCATAATTGTTTAGATTAATCTAAGAGGTTTTAGATTAAACTAAAATTTTCTAGATTTACTCAATATTTCTCTAGATTAATCTAAGAGGTTCTAGATTAACCCAAAATTATCTAGATTAATCTAAGAGGTTCTAGATTAACCTAAAATTGTCTAAATTAATCTAAGAAGTTCTAGATTAACCTAAAATTTTCTAGATTTACCCAAAATTGTCTAGATTAATTTAAGAGGTTCTAGATTAACCCATAATTGTTTAGAATAATCTAAGAGGTTCTGGATTAACCTAAAATTTTCTAGATTTACCCAATATTTCTCTAGATTAATCTAAGAGGTTCTAGATTAACCCATAATTGTTTAGATTAATCTAAGAGGTTCTAGATTAATCTAAAATTTTCTAGATTTACCCAATATTTCTCTAGATTAATCTAAGAGGTTCTAGATTAACCCATAATTGTTTAGATTAATCTAAGACGTTCTAGATTAACCTAAAATTTTCTAGATTTACCTAATATTTCTCTAGATTAATCTAAGAGGTTCTAGATTAACCCAAAATTGTCTAGATTAATCTAAGAGGTTCTAGATTAACCTAAAATTTTCTAGATTAATCTAAGAGGTTATAGATTATCCTATATATTGTTTTATATCAATCTACTAGTTATTCGAGATTGATCTCAAATCTATATCTCTAGTGATCTAGGTCTATCACTTCTAAGCCAAATCTAGATTTCTTTACTAAAATCAACTGTTTTATGTTGATTTGCAAAACCTTATTAATTTAGAAACTTGTAGTACGTAATCTACAACCATTCAGGTCGATCTATAACTTTTTTGCAGTTAATTTAGAATCTTTTAAATTAATTTCTTAAAATTTTCATCAAAATAATAAATCTTATTATTGAACCTTTTTTTGCAGTTTGTCGAAGCAATTTTCTCGTCTAAAAAGGAAGAAAAAGTAGTACCTCATTTGTGGGAGATGATAAATTTTTTTTACTCAACCTTTATTTTTAATTCTATGGATACAAAAGAATAATAAAATGTAGATGTGTGTGTCTGTATATGTGTGTGTTTACAAGCAAGCAATTTTTAGGTCCCGTGTCTTTTGAAATTACTTCATCGGAACATCGACATTGCGCTCGTCTTTTTTTTACTCTTTTTGTGGACCAAGCTTTCTCTCTCTCTCTCTCTCTCTTGAACTTTTTTCTTCTTTCCTACTCCCACAGCTTGTATTCTCTCTTCTTTGACCGATAGCGTGACATTTTAATCTAAGAGCAGCGGCTCCATATAAAAGTGGTGGGGAGGGGGTGAGATGAGGTGGGGTGGGGAGGAAGCAGAGAGAAGGGGGGAGAGAGAGAGAGCGCAGAAGGTGGAAGGCTGTTTTAATCTAAGGGTTGATGTATTCGTCGGGTTATCGCCTGGTCTGCGACTACGACTACGATGCGATGGCAACGACGACGTTGTCCCGGGGAATTTGGCTAAAACGACATACAGTGGCATAAGCGATGCGCGCCGACTTTATCGTCGAACTGGCTTGGAAAAGCTCTCACTGCACATTAACAAAAAAGTCGCGTTACAGTGCAAATCGTAAATAACTTCGAGCTGGTCAACCCCCCTCTCACTCTTTTTACCCCTTTTTCTCTTTCCCTGTTATTTTTGCCTTTAACCATTCTAAACTTCCGTTACTGTTCTCAATTGACTATATATTGGCTCAGTATAGAAAACGTAAATTCACATTTATATGCTAAACGAAAAGATTTGTCTTTTTTAAAAATATTTTTTTATAAATTTCTCTAATTAAACGTAATTGTCTTTCTTCTTTATTATTCTTCTCTTTTTACTTTTCTTTCTTCTTTTTTCCTTTTTTTTCTTTTTTTTTCTTTTTTACTTTTCTTTCCTTATTTTTATTCTCTTTTTGCTTTTCCTTCTTCTTTTTTTACTTCTTCTTTTTACTTTTCTTTCTTTATTATTTTTCTTCTCTTATTAATTTTCTTTCTTTATTATTTTTCTTCTCCTTTTACTTTTCTTTTTTTATTGTAGACTTCACACTCATCTACTAAAACCTATACTATTTACTATTTTACTTTTTTTACGTTATGCTACTATTTGGGTTCCATTTTTAGATTTCAGCCATACTAAAAGCTACTATTTCTGTTTTTTTCTGAGAATTTCCACTACTTTAAATTCGCTAATACTAGAAATCAAAAAACTATTCTCAAAAATTATAATCAAATTCTTTAAAACGATTCAATTATTGTCCAAAAATATTCGAAATTCAATTATTTTCAGTATCTAGTATTTTCATAAAATTTCGTCAAAGAATTCAATTATTTAAAACAAAAATTGGTAAAATTCATCAAAAATTTAATTATTTTCATAAATAATAAATTTTCCAAAGGATTTCAATTAATTTAGAATAGCAATTTCAAAAAAAAAAAATTCGAAAAATCAATTATTTAACAAAATTTTTATACAATACAATAATTCAATTATTTTTACTAATAATAACATTTTTAATGAAAATTCAATTTTTTAAAAAAAATTTTGATAAAATTCTAAGAAAGAATTCAATTATTTTTATAATACTATTTTAAATTAATAATCCGAAAAATTTAATTATTTCCACAAATAAAATTTTCACAAGAATTAAATTATTTAAAATAAAATTTTCAAAATATTTATTATATTTCTAAAAAATTAATTATTTAAAACAAATTTTTATAAAAATTCTTATGAAGAATTCAATTATTTTCAAAAATAACAAAATTTTTCAAAGATATTACATTCTTTTTAAATATTTTAATAAAATTTTTCACAATAATTGAATTATTTTCATAAATAATAAAATTCTTCTCAAAATTAATAAAATTCCATTATTTTTTAAAATTTTAATAAAATTCTTTACAACTATTCAATTCTTTTCATAAATAATAAAATTCATCGAAGGATTTCAATTATTTTTAATACAATTTTACAGAAATTATTTGAGGAATTACTCAAAAAATGTAATTATTCTTAAAAAATTAATTTTAATTTCTCGAAAAAATCAATTATTTAAAAAATTGGGTTTTTTTCTATTCTTTGAAAAAATTAAATTTATTTACAAAAATATTAGAATTTTTCACAGGAATTCAATTATTTTCAAATATTTTAATAAAATCGATCGAAAGAAATCAATTATTTTAAATACAATTTTAATAAAAAAAATTTTGAAATAATTAAATTATTCTTTTACATCTTAATGAAATTCTTCCCAAGAATTCAATTATTTACATAAATGATTCTTCGAAAGAATTCAATTATTCAAGATAAATAACAAAATGATTCCCGAAAATTCAAATATTTTGAGGCCTTTTAATAAAATTCTTTGCAAAATTCAATTATTTTCATAAATAACAATATTCATTACAAGAATTTAATTATTTTTAAAAGTAATGAATTTTCTTTTGGAAATTCAATTATTTTTAGAAATAACAAAATTTTTCACAGAAAGTCAATTATTTTTAAATATTATAATAAAATTTTTCGCAATAATTAAATTATTTTCATAAATAATAAAATTCTTCTCAGCGAATTCAATTACTTTTGAAAAATTTTAATAAAATTCTTAGCAACTATTCAATTATTTTTCTAAATAACAAAATTCATAGCAGGATTTCAATTATTTTTAATACTATTTTTATCGTATTCCTCGAAAAATGTAATTATTCTGAAAAATTTAATTTCAATGCCTTGAAAAAATGAATTATTTTTAAAAAAATGTTTTTTTTCAATTCTTCAGAAGAATTCGATTATTTTCAAATATTTGAATAAAATTGTTATAAAGAAATTAAATATTTTTACTTTTCTTTCTTTATTATTTTTTTTCTTTTTACTTTTCCTTCTTTTTTATTTTTCTTTTTCTTTTACTTCTCTTTCATTATTATTTTTCTTTTTTTCAGTTTTCTGCATTTATTATTTTCCTTTTATTTTTACTTTTCTTTCTTTATTTTTATTCACCTTTTACTTTTCATTCTTCTTTTTTTACTTTTCTTTCTTTATTTTCCTTCTCTTCTAACTTTTCTTTATTTATTATTTTTCTTCTCTCTTTACTTTTCTTTCTTTATTATTTTTCTTCTCTCTTTACTTTTCTTTCTTTATTATTTTTCCTCTCTTTTTACTTTCCTTCGTTTTCATTTTTCTTCTTTTCTTAATTTTCCTTTTTTCTCTGTTTCTATATATTTTTTTTTATTTCTTCATATTTTTTTCTCTTTTTAAAAAAATTTAAAAATTTAATGTTTTGTTTGATTTTGAATTATTATTTTTTTTGTTTTACATAAATTTTAATCACCGATATTAATTATCTCTGGAGGGCAAAATTTTTCTCTTTATATGCAAAAAAAACAGAAAAGCAGGAAAATACTATTTTTGTTTTATTTTTAAAATTATATTTAAATTTAAATAAATGAGTAGCGATAAAATCATAATAAATTTGGTAATAATATTCATGATAATGATAATAATAAAATAATAATCGTATTTAGGCCTTTTTTATTACAAAATAATATTATTTTACTAATTATTATTATTATTATTATTATTATTATTATTTTTATTATTTTTATTATTATAATTTTTATTATTTTTATTATTTTTATTATTATAATTTTTATTATTATTATTTTTATTATTTTTATTATTATAATTTTTATTATTATTATTTTTATTATTTTTATTATTATAATTTTTATTATTATTATTATTTTATTAATATTATTTTTATTATTATAATTTTTATTATTATTATTTTTATTATTACCTATAATTTTTATTATTATTATTATAAAAATAATCGAATGCGCCACTATTTTTTTAATGAAAAAAAATATTGATCGAAAAATGAAATAAAAAGCAGAAGATTAGTGTTTTTTTTTTCTCTTTTGCTCTATTTGCTGCAAAACATGGAAAATTTGTCTTGTACTTTAAAAAGAAGTGAAGATTCATAGCCGGAAATCAAGATATATGTGTATATATATACACATGTTTATGTATTATATATGAGTGTGAGTGTATCTCTCATGAAAGTGACAAAATCTCTTTTGACATGAGAGTGAGAGCCCCAACCGGTTTTTGGACGCGTGCCGTTCGACGATAACAGCTTTTGTCGACAATACAACTCCCACACGATATGAAAACCGGGCTTACAGTCTAATACCACTTGTTTTCATAACTTTAATTCTCTGATTCGATTTTTCTTTTTTTTCTGTTTCCTTTTTTTTTGTTTTGTTATTTTTTTTTCTAAAGCCAGTAAAATTTTTTTTTTTTATTTGCAAGCATCAAGCGTATGACGAGAAAAATTGTTCTCCTTTTTTTTCCAGGAAAAGTTGTTTTATCATTGTTTATCATCACGATTCAGTGAATTAATTGTGATAATAGTACAAAAAAAAAATAATAATAATAATAAATAAAAAATACGTTTAACAATGTGAAAATTTTTAAATTAAAGAAAAGTTATTCTTGACACTGGAACATATCGTAAATAAATGTTTTGTCCGTATTTTCTCTTTTTGCGGAAAATTTTTTCGATTAATTAATGTTATAATTTTATTATTTTAATTAATAAATTATATAAACAATTACACATTAGGCAAAGATATGTCTAAAAAAAATTTAAAAAAAAATTAAAAAATTTTTAATTAAAAATTTTGTTTTTTAAGCAAAAGTATCAAATTTTTATTAATATCTAGAAAATCTTCAGCAAAAAAAAATACAGCACCAAAAATATTAATTTCGATATGTTCTAGTAGCAAGAATACCTTGTTTTGAAATAATTTATTAACAGGAATTGAGTAAAAAGATAATAACGAATTTATTAAAAAGCAAATAGAAATAATCGTCAAATGAAAATTATGAGGTGAAAAAATTGGGGGAATTTTTTTTCCATTTACTTTTGAAAATAAAATGAGATGCTTTGTAAGGGTGTCAGAACGTATTGTGGTTAAGAGGAAAATAAAGGGGAAACGAAATCCAACGAAATTCCCTGAAATTATTTATTTACGAGGCACAAAGTCCAAAAGGGTCTGAAATGACATTTAATGCCAAATCCCAACATCATAGAAAAAGGGAGAAAACGAGAGAAGGGAGAGAAAAGAAAGAAAAAGACATAGAGAGAGAGAGAGAAAGAGAGAGAGAGAGAGAGAAATAAGAAAGTCAGAAATAGAGAGAGAGAGGGGGAGAGAGAAGGAAAAAAGAAAGACAGATAAATAAAATTTCAAAGAATACAAAAGAAAAAAAAAGCAAAGTGGAATTGAGAATTTTTTTCTGCACGATTTACTCTCTAAAATGATCTGTTTTCACGCTTAAACAGATTCATACCCTATATTTTCGTATTATGTTCGTCTCAATGGGAAATATTTTATTCAAAATCAAAACATTGTACTTACATTCAAAGTTATACGTGTATCATCATTGTCAATATACCATCATTGAGGTTAAATCATGTAACACTTACCTGAAACAGAAAAGGAAAACAAATTTACTATGCTATTATTTTTATTCAGAAAATATAGTATGTAACTTATTTTATTTATTTAGAACTCTAGAATCAACCGACGAATTCTGCATAAAATTTGCATATTTAATAAATTAAGTTTCTTTCAATTTTATCCGTAATATTTATTTTATATATTATTATCTTTATTATATTTTTCATATTTATTTTTTATTATTCTGTAAATAAAAGTTTATAGATCAGCCTATGTAAGAGGTTATTAGACCATGTTTGTAACATCTGGAAAAAAATTAATTAGCCAAGGTCAACCTAAGAAAATCAAGATCTACTTTCTAAGATCTAGATCAACCTAAAAAAATTCTAGGTTCACCTAAACAGTTTTAGATTGTCATAGAAGGTTATAGATTAACCTGCAAGGTCATGAATAATCGAAAAACTCTAGATCAACTTAACAAGTTCTAGATCACCCTATTAGGTTATAGATAGACCTATTAGGTTCTAGAGCACCCTAACAAATTCTAGATCAACCAAAAAGGTTATAGATTGACCTATTAGGTTCTAAAGCAACCTAATAGGTTATAGATCGACCTAGTAGGTTCTAGAGCAACCTAACAAGTTCTAGATCAATCTAATAGATTCTAGAGCAACCTAACAAGTTCTAGATCAACCTAATAGATTCTAGAGCAACCTAACAAGTTCTAGATCAACCTAGTAGGTTCTAGAGCAACCTAACAAGTTTTAGATCTTCCTAAAAAGTTCTAGATCAACTTAATAGGTTCTAGAGCACCCTAACAAGTTCTAGATCAAGTTAATAAGTTCTGGATCAACCTAACAGGTTCTAGAGCAACCTAACAAGTTCTAGATCAACCTAATAGGTTCTAGATTGACCTATTAGGTTCTAAAGCAACCTAATAGGTTATAGATCGACCTAGTAGGTTCTAGAGCAACCTAACAAGTTCTAGATCAACCTAATAGATTCTAGAGCAACCTAACAAGTTCTAGATCAACCTAATAGATTCTAGAGCAACCTAACAAGTTCCAGATCGACCTAATTGGTTATAGAACAACCTAACAAGTTCTAGATCAACCTAACAAGTTTTAGATCTTCCTAAAAAGTTCTAGATCAACCTAATAGGTTCTAGAGCAACCTAACAAGTTCCAGATCGACCTAATTGGTTATAGAACAACCTAACAAGTTCTAGATCAACCTAACAAGTTTTAGATCTTCCTAAAAAGTTCTAGATCAACCTAATAGGTTCTAGAGCAACCTAACAAGTTTTAGATTAGCTTAATAGGATCTAGATCGACCTATTAGGTTCTATAGCAACCTAACATATTCTAGATCAACCTAATAGGCTCTAGATCGACGTATTAGGTTTTAGAGTAACCTAAAAAGTTCTAGATCATCCTAATAGGTTCTAGAGCAACCTAACAAGTTCTATATCAACCTAATAGGTTCTAGAGCAACCTAACAAGTTCTAGATCAACCTAATAGGTTCTAGATCGACCTATTAGGTTATAGAGAAACCTAACAAGTTCTAGATCAACCTAATTGGTTATAGAGCAACCTAATAAGTTCTAGATCTCCCTAAAAAGTTTTAGATCAACTTAATAGATTCTAGAGCAACCTAACAAGTTCTACATCAACTTGACAAATTCTAGAGCAACCTAACAAGTTCTACATCAACTTGACAAATTCTAGATCAACCTAATAGGTTGTAGATCAACTTGACAAGTTCTAGATCAACCTAATAGGTTGTAGATCAATTTGAAAATGTCTAAAACTACTAGAGTAAGATTTTGGATTAATCTGGAAGGTTATAGATCAACATAGAAGTTTATAGATTATTCCAGGAGGTTATTGATTTTCTCAAGAGGTTCAACATCAACCTAAGAGACTATAAAAGAGCCTAAGATGATAAAAAATTCGTAGTTAAGGTTATAGATGAACTGAGTATGTTTTTTTGTAAACCTAAGAGTTTGTAGATTGACTTAGATTATCTTCTACCTAGACTTTTATATATCAACTAAAAAGGTACTGGATAAATCCAAGAGATTCGAGAATTACACTAAGGAAAGAAATTATGAAAAACTATTTTTAAAGTTTATAAATAAATCTGAGAAAATTTAGTGGTAATATTGTTATCTTATCACTACTATTAATACATAACGTGTGGCATAAAACCACATAAGCAAGATTTTGGAAGAATCTAGAAGGTTGTAGATTAACCTTGAAAGTTATAGACTACCCAGAAGGTTACAGATTGACCTAGAAGGTTAAATATTAACCTACAAGTTTATATACAAAATTTGGTAGTTATAGATTAATCTTTGAATTCTTAGATTAACTTAGTGGGTTGTAGATTAATCTATTGGAATGTAGATTAACCTAGAAGGTTGCAGATAAACCTGGAAGGTTATAGATTAACTTTGGAATTTATAGATTAATCTTGGAGGTTATAGATTAACTTCGGAATTTTTAGTTTAATTTTAGAGGTTATAGATTAACCTAACAAGTTATGGCTTTACCTTGGAGGTTGTAGATTAACCTAGGTGGTTGCAAAATTAATTTAGAATGTTATAGATGAATCTAATAGAATATAGATTAGGTGAATCTTGTGAAATATAGATTAACTTAGTGGGATATAGATTAACCCAGTAAGTTATAGACTCATTTTGAAGATTGTAGATTAACATAGAAGGTTACAGATTAACCTACAAGGTTATAGATTAATCCAGGAAGTCATAGATTAACCTTTCGCGTTATGGATTAACCTTGAAGGTTATGCATAATCCTAGGAGGTAATAGATTGATCTAGAATATTTCATACTAACTTAGAAGATCCACTTAAAATCTACCTAAAAAGTTATAGATCAACATTAACAAATGTAGATGAATTTCCGATATGTTCTAGTGGCAAAAATATCTTTTTATTAATCAAAGTTGAAAAACTTTAAATACAAAAATTTGACTCTATACAAGAATATCAATAAAAGCAAAAAATTAATCAGTAACCAAATGAAAGTTTCTTCAAAGAAAAAAATTTTTTTCCGCAGCTTCAACTATACATATCTTTCGACTCGTCTTTCGACTTTTACAAGTTTTGAATCTGAAATTTATAAATTTTGCACCATCAATTCTCGACAATGTGTTATGTGATAAAAATTTGAAATTTTTCCTTTTTTGCCTCAATTTGCATTCTATTGTAGTCAATCAGAATCAATAAATATAGAAAACGATGAATAAACAGTGTGCAGCTTCTTGTTCTTTTTCTTCTCATTCGCTTGTCCTCATCCTCTCTCGCGATGGTTCGAAGTAAAATGTCTCGGTGACTCGTTAGTCAGTACTTGAAGTGCATAGTGAATCTTGAGGATAAGAACGGTTGGTTTGCTACTCGTGGTTATCTCGGGGCAGTAAACTCCGAATGGAACACAACATCTCACATTGGGGGGGTGGGAAACTGTGGCCTAAACCCTTTTACTTTGAGAACTGATGGCGGAGAGACTCTCTCTCACTTTCCCTCTCTGTCTCTCTTTTTCCCCTCCTCCCTCTCTCTTTTTTCCCTCCCTCCCCCCTCTCTCTCTTTTTTGATTTTTCTTCTTTCTTGTTCTTTATCTTTTTTCTCATTCTTTCTTTCTATTCTCTCTCCTTTTCTTTTTCACTCTAATATTTTTTCGAAAAGGAAAATATTAAAGAGAAAAAGTTTGAGTAAAAGAGTGAAAAAAGAAAGAAAAAAATAGAAAGAGAGGAAAAATGCAATAGAAAAATAATTACGAACAGAATAAATGAGAGAAAGAGAGAGGGGGAAGAAGGGAGATAGAGAAAGAGAGTGAGGAATGGAAGAGAGAGAGCACTAAAAGATTTGGGACTCTGTGAGAAACTCAACAATTGTTCACACCCGGGAAGAGAGTGAGGTTAAGTTTTCGCCCTCCAGCAACGATGGAAGGATCCAGTGAGTTGGATTTATCGGAAGACATTATTACTTGTAGAGGGCAAAGGACTTAAAGGGTCAGAGAGGACGGTGCCAAGTTGTTGAAGCGAACTGAACTCAAACGCGTCAAAGCTGATCCCCCAACCTTCTCTCTCTCTCTCTCTTTCCCCTTCCACTTTCACTCTCTTCCCCCACCCCACCCCAACTTCATTCCCAACCTTCGAACTCGTCACTAACACTTGGTCAGTACTTTAGATTAACCGGAAGTTACGTCAAAGATTGGAACTCAGTTCACTCAGCCGCTTATAATTAAATCCGAATAGAAATCAGTTAATTATCCACTTTATCTTAATTATATCAGCTTTTTGAGAATATATCTTTGAAGAAGAAGAAGTAAGAAAGAAAAATCTGCCCGCGCAAGCGCGGACACATTCTCATCCGCGCTTCGCGCGGGGGCTCGCTTCGCTCGCAAGTTTCAGCGCGCCTCGGGGCGCGCGAATACTGATCGTCGCGCTTCGCGCTCCGGTGATTATTTCACACGTCGCGCTTCGCGCTCCGTGTGTTGTTGCGCGCTTCGCGCGCAAATGGCTCGCTTCGCTCGCGGTGGTCTGCAATTGTTGTTCATTATTTGTGTTATTGTTCTTGTTTCCTATTAAATGTTTCATAAAGCATTTTTTTTTCTTAAAGTTACTACGACTTTAAGGATTACATTCTCATCACATGTTTTTGTTTGCTGATGATTGCGAGATAAAGTGGATTTAGATGTATATTTTTGGTCTTGATGATCAAAAATCTCAAATTGACCCTAAAAAAAGGTTTCAAGCTTAAAACGCGATTTTAGTTTCTTTTTTAAAGTTATTTTAAAAAAAATTAGAACGAAAAAATGAAAATTTTGAAAAGTTACATATATATCAAATGTATTATGTAAATCCGGATACAGTGAATGTGATAGTTTAATTGTTTTAAGAAAAACTTTAAATTTACTGAAGATTTAAAAATGAACAATTAGATAAATTTTCAGCATGATTTTTTTAAAAGAACGTCCAAGCGCCTAAACTTTCGGTAGGACCTTTCGGCAGGACGCGCCTCTTACATAATTTATTAAATACATTAACAAATATTGTTATTATATGTTATTTTGAGCTTAAACAAGAAATTCACTTAGAGATTTTGAAAAAATCGCCATTTTTAATGTTAAACAAATATTTGAATAACTTATAAAATAGTAAACGTTTTCTAAAGCTTCTCTTCTCATTTTAAAGGTCATTTTCAACAGTATTAGAATTACTTCAGGTATTAACGTGTATTCTTTGCTTAGAAATTGTAAGCAAAGCACAAACGTGGCGATTTAAGATAGCAGACGACAGGGAGTAAAAGTCATTCACTTGTTCGACTTGTATGAAAATGGCGGCCTTTTTTGCCATGAGCAAAAGTAACGCATGGTACTAGCTGTTTTTTTTGCCCATGGGAAAAAAAGGTCGCCATTTTCATTCAAGTGGACAAATGAATGGCTTTTAGTTCCTGTTGGATGCTATCTAAAAGCGCCTATTTTGTGCCTGAGGTATAAAAAGTCAATTTTTAACCAAATCTAATACCTTCTCATGTGATGAGAATGTAAAAAACCATTTCCAACAAGATAGGATCAAAAATTGAAATGTTAAAAAAAGGTCAGAACAGCCCAACTGTGTAAAAAAAATTTCATTGATTTTCTAAAATGTTAAAACTTATATGAATATATTTTAGTTATAACATTTTATAAAATCAATAAAAAAATTTTAACCCAGTTGAGGTAGCCTGACCCAAAAACTTAAAAAAAAATTAAATTTCTATGAGAAAATGTTATAGAAGAAAATTGTTTTTATTTTTCTAATCTAAAGTAATATAAAGTAAAAAAAAATTGAAATTTAAAAAAAAAATTGAAATTTTAAAATTTTAAAAGTACTGTAGTTTGTGTAGTTTTCGACGAAAATGGCTGGCTAACGAACTCGATCTGTATTTTAACACTAACTTTGTGCATGCAAAGTTGCAAGTTGATGCAATAAGTTTTTCAAGAGTTATCGTAGGGACACCATTGTGTCTACAGACAGACACGAAGCGAGACATACAGACAGACACTTTTTCTAGATCATGTTTTTTGGACACAGGGGACCACAAAACGTCAAGATTTCATGAAATTAGAGAAAGTAAATTTTCGACCAAAACTAATACTTTCTCATGTGATGAGAATGTAATAAATAAGCCGCTCACTGCTACTTGACTAGTATTATCGCTTTCAACCATGCTCTCGTCCCGTTATTGCAGCCAGCCCTTCATTTGTAAATAACAATTATTTGTTTAAACTGCTGCTCAAATTGATCAAATCATAAAATATCTTCATGTTTTTATGAACAACTTAATTATTAGCAAAATTTAAAAATAACCCTAGTTTTTAGCTGGTTTTGCATAAGAAAAATAATAAAATAATAATAACTACTAAGTAGACTTCCTATGAAATTCAATGCAATTCGAGGGGTAGAACATATAAATAATTTAAATTGTTTATAAAATTATTATTAAAAATATGAAATTTTTAAATTTACAATCATGAAAATATTTTCAATTGAAAGAGTGAACTACTTTGTGAAATCAGTGTAAGTTTAATTAATTTATTGTAAACGCATTTTAAGTTATTAATTATTTTAAAAAGATGTAGTATTCTATAATAAAGCAAAAAAAATAATTTTAAATCAGTTAAAAGTTTTATTTTATTTATTCTAAACTACAGATATTTATAAAAGTTTAAAAATTTTAAAAAACAATAATTTTTTTTAAAACAGTAGAACTGGTCAGGCCCAAAAACTTAAAAAAAAAAAAAAAAAAAATTTTTTAAAAATGTTGTAGAGAAAAGTTGTTTGTATTTTTCTAATCTAAAATAATATAAAGTTAAAAATTTTGAAATTTGAAAAAATTGAGTTTTCAAAATTTTGAAACTACCGTAGTTTTTGTAGTTTTTAACGAAAATGGCTGGTTAACGAACTTAACCTTCATTTTTACACCAACTTTAAGTGTGTTAAATTTAAAAACGATCAGACAAGATTTTCAAAAGTTATTGTGTCAACAACATTTTGGTCTACAGACGGACATACATACATACAGACAGACAGACAGACAGACAGACAGACACACAGACAGACGGACTCGCCGGACCATGTTTTTCGGTTTCAGGGGACCTCAAAACGTAAAGATTTCATAAAATTAGCAAAAGTCAATTTTCGACCAAAACTAATACTTTCTCATGTGATGAGAATGTAATAAAAATTACTTTTTTTCAAAATAACTCGAAAAGTATAGGGTTTGGCGAAATGATGTCTACAGCAAAGTTGTAGCTGAGAATGAGACGAGAAAAAAAGTCTCTAGTAGCAAAATTCCATATGGACTAGATTCGGAGATAATTGAGTCGGAATATCGATTTTTAGTCAAAAAAGCGCACAAAAAATATATATATAGAGTGGTTTTTCCGGAAATTACGACTTTTTTGTGTACAAGTATATTTTTCAAGTATTTTAGGGTGAGAATATGTCAAAATCAATTGACTGACTTTTATTTCTTTAAAAAAATTCGATTTTCAGTAATATTTTAGGATTTTTTAGTTTTTTTTGACCATTTAAGAGACTATAACTTCGAAAATTGAGTTTTTATGAAAAAATGTTATAGAGAAAAGTTGTTTGTATTTTTCTAATCTAAAATAAAATAAAGTTAAAAATTCTGAAATTTGAAAAAATTGATTTTTTAAAATTTTGAAACTACCGTAGTTTTTGTAGTTTTCAACGAAAATGTCTGGTTAACGAACTTAGCCTTCATTTTTACACCAACTTTAAGTGTGTTAAATTTAAAAACGATTTGATAAGTTTTTCAAGAGTTATCGTGGGAACAACATATGACCGTCTACAGACGGACAGACAGACAGACGGACAGACAGACAGACACACAGACAGACGCACTCGCCGGACCATGTTTTTCGGACTCAGGGCACCTCAAAACGTAAAGATTTCATAAAATTAGCAAAAGTCAAAATTCGACCAAAACTAATACCTTCTCATGTGATGAGAATGTAATAAACAGTAAATTTATTCCTTTGCATTTCGGAATGAAAAATGTTTTTTTAAACTGAGAAAAAAATTTAAATGTTGATTTTTGTTTTTCAATATAATGATATGCTTAGGATTAAAAAAGTATGTATATAGATGTTTAAAATTAAATATAAGAAATATAAAATAATTTAAACGCATTGTGTATGAATATAAAATAAATGGTATAGAAAGGAATATGTTGATAATAAATTATAATAGATGTGACATGCTTTAAAAACCCAACCGAAAATACAGTAAAACAAAGTTACTGGGTCATGGTAAATTAAAATTTCTACTTGAAAAAAGCAACCCATACAAATTTATTCACGAATTTAGAAAGTAAGATTGGATAAATTTACAAAAAATAGAATGAATAGTAAAAAATAACAAAAAAATTTTAAAGCTGAAAAATTCGCATGTGATATAGTCCTATATAGAAGAAAATTTGTTTAACCCTCCGCTTATTCAAGTGACAGTTATCGACAAAAAAAAATTATAATTCAGTCGCCTAGTAGGGACTATGGGAATTAAATTTAAAAGCTCTAGAATAGGGATAAGTCAGCGTAGGCAGAGGGTTAAAGGATTTTTAAAAATTTTATAAATTAAATGACTACAAAGCTTCCTCCACTAGGAAACAAAAAAGTAAATCATTGATAAAAATGACTTTTAATAAAATTAAATTAAAATAACTCAAACAATGTACAAGTGACTAACAAAACAATCATTACCAAAGCAACTGTAAATATAGCAACCATTATCATAGTAACCATTACCATAGGAACCGTTGCTATGGCAATAATTATTACAGAAACGGTTGCTATGATAACCATTACCATAGCAACAGTTGCTATAGCAATGGTTGCTAGGGAAAACTACGGATGGACACTAGAGTCTCGCTGTAAGGGTTTTAGCCCTTGGCCACGAAACGTTAAATATTACATCTGTAGCACAGAAAAATATTTGAACTATAAAATAAAAAAAATCCTACACGAATTATTTTTCTAATTAATAGGAAAAAAAACTATTTTAACATTTAACATTTTTGTTATTATTTTTGCATTAACAAAATTTACAATCTTTTTTTTAACCATCAAATTCTAACTGTCCATTTCTCTCAGTGAGGGGTAAAAAACATTAATAATATAAATTGTTTATAAAATTGTTATTAAAAACAAGAAATATTTAAATTTGTATCATGCAAATATTTTAATTTAAAAGAGTGAAAAATTTTGATTAATCAGTGTAAGTTTTATTAATTATATGCAAGCGGCTTTTGAGTTACGTATTAATCATTTTTAATAATGTAGTAATATTTTATTAATGGAAAAAACAAAAATTTTAAAAAACCGTTAAACGTGGTTTTTAATTTGTTGTTAACTACGGATTTTTATAAAAGTTATAACATTTTACAAAATCAATAAAAAATTTTTAGCACAGTTAAACTGACTGACCCAAAAACTTAAAAAAAAAAAAAAAAAAAAGTAGTTTCTGAAGAAATAAGCTGGTTAACGAACTTAGCATTCATTTTTGCACCAACTTCAAGTGTGTTAAATTTGAAAATGATCGGATAAGTTTCTCAAGAGTTATCGTGGGAACAAAATTTTTGGTCTACAGACAGACGGACAGACAGACAGACAGACAGACAGACAGACGAACAGACAGACACCATCGCCGGACCATGTTTTTCGGGTTCAGGGGACCCCAAAACGTAAAGATTTCATAAAATTAGCAAAAGTCAATTTTCGACCAAAACTAATACTTTCTCATGTGATGAGAATGTAATAAAAATTACTTTTTTTCAAAATAACTCGAAAAGTATAGGGTTTGGCGAAATGGTGTCTACAGCAAAGTTGTAGCTGAGGATGAGACGAGAAAAAAAGTCTCTAGTAGCAAGGTTCCATATGGAATAGATTCGGAGATAATTGGGTCGGAATATCGATTTTTTGCTAAAAAAATAATAAAAAATATATATATACAGTGGTTTTTCGAGAAACTGAGAGTTTTATGTTTATAAATATTTTTTTTTGGTGCATTTGGGTAAGATATTGTGAAAATCGTCGAACTTACTTTTAATTCTTTGAAAAAATTTTGATTTTTAGCGTTATTTTGGGATTTTTTAGTTTTTTTGACCATTTAAGAGCCTATAACTCCGAAATTTGACTTTTTATAAAAAAATGTTGTAGAGAAAAGTTGTTTGTATTTTCCTAAGCTATAGTAATATGCAAATAAAAATTTGAGAATTTGAAAAAAAAAATTTTTCAAAATTTTGAAATTACTGTAGTTTTTGTATTTTTCAATGAAAATGGCTGGTTAACGAACTTGGCCTTCATTTTTGCACCAACTTCAAGTGTGTTAAATTTGAAAATGATCGGATAAGTTTCTCAAGAGTTATCGTGGGAACAAAATTTTTGGTCTACAGACAGACGGACAGACAGACAGACAGACAGACAGACAGACGAACAGACAGACACCATCGCCGGACCATGTTTTTCGGGTTCAGGGGACCCCAAAACGTAAAGATTTCATAAAATTAGCAAAAGTCAATTTTCGACCAAAACTAATACTTTCTCATGTGATGAGAATGTAAAAATTGACGGGGAGAGAGAAAATAGGTATTCTTGCCACTAGACAATATCGGAGTTTTTTGGGGGGGGGGAATTTTTAAAAATTAGCTAAACTAAAAATCTGACGCACAATAATTCGTTAGATTTTGAATTTAGATGATTTTAATTTTTCCTCATCATATTTTTAATACCTTTTCAAATTTTTTTTTTCTCTTGATTTTCTATATTCGAAAATGGAACATCAACAATTCTTTTTCTTTTTTTTTTTGTTATTGTCATTAAACCATTTTCTCCACGCGAGATTATTACGATAAATCCAATTTCGATTGGTACGGGTTTCAATGGAAAATAACATACGTTGGTGAGTGTTTGCATAACGAGAATTGATCGCTTCGTCGTTCTTTAGCCGTAAAATATGCACGTGACTCTCACGATTCATCGGCAATCCTGCCACACATACATACATACACTCACACAATCTCAAACACTTTTGCATTTATACACACACCAAAAACCCACGTGGTTCATGAGTTTTGAGATTCTGTTGGAAAACTGGAAATGTGGAGAATTTGGGTCAGTGTGTAAATTATAGAGAGTTATTGTTAGAGTACTTTTTTTTCAAATTTTATTCTATATTATACTTTATAAATTGTCATGGGAAAAAAAAATTTATTATTTTACTGCAATCATTTTTTTATCACGGAATTTTAATTTATTTTCATTTTAATTTTATTTTGCCAGAAGTGATAGTGTTTTTATTTGAAAATTTATTCCTAGACAAAGAGGCGCTAATTTTTTTTAAAAATTATGATTAACAAATAAAAAATGTACCCATTTCATCAATTCTATTTCTCAATTTCAATATTGTTTTAATAAAATTCAGCTTTTTAAAAAATAAAGGAAAAAAATTGTTTATAAATTATATTTGACAATTAGAAAATTTAATTGAAAGTGAAACTGAAAATTTTTTAATTTTTAGAAAATAAGGGATAAAATTTTATTAAAAAAAATGTTCTGTTATTTACGAATATCTTTAATTGTAAAATTATTCAAATCAATTTTTATTTAAAAATTCTACGCGAATTCAATTATTCAATTATTTAAATACAAAAGTAAATTATTTATTGAATAATTGAATGTGTCTTAAAATTTAATTCTTATAAAGAATTTTATTAACAAATTTTTAAATAATTAAATTCTTTTGACGAATTTTAATAAAATTTTTTAGAATAATTACATTTTTTGAGCAATTCTTGTAAACTTGTATTAAAAATAATTGAAATTCTGCAATGAGTTTTATTATTTCTGAAAATAATTGAATTGTCGAAAAGAAACTTATAAAAAATTTGAAAATATTTTAATTCCTGTGAAATTTTTATTATTTCTGAAAATAATGAAATGTTTGCGTAGAATTTTATTAAAATTGTTTTTAAATAATTGAATTCTTTTGGGTAATTTTATTAAAATAGTAGATATTAAAAAATCATTGAAATGGGGAAAATTTTTGAAAATAATTGAATTTTGAAAAAGAATTTTTTTATTTATTTATAAAGATAATAATTGGGATTTTGTCGAAATTTTTGCGTAAATTTTGAACATAATTGAATTTTTTTATAAGAATTTTATTACTTTTGAAAATAATCGATTTTTTTGCGAAGAATTTTAGTGAAAATATTGAAAATAATTTATTTCCTAATATGAATTTTATTAATAATTGAAAATAATTTCTTTTCTGTCAAGAATTCAATTTTTATTTGCAAAAATAATACAATTCCTGTATAGAATTCAATTAATTTTGGTAAATAATTCAATTCTTGTGAAGAATTTTTTTGAAATGTTTTTTAATAATTGAATTTCGGATGTAACAATATTAATAATTTTTGAAAAATAATTGAATTCTTACTAAGGATTTTATTAATTTTTAAAAATAATTGTTTCCCTGCTAAGAATTTTATTATTTTCTGAAAATAATTGAATTCCTGTGGACAATTTTATTATTTTTTTGCAAATAATTGAATTTCTGCAAAGAATTTTATTAAAAGTTTTCAAAATAATTAAATTCTTGCAAAGAGTTTTATTATTTACGAAAATAATTGAATTATTGCGAAAAATTTTACATAAAATTTTCAAACATTTGATTTTTTTTTTCAAAAAAATTTCCTCAAATTATATTTTTAGTAATTGAATTCCTGTGAAATTTTCATTTTTTTTTAGAAAATGTTATTGAATATTCTTGTAGAATTTTGTCAAATTTGTTATGTAAATAATTGAATTCTTTTGGGAAATTTTATTAAATTGAATTCTCATAAAGAATTTTATCAACAAATTTTTAAATAATTCAATTCTTTTGACAAAATTGTAATAAAATTTTTAAAAATAATTACATTTTTCGAGGAATTCGATTAAAATTGTACTAGAAATAATTGAAATCCTGAGGAGAATTTTAATATTCATGAAAATAAATTCATGAAATGAAATTTCAAATTGAAATTCCTAAAAAGAATTTTATTATTTTTGAAAATAATTCAATCTTTGTAAAAAATTCAATTCCTTGTGAAATTTTTATTATTTTATGAATATAATTAAATGTTGGCGCAGAATTTCATTAAAATTTTCTTTTTAAATAATTGAATTCTTTTGGAAAATTTTATTAAAATCGTAGATATTGAAAATCATTGAATTGAGGAAAATTTTTGAAATTTTTCAAAAATTTAATTAAAACTTTGAAAATAATTGAATTTTGAAGAAAATTTTTTTTATTTATATAAAGATAATAATTGGCATTTTGTCCAGATTTTTTTGTAAATTTTGATTATAATTGAATTTTGTGATAAGAATTTTATTACTTTTGAAAATAACTGAATTTTTTGCAATAATTTCTTACTTTTTCAAAATTCAATTTTTTTAAGTGTTTTCAACTAAAATTCTTCTATAAATTCATTATTTTTAATAATTAATTAAATACGTATTGACAAATTTAACTAATTTTAGTAGATTTTGAATTATTAAATTTTTTCAAAAATCTAAGTTCATTAAAATTTCTAATTAAATTCATTCAATATTGAAATTTTCGAAAATTTCAAATTGAAACCGTTTGAAGTTCACTTATTTATGAAAATTGTAAACGCAACTCTTTTAAAAGTTGAATTAATTTTAAAATATTTAAGTAAAATAATTCATTAAATAATTTACTGTTTTTATGACAGTTGTTCAAGATTTAAGTTTATTTAAAAAGAAATTTTTGTCAGAAGTTGAAAAAATGAAGGTTTTTTATCATAATTCATGGTAATTTTATAGTTTTAGTCAAACAAAAAATACAAAAATTCAGAATTTTCTTATGAATTCTATTTAATTTTTTTCATCACTTTTAATGAAAATTCCTGACTTTTCCCTGAATTCCCCATGTCGGAATATGTGATTATTAAAATTATAATAATATTAAAACTATGTATTCCAATTCATATTTTATTTTTATAAAAAAGAAATTTTAATCAAAAAGTTTTACGTTCTATTATTTTTAAAATTGCTAATTTTATTTTAAAAAGTAAGCGAGTAGTCAGGCGTGCACGTAAGCGGGCAAATTGTTGCTAACATTTTTTATTTTTATTGAATTTCTATAGAAACATTCAATTATTCAATAAATTATTTTCGATTTGTCAATATTTTTTAAAGGAAAAAAAAACAAACACAAAAATTATCTTCAAATTGCGGACAGAATGAATGAAAGACAGAATTATCAGAGTATTATAGTTAATGTAATTACACAAGTTTCCAAGACATTGTATTTCTCTCTCTCTCTCTCTCTCTCTCTCTCTCTTTTTTTTTCTTGTTGAACAAGGTGCTGTAAATTTTGACATAAACTTTATTCCCATGTTATCTTTCAACGATGGTAGAGAAAGAGAGAAAGAAAGAGAGAGAGAGAGAGAGAGAGAGAGAGAGAGAGAGAGAGAGAGAAAAAGATCGATTGGCAACGACACGTGAAAGATTTGTGCGTGCTTCTCCTTCTGAGTATAGTGTACGTGTATGTTGTCTGCCTGGTAAATGAAAATGGTGCGTTGACATTTGTGGTTAATTTACAACTTGCTCGTGAACGCTTGTACGCCTCGTAAGATCAAACTCTCGAATAAATCCAACTAATCACCCAACATTAGTCGGCCTCGACTAGACTAATGTGACTAGGGAAGGATTTTAACCGACGTTAAGATTTCACCCGTGAAAACACTTTGGACGTAGAGCCAATTAGAGCGTTCTTCTAAAATTGATTAATGCGAAAGTTGAAGCAGAAAAACGATGAGGTCAATTTAAAAAAAAGGCGCATCATCAGATTGAAGAAGAATTCCAACACCTACCTACCTACCTCCGTTTCTTTTTGTAGAAAGAAGAAAATGAAGGAAAAATTAATTTGACAAACATTGATGAATTTTTTTATTTACAAATACAGGCTTTGTACTCATTTGCTAAAACTTACTATTTACTACTTTTTTTTACGTTATGCTACTATTTGAGTACTTTTTTAAATTTCAACCACAAAAAGCTACTATTTTTGTTCTTTTTGAAAATTTCCACTACTTTAAATTCGCTAATACTAGAAATCAAAAAACTATTCTCAAAAATTATAATCAAATTCTTTAAAACGGTTCAATTATTTTCCAAAAATATTCGAAATTCAATTATTTTCAGTATCTAACGTATTTTCATAAAATTTTGTCAAAGAATTCAATTATTTAAAACAAAATTGATAAAAATCATCCAAAAATCAATTATTTAAAACAAAATTGATAAAAATCATCCAAAATTCAATTATTTAAAACAAAATTGATGAAAATCATCCAAAATTCAATTATTTAAAACAAAATTAATAAAATTCATCCAAAATTAAATTATTTAAAACAAAATTAATAAAATTCATCCAAAATTCAATTATTTTCATTAATAATAAAATTTCCACAGAAATTCAATTAATTTAGAATAACATTTTCAAAAAAAAAAAATTCGAAAAATGAAATTAATCAATTATTTAACAAAATTTTTATACAATTCTTCACAATAGTTCAATTACTTTCACTTATAATAACATTTTTTATGGAATTCGAATTTTTAAAAAAAAAATTTGATAAAATTCTAAGCAAGAATTCAATTATTTTCATAAATAATAAAACTCATCGAAGAATTTCAATTATTTTCAATACTATTTTAAAATAATTAATCGAAAAATTCAATTATTTTCACAAATAAAGTTTTCCAGAAGAATTCAATTATTTAAAATAAAATTTTCATATTTATATTTACTGCATTTCGATAAAATTAATTATTTAAAAGAATTTTTATAAAATTCTTCTAAAGAATTCAATTATTTTGAAAAATAACAAAATTTTTTACAGAAATTAAATTCTTTTTAAACATTTTAATAAAATTTGTCGCAATAATTCAATTATTTTTCATAAATAATAAAATTCTTCTAAAAAATAATAAAATTCAATTATTTTTCAGAATTTTAATAAAATTCTTTACAACTATTCAATTATTTTCGCATAAATAATAAAATCCATCGTAGGATATCAATTATTTTTAGTATAATTTTACAGGAATTGATGAAAAAATGTAATTATTCTTAAAAATTTAATTTCAATTCCTTGAAAAAATCAATTATTTAAAAAAAATGTTTTTTTAAAATTCCTTGGAAGAATTCAATTATTTACAAAAATATTAGAATTTTTCACAGGAATTCAATTATTTTCAAATATTTTAATAAAATTTATCGAAAAAAATTAATTAGTTTAAACAGAATTTTAATTAAATTTTTTTGGAAATAATTCAATTATTCTTTTAGTTTTTAATAAAATTGCATTCAATTCCTTGAAAAAATTAATTATTTAAAAAAAATTATTAGAATTTTTCACAGGAATTCAATTATTTTCAAATATTTTAACAAAATTGTTAGAAGGAAATCAATTACTTTAAATAAAATTTTAATTAAATTTTTTTGAAATAATTCAATTAATCTTTTATAGACGTCAATAAAATTCTTTCCAAGAATTCAATAATTAATATAAATAATTCTTCGAAAAAATTTAATTGTGGCGATAAATAACAAAATTATTTAAGAAAATTCAATTATTTTCAAAAATAACAAAATTTTTCACAGAAATTCAATTATTCTTTTTAACATTTTGATACAATTTTTCGCAATAATTCAATTATTTTCATAAAAAATAAAATTCTTCTCAGGAATTTAATTATTTTCTAAAATTTTAATAAAATTCTTTACAAGTATTCAATTATTTTCATAAATAATAAAATTTATCAAAAAAAATTTAATTATTTTTAATACAATTTTACAGGAATTTCTCAAAAAATGTAATTATTCTTAAAAATTTAGTTTCAATTCCTCGAAAAAATCAATTATTTAAAAAAATGTCTTTTTCAATTCTTTGAAAGAATTCAATTATTTACAAAAATAATAAAATTGATCGATTAAAGAAATCAATTATTTTAAGACAATTTTAATTTAATTCTGTTAAAGTAATTAAATTATTCTTTTAGATTTTAATAAAATTCTTCTCAAGAATTAAATTATTTACATAAATAATTCTTCGAAAGAATTGAATTAGAAAATAAAAAAATTATTCTCGAAAATTCAATAATTTTGAGGCATTTTAATAAAATTCTTTGCAAAATTCAATTATTTTCAAAAATAACAATATTTATCACAAGAATTCAATTATTTTTAAAAGTAATAAATTTTTTCCTGGAAATTCAATTATTTTTAAAAATTCTAATAAAATCGTTCGCAAGAATTCAATTATTTTCATAAATAATGAAATGCTTTTTAGGAATTCAATTATTTTAAAAGAAATTTAATGAAATACCTCACAGACATTCAATTATTGTCAAAAATTTAATTAGAATTCTTTGTATAATGTAATTGTTTTTAAAAACTTTTCACCATTCAATGTTTTTCAATATCTACTATTTTCATAAATTTTCAAGCAAAATTCAATTATTTAAACATTTTTTGGTAAAAATCTTTGTGAGAATTCAATTCTTTTCATTATTATTAAAAATTTCTAAGAAATTCAATTGCTTAAATTGGAATTTGCATAAAATTTGTCGATAGAAATCAATTATTTCAAATTTTTGTATAAAATTTTTCGCAAGAATTAAATTTTTTTTATAAATATTTAAATTCTTTCATGTATAATAAAATTCACTACTTTTTTAAAATTAACTACAGAGTGCGAAGTCTGATTTTATTAAAATTTTTGAAAATAAGATAAAAATTATCTTATCTTTAGATAAGAATTTTATTATTTATAAAAATAATTGAAATTTTGACGATACTTTTTAAAAAATTTTTGCCCTTAAACTCGAAATAACGTAACGGCCCCTAGGGGGCCGTTAGTTTTATTGGTATTGAAAAATTTAAACTATAGGTGAAAAATTAGGTCAAATTTGATATAAATAGAGGAAAAAATTAAGAAATTGACCTTATAAACACGTCAAGAATGAAGAATGAGTGAATTGACAAAATTATAGCCAAATTGAATAAATACCTACGAAAAAAATGCACAAAAATTCAACTCCGAAAAATTGTAACTAAATGAATTGTAAATAAAACATTTGTAATAAGTAAGAAATAAATATTATTAAAATTATTATTATTATTATTAATTCTAATTATTTTTAGAAATAAAAAAAATAATAAACAATTGTAACTAATAAATAAAAAACGAAAAATTATAAATAAAAATAATTCAGAAATTCGCATTTTAAACCAACAATTTAACTATGCTCGAAACTTTTCTTATTCTCCAGTTTGAAAACTTTCCTTTATTGTTTTTAACATTTCCCTTATCGTTTATAATATAAACTTTGATAAGTAAAAAATATGTTTTCAATTTCATATATAGCAGAAGGATTAATCTGATAGCGAGAGGGTAAAACTTTGATATCAAACTGACATGCAACTTATCAAAAAAAAAAAAAAAAAAAAAAAAAAAAAAAAAAAAAAAAAAAAAAAAAAAATTGCACAAACTTTTCAAAAAACGATTATTACTGTTGAGTTGCTTTTATTATTTTTATTATTATTATTATTATTCTTAGTTGGAAATCTAAGCTTATATTATATATGTCACACAGGACTTTGTTAAAAGACTTTGGTTTTTATATTCCTGGATCGGCCATTGAGGGTAAACGTGACTTGAATGTGGAAAAAAAACAACAGAAGAGGAAAAAAAATACTAGTGTGTAGAAACATTCACAGCCTTTTCGCGGAAGAAGCAAAAAGAAAAGTAAAAAAAAAGGAAAGAAAAAAAAAAGTTGGAAAAACTTCTTTCAAGGGAATTAGGTAACTTTATTTCATGCTGTGCAATTCGAGGGGAAAAAATAAATCTTTTTCAAGAAAAAATAATTGTGTCAATTTATTTTATAAATATGTCAGTGACATTAATTGATTTCATAAAGTTATTGATTATGTCAATCTATTTTATTATTGATTATTAACTACTTTAATAAAATAATTATTAATTTTATATAGATATTTTAATTATTTAATTATTAATAATTATTAATAAATAAAATAAATTAATTAATTGAAAAAAATAAAGAGAATTAATTAATTTTTAGATTACTTTTCGATTAATTTCTTTTTAATTTTATTTATTTTCTTTGGTCTTCTTCATTTTCATAACATATTATCATTATTATTATTATTATTATTATTATTATTATTATTATTATTATTATTATTATTATTATTATTATTATTATTTTATTTTATAGATTAAAAAAAATGTGAATTAATTATTACATAAATAATTAATTTATTAATTCATTATAGTAATTAATTACTTAAGTAACTGATTTCATTAAATCGATTAATAAAAAAAAAATTTATTTACAATCACGATTTAAAAAACTGAATTTATAAAATCCTTGAACAAATAAAATTAAATGTAAAAATTGAATTTGTTAATAATTTGCATTTTTCACTAATTAAAATTTAGTTTTTTCAAAAAATATTTTCATTTTTTTTTCCATTTACCTAAAGAGAGATTATTTTTGGAAAATTGATTTGGCAGATTCAGTGAAAAAGATTAATTAAATTGAAAAATCTTAATTAGCGAATATCTATATTTAAGAGAAAGATAAGCTTTGTGACGGTTAAATAATATTCTTTATAGTTGGACATCGGGGCCAGATTTAAATATTAAATTATTACTACGATCTCAGCTAGAAGATTAGAGAGATTCGTCTAAATTCAAAATAAATTTCAAATTTTGTAGCGACAAAAATAGTGCCAACCTAATTTTCAAGCGAAAAAAAAAAACTAAAGCGAAGAAAAATTATTTATTATGTCAAAAAAGAAAATTTAGTCAAAAAACAAACAAAAAAAAATGTTTCATAAATAATAAATAAAAATTTAAGAGAAAAAATATTTTTTTATCGTTTTAGGTTCTAGAATAAGAATAACCTTTCAGGTTAAAAACTCAATAGGTTTTAGAACAATCTTTCGGGTTATAGACTCAATAGGTTCTAGAACAACCTTTTAGGTTACAGACTCAATAGGTTCTAGAACAACTTTGTAGGTGGTACTTTCAATAGATTCTAGAATTACTTTCTAGACTGTAGACTCAATAGGTTCTAGAACAAAATTCTAGGTTACAGACTCAGTAAAAGTTCTAGAAGAGCCTTTCAGGTATCTATCTCAATAAATGTTACAACCATCATTTAGGTTATAGACTCAAAAGATTCTAGAACAAAATTTTAGATTATAGACTCATTAGGTTTTAGATCAAAATTCTAGGTTATAGACTCAGTGAGTTCTAGAACAACCTTTCAGGTTACAAACTTAATAAATGTTACAACCATCATTTAGGTTATAGATCCAATAGGTTCTAGAACAAAATTTTAGATTATATACTCAATAAGTTCTAGAACATAATTTTAGATTACAGACTCAATAGGTTCTAGAACATCTTTGTAGGTGGTACTTTCAATAGATTCTAGAACAACCTTTCAGGTTACAAAATCAATCTTTTAGGTTTTAGACTGAGTAGGTTCTAGAACAAATTCTTTGGTTATAGACTCAATAGGTTCCGGAGCATAATTCTAGATTATAGACTCAGTCGGTTATAGAACAACATTGCAGGTGCTAAACTCAAAAGGTTCTAGAACAAAATTTTAGGTTATAGACTAAATAGGTACTAGAACAACCTTTCGGGTTATAGAATCAATAGGTTGTAGATCAACCTTTTAGGTTGCAAACTCAATATTTTAGGTTGTAGACTGAGTAGGTTCTATAGAACAACTTCCTAGGTTATAGACTCAATAGGTTCCAGAACATAATTCTAGATTATAGACTCAGTAGGTTATAGAACAACATTTTAGGTGCTAAACTCAATAGGTACTAGAACATAATTCTAGATTATAGACTCAGTAGGTTATAGAAGAACATTGCAGGTGCTAAACTCAAAAGGTTCTAGAACAAAATTTTAGGTTATAGATTAAATAGGTTCTAGAAAAACCTTTCGTGTTATAGAATCAATAGGTTGTAGATCAACCTTTCGGGTTATAGAATCAATAGGTTGTAGATCAACCTTTTAGGTTGCAAACTTAATATTTTATGTTGTAGACTAAGTAGGTTCTATAGAACAACTTCCTAGGTTATAGACTCAATAGGTTCCAGAACATAATTCTAGATTATAGACTCAGTAGGTTATAGAACAACATTTTAGGTGCTAAACTCAATAGGTACTAGAACATAATTCTAGATTATAGACTCAGTAGGTTATAGAAGAACATTGCAGGTGCTAAACTCAAAAGGTTCTAGAACAAAATTTTAGGTTATAGACTAAATAGGTTCTAGAACAACCTTTCGTGTTATAGAATCAATAGGTTGTAGATCAACCTTTCGGGTTATAGAATCAATAGGTTGTAGATCAACCTTTTAGGTTGCAAACTCAATATTTTATGTTGTAGACTGAGTAGGTTCTATAGAACAACTTCCTAGGTTATAGACTCAATAGGTTTCAGAACATAATTCTAGATTATAGACTCAGTAGGTTATAGAACAACATTTTAGGTGCTAAACTCAATAGGTTCTAGAACAAAATTTTAGGTTGTAGACTGAGCAGGTTCTAAAACAAGTTTCTAAGTTATAGACTCATTAGGTTCCAGAAGAAAATGGTAGATTATAGACTCAGTAGGTTATAGAACAACCTTAAAGGTTACAAACTCAAAAAATATTACATCTACCTTTTAGGTTGTAGACTCAATAGGTGCTAAACCATAATTTTAGGTTATAGACTTAATAGTTTCTAGAACAACATTTTAGGTTACAAACTCAATCTTTTAGGTCGTAGACTGAGTTGGTTCTAGAACCAATGTTTAGGTAATACTTTTAATAGATTCTAGAACAATCTTTCATGTTATAGACTTAGTAGGTCCTAGAATGAACCAGATTATTGTTCTACAATCTCTAATTTCTAAAATAATCTGATCAAAATTGTGTGGCAAAAATTTGTAAACATAAAAAAGATTTGAGTCTGTATACACAATTTTTTCAATTTCAATATTAAATCTCCAGCATTTTTTTTTTTTTGTAAATTATTTTCATTTCCCTTTTTTTATTATTTCCACAGTCACACGCAAAATACATAAACGAAAAATAGGTCAGAATATTCTGAAAAATTGTTATTTTTGTATTTTCGAGATGTTTCAACAAAATATCATTTTTCCATACAAACATTCAATATTATTTGAAAGAAAATATTTTTTTTCTCATTTTTTTTATTTTTGAGAAAATTCTACAGAACTAGAGAGTTGTGGAGCTATAGACAAGTTTTAGATCCGGATTGGGTTTACGATACACGAAATGGAGGGATAGAGAGAGTAAGAGAGAGAGAGAGAGTGAAAGAGAGATTGAGTGAGTGAGTCCTGTCCAATAGTAAATAAATAAGTAGCATTAGAGGAGAACACGTGTGTTCCCGCTGGACAAATCTCGAATCAACGGCTTTTGGTTTCCAAGCCTCTCTCAATGCGCTTGCAAAGAGAGAGAGAGAGAGGGTGAGTGGAAGGATCAAATCCAGAGAATCTAGAGAGTTATGCACGAGATCGGAAAGAATTTTAAATATTTTATTCAAGGGTTAGTAAAGATTTTATTTATTTCTTTTTTTTGGGGAAGATTTCTTGTCTCTAAATTATACAAAATATTTAGTTTCATTTAAATTTTCTTTTTATTTCTAATAAAAAAAATATGCTACTAAAAAATTATTTAACATTGTCGAAAAAAAATAAAAATAAAAGAAATTTAAATAATTGTTCTACATTTTTAATTTAAATTCCATTTGGAAACAGTGACAAAATTTCTTTTCCAATTAGAATAAAAATGGTCGGAATTTACAAAAAAGTAAATTATAATAAAAATTGTTTCGGAAATTCCGCTTCCCCTTTAGTTTAAATTCCAATTAGAAATTGTGACAACAAGAAAATTTTATTCTGTCTAGAATTCGTCACAAATTTCGACCAAAATCACAATTTCGACCAATTTCCAATCAGAGTATAAAGAACGGAAATTTAAACATAAATTTTGGTCGAAAACAGAAATTTCGATGAATTTCTGATGGGATTTTAAAATATTTTGACCGGAATTCGTCACAAATTTTGGTCAAAATTATAATTTCGACGAATTTCCGACTAGAATTCTAAAACATCAATAAAAAATTTTATTCTGTCCGCGGAATTAGTTAAATTTTGGTCAAAAACACAATTTTTACTAATTTCCGACCAGAATATAAATTTGGACGAAAATTCAAATACAAACTTTGGTCAAAAACAGAAATTTCGATTAATTTCCGACGGAATTGCGTCAAAATTTTCGAAAAAAATTACTAACAGATAATTGAATTTTTTCTACTTGTTTTTGACTCGATTCTAAATCATTTTTTATCATGGTCGGAAATGAAAATATTAAAAAATTAATAAAAATTTTTATTAATTTATTTTTTCAGAAATTCTGCTTTCTTTTTAGTTTAAATTTCATTTAGAAATAGTGCCAAAATTTCTTCTTCCAATTTGAATACAAATGGTCGGAATTTACGAAAAAATAAATTAATCAAAATCTTTGACTATAGAAGAAAATTCTAGTAAAAAATTTTTATTAATATCTTGTTGAGAATCCACATTAAATTTCTTATTTTGATCCAAGTCTCGGTCTAAATCTGGTTTAAATTTATATTCTGGTCGAAAGTTTATGTAAGTGGTCAGAAATTAGTTGAAATTCTCATGTACACTGGAATTTTTATTTCAAACTTAAAATTTCTGTTGAAATTAAAATTCGGATCAAAAATATATTAAAATCTAGTCGAAATTCTAATTTTCATCAGAAATAACAATAGAATCTATTCTTATTTTGTATTCTCGTCGGAAGTCTTTTAAAATCTAGTCAAAAATAGAATATGAAAATTTTAATTTTCTAATCGTAATTTTTTGGGAAAATGGTTAAAGTTCAAATTTATATCCAATTTTTTTACAAAAGAAGTCAAAGTTAATATTTTTCTTTTTAAAATTGTGGTCGGAATCTTTTTGGAATTTTTATTCTAAAACAATATTTCTGCCGAAAAATTGTTGATATTCATATTCTGATTGAAATTTTGATAAAAGTTAGTCGAAAATTCAAATTTTTATTGAAAGGGACAGAATTTCTGACTATAGTCGGAAATAATTTAGATTCTTGTCAAAAAAATTGAATAATTCAATTCGGTTTCAGGTTAAAATTTTACCAATAAAAATTGTGGTCGGAACCTCTTTGGAACTTTTCTTTTAAAAAAAATTTTGGTCGAAAAATTGATGAAATTTATATTTCGACCAAAAATTAGTTGAAATTTAGTCAGAAATTAAACTAAAATCTTATTTTAATCTAAATCTACTCGTGATTTGAATTATAGTCTAAAATCTTTCAGAATTCAGTCAAAAGCATATCAAAATTACAATTCTAATGCAAATTTTTTCGAAAAATCGTAAAAATTCTAATTTATATAGAAATTTTAGTAGTAGAAATTATTAAGAATTTATATTCTATTCATAATTGTGGTCCGAATCTCTACGGAAATTTTATTTAAAAAAAACTGTCGGTCGGAAAATTGTTCAAATTCATTTTCAGATCAAAAATGTATTAAAATTTAGACTATAATAAGTCGAAAATCCATTTTTTGGATGGAATTTGCGACAAATTTTGGTAGCAAATTGTATTATTTTAATTTCTGACCGTGATCGGAAATAATTTAGAATCTAGTTAAAATCATGTAAAAAATTCAATTCTGTTGGTAATTTTGTCGGAAAATTGTTAAAATTCTAATTTGGTTCAAAAATTTTTATTCAAAATATTGTGGTCGGAAATTAATCGAAACTGTGATTTTGATCTACATTTCTGACAAATTGTAACGAATTCAGGACAGAATTTAAATTTTTTTGGTTAACCTTTCAGAATTCCGTAGGAAATTAATGAAAATTTTTTTTTTTAACCGAAGTTTGTGACAAATTGCGGTCAGAATTTATTTTCTTTTTGTTAATGTTTCCAAATTCTGTCGGAAATTTCTGTTTTTGACCAAAATTTGTGACGAATTCCGGACAGAATTAAAAAATTTTTTTGTTAATGTTTTAGAATTTAGTCGGAAATTAATAAAAATTTCTGTTTTCACCAAAATTTATGATTAAATTTACGTTCGAATTTATATTCTGGTCAGTAATTAGTCAAAATCGTGATTTTGACCGAAATTTGTGACGATTTTCAGTTAGAATTTATATTATTCTTAGTAATATTTTAAAATTCCATCAGAAATTAATCGAAATTTTTGTTTTTGACCAAAGTTTGTGTTTAAATTTCCGTCCAAATTTATATTCTGGTCGGAAATTAGTCAAAATTGTGTTTTTGACCGAAATTTGTCACGAATTCCTGTCAAAATTTGAATTATTCTCGGTAATGTTTTCGAATTCCGTCGAAAAATAGTCAAAATTGTGATTTGAACAGAAATTTGTGACGAATTCTGGTCAGAAATTACATTATTTTTGGATATATTTTAAAATTTCGTCAAAAATTCGTCGAAATTCAGATTTGAACAAAAAATTTGTGTTTAAAATCTCGTTCAATTTTATATTACGGTCGGAATTTTGTCGTAATTCGTATTTCAGTTGAAAATCTGCCTGAAAATAATCGAAATATTGTCAAAATTACGATTTTATTCTAATCGGAATTTTACCGGAATCCCGTCGGAAATTTTCTTTGCAATTCCAAAAAATTTTCCCCAGGAAACACTTTCTAGTGTATTTTTTTCTACCAGAAAGTAAAGTTTCTGAATAAATTTCAGCAAACAATCAAAAAGGGTAAATTCTATTCTACCACGAAGTGCCTAATCACCATTATGCGAAACGAAAACAATGCAAAATTGCAATGAGTCCATTTTGCCTCTCGCTCTCTCTCTCTCTCTCTCTGTGTGCGTGACGATAAAATTTACGACGTTATCGTTTCCCTCGATTTGTGACGGTTCTCGCGTGTCCAGTGAGCCACTATTCGTCTGATTGTTTCTATCTCTCTTCCTCTCTCTTTCGCGAATTTGGAAGCACAAGAATATATATAGCACCTAATGTAGCAGTGGGACGTGAAAAGGGCGAGATCCCAATAGATATGGGAGAAACTCCTGACAGAGACAAAACTATGCCATTAGTACTATTTTTTACAGATGCCATCATTCCCAACCTGAAAATTACACAAAGGCACGTACTCCCAATAGGGAGAGGACAGCAAAAAAGGAAGAAAAAAAGAGAAACGAACTTTTGTTCATTCCACTTTTGAATATCAGATTGAACTTCAATTCCAATTTCAAATATATATTTATGTAGAGGAGAGAATTTCACGGAATTGATAATCAAACTTTTCGTGTATCTATATGTGGAGTGGTTATTATTACATGAAAATTTTTCTCTTTGGGGGATTTTAAATTATTTAGAGTGTTGAGGCAATTTTTTTTTTACTTTTTTAGGGAATATTTTTCCCAAAAAGGGATTCAGTCGTGGAATTATTTTTACGTTCGAGTTTTATTGAATTTTCGAACAGGAATTATTTTCCGATACTGATACTAGTTTAGAGAATCATCAGCAGAAAATAATGATGATGTCAATAAAAAAAAACCTGGGGAAAATTTTCAATTCCGATATGTTCTAGTGGCAAGTATACCTGGTTCAAGTTTAGCGAAAAATAATAATGATGATGATAAAACTATTGAAAACCTGGAGCAACATTTTAATTCCGGTATGTTCTAGTAGCAAGAATACCTGATACCAGTTTAAAAAGTCATCAACGAAAAATAATGACGACGACGATGATGATGTAGCAGCTAAAGATGCTAATGATGTTAATGATGATTATGTAGCAGCTAAAGATGATAATGATGGTAATGATGATGATGTAGCAGCTAAAGATGATAATGATGGTAATGATGATGATGTAGCAGCTAAAGATGATAATGATGGTAATGATGATGATGTAGCAGCTAAAGATGATAATGATGGTAATGATGCTAATGATGTAGCAGCTAAATATTCTAATGATGGTAATGCTGGTAATGTAGCAGCTAAAGATGCTAATGAAGCTGATGATGATGATGATGATATAGCAGCTAAAGTTGATAATGACGATGATGATGATGATGTAGCAGATAAAGATGCTAATGATGGTAATGATAATAATGTAGCAGCTAAAGATGATAATGATGGTAATGATGATGATGATGGTAATGATGATGATGATGATGTAGCAGCTAAAGATGCTAATGATACGCCGACGGTGGTAATGTTGATGTTCACGACTACAATCATGATAATGATGATGAAGTTGTTGATAATGATGAGGATGACAATGTTAATAATAAAGCTTGTAGTAATGATAATAATGTTTCTGATGCTTGTATCGATGATAATAATGCTGCAGTTTTTAATATTAATGATGATATAAATGATGCTGATTGTGACAGTAATGACAAAAAAACCTGGAAAAAAATTTTCAATTCCGATATGTTCTAGTGGCAAGAATACCTGGTTCAAGTTTAGCGAAAAATAATAATGATGATGATAAAACTATTGAAAACCTGGAGCAACATTTTAATTCCGGTATGTTCTAATAGAAAGAATACCTGATACATGTTTAGAAATTCATCAGCGAAAAATAATGGCGACGATGATGATGATGTAGTAGCTAAAGATGCTAATGATGGTAATGATGATGATGTATTAGCTAAAGATGTTAATAATGGTAATGCTAGCGATGACAATAATATTGCTAGTGCTTGTAGGGATTATAATAATGCTGCAGATTTGAATAGTAATGATGATATTAATGCTGCTGATGCTGGTAGTAATGACGATTATGCTCTTGATGCTAATAGTGTTTACAATAAAGCTAATAATCCTAATAGCATTGATGATAAAGCTGCTACAGCTGGTAGAGATGATAATAATGATAATAGCGCTGCTGATGCTGCTAGAGATGATAATACTCCTAATGCTGCTAGTAATGATAATTATGATAATAATCCTCCTTATCCTTATTTTAATCACAAAACTTTTTTCCATTCTGATCACTTATGATATTTTATATATATTTTTTTATTGTTTTGTCACTTTTCACTTTTTATCATCCCATATATTAAGAATATTTTTAGGAATGATGAAGAATATTTAAGAAAAAAAAACACTATACATAAAGAGAATTGCAAACCATTACTCGAGAATTGTATTCTCAACTGATAAAGTTTGCAATTCACCTTATCCTATTTATTAAAGTTTTTTTTTGTTTTTCTCCTTTTCGATTTCTTCGGATCAGCCGGATACCGGAAATCCGCGCAAGAAGCGTGGAAATGGTGGAAAAACCCCAGAAGGCACAATATATAGATAGATAAACATACACGGAGTGAGAGAGAGAGAGAGAGAATATAAAACCGACGAAATAAAATATTGTCGAAGATGCTATCCATTCCCGTATAAGCCGATCAGGGAATATAGAAAGAAGAATAGGAAAGCTTGCTTGAGCTCTCGAGCCAATGACATTGCCCAGGCGGTTAAGAAAAATCTCTATGTGCGCCTCCTCCTTTCTGCCTTTCTACAACAAACCGAAAACTTGAAAACTTACGTGTCCCTCCTTACACATCTCTTCGAGAATATTGAATCTGAACTCTCTCTTTACTTCTCCCTCTGTCTTTCTTTCTCTCTTTCCTCGTCTCTGTCTATCCATCTCTCTCCCTCTCGCTTTCCCTCTTTCTTTGGCTTTAGTACCCAGTTTCCTTTAAACTATTTCGACATTTCATTTACGTCACTATACAGAAGTTTATATATAGAATGCTACCTACAAAGTAGTTTAGTGTTCGATTTCAAATTGAAACACTCCTATATTTATCCACTAACGGATTCCATTGTTCTATTCTTGGCGTAGAAATAATTCAACAGTCATAATTTGTATTTTAGTATTTGTTTCGATTGGTAATATTGTTGATAAGTGGTAAGTTCTCGAAATGTTATGCTTCAAAAAATTCCGTAGGTGACATTTTTGAAAAACCTAAAAAGTTTTTTTGGTTCTGGGTGGCTCTAGGTAGACGTTGTAAATATTAGGGGCGATTTTCATTCCGATATGTTCTAGTGGCAAGAATACCTAAATTTTTTGGAGATTTTGATGCCGGCATGCCCCAGTGGTTAGAAGGCCTAAGAGTATTTGTAGATTTTAAATCCCATATGTTTTAGTGGCAAGGATACCGAATACTATTATGGGACTATGATTCCGGTATGTTCGGTATGTTCCGGTATTCGGAGATTTTAATTCAAACTTGGTCCAGTGTTTAGTGACAAAACCACCTCTTCTGAAATTTATCAGCCAATTGGCGACCCTGGTAATCATTGATATAATAATTTTTACTTTCGGTATGATGCACTCGCAAACACACCTTTCCTTAAATTCTGAAGCTAATTGATGACCTAGATAATCATCTGTACACGAAATTGTAGTTCCGATACATTCCAGTGGCAGGAAAACCGAAAAGTATTTAAAGAATTTTAATATATTCTAGTGTCAAGAATACAATTCGGATAAATCATCATTAGAGTAAATTCTAATTCCGATATGTTCTAGTGGCAAGAATACTTCTTCTCTTTATTACTGACCTAGATGACCTACCAACTTGATAAGCATCTACAGAAAAATTCTAATTCCGGTATGTTCTAGTAACAAGGATACCTCTCCTAAAATAAATCAGCTAATTGATGTTATTATAACCTAGGTTATAATTAATACAGTAATTTTTACTTATGGTATTTTCTAGTAACATAAACATCTTTGACTCCATTAAGTCAACTAATTGATGACTTGGGCAATTTTTCGTCTAATACGTCAACTAATTGATGACCTAGACAATCGTCCAAATCATCAATTAGTTGACGTAATTAGACGTAAGATATTAGAATTCAAATACTAAATTTCTTCATGATATGAATGTTCTGCAGCTACAAAAATATTTCGTAAATCTTCAAAACTGTTTTACAACAAACAGATAAAAATTTCTGTCGAAGCAAATGTTCCGGAAGAAGGACAAATTTTTTTCGCAACATTCTAAAACTTTAAAGAACAACTTCGACCTTAAATTCTTAATGATACTAATGGTACTGATCGAGAGGAAACTTTATCGTGTGTTTCAAAAGTCTGTGGACAATAATCATATAGTGTAGGAAACAATCTAATGCGATGTGTTTTCGATGAAAGTAAGTTTCGAGCGCAACTTAAAATACTTCCTCTATGAGGAAGCAATACATTATATATTCCCAAAGTTTTCGGATTAATGTAACTTGCAATTTTAGATGACATTAATGTTTTAGAGCAAACCGAAAATTATTGGAATATTGTATGCGGATGTAGAACAACTTGATGTAAACTTTTTGATAAAAGTAATATTCTGCAGCAGTAAAAAAATTCTTTAATAGTTTCGAGCGGTTTGCGAACAATTGGATTTAAAATTCTTGATGCAACTAATTTTTTGTGATAAGATGAAAAATCCTCAAACGAGTTGGTTTAAAAAGAACTGGATCTAAAATTCTTGATGACACTAATTTTCTGTAGCAAGACAACAATTCTCTAGAAGTTCCAACATTGTCAGAGGTTTTAGAACAATTGGAACTGAAAATTTTATGGAGAAAGATTATGTTTCTACTGAACGAAAATTTTTTCAAATGCAAATGTTTAATCCGATATGTTCTAGTGGCAAGAATATCTAATAACTTTTGAATCCGGTATGTTCTAGTGGCAAGAATACCTAATGATTTTTTAATCCGATATGTTCCAGTGTCAAGGATACATGACAGTTTTTAATCCGGTATGTTCTAGTAGCAAGAATACGTAATGGGTTTTGCTCCCAAATATTTTAAAGCTAAGATGACCTGATAATATCGCCAAAGTCGTAATCACCTTTGCGCCCATGTTGCGAACATAATTTTTTGTCCTAACTGCATGAAAAGTATGGCATTGAGGGCACGAGCGAAGCGGGCGCAAAAGTACTTTTGCGCCCGCTTGTGTGACGTCAGCGGGCGTAAAAGAACTTTTGCGCCCGCTTCCCCGACCCCGGGCGAGAATCAGTTACTTTGCGCCCACTTTAAGTGCCTGAAATGATATACTTTTCGTGCAGGTAGGACAAAAAGGGAATTTTTAATCCGATATGTTCTAGTGGCAAGAATACCTAATAATTTATTAATCCGGTATGTTTTAGTGGCAAGAATACCTGATAATTTTTAATCCGATATGTTTCAGTGACAAGAATACCTAGATGTAAATTTTCTTTCCTAGGTAACTTCTAATGACAAGAGCTCCAACCCCACTCTTGAAAACTGATCCGTTCGCCACGAAATCTGCAAAACAACTGAACTCCATTACCAATTGATCCTTCCTTAACTCCAAACAATAAAGTACACCAAGTGACATCCACGAGTCGAAGCAATTTCACTTCTTTAATAAAAACACAACCAAGGGACTCTAAACAACCAAACCAAAAGCCCAAATAAATTGCATAGATTATTAGATAATTAATAATTGCATAGGTGGTTCATAATTACCTAGGAGATTAATAATTGCGTAGGTGATAGTTTTCCAGCAGTAATTAAAGATGTTTGAGAAGAAGAGAAATGTGGAAGAGAATAATTATCATCAATTTTGGGTGAGAAGAAAATAAAAAGGAGAAATCATCATCAAGAGTGTAATTTTGGAAAATTGTGAGGAGCATACAAGAAAGAGGAAGCTTTATGAGAGGAATTTCGTTCGAGATTCGAAGGAATGGATTCAATCTTGGCAAGAAGGTGGTGCGGTTGGTTTATTTGCATCAGTAATTCAGTCTCGCAGTTTGGCGACGACAGTCAACGACGACTACTACGACTACGATGACTGGAGGTCATATTCGCCGGATGCAAAGTGGCATCCTGGGGGACAAAGTTAGTCCGATTTCCGCTTTCCGCCAAATACGTCTCGCGTCTCTTATTCTCACTCTCTCTCTCCCTCTTCTCTCTCACTTTCTCTGCTTCTCTCTCTATTTCCCTTTCTGTCTCTCTACCTCTTACTGATTATCTCTCTTTCTCTCTTTTCTCGTCTAGGAAATTCTCTTCATCTTTTACACTCTCTCTCTCTCCCTCTCCCGTTTCGAAAACTTGGCGCCTCGAAACCGATTCACGACCACCTGGACACTACAACCGCAGATTAGTCCGAAATTACAGTTTCCTCCACAAAAGCGGATAATGCGACGATTCACTTTAGTTAACTTCCCCTTGACTCCTTTTCTCTCTCTCTCTCTCTCTCCCTCTCTGTAGAAAATAAAAATTTGTTTACTTATAAAATTTAATTTCGTTTACGATAAACCTCTGTAATTGTCGCATTTCCCCCACTCTAGGGAAATAGAACGTAACTATCACAGTCCCCCATCATAATTTTTCACCCCCCACCCTACCATCTGACGATTTCTGACGATAACGGTCATAAGCAAACAAAAACTTTGAACAAAAAAATTACAAAATCGGAAATTAAATAAAGCTAAGCTAATGAAAATTACTACTTAGGGGTTTTTCGGATCGCTAATTACGAATATGAAATCAGTTTATCAAAATTCAAAATAACAGATCCAATATGGCGGAGGAATTTTTAGAAATTGATCGGATTCATTTGAAACTTGTTACTCGGGGGTTTTTGGGGTCGCTGATTACGAATATAACATCGGTTTTTCAAAATTCAAAATGGCGGATCCAATATGGCTGACGAATTTTTAGAAATTAATCGAATTCGTTTGGAACTTATTATTCAGGGGTTCTTGGGGTCGCTGATTACGAATCCGATATTAGTTTTTAAAAATTTTAAATGGCGGATCCAATATGGCGGACAATTTTTTTAAAAATTCATTGGATTCGACTGAAACTCGTTTCTTGGAGGCTTTTGGGGTCACTGATTACGAATATGAAATCAGTTTTTCGAAATTCAAAATGGCGGATCTAATATGATGGACATATTTTAAATACTTGATGGATTATTATAAAAAAAAGTTTTGGTATCAAAGGGATAAAAAAATGTATTTATTTATAAAAAATTAAAACTAATAAAATAAATATATACAAATAAAATAATGTTCCTCTAAAAATGAAAATTTTTTTAATCTTTCACTCTTATTTCCATTAAACAAAAAACTCTATTCATAAAAAAATAGACAAACATTTTGAAAATAATTAAAAATATTTTTCTCTAAAATAAAAAATAAAAAAAAAACTCTCTCGCTTTAAAAAAATGTATTTATTTAAAAAATATTAAATTTCTTTTTTTTACTCAAATAATTAAATTAAATTTTAATTTCACCCGATTCCTATCTTTCTGTTTGGCGCAAATATTATTTCTATCATAAAATTCTGTCTGTTACAACAATAAAAATTAAAACTGAAACTTCTTCTTTAATTAAAAATGACATAAAATAAATAAAAAAGGTACATAAAAAAATTAAATTGTATTTTTAAATTAATTGTATGACTAATTAATTAAATTAATTAATTAAATATATATATATATATATATATATATATATATATATATATATATATATATATATAAATATAATTATATTTAATTTATATTTATCATAAAAACTTAAATAAATAAATTTATAAAAAGAATTATAAAAAATTTTTAAAAAAGTAAACTTTCTCTTTTCTGAAAACAAAATCAGTAAATAAAAAAATTATTTTCTTTTGCTTCATATAAAAATAGAATTCTCCTTTTTTCGTGTTTTCATATAATACAAATTGGGAAAAAGAAATGTTTGTTTAGAGAAATAAAAAAAAATGATTTAAAAATTTTTTGAAAGTGATGAAAATATTCATAAAAAAATTGAAAAAGATTATTTCTAAAACATTTCTAAAAAAGTATTTACGAAAAAATGACAAAAAATGGTTATAAAACATTTACAAAGAAATATTGGTAAAATATTTATTACAAATTTATAAAAAATATTTATAACAAATTGATAAAAAATATTTATCAAAAATATTAACAACAAATTTATAAATTTATATTTATAACAAATTAATAAAAAATATTTATCAAAAATACTAAATTTTCGTTTTTGAAAAATGAACAATACAAAAAAAAAGATAAATTAAATTTAAATTTGTAGAAGTCAATTAAATTCAAATTAAAAATGCTTCACTTTTAAACTATTTAAACGCTAATTATTATACATATTCTTATAGATATCATATATAATTTATAACAGAAAAAAGTGTTACAAAATGTTTCAAATAAATTTTTAATTTTGTTACAAAATTTCTTTTTAACACACACATTATTCTCAATGTCAATATAATGAATACAAAAGTTTTCATTATCATCTATAAATATATTACAAATAATTTGAATACCTCTTTGTAATATTTATAAACAAGAAATTGCTCTTAAACAGTCAACTATTGTTCATTGATTATAATATAAAGAAAATTTTTATTTAATACCAGATAAAATTAACTATTATAATTATTTTTGTTTTATTTATTTTTTGTTGATTTATTTATTTTTTTTTATTTATTTTTTTTATTTATTTATTGTATAAAGAAAATATGTAATAAAAAAGTAAAAAAAAATAATAACAAGAATATAAAATAATATAATAACAACAATATAAAATAATATAATAACAACAATAAAAAAAAGAAAAAACAAACTAAATAAAATAATGAAAAATAAAAAAAATTAATTTAAAGATAATTGTAAAGAAAGAATGGAAATAAATAAAAAAGCATTAACTAATATTAAAGAAAATAATAAACAAAGAAAATAAAAAGTTGGATAATTAGAAAATCATTATTGTTTGAAAAATTACTATTTGACGAACGTGACTTTCAAAATCGACGATTTTAAAATAGTCAAAGGGTGGGGGGAGGAGAAAAATTTGGGTCTGTTCCCCACTCTTGGTCGCCCCCCCACCTTCCCCTTTCCCAAAGTTACAATTAGTCTTCACCATAATGACACCTAATTATTCAGAAAATCATATCAGTCTGTCAATTTTTCTCGAAGAATAAGGTTTTCAAAAAAAAATAATAATAAAAACAAAAAGAAAAGAAAACCAAAAAGTATATAAAAAAAAGAATTGATTAAGTAAATAAATAAAAATAAACAAATTAGAAATTAGAAACAAAAATATATTCAAACAATAAAAGTAGAAAGTGGAAAATAAATATATATATATATTCAAATTATAAAAGTAGAAATTTGAAAAAATATATATTATTAAATAAAATAAATAAATAAACAAAGAAAAATATAAAGAGTAAAGAAATAATTTACCAAGATTGTAAAAAATTGTAAAAAAAAGTGTAAAAAATCAACATTCATCCTGGAGAAAATGCCGCAGCAAACGTCATTAATAAATCCAATTGGCTTTAAGATACATTGGATGAAATTGCGTGAGGCAAAATCAGCAGAAATAATATGGGAGGCTAGTGATAATTTAACATTTCCAAATGAGGAATTACGTGCATGGATGCCAAAAACATGTGGACGAATAATACGTGAAGTGAATTTTTCCACAGTGAGACCAATGAATTGGTTTCGAATGGAGCAAAAATTATTTTTAAAAGATCGTTTATTTAATGAATGGTCATTTGAATCGAGTAGTGTTGGTGAACGTACATTAACTGCACCTGAACTATTGAAATTACCAGTGGAAATATTTAATGGCGATATTGTGCTTGAGACAAAATTTTTCTATCAAAATAATCCAATTGCATCCAATAGAATAAGATTTTTCATAGATTAGTAGCTTTCCTCCCTCTCCCCCCCCCTCTCCAAAAAAAAAATTCAACGAAGAGAAAAAAAATCACAGACGAAAAATTAAGAATTAATAAAAATTGACGAGAAAATATTTTTTTTCTATTTTTCGACAGAAGAGGAAATTTTTTTCCTTTATTTTGCAATTTTTCTTGAGAAAAGAGAAAATTTTTTGACGAATCGAAAGAGAAGGTAAGAAATTAAGAAAAAAATTTTTTTTTTTAAGTTTCTGTAAATAATCATTTTAATGTTTAATAAAATAATTATTAATAATTAATTAATTTATTAAATTAAATTAAACAATAAATTAAATAAAGTTATAAACAAAATACTAAATAAAAGGAGAAAAAATATGGAATAAAGTGATAATGAAAAGAAGCTATTAAACAAAATTTTAAATAAAATAATTATTAATTAATTAATTAATTGATGATATGTAAAGTAATAAACAAAATAGTAAATAAAGTAAGAAACAAAATACTGTATAAAATAGTGAATAAAATAATTAACAAAATACTAAATAAAATAGTGACTAAAATAATTAACAAAATACTAAATAAAATAATAAATACAGTAATAAACAAAATATTAAATAAAAAAAATAAAAATATAAAATAAAGTGATAATGAAAAAAACTGGTAAATAACATTTTAAAAAAAAATAATTAATAATTAATTAATAACACATAAAGTAATAACCAAAATAGAAAATAAAATATAAAATAAACAAAATACTAAATAAAATAATAAAAATATGAAATAAAGTGATAATGAAAAAAAACTAGTAAAAAATGTCTAAAGAAAATAATAATTAATTAATTAATAATAAATAAAGTAATAAACAAAATAGAAAATAAAATACTAAATAAAATAATAAAAATATGAAATAAAGTGATAATGAAAAAAAAAACTAGTAAACAAATTTCTAAAGAAAATAATTAATTAATTAATAATAAATAAAGTAATAAACAAAATAGAAAATAGAATAATAAATAAACTATAAAGTAAGAAACAAAATACTAAATAAAATAGTGAATAAAATAATTAACAAAATACTAAATAAAATAGCGAATAAAATAATTAACAAAATACTAAATAAAATAATAAATAATAATAATAATTTTAAATAATAAATAAAGTAATAAACAAAAGACTAAATAAAATAATAAATAAAATAATTAATAAAATAATTAACAAAATTCTAAATAAAATAATAAATAAGGTAATAAATAAAATACTAAATTAAATAGAAAATAAAATAACAAAATACTAAATAAAATAATAAATGAAATAATAAATAAGGCAATAAACAAAATAATAAAAAAAAAACAAATTTTTAATTACAACAAAATGAATTAATTTTATTATAATTCAATACTAATTTCGTTAAGCAACGAAATTTTTCTTATTTCCTTTCATTTATTAAATTATAATAAATAGTATCACACATTCTAACGGCAATGTTTACTTTTTCCAAAAGTTATATGAATGAAAGGAAAAATATTATTTTTCCAGAAAATCGAATCAACACTTTTTGGATGGATGGGGAATTTTATATTCAAGTGGAAAATTAACAACAGAATGACGTGAGAAAAGAGACAGAAGAAAAAAAAATTTTATTTTTTGACAATTCAACATTGATAGATGCATTTATTTTTTATCCTGAGAAGAGAAGAAAAAAAATTCCAATTATGTATTTTTTTCAATATTCCAAAATGTATGTTTGTAAATTTACAATATTTTTTGCAAAATTGTTTTTTTTTAACAATTTTTGACCTCGAAATAATTCGATTGAAAATTTTTGTTTTTTTCCTTTTCATATAATTAACAATAAATTTTCTTTAAAATTAACATAAGAGGATAAATTATTAAAAAACTGGCATCAATATTAATTTTTCAATTTTTATTATAAATATTATTAAAATTATTAAAATTATTAAAATTTTTATTATTATTATTATTATTATAAATATTATGAAAATTATTATTATTATTATTATTGCATTATTTCTATTGTTATGAAAGATATTATGTTATTTATTTCTATTATTGTTATTATTTTGATCTTTATTATTATTATCATTATTATTTTTTTATTATTACTATTATCATACTGTTTTATTTTGTTTAATTATTTTTTATTATTATTATTTTTAAGCACCAAAATGTACTCGAAATTTAATGTTGATGCAATAAATATATAGAATTTTAAATGCGAGTTTAAGTAGTTTTTTATTATCTACTTTTGAAAATTAATTAAAAAATTTAATAGAGGTAAATTATACAGAAAGTATTTTTTACAATGAATTATTTTCAATTTATTTATATATTACTCTAATTACTTAAATTATTTATTAATTAAATTATTTTTTCTATTTATTCATTAAATTTATTTTATTATTATAATATAAAATAATGTTAAACAACAATTGTAAATAATAAATTTATAAATAAAAAATAAAAATAACACAATTACAATATTTATTAACTTTTATTTTATAAACCTAAATGTTTATCTTTCATTTATTTATTTATTTTTTTTATTATATTTAATTCATTTCTATATTTACTTTTTTTATTTTGTGTTTTTGTTTGTTTATTAATTTTTTGTTTATCTATTTGTTTTATTAAATTTCAATTTACTCATTTACTTGTTTACTATATTATTAATTTATTGGTTCATGAATATTTACTTACTGAAATCTTTACTTATTTATTTACTTATTTGTTTACTTGTTGAATATTCATTTTTTTTTGTTTTTTATTTCTTTTGCATTTTTCTTTATTTGTTAATTTATACTTATTTGTTGAAATATTTACTCGTTGATTTATTTGTTGATTTATTTAATTCCTAGTTTATTTTTTTTTCGTTACTTCATTTTCATTTTTGTCTTTATTTTCTAATTTGTTTAAGGGTATTTAAACTAATTTGACGTCACAAGTTTAAAACGTATGCTTTACACAAACTGTGACGTAACAATAGTTCAGATGGCCTTAAATATTTAATTTTTTATTTACTTGTCAATTTTGAAAAAAAAAGTTTCATTTATGTTTTTATTTGTTTATATGCACTCAATTTGTTAACTTATTTGTTTATTAATTTGTTTATTAATTTATTTAATAAATTTGTTTATTAATTTGTTTTTTAATAACAAATTTAAATTTGTTAACTTATTTGTTTATTAATTTGTTTATTAATTTATTTAATAAATTTGTTTATTTATTTGTTTTTTAATAACAAATTTAAATTTGTTAACTTATTTGTTTATTAATTTGTTTATTAATTTATTTACTAATTAAAAAGTATGTTTATTTGTTTATTTACTTGCTTAAAAATTTGTTTAATTAATTGTTTATTTATTTGCTTAAAAATTTGTTTAATTATTATTTACTCATTTGTTTATTTACTTGCTTAAAAATTTGTTCAATTATTTGTTTATTTATTTGCTTAAAAATTTGTTTAATTTTTTTTTTTATTAATTTACTTATTAAATGTATGTTTGTTAATTGTTTATTTACGTGCTTACTCATTTGTTTACTTATTTGCTTAATTATTTATATTTTTATTTAAATGATTTATGTTTGTATTAACTTTTTTGATTATTTATTTACTTGCTTACATATTTGTTTATTTATTTGTTCATTAATTTATCTGTAAATTGGAAACATGTCTGTTTGTTTATTTACGTCCTTATTTATTTGCTTACTTATTTACTTATTTTTATATTTATTTATTTATTTGTTTATTTATGATAATATTTATTAAAATAATTTATGTATTTATTTACTTCTTTGCTTGTTTGTTTATTTGCTTACATATTTGTTTATTCATTTTTTCATAAATTTATTTTAATTAATTTCTTATTTATTTATTTGTTTATTAACTAAATGTTTATTTATTTATTTATTTGCTTATTAAATAAATGTTTATTTATTTGTTAATTTATGCCCTTTTCATTTATATATTTATTTACTTAAATTATTTTGTTATTTTCTACATAAAAAATTTGTTTCTTTATTTACTAATTTGCTTATTTATTTACTTGTTTTATTAATTGCTTATTAGATTCAGTGTTTATTTATTTGTCTATTTAATTGCTTACTTTTTTTAGTTTGTTTACCTATTTATTTATTTATTTGTTAACTTATTAATTTATTAACGTTTTTAATTATTTATTAAAGTGTTTTCCATTTATTTGTTTTTGTTTTATTATTAATTTATTAATTTTGTTATTAATTTATTATTACTATTATTATTTTGTTATTAACAAATAAATATTTCTCCAATAATAGAATAAACAAATAAGTAAACAAATAAATAAGCAACTAAACAAATAATTAATTTATTTATTTGTTTTCTTTTTTTATCATTGTAATTGTTTATTAAAATTTGTATTATTGTTTAAACAAATTAGAAAAAAAAATTATTTTATTTATTTGTTTTCTTTTTTTATCATTATAATTATTTATTTAATGTCTGATTATTGTTTAAACAAATTAGGAAAAAAAAAATTATTTTATTTATTTGTTTTCTTTTTTTATCATTATAATTATTTATTTAATGTCTGATTATTGTTTAAACAAATTAGGAAGAAAAATTATTTTATTTATTTGTTTTCTTCTTTTATCATTATAATTATTTATTAAAATTTTTATTATTATTTAAACAAATTAGAAAGAAAATTATTTTATTTATTTTCAGAATGGAGTGGAGGGGGGGGGCAGCAGGGTGTTTAAATAAGTGAGTGAATGATTGACCGAGAGATAGTGAGAGAGAGAGAGAGAGATAGATAGAGAGTAAGATTGAAGACAATCGGGTGGAGATTCCCTTTTGAGTTGTCAATTAGAGAAGAGAATGCCTGTCATTCCTATTGTCACTGTGATGCGTATCTAGCCAGGGGTTTCTGATTAACGTCGTAATGCAATACGCGTGTAATGCTACAAAGGGGTCGAGGGCAACCCCAAGTAATATACTCCCGAGGGCTGTGCAACTCCACTACAATATACGTATAGCTCATCTTGTATCGACTTCATTTTTTTTTCATCTCATTTTTTTTTTTTTTTTTTTATAAATATGTCTTACTAACTTTATACACAATAAGACCTTAACGCGAATTACAAAGGGGGATATTTCAAAACAAGTTTAAAAAGAAAATACTTTGATAATCCACTCTCTCTGTCTCTCACACGCAATTGAGAGACTTTGTATAAGAGGGAATACTTTTAATCCTATTTTTTCTTTGAAAGAAAACAAAAAATAGAACACGGGGAAGAAAAGAGAGAGAAAAAAATTTATCAGAAGCAAATTTGTGAGTATTTATAGTATTATGTAGATAATAAATTGTAGAAATTGGGACAAATTAAATTTCAATCTTAAAATGGGAAAATATGAAGAAAAAAAAATTAAATTAAATTAGAAAGTGGAATAAAATTGTAGAAAATTTGACAAAAATTTGAGAATAAATTCATAATGTAAAAGAGTAGAAAAAAGTAGAAATAGAAATTCAATTATTTTCAAAACTAATAAAGTTCTTCGTAAAAATTCAATTATTTTCAAAAATTTTAATTATTTTCAAAAACTTTCCTCAATTTAATGATTTTTAATATTCTACTACTTCAATAATAATTCCCAAAAAAATTCAATTAGTTTTAAAAAAAAATTTTAATAAAACTATGCAAACATTTCAATTTTCATAAATAATTATTCAATTATTTAAATAATAACATTCTTTACAGGGATTCAATTATTTTCAATATACAATTTTAATGGAATTCCTCGAAAAATGTTATTATTCTTAAAAATTTTATTAAAATTTATCAAAGAAATATAATTTTTTTAAAAATCTTTGCTACAGTTTATTTATTTCAAATTATAAGTTTATTTATTTTAATATATTTTTAATAAAATTTCTTTAAAGAATTAGATTATTTTCAATAATTTTAATGGAAGTCTTCGTAACAATTCAATTTTTTTTCAAAATAATTTTAATAAAATTCTAGTCAAAATTTCAATTATCTTTATAAATTATAAAATTTTTCTCAAAATTTCAATAAAATTCTTGGCAAAATTTCAATTATCTTTATAAATTATAAAACTTTTCTCCAAAATTCAATTATTTTTAAAAATTTTAATAAAATCCTTATCCAAAATTCAATTAATTTCAGAAATTTTAATAAAACTTTTCTCCAAAATTCAATTTTTTTCAAAATAATTTTAATAAAATTCTTGTCAAAATTTCAATTATCTTTATAAATTATAGAATTTTTCTTTAAAATTCAATTAATTTCAAAAATTTTAATAAAATTTTTCACCAAAAGTCAATTTTTTTCAAAATAATTTTAATAAAATTCTTGTCATCAATTATCTTTATAAATTATAAAATTTTTCTCCAAAATTCAATTATTTTTAAAAATTTTGAATAAAATTCTTGTCAAAATTTCAATTATCTTTATAAATTATAGAATTTTTTTTCAAAATTCAATTATTTTCAAGAATTTTAATAGAATTTTTCTCCACAATTCAACTATTTTCAAAAATTTTAATAAAATTTTTCACCAAAATTCAATTTTTTTCAAAATAATTTTAATAAAATTCTTGTCAAAATTTCAATTATCTTTATAAATTATAGAATTTTTTTTCAAAATTCAATTATTTTCAAGAATTTTAATAGAATTTTTCTCCAAAATTCAACTATTTTCAAAAATTTTAATAAAATTTTTCACCAAAATTCAATTTTTTTAAAAGAGTTGAATTTTGTAAGCGTTTCAAATAAAAATCTTTGGAAATTTGAACTTTTCATATTTTTAATTAAGAATTCTGTAGAATCATTTTTTTAAAAAAAAGTTTAATCGTTTTTTTTTAATTATTTGAAATTTTTAACTTCTAATATATTTAATTGAAGAATGTCGCAGAATAATCGAAATTTCGTAAAATTAAATTGTAAACAAAAGAATTTGAAAATTTACAAAGAATGAATACTTTTTCAGAAATTTTAATAAAACTTTTCTCCAAAAATCAATTTTTTTCAAAATAATTTTAATAAAATTCTTGTCAAAATTTCAATTATCTTTATAAATTATAGAATTTTTCTTTAAAATTCAATTAATTTCAAAAATTTTAATAAAATTTTTCTCCAAAATTCAATTATTTTTAAAAATTTTGAATAAAATTCTTGTCAAAATTTCAATTATCTTTATAAATTATATAATTTTTTTTCAAAATTCAATTATTTTCAAGAATTTTAATAGAATTTTTCTCCAAAATTCAACTATTTTCAAAAATTTTAATAAAATTTTTCACCAAAATTCAATTTTTTTCAAAATAATTTTAATAAAATTCTTGTCAAAATTTCCATTATCTTTATAAATTATACAATTTTTTTTCAAAATTCAATTATTTTCAAGAATTTTAATAGAATTTTTCTCTAAAATTCAACTATTTTCAAAAATTTTAATAAAATTTTTCACCAAAATTAAATTTTTTTCAAAATAATTTTAATAAAATTCTTGTCAAAATTTCAATTATCTTTATAAATTATAGATTTTTTTTCAAAATTCAATTATTTTTAAGAATTTTAATAGAATTTTTCTCCAAAATTCAACTATTTTCAAAAATTTTAATAAAATTTTTCACCAAAATTCAATTTTTTTCAAAATAATTTTAATAAAATTCTTGTCAAAATTTCAATTATTTTTATAAATTATAAAACTTTTCTCCAAAATTCAATTATTTTCAAAAATTTTAATAAAATCCTTATCCAAAATTCAATTAATTTCAGAAATTTTAATAAAATTTTTCTCCAAAATTCAATTTTTTTCAAAATAATTTTAATAAAATTCTTGTCAAAATTTCAATTATCTTTATAAATTATAGAATTTTTCTTTAAAATTCAATTAATTTCAGAAATTTTAATAAAATTTTTCACCAAAATTCAATTTTTTTCAAAATAATTTTAATAAAATTCTTGTCAAAATTTCAATTATTTTTATAAATTATAAAACTTTTCTCCAAAATTCAATTATTTTCAAAAATTTTAATAAAATCCTTATCCAAAATTCAATTAATTTCAGAAATTTTAATAAAACTTTTCTCCAAAATTCAATTTTTTTCAAAATAATTTTAATAAAATTCTTGTCAAAATTTCAATTATCTTTATAAATTATAGAATTTTTCTTTAAAATTCAATTAATTTCAAAAATTTTAATAAAATTTTTTACCAAAAGTCAATTTTTTTCAAAATAATTTTAATAAAATTCTTGTCATCAATTACACAGGCACACAAAAAAAAAAAAGTGTCGTGGCCGAGACACTACAGTAGTATATTCCCATGTATTTTTGGCCGCTGAATCCGAATCTGAAGTCCGAATGCTCAAATTGGTTCTTTTTTTTGAGTTATACTCAAAAAACGACTCAAAACACGAATTTGAACCAAAAAAATTAAAAAAATTTTTTGTGACATGACAATAGCATATTTCCATGTATTTTTTCCCGCTAAATCCGGATTCGAAGTCAGAATTGACAGATGTGCTCAAAATTATGAGCTAAACTCAAAAAACGACTCAAAAAACCGAATAAAAATGACGAAAATGAAAAATTTTTTCTGTGACACTGCAAAAGTATATTCCTATGTATTTTTTCACGCTGAATCCGAATTCGAAGTCAAAATAGACAGATTTGCTCAAAATTTTGAGATAAACTCAAAAAACCACTCAAAAAAAGACTCAAAAAACCGAATTAAGATGAAAAAATTTTTTTATGACACTACACTACTATATTCCCATGTACTTTTTCCCGCTGAATCCGAATTCGCAGTCAGAATTGACAGATTTGCTCAAAATTTTGAGATAAGCTCAAAGAACTGATAAAAAAAGCGATTTAAAATAAAGAAATGGAAATTTTTTGCTATGACACTACATTACAGTATTTCCATATCGGATCTCGCATTTAAAGTCAGAATTGACAGATTTCTGACTGATTTGCTTAAAATTTTGAGATATACTCAAAAAACTGATAAAAATGTAATTTAATATGAATAAAGGAAATTTTTTGCTATGACACTACACTAGTGTATTCCCATGTATTTTTTCACTGTGATTCCAAAGTCAGAATTTTCAAAGTGGCTTAAAATTTTGGATTTCATTAAAAGTGCTCAAAAACATGCATGCTTGTACCTGTAACCAGGGTTTGAGTTCTAAAAAATTTTATGTCATTCTGATAATTCTAACTTCGAATTTGTATTCAGCGTATATAAAATTCATGAGAATACACTACCGAATACCAAAAAAATGAACTCTTTTGCATTAAATTAAATTTTGAGCATTTTTGGATTTAACTTAAAATTTTGAGCCAATTTAATAATTTTAACTTTGAATTTAGAAGCAGATGTAAAAACATGAGAATATACTAATGTAGTGTACTAGCAAGAAAAGTAGAGTTTCTTGACTTTCATTTTTGTAACTTAACAGATTTTCTTGTGTGTCTCAAAATTTTGAGCCATTAGAATAATTCTGACTTCAAATGCGAGATCCGAGTGTAAAAATATATGGAAATACTGTAATGTAGTGTCATAGCAAAAAATTTCCATTTCTTTATTTTAAATCGCTTTTTTTTATCAGTTCTTTGAGCTTATCTCGAAATTTTGAGCAAATCTGTCAATTCTGACTGCGAATTCGGATTCAGCGGGAAAAAGTACATGGGAATATAGTAGTGTAGTGTCATAAAAAATTTTTTCATCTTAATTTGGATTTTTGAGTCTTTTTTTGAGTGGTTTTTTGAGTTTATCTCAAAATTTTGAGCAAATCTGTCAATTTTGACTTCGAATTCGGATTCAGCATGAAAAAATACATAGGAATATACTTTTGCAGTGTCACAGAAAAAATTTTTCATTTTCGTCATTTTAATTCGGTTTTTTGAGTAGTTTTTTTGAGTTTAGCTCAAAATTTTGAGCATATCTGTCAATTCTGACTTTGAATCCGGATTCAGCGGGAAAAAATACATGGAAATATGCTATTGTCATGTCACAAAAAAATTTTTAATTTTTTTTGGTTCAAATTCGTGTTTTGAGTCGTTTTTTGAGTATAACTCAAAAAAAAGAACCAATTTGAGCATTCGGACTTCAGATTCGGATTCAGCGGCCAAAAATACATGGGAATATACTACTGTAGTGTCTCGGCCACGACACTTTTTTTTTTTGTGTGCCTGTGTTATCTTTATAAATTATAAAATTTTTCTCCAAAATTCAATTATTTTCAAAAATTTTGAATAAAATTTTTGTCAGAATTTGAATTATTTTTAAAAATTTGAATTATTTAAAAATTTATTAATAAAATTCTTTATGAAAATTCAATTATAAGAAATATTCAATTATTTAATAAAATATTTATTTTTATATGTATTTAAATAATTGAATTTTCGTAGAATTTTCTAATAAATATTGATTTAAAAATGAATTTCAGTGATAATTTTAGATTATAATTGAATTTTTGGAGAAGTTACTAATAATTTGCAATTTTTTTAAAAGAGTTGAATTTTGTAAGCGTTTCAAATAAAAATCTTTGGAAATTTGAACCTTTCATATTTTTAATTAAGAACTCTGTAGAATCATTTTTTTTAAAAAAGTTTTAATGTTTTTTTTAATTATTTGAAATTTTTAACTTCTAATATATTTAATTGAAGAATGTCGCAGAATAATCGAAATTTCGTAAAATTAAATTGTAAACAAAAGAATTTGAAAATTCACAAAGAATAAATACTTTTTCAAAAATTATTAATAAAATTGACTTGAAGAAGAATTTTAGTTGAAAATTCTAGAAATGAATAATCGTAATGATGAAAATTATTTTTGAAGAAGTTACATTAACAAAGTAGCAAGTTTAATTTAATTTTTGTAAAACATGTAATAGAAATTAAAAAAATCGAAAAGTAGAAAATATATCAATAAAACACCTAAAATATAAAATTTACATTAAAAAGAAAAATAAATTTTCTGTATAATAATATTTTATCGAATAAAATGTAAATTTTTCCTAACAACTACAAAATACTCTTCAACTTCTGTTCACCTATATAAAAATATATATTTTCCAACAATCTAAACCTTGCCATGCGTCTCCTGAATGTGACGTCCATCTTCTGTGAGTTTGCCGAGCGAAGAACAAAGTCAAGTTTGGGAGAAACTCGAAAAGAAAGTTTTCTGCCGAGGATCGTAAGTCACCCTGGTTGGCAACTTTTTTTTCTTTCCTTCTTTCTTTTTTCTTTACTGAGTGTAATGTCAGTTTACTTGAGACGAAGTACAAATGAAAAAAAGAACAAAAAAAAAAAAATAAAAATAAAAATAATAAAACGACTTGACTATAGTCTCTATGGCACTGGAATCGAGATAACGTGGTTCGTAAGAGACAATTGTTTTGAAATTTGTGTACTAAAATATCTTCATACAGTGCAACAAGTAGATTGGTTATTTTCGTGAAAAAAATACTTTTCTTTTGAAAATATAGTCGAAAATTTTGTTTTTAAAAAACAAATGATAAAAAATATTTTTATTTCTTTTTACATAATTAAATAAATTTATTTATTTATTAAATAAAATTTATTTATTTATTTATTAAACTCAATTATTTATTTAAAGATTATAATTATTAATTAAAATTCAGTAAATAAATAAATTTCAAGAGAATAAAATAAATTAAATTAAATGTAAAATTATTTAAATGTTGTTTTGTTTATTTTTATTATATTTATTCTTCCTTTATATATTAATAAACAATTATTTTTCTCTCATTACTACTGATTATTATTTTTAATATAACAATAAATCATTATTGCTATTATGTGAAAGAAAATAAAAAAATTTCACCCCCACCGAGATTCGAACTCGGGAACACTAACCTCGCCAGTCAGGCACTTTCCCACTAGGCTAATCTGACATTGAGTAAAATTTTTAATTTCTTTTTTCTGCATAGCAGTTTTTTCAGCATTTTAACTGTAATTTTGTCAACATACCTTTCAGAAATTGCAAATAATGATCGTGACAGTAAAAATAACCGAATAATTGCAGCAAACTTACCTGAAACAAAGAAAAAACAATAAACATTACTAAACATTATTAAAAAAAAAGCATATTAAATTATAAAATTATTAATTACTACTTCAATTATTAATTCTTTATTACTTAAAATACAACAGCAAATAAATGTAAAAAAAGAGTATTTTTCTTTTACTTATTTAAAAAAAAATTTACAAAAATAAATTTTTTCGTAAAGAATTCCATGAAAATTTAAATAAATTTTCCAAATATTTATTTTGACTTCTATTTCACAATAAAAGAAAAAAAAATCTATGACAGAACATTGGAAAAAAAGAGAATGAAAGAAAGAAAAAAAAGGGAGAAAAAGACGTGATACAAATTTCAAGTGACAAATGCAATATAAGTGATTAAGGTAACGTTTGTTTAAGAATTCGTTATTGTTCACGAATTTCACGGACAATTTAACTGATTGAGATGATTCGAGAAGAGAAAAAAAAACGAGAGGGAGAGAGAGAATGAGTGAGCTATCGGATTAACGATTGAAGGGAAATTGAAAAGAAGGGCTCCCCCCCTCCCTCCCTTCTCGGTACAACACTCGCGGCTCTTTCAAATCGTTATTTCGTCAAAATCAAATCACAGTAACTCGTCAGGGAGAATAGGAATGACGATCCTACCGAGTGGCTAGTGAATATTTATTGAGTCCTCCAATTCGAGGCCGGAGGCAATGGCACACCAAGGGATTGAACTAGTGTGTATAAAGAGAGAGAGAGAGGGGGGAAAAGGGAGAAGTGGGGTTGGCAATAAACAAGAGAGACTCGTTGCCTATATATGTGGGAGAATTGAAACGCCTGAGAGTTAAAACGCCCCAGGCAACTGTCACGTGCAGCTAGTTTCCTGCACTTTTTGCCTCTATCGTCCTTCGTCTCTGAACCCTCTTCGTCTATTTTTTCTTTGGTTCTCTCCCTTTCTTGCCTTTACCCTTTTTCTTTTTATTTGTTTCGTTTTTATTTATTGTTTTTTTCTTTTTTCTATTTATTTTTTCTTTTACTCTTTTTTTCTCCTTTTGTTTTTCTTCTCTTCTTTTTTCGAACTTCTTCCTTTTATCTTCTTTTTCTTTCTTTTCTCTGCTACTCTTCTTTTTACTTTATTATCCTTATTCTTTTCTATTTTTCTCCCCATCCTTTTCCTTTTATTATCCTCTTCTAACTTTCCGTTTTCCCCATCCTTTCCCCTTTTATTCCTCCTCTTCTCTTTTCCCTTCTCTCTCCCTAATCTTTCCTCTTTTTTTCTCTTCTTCATGCTGACCCTTCTCTTATGTTCTTCTTCTCCCCATCCTTTCCTCTTTTATTCCTTTTCTTTCCTTTTCTTTACATCTTTTACCCTTTTTCCTCCTTATCTTACTTTCCCTTTTCTCCCCATTCTTTCCCCTTTTTTCTCCTCTTCTAACTTTCCGTTCTTCCCATCCTTTCCCTTTTTTCTCCTCTTGTAACTTTCCGTTATCCGCATCCTTTCCCCTTTTATTTCTTCTCTTCCCTTTCTTTACATCCTTTTCCCTTTTTTCTTCCTCATCTTACATTCCCTTTTCTCCCATTCGTTCCCCTTTTTTCTCCTCTTGTAACTTTCCGTTCTCCCCATCCTTTCCCTTTTATTCCTTCTCTTCCCTTTTATTTACATCCCATACCCTTTTTTCCTCCTCTTCTTAAATTCCCTTTCCCCCCCTTTTTTTCTTCCCTTTTCTCCCATTCGATCCCCTTTTTTCTCCTCTTCTAACTTTCTGTTCTCCCTATCCTTTCCTCTTTTATTCCTTCTCTTCCCTTTTCTTTACATCTTTTACCCTTTTTCCTCCTTATCTTACTTTACCTTTTCTCCCCATTCTTTCTCCTTTTTTTCTCCTCTTCTAACTTTCCGTTCTTCCCATCCTTTCCCTTTTTTCTCCTCTTGTAACTTTCCGTTCTCCCTATCCTTTCCTCTTTTATTCCTTCTCTTCCCTTTTCTTTACATCCTTTACCCTTTTTTCCTCCTCATCTTACATTCCCTTTTCTCTCATTCGTTCCCCTTTTTTCTCCTCTTGTAACTTTCCGTTCTCCCCATCCTTTCCCTTTTATTCCTTCTCTTCCCTTTAATTTACATCCTTTACCCTTTTTTCCTCCTCATCTTACATTCCCTTTTCTCTCATTCGTTCCCCTTTTTTCTCCTCTTGTAACTTTCTGTTATCCCCATCCTTTCCCTTTTTATTCCTTCTCTTCTCTCTTCCCCTTTTCTCCCTAATCTTTCCTCATGTTTCCCTTCTTCTTACTGACCCTTTTTCTTATTTTTCTTTTCTCCCCTCCCTTTCTCTTTTATTCCTTTTCTTCTCTCTTCCCTTTTTTTCCCATCCCTATCCCTATATTCCTCCTCTTCTTACTTTCCCCTCTCCCCAATTCTTTCCTTCCTAACCCCTTTTCTAAAATCTCTTCCTCCTCCCCCTATTGTTCCATCCTTTTCTCTTCCCTTCCCCCTACTATAACTTTCCTTTCTCTTCTTCTTCTCCTGCTGTCTCAACCTTTTCTATCTTTTCTTCCTTCTCTTCTTAAATTCCCTCTCCTATTTTCTCCCATCCTTACCATTTTTCCTCCTGATTCTCTTCTTACTTTTCTTCCTCTTCTCCCTACCATTATCTTTTTTCCCTTCTTAGTTTTCTCCCCCTTCTCTTTTCTCCCATACTTTCCACTGTTCTTTCTCCTCTTCTTCCTACCCTTATCTTTTTTCTATTCTTACTTTTTTCTTCCTCCACTTTTCTCTTATCATTCCCATTTTTTCCTCCTTCCCTTATTTCTCCATCCTTTCTTCTCTTCTTCCTTCTTTTCGTACTTTTCTTCCCCTGTCCTTTTCCACCCATCTTTTTTACTCTTTTTTCTTTCCCTTCTTTTTTTCTTTCTTTTCTTTTTTCCTTCTATCTTTCTATTTTATTTTTCTATTTTTCTTTACCTTTATTCTTTACCTTTGCTTTCTTTATTTCTATTTATCTTTCTATTTTGCCTTATTCTTCTCTATTTGCCCTCTTTTTTTTCTTTCTTCACTTACTATTGACCCATCTTTTGTTTCTCTTTTCTTCTTCATCTTTTCTTATGTTTTCTTTTTCTTTTTACTCTAAACCTCTTCCCTATTATTCCCTTTTCAATCCTCTCTTGTTTTTTCTCCATATCTATTTTATTTCCTTCCCTTCTTTCTTCTCCTTCTTCTCCATTTCATTTTTATACCCTTTCTACATTCTCTTTGCTTCTTTACCCTATCTTTTCTCTTCTTGGATTTGCTTCCCCTCTTCCTTCACTTTTGATTCTTTTTCTCCTTCTTTTCCATTATTTATTATGATTTATCTTCCTCTGCTTTACCTTCTTTCATACCATACTTTTTCTTCTTTCCTTCCAATTTCTTCTCTTTTACACTTTTTCCACTCAATACTCTTTTTGTCATTTACTTCTTCCCTCCACTCCTTTAACCCCTTATTTTCCCATTGTTTTTTCGTTTTATTTTCCTATATTTCCTTTCCTCCTTTTGCTTTATGTCTTTTTTTCCCTTATTTTCTACTCTTCCTTCCTTTACTTCACACCATCTTTTGTCCTTTCTACACTTTTCCTTCTTCCTTTCCTTCTCCCATTTTTATTTCTTCTCCTTTTTCTTTCTCTTCATCTTCTTGTTTTATTTCCTTTGGTCCCTATTCTTTCTGGGTCCCAATGTTCTCTTATCCTCATTAATCTTCTCTATTCACGTTACCCCACTGCTTTTTCTCCGTTCCTTACCTTCTATTTGCCACTTTATCTCCTTTTCCTTTTTTCTAGATTCTTATTCTTCTCTCCATTCCTTCATTTTCCGCTCTTTTCCATTCCTTAATTACCTCCTTTATTTCCTCCCTTTCTTATTGTTTTTCTATTCACTTAGCCCTCTTTTCTATTCTTTCATTGATTGTCCCTTTTTCTAGTCCTCATCCTTTCTTCACCAATTTTTCCATTTTTTATTCTTTAATTCGATTCCTTTCTCAATTCTTTTCACCTCCACCATTCTCTTCATAGGGAAGCAAGTAAAAAAGGGAAAAGAGAAAAAATGGATAATAAGAGAAGGTAGGGAGGAGAAGAAAGGATGGAGAAATAAGGGGAGGAGGAGGAGGAAAAAATGGGAATGATAAGAGAAAAATGGAGGATGAAAAAAGTAAGAAGAGAAAAAAAATAAGGGTAGGAAGAAGAGGAACGAAAGTAAGAAGAGGAGGAAGAACAGTGAAAAGGATGGGAAAAAAGAGGAGGGGGAGAAAAGTAAGAAGGGAAAAAAGATAATGGTAGGGAGAAGAGGAAGAAAAGTAAGAAGAGGAGGAGGAGGAGGAAAAGTGGTGAGGATGGGAGAAAGTAGGAGGGAGAATTTAAGAAGGGAAGTAAGAAAAGGTAAAAAAGGGTGAGACAGAAGAGGAAGAAGAAGAGAAAGGAAATATATAGTAGGAGGAATAGAAGAGGAAAGGATGGAACAATAGGGGGAGGAGGAAGATAATTTAGAAAAGGGGTTAGGAAGGAAAGAATTGGGGAGAAAAGTAAAAAGAGAAAAAAGATAATTGTAGGGGGAAGAGGAAGAAAAGTAAGAAGAGGAGGAGGAGGAAAAATGGAAAGGATCGGAGAAAAGAGGGGGAATTTAAGAAGAAGAGAAAGAAAAGATAAAAAAGGATGGGACAGAAGGGGAAGAAGAAGAGGAAAGGTTGGAACAATAGGGGGAGGAGGAAGAGAATTTAGAATAGGGATTAGGAAGAGATGAGTGGAAAAGGAGAGGGGAGGGAAAGTACGAAAAGAGGGAAGAAAAGAAGAAAGGATGGACAAATAAGGGTAAGATGAGAAAAAAATAGGAATGATGAAAAAAAATGAAAAAACAGAGAGGGGGGAGAGGAAAGAGTAGGAGGAAGAATAGGAAAGGCAGGATCCCCCTCCTGTCTCTTTTTCTCGAATACGGCAAAGAATAATGGTTTTTCGTTCGATCGGCTTCTAGGAAAAAGAAAAGCGCAAAATGAAAAAGGCAGAAAAAAATAGAAAGCAAGAGAGAGAGAGAGAGAAAGAGAGAGAGAGCAAGCCATCGAAACCGGTAGATTGAATTGAAAATATGTGATTCGGTAGCGTGTAAAGTCGTCAGGCTTTTCCCAGCCGCTTTTGAAGCTCGTCGTCGTCGTCGTCGAATCAGGTACTTTATATAAGAAAAACCCGTTATTCTTCAAGAACCTCCTCTTCTATTCTATTTCATGACTTTTATTTTCCTATGTATTTCTTCCTCGGGAATTTTTTCTCTCAAACGTTTCTTTATGGATTAAATTGAACATTATTTTTCATTGGCGGAAATTTATTTTTTTCTTATTGATAAATTAAACCATTAATTGGATGTTTGTTCAGAAAAGAAAATCCTTAAAAATATTCTAATTGTTTCGGAAATAAAAAGCAGAGAGGGACAAAAAAGATTTAAACAAAGAGCACCTCTAGGGACTTTTTGTCACTCTAGTAACTTTTTTACTAGGTTCCAAATACAGCATTGAGTACCTAGAACATAGTATTTATGATAAAAATTACTAAATACCAGGGTTGGGTTATTTTTCTTACTTATTATTACTAGGGATTTTCTGACACTCTAGTAACTTTTTTCCTAACATGAAATTCCTTTTCTCTGTCAGGAATATCGATCTAAAAAGGAGAATAACAATCTAACTCTAATTGAGATTAAGAAAAGTAGTAAAAAATCAAGATTGGGTTAGTAATTTCCGGTCTTAGTAATTTTTTGTCACTCTAGTAACTTTTTTACTAACTCTGAATTACGTATTTTCGAAGGTGTTACCACCTAATGATGATTTTTGATGATACCAGCTAACAAAGATGATTTTTCATATGATTGATGCTAGTGTCGAACTACAATAAAGAATTTATGAATAAAATTATTAAAATACCAGGATTGGGACGCTTTCTGACTTGTGACACTAGTAGCTTAATATAATATAAGATAATATAAATAATATCGAGAGGAGAAAAATTTTGTTCAACAACTCTGGGAAGTACAAAAAAATTAAAGAAAACCATGGGGGTTAGTAATTTCCACTATTAGTAATTTTTTGTCACTCTAGTAACTTTTTTACTGAGTTCAAAATGCAGCGTTTGGTAATAAAAATGTCCTTTTATTAAAATTCCCCATCTAACAGCTGCTTCGCCATTTCGATTAAGTTTCTAATTCCCAAAAATAGAAACCAGTGTTGGGTAACTAACAATTTTAGAAACAGCACATCTGGTGTTTTTTTGTCTAGTACTTTTTCAACAATGTAAAAAATGCAAAGTTTTTAGCAAATATAATTCTTCGATTGGAATACAGCAATTGAACAATGGTTCATTGGCTGAAAGCAGGGTTGGGTAACTAAGAATTCCTCCATCAGCGCCCCTAGGGACTTTTTGTAACTTTATATTTTTTTCTTGAAATTTTTCTTAATAATTAATAGCCTCACAGTTATTATTGTCTACTAAGTGAACTAACCAAATAAGAAAATATTTATTGATAAAAAAAAATATTTTCTACAGTCAAAATATGAAAATTTGTGTATTGGTGAGAAAAATAATGTTGTTAATATCGAGTTGAAAATTTTTCGAAAGCCCCATTGAGAAAGTCCTCGAGAGAGACATTTTCTAGTGGTTGTACGCCGCGCACTTTGAACAATTCACACGTCTCTCGATTTGGGTCGATTGTGTCGCACTCCCCCCCCTCTCTCTATATATATAAACCTACCAAGCAGACACGTAAATATGGTTTGTGAATTTCGACACGAGGAAATCACGTTCAAAGTATACTCGAAAAATCTATAGGAAAAAGTACACTGCATATTCTTCTCTATCATTTTAGATGAAATATTTTCTCTGAGGCAAAAATCAAGTAAAAATGTAAAGGTTGTTATTTCCATTTCCCCTACGTGACTTTGTGTAAAAAGGAAGCGGCCTTTTTTAGAATTTTATATATACGTAGATGTGTGTAACTTGATGAAATGCAACTTTTATAAAAGCTCAATTTATATTCTGCTTTTAAACGGAATTCTCGGAATATTAGTCGCGCTTTTCATTTAAATCAAAATATGGTTATTAACGGGTAGCTTTTTCTTTTTCTTCAACGACAATAGGGAAAAAATTATTTCACCAAATGGCGGTGAATATTTATTTCTAAAAAGTTACTAGATAGAGGCGACCCAACCCTGGGCAAATTTGGATCGTAATCTGCTTGTTAGGTGAAGGTCCATTTTAAAGATAGTAAAAAATGTTACTAGACTGACAAAATATTACAGAACTTGACTCAGGTTTGTGTATATAAATCTAGTGATTTTTTGTCACTCTAGTAACTTTTTTACTAACACTGAAATACTTATTTTCGAAGGCATTACCACTTAATGAAAAACGAAGATCATATTTCACATAATTGATGCTAGTGTGTCACTAGCATGAGGTTTTAATAAATAAAATGATTAAATATCAGGGTTGGGACACTTCTCAAACTTGTAACTCTAGTAACTTTTTTACCATCCTAAAATTCCTTTTTTCAAGAAGTAATATCAACCAGAAAAAAGAAAAGGACTATCTGACATTAATTAGGTCTAACAGAAGCAGTAAAAACCATGGTTGGGTTAGTAAATTCCGGCCCTAGTAATTTTTTTTACCTCTAGTAACTTTTTTACTAACATGAAATCACGAATTTTCGAAAGTATAATCACCTAATTGAAAACAAAGAACATTTTTCAAGTGAACGAGGCTAGAATCAATCTAGAGTACAGTATTAATGAATAAAAAAATTAAACATCAGGGATGGGACACTTGACCCACTTGTCACTCTAGTAACATTTTTATTATCGTGAAATTCTTTCTATCTAAAAGTATTATCAACCAAAAAAAAGATAAAAGTAATCTGACCTTAATTACGATTAACAAAAGTAGTAAAAACCAGGGTTGGGTTAGTAAATTCCAGTCCTAGTAATTTTTTGTACCTCTAGTAACTTTTTTACTAACATTAAAGCACGTATTTTTTAGAGTATAACCACCTGATTGTAACCAAAGAACAATTTTCAAGTAAACTATGTTAAAATGAAACTAGAGTACAGTATTAATGAATAAAAAAAATTAAACATCAGGGATGGGACACTTGTCCCACTTGTCACTCTAGTAACTTTTTTATTATCGATATTCTTTTTATCTAGAAGTATTATCAACCAAAAAAAAAGAAAAAAGTAATCTGACCTTAATTACAATTAACAAAAGTAGTAAAAACCAGGGTTGGGTTAGTAAATTCCGGTAATAGTAATTTTTTGTACCTCTAGTAACATTTTTACTAACATAAAATCTATCTCTCTGAAAATAATACCAGGAAAAAAGGGAAAATAAAATCTAAACATACTTAAAATTAACAGAACTAGAAAGAAAACCAAGACTTTTATTATTCAATAAATGAAAAATAGTTTGGAAAAATTTTTTTTTTTTGCAAATTACGTCAAAATAAAAAGAGAATGTAAAGGAAAAGCAAAGAGAGAGAAAAAAATGTCTACAACGATGTGGTTGGAAAATTCAGAAATGCTAGTCGTGTTTTCCTCATTTACTGCATAATCCGGATAGTATTTCAGCTCCCTTTGATGTCTCCGGTTTTCTCGTCGCTTTCGTAATCTGAGGATGGGGCGTGACGCACACCAAATCTATGTAAACTTGGGTATACGAGGTTTGCGAGCACTGCTGGCACCTGTCGGACAGCTAATCTTGAACACGTGTTTCCTTGTGTGCTTTCTGGCCTACTGCCAATGCACAGGCAATGGTCATTGTACATCGTTGCGCTCGACCCTCTCTCTCTCACTCTCAGTACGTTCACACACAAACATTTAGCGTCAAAAAAAAGAGAAAAAAATGTAAATTTTTCACTAGAGTGCAATGACCTTGCTTTTAAAAATTTTCCAATTCTTTTTTGTTTTTCAATTTAAAAAATTATTTTTTTGGTTTTCTTTATTTTTTAGAGCAAAGAAATATTTCATATGAATGTAAAAACAATTTTTTTTTGCAATAAATATTTTATTATTTGGTTAATTCACTTTGTAGACACTAATAACTGTGAGGCTATTAAATATTGAGAAAAATTTAAAGGAAAAAATATAAAGTTACAAAAAGTCCCTAGGGGCGCTGTTGGAGAAATTAGTTACCCAACCCTGCTTTCAGCAAATGAACCATTGTCCAATTGCTGTATTCCAATCGAAGAATTATATTTGCTAACAACTTTTAATTTTTTAAATTGTTGAAAAAGTACTAGACAAAAAATCCCCAGATGTGCTGTTTCTAAAATTGTTAGTTACCCAACACTGCTTTCTATTTTTGGGAACTAGAAAATTAATCAAAATGGCAAAGCAGCAGTTAGATGGGGAATTTTAATAAAAGGACATTTTTATTCCCAAACTGCATTTTGAACTCAGTAAAAAAGTTACTAGAGTGACAAAAAATTACTATTCGTGGAAATTACTAACCCAACCCTGATTTTCTATAATTTCTTGTAATTTCCAGAGTTAAATAAAATTTTTCTCCTCTCGATATTATTTATATTATCTTATGTTACAGTAAGCTAAAAGTGTCACAAGTCAGAAAGTGTCCCAGCCCTGGTATTTTAGTAGTTTTATTCATAAATTCTTTATTGTAATTCCACACTAGCATCAATCGTATGAAAAATCGTCTTTGTTAGCTGGTATCTTCAAAAATCATCATTAGGAGGTAATACCTTCCAAAATACGTAATTTAGTGTTAGTACAAAAGTTACTAGAGTGACAAAAAAATACTAGGACCGGAATTTACTAACCCAACCCTGGTTTTTACTACTTCTGTTAAACCTAATTAATCTCAGATGGTCCTTTTCTTTTTTTTGGTAGATATTACTTGTAGAAAAAAGGAATTTCATGATAGTAAAAAAGTTACTAGAGTGACAAGCTTGAGAAGTGTCCCAACCCTGATATTTAATCATTTTATTTATTAAAACCTTATGCTAGTGCCACACTAGCATCAATTATGTGAAATATGATCTTCATTTTTCATCAAGTGTTAATGCCTTCGAAAATACGTATTTCAGGGTTAGTAAAAAAGTTACTAGAGTGACAAAAAATTACCATGACCGGAAACTACTAACCCAACCCTATTTTCTTACTACTTTTGTTATTCAAATTAAGGTAATATTACCTTTTGGTTTGTTTTTCTTCCATAATGGCAGAATTTTATCTTAGTAAAATATTTAATAGAGAGACAAATAGAAGAAGTATCCCAACCCTGGCATTTGGTAATTTTTATTCCTTTATACTTTATTTTAGTTTTATTTTAATATCTTCCACTTGGAAATGGATCATTGCTTTTAATTAGGTTTTTAAGCTTTCAAAAATACGTGCTTTAATGTTAGTAAAAAAAGTTACTAGAGTTACAAAAAATTACTAGGACCGGAAATTAGTAACCCAACCCTGGTTTTTATTACTTTTGTTAATCCTCCTTAGGGTTAGATGTTTTTTTTTCTTTTTTTTGCAAATTATTGTGTAGGATAATAACAATTATATAAAATAATAATTATTCAATCAGGGTTGGGTTATAAATTTCTGGTCTCAGTAATGTTTTGTCACTCTAGTAACTTTTTTACTAGCATTAAAACACCTGTTTTCGAATGTATTTTGAACGTAATGGAAGAGGAAGAAATAATTTTCAAATTAACTTATTAATTTTTAAATTAAGAATTAGAGTAAAGGATTAATAACTAAAATGACTAAAATACCAGGGTTGGGGCACTTCTCCAGCTTGTCACTCTAGTAACTTTTTCACTAACATGAAATTTCTTTTCTCTGGCAGTAATATCATCTAAAAAGAAGAAGATAAATCTAACCCTAATTAGGATTAACAAAAGTGGTAAAAACCCAGGGTTGGGTTAGTAAATTCCGGTCCTAGTAATTTTTTGTACCTCTAGTAACTTTTTTACTAACATTAAAGCACGTATTTTTTAGAGTATAACCACCTGATTAAAACCAAAGAACAATTTTCAAGTAAACTATGTTAAAATGAAACTAGAGTACAGTATTAATGAACAATAAAATTAAATATCAGGGTTGGGGCACTTCTCCCACTTTTTACTCTAGTTACTTTTTTTACTAACATCGAAAGTACAATTTTACTTTTAAAAAAGTGTCAAATACTAAAACCGAACAGTAGGGTTAAATACTTGGAATTACAGGGTTACTAATATCAAAAACTATCCCTCAGGGTTGGGAAGCTAAAAAATCTTTTCGACTAACAATATCAATTCGTGGAAGATACTTAGAATATTATCATTAACATCATCATCATTATTATTATTTATGGTAATTAAGCTACATAAAAATAATTTACATCATTTTGTTATTTAAAATAATTATTGTGTAGACTAACAAATATGTAAAATGATATTAATTTGTCCGTCAGGGTTGGGTAGGGGACCTAGAAGAATGGAGAAAGGATAATTTAGAAAATGTTCCGTTTCATCATTTGGAGTTGTATACATATATAGTAGAAGGTTTTTGCTGGTGAGTTTGTGATAACAATTTGGGATACCAAGGACCAATGACAGTGACACATTACACTCAACGGTCCGTATAGGGTTGAATTCCGGGCGCGCGCGGAGGTCATATACCATCCGGGGCATAACTCGGTAATTACAACTATGGCTGGCGTCATTACCACTGCCCCATTGCAAACCTTCCCTTTATTATATACGTCCGTCGAAATTCACGGGACATGTCGAATCGTATAAACCAAATACATCTTCCACGCATCGCAAAACTATGATCGTGATAATAATAATCATCATCATCATCAACTCGACTAGAGACAATTTCTCTATATTTGACTGTCGAATTCAGTCAAAGCAAGAGAGCTTCTCTCTCTCTCTCTCTTGCTTTTAAAGAATGGGAGAAAGAGAGAGAGAGAGGGAGAGCGAAATCTTTTTTAAACGTACATATAAATAGAAAATCAATCACAAACTTACGTTTTACATTCTTTCGATGAAAATGAAAAATTTAAGTGAATTTATAATGAAGATGAGAAATAATTAAAGGCAAATACTATTTTCAGTGTTTGCAAACTGGCTCAACTTGGTTAGGTATATATATATATCTGTGTGTGTGTATGAAACGAGGAAACTATTTTTGAAGATATTTCCGTTGGATGATGGTATATTGATCCGTTACGTATTGGACTTCAATTTCAAGATGGCAGCATTTTCTAGTGGAGTACAATAGTAACGGGTATAATTCTACAGCGCGCATTTTATGACATTCCTTTATCAAAAAAAGGAGAGAAAGAACGAAAAAAAAACTAACAAAAAGAAAAAAAAGGAAGTATATCAAAATTTCCTAAAAGAAATTAATATCATCAAAAAGTAGCCTTTCCTATTACTACAGAAAAGGCTACTTTTAGAATTCCAGACATCGAAGAAATGCTACATTACGAATTGCCAATCATCAATGACAAAAACTTTTTTTTGGTTGTAGCAAAAGATACCTTCTTCTGGAATTATTAAAAACTGTAGAAACAGATACAATTTAGCAAAATTTAGTATCAGTAGCTGAAGTTTTATTTTTACTGTCATCAGTGGTAAAAGTTTCCCCTGGAATTACTACCATAATAGGAGAAGCAGCAGTAGGAAAAGCTTCCTTTGGAATTAATATCATCAGTAGAAGAAGATTCTTTTGGAATTACTATCATCAGTTACCAGTTGCAGAAGCTTCCTCACGAATTACTATCATCAGTAGCAGAAGCTTCCTCAGAAATTACTGTCATCAGTAGTAAAACTAAAAGTTTACTTTGGAATTACTATCATCATCAGTAGCAAAAGCTTCCTTTGGAATTACTATCATCAGTAGAAAATGCTTCCTTTGAAATTGTTATCATAGTAGCAGAAGCATTTCGTAAAAATTGTAGCATCAGTAGCAAAAGTTACTTTCGCAATTAAATACATTAGTAGCAAAAATTTCCATTTAAATTACTGTCATTAGCATAAAAAGTTACCTCTCGAATCACTGCTATTATCAGTAACAGAAGCTACTTTTTCGAACTTACATCATTACTAGCAAAACCTTTCTTTAGAATTACCAACAAACCACCAAAAGCTACTTTCGGATTTATTAGCATCTGTTAAGGAGCCGTACTTCCGGAATTATTACACCTTTTTAGAACTACAAGCTCCGAAATTATTACCAACTTTTAGGAAAAGCTACTACCAGAAATATTAGCACCCCTTTGTCAAAACAACTTCCGGAATCATTAGCAGCTTTTCCAAATATTCATAAGCATCCTTCAGGGACTACTATTCCCAAAATTATATTACAATCCTCAAGGAAACGATACTTTTGGAAATGTTATCACCGTCCGGAAAAGCTACTAAGGAATTACTGCCATCTTTCAGGACAAACAACTTCAGGATCCTTTCGGAAATTTGGGCATTTTTTCGGGAGACTAATGCCCTGAAGACTAATGCCATTTTGGACACAAGATCAAATTTTAACAGCTGACATTAGTCAATAATGTCCGTCCCGATTTGAATGAATTCTGTTCCTGGTAGCAATTTTTATTACCGGTAGCAACTATTGCAATTGGTAGGAAAATTTCCGACTGATAGCGTGATTATTCAGTTGGTGCCACTGTCAAGAATGACTAACAACATTTGTTGAGCATTTTCAGAAAGATGTAACATTAATTACAAACGAAAAATATTAGCAACGTTAATTACTTTTAGTTGATCTGCTTCCTTTTCTAAATGGCAACAATATATTGGACCCTGATGACAATTTGGAGTAATACCAAACTTAATTAATACTGTAACTATTTGGACTATTGTAACTATTTAGTAGTGTTATTCTCTGAAAAGTGGTGTTGTATTGGAATTACTAACATCTGTAGGGAAACCTCTTTGTAGATTCGTTAGTAATGGTAGCAGAAAGTACTTCTGGAACTAGTAGCATCGGTATTGAGGAACACTTTCGGAATTACTACCAGCAGTGGAAAATGCTTCCTTTGGGAGTATTGTCGAAAAAAGAACAATTGGAATTATTAGCTTCGGTAGCAAAATGTTCTGTTGGATATACTACCATCCGTAGCAAGAAGTTCCTTTGTAATTACTACCGTTAGTAACAACATGTTTTTTTTGGAAGTGCTACCATCTGTAGCAAACTTTTTCTTAATACTTACTGAAATCTGTAGCAAAACTTTCCTTTTAGAATTACTGCAATCTGTAGCAAAAAATTTCTGTTGGAATTACTGTGTTCAGTAGCAAAACTTTTCTCCTGGACCTACTACAATCAGTAGCAAAACTTTTCTCTTGACTTTTTACAATCAGTAGCAAAACCTTCCTCTTGACTTACTACAATCAGTAGCAAAACCTTCCTCTAGACCTACTACAATCAGTAGCAAAACTTTTCTCTTGACTCATTACAATCAGTAGCAAAACCTTCCTCTTGACTTACTACAATCAGTAGCAAAACCTTCCTCTTGACTTACTACAATCAGTAGCAAAACCTTCCTCTTGACTTACTACAATCAGTAGCAAAACTTTCTCTCTGGAATTACCATCATCAACAGAAACAGCTACTTTTTAGAAATTGCAGCATCAGTAGCAAACTCTTCCCTGGTCAATACTATCATTAGCATCAGAAAGCTTCCTCAGGAACTACTCTGATCAGCAAAGGTTTCTTTTCGACTGGCTACAATTAGTACAAACATTTTCAGTTTGAAAATTGCATCATCAGTAGCAGAAGCTTCCTCTGAAATTACTATCATCAGTAATAAACATTTCCTTTGGAATTACTATCATCATCAGTAGCAAAAGCTTCCTTTGGAATTACTATCATCAGTAGCTAAACTTTCCTTTTGGAATTATTACCATCAGTAGCAAAACTTTCCTCTTAGGAATACCATCATCAACAGGAAGAGCTAATTTTTAGAAATTGTAGCATCAGTAGCAAAAAGTTCCTTGGCAAATACTGTCATCAGCATCAAAAGTCATCTACCCTCATCAGCAATGCTTCTTTCTGAATTACTAAAATTAGTAGAAACGTCTACTTTTTGAAGATTGCAGCATCAGTAGCAGGAGAACTTCCATTCTTCTGTATTTTTTCTTAATTTCTTTTTTTTCTCTTCTCTAGCCCACCCCGACCATACTTTGCATTATTTTCGTCGGTGTAAATTGTCAAGAATCGGAGCATGATGATCGATCGATCGTGTAAAGAGGAAATGTATCGACACGTATTTGCTGCACCGCATCTTTCGCCAGAAACTCGGCAGCGGCTGCTGAATGCGCATTCATTGCCAATTCCGTTCGCTATGCAGTTCACTGGAGAAGCCCATGAGAGACGTCTTCTATAGGCGGCTGTGCCACACGTCCAACATTTCTCTCTCGTCTCTCACGATTTGTGTATAAGCTCGGCGTGTGTGTCCCCGACTATCTTCGAGACACGTGAAGGAAGACGAATTTCCGGTTTATCCATTTTTTTTCTTCTCCTCCTCCACCATCCTAAAGCAAGATTTGCGCTTTTCTTCTCTTCTCTTTCTTTTCTATTTTTTTTCTTGATATTGTTCTCGTTTCTTGTTGTGTTTCCACTTTCTTTTCCTTTTTTCTTATCCAATGTATACTTCTTATACTTCTTATCCATATATTTTCAACTTTTTATCAATTTTTATATTTTTTCTGTTATTTTTGTTTCCTTTTCCTAATTTTTGCTTGTTTTTGTTTATCTTCGGTTATTATTAATTATTTTTGTCTTTATTCGCTTATTTTTTTTTATTATTTCTGTGTATTTTTGTTTATTACTCTTTATTTTCGCTTATTTTTTATTATTTCTGTCTATTTTTGTACATTACTCTTTATTTTCACTTATTATCCATTATTCTTGACATTTTTGTTAACCCCTTCACTGTCACTGACCTCTATAGAGGCACAAAATTTGAATCCGTTGTCGTTGTCGAAAATTCAAAATTCAAAATGGCGACTTCAAAATGGCGACCAAAAAAAATTTTTAAGTTAACGAATCTGTCTGAAAATGCCTCCTCGGGGGTTTTTGGGGTCGCTGAATATAAATCCGTGATCGAAAATTTAAAATTTAAAATGGTAGCTTCAAAATAGTAACTAAAAAAATTTTAATGTTAATGAATTCGTTAACTTTAAAATTATTTTGGTGGACATTTTAAATTTTAAAGTTTTGACAACGGTTTTTGATTCAGTGAATCCAAAAATATACCTACAATATAAAAATGTCATGTTTTTAAAAAAAAAAAAATTTTTTTGAACATTAATGGCACAAAAATTTTATTTTCATTGGACTGTGAAGGGGTTAAATTTGTTTATTTTTGTCTATTTTCGCTTATTTTTTGTCAATTTTTATATAGTTTTGCTTATTTTTATTTATTCTTTTCTAATTAGTCTTTTTTCAAAAATTTCTTTTGCTTGTTTTTTAAAAAAAAGCAAAAATTGGCAAAATGTCTATTTTTGCTTATTTATATCTATTTTAGTTTCTTTTCGATTTCTTTTGATTATTGGGAAAATTTTCGTTATTTTTCCTTCATTTTTGAATTTTTAAAAGTATTTTTGTCTTTTTTTGGGCATATTTTTGCTTATTTTTTCAGTTTTGTAATATTTTTGCTTATTTTTCTTTAGTTTTGTATATTTTTGCTTACTTACAAATTTTTATGTCTGTTTTTGTTTATTTTTGTTTATATCTGACCGTTTTTTTATTTTTGTTTATTTTTAAAAATTTTTGGTCATTATCGATTTTTTAAAAATTTTTTTTTGTTTTTACTTATTTTTGTTTATTCTTGTCTATATTTTAAGAATTTGTTCATTTACTCTCATTATTTCTTTATTTCCTTCTGTTCTGTGTTTCATTTATTTTTGTTGACTTTTGCTTATTTCTTTTGTTCATTTTTGCATTCTTAAAATTACTTTTCTCTTTTTTTGTATATTTTTGTATATTTTGGCAATTTTTAAAATAAAATTTAAATTAAACTTTTTAAACATTTTCATAGTTTTTACTTTTTTTTTGTTATTTTGTTGATTACTTTTGATAATTTTAGTTGCTTGTTTTTTTTACTTATTGTTATGTATATTTTTGTTTTCTATAATTATTTTGTATTTTAGTTTTATACTTATACTTCTATATTTTTGTTTATTTTCTTATAATTATGTTTATTATCGTTTAATTTTGTTTATTTGTAGCTAGTTTTGTTTATTTTGTTTATTATTTTTGTAAATTTTTGATTATTTTTGTTTATTTTACATTTTTTCTTATATTTTTGTTTAATTTTGTTTATTTTTGTTGTTGTTTGTTTATTTTCGTAAATTTAGGTTTATTTTCGTCTATTTTTGTTTATTTGCGCTGATTTTATTTATTTTAGTTGATTGTTGTTTATTTTCGTATTTTTTTGATTATTTTCTTATATTTTCGTTAGTTTTTGTTTAATTTTGTTTATTTTCTTCTATTTTTGTATAATTTTGTTTATTTTCGTTAATTTTGGTTTATTTTCGTCTATTTTTGTTTATTTTTGTTCATTTTCGTCTATTGCTTCCTCATAAAGGAAGCCTTATAGTGATGTCGATTTCCGAATTTTTTAGAACCAATTATTTTTACAAATTTTCAAGTGTAGTATATATAATTCGTCGAGAGGAACAAATGTCCGGATGTATGTGTGTATGTATGTGTGTGTGTGTGTGTGTGTGTGTATGTCACCGATTCTTGTGGACAAATTTTCTCTTACACGTCTTGACGGATTTTGATAAAATTTTGTAGGTGTATTACGGTCACCAATACCAAAAAACAGACAAAAGGATTTTCGAAAATATCTAAAAAAAAAATTTTTTTTAACAATTTTTTAATTTTTGAAAAAATAATTTTTGGATTTTTTGAAGTAAATTTTTTCTATACAGTCGGGCCTCCGAACTGTATGCTTTCAAACTGTACGCTGTCGCCGAAGTGTACGCTGGCTTTAGTTTTTAAGTGCTCCACAGTGTACGGTGGCGCTACTAAATTCAGTGCCGTATATTTGAAAATGTTGCCAGGAAGAATCTGACGGACAGTCAAATCAAAAGTTATTCCAATGTCATAATTTCGTAATTTAAAAAAACTAATTAAATTTTAAATTCGTCTTGTTGGAAAGGTGAAGAATTTAATTTTGAATATTTAAAACGATTAAAGTTTAATTAGAAACATTTGTTAAATTTTAGGTTATGTTATTTAAATCATTCATTATTGTTTTTATTTGTCATTATTTGGTTAAAAAATGTTGATTTTTCTAACATTTATAATTTTAAGAATACTAGTATATATTTTTATGATTTTAATTAATTTTAAATCTAAAATTATGTATATTATAGTCCCAGACGATAAATGAGGAGCAAGTTTGCAAAACTTGATAGATTCCTATTTTCTTATTATTTCGAGAAATCGAAAAAAATGACTTTCCTGATATAACCACTCAGTTAATTTCAAAATAAAAAATTTGTAATATTTAATATTTGTAACAATGTTTTTATATTTAATACGTTCTGTTTTTAATTGAACTTTCACATAATAAAGTAACTTTAAGGTTTTGGTAATTTGTTCTAATAACAAACATAAAAATTAAAAGTCAACTTGGTTATGTCAAAAAGTTTTTAAATTGAAAATTCGCTGTTAATAAATTTTTTTTTAAATTTAACAGGGACATGACGATTTGTGAGATATTTAAATTCTTAAATTTATGTTTATCTCGATTTTAAAAAAAATATATTTATTAACTTCTGAAAACTTTCTCCTTAAATATATCAGTGTACAGTCCTGAAAATTAAATAGTGGGGATGAGTTCGTCAGCGTACAGTTTGAAATCAAGTGGAGGGGTTATTTCTGGGGTACCGTACAGTTCTGCGGCCCGACTGTATTAAAATCTTTATTAATTCTTGCCAAAATTGCATTCCTGACATAAAAACGAATCGATTCATGTATATAAAGTATATATTTTATCAAAATTTATAGAATTAATAAATATTTTAAATTTTCACAAAAAATTGAAATTTTGTATTTTTTGACATTTTATCTTAACACTTTAAAATAATTATTCTAAAATAAAAAATTAAACAATTGGTATATATTATATTGAGGAAGCTTAATGATCATGAAATGAACAACTTGTTTTAGTAGTAGCAGGTTCACCCGTACGCCATCAGACAATCAAAATTTGGTAAAAACGAAAATAAAAATTTATTTCTTACAAATTTATTTAATCTAATCATCTGAAAATTACCAGAGTTCTAGTAGGGACTGAACCCTACACAATCCTGAAGAATAGAGAATTTTATTTCAATTTTTTAGTAGTAGCACCCTCACCCGAACGCCATCAGACAATCAAAATTTGGTAAAAACGAAAATAAAAATTTATTTCATGCAAATTTATTTAATCTAATCATCTGAAAATTACCAGAGTTCTAGTAGGGACTAAACCCTACACAATCCTGAAGAATAGAGAATTTTATTTCAATTTTTTAGTAGTAGCACCCTCACCCGAACGCCATCAGACAATCAAAATTGGTAAAAACGAAAATAAAAATTTATTTCATGCAAATTTATTTAATCTAATCATCTGAAAATTACCAGAGTTCTAGTAGGGACTGAACCCTACACAATCCTGAAGAATAGAGAATTTTATTTCAATTTTTTAGTAGTAGCAGGTTCACCCGTACGCCATCAGACAATCAAAATTGGTAAAAACGAAAATAAAAATTTATTTCTTACAAATTTATTTAATCTAATCATCTGAAAATTACCAGAGTTCTAGTAGGGACTGAACCCAACACAATCCTGAAGAATAGAGAATTTTATATCAATTTTTTAGTAGTAGCACCCTCACCCGAACGCCATCAGACAATCAAAATTGGTAAAAACGAAAATAAAAATTTATTTCATGCAAATTTATTTAATCTAATCATCTGAAAATTACCAGAGTTCTAGTAGGGACTGAACCCTACACAATCCTGAAGAATAGAGAATTTTATTTCAATTTTTTAGTAGTAGCAGGTTCACCCGTACGCCATCAGACAATCAAAATTGGTAAAAACGAAAATAAAAATTTATTTCTTACAAATTTATTTAATCTAATCATCTGAAAATTACCAGAGTTCTAGTAGGGACTGAACCCTACACAATCCTGAAGAATAGAGAATTTTATTTCAATTTTTTAGTAGTAGCACCCTCACCCGAACGCCATCAGACAATCAAAATTTGGTAAAAACGAAAATAAAAATTTATTTCATGCAAATTTATTTAATCTAATCATCTGAAAATTACCAGAGTTCTAGTAGGGACTGAACCCTACACAATCCTGAAGAATAGAGAATTTTATTTCAATTTTTTAGTAGTAGCAGGTTCACCCGTACGCCATCAGACAATCAAAATTGGTAAAAACGAAAATAAAAATTTATTTCATGCAAATTTATTTAATCTAATCATCTGAAAATTACCAGAGTTCTAGTAGGGACTGAACCCTACACAATCCTGAAGAATAGAGAATTTTATTTCAATTTTTTAGTAGTAGCAGGTTCACCCGTACGCCATCAGACAATCAAAATTGGTAAAAACGAAAATAAAAATTTATTTCTTACAAATTTATTTAATCTAATCATCTGAAAATTACCAGAGTTCTAGTAGGGACTGAACCCTACACAATCCTGAAGAATAGAGAATTTTATTTCAATTTTTTAGTAGTAGCAGGTTCACCCGTACGCCATCAGACAATCAAAATTGGTAAAAACGAAAATAAAAATTTATTTCTTACAAATTTATTTAATCTAATCATCTGAAAATTACCAGAGTTCTAGTAGGGACTGAACCCTTTACAATCCTGAAGAATAGAGAATTTTATTTCAATTTTTTAGTAGTAGCAGGTTTACCCGTACGCCATCAGACAATCAAAATTGGTAAAAACGAAAATAAAAATTTATTTCTTACAAATTTATTTAATCTAATCATCTGAAAATTACCAGAGTTCTAGTAGGGACTGAACCCTACACAATCCTGAAGAATAGAGAATTTTATTTCAATTTTTTTAGTAGTAGCAGGTTCACCCGTACGCCATCAGACAATCAAAATTGGGTAAAAACGAAAATAAAAATTTATTTCATCCAAATTTATTTAATCTAATTATCTGAAAATTACCAGAGTTCTAGTAGGGACTGAACCCTTTACAATCCTGAAGAATAGAGAATTTTATTTCAATTTTTTAGTAGTAGCAGGTTCACCCGTACGCCATCAGACAATCAAAATTTGGTAAAAACGAAAATAAAAATTTATTTCTTACAAATTTATTTAATCTAAACATCTGAAAATTACCAGAGTTCTAGTAGGGACTGAACCCTACACAATCCTGAAGAATAGAGAATTTTATTTCAATTTTTTAGTAGTAGCAGGTTCACCCGTACGCCATCAGACAATCAAAATTGGGTAAAAACGAAAATAAAAATTTATTTCATCCAAATTTATTTAATCTAATTATCTGAAAATTACCAGAGTTCTAGTAGGGACTGAACCCTTTACAATCCTGAAGAATAGAGAATTTTATTTCAATTTTTTAGTAGTAGCAGGTTCACCCGTACGCCATCAGACAATCAAAATTTGGTAAAAACGAAAATAAAAATTTATTTCTTACAAATTTATTTAATCTAAACATCTGAAAATTACCAGAGTTCTAGTAGGGACTGAACCCTACACAATCCTGAAGAATAGAGAATTTTATTTCAATTTTTTAGTAGTAGCACCCTCACCCCAACGCCATCAGACAATCAAAATTTGGTAAAAACGAAAATAAAAATTTATTTCATGCAAATTTATTTAATCTAATCATCTGAAAATTACCAGAGTTCTAGTAGGGACTGAACCCTACACAATCCTGAAGAATAGAGAATTTTATTTCAATTTTTTAGTAGTAGCAGGTTCACCCGTACGCCATCAGACAATCAAAATTGGTAAAAACGAAAATAAAAATTTATTTCATGCAAATTTATTTAATCTAATCATCTGAAAATTACCAGAGTTCTAGTAGGGACTGAACCCTACACAATCCTGAAGAATAGAGAATTTTATTTCAATTTTTTAGTAGTAGCAGGTTCACCCGTACGCCATCAGACAATCAAAATTGGGTAAAAACGAAAATAAAAATTTATTTCATCCAAATTTATTTAATCTAATCATCTGAAAATTACCAGAGTTCTAGTAGGGACTGAACCCTACACAATCCTGAAGAATAGAGAATTTTATTTCAATTTTTTAGTAGTAGCAGGTTCACCCGTACGCCATCAGACAATCAAAATTTGGTAAAAACGAAAATAAAAATTTATTTCATCCAAATTTATTTAATCTAATCATCTGAAAATTACCAGAGTTCTAGTAGGGACTGAACCCTACACAATCCTGAAGAATAGAGAATTTTATTTCAATTTTTTAGTAGTAGCAGGTTCACCCGTACGCCATCAGACAATCAAAATTTGGTAAAAACGAAAATAAAAATTTATTTCTTACAAATTTATTTAATCCAATCATCTGAAAATTACCAGAGTTCTAGTAGGGACTGAACCCTACACAATCCTGAAGAATAGAGAATTTTATTTCAATTTTTTAGTAGTAGCAGGTTCACCCGTACGCCATCAGACAATCAAAATTGGGTAAAAACGAAAATAAAAATTTATTTCATCCAAATTTATTTAATCTAATCATCTGAAAATTACCAGAGTTCTAGTAGGGACTGAACCCTACACAATCCTGAAGAATAGAGAATTTTATTTCAATTTTTTAGTAGTAGCAGGTTCACCCGTACGCCATCAGACAATCAAAATTTGGTAAAAACGAAAATAAAAATTTATTTCTTACAAATTTATTTAATCCAATCATCTGAAAATTACCAGAGTTCTAGTAGGGACTGAACCCTACACAATCCGGAAGAATAGAGAATTTTATTTCAATTTTTTAGTAGTAGCAGGTTCACCCGTACGCCATCAGACAATCAAAAATTTGGTAAAAACGAAAATAAAAATTTATTTCTTACAAATTTATTTAATCCAATCATCTGAAAATTACCAGAGTTCTAGTAGGGACTGAACCCTTTACAATCCTGAAGAATAGAGAATTTTATTTCAATTTTTTAGTAGTAGCAGGTTCACCCGTACGCCATCAGACAATCAAAATTGGTAAAAACGAAAATAAAAATTTATTTCATGCAAATTTATTTAATCTAATCATCTGAAAATTACCAGAGTTCTAGTAGGGACTGAACCCTACACAATCCTGAAGAATAGAGAATTTTATTTCAATTTTTTAGTAGTAGCACCCTCACCCGAACGCCATCAGACAATCAAAATTGGTAAAAACGAAAATAAAAATTTATTTCATGCAAATTTATTTAATCTAATCATCTGAAAATTACCAGAGTTCTAGTAGGGACTGAACCCTACACAATCCTGAAGAATAGAGAATTTTATTTCAATTTTTTAGTAGTAGCAGGTTCACCCGTACGCCATTAGACAATCAAAATTTGGTAAAAACGAAAATAAAAATTTATTTCTTACAAATTTATTTAATCCAATCATCTGAAAATTACCAGAGTTCTAGTAGGGACTGAACCCTACACAATCCGGAAGAATAGAGAATTTTATTTCAATTTTTTAGTAGTAGCAGGTTCACCCGTACGCCATCAGACAATCAAAATTTGGTAAAAACGAAAATAAAAATTTATTTCTTACAAATTTATTTAATCCAATCATCTGAAAATTACCAGAGTTCTAGTAGGGACTGAACCCTACACAATCCTGAAGAATAGAGAATTTTATTTCAATTTTTTTGTAGTAGCAGGTTCACCCGTACGCCATCAGACAATCAAAATTGGTAAAAACGAAAATAAAAATTTATTTCATGCAAATTTATTTAATCTAATCATCTGAAAATTACCAGAGTTCTAGTAGGGACTGAACCCTACACAATCCTGAAGAATAGAGAATTTTATTTCAATTTTTTAGTAGTAGCACCCTCACCCGAACGCCATCAGACAATCAAAATTGGTAAAAACGAAAATAAAAATTTATTTCATCCAAATTTATTTAATCTAATCATCTGAAAATTACCAGAGTTCTAGTAGGGACTGAACCCTACACAATCCTGAAGAATAGAGAATTTTATTTCAATTTTTTAGTAGTAGCAGGTTCACCCGTACGCCATCAGACAATCAAAATTGGGTAAAAACGAAAATAAAAATTTATTTCATCCAAATTTATTTAATCCAATCATCTGAAAATTACCAGAGTTCTAGTAGGGACTGAACCCTACACAATCCTGAAGAATAGAGAATTTTATTTCAATTTTTTTAGTAGTAGCACCCTCACCCGAACGCCATCAGACAATCAAAATTGGGTAAAAACGAAAATAAAAATTTATTTCATCCAAATTTATTTAATCTAATCATCTGAAAATTACCAGAGTTCTAGTAGGGACTGAACCCTACACAATCCTGAAGAATAGAGAATTTTATTTCAATTTTTTAGTAGTAGCACCCTCACCCGAACGCCATCAGACAATCAAAATTTGGTAAAAACGAAAATAAAAATTTATTTCATGCAAATTTATTTAATCTAATCATCTGAAAATTACCAGAGTTCTAGTAGGGACTGAACCCTACACAATCCTGAAGAATAGAGAATTTTATTTCAATTTTTTAGTAGTAGCACCCTCACCCGAACGCCATCAGACAATCAAAATTGGGTAAAAAACGAAAATAAAAATTTATTTCATCCAAATTTATTTAATCTAATCATCTGAAAATTACCAGAGTTCTAGTAGGGACTGAACCCTTTACAATCCTAAAGAATAGAGAATTTTATTTCAATTTTTTAGTAGTAGCAGGTTCACCCGTACGCCATCAGACAATCAAAATTGGTAAAAACGAAAATAAAAATTTATTTCTTACAAATTTATTTAATCTAATCATCTGAAAATTACCAGAGTTCTAGTAGGGACTGAACCCTACACAATCCCGAAGAATAGAGAATTTTATTTCAATTTTTTAGTAGTAGCAGGTTCACCCGAACGCCATCAGACAATCAAAATTGGTAAAAACGAAAATAAAAATTTATTTCATGCAAATTTATTTAATCTAATCATCTGAAAATTACCAGAGTTCTAGTAGGGACTGAACCCTACACAATCCTGAAGAATAGAGAATTTTATTTCAATTTTTTAGTAGTAGCACCCTCACCCGAACGCCATCAGACAATCAAAATTGGTAAAAACGAAAATAAAAATTTATTTCATCCAAATTTATTTAATCTAATCATCTGAAAATTACCAGAGTTCTAGTAGGGACTGAACCCTTTACAATCCTGAAGAATAGAGAATTTTATTTCAATTTTTTAGTAGTAGCAGGTTCACCCGAACGCCATCAGACAATCAAAATTGGTAAAAACGAAAATAAAAATTTATTTCATGCAAATTTATTTAATCTAATCATCTGAAAATTACCAGAGTTCTATTAGGGACTGAACCCTTTACAATCCTGAAGAATAGAGAATTTTATTTCAATTTTTTAGTAGTAGCAGGTTCACCCGAACGCCATCAGACAATCAAAATTGGTAAAAACGAAAATAAAAATTTATTTCATCCAAATTTATTTAATCTAATCATCTGAAAATTACCAGAGTTCTAGTAGGGACTGAACCCTACACAATCCCGAAGAATAGAGAATTTTATTTCAATTTTTTAGTAGTAGCAGGTTCACCCGTACGCCATCAGACAATCAAAATTGGTAAAAACGAAAATAAAAATTTATTTCATCCAAATTTATTTAATCTAATCATCTGAAAATTACCAGAGTTCTAGTAGGGACTGAACCCTACACAATCCCAAAGAATAGAGAATTTTATTTCAATTTTTTAGTAGTAGCAGGTTCACCCGTACGCCATCAGACAATCAAAATTGGTAAAAACGAAAATAAAAATTTATTTCTTACAAATTTATTTAATCTAATCATCTGAAAATTACCAGAGTTCTAGTAGGGACTGAACCCTACACAATCCTGAAGAATAGAGAATTTTATTTCAATTTTTTAGTAGTAGCAGGTTCACCCGTACGCCATCAGACAATCAAAATTGGTAAAAACGAAAATAAAAATTTATTTCATCCAAATTTATTTAATCTAATCATCTGAAAATTACCAGAGTTCTAGTAGGGACTGAACCCTACACAATCCTGAAGAATAGAGAATTTTATTTCAATTTTTTAGTAGTAGCACCCTCACCCGAACGCCATCAGACAATCAAAATTGGTAAAAACGAAAATAAAAATTTATTTCATCCAAATTTATTTAATCTAATCATCTGAAAATTACCAGAGTTCTAGTAGGGACTGAACCCTACACAATCCTGAAGAATAGAGAATTTTATTTCAATTTTTTAGTAGTAGCAGGTTCACCCGTACGCCATCAGACAATCAAAATTGGGTAAAAACGAAAATAAAAATTTATTTCATCCAAATTTATTTAATCTATTCATCTGAAAATTACCAGAGTTCTAGTAGGGACTGAACCCTACACAATCCTGAAGAATAGAGAATTTTATTTCAATTTTTTAGTAGTAGCAGGTTCACCCGTACGCCATCAGACAATCAAAATTTGGTAAAAACGAAAATAAAAATTTATTTCTTACAAATTTATTTAATCCAATCATCTGAAAATTACCAGAGTTCTAGTAGGGACTGAACCCTACACAATCCGGAAGAATAGAGAATTTTATTTCAATTTTTTAGTAGTAGCAGGTTCACCCGTACGCCATCAGACAATCAAAATTGGTAAAAACGAAAATAAAAATTTATTTCATGCAAATTTATTTAATCTAATCATCTGAAAATTACCAGAGTTCTAGTAGGGACTGAACCCTACACAATCCTGAAGAATAGAGAATTTTATTTCAATTTTTTAGTAGTAGCAGGTTCACCCGTACGCCATCAGACAATCAAAATTGGGTAAAAACGAAAATAAAAATTTATTTCTTACAAATTTATTTAATCCAATCATCTGAAAATTACCAGAGTTCTAGTAGGGACTGAACCCTACACAATCCTGAAGAATAGAGAATTTTATTTCAATTTTTTAGTAGTAGCAGGTTCACCCGTACGCCATCCGACAATCAAAATTGGGTAAAAACGAAAATAAAAATTTATTTCATCCAAATTTATTTAATCTAATCATCTGAAAATTACCAGAGTTCTAGTAGGGACTGAACCCTACACAATCCTGAAGAATAGAGAATTTTATTTCAATTTTTTAGTAGTAGCAGGTTCACATGTACGCCATCAGACAATCAAAATTGGTAAAAACGAAAATAAAAATTTATTTCTTACAAATTTATTTAATCTAATCATCTGAAAATTACCAGAGTTCTAGTAGGGACTGAACCCTTTACAATCCTGAAGAATAGAGAATTTTATTTCAATTTTTTAGTAGTAGCAGGTTCACCCGTACGCCATCAGACAATCAAAATTTGGTAAAAACGAAAATAAAAATTTATTTCTTACAAATTTATTTAATCTAATCATCTGAAAATTACCAGAGTTCTAGTAGGGACTGAACCCTACACAATCCTGAAGAATAGAGAATTTTATTTCAATTTTTTAGTAGTAGCAGGTTCACCCGTACGCCATCAGACAATCAAAATTGGTAAAAACGAAAATAAAAATTTATTTCATGCAAATTTATTTAATCTAATCATCTGAAAATTACCAGAGTTCTAGTAGGGACTGAACCCTTTACAATCCTGAAGAATAGAGAATTTTATTTCAATTTTTTAGTAGTAGCAGGTTCACCCGTACGCCATCAGACAATCAAAATTTGGTAAAAACGAAAATAAAAATTTATTTCTTACAAATTTATTTAATCTAATCATCTGAAAATTACCAGAGTTCTAGTAGGGACTGAACCCTACACAATCCTGAAGAATAGAGAATTTTATTTCAATTTTTTAGTAGTAGCAGGTTCACCCGTACGCCATCAGACAATCAAAATTTGGTAAAAACGAAAATAAAACTTTATTTCATCCAAATTTATTTAATCTAATCATCTGAAAATTACCAGAGTTCTAGTAGGGACTGAACCCTACACAATCCTGAAGAATAGAGAATTTTATTTCAATTTTTTAGTAGTAGCACCCTCACCCGAACGCCATCAGACAATCAAAATTGGTAAAAACGAAAATAAAAATTTATTTCATGCAAATTTATTTAATCTAATCATCTGATAATTACCAGAGTTCTAGTAGGGACTGAACCCTACACAATCCTGAAGAATAGAGAATTTTATTTCAATTTTTTAGTAGTAGCACCCTCACCCGAACGCCATCAGACAATCAAAATTGGTAAAAACGAAAATAAAAATTTATTTCATGCAAATTTATTTAATCTAATCATCTGAAAATTACCAGAGTTCTAGTAGGGACTGAACCCTTTACAATCCTGAAGAATAGAGAATTTTATTTCAATTTTTTAGTAGTAGCAGGTTCACCCGTACGCCATCAGACAATCAAAATTTGGTAAAAAACGAAAATAAAAATTTATTTCTTACAAATTTATTTAATCTAATCATCTGAAAATTACCAGAGTTCTAGTAGGGACTGAACCCTACACAATCCTGAAGAATAGAGAATTTTATTTCAATTTTTTAGTAGTAGCACCCTCACCCGAACGCCATCAGACAATCAAAATTGGGTAAAAACGAAAATAAAAATTTATTTCATCCAAATTTATTTAATCTAATCATCTGAAAATTACCAGAGCTCTAGTAGGGACTGAACCCTACACAGTCCTGAAGAATAGAGAATTTTATTTCAATTTTTTAGTAGTAGCAGGTTCACCCGTACGCCATCAGACAATCAAAATTGGGTAAAAACGAAAATAAAAATTTATTTCATCCAAATTTATTTAATCTAATCATCTGAAAATTACCAGAGTTCTAGTAGGGACTGAACCCTACACAATCCTGAAGAATAGAGAATTTTATTTTAATTTTTTAGTAGTAGCAGGTTCACCCGTACGCCATCAGACAATCAAAATTTGGTAAAAACGAAAATAAAACTTTATTTCATCCAAATTTATTTAATCTAATCATCTGAAAATTACCAGAGTTCTAGTAGGGACTGAACCCTACACAATCCTGAAGAATAGAGAATTTTATTTCAATTTTTTAGTAGTAGCACCCTCACCCGAACGCCATCAAACAATCAAAATTGGTAAAAACGAAAATAAAAATTTATTTCATCCAAATTTATTTAATCTAATCATCTGAAAATTACCAGAGTTCTAGTAGGGACTGAACCCTACACAATCCTGAAGAATAGAGAATTTTATTTCAATTTTTTAGTAGTAGCAGGTTCACCCGTACGCCATCAGACAATCAAAATTTGGTAAAAACGAAAATAAAAATTTATTTCTTACAAATTTATTTAATCTAATCATCTGAAAATTACCAGAGTTCTAGTAGGGACTGAACCCTTTACAATCCTAAAGAATAGAGAATTTTATTTCAATTTTTTAGTAGTAGCAGGTTCACCCGTACGCCATCAGACAATCAAAATTTGGTAAAAACGAAAATAAAAATTTATTTCTTACAAATTTATTTAATCTAATCATCTGAAAATTACCAGAGTTCTAGTAGGGGCTGAACCCTACACAATCCTGAAGAATAGAGAATTTTATTTCAATTTTTTAGTAGTAGCACCCTCACCCGAACGCCATCAGACAATCAAAATTGGTAAAAACGAAAATAAAAATTTATTTCATCCAAATTTATTTAATCTAATCATCTGAAAATTACCAGAGTTCTAGTAGGGACTGAACCCTACACAATCCTTAAGAATAGAGAATTTTATTTCAATTTTTTAGTAGTAGCACCCTCACCCGAACGCCATCAGACAATCAAAATTGGGTAAAAACGAAAATAAAAATTTATTTCATCCAAATTTATTTAATCTAATCATCTGAAAATTACCAGAGCTCTAGTAGGGACTGAACCCTACACAATCCTGAAGAATAGAGAATTTTATTTCAATTTTTTAGTAGTAGCAGGTTCACCCGTACGCCATCAGACAATCAAAATTGGGTAAAAACGAAAATAAAAATTTATTTCATCCAAATTTATTTAATCTAATCATCTGAAAATTACCAGAGTTCTAGTAGGGACTGAACCCTACACAATCCTGAAGAATAGAGAATTTTATTTCAATTTTTTAGTAGTAGCAGGTTCACCCGTACGCCATCAGACAATCAAAATTTGGTAAAAACGAAAATAAAAATTTATTTCTTACAAATTTATTTAATCTAATCATCTGAAAATTACCAGAGTTCTAGTAGGGACTGAACCCTACACAATCCTGAAGAATAGAGAATTTTATTTCAATTTTTTAGTAGTAGCACCCTCACCCGAACGCCATCAGACAATCAAAATTGGTAAAAACGAAAATAAAAATTTATTTCATCCAAATTTATTTAATCTAATCATCTGAAAATTACCAGAGTTCTAGTAGGGACTGAACCCTACACAATCCTGAAGAATAGAGAATTTTATTTCAATTTTTTAGTAGTAGCAGGTTCACCCGTACGCCATCAGACAATCAAAATTTGGTAAAAACGAAAATAAAACTTTATTTCATCCAAATTTATTTAATCTAATCATCTGAAAATTACCAGAGTTCTAGTAGGGACTGAACCCTACACAATCCTGAAGAATAGAGAATTTTGTTTCAATTTTTTAGTAGTAGCAGGTTCACCCGTACGCCATCAGACAATCAAAATTTGGTAAAAACGAAAATAAAAATTTATTTCTTACAAATTTATTTAATCTAATCATCTGAAAATTACCAGAGTTCTAGTAGGGACTGAACCCTACACAATCCTAAAGAATAGAGAATTTTATTTCAATTTTTTAGTAGTAGCAGGTTCACCCGTACGCCATCAGACAATCAAAATTGGTAAAAACGAAAATAAAAATTTATTTCATGCAAATTTATTTAATCTAATCATCTGAAAATTACCAGAGTTCTAGTAGGGACTGAACCCTACACAATCCTGAAGAATAGAGAATTTTATTTCAATTTTTTAGTAGTAGCACCCTCACCCGAACGCCATCAGACAATCAAAATTGGGTAAAAACGAAAATAAAAATTTATTTCATCCAAATTTATTTAATCTAATCATCTGAAAATTACCAGAGTTCTAGTAGGGACTGAACCCTACACAATCCTGAAGAATAGAGAATTTTATTTCAATTTTTTAGTAGTAGCACCCTCACCCGAACGCCATCAGACAATCAAAATTGGGTAAAAACGAAAATAAAAATTTATTTCATCCAAATTTATTTAATCTAATCATCTGAAAATTACCAGAGTTCTAGTAGGGACTGAACCCTACACAATCCTGAAGAATAGAGAATTTTATTTCAATTTTTTAGTAGTAGCAGGTTCACCCGTACGCCATCAGACAATCAAAATTGGTAAAAACGAAAATAAAAATTTATTTCATGCAAATTTATTTAATCTAATCATCTGAAAATTACCAGAGTTCTAGTAGGGACTGAACCCTTTACAATCCTGAAGAATAGAGAATTTTATTTCAATTTTTTAGTAGTAGCAGGTTCACCCGTACGCCATCAGACAATCAAAATTGGGTAAAAACGAAAATAAAAATTTATTTCATCCAAATTTATTTAATCTAATCATCTGAAAATTACCAGAGTTCTAGTAGGGACTGAACCCTACACAATCCTGAAGAATAGAGAATTTTATTTCAATTTTTTAGTAGTAGCAGGTTCACCCGTACGCCATCAGACAATCAAAATTTGGTAAAAACGAAAATAAAAATTTATTTCTTACAAATTTATTTAATCTAATCATCTGAAAATTACCAGAGTTCTAGTAGGGACTGAACCCTACACAATCCTGAAGAATAGAGAATTTTATTTCAAATTTTTAGTAGTAGCAGGTTCACCCGTACGCCATCAGACAATCAAAATTTGGTAAAAACGAAAATAAAAATTTATTTCATGCAAATTTATTTAATCTAATCATCTGATAATTACCAGAGTTCTAGTAGGGACTGAACCCTACACAATCCTGAAGAATAGAGAATTTTATTTCAATTTTTTAGTAGTAGCACCCTCACCCGAACGCCATCAGACAATCAAAATTGGTAAAAACGAAAATAAAAATTTATTTCATGCAAATTTATTTAATCTAATCATCTGAAAATTACCAGAGTTCTAGTAGGGACTGAACCCTTTACAATCCTGAAGAATAGAGAATTTTATTTCAATTTTTTAGTAGTAGCAGGTTCACCCGTACGCCATCAGACAATCAAAATTTGGTAAAAACGAAAATAAAAATTTATTTCTTACAAATTTATTTAATCTAATCATCTGAAAATTACCAGAGTTCTAGTAGGGACTGAACCCTACACATTCCTGAAGAATAGAGAATTTTATTTCAATTTTTTAGTAGTAGCAGGTTCACCCGTACGCCATCAGACAATCAAAATTGGGTAAAAACGAAAATAAAAATTTATTTCATCCAAATTTATTTAATCTAATCATCTGAAAATTACCAGAGTTCTAGTAGGGACTGAACCCTTTACAATCCTGAAGAATAGAGAATTTTGTTTCAATTTTTTAGTAGTAGCAGGTTCACCCGTACGCCATCAGACAATCAAAATTGGTAAAAACGAAAATAAAAATTTATTTCATGCAAATTTATTTAATCTAATCATCTGAAAATTACCAGAGTTCTAGTAGGGACTGAACTCTACACAATCCTGAAGAATAGAGAATTTTATTTCAATTTTTTAGTAGTAGCAGGTTCACCCGTACGCCATTAGACAATCAAAATTGAGTAAAAACGAAAATAAAAATTTATTTCATCCAAATTTATTTAATCTAATCATCTGAAAATTACCAGAGTTCTAGTAGGGACTGAACCCTTTACAATCCTGAAGAATAGAGAATTTTATTTCAATTTTTTAGTAGTAGCAGGTTCACCCGTACGCCATCAGACAATCAAAATTTGGTAAAAACGAAAATAAAAATTTATTTCTTACAAATTTATTTAATCTAATCATCTGAAAATTACCAGAGTTCTAGTAGGGACTGAACCCTACACAATCCTGAAGAATAGAGAATTTTATTTCAATTTTTTAGTAGTAGCAGGTTCACCCGTACGCCATTAGACAATCAAAATTGGTAAAAACGAAAATAAAAATTTATTTCATGCAAATTTATTTAATCTAATCATCTGAAAATTACCAGAGTTCTAGTAGGGACTGAACCCTTTACAATCCTGAAGAATAGAGAATTTTATTTCAATTTTTTAGTAGTAGCACCCTCACCCGAACGCCATCAGACAATCAAAATTGGGTAAAAACGAAAATAAAAATTTATTTCTTACAAATTTATTTAATCTATTCATCTGAAAATTACCAGAGTTCTAGTAGGGACTGAACCCTACACAATCCTGAAGAATAGAGAATTTTATTTCAATTTTTTAGTAGTAGCAGGTTCACCCGTACGCCATCAGACAATCAAAATTTGGTAAAAACGAAAATAAAAATTTATTTCTTACAAATTTATTTAATCTAATCATCTGAAAATTACCAGAGTTCTAGTAGGGACTGAACCCTTTACAATCCTGAAGAATAGAGAATTTTGTTTCAATTTTTTAGTAGTAGCAGGTTCACCCGTACGCCATCAGACAATCAAAATTGGTAAAAACGAAAATAAAAATTTATTTCATGCAAATTTTTTTAATCTAATCATCTGAAAATTACCAGAGTTCTAGTAGGGACTGAACCCTTTACAATCCTGAAGAATAGAGAATTTTATTTCAATTTTTTAGTAGTAGCACCCTCACCCGAACGCCATCAGACAATCAAAATTGGGTAAAAACGAAAATAAAAATTTATTTCTTACAAATTTATTTAATCTATTCATCTGAAAATTACCAGAGTTCTAGTAGGGACTGAACCCTACACAATCCTGAAGAATAAAGAATTTTATTTCAATTTTTTAGTAGTAGCAGGTTCACCCGTACGCCATCAGACAATCAAAATTGGTAAAAACGAAAATAAAAATTTATTTCATGCAAATTTATTTAATCTAATCATCTGAAAATTACCAGAGTTCTAGTAGGGACTGAAACCCTACACAATCCTGAAGAATAAAGAATTTTATTTCAATTTTTTAGTAGTAGCAGGTTCACCCGTACGCCATCAGACAATCAAAATTGGGTAAAAACGAAAATAAAAATTTATTTCTTACAAATTTATTTAATCTATTCATCTGAAAATTACCAGAGTTCTAGTAGGGACTGAACCCTACACAATCCTGAAGAATAGAGAATTTTATTTTAATTTTTTAGTAGTAGCAGGTTCACCCGTACGCCATCAGACAATCAAAATTTGGTAAAAACGAAAATAAAAATTTATTTCTTACAAATTTATTTAATCTAATCATCTGAAAATTACCAGAGTTCTAGTAGGGACTGAACCCTACACAATCCTGAAGAATAAAGAATTTTATTTCAATTTTTTAGTAGTAGCAGGTTCACCCGTACGCCATCAGACAATCAAAATTTGGTAAAAACGAAAATAAAAATTTATTTCTTACAAATTTATTTAATCTAATCATCTGAAAATTACCAGAGTTCTAGTAGGGACTGAACCCTACACAATCCGGAAGAATAGAGAATTTTATTTCAATTTTTTAGTAGTAGCAGGTTCACCCGTACGCCATCAGACACTCAAAATTGGTAAAAACGAAAATAAAAATTTATTTCATGCAAATTTATTTAATCTAATCATCTGAAAATTACCAGAGTTCTAGTAGGGACTGAACCCTTTACAATCCTGAAGAATAGAGAATTTTATTTCAATTTTTTAGTAGTAGCAGGTTCACCCGTACGCCATCAGACAATCAAAATTTGGTAAAAACGAAAATAAAAATTTATTTCTTACACATTTATTTAATCTAATCATCTGAAAATTACCAGAGTTCTAGTAGGGACTGAACCCTACACAATTCTCAGGAATAGAGAATTTTATTTCAATTTTTTAGTAGTAGCAGGTTCACCCGTACGCCATCAGACAATCAAAATTGGTAAAAACGAAAATAAAAATTTATTTCTTACAAATTTATTTATTCCATTATCTGAAAATTACCAGAGTTCTAGTAGGGACTGAACCCTAAACAATCCGGAAGAATAGAGAATTTTATTTCAATTTTTTAGTAGTAGCAGGTTCACCCGTACGCCATCAGACAATCAAAATTGGGTAAAAACGAAAATAAAAATTTATTTCATCCAAATTTATTTAATCGAATCATCTGAAAATTACCAGAGTTCTAGTAGGGACTAAACCCTACACAATCCTGAAGAATAGAGAATTTTATTTCAATTTTTTAGTAGTAGCAGGTTCACCCGTACGCCATCAGACAATCAAAATTTGGTAAAAACGAAAATAAAAATTTATTTCTTACAAATTTATTTAATCTAATCATCTGAAAATTACCAGAGTTCTAGTAGGGACTGAACCCTACACAATCCGGAAGAATAGAGAATTTTATTTCAATTTTTTAGTAGTAGCAGGTTCACCCGTACGCCATCAGACAATCAAAATTGGGTAAAAACGAAAATAAAAATTTATTTCATCCAAATTTATTTAATCGAATCATCTGAAAATTACCAGAGTTCTAGTAGGGACTAAACCCTACACAATCCTGAAGAATAGAGAATTTTATTTCAATTTTTTAGTAGTAGCAGGTTCACCCGTACGCCATCAGACAATCAAAATTTGGTAAAAACGAAAATAAAAATTTATTTCTTACACATTTATTTAATCTAATCATCTGAAAATTACCAGAGTTCTAGTAGGGACTGAACCCTACACAATTCTCAGGAATAGAGAATTTTATTTCAATTTTTTAGTAGTAGCAGGTTCACCCGTACGCCATCAGACAATCAAAATTGGTAAAAACGAAAATAAAAATTTATTTCTTACAAATTTATTTATTCCATTATCTGAAAATTACCAGAGTTCTAGTAGGGACTGAACCCTAAACAATCCGGAAGAATAGAGAATTTTATTTCAATTTTTTAGTAGTAGCAGGTTCACCCGTACGCCATCAGACAATCAAAATTGGGTAAAAACGAAAATAAAAATTTATTTCATCCAAATTTATTTAATCGAATCATCTGAAAATTACCAGAGTTCTAGTAGGGACTAAACCCTACACAATCCTGAAGAATAGAGAATTTTATTTCAATTTTTTAGTAGTAGCAGGTTCACCCGTACGCCATCAGACAATCAAAATTTGGTAAAAACGAAAATAAAAATTTATTTCTTACAAATTTATTTAATCTAATCATCTGAAAATTACCAGAGTTCTAGTAGGGACTGAACCCTACACAATCCGGAAGAATAGAGAATTTTATTTCAATTTTTTAGTAGTAGCAGGTTCACCCGTACGCCATCAGACAATCAAAATTTGGTAAAAACGAAAATATAAATTTATTTCATCCAAATTTATTTAATCTAATCATCTGAAAATTACCAGAGTTCTAGTAGGGACTGAACCCTTTACAATCCTGAAGAATAGAGAATTTTATTTCAATTTTTTAGTAGTAGCACCCTCACCCGAACGCCATCAGACAATCAAAATTGGTAAAAACGAAAATAAAAATTTATTTCATGCAAATTTATTTAATCTAATCATCTGAAAATTACCAGAGTTCTAGTAGGGACTGAACCCGACTGAACACTAGCATGTGTATCTTAACACTTTTAAATAATTATTCTAAAATAAAAAATTATACAATAGGTATATATTTTTGTATAATTTTGTTTATTTTTGTATAATTTTGTTTATTTTAGTTTAATTTTGTTTAATTTTGGTTAGTTTTTATTAATATTTTATTATTTTTGATGATTTTCGTTTGTCTTTGTTGATTTTTTTTTATTTTTTCTTAGTATTGTTAATATTTGGTTATTTTTGTAGATTATCGATTATTTTCATTTATTTTTGTTTATTTTGGCTATTTCTTAGTTTTATTTTTTTTTATTTTTGGTTAGTTTTGTTTATTTTTATTAAATACTTGTCTTGTTTTTGTTGCTGTTCTTCTATTTTTTCTTCTTTTTCTTCTTGTTTCTTTTTTTTTTATTTTTGTTCTTATTTTTGCTCTTGTTCTTGTTTTTTTTATTGTTTTTATTGTTTTTCTTTTTGCTTTTGATCCTGAACAAATAAAAATAAAACAAATAAAAAGAAGAAGAAAAAAAGGAAAAGAATGAGAATTTTTTTACTTTTTTTCTTCGTTTTTTTGCTTTATTATTATTTGTTACTAATTTTTCTTTGGCCTTTTTTTGTTTTTCTTTTTTGTCTTGCTTTTTATTTCTGCTTTTGTTTTTCCTTTTGATCTTGTTCTTCTCATTTTTATTCTTTTTATATTCCTCTTATTTTTGTTTATTCTATTCTTGTTTTTGTTTTTCCTATTGCTTTTAATCCTTTCCTTCTTGTTCTTGTTCTTTTGTTTCTTTCCATTCTTCTTTTTGCTCACGATTTTATTTTTATTCTTTATCTTGTTTATTCTTTTTTCATGTTTTTTTATTTTTGTTATTGCTCTTGATCTTATTTTTTCTTGTGCTTTTTTTGATCCTCTCCTTCTCATTCTTTCAATCTTTTTTAAAATTTTTTTTTCTTCTTTTCTAGCCTTTATTCTGTTTTCTAATTTTTTTTGTTCTTCCTTTTCTGATTTTTCTTTTCTTTTGCTCTTTTTTTGTTCTTCCTTTTCTTGCTCCTTTTTCTTATTTTTCTTTTTCTAATTTTCCTTTTTTTACTTTTTTTTCTTGTTTTTATTTTTTTTTGTTTTGTTTTCTTTTTAAATATCTTCATCAACTTAATTTCCTTTTTTTACTCCTTTTTCTTGTTTTTCTTTTTTTTGTTCCTTTTTTGTTTTTTTTTTAATTTCTTCATCAATTTAATTTTCTTTTTTTTACTCCTTTTTCTTGTTTTTCTTTTTTTTTTGTTCCTCTTTTTTTTCTTCTTTTTCTTCATTTCGCTCTTGCTGCAATTATTGCTTCTATTCTCGTCCTCATTCATAAAATCAAAAATTCCCCCAAAAAAACCAATTTTGAATTAATTTCATAATATTTTAATTAAAATAATAATAATAATAATAATAATAATAATAATAATAATAGTAATAAGTAATAATTTTTGGCAGAATAGAATTTATTATTAATGATGAGCGTTTCATTCGAGTAAATCGAGCATGAAACTTTAATAAAGTTTGGCCGACTAACAGTGGCTGGATTTCAACTTAAACAAACTGATTAGAGCTGATAGATCCTGGCACAAGAAAATTCAACGATTTAAATTATATATACATATATATAATATTCATTTGTATGTGTTTGTATATATCGCGCACAAATGTAGGTTAGATCAATCTAAAGACTTGAAAGCTCAAACAGTGTGTCTTACAACGTGCCAAATTATTTTCGTCTTCCACGCCCTGTGAAAAGATTTATTTTCATACGAAAGCCGGCAAGTCATTTATCTCTACTCTGTATAGCAAACTTTCCTATCTAATTTAACGACTCGCTCCACGACGCACGCCTTTTGTTTCATTCTAATTCTCTAGAAAATCAAAAAAAAATCCTCCCCCCCCTCCTCAATTAACTTTTTATTTTAATATTTAAAAAATTCCCCCTCCCCTCCATTAACTTATTTTTTTATTTTAATATTAACCAATCCCCCCCCTCTTCATCAACTTATTTTTTATTTTAACATTAACCCCCCCTCCAAAAACTTATTTTTTTATTTTAATATTAAAAAAATACCCTCCCTCCTCCAGTACAGACAGTAAATTATTTATTCTAGTCATGAATTTAGTGTTTTTTAATTCTTCTTTAATATTCATTAGCAAAAAAAAAAAAATGTATTTTCCCCCCTCCCTAAAAAAATATTTTCCTTTTTGAGTGAAAAAAAAATAAAAAATCTTTCTTGAATAAATTATTTATTCTAGTCTTCAATTTGGTGTTTTTTATTCCCTTCTAATTCTCATTACCAAAAAAAAAATATTTCCCCCCCCCCCATTAAAAAAATATTTTCCTTTTTGTGTGAAAAAACAATAAAAACAAAACTTTTTTGAGTAAATTATTTATTCTGGTCTTCAATTTAATGTTTTTTATTATCTTTTTAATATTCATTACCAAAAAAAAGTATTTTTCCTTCACTACAAAAATATTTTCCTTTTTAAGTAAAAAAAAAAGACAATTTTTTTTGAGTAAAATAAAAAAATAAAATTTGTCGGATTTTTATTTTATAGGGAGAAAATTATCCTATACGGACAATAAGGAATTCTTTCTTTTTTTTTTTCTTGTCGTTGAATTGTACAAAGGTTTCCAATTAGACTTAAAATTATGGGGTGAGGAGTGGGGGTGGGGGGGGGAGGCGAAACTCTTGTATAAAACGACCCTTACAATATTCGTGCTCGAAAGAAAAATGGGAACATTCCAAAGACAGAATTAGGAACTTTGAAGGGAAGAATTCACCCCAAATAAGAATTAGGGTGCGTTTGTAACTCCGCCCAACTCATAACCATACTCCCCACTCTCATCTCCATTCCTCTTCCATACACCAAGGTACAATTTTCTCTTATCGTGAACTAAGGGATCTGTAATCATGTCAAGGGTTATTCTCGCACATTGTATTTTACAATATTGAAATAATGGACTATTTTTCTCTTGTCTCCCTTTCTTTTCACATTTTTCTTTCTTTTTTGTCTCTTTTTTATTTTTTTTTGCATTTTTCTTCTTTTTTTTCTACAAAAAAAAAAAAAAATTTTTCTTTTTGCAAAATGCAAATTTGGCAAAAAATGTTTTTTCCCACTTGCAAGAATAAAATTCATTAAAAGCCATTATAGTTTCGGTAAATTAGAAAATATTTTACAGACCAGGTACTTTTTGTTTTTTTGTTTTTGTTTTTTTTTTGTAGTTTTTGTATTTTTATTATTTTTTTTCTTCAAATGTTTTTTGTTACTCGAAAGAAAAGCAGACTTTGCACTCGATAATTAATTTTTAAAAAGTAGCAAAAAGTAGCTTTCAAACTAAAAAAAAAGTAGTAAAAAAAAGTTGCTATCGAAAAATTAAACTTGTCGACCAAAAAAAATTCGTTTTAGACACTTCACAAAACTGACGAAAATTCCATTCTGTACTTTATTTTCCTGACTTTTTCCCAATTTTCATCAAAAATATTTGCTTCTTTCTTATCCTGATGCTAATAAATTTAATTCCTGCAACGAATTTCATATTTTTCATGAAAGAATTTAAATATTTAAAAAATTAATTTAATTCTTGCGAAGAATTTTAAAAAAAATTTTAAATAATTGAATTGTTGGGAAAAATTTTATTAAAATCTTTAAAGAATAATTAAATTATTTCAAACAAATTTATTTAAAGAAATAATTGATTTCTATCGAACGATTTTATTAAATTATTTGAAAATAATTGAATTCTTTTGAAAAATTCTAATATTTTTGTAAATAATTGAATTATTGCGAAAAATTTTAGTAAAATGTTTAATAAAAATTGAATTTTTGTGAAAAATTTCGTTATTTTTGAAAATAACTGAATTCTTCATAAGAATTTTGTAAACATTGTTTTAAATAATTCATTATTTTGAAATAAAATAATTATATTATAAAAATTTTATCTTAAATAATTGAATTGTTATTAAAGACTTTACTTGTGTAAATAATTGAATTCTTATTAAATACTTTAGTTGTAAAAATAATTGAATTTTTCGATTAATTAATTTAAAATAGTATTAAAAATAATTGAAATCCTTCGATGAATTTATTATTTATGAAAATAATTGAATTTTGCTAAGATTTTTTATTAAAATCTCTCAAAATAATTGAATGTTCGGGAATAGTTTTGTTATTTATCTTTAATAATTGAATTCTTTCCAAGAATTATTTATGTAAATAATTGAATTCTTGGGAAAAATTTTATTAAAATCTAAGAGAATAATTTAAATTAATTTGATTAAAATTTTGTGAAAATAATTAAATTCCTGTGAAAATCCTTATATTTTTGTAAATAATTGAATATTCTTTCAAAAAATTGAAAAAACATTTTTTTAATTAATTAATTTTTTCGAGAAATTGAAATTAAATTTTTAAGATTAATTACATTTTTTGAGCAATTCCTGTAAAATTTTATTAAAAATAATTGAAATTCTGCTATGGATTTTATTATTTATGAAAATAATTGAATAGTTGCATAGAATTTTATTAAAATTTTCAAAAATAATAATTGAATTCCTGAGAAGAATTTTATTATTTATAAAAATAATTGAATTATTGCGAATAAATTTATTAAAATGTTTAAAAATAATTGAATTTCTGGGAAAAATTTTGTAATTTTTGAAATGTAATTTAATTCTTTATAAGAATTTTTATAAACATTGTTTTAAATAATTAATTTTTTCGAAATATAATAAATATTATGAAAATTTAATTTTAAATAATTGAATTTTTATGAAAGACTTTATTTGTGAAAATAATTGAATTTTTTGATTACCTAATTGATTTAAAATCCTATTAAAAATAATTAAAATTCTTCGATGAATTTTATTATTTATGAAAATAATTGAATTTTTGTTTGGAATGTTATCAAAAAATTTTTAAAAAATTGAATTTCTATGAAAAATGTTATTATTCGTGAAAGTAATTAAATTATTGTATTGTATAAAAATTTTTATAAATAATTGATTTTTTCGAAATTTTTTTTGAAAATAATATTCTAAATTAGTTGAATACCTGTGGGAATTTTATTATTTATATGAAAATAATTGAATTTTGGATGAATTTTATTAATTATTTTTTATAATTAAATTCTTTTATTTTGAAATTTTCTGAAAATACTAGATATTGAAAATAATTGAATTTCGAATATTTTTTGAAAATAATTAAAATCGTTTTAAAGAATTTGATTATTATTTTTAAGAATTTTTTTCTTATTTCTACTATTAGCGAATTTAAAGTAGTGGAAATTCGCAAAAAAACAGAAATAGTATAGCTTTTAGTGGCTGAAATAGAAAAAAAGTACCTAAATAGGAGCATAACGTAAAAAAAGTATAGTAAAAATAGTAGGTTTTAAAAGAAGTAAGTGTTATTAGATGAGTGCGAAGCTTGGAATACAATTCATTAAAAACGATTAGTTTTGGTAAATTAGAAAAATTTTTACAGACATTTTAAAAAACGAAGTGGATACGACTCTACTTTTTGAGGTTAGGCTCCACCTCGAAAATTATTTTTCAAATAATTCCAAATCCAATTGATAAAAATAATTAATTTCTCTTGCTCCGGTTAATTTTTAATGGCAAGAGTGTAAAAAAATGCTTCACACTTTTGTTTTTTTTTATTTAGAGAAATAATTGCTTCTTCCGTCAATATGATACATTTCGACACTTTGTAAAAAAAAATTATCAAGTTAGGATTATTTTATTTAGAGGGAAACTTTTTTTTCTAATTTTCCGTGAAAAAGTTAAATAAAAGAAGTGAAAGGAGAAATGAAATGGATTTAAATTAAGGAGAATGTGGTCTACTCGAGAAATATAGGGTAACATTTTAGGTATCTAGGCAAAGCCGAGCTCTACGTCTTATACGGACCACGAATTACGTAAAGCGGTATATATATAGTTACGTAAATATATAGCAAGAGAGAGGAGAGAGAATGAAGGAGAGAGAGAGAGAGAGAGAAATTCACCCTCAAACCTTCATCCCTTCGTGAAAACGGAAAAGGCTCAGAGGAAGACAGATACGTCTGTGTCGTGCAGCAAGCTAGCCGCGTTAATTACATCCCTCTCGGGAGAGAGAGAGAGACGGAGAGAGAACGAGAGAGAGAGAGAGAAATCGTCTTAGGGCCAAGGAAACGTCACTTCGGTCACGGTAATTGGGAACCGCAGGGGAGCTCTTCTCGTTTTCTTCCAAGAAAATCGACGAATAAAACGACAGACAAGTTGCAAGTTGATAGAAAAAAAAAAAAAAAAAAAAACACCTCACAAGGTTTACGGCGACGTTATAAGACCGTCGCATCGTTCCACCATCGACAATCCTGTGAGTGACATTCTTGTCGCTAAAATTGATATCATCTTGAAATAAAAGTCCACTTTTATATATACACGACAAGATCAATAAATAGTTCATATAACCAAAATCAAATTCACGAAAATAGTCTCTCAAATAAAATCCCGAGCATATTTTCACCCTTTCGTGTATTCTCCCTTTTTGACAAAATTAGAACTTCAACTCGAATATTTCCGTTTTGATATTATAATATTCCAATGTAAAGAATAAAATATTACACACTCATTTATAAATGTGATATGGAGAAAAATAGATTATTGATTTTCATTTTGTCGGAGGGAAAAAAAGGTGAAATAAAATGAGGACAAATTATAAATTTAGGAGTAAAAATTTGTACAGTTTCTTTCTTTATTTATAAAGCTATTCTTGATAAAACAAAGTGCTAAGCAAATGTAAAATTGAAAACAATGACTATCAAATGTAAAACATGATGGAACTAATTAGTTCCAAATAATTATATGACTAATGATAAAATAGTTATCAAATTAGTGAGAACCAATGATTCCTTGAAGAAAATGAAGACCCCGATGGGGAAAATACTAAAATACTAATTTTAGGTCGAAAACGATGATGCAATGTGGAAAATAAAATTTCTAGTGTCTGAATGATACAGAGGATGATTGAATTCTAAAATTATGATTTCATCCCAAAAATGGTGATTTTAGATCGAAACTATAAAAACTCTAGTTTCGGAAAGTAATGTATTCGGCTAGTAATATGTATTTAATTACGAAAGTAACTTTTGCTAATGATGCTACAATTTTTACGAAATGCTTCTGCTACTGTGATAACAATTCCAAAGGAAGCATTTTCTACTGATTATAGTAAATTCAAAGGAAGCTTTTGCTACTGATGATGATAGTAATTCCAAAGGAAACTTTTGCTACGGATGACAGTAATTCCAAAGGAAGCTTCTGCTACTGATGATGACAGTAATTCCAAAGGAAGCTTCTGCTACTGATGATTGTAATTCCAAAAGAAGCTTCTGCTACTGATGATAGTAATTCCAAAGGAAGCTTCTGCTACTGATGATTGTAAATCCAAAAGAAGCTTCTGCTACTGATGATAGTAATTCCAAAAGAAGCTTTTTTTATTGATGACAGTAATTCCAAAGAAGCTTTTGCGACTAGTGAGTGCAATTCCAATAAAACCTTTTCTACAAAGTAAACTAATTCCAAAAAAATTGTTCCCAACTTTCGATATACTGATTGCAAAGGAAAACTATCACTACTAATAATGATTCTAAATCCAAAAACAACTTTCCCACACTGATTAAACAAATTTCAAAAAATTCATCTCTACTCTAATTTGATATTAAAGATTGATAATAGATTCTCTCTATTAAATAAAGACCTATTTACAAAAACACCCAAAACAATATCATCCCCCATTCGAAACTGACACTATCAAATATTATCATTCTCACAAAATAATATACACAAACACGAAAAATATTCGACAAAATTAAAACCCAATTTTACCAAATCCACACAAAAGCTCCTATCAATCAATCCATCAAGAAAAAAAACAAAATCCCACTATTACACACCAGACAATACACACACACCCACCCAGATGGATATCAACCCACACGAAGGGATTTTATCACGTCGCAAAAGAATCAATTATCTCTCCCTCCCTCAATACCATAACGTCAGTGCGGAGAGAAACTTATCCGGAAAGAAGTAATATGTTCCCGTTCCATCTTTTTTTTCTCTCTCTCTCTCTCTCTTTTTTTCGTTCTTGGGAGTCGATTATGAGAGTAATTCACACTAATTTGGTCCTTATATAAACTATCTCTTGGGACGAGAGGGTTAAAGACGTTCTTTAGTGAATTTTTTCCCTTCATTTTTCATTCTTTTTTTTTTTTTGTTTTTGTTAAACGAAAAGAGGGGAAGGAAAGAGGGGAGGGGATGTAGTATAGGGGACGAGAAAAAAAAAGGAAAATGGTTTTGCCGCATCAGCCTTAAGAGACCTTTTTTCCGCTTTTATCATGATGCCCGTCGGCCTGTTTTATATCCCGCAGCATCTCGCCTTACATTATATACGTTTACGTTCATCTATTCTCTCTCTTTCTCTCTCTCAAAATTTTTTTCTCTCTCTTTCTTTCACTCTTCCTATATATTTTTCCTCTCTCCCCCTTTCATTCTTCTCTCTCTCTCTCTCTCTTCCTGTGTTTTCACTCTTTCTGCATCTCTCTCTCTCTCTCTCTCTCTCTCTCTCTCTCTCTCTCTCTCTCTCTCTCTCTCTCTCTCTCTCTCTCTCTCTCTCTCTCTTTCACTCTCTCTGACTTTTTTTTTTCTCTCTCCCTCTCTTCGAACGGGAAGCTACTTATCTTTCTCACGGCGCGAAAGGAGAGTTTTTCCACGAGACCTTATCAACGATCAAACAACGATAAGCAACGTTAACAAAAAAAAGGAGAGAAAAAGATAACGAAACAAAAAGGTCAACACAAGTCTTTAGAAACTTTTTCAATAGCGTTTTTAACCGTAATTATAAGATTCCTCTCGCCAGAAGATAAAAGAAAAAGATTACAAGATTATTATTATTGCTATTATTATTATTATTATTATTATTATTATTATTATTATTATTATTATTATTATTATTATTATTACTTTTATTATTGTAAAATAATTAAATAAATTATTAGGTGTAATTATAATATTAATTACTATTATTATTTTTTCAATTATATTTTTTATGAATTTATAATAATTTTAATAATAATAATAATGATAATAATAAATAATAATAATAATAATAATGATAATAATAGTGACAAGAATAATAAGATATGATAATAAAAAGTAGAAAAATAGCAAAACATAGAACTGAAAAAAAAATTTCGGACTATAGGAATCGAACCCGGGTTTGACGCACAGAAATTGAATACAGTAACCATTGAGCTACGCCACTAGTGCCAGGAGGTTAAAAAGTAATGTCAATAATAAAAATGGTGCTAATTATAAAAATTGTAAGAAAAATAGTAGTAACGACAATAATAGTATAAATACAAATAATAATAGTAATTAATAATAATTATTAATTATTAATATTTTTATTATTAATTATTAATAATATTTAGTAATAATAAAAATAATAGTAATAATAATAGCAATAATAGTGATAATAATAGTGTGAATTAAAGAAAATATGACATAATAATAATAATAGTAATAATAAACCAAGGTGCAACGTGCCTAATGAGAAATCTGAGCTTGACGAGTCGTGGCAACAGCTATTACGGGGTTTACGATTTGTAGGCTGAATTTCTGGTAATTTCACCTTCGCGCACTCGTTGCAAGTTCCAGAGTGTGGTACTTACGCAGCGGCACGTTCCCAACTATAGACGCATTATATCTAACGCACTAAAACGTTTCCGTCTTCTCTCTACTCTCTTATATATATACATAAATTTCTAATTCGTTTGTACTAAGTTCCCTTATGGAAAAAAGAAACAAACAAAATTTTGATTTTCAGTTTGTGTCTTTTCTTGTTTTTCTTTTTTTTATTTCCCTTGCATACAAAAAAAGACCAAAAAAAGAAGAAAAATACAAAAAAAAAGAAAAAAACATGAAAAATACAAAAAAAAGAAACAAGAAAAATACAAAAAAAAGAAGAAACATGAAAAATACAGAAGAAAAGAAACAAGAAAAGTACAAAAAAGAGAAACAAGAAAAATTCAGAAAGTAGAAAAAACAAACAAAAAATAAAAGCAATGCAACAAAATAGAAAATATCAGGAAACAGAAAATTGGAAAAATTTGAAAATAATAAGCAAAAAAAAGAAGAAAAAAGAAGAAGTCAAAGAAGAGAACAAAGTAAAAAAGAAGAAGAAAAAGTAAAGAAAAACAAGCAAAAATGAATTAAAAAAGGAACAAATGAAAAAAAAATTGAAACAAAAAAAAAGAAAAAACAACTGAATATAGTAAAAATAAATAAGAAGAGACTGAAAAAGAATAGAAAATTAAACAAGAATAATCAATTAAAAAAAAAGACAAAAAAGTACAAAAAATTGAAGAAATAAAGAAAAATAAAAAAGGAAAGAGACAAAATAATAAATAAAAAAGGAGAAACCAACGAAAAGAAACGAAAAAAGAAGAAACAAAAAAAGCAAACAAAAAAAAGCAAAAGCAAAAAGCAAAAGCAAGCAAACAAAAATAAACAAAAAAAAACGAAATAAACAAAAAATATTATCAAAATAACAAAATAAAAAAAAATTTATGAAAACAAAGAAGAAAAAACATTAAAAGAACAAAAAATTGTAGAAACAAAATAACAAAATATAGAAGCAAACAAGAAAAAGTAATAGTAGCCAACAAAAAAAAAACAAGAAAAGAAGAAAGAAGGAAAAAAAGATACAAACAAAAAAAGAAATTAAAAACGAGAAAAAGAACTAAAAAAGAAGAAACAAATAAAAATACAAAAAAACCAAAAATGGAAAAAATTAAACAAATAAAAGAATGAAAAAAAATGGAGAAACAAACAAAAAATAGGTAAAAACAAAAAACAATTTAAAAAACTAAAAATTCAAGAAACAATAACGTAACAAAAAAAAGAAACAAACCAACAAAGAAAAAGATATAAAAAAAGAAGATAAAAAAACAAGAAATACAAGCAACGTAATAAAGAAGAAAAAATGAAAGAATAAAAAAACAAAAAAAAAAAAATGGAGAAACGAACTAAAAAACTAGAAGAGAAAAAATAAAAAAATATAAGCAACAAACAAACAAAGGAAAAAAAGAAAAAATAAGACAAAACTTTTTGTTTTGTCTCATTTCTTCTTTTTTTGTTTTTTACATGAAAAAAGAAAAAGCAAAGAAAAACATTCATTTTTGTTTATTTCAAAAATGAAATAAACAAAAAATATACCTAAGAAAAAAAACAAAATGAAAGAAAACAATAAAAATAAAAAAAATGAAAAGAAATAAAAAAAAAGAAATAAAAAAAAGCAAAGAGAAAACAAGAAAAAGATACAAAGAAACAAGAAATACAAGTAAGGAAAAAAACAATTAAAAAAACGAAGAAAAAAAACAAAAATAAAAAATAAAAAAAATTTAAGAAAACGAAGGAAAAAAAAGTTAAAAGAACTAAAAATTGTAGAAAAAAAATAACAAAATATAGAAGCAAATAAAAAACAAGAAAAGGAGATAAAAGAGCAAAACAAACAAATAAAAAAAATCAAAAAATGTAAGCAAAACAACAAAATGAAGAAATGCAACTGTTAAAACAAAAAACAAAAATGAAAAGAAATTAGAAAAACCGAAGGGAAAGACAAGTTAATAAAACTAAAATTTATGGAAACAAAATAATAAAATATAGAAGCAGAAAAAAAATAAAAAATATAAAAAAAGAAGATAAAAGCAAACAAGAAATACAAGGCAACGAAAAAAGAAAATGTAAAAGCAAATAAAAGAACAAAGAAAAAAACAAGAAATTCAAGAAAACAAAAAAGAAACAATACAAAATGTAAACAAAACAAGAAAACTAAAGAAGAAGAAGAAGAAAGAAAAAGAAAGAAAAAGTGAACAAAAAAGAGAAAAAATACAAGCAAAAAGAAAATGGAGGTAAAGGACAAGAAAAAAAGAAAAACAAACAAACAAACAAAAGAAGAAAGAAACAGAAAAAGAAACGAAAAAAAAGAAGTAAGCATAAAAAGAAGGGAAAAACAAAAAACAAAAAAAAAGAAGAAAAGAAAGAAAGAAACAAACAAAAGAAGAAAGAAACAGAAAAAGAAATTAAAAAAAGAGAACTAAGCATAAAAAGAAGGGAAAAACAAAAAACAAAAAAAGAAGAAAAGAAAGAAACAAACAAACAAACAAAAGAAGAAAGAAACAGAAAAAGAAATTAAAAAAAGAGAACTAAGCATAAAAAGGTGGAAAGAAACAAAAAAAAGAAGTAAAAAAAAAGAAAAATATACAAAAATGTCAAGTTCGAGAATAAAAACCCTTCGTGTGTGTGTGTGTGTATGTTGATAATGTAAAACGTTTGGCAAAAGCATATTTTTGACTCGCGGTATTCGGGCAGAAAGATGAGCATGTCGGACAGACTGGAATTTTTTCGCGTCGACAAACACACCCTTCTCACTCTTTTCTCCATGTTTGAGAGTTTCCTTTTCTCCCTCCCACCCTCTATCTCACTCACATCATTCCGTGTTTCAACTTAGAGACACACGGTGATCTCTCTTTTTTCCTTTGAAGAATGCGCCTTTCACGAGATACACCGTTTACTTTACTTCCCTTTCCTTCTTCTTCCCCTTTCCTTTAAAAAAAAAATAAATAAAAAAATTTTTTTTTTTTATCAAACACAAGAAAAACTAAGAATTTTCATTTAATTTCTTTACGTAAAAAGAAATAATGAATTTAAAAAAAAATCTTTTTAGCTTTCTTTTGAAATGAGAGAATAGGAAATTTTCTTTTGACTCCGTTTGCAATGGCAAAAGATTACTCTTTTTAAAAAAGAAGGAATGATAATAATTTTTTACGCTTATTTTTGCAAAAGAGAGAATGAAAGAAAAGATTTTTGAATTCATTTTGAAAAGAGAGAATGAAAAAAAAAATTTGACTTTTTCTTGATAAGACTAAATGTAAACAATATTTTTGACTCCTTTTTCAAGAGAAGGAAAGAAATAAAAAAAATTTTGACTCCATTCTCAAAGGAAAGAATGAAAACATATTTTTTGACTGTTTTTTCAAAAGAAAGAAAGAAAAGTATTTTTCATTCTGTCTTTTGAAAGAGAAGTAAAAAAACTTTTTTCATTCTTTCTTTTGAAAATGGAGTCAAAAATATTTTTTATTCATTCTTTCACTTGAAAGTGGAGTTGAAAAAAAACTGTTTTTCATTCTGTCTTTTGAAAAATAAATTAAAAATAATTTTTTTTATCTTTCTTTTGAAAATGGAGTCAAAAATATTTCCTTCATTCTTTCTCTTAAAAAAGAAGACAAAAACTTTTTTCTTTTTTCATTCTGTTTTTGTTTTTTCATTCTGCCTTTTGAAAAATAATTAAAAAATGATTTTTTTTATTCTTTATTTTTTAAAAATGGAGTCCAGAATATTTGTTTTTCCACCTTTTTCAAGAGAAAGAATGAAATAAATATTGTTGACTCCATTTTTAAAAGAAAGATTGCAAAACATTATTATTGACTTATTTATCAGAAGACAGAACGAAAGAATACATTTTTTTACTTCATTTTAAAAAGAGAAAGAATGAAAAAAAATGTTTGACTCAATTTTTAAAAGAAAGAATGCAAAAAATTATTTTTGAATTATTTTTTAAAAGACAGAATGAAAGATACTTTTTTTACAACATTTTCAAGAGAAAGAATGAAAACAAAATTTTTTGACTCTGTTTTCAAAAGAAGGAAATTGATACAAATTATTTTTGACTTATTTTTCAAAAGACAGAATGAAAGATACTTTTTTACAACATTTTCAAGAGAAAGAATGAAAACAAAATTTTTTGACTCCGTTTTCAAAAGAAAGAAATTGATAAAAATTATTTTTGACTTATTTTTTAAAAGACAGAATGAAAAAATATTGTGAACTCATGTCTTTTGACAAAGAAATTAAAAAGAATTTTTTCATTTTATCTTTCGTAAATGGAGTTAATAAAATTTAGTTTTCATTCTGTCTTTTGAAAGAAAAAGATAAAAATAATTTTCTTCATTCTTTCTTTTGAAAATAGAGTGAAACAAGGTTTTTTTTAAATATTAATTGTGAAATGAAAAAATTGAAAAAATTTGTTTAACTTTATTAGAAAAGAAAAAAAGAAAGAAAAAAAAATTCTTTGCTTCCTCCTTTTTCAAAAGAAAGAATGACAAAAAATTTTTTAACCCTTTTTTGAAAAGAAAGAAAAAAATCACTTGTCGACTACTTTTTGAAAAGATAGAATTTTTTTCTTTGTTTTCTCAAAAGAAATAATGAAAAAAAAAGTTTTTGACTCAATTTTAAAAAGAAAGAATGAAAAAAAATTATTTTTGACTTATTTTTCAAAAAACAGAAAGTAAAAAAAAAAAAACTGTTAATGCTAATCAATTCTGTGTGGAATATTAAGAAAGTTTTGTATAAGTCACTTTTCTCTTTAAGTCGTAATTTTTTTATAAAATTGTTATAAACAAATTATGATGAATAAAGAGTGTTTCATCTCAAGCATAAATAAATGAATTTTAAGTAAAACTAACAATTGGATTTATAGGCAAATCAAAAATTTTTTTTTTTGTTTTTCATTTTTAATTGTTTAACAATAATTGTATAAACAAATTAATAAGAATTTATCAATTCTTAAAAACTGTTAACGCCAATCGATTCTATGTTGAAAATTAAGAAAGTTTTGAATAGATTTTTTTTAAGTCGTAATTTATTTATAAAATTGTTATAAACAAATAATATAATAAATTATTAAAGATTTTTTCCAAATTTTTATGAATTTGTTTAAATAATTGTTGCTAAACAAGTGAAAATTAAAAACAAAAAAAGAGGTATTTCTTTCTTTTTCAATTTGCCTATGAATCCAATTGTTAATTTTACTTAAAATCAAATTGTTAAAGCTTGGGATGAAACACCATTTATCCAGCATAATTTGTTTATAACAATTTCATAAACAAAATACGACTTGAACAAAAATATGACCTATACAAAACTTTCTTAATTTTTCACACAGAATTGATTAGCATTAACAGTTTTTAAAAAATGATAAATTTTTAATAATTTGTTTAAACAATTATTGTTAAACAATTGAAAATTAAAAATAAAGAAACAGTTTTTTTCAATATTCTTATGAATCCAATTGTTAATTTTACTTAAAATCAAATTGTTAAAGCTTGGAATGAAACACCATTTATCCAGCATAATTTGTTTATAACAATTTTATAAACAAAATAAGACTTGAACAAAAATATGACCTATACAAAACTTTCTTAATTTTCCACACAGAATTGATTAAAGTTAACAAGAACACTTTTTAAAAATTGATAAATTTTTATTAATTTGTTTAAACAATTATTGTTAAACAATTGAAAATTAAAAACAAAAAAACAGGTATTTCTTTTTTTTCAATTTTCCTATGAATCCAATTGTTAATTTTATTTAAAATCAATTTATTTATTCTTGGGATGAAACACCATTTATCCAGCATAATTTGTTTATAACAATTTTATAGACTAAATAAGACTTGAACAAAAATATATGACCTATACAAAACTTTCTTAATTTTTCACATAGAATTGATTAGCATTAACAGTTTTTGAAAATTGCTTAATTTTTATTAATTTGTTTAAACAATTATTGTTAAACAATTGAAAATTAAAAACAAAAAAACAGGTATTTTTTTTTTCAATTTTCCTATGAATCCAATTGTTAATTTTATTTAAAATCAATTTATTTATTCTTGGGATGAAACACCATTTATCCAGCATAATTTGTTTATAACAATTTTATAGACCAAATAAGACTTGAACAAAAATATGACCTATACAAAACTTTCTTAATTTTTCACATAGAATTGATTAGCATTAACAGTTTTTGAAAATTGTTGAATTTTTATTAATTTGTTTAAACAATTATTGTTAAACAATTGAAAATTAAAAATAAAGAAACAGTTTTTTTTTCAATAGTCTTATGAATCCAATTTTGTTAATTTTACTTAAAAACAAATTGTTTAGTATGAAACACCATTTATCTAGCATAATTTGTTTATAACAAATTTATAAACAAAATACGACTTGGAGAAAAATATGACCCATACAAAACTTTCTTAATTTTCCACACAAAATTGAATAGGGTTAACAGTTTATGAAAATTGTTAAATTTTTATTTATTTGTTTAAACAATTATTGTTAAACAATTGAAAATTAAAAATAAAGAAACAGTTTTTTTTTCAATATTCTTATGAATCCAATTGTTAATTTTACTTAAAATCAAATTGTTAAAGCTTGGAATGAAACACCATTTATCCAGCATAATTTGTTTATAAAAATTTTATAAACAAAATAAGACTTGAACAAAAATATGACCTATACAAAACTTTTTTAATTTTCCACACAGAATTGATTAGCATTAACAGTTTTCGAATATTGCTAAATTTTTATTAATTAAAAAAAAAAAAAAAAAAAAAAAAAAAAACTTGTCTATTTTTTTTTGCCTATGAATTCAATTGTTACTTTTTTAATACAATAACTGGTTTTTTCATGGGACCCAACACTTAATTGGTTTATTAATATTAATATTTATTAATAAAATAATAAATATATGAAAATTTTTGTTAAATATAATAATTATATGAAATTGAAATTGATTGTTGAGTTTGACGCGAAAAAGAAAGAGGAGGGGGGGGGAGGGAGAGAGAGGTTTTATCTGGACACATTGCATATGTGTGTATCAGTGTGTCACGATAAGACCAAACGCAGTGCAAAGCAAACCTTATCTTATCGGCATTTATGCTCGTAGCGGCATATATGCCATTAACAGAGAAACACTGCATGAGCCTCTAAAGGACCACGCTGAACAATTGTCGAAAGTGACATGCACACACACACACACACACACACACAAAATGTATACACAACTCGAAATACTGTGAAATGGCTATATATTATTATACCTCTGGCAGTCAAATACAAACGAGACTATTATTGACACATTTTACGCTTTCAAATGACACAATCATTATATACATTTATTTCAATTATTACGCGTATAAGCTATTTATTAGAAAAATAATTCAATATTCAAGCCTGGGGTCAAGTATTATTGTACTTAACTTGAAAAAAATGCAAATCGAAAATTTTTTTCAATTTGTAATGCAAAATTTTTAATATTCAGTATATAATAAGTAAATAATAATTCTACAGTATCTAATATGCAACAAATGTATAATATACAATAAATAATAATTACTATTTTTTTTAGGAATTTGGTAATCATTCTAGTAATTAATATAGTCATTTATATAGTAGTTCCTGCATTAATTTACTAATTTACTCTCGAATTTACTAAAAATAGTAATTATTATAGTAATTAATACAATTAAAAAATAAAAAAAAATAAAAAAAAAAAATAAATGTTATTATTACTATAGTAATAATAACATTTATTATTTTTTTTTATTTCTTTTTTTATTTTTTTATAAACTAAATTTTAGTTTATAAATGTTTATAAATAAATTTATAATTTTAATTTTTTATTAAATAGTTTATAAATAAATATTATAATAAAGTAAAAATTTATAAATAAAAAAAAAAAAAAAAAAAAAATTATAATTTATTTTTAATAAATTTTTACTGCATTATAATATTTATTTATACCACCTTATAATGCTATACCTTTCAGTGTATAAATATTCAGTTATCGAAGACTAATTATTAGCTAATTAGGTATAAATTTATTGATAAAACATAATTTTGTAAACGAAATCAAATTATAAATATAAACTCTATATTGTTTTTTTAAGTGAGTTAGTAGTATTGTCATTTTTTCTCTAAATAAACGTTAATATATCAATTTTCATTATATTTTATACTTCATTTATATATTAGTTAAAAAAAAGAAACTGATATATTGGGGGTATATAATTTTTCTCTTTTCTTTTAAAACATAATAACACTAATTTTAATTTTGAATTTTTCCGCGCATAAAATATTTTCAACAATATTTAATTAATTATCAATAATTACGTTCCTCGTTTAGTTTCCTTGTCACATTTTCCAATATCAATTTTGCCAATTACATTGTTATTAATATATTCCGCTTGACGATGATAAATTTTCCAATAAATTCTTAATTGCATCCTTTTCACAATTACATGTATAGAGGTTTTTATTTTATTTTAATATATTTATAATTATAACATAATACAATTTTTTTTCTGTTTTGCATAATAAATGTAGTGATTTATTTATATTATTTTTTTTTTAGTATTTGTATTGTATATTAATGTATTCGTAATTTATGTTTTTTTTTTATTATTTTTTTATTATTTAAATATAATAGTATATTAGAAAAAATTAAAATATTCTTGTATATTACATGTATTCTCAAAAATTATAATCAAATTCTTTAAAACGATTCAATTATTTTCAAAAAAATATTTGAAATTCAATTATTTTCAAAAAATATTTGAAATTCAATTATTTTCAAAAAATATTTGAAATTCAATTATTTTCATAAATAATAAAATTTTCACAGAAATTCAATTAATTTAGAGCATCATTTTCAAAAAAAATCAATTATTTAACAAAATTCTTATGCAATTCTTCACAATAATTCAATTATGTTCACTAATAATAACATTTTACATGGAAATTCAATTTTTTAAAAAGATTTTCACTAAAATTCTAAGCAAAAATTCAATTATTTTCATAAATAATAAGAAGAATTTCAATTATTCTTATAATAATATTTTTAATTAATTAACTAAAAAATTCAATTTATTTCAAAAATAACAAAATTCTTCTCAGGAATTCAATTATTTTTGAAAATTTTAATAAAATTTTTAGCAACTATTCAATTATTTTCATAAATAATAAAATTTATCGCAGGATTTCAATTATTTTTAATACAATTTTACAGGAATTGCTCAAAAAATGTAATTATTCTTAAAAATTTAATTTCAATTCCTCAAAGAAATCAAATATTTAAAAAAAAATGTTTTTTTGAAATTCTTCGAAAACATTAAATTATTTTCAAAAATATTAGAATTTTTCACAGGAATTCAGCGATTTTCAAATATTTTAATAAAATTGATCGAAAGAAATCAATTATTTTAAATAAAATTTTAATTAAATTTTTTTTGAAATAATTCAATTATTATTTTAGATTTTAATAAAATTCTTCCAAAGAATTAAATTATTTACATAAATAATTCTTCGAAAGAATTCAATTATTAAAGATAAATAACAAAATTATTCCCGAAAATTCAATTATTTTGAGGCATTTTAATAAAATTCTTTGCAAAATTCAATTATTTTCATAAATAACAATATTCATCACAAGTATTCAATTACTTTAAGAAGTTATAAAGTTCTTCTTGAAAATTCAATAATTGAAATTAAAAATTAAAAAAAATAATTATTATTTTTAAAAATTCTAATAAAATCGTTCGTAAGAATTCAATTATTTTTATAAAGAATAAAATGGTTTTTAGGAATTCAATTATTTTCAAAAAAAAAAATTAATAAAATGCCACACAAACATTCAATTATTCTGAAAAATTTTAATAGAATTCTTTGTAAAATTTAATTATTTTTAAAAATTTTTGGCAATTCAATTGATTTTCAATATCTATTGTTTTTATAAAGTTTCCAATCAGAATTCAATTATTTAAAAAATTTGTTGTAAAAATCTTTGTAAGAATTCAATTTTATACTTTTCATGAACAAATAAAAATCTCTCAGGAATTCAATTATTTACAAAAATATTAGAATTTTTCAAAGGAATTCAATGATTTTCTGATATTTTAATAACAATGATCGAAAAAAATTAATTCTTTTTTTAATTTTAATTAAATTTTTTTGAAATAATTCAATTATTCTTTTAGATTTTAATAAAATTCTTCTTTAGAATTCAATTATTTACACAAATAATTCTTCGAAAGAATTCAATTATTAAAAGTAAATAAAAAAATTATTTCCAAAAATCCAATTCTTTTGAAGCATTTTAATCAAATTCTTTTCGAAATTCAATTATTTTCATAAATAACAATATATTTATCAAAAGAATTCAATTATTTTTAAAAGTTATAAATTTCTTCTTGGAAATTCAATTATTTTTAAAAATTCTAATAAAATCGTTCCTAAGAATTCAATTATTTTCATAAACAATAAAATTCTTTTTATTATCAAAAATTATTCAATTATTTTCAAAAAATGTTTATAAAGTACCACACAGACATTCAATTATTATCAAAAATTTTTAATAGAATTCTTTGTATAAAATTTAATTATTTTTAAAAACTTTTCCCAATTCAATGTTTTTCAATATTTACTATTTTCATAAAATTTCCAAACAGAATTCAATTATTTAAAAAATTTTTTTTAAAAATTTTTTTAAGAATTCAATTCTTTTCATATAAGGAACCATAAATTAATAACATTATTCCATATTTGTTCGTATAGTTAAAAAAAATCCAAACTCAGTAATTTAAAAAACAAAAAAAAAGCACCGGAAGTAAAGAAAGAAGAAAAAAAAATGAATGCGACTATGAAAAAAAAAAGAAAAGTTTCTCTAGGTTTCCAATGTCAATGTGCGGTTTTCTTGGCTCAGCATTTTCTCGACAGGAATATTACCATTTTCCTCCTTCTTTCTCTCACTTTGCCTCGCTCCCATCCCCCACTCCTTCTTTGCATATTTTGCGTTGGGAATATTATACTCCGGGTTCGCTTCTATTATTTCAATTATTAAAACGTGTGCAGCACTGCGGCATACACTTACACCATTTTATTCGAAAGAGTTGAACAATTTTCCAAGAACACCTGGCGCGCGAGCTTTATTCTAATATACATATATACATTTGTATACACACACATATATATATATATATATATATATATATTATATATATAATTATATTTTTTTGTTAAATACGAAAATAACAAAACAAAAAAAAATTTTTTCTAAAAATATAAAAATAAGAGTAAAATGTTAATTTTGCTATAAATGTTTTCATCATCTTTGCTATAGAAAGTGTAAATAATGTCAATTATTTATAAAATTGTTATTAAAACGATTTCAAATTGAATATAAAAATGGAAAATTCTATAAAAAGAAAAAAGTAAAATTAAAAAAAAAATATTTTAAAAGTATACAGTGTTTAAAATAAAAAAAAAAGTTGAAATGAAAGTGAAAATGATAGTAAAAGTGAAAATGTATATGTAAAATGAAAATTTTGTAAAAAGTAATAATAAGAAAGGAAAAGTAATATTAAAATTCCCCAAAGTTAATTTTAAAAATAAAAGTATTTATAAATATAAAAATTAAAAAATTATCAAAATGAAAGTGAAGATGAATGTAGAAATCAAAATCTTTTATATTAAAAGTAAAAATAAATGAAAAACTTTTGTTTATAGAAAAGTAAAAATTAAAAATCTTCAAATTTTTTTATTTTGAAGTGAAAGTAAAAATCAAACAAAATAAAAGTGAAAATGAATATAAAAAACAAAATTTGTCAAAATCAATATAGAAACAAATGTAAAATAAGAAAAAAATGTAAAAGAGGAAAGTTAAAATCAATTTCTCCAAAAGTAAAAATGAAAGTAGGTAATATCGAATTTAAAAAAAATCTAACAAAGTAAAATTGAAAATGAATGTAAAAATGAAAATTTTCTGAAGAGTAAAGTAAAAAATAACAATTCACAAAGTAAAAATAAAAGTGTAAATAAAATTTAGAAAAAGTAAAACAATTCACAAAGTAAAAATAAAAGTGTAAATAAAATTTAGAAAAAGTATCAAAGGGAAAGTAAAAATGAAAATGTAAAAATAAAAGTTTACAATAAAATCTTTCATATTGAAGATAAAAATGAATATAAAATTCTGTAAAGATAAAAGTAAAAAATAAATGTAAAATTCTATAATGATAAAGAACAAGTGTAAAATTCTATAAAGATAAAAAATAAATGTAAAATTTTGTAAAAAGTAAAAATAAATATCTCCAAAAGGAAAATAGAATGTAAAAATTAAATTATTTCAAAGTAAAAGTGAAAATGAATATAAAAAAGAAAATCTTTCAAATTGAATATTCAGAAACGAATGTAAAATTTTATTTTTTTTATTTTATTTTTATTTATTTGTCATGTAAACGGGCTACAAAAGAAGAATTTTATAAAAAGAAGAAAGTAAAATTTAAAAAAAAATATTTCTAAAAGTGAAAATGAATATAAAAATCAAAATCTTTAACACTGAAGATCAAAATGATGAAAAAACTTTTTTATTTAAAAATAAAAATTGAAAGTCTTTAAAAGTAGAATTGAAAGTGAAAATGATTGTAAAAATCAAAGAAAGTAAAAGTGAATTTTAAAAGTAAATGTAAAAATGTATGTAAAATGGAAATTTTGCAAAAAGTAATAATAAAAAATTTAAAAGCAATAATAGAGTTTCCCAAAATAAAAATAAAAAAAAGTAAACATAAAATCAAAATCTAACAAAGTAAAAGTAAGTATTAATGTAAAAATGAAAATTTTTTTAAGAGAAAAGTAAAAAATAATAATTTCCAAAGTAAAAATAAAAGTGTAAAAAAAAAGAAAATTTATCAAAGTAAAAGTAAAAATAAAAGAAAAAAGTAAAAATAAGGTAAAAATGAATGTAAATTCTATAAAGAAAAACGTAAAATTGAAAATAAATATTCCCGAAAGTGGAAATGAAAGTGAAAATGAATGTAAAAATAAAAATCTTTCACACTGAAGATGAAAATGAATACAATTTTTTTTTATTTTAAAAGTAAAAATTAAAAATCTTCAAAAAAGTAAAAATGAAACTAAAAGAAATTGTAAAAATTAAAATCAATGAAAATAAAAATGAAAATGTATGTAAAAATGGCAATTTTCATAAAAAGTTATAATAAGAAAGGAAAAGCAATAATAAAATTCCGTAAAGTAAAAATCAAAGTGTAAAATAAATGTAAAAATTAAAAAATCATCAAAGCGAAAGTAAAAATTAAAGTGAAAATTAAAATAGAAATAAAAAAATCTTTTATATTAAAGATAGAAATGAATGAAAAATTTTGATTATAGAAAAGTAAGAATTAAAAAATTTCAAATGTAAAAGTAAAAGTAAAAATGATTCTAAAAGTAAAGAAAGTAAAAAGTGAAAATGAATATAAAAAACAAAATTTGTCGAAATGAAAAATTATAAACAATATGTAAAATTCTGTATATAAAGATGAAAGTAAAGTAGAAAAAAATTTCTTCAGAAGTGAAAATGAAATTGATATTGCATGTAAAAAAGAAAATCTACCAAAGTAAAAGTAAAAATAAATATAAAAATGAAAATTTTCTAAAGGAAAAAGTAAAAATAAATATAAAAATGAAAATTTTCTAAAGGAAAAAGTAAAAATAATAATCCCCAAAGTAGTAAAAATAAAAGTGTAAATAAAATTTTAAAAAAACTATCAAAGTAGAAGTTAAATTGAAAGTAAAAAAAAAGAAAAAAAAAGTAAATATAACGTAAAAATGAATGTAAAATTCTGTAAAGATAAAAGTAAAAAATAAATGTGAAATTCTATATTAAGATAAATGTAAAAAATGAATGTTTGTAAACTTTCTTTTTTAAATAAAAATAAATATCTCCAGAAGGTAAAATAAATATAAAAACAAAAATTTTTTAAAGTAAAATTGAAAATTAATAAAAAAAAAAGAAAATTTTTCAAATTCAATACAAAAACGAATGAAAAAATTTTCTTAAAGAGGAAAGAAAAAAAATAAATATGTAAAATTCCATAAACATAAAAGTAAAAATTGAATTGTAAAATTTTGTTAAAATAAAAGTAAAAATTGAATTGTAAAATTTTGTTAAAATAAAAGTAAAAATTGAATTGTAAAATTTTGTTAAAATAAAAGTAAAAATTCAATTGTAAAATTTTGTAAAAATAAAAGTAAAAATTGAATTGTAAAATTTTGTTAAAATAAAAGTAAAAATAAATATCACTGAAATTAAAAAGAATTTAGTAAAAATAAAAATCTCTCAAACTGAAAGGAAAACTGTAAGAATGAAAGTGAAAATTAAAATCAAAGTGAAAATCAAAAAAGGAAATAATAGTAAGAGAAAGAGTAAGAGAAAGAGAAAGTGAAAATTAAAATCAAAGTGAAAATCAAAAAAGGAAATAATAGTAAGAGAAAGAGTAAGAGAAAGAGAAAGAAAGAGAGAGAGAGAGAGAGAGAGAGAGAGAGAGAGAGAGAGAGAGAGAGAGAGAGAGAGAAAGAGAGAGAGAGAGGGAGAGAAAGTTTGGATAGACGGGAGAGTGTGAATTACAACTTAATCAAGCCCCATCCTATTCCACATCCACCTCGCGTCACCCCCTTTTTCCCTATTCGCCCACTCCTCCCTCCCCCCCCCTCCAAAAGCCCATATATACCGTTTCCATTCAGCCAACTAACCGCCAGCGGTGATGGAAACCCTCGGTTTTGCACTCGTGTAGGAATGATTGCACGTTTACACGTGCAGTATTCAGAATTAATGTACATTCAGACGAGGCACTTTATTCTAAATAGAAATTGCAGACGAATATGAAAGTAACAACTAACAATAATATCGAAATAATCACAAAATTTTATTCTATTTTTCGAATAAATAATATATTTCCATATTACGACATAGTATAAATGAAAATTATAATATTAATGTGTCAGTGAATTTCCATTACAAAATAAAGACAATTGAAATTAAAAAAATATTTTACTTCAAATAATTTATAATAATGGTAATAATAATAATAATAGTACCTATAATGATGATGATAACAATAGTAATAATAATAAACTTATTAAAAACAGGAAAAATTAGAATAATAATAAAGTACGTCTACTGACTGTTAATTTATAATCTTATTTACCGACTGTTAACCATGTAAATATCTACCTTATCGGCTGTTAATATGTCGAGGTTTTAATTTATCGACTGCTAGTATCAAAAATATTTTAATTATCGACTGTTAATATGGTTTTTTTTCTAATTTACCGACTGTTGACAATGCAAATCTCTCCCTTATCGACTGTTGATATGGTCATTTTCTAATTTATTAACTGTCGACAATTCAAATCCCTTCCTTATCGACTGTTAATATGGCAAGGTTATAATTTATCAACTACTAATTTTGAAAATATTTTATTTAGAGACAGTTAATATTGTTATTTTCTAACTTATCGACAGTTGACAATGCAAAATTTCTACTTAAGCGACTGTTAATATAGTTGTTTTCTAATTTATCGACAATTGACATTGTAAATGTCTTTTTTATCGACTACTAATATGGTTCGTTTCTAACTGATCGACTGTTAAAATCGATCGTTTCTAATGTTGATATTATAAATGTCTTCTTTATCGACCGTCAATACGTTAGTTTTATTTCATTTTTTACTTAACCGGTAATTTTTTGTCAAGATAAATATTAACTATTAAAAAAACAATTTTTAACCGACATACCTTTTTCCAATTATATAATGAACACATGCCATTGGCAATTGACAAATTTGATAATTCTGACAGGATTGCAAAACTTACCTGAAACAAAGAAAAAAATATAGAGTTAATGCATGTTGTACTAAAAAATACAGTACATTATAATATAATATAATAATAATAATAACAAATAATAAAAAAGAAATAAAAATCATATTTTACGTTATCGACAGTAACTGATTTTCACTTTATCGACTGTTGACAATGTAAATTTCTCCTTTATCGACTGTTAATACAGTTATTTTCTAAATTATTGACTGTTGACATTGTAAATGTTTTTTTATCAACTGTTAATATGGTTCGTTTCAAAATTATCGACAGTTGACATTGTAAATGTCTTTCTTATCGACGCTCGATCAATCGTTAATATATTTAGTACCTAATTTACCAACTGTCTGTTTTCTGTTTTTTTGGAGAATAGAAATATTTATTTGTTTGTCAAAAAATTATAAAGGTTAAATTTAAATTTATCATGAGTTGGTAAAGTAGAATTTAATTTTGTTCACAATTAGTAAAGAAGAATTTAATTTATCAGCCATTGGCAAAAAAGAGTACTAAGGAGACAAAATTAAGAAAATTTATCGACAGTAGGTAATGTAGATTCTATCTTGATTCTCGAATGTTAAAAAATTATAACACAATTTTATTTATTTATTTTTTTTTAATTTTACTTTTTACTAAAGACAACTTTAGATAAATTGATAAAAAATAAGTTTAATTTATTAACTGGATTATTACGGCAGAAATTATTCAATTACTAACGTGGTGGGTACAGTTGAAAACTGCGTTATCGATAGTCAATAAAATAAGTAAGACAGTTTGAAAAGCAGTTTTTGCTTCTTTTTTTCGATTACTTACCGACAGAGCAGAAATAAAGAGAAAAAGACGAAAATGATTATTTTTTTAATTCACAGAAAAGAACAATGTACGCGTTATTATATTTGTCGACGATATAGATCAGCGACAACACATTTGCCAAAGCAGTCATTCTTTCACAGGAAAGGGACGCACATTCGTGATTGTTGGTAATAAAGAAAAGTTTCGTTGCATGATTACAATCAGAATACATGAGAATATGCGTTAAAAGTCGTATAAAACATTGAAATTTGTCATTTCGTATTAAGAGCAGAAAAATATGAAAAAAATTATTGTATTATTGCGATAAAAAATTGTAATTATTTATTTTTATTGTTTAAAAATTTAATTTATTGAAACACTAGAGAGTAAAATAGTATTATTCTGCACTAGAGAAAAGATATTTAATTTTTGATATTCTAGGGAGTAAAATAGTATTTTTTTCAGCATTCTTACCGACTGTCAATAATGTAGATTTCTGCTTTACCTATCTTCAATGCTAAAAATTCTTCTTCTATCAAATTTTTTTTTGGGGGGAGCAATTTTCTTTTTCAGCTACTGTCAATATTGAGAATTGTTGCTTCTAGACTTTGTACAGTTAAAGTAAAATAATGTTTTTTCTGCACTAGAATTTTAGAAAGTCCAAGAGTAACAATCTTCAACATTGACAGTCGGTAGGGAAGAAAATTACCCCCCCAAAAAAAAACAGTCGATAAAAGAATGGATGTAATCACAGATAGGTAAATTAAAAATCTACATTATCGACAGTCGGCAATATTGAAAAAAATTATTACTAATAATACAGAAATAAATTTACAAAAGGGAAACTAAATAAAAGTGTAAGGTAGAAAAAAAATAATTTCTAAAAAAAAAATACAATTAAAAAATAAGTAAAAAATATTTATATACGCAACGTTTTTTTTTTAAGCATCGATGCAATGTGGCGATTGCCAATTAAACTGTGACAAGGTAAATATGCGGATTGATCATTGGGATCAACAGGCGTCATTGCAGTTGGCAAATTGTCCAAATAGTATTTGCTAAAGTGTCATGGTCATTGGTTGTTCTTTAAATGCGTGCATTGTCACTCAGTTAGTGTCAAAGATCTTCACTGCTTACAAAAATAGAAGTTCAAATGTCAAAAATAAAAAAAGAAGCTCCCCAAACCGAATGACTATTTTTTTTCTTTTTTTGTGTTTGGAAATTTTTTCTTTTTGCAAAATATTGTCACTTTTTTGCAGAGCTAAGAAAAATAAACTCATAAAAATTTTAAAATAGAACAAAAAAGAACATCGATTTTTTTTATTTAAAATCATCGGTAAAGTGGAAATCGAAAATATTAATTGTCGATAAAGTAGAATACTGACGTACCAATCGTCGTTAGGTTAGCAAATTGATTATTCTAGTCTTCAATAGTTGGTAATTTTTTCGCATCGATTATAACGACAATTTGTGGGAAAGTTTGAAATAAATACCGTTAAAGTAGAATACTGACATACCAATCGTCGATAATTCAGTAAATTGTATTTTTTATTCTATTTTTTGTCAATAGATTGTAATTTTTCCACATAGTTTAACGATAATTTGGGGAAATTTTGGAAATAGTTGTCAATAAAGAAGAATACTTTTGTGCCTATTGTAGATAAATCAGAAAAATTGGATTTTTCAGTTGTAATTAGATGGGAATTAATTTTTGAAATCGATTAACGACAATTTGGGGGAAAATTTGACATTTGAAAATTAGTCCTTTGACAAAGTGATCAAAGTCGTTATTGCCGATAAAGTAGAATTCTGCCTTACCAATCGTCGATAAGTAAGAAAACTGCATTTTTCCATTTTCATATTATCTCTCAATAAAGAGTTAAATTATTGTTTTAAAAATCGTTTATTGACATTTAGGGATAAAATTTTGAAATCTACATTACCGACAATTGATAAAATTTTTCTCCCACTTTATTTTTTATTTTCTTACATTTTTTTAACTAAAAATATGTAAATAGAAAATTGAATATTGTTTGAAGAAAAATTTTTTTTTGTACAATAATGATGATTGATATCGAGGTTGAAGAGCTGCAGGTTGCGGGGGGGGGGGTGGAGTTGAGAGAGAGTGCATTAGTGAATTAATCGTATGGCCTTTTAAATTGCAGGCAAGAAAAATTTTTAAGCCATAAAATTATCCGCAGGGAATACATCATACTATGCGCTTTTATTGCATGGTCACTGTTATGAATTTAACGATTTAATGTCACGCGATGAGAATATTGTCATGGGATTCTTTATTTTTTTTTCCAACGAGAGAGAAAGAAACGATGATAATGTCAATTTTGAGAGAATTAACGTTTTTTTTTATAGTTTTATATGTCAGGTAATTTTTATAATGGAAAAAAATTTCAATTTGGATCTGTACTATTTTTTAAATGTAAATAATTATAAATTGAGTAATTGATATTTTTCTTAGTGGGAAAAAGAAAAAAATATTTTTTTTTGTCTAGTATTAAAAATGGCACTTTTACTCCCTAGGGATTTATTTTAAGTATAAAAAATAATTCTTCTTTCTCTAAATAGTAGAAGGATATATTTTACTCCCAAGAGGTTAGAAAGTCGCTATTTTTATTCCTAGTGGTAAAAAACAGATTTTACACTTTTTTGTGCTTTATTTTATCGACAGTTAACACTGTAATTTTTGTAATTACAAACTGTTGGCATTGTAGTTTTTTATTTTAACGACTGTTACGAATTGTAATTATCTGCCTAATCGGTGGTCGGTATTGTAGTTTCCTGTTTTATCGACGGTTGGTAATGCGGTTTTCTGATTTATCGGCAGTCGGTAATGTAGTTTTTACGGTTATCGACTATCAATATTGCAGATTTTTTTTTAATTTTACTGAATTTAAAGAAATTTGTATTTATAAATTAATTTTTTTATTAATGTTCTCATAATTTTTGTCTTTCTTATAATTTTGTTAACTGAGTAAATAATAGAAAAAATTAATAAATATTTCGTGGAAAAATCTAAAATATATTTAGAAATATTTAATTTACTTGAATGATGGAATAATTTAAAGTCACCTGATTATAGTTTAAAATTAAAAATTGTTATTATTTAACAAATATAAAAAAAAATTTGTTTTTTATTGCTTCCCCTTTGTTTAGCTTTGAAGAGCGGAAGAACAAGACGATATTTTTGTCACGTAAAAAAAGAAAACTCTTTAATCTAGAGATTCCAATTTCTCTGCTGTCAAGTTCGCTTTTCTGTTCTTGAAGAGCGTTTCTCTCTCTCTCTCTCACTCAGCTTCTCAGTCCTTCTAAAGTTATTCTCTTGGTAAATCGAGAGAAATGGTTTTGCGTGCAAAATAAAGAAGAAAAAAAAGAAAGTACAAGAAAATTATGTAGAAAAAATGAAGAAAAGAGGAAAGAGAAAAAAAATTTTTTTTTCTTTTGCAAACATCGTCTTTTTGCGATTTGTCTCCTACGAAATTTATTTATATCCCAACGGGTTATAAATTTTACTTCCAACATGAAAACCGTCGTTACGATTCCTATCAAGATGGAAAGTGAGAGAGAGAGAGAGAGAGAAATATGAGAAATCACACTATAAGTCTAGACTAGAGTTTCACATTTCCGCGTTGAGTGGTTCTTAAATGAGTAGCAATTAAAGTTAAACTAAAGTATCGGGCCGTCCGTTTTCTTCACTTGTGTATCGCACCTTTAATCACCACCTATTCAAAAACTATCAGTCTCTTGAAATTCTCATTAGAAATTTATCTAATGTATATATAGGTATATTAAATGTATTAATTCACAATTTTCATGAGACATGCGACGAAAATGGAGAAAAAACAATAAATTTTAAAATTCATTTAAAATGAGACATATTTTAATGACATTTTTTCAAACAAGAAAAAACACATCGAGACATTTTTCTTTTTTTTTTAAATTGAATGAGAAATTAAAATAAAAAGTATAGTAAAAAATAAAAAGAAAAGAAAGAAGAAATGGATAGAAAGGAAATATAGAGTAATAATTAAAAATAAAAAACAATTATATAAAAGGTAAAATAAAAAATTTAAAAAAATTGAAGATAAAGAAAAAATTTTAAAATAAACATGGAAAAAAATAGTAATGAAAAGTATAAATTAAAATAAAACGTAATAGTAAAATTTAAAAATGAAAGGTAAATAATAAAAATGAAAAGTAAAAATGAAAATAAAAATTAACAGTTAATAATGAAAAGTGTAAATGAAAAAAGTAATAAAAAGAAACAATGCAAATAGAAAGTAAAAATAGAAAAGAAAGATAAAAGTGAAAGGAAAACTAAGGTAAAGTAAAAATTATTAATAATGAAAAATGTAAATAAAAATAATAGACGTAAGAACTAAAAAGTTAAAACGAAAAGTTGAAATGAAAGTGAAAAGTAAAATAAAGTAAAAAGGATAATAATTATTGGTAAAAATGAAAATTAAATATGAATATGAAAGGTAAAAATGATAATAAAAGTTAAAAAATAAAATATTAATAGTAAAAATTAAAAGTCAAAATAAAAAGTAAGAATAAATATGAAAGGTAAAAATGATACTAAAAATAAAAATTGCAGGTAAAAAAAATTAAAAGTAAAATTAAAAATTAAAAGTAAGAATGAAAAGTAAGAATAAATATGAAAGGTAAAAATAAAATGTAAAAATGACACTAAGGTAAAAATTAAAGGTAAAAAAATTAAAAGTAAAATTAAAAATGAAAAGTAAGAATGAATATAATGGTAAAAATGATAGTAAAAGGCAAAAATAGGAGGTAAAATATAAAATATTAATAGTAAGAATGAAAAATCAAAATAAAGAGTAAGAATAAATATGAAAGGTAAAAATAAAAGGTGAAAATGACACTAAAAGTAAATAAAAATAAAAGGTAAAAAAAAAGTAAGAATAAATATGAAAGGTAAAAATGATACTAAAAAAAAAATTGCAGATAAAAAAAATTAAAAGTAAAATTAAAAATTAAAAGTAAGAATAAATATGAAAGGTAAAAATAAAATGTAAAAATGACACTAAAGGTAAAAATTGAAGTTGAAATAAATTAAAAGTAAAAATAAAAATGAAAAGTATGAAAGAATATAATGGTAAAAATGATAGTAATAGGTAAAAATAAGAGGTAAAAAATAAAATATTAGTAGTAAAAATGAAAAGTAATAATAAATATGAAAGTTAAAAATAAAAGGTGAAAATGACAATAAAGGTAAAAATTGAAGTTAAAAAAATGAAAAGTAAAATTAAAAATGAAAAGTAAGAATGAATATGAATTGTACAAAAATGATAGTAAAAGGCAAAAATAGGAAGTAAAAAATAAAATATTAATAGTAAAAATAAAATGTCAAAATGAAAAGTAATAGTAAATAGTAAATATGAAAGGTAAAAATGATAATGAAAAGTAAAAATAGGAGATAAAAAATAAAATATTAATATTAATATTAAAAATTAAAGTAAATAAAATACTAAAAGTAAAAATAAAAAGTCAAAATTAAAAAAAAGATATTACATTTTTTAAGAAATAGACAAGAAAAATATTTCGAATAATAAAAAGTTGATGAAACTCTTGATAAACATAAATACCAAAGGTAAAAAGAAAAAAAAATATAATTTTAACGCAAAAGTAAAAGAAATTATAACAAAATGAAAAAATAAAAAATTATTGTTAGAAATAAAAAAGGTGAATGAAAATGAAAGCTAAAAGAACTCAATGTATAAATATATAGAAAGAATAAAAAGTGAAACTGAAAATGAATGACAAGAAAAAAATGAAAAATGATAAAACTTTATAGTTTACAATAAAAAAGAAATGTAAAAATTCAAGATGAAAAATTCTCTAGTCGATGAAAAAGAAGTATGAATGTTAATAAAATAGATATACATATAAAGATTTTTAAAATAACCGCATGATTGTCATATGTCAATTAAAATTTAATCAAATTAATAAACAATTACTTTATACTTATAAAAACAGTATAAAGTGACATTCAATTTATAAACAAGGAAATTAAAATCTCATTTATATTGTCAATTATAATAAATTTCAAACTCGGTAATACCCGCAAATTGAAATATAAATTCATTAAATTTTTAATCAAATAGTTTATATTAACAGTAATCATTCAAGAATAAAAATAACAAACATTTGAATGTTGATTGTAAATAAAATATATGAAATAATGTATATATGTAAATTAAAAATCAATAAATTAAAAATAAAATAAATATTCTGTTAATTTTTATACATATATTGTACATACGAAACAAAAAATATGTATTCGATTAAAATAAACGATTAGTTTTCTATTATGAAATGAATATTTACTTTAATCAAATTATTTTCATTTAAATCAAATAAATTTTATGTTTCCAGTAAATATTTACTTGATTCAAAGAATTGTTTATTTGATTCAAATAATTTTTATTTTCATTGCAATTGTAATGGTGAGAGAAAGAAAGAAGGTAAAAAAAGTAAAAAAGGAAGAAAAGCGATAAAGAAAAAGGTAAAAAGAAAGGAAAATAAAAAAAGAAGAAAAGAATAAGGATATAATGAAGAAGAAAATATTCTGAAAGAAAAATTCAGAAGAAATAAAAAATAAAATTCTTAATATAGAAAAAATAGAATAAGAGATAAAAAAAAATGAGAAAGAAATAGTGAAAAAAGAAAGAATAAGAAAATAAAGAAAAAGAAAGAATGATACAACGAAAATGAAACAAAAAAGAAAAAAATAGAAAGAATGAAAAAAAAAAAAATCTTAATTTTTTTTATAATAATAAAATAAAAAAAAGAAAAAGAATAAATTAAAGAAGGAAAGAAAGGTAAAAAAGAATGAATGAAATAGAAATTAAAAAAATGAAAAAAAGAAAGAAAAAAATGAATGTTTGAGAAAGCATGAATGAAAAAAATTAAAAAGGAAAGAATGAAAATGAAAGAATAATTAAATTAAAAGAATAAAAATAAAAAATACAGTAAAAAACAAAAGAAAAAATATAAATAATGAAAAAGAAAAATAAAAGAAAAAATGAAATAAAAACAGAATGAAAAAAAATAAAAAAAAGAATGAAATACAATGTAAGAAAGGAAGAAGGAATGGAAAAATTAGAATTGAATACAAAGAATGATAAAGACAGAATGAATAAAGGAAAAATAAAAAGAATGATAAAGAAAAACTGAAAAAGAAAAATTAAAAAGAAAGAAAAAGAAAAGTTGAAAGAATAAATTAAAGAAAAAGAAGAATGAATAAAAAAGAAAGAATAAAATAAAAACAATTAAAGAGATATAATGAAATGGAAGAAATAAAAAACAATGAAATGAATGAAAAAAATAAATGGAAAAAAAGAAAAATAGGAGGAATGAAATAAAAACAATAAGAAAGAAACAAGTAAAAGAAAGAGATGCAGAAAGAAAACAGAAAGTAGGAAAAAGGAAATAATGAAATAAAATTAATGAAAAGAGAAAGAATGAAGAAGGAAAGAATGAAAATAAATACATTAAAGGAGTTAAAAAGAAATAATAAGGTAAAATAAAGAAAAAAAATAGAAATAATGAAAAAGAAAGAATGAAAAAAAGAAACAATGTGGAAGGAAGAGAAAATAGAAAGAATGAAATAAAAATAATGAAAATGAACGAATGAAATAAAAATAACAAAAGAGAATAAATAAAAATGAAAGAAGGAAAGAATGAATAAGAAAGAATTAAAAATAAAAAAGACAGAGTGAAAAAAGGAAAAAATAAAATGAATATTAAGGAAAGAAGGAAAAAGAATAATAAATAAATAAAGAAAAAGAAAGAACTAAAAGCAATGAAATGAAAGGAAGAAGAAATAATGTTAGAATGCGAAAAGAAATGAATGGAAAGAAATAATGAAAAAATAAAAGGAATAAACTAAAAATAATAAAAAAGAAAACAGTGAAAGAAAGAGGTGTAGAAAGAAAACAGAAAGTAGAAAAAAGAAAGAATGAAATAAAATGAATAAAAAAAGAAAGAATGGAATAAAATGAATAAAAAAAGAAAGAATGAAAATGAAAAAATTAAAAGAATGAAAAAGAAAAAATGATCTAAAATAAGGAACGGAAAATAGAAATAATGAAAAGCAAAGAATGAAAATAAGAATGAAAAAGAATAAATGAAATAGAAACAAAGAAAATGAAAAAAATAAAATGGAAGAAAAAAGAAACAATGCAAAGAATGAAAAAAATGAATGGAAAGAAAGAAAAATAGAATGAATAAAATAAAAATAAAGAAAATGAAAGAATGAAATAGAAATAACAGAAGAGAATAAATAAAAATGAAAGAAGGAAAGAATGAATAAGAAAGAATTAAAAATAAAAAAGACAGAATGAAAAAAGGAAAAATAAAATGAATACTAAATAAAGACGGAAAAATAAAAATAAATAAAAAATGAAAGAAAGAAAAAGAAAGAATGAAATAAAAACAATGAAAAAGAAACAATGAAATGAAAGAAACAATGAAAAGATTGAAAAAAATTAATGGAAAGAAACGAAGAAAAAATAAAAAAAAGTAATAAACACAAAAAAAGGAAAAAAAAATTAATAAAAGAGATATAGAAAGAAAACAGAAAGTAGGAAAAAGAAAGAATGAAATAAAATGAATAAAAAAAGAAAGAATGAAAATGAAAAAATTAAAAGAATGAAAAAGAAAAAAATTAAAGAAAATAAAGAACCAAAAATAGAAATAATGAAAAGGAAAGATTGAATAAAAAGAGAGAATGAAAAAGAAAGAAAAAATAGAAAAAGGAAATAAAAATAATAAAAATTTAAAAAAAGACAGAATGAAAAAAGAATAATAAAGATAGAATAAAAAGAAAAAAGAAAAGAATAATAAAGATAGAATAAAAATAATTAAAGAAAGAAAAAGAATATTATTGAAATAAAAACAATAAAAAGGAAAAAAATTAATAAAAGAGATATAGAAAGAAAACAGAAAGTAGAAAAAAGAAAGAATGAAATAAAATGAATAAAAAAAGAAAGAATGAAAATGAAAAAATTAAAAGAGTGAAAAAGAAAAAAAATTAAAGAAAATAAAGAACCGAAAATAGAAATAATGAAAAGGAAAGAGTGAAAAAAAGAAAGAATGAAAAAGAAAGAAAAAATAGAAAAAGCAAATAAAAATAATGAAAATTTAAAAAAATAAAAAAGACAGAATGAAAAAAGAATAATAAAGATAGAATAAAAAGAAAAAAGAAAAGAATAATAAAGATAGAATAAAAATAATTAAAGAAAGAAAAAGAATTATTGAAATAAAAACAATAAAAAGGAAAAAAATTCATAAAAGAGATATAGAAAGAAAACAGAAAGTAGAAAAAAGAAAGAATGAAATAAAATGAATAAAAAAAGAAAGAATGAAAATGAAAAAATTAAAAGAATGAAAAAGAAAAAAATGATGGAAAATAAACAACGAAAAATAGAAATAATGAAAAGGAAAGAGTGAAAAAAAGAAAGAATGAAAAAGAAAGAAAAAATAGAAAATGGAAATAAAAATAATGAAAATTTAAAAAAATAAAAAAGACAGAATGAAAAAAGAATAATAAAGATAGAATAAAAAGAAAAAAGAAAAGAATAATAAAGATAGAATGAAAATAATTAAAGAAAGAAAAAGAATTATTGAAATAAAAACAATGAAAAGGAAAAAAATTAATAAAAGAAATATAGAAAGAAAACAGAAAGTAGAAAAAAGAAAGAATGAAATAAAATGAATAAAAAAAGAAAAATTGAAAATGAAAAAATTAAAAGAATGAAAAAGAAAAAAATGATGGAAAATAAAGAACGAAAAATAGAAATAATGTAAAGGAAAGAGTGAAAAAAAAGAAAGAATGAAAAAGAAAGAAAAAATAGAAAGAGTGAAATAAAAATAATGAATATATCAAAAAATGAAAAAGACAGAATGAAAAAAGAAAAAAGAATAATAAATATAGAATGAAGAATAAAAATAATTAAAGAAAGAAAAAAATTATTGAAATGGAAACAATAAAAATGAAAAAATGAAATAAATGAAAGAAAAAATAGAAAGAATGAAAAAGAAAGGATGTAGAAAGGAAAAAAATAGATAGAAGTTTGCGAGGTGGGGGAAAAATAGCGTGAACCACATTAGGTGTTATTGGTTGTGTTATAGTTGGTGAGGAAATTTTTTATCATCTATACGACACAATAACATTTTCTCACTACTTTGAGGGGCGGGCGTTGGAGAACCAGCGGGTAAATAAGAGGAAGGGGGTTTTACTGGAAAAGCGTTGATCCCAGTGGGAGTAAAAAATGGGGTGGAAGCTTTATTTAAAAAGTCACGTAAACTCCAGACAGAATAGTCTCTGTGCTCTGCGTCCAATGTTGGACGCTGCTGCAGTGTCCACGGTGGCAACTAATTGTTCTGATTTATACTCGGGTGTCGCCGCGTAAGTGGACGACACTGGAACAACCCAAGGGGAACACGCTCGCGTTCCATTATATGACTCTGTCTGGCCAGCGGCCAATATCTCTCTAATATATATATATATATATATATATAATGTCGAATCCGTTCCTTCGATCAATTTCCGAGTGTCACGAATAAAATATACAAAACTAACTCTCCATATGGCACACACCGAGACTTGTGCGCATATTTTATTCGTTAGCATTTCACTCTATTTATTCATTTTTTAATAAAAAAATAATATTCAATTAATATTAAATTTATTCGTTAGAATTTCACTATATTTTTTTATTTTTTAAAATAAAATATTATTCAATTTATAAATTTAATAATATTTTATTTTAAAAAATGAAAAAAATGTAATTAACAATTTCTTCTTTAGAATTTCACTCTATTTTTTAATTTTTTTAATATAAAATATTATTAAATTAATATTGAATTTTAATTATATTTTATTAAATTAATATTAAATTTATTCGTTTGCATTTCACTCTTATTTTTCATTTTTAATATAAAATTATTAAATTGATAAAAAATTTATTCGTTAGAATATCACTCTATTTTTTCTATTTTTAATATAAAATATTATTAAATTAATATTGAATTTTAATTATATTTTATTAAATTAATAATTAATTTATTCGTTAGTATTTTACTTTAATTTTTTATTTTTGATATGAAATTATTAAATTAATATAAAATTTATTCGCAAGCATTTCACACTAGTTTTTCATTTTTAACCCTTTAACGACGAGATGTGCTACTTTTCAACATGAATTTCAATCTCTTACAATTAGTAGAAAAAAGCCATAAAAGTTTTTAAAAGTTCATACCCTACTATTTTTGGGGTCGCTCTTTCGAATGGTGTGGTCAAAATTTTCAAAAAATGATATTTAACCCTTCTTTTTTCAAAAATACTAAAAAATGTCAAGTTTTTTTAATGTAATTTTTTTCAAAAGAATTTTTTTCTCTGTCATAACGCTTTTCAAATACAACAAAAAGTATCAGAAACGTGTTCCCGATATTTGTACTTGAAAAATATTCATTTATAATTTTTATTTTTTTCGATTTTGAATTTAAAATGGCGCTTGAAGGACAAAATTTTTCCCTTATTTTACGTAAGATGACAAACTTTTTCAAAATTGCCCAAATCTAATTGAAATTTGATACTCGAGGGTTTTCGGGGTCGCTGATTACGAATCTGATATCAGATTTTTAAAATTCAAAATGGCGGATCCAATATGGCGTATGACTTTTTAAAAAATTGATCGGATTCGCTTGAAACTCGTTACTCCGGGGTTTTCGGGGTCGCTGGTTACGAATCCAATATTAGTTTTTCAAAATTCAAAATGGCGGATCTAATATGGCGGACGAAATAAAAAAATTGTTCAGATTTCCTTGAAACTTGTTACTCGGGGGTTTTTGGAGTCGCTGATTACGAATCTGATAACAGATTTTCAAAATTCAAAATGTCTTATCCAATATGGCGGATGACTTTTTAAAAAATTGATCGGATTCGCTTGAAACTCGTTACTCGGGAGTTTTCGAAGTCGCTGGTTACGAATCCGATGTTAGTTTTTCAAAATTCAAAATGGCAGAACTAATGTGGCGGACGAAATAAAAAAATTGTTCTGATTTGCTTGAAATCAAAATGGCGAAATTATTATACTCTATTTGCTCTTACTCTATCAGTATCAACTAATCTATATTTCACAATATTGGACAGGGAAAGTTAAAAGTGATCTACGGTACGAAAAAATCGATGTTAGTTTTTCAAAATTCAAAACGGCGGATCGAATATGGCGGATGAAGTTAAAAAATTAGTCGGATTCGCTTGAATTTTGTTACTTGTGGGTTTTTGGGTCCGCTGATTGCGAATCCGATGTTCGTTTTTTAAAATTCAAAATGCTTGGTATAAAATAGCTATAAGAATTGGTAAGGACAAACCATTAATACAAATAAATACTTATTTACATAGAAATCCAGAAATTCATCTGTTTCGTAATTATCTACCCTAAGATACCCTAAGTATAAATTTATATATAAATCCAAATATTTTTTTAAACCTCGTCCGCCATATCGAATCCGCCATTTTGAATTTTGAAAAACTAACATCGGATTCGTAACCAGCGACCCCAAAAACCCACGAGTAACGAGTTTTTATCAGGTTTGAGAAATTTTGAAAAATTAGTCCGCCATTTTGAATCCGCCATATTGGATTTGTGGAATCTAATGTCAGATTCGTCATTAGGGGCCCCAAAAACCCCAGAGTAACAAATTTCAAGCAAATTCGATCAATTTTTAAAAAAGTCATCTATCAAATTAGATCCGCTATTTTGAATTTTAAAATTCTGATATCAAATTCGCAATCAGCGACCCTAAAAATCCCCAAGCAACAATTTTCAAGGAAATCTAAACAATTTTTTTATTTCGTCCGCCATATTAGATCTGCCATTTTAAATTTTGGAAAACTAACATCGGATTCGTAACCAGCGACCCTGAAAACCCCCGAGTAACGAGTTTCAATCGAATCCGATCAATTTTTAAAAAGTCATCCGCCATATTGGATCCGCCATTTTGAATTTTTAAAAACTAACATCAGAATCGTAATCAGCGACCCCAAAAACCCCCGAGTAACAAATTTCAATCAGATTTGGGCAATTTTGAAAAAGTTTGTCATCTTACGTAAAATAAGGGAAAAATTTTGTCCTTCAAGCGCCATTTTAAATTCAAAATCGAAAAAAATAAAAATAATAAATGAATATTTTTCAAGTACAAATATCGGGAACACGTTTTTGATACTTTTTGTTGTATTTGAAAAGCGTTATGACAGAGAAAAAAATTCTTTTGAAAAAAATTACATTAAAAAAACTTGACATTTTTTAGTATTTTTGAAAAAAGAAGGGTTAAATATCATTTTTTGAAAATTTTGACCACACCATTCAAAAGAGCGACCCCAAAAATAGTAGGGTATGTACTTTTAAAAACTTTTGTGGCATTTTTCTACTAATTGTAAGAGATTGAAATTCATGTTGAAAAGTAGCACATCTCGTCGTTAAAGGGTTAATATAAAATGGGTTTATATTTTATTACAGTCAAACCTGTCGAAATGCAACGCTATTTTTTTTTAAATCAATAATGTCCAAAAAAAATTATTTTCACTTAGTTTCCAAAATATTGTAAAAATATTATAAAATTATTATTATTATTAAAATTATTATTATTAATTAAAAAACAATTTTTTAAGGATTATTTACTGTAATAACATTTTAAAAATCAAGTTGCATTCCGACAGGTTTTACTGTACTTTTTTAGAGAAAAAATTGAAATTTTTTTTTTTTTGAGGAAATTTATGCGGTAATTTTTGAAAATTTATGGACATTTATGCGGTAATTTATGGAAATAAAAGTGGTAATTTATGAAAAGCAAAGAGAATTTTCTTTGGAAATTTATGGGGTAAGTTATGGAAGTTTAAATGGTAATTTAAAGAAATTGTTTGGTAATTTATTCAGTAATTTATGGGGAAAAAAATTAATTTTTTTATTAAGGTAATTTGTGCGGTAATTTGAGAGAAAAATTAAAATTTTTTTAATGGAAATTTATGCGGTAATTTATAAGAAAAATTAAAATTTTTTTCAAGGAAATTTATAAGATAATTAATGGAAATTTCAAAGAGAAGTTCTGGATTTTTTTGCGATAATTTATAAAAAGTTACGAAAATTTATAACGTAATTTATGGTAATTTATGCGGCAATTTATGGAAGTTTATGTGGTAATTAAAAAAAATTAAAATTGGTAATTTATGGAAAAAAATTTGAAATTTTTTTTAATTTGGAAATTTATGCGGTAATTTATGGAAATTCTTGTGGTAATTTGGGAAAGAAAAAAGGAAATTTTCTTTGGAATTTTATAAGGTTATTTTTTTAAAAATTTATAGTGTAAATGTTATAGTAAATTTATGGGATAGTTTATAAAAATTTATAAGGTAATTTATAGAAATTTTTGCTTTAATTTATGAGACAGAAGGTAATTTATGGGAATTTTCCCCCAAAATTCTAATAAGAACGTTACTAAAAATATATTTGATAATTAAATGAAGACTTACGAGGAAATTTTTAATAATAATTTATGTCATAATTTACAAGAGAATTATATGGCAACTTGTGGTAATTTTAAGGGTAATTTGTGAAGTAAATTAGTAGAAATAGTTTAGGAAATTTACCTGAAATTTATTATGTAATTTTGTTTTAGGAAATTATGACTTAATTTACTTGAAAATTATAAAGTAATTCATAAAACATTTCGAGGTAATTTTCCTTAAAATTTATGAGGTAATTTTAACTGTAATTTATGAGGTAATTTTATCTCTAATTTATGAGATAGTTTTTACTGTAATTTACGATTAATTTACAATACAATAATACAGAACTTTTTTCGAAAATTACTTTTCACGTTAGAAAAAAAATATATTTTTTCTAATTTACCAACAAAATTTGTGAGTAAATTAAAGGTAATTTTCCCTGAAATTTATTAACTGCTTTACTTGAAAATCATTTTAGGTACTTTACAGGAAAGTTTTTGAGTGAATTGCTTATTTAAACTTACGACGTAATTCACAAGGTAATTTATTATTTTATTTAGGTAATTTATTAAAAAACATTGTCAAGTAATTTTTTAAATAAATTTTTTATGAAAATTATACAAGAAAATTGTGTGTCAAGTTCGAAAATTAATTTTCCACATATTAAATGCGAAGGAAAGGTTATTTAGTTCAGGACGCCATCGACAGGCGGCGCTGTCACACGAAACCGCCAAATACAATTAACTTCCTAACAAATTTAAAAAAAAAACTACAAACACAATTATTTTTCCCTCTTCGAATTCTGTATTTTATTGGGATACATTTTTTTTTGGTACAAAATGTTACATTTAGTACCCAAAAAAAAAATTTATCCCAATAAAATACAGAATTCGAAGAGGAAAAAAAAAATTTTTTCTCCTACGACAAATAATAATACCACACACCAATTGTTCTGATTCCATTAGGAATACTTTCTTCGGATCCGTCAGAGTGGAAGATGACCACATTCAACATGCAATCGGGCATGCGGTTGATCTTTGTCATAAATCCCGGAGGTCAGGAGGATATTTCTCCATTTGGCTTTTGAATGCAACGACAACGACGACGTCGAGAACGACGACGCGACGCGGTGAAACTATATGGACATAACCTCGTCTCGCTTTCTAATTCGATACCTTTATGTGAACCTGGGGAATCGTAAAACCGTGCATTATTGGACGTGGTTTCACCGCATTTATGTATATATATCTATACTATCCGACGATGCGGGCAATCCAAGACAAAATAAGTTCATGGCTCACTGGAGGATGATATATCGTATATATATATACGTCAAATCTTTCCTTTTCAGTCGAACGTGAATGTGCTTCACTCGGCAGAAGTCGAATTTTTTTTCTGCTAATAAAAAAATACTAATATTTTTCCTAACAAAAAAAAAAAAAAAAAAAATGGGATTCAAAGAAAAAATGTATTTGGAAATTTGTTTTCGTTAAACGGTTAAGTGTTTGTTATCAGCGCCACCCGTCGATGGCGTCTTGAACTAAATGGAAAAATTATGGTAATTCAAAAAAAAATTGAAGAAAAATTTGTTTCCGTTAAACGGTTAAATATTTGTTATCAGCGCCACCCGTCGATGGCGTCTTGAACTAAATGGAAAAATTATGGTAATTCAAAAGAAAATTGAAGAAAAATGTGTTTCCGTTAAACGGTTAAATATTTGTTATCAGCGCCACCCGTCGATGGCGTCTTGAACTAAATGGAAAAATTATGGTAATTCAAAAGAAAATTGAAGAAAAATTAAGAAGAATAAAAAATAGAGATAAAAAAGATGAATGATAAATAAAAGAAAATACAAATAAAAATACAAATAAAAAAATAATAATATTTTGAATTTTAATTAATATAAAAATGATAATTTAAAAAATAAGTTTCTGTGAAAATTAGGATTCCACTGGTCAAGAATGTAATGGCGATAAATAATGGTGGCTTGGGTGTGAGGCATGGGTTATACTCATTTCTATCGCTCCTACCGTCATTCGTCCCCTCCTCCAACTTCCCCATCCCCCCACCACTCTTTCAATTGCCAAGAAGAGGCCTCTCGGACGCCTTTCACCTTTGTCCAACCTTCTGAAATATTCAGACCTCGTAATGGCCTCTTCGTTGCTATCCACAAACACGACCACCTCTGACCATCTCGGAATACCGGTTTTTAGAAGGTGGTCACGATACGCTGAATAGCCAATCGCAACATCGCTTCAGCCATTTTCAATCAACACCGATTTTATGGCGAATTCAATTTTTCCCCCTTCTTTCAACTCATCCACGAGAATTTTAATATTTTTTTTTCAATTTAAAAAGGAATTTTTTTCATTTCATTGTACGTTAACGAGAAATTAATTAGTGACAACTACTTAAATAATAATTAAAAATTACTAAATAAGAAAAATAAATTAACAAAAATATTTAATATTATATAAAATAATAATTATGTGAAACATTTAACAAGAATTGTAAATAATTTAATAATTTACTAATTAGTTTTTAACTATTTATTAATTTTTTATTAATTATTTATTCATTTTTTATTAATTATTTGTTAATTTTTTATTAACTATTTATTAATTATTTATTTACTTCTTTTTATTAACTATTTACTAATTTTTTATTAACTATTTCTTAATTATTTATTTACTTATGCTTTATTAACTATTTATTAATTATTTATTTACTTATTAAAATTTAAAAAGAATTAATAAACGCCACCTGTGGACGGCGTCCAGAACTAATTTAGTTCAGGACGCCATCGATAGGTGGCGCTAAGTAAAGATTTACGCGTCGTTTTTAAAAAGTAAATCTAGTTAATTTAATAAAACAATTGAATTTAAGAATTATTCCGAGTCAATTGCCACGTGTGGACGGCGTCCGGAACTAGTTTAGTTCAGGACGCCATCGACAGGTGGCGTTTTTCAATTTTTTTTTAAATTCAATGTACAATAAATATTTAATAATATTATATTAATTTTTAATTAACCTTCAAAATAAAAATTAGAAAAACATTATGTTTTGGAAAAAGAAATTAAACGAATCTAATTATTGGAAAATTAATGAAAAAATTATTTTCAAAAACTGCTTTTTTTAACATTAAAAAGCAGGTCCAATCAATAATTACGGAGTTATAGACTAAAGACCATAATCTTTTTATTATTTGTCAAATTAATTAATGAAAAAGAAAATTTTACTGACTTTAGTTCAGGACGCCATCGATAGGAGGCGCTGAGTAAAGATTTACGCGGCGTTTTTAAAAAGTGAATTTTGTTTATTTAATAAAACATTGAATTTAACGATTATATCGAGTCAGCAAAATAATATACGCCACGTGTGGACGGCGTCAAGAACTAGTTTAGTTCAAGGCGCCATCAACAGGTGGCGTTCATTAATTTTTTTTAGAAATAATTCTATGTATAATAAAGATTTAATATTATATTAATAAATATTAATGATTAACCTTTAAAATAAAAATTAAAAAAAAATTATGTTTTGGAAAAAGAAACTAAAAGAATCTAATTATTGGAAAATTAATGAAAAACATTTTTTAAAACTGATTTTTCTTAATTTTAACATTAAAAAGCAAGTTCCAATAAATCTTTACCGAGTTATAGACTAAAAACCATAATTTTTTATTTGTCAAATTAAATAATAAAAAAGAAAATTTTACTGACTTTTGTTCAGGACGCCATCGACAGGAGGCGCTGAGTAAAGATATACGCTGCGTTTTTAAAAAGTAAATTTAGTTAATTTGATAAAACATTAAATTTAACGATTATATCGGGTCAGCAAAATAATATACGCCACGTGTGGACGGCGTCCGGAACTAGTTTAGTTCAGGACGCCATCGACAGGTAGCGTCTAAATTTTTTTTCTGTAAAATAACAATTGGTAAAGACTAAAATCATTTAAGAAAAGAAATCAATTGAAAAATGAAGGTGAAAAATAAATATTTAAAGAAATGTGTATTAAATTGTATTTTTTTGACACTAAATATTATAATTTAACGTGTATGTTAATAATGTGTATGAGGAGAGGGAGGAGAGCATAGGTCCGGTTATATATATTGTAATAACGATACTTTGCTTTGGTTCGACATAATTATACCATGATTGAATTCGATCCTTTGAAATGTCGTAGTCTCTCAATGCTTATAGTTGGTTTCCCGCAAGTTTCTCTTTGACGAACCTCACAACATATATATATATATACATATATTATATATAGTACATGTCGTCGTCATCTATACATATGAGTCGACAACTTTAGTTTGAGGTATGCTTCTTTAGTGCAAATCCCAGTGGAAGTAAACTTACTAATATACACGCAGTGACAGAGAGAGAGAGAGAGAGAGAGAGAGAGAGAGGCGAAAATATCAAAAGGACCCCCTGGGATAGATTATATATACAAGAATATATATTCACAAATTATTATTATTATAATCATAAGCAAATGCCTGTTATTTAATAGTTGTTGCAATGTAAATTGTAAATTTTTTTTTCCTAGAGAATCTAATAAAAAAAATGTTAAATTATATTTAATATTTAAAATATTAAATAAAATATTTAAAAAATTAAATATAATAAATATAATAATATTAAACAATATAAAAATAATGAAAAGTGATAGATAATATACTAAATAATAATAAAAATAATTATTTTTGAATTACTAGAGCGCCACCTGTCGATGGCGTCGTCAACTAAAAGTAGTTCAGGACGCCATCGAAAGATAGCATTGACGATGGGCTTTTATTAACAAAAATATATTTAATAGTAACAGATAATATATTAAATAATAATAAAAGTAATAAATAATAATTATTTCTAAATTTATAGAGCGCCACCTGTTGATGGCGTCATGAACTAAAAGTAGGTCAGGACGCCATCGAAAGATAGCATTGACGATGGGCCTTTATCCCTTTGTAGAAAATAAGAAATAGTAATAAATCATTATTTTTGAAGTGCTAGAGCGCCGCCTGTCGATAGCGTCCTTAACTACGTATAGTTTTTAAACAAACTAATAATAATAATCGTGAAAACAAAAAAAATTGAATATAATAATATTAGACAATGAACAAAAATAGTAATAGATATGTAGTAATAGTAATAAATAGTAATAGATAATAAAAATAATGAATAATTATTTTTTGATTTCTAGAACGCCACCTGTCGATGGCGTCATTAACTAAAAGTAGTTCAGGACACCATCGAAAGACTGCAATGACGAAGGGCCTTTATCCGTTTGTAAAAAGTAAAATAAATAGTAATAATAAATAATATAACAAACTAATAGTAATAATATTGTTAAAACATTAAGAAAATTCAAAACACATTAAAAAAATTTAACAATTTTATTAAGCAATAAAAAAATTAATTTACAGTAATAGATAAAATAATAATTTATAATGAAAATAATTATTTAAAAATTGATAGAACGCCACCTGTCGACGGCGTCCTGAACTATTTTTACTTCAGGACGCCGTCGACAGGTGGCGCCTTTATTTGTATGCAGAAATAAAGCCAACCAAAAATACCACCAACAATTGAATTTAGAAGTTTAAATAATTTTTTTTCAAAAAGAATGAAGAATTAATGGACAATTAGTTCAGGACGCCATCGATAGATGGAGCGCAAACAATGTTAATAATGCTTTTCAAAAAATAGAAAATATAATTTTTAGAGTTGAATCATAAGTTTAGTAGACTTTATAGAAGGAAAATTAAATCTAAAGCGCGTCTGGAATCATTAAGTTCAGGACGCTGTCGATAGATGGCGCTAATAATAAGTAGATAAAAAAATATTTTCAGCTCAAAATGATAAATAAATATGTTGTTTTTGGAAAGAAAAATAGACGAATGTTTTTTTAAAGAAATAAGAAATTAGTTAAGGACGCTGTCGACAGATGGCGACGGGTACTATTTTAATTTATGACACCATCGACAGGTGGCGTTGCATATTAAATTTTTTTTCGTTTCTGAGCAACAACTGTTAATTTCTATAGTTGCCACCTGTCTATGGCGTCCTGAACTATTTTAATTCATGACGCCATCGACAGATGGCGCTGCGTATTTATTTTTTTTTCGCTTTTAAACGAAAAAGTCAGTAAATTTTTCTAGTCAATGCTAGAAAATTGGCGTCTATCAAAAGAAAATCGTCGAGATTTTTGAAGTAAAAAGATTGAATTTCGAAAAAGTTTGAATTTAAAAAATATGGACTGAGTGAAAAAATATTCTAACAGGTCAGAAAACAAATATTCCCACAGATAGAAATTACATTTTTTTGCGATATTATAAATTGGAATATTTTAATAATTTTTCCCTTTTAAATTTTAAATGTATTTATACAAAGTATAATGACGAAGGAAATGAAGGAAAGTTTCTTTTATGAGTGGTAATTCGTAGCGCGCGTCCTAAAAGTCACGTGACGTGCGACTCAATCTCGAGCCTCCTGTTACTCGGTCGTCCAATGTACCACCCACTTTTCCCTCCACCCCCCTCGTTCTCACCCTCATACACACTAATCCACCTCACTCTCTCACTCCCTCCACAACCAATTCTCTCTCTTTCCTCATCGTCACGGATAAAGTCGAGTGCCATTATTATTTTCTCAACGCGCTTTGGTCTTTCTTTTCAGCAAAAAAAAAATTTCTTTTTTTTCTTCACCATCATCATCATTGGCAATTTTTTTTGTTTTTATTTCTCGACCAAGTGTATTTGTATTTTTTTTCCTCCTTTTTTTTGCTATTCATCTCATGAGAGGCAATTCAATCTTTCTGGGCTATTTTTGTTTTTTTTTCTTGAGGGAGAGAATTGTAGAGAGGCAAAAGTAGCTGGAGGGAAATATTTTTTTAGTTGGAGGAAAAAAAATTTTTTGATAAGAGTATTTTTGGTGGTGAATTTTTAATCACGATTTGAGTGAATTTAAAGAGAGTTAAATGACGTCTGTTGATGGCGTCGGGTACTAGTTTAGTTCAGGACGCCATCGACAGGTGGCGCTGAACATAGAGATAAATTAGTATTCACTGATGATTACTTATTATTATTTATAGCATAATGTTTATTAATTATTATTTATTAATTTGTTATTTATTAAATATTATTTAATAATTTGTTATTTATTTATTAATTTGTTACTTATTAATTAATTTTTTTTAATTTGTTATTTATTATTATTAATTATCAACTTTATTAATTGTAAAAAAAGAGAAAATGGTCGTAAATATTGTAAGGGATGAAATTGACGATCTCGTAGGAAATAGTGACTTAGAGGGAAAAAGACAGAGAGAGGGAGGGAGGGACATTTTCTGTTAATACCAACACCGTCGAATTTTACGACTCTCTCGACAAAAGGAGACGAGCAAGTCCTCTGCCATGACAATATAATTTATTGCCAAGTAATGTCGTGTTACCAATTACAAGCACGCGAACAAACGACACGCGTCGACGTACCAAATAAACAGCGCCGTCTATAGTAAAATAAATATTTTTTTTTACAAAAAAAAATTAATTGAAACAATTTTTTTTAACCATTAGTTAAATGTAATTAACAACTGTTTATCTTTCCTTTTAATATTCTCAAAAGAAATGTTAACTGAAAAAAAACATAGAAAATTGTTACTAATTTTTTAAAAAAGTAGAGTAGAGTTCTTTTTTTACTTTAAAAAATAAAAAAAAATTAACTAAACGGAGAATATTGAAAAAAAGGTTTTTTCTTTTTTTGCTTTAATAGAGACCTGGCTTGTAACGAAATTATATTATATGACTCTGAGAAAGCAGTAAAAAGTTGATTGTGTCGTTGAAAAGTCATTGTTACCTAAAGCACAATATTTTATAAGGCAATGGCTATAAAATTTAATGTATCTTGACATTGCGTCGAAGCTAACGAGTTTTATTGATGACTCTCGGCGAAATACGAGTTTGCAGTTTCGGCGGAAAAAAAGGAGGGAGAAGGAGAGACTCGTTTCTTCTTTATAAAACTATCCCTACTCTCCCACTTTCCCTCTACCCCTCCTCTTTTTTTCTATTTTCTACTTCTCTACTTTTACTATCTTTTTCTTTACTCTCTTCTCCTCTCCGTCTTCTCCATTCTAATTTTTTACTCCCACCATTCTTTTTTATTAATTTTGTCCCTCCTACTCCCTTTCTCCTCAATCTTACCCCTTTTTTACCTCCTTTTTAGTGTCCCCCCCTCCATCTATCCCCATCATTTTTCCTTCTTTATACCCCTTCTCCTATTTCTTTTTTCTACTTTCCTTCTTTCCTTTTCCTTCTCCTCCTCCTTTAATATTTTCCCTCTTCTTCCACTTCCTCTCTTTACTCATTTTTTCAACTTTCCTTTTTTCTTTATTTTCTTCTACTTTTCCTCGAATTTATCCCTTTTTTACACCTCTATTTTCCCTTTCCTCCCCAACTATTCCTATCCTTTTCCCTTCTTTATACCTTCTTCTTTTTTACTTCCCTCCTCCTTTTATATTTTCTCTCTTCTTCCACTTCCTCTCTTTACTTACTTTTTTAACTTTCCTTCTTTCTTTACTTTCTTCTACTTTTCCTCACATTTATCCCTTTTTTACACCTCTATTTTCCGTTTTCTCCCCAACTATCCTTGTCCTTTTCCCTTCTTTTTTTTACTTCCCTCCTCTTCTTTTTATATTTTCCCTCTTCTTACACTTCTTCTCTTTACTAATTTTTTTAACTTTCCTCCTTCCTTTATTTTCTCCTCCTTCTCCTCACATTTATCCCTTTTTACACCTCTATTTTTCCTTTCTTCTCCAACTATTCCTGTCCTTTTCCCTTTTTTATACCTTCTTCTTCTTCTTTACTTCCCTCCTCCTCTTTTTATTTGTTTGCTCCTCCTTTCCCTCTTCTTGCAGACCATCTTTTTTCTATTTTCTTTCTAAGTTTCCTCCTTCCTATATTTTTTCCTTTCCTCTCCTCACTTTTATCCCTTTTTTACCTCTCTTTTTTTCCGTTCCACCATCTATCCTATCCTTTCGCCTTCGTATCCTCTTTTTTCTTTTTTCTACATTCCTTCTTTTAATTTTTATTTTTTTTAACTTTCCTCCTTCCTTTATTTTCTCTATTCCCTCTTAACTTTTTTTACTACTTTTTTTACTCTTAACTTTTTTACCTGTTTTCCTATCTATCTCTAACCTTTTTCCTTCTTTATTCCTTCCTCTTTATTCTGTTTTCTACTTCCCTTCTTCTCTTTTCTATCCGTTTTCTTCTTCTCCTCCCCTTTTACATTTTCCCTTCTTCTTCCACCGTCTCGCTTTTCTTTTTTTTAACATTCCTCCTTCCTCTATTTTCTCCTCTCTTCTCCTCACTCTTACCTCTTTTTTACCTCTCTCTTTTTTACTGTTCTCTCATATATCTTTATTCTTTTTCCTTCTTTAGACCTTCCTCTTTTTTCTACTTCTCTTCTTTTTATTTCTTTCCGTTATTCTCTCTTCTCCTCCTTCTACAACCTATCACTTCCATTTTATCTACTCCTTCCCTTTCCCTAATATTTCTGGTTCCCCTCTTTTTTCTACCTCTTTTATTCTTCCTGTTCTTTTCCCCCCATTTTTCCTTTTCTTTCTACTTCTCCAATTTACCATTATTTTTACTCTTTTCACTATTTTACTCTCTCTTGATTAGGAACAGAAGGAGAAGAAAAAAGTGTGAAGATACTGTTAAAAAATGAAAGAAGAGTAGGGAATTGAGATGGAAGAAGAAATAAGGAAGGAAGAGGAGAAAGTTAAAAGAAGAGAGGTAGATCTAAGGAGGAAGAAATAAGCAGAGTATAAAACTAAGGAAAGAGAAAAAATAGGTTAAAGAAGGGATAGAAGAGAAGGGTAGCGAAAAGGACAAAAAGTTTAGGTGGGTGGGAGTATAAAAATTGGGTGAAGAAGAAGAGGAAAGGGAAAGAAGAAAAAGTGAATAAAAGATTCATAACAAAGGGGATAAAATGGATAAAAAATACAAGAGTTAAAAAAGGAAGGAAAATAGGAGTTTAAAAATGGGGGGAAAAGAAGAAGAAGAGGTAAGGGAGGGACAGAAAAGAGGAAGTAGTAAAAAGAAAAGAGAATAGGAGAGTTTAAAAATGGGAGTAAGAGGAAAGAGGAAGTGTGAAGGAGGGTAAATAAAAAGGGAAGAGAATAAAAGGATGGGAGTACAAAAATAGGTGGAGAAGAAGGGAAAAGAGGTAAAGGAGAAAGAGTAGAAAGTGGAGGTTTAAAAATGTGATGAAAGAGAAGAGAAAGAAGGAAGGGTAAAGGAAGGGAAATAAGAAAGAAGAGAAGGGGTTGGGAGTTTAAAAATTGGAATAGGAGGAAAGAAGAAGTGTAAAGAAGGCTAAATTAAAAGGGAAGAGAGTAAGAGAATGGGAGTACTAAAATAGGTGGAGAAGAAGGAAGAAAAGGGAAAGAAAAAAGGAAAAAGAGTAGGAGGTGGGGGTTTAAAAATGGGGTGGAAGAGAAGAGAAAGAAGGGTAAGTAACAAGGGAAGAGAGTAAACGGAGGGAAGTAAAAAAATAGGTGGAGAAGAAGGGGAAAAAGGGAAAGAAAGAAGGAAAAGAGAATAGGAAGTGGTGGTTTAAGAATGGGGAGGAAGAGAAGAGAAAGAATGAACGGTTAAGGACGGTAAGTAAAAAAGGGAAGAGGGTAAAAGGATGGGAGTACAAAAATAGGTGGAGAAGAAGGGGAAAGAGGTAAAGAAAAAAGGAGAAACAGTAGGAAGTAGGGGTTTAAAAATACGATGGAAAAGAGAAAGAAGGAAGGGTAAAGGAGGGGAAATAAGAAAGAGGAGAAGGGGTTGGGAGTTTAAAAATTGGAGAAAGAGGAAAGAAGAAGTGTAAAGAAGGCTAAATTAAAAGGGAAGAGAGTAAAAGAATGGGAGTACTAAAATAGGTAGAGAAGAAGGAAGAAAAGGGAAAGAGAAAAGGAGAAAGAGTAGGAGGGGGGTTTAAAAATGGGGTGGAAGAGAAGAGAAAGAAGGGTAAGTAAGAAGAGAAGAGAGTAAATGGAGGGAAGTAAAAAAATAGGTGGAGAAGGAGGGGAAAAAGGGAAAGAATGGAAAAGAGAATAGGAAGTGGTGGTTTAAGAATGGGGAGGAAGAGAAAGAATGAACGGATAAGGACGGTAAGTAAAAAAGGGAAGAGAGTAAAAGGATGGGAGTACAAAAATAGGTGAAGAAGAGGGAAGAAAAGGGAAAAAGAAAAGCAGAAAGAGTAGGAGGTGGGGGTTGAAAAATGGGGTGGAGGAGAAGAGAAAGAAGGAAGGGTAAAGGAGGGGTAATAAAAAAGGTGAGAGTAAAAGTGTGGGAGTATAACAATAGGTGGAAAAGAAGGGGAAGAAAAAATAAAAAGCAGAAGATGGGAGTTTAACAATAAAGTGGAAGAGATGAGAAAAAAGGAAAGGTAAAGGAGGGGGAAATTAAAAAGAATCAGAGTAAAAGGGGGATGAAAAAAAATTGGAGGATTTGTGAGTATGAAGAATAATTTTACTCAGAGTTCGTAAACACAAAACTAATACTTAGTCGTTCAAGACCATTTCCTCAACGTTCATGTTCTCCAATCGACTTTATATATCCGGGCTTACATGTATGTACACAACAAATATAATTTCATCAAAAAAAGAATATCGAGCAAACATTGCTACGTGTACCTCTACATTGAACAAATATAAATAATAATCTTTGCTAACAAAAATACCTTATCCACAAAAGAATTTCCCATTCTCTAAAAAAAAGAAATTTTTCATCTAAAGGTAGTAAAAGATTAGAGCAAAATTGTGTCAACTAATCTATAATGATGACGGGCGAACGTCAACGAAATGGATCAATAGAAAACGAATTAGGTCACTCTGTAAATATTGAGATAGAGATTTAAAGCGAGGGAAGTAAGGAAAAAAGTTTTAATAATTAATATTGCATTTTTCTTTTTTCAGATAGATTTAGCTACAGGGTAAAGATTCGATATTCAATAAAGTAGGGGAAAATTAAAATTGTTTAATTGTAAGTTTTGTTTTTTTATTACTGAAGGTAGTTAAGAGGGCGGTAACTTTGTACCCCACCTTTCAATTCTAATTGGCGGTTGTCAAGAGTGGGGTTTAGTTTACGCCCAGCCTCTCAGTTCTTATTGGTGAACGTCGAGAGTGGGGATTACTTTACGCCCCGCCTATGGATTTTTATTGGCGCTTATCAGAAGGGGTGTATACTATAAACCCCGCCCCTTGATTATTACAGGCGCGTGTGAAACGAGGCGTGCATTTTACGCTCCGCCTCTCGATTCTTATTGGCCCTTGGCAAAAGGGGCGTTTACCTTATGGGGTTAGATTCGATTTCAATTGGCTCGCAAAAATAGGGGCGTGGCTAAAGCTCCCCGCCTCTAGATTCTTATTAGCGCTTCTAAAAAGGGGCGTTTCCTTTACGCCCCGCCCTATAACTTTTTCTCAACTAAAAAAATAAGCAACTACTTTAAACTTGCAATAATTTTTACCTTCCTTTTTTTTAAGGTTAGAAAAATATAAAAAACATGATAGTAAAAAGAGAACAGAAAAATGGTAGTTGTATTTGAAAAATTCATTTTTCCCAAGTAGTTTCGTATAAAAAAGAATAGTTTTCTATTGAAAGAGAAAAAGTTACAGTGATGACAATATGCGAGGTGATGAAAAAAAAAATGGAAAATAACCAAGTAGTCATACGTAAAAGCATCTTATAGGCGTTTGGATTATTTTCGCTACAAACTCACACAGACACACAAACACAAAATTCTCGACTGGTTTGACGATTTTTATATGCGGTGAAAAGGAAAGAAAGCTTTTCGGATCACGGATAACGACTATGGGCTGTATATCCACGATGCGGTGATGTTAAAACTCTGCCTGGATAAAATCGAATGTCGAAGCGAAACATAAGTTTCATTCTCTTCGAGGATTCTTTCTTTCTCTCTCTCTCTCACTCTCTCTTGCTCTATCCTTTTATTTACCTCCTTTTTTTTACTACCGTCAAGAACTCAGTATTCTTTCGAAAAAAAAGTTTATTTTCAACCGCAGGATCCTCAAGTCGAGTCGTAAATTTATTTACACACTCACACGACTACCAATAAAAAAATTTCAGTATTCGAAAAAAAATAAAACAAAATTCCCACTCTTTACAATGAAACTCATTTGGAGTCTAAAAAACAAAAAATTCGAAAAAAAGTGTTTTTTAACAACTTTTTTTTAACAAAAATTTTAATTGTTAAAAAAAATTTTTAGCATTAACTTCTTTTATTGAAAAAAATTTTAACAACAAAATTTCAAGCAGCAAAAATTTTTTAACAACAAAATTTCAAGCAACAAAATTTTTTTAACAACAAAATTTTTTTAAAAACAAAATTTGAAGCAACAAAAGAATTTGAACTAGAAAAAAAATGTTTTATAACAATATTTTCAGAAAAATATATTTTACCACTAATTTTTTTTTTCTAGAAAAAAAAATGTTTAACAAGAATTTTTTTGATAACGAAAGAAAAATTTTTTTAGTATCAAAAAATTTTTTTTTTCTATTCGGAAGTAAAAACAGTTTGAAAAACAAATATTCAGTTAATAATAGCGACTGAAACTTTTTGTTGAAAAAGCAGTTTGAAATCCGGTGAGCCAATGAAAACAAATTCTCAATTCCCGCAGTTTGGCAACATTCGAAGACGGAAACGCCTGAGGATAATGGGTGGCGTTGCGCAGGACACAAGAGAGGGAGAGAGAGAGACATTAAAAGGGTTGTTGCTTGCAGTTCCTATCTAATAGGAAGAGACCCACACACATTTCTGTTTTCGAAACTAAACTTCAGTTAATAATGATTTTTACCAATTTTATTTTCTCTTCAAGCAAAAAAAAAGCAGAAAAAAAATTTTTTCACTATAAATTTTGATATTTTTTTATATAAATTTTGAGAAAAAAAAATCAACTTTCTACTGCTGATTAAAGAAGATTTTATTTTTTCAACTAATGGCAAAATTTAAGGACAATAATGGTGATTCTACAATGGAAATTGTAGAATCAACAAAAATTGTAGTAAAACAAAATTTTTATTGTAAAAGCAACAATAAAGTTTAGTTTATAACTCTTTAGGTAAAAATATAGCAAAAAATACCTGAAAGTTTTAAAGATAAAGGTAATTTTACAATGAAATTTAAAAAAAAAACAAAAGCGAATAAAGGCACAAAAATATTATAGAATATAAACAAATTTTAGATCACTATTTGAAAGTCTAGAGGTAAAAGAAATAACTTATTTTTTTAAATTACGATAAAGGGTATTCTACAATGCACTTCATATAAACGGAAAGCGAATGAAACCACGAAATACTGCTCAGGAGAAAAACAAAGAAAAAAAAGTCATAAATGTTGGAAAACAGAATTTCTGTCGAAACTTGTTGGACAAAAAAATGTAAAAAAAACATAAAATTTAGGTCAATTTAAGGTGGTTTTACAATATAATTACTTTCTCGAAAAAACTAACAAATTATAAATTTTGTTATAGTTTATGTTTTATTTGTAGGTAGCTAAATGAGTAGAAAAGAAAATTTAAATTTTAACTCAGATTGAAAAATGAAAATAACCTCAAAATTCATGTCAATTTATGGTAATTCTACAAGAGAATATCACTGTTTCCAAAAACTGAACAAAAATCTACTAAAGTTTGATTTTTACTCATAAGTCAAGAAATAAGAGTAACAATAAAATTTAGTTTATGCCCTTTTAGGTCAAAAGTTAAAAATACGTAAATGTCAAATTTGTAATAATGGTGATTCTACAGTTGAATTAATAAAAACCGAAAGCAAACATAATGCTTAAAAAAACAGGTCAGAAAAGAAAATCGAAGAAAATAATTAGGTCATAACTTAAAGGGCAAGAAGTTAAGAAATGCCACAATTTTTTTAATCAATAATAAAGGTCATTCTACAACAGATTTAATATGAACCAAAAGCAAAAAAAAACTTAAATTGACCTGCAAATTAAAACTAAATATAAATAAGAATCAAAAAGTAGTTCGTGTCTTAAAAGTCAAGAGATTAAAAATACTTGAATGTAAATTACAATGATTATTTCATTAAATTTATTGTTTTAATAAAATTCAAAGTCTTTCAAAAATAAAGGAAAAAGATATTTATAAATTATATTTGTCAATTGGAAAATTAAATTGTAAATGAAGCTGAATATTTTTGAATTTTTAGAAAATAAGGGAAAATTTTAATTGAAAAAACTGTTCTATTAAATTTATTAACGACATTTTTAATTGTAAAATAGTGAAAAATTTTGTTATTTTTTAAAACAATTGAGTTCTTGCGAACGATTTTATTAGAATTTTCTAAAATAATTGAATTTCCAAAAAAAAATTCATTACTTTTAAAAATAATTGAATTCTTGTGATAAATATTGTTATTTATGAAAATAATTGAATTTTGCAAAGAATTTTATTAAAACGCCTTAAAATTATTGAATTCTTGGAAAGAATTTTATTAAAATACAAAAGAATAATTGAACTATTTATAAAAAATTTAATTAAAATGGAATTTAAAATAATTGATTTTTTTAGAACAATTTTATTAAAATATTTAAAAATAATTGAATTCTTCCAAATAATTGAAAAAAACAATTTTTAAATATTCGATTTTTTCGAGGAATTGAAATTAAATTTTTAAGAATAATTACATTTTTTAAGCAATTGTATTAAAATTCTATTAAAAATAATTGAAATACTGCGATGAATTTTATTATTTATGAAAATAATTGAATAGTTGCAAAGAATTTTATTCAAATTTTCAAAAATAATTGAATTTCTGAGAAGACTTTTATTATTTATGAAAATAATTAAATGTTTGCGTACAATTTTATTAAAATAGTAGATATTGAAAATCATTAAAATGAGGAAAATTTTTGAAAATAATTGAAATTTTGAAAAGAGTTGTATTAAAATTTTGGAAAATAATTGAATTTTGAAGAATTTTTATTATTTATAAAGATAATAATTGGAATTAAGATTTTTTTGTAAATTTTGAACATTATTGAATTTTGTGATAAGAATTTTATAACTTTTGAAAATAATTGAATTTATGCAATTATTTGTAACTTCTTCAAAAATAAAATTTTTTAGTGTTTTTAACTAAAATTCTTCTGTAAATTCATTATTTTTAATAATTAATTAAATATATTTTAAGAAATTTAACTAATTTTAGAAGATTTTGAATTATTAAAATTTTTCAAAAATCTAAGTTCATTAAAATTTCTAATTAAATTCATTCAACATTGAAATTTTATAAAATTCAAATTGAAACCGTTTGAAGTTAATTTATTTATAAAAATTGTAAACGCAACTCTGAAATATGAAATATTTAAGTAAAATTATTTATTAAATAATTTATTTATTTTATTATCATAAAGTTCAAGATTTAAGTTATTTAAAAAGAAATTTTTGTCAGAAGTTGAAAAAATTGAAGGTTTTGTATTAGAATTCGTGGTAATTTTATAGTTTTAGTCAAACAAAAAGGCACAAACATTCAAAATTTTTTTATCAATTCTAAAAAATTTAATTTTCTTTAGTACTTTTAATAAAAATTCCTGACTTTCTCCTGAATTCCCTATGTCAGAATGTATAATTATTATAATTATAATAATATTAAAACTATATATTCCAATTCACATTTTATTTTTATAAAAAAAAATTTTAATCAAAAAGTTTTACGTTCTATTATTTTTAAAAATGCTAATTTTGTTTAAAAAAGTGAGTGAGAAGTCAGCCGCGTGAGTAAGCGCGCGAATTGTTGCTAGTTTAATAAAATTAATTTCTATTTAATTGTACATATAACCAAATATAAAACCTAAGGGGAAAAAATATTTTCTTTGAATTTTTTTTCCATTTAAAATTACGAGAGAAAAATATAAAATTTATCGTCGACTGTATTAATTTCTTTCTCTCTATTAAAAAAAAAAAAAAAAAAAAAAAAAAAAAATGAAAATACTCCCTCAAAGCTCACAAGTGTGTAAATCATTAGTTTTTATCAGACCCATACAGAGTTCCTATTTCCGCATTTTTATCATTTGGACTATCTGTTCATTCGTGAATAGCAAAAAAAAAACAGAAAAAATTACTAATAAAAGTGAAAGAACAGAGGAAACAAAAAAAAATCATAGTGACAAAACTATGACCAATAGGATCATATATATATATGTATATACAACTCGAGAAAGCCAAAACTGATTGGCGTAGATCAAAACGAAATATCGGTAACCAAACGTGAATTGCTTTGGAATTTTTTTTTGTTTTTAATAAACCATCTGCCGAAGACCCGTGTGCACATTCCAATGAAAATAGTTATTTTTTTTGCTCCCTTTAGAATTCTCGCGCTCGTCGTTTCTATTTGAGATTTAAATTTTGATGAATTAGCTTCCAATTTTTAGTTTTTCTTTGTTTTTTTTTTCTTTCTCTTGTTGAGAGTTTTTTTTTCCATTTATGACTTTTTATTTTTCGTTAATAACAAAATGTATTTTTTTATTGATATTCTTTTAATCTCTTTTCCTAGTTTTTCGAATTTTGACCTAAATATTGACCTAAATTTATTTTTATTATTATTTTTATTATTATTATTATTATTATTATTATTAATTTTTTTAAATCTTAATTTTTATTATTATTATTTTTTTTTAAATATTATTATTATTATATTATTAATTAAATTTTAATTTCGTTAAATTTATTACCACCTAATAATTAAAGAATTAATTAATAAATGAAATAATTAAAAAAATTATTTACTGAATAATTGCAATTATCATTATTGCTGAGTAGAATCACATTTGAAACGGTAGAATTTTTTTTTTTTTTTTTTTTTTTTTTTTTTTTTTTTTTTTTTTTTATGAGCTAACAATCCCGGCAGGCAAAAAGCACATAAAATGCGCAAAAGGACTGTCAAACACGCGATTCTCGAAACCACAAATACACAAACTCTTTCGAGGCATTCGAATTGTTAAAAGAATTGAAAAATAATAATCAAAAGAAAAAAAAAAGAAATAAATAAAAAAAAATCTATACAATTGCCACACAGTCTATGTTTCCTAATTTCCCAAGTGAGGCAAAGGCAATACTCGACAAAATATTCACGACTTCTAAACACGCGAATCCATTTACAAGAAGAGAAAATTGTCGAATTGAAAATTATTACCTTTTATTTGCGGAAGAAAAAAAAAAAAGAGGCAGTCGCAACAAAACTTTTTCAGGTTCATTGCCAATGGGAAGTAGTATTTATTTTAAAATTGAATAAAATTTATTGTTTCTAAAATTATTATTATCATTATTATTACCTAATATTATTATTTTTATTATTACTATTTTTATTATTTTTATTTTTGTTATTACTATTATTATTTTTATTTTTATTATTGCTATTATTACTTTCATTTTTATTTTTATTATTACTCTTAAATAAATTTATTTATTTAATAAATTTATTATTTTTAATTTATTTATTCTACTTTTAAATAGAAAGTAATATTTAAATAATTGTAAAAAAATTTTTAAAAAAATTAAAGAACTACAATGACAAAAAAATATTTAATTTTATAACAGAATTGCTGCCGATTTAGAAAAGGAGACATTAATTTAATTAATATTTCTAATTAAAGGTATTTTTTGTATTTTTCTGCAATTTCGCGTTTCTGTTTGTTCTTTGTATTGAATTTTTTTGCATATTTTACTTTCCTTGCCTTTTAATGTTTTATTTTTATCTCTAAAATATGAAAATAACGTTTTATGATAGAAAAAAATTGATATGATAAAATAGCTGCGTGGGTAAGTCGTTGGATTGACAATTTATCGTTAAGGGTTCGAGTCTTTTCCTAATCAATTTTTTTTTTTTTTTTTTTAACAAACTTTCAGTAGTGGATAATAGAAGTTTCCGATAGAAATATAATTTTAATCGGAATTCTCGTTAAAATGAGAGATTCTATAAAATAAAAATTTTCTTAAATTCGTTATAATTTCGACAGAAATTCGAAATTTTTTTGTATTAAAAATTAACATAAAATTAAATTAATTTAATTATAATTGTAATTTTCGTTTAAAATGGAAAATTTCGGTATTCATGATTTTTTATATCAGACAGAAAAAAAATTTAAAAAAGATATTCTCACTTCTTTTTTTTTTTTTTTTTTTTGCTCGTCATTGCAATATTTCCAACGCCCTGAGTGCAATGATTTGGCGCTATTTTTTGCGTTATGAATCGCGTGTCGCGTGTTAATTAATCGAAACCCCTAAAGTACCGTCACTGTCACTTTATAGTTACCACCATTTCTTGATTATAAAAACGTGTGTCAATATCCGGAATTTTTTTTTCTCATTTAGCAAGTAGATGGTAATTTAGTAGTTCCTTTTTTTACGAGGATGAATATTAATTTACTATAAATTAACTTTAAAAAAATTGCATCTTTTTTTTGGCTTTAAAAATAGATATTTTTTTCACATCGTAATAGTTTTACAATTTGTGGATTGATAACTATTTAGAAGTCGACTAAATAAATAAAATAATTAAAAAACGAATAAAAATAAAAAAAATAATAATAATAATAATAATAATAATAATAATAATAATAATAATATTAATTAGTTAGAAAAAGATTTTCGAATCATTGGTTCAGTGGATAAGGCGATTGACTTGTAATTGAGCGGCTAGGGTTCGATTCTTACAGAAGTTATTTTTTTATTTGTTATTAATTTTAGTATTATTTAATTTATTGTTTTACTACTACATTTATTTAGTTTCCGATTACTATTATCATAATTACTAATTTTTATTAATTATTTATTATTTTTATTATTACCGTTCAATTAGTAATTTAATTATTTACTTTATTGTTAAATATTATATTTTTTGAGTTAATTTTACTGTAGAAATGTTGTAGAATAAACAATTTTTAAACAAATTGGCGAAATAGATATTTTCAACTAAGTAGCCTCGGGGTAACATGTCCGACTTGTAATTTTACATCTGGGGTTCGATTCTTCGCATATTTATATATTTTTTCTTTTTTCTTTATTTCCATTTTAATGCTAATTTCGATTTTCATAAACAAATTTCTTTTTATAAATTTTAAATGTTCAACATTTTAATGACTAATTATTAATTTATATTATTTATTGTTACCATTATTACTACTAATATTATTGTTATTACTAACATATTGTTATTATCATCAATTGTTTCTTAAATCATTCCAAATTTGTAAAATTTATTACAAGATTATCACCAAGAAAAATTTTATTCTACAAAGAATTCTATTAAAATTTTTAAAAATAATTGAATGTCTGTGTGGAATTTTATTAAATATTTTTGTAAATAATTGAAATCTTAAAAAGCATTTTATTATTTAGGAAAATAATTGAATTCTTGCGAAACGATTTATTAGAATTTTTTTTAAATAATTGAACTTACAAGAAAAAATTTATTACTTTCAAAAATAATTGAATTCTTTTAATGAATATTGTTATTTATGAAAATAATTGAATTTTGCAAAGAATTTTATAAAAATTCCTCAAAATAATTGAATTTTCGAGAATAATTTTGTTAACTATATGCAGAATTAAATATTTTTAAAGAACTATTTTTGTTAATAATTGAATTCTTTGAAAGAATTTTATTAAAATCTAAAGTAATTAAAATACTGCGATAAATTTTATTATTTATGAAAATAATTGAATTCTTTCAAACAATTTTATTAAAATATTTCAAAATAATTGAATTCCTTTTGAAAATTCTAATATTTTTCTAAATAATTGAACTCTTCAAATAAATTTTAAAAAAGATTTTTGTAAATTATTGATTTTTTCGAGGAATTGAAATTGTATTAAAAATAATTGAAATCCTCCGATGATGTTCATTATTTATGAAAATAATTGAATAGTTGCAAAGAATTTTATTGAAATTTTCAAAAATAATTGAATTTCTGAGAAGAATTTTATTATTTACGAAAATAATCGAATTATTGCGAAAAATTTTAATAAAATATTTAAAAAGAATTGAATTTCTGTGAAAAATTTTGTCATTTTTTAAAATAATTGAATTCTTGCGAAACATTTTATTAGAATTTTTTTAAATAATTGAACTTCCAAGAAAAAAATTATTACTTTAAAAAATAATTGAATTCTTTTGATGAATATTGTTATTTGTGAAAATAATTGAATTTTGCAAAAAATTTTATTAAAATGCCTCAAAAATAATTGAATTTTCCGGAACAATTTTGTCATTTATCTTTAATAATTGAATTCTTTCGAAGAATTATTTATGTAAATAATTGAATTCTTGGGAAGAATTTTATTAAAATCTAAAAGAATAATTGAATTATTATAAAAATAATGTAATTAAAATAATTGACTTCTTTCGGACAATTTTATTAAAATATTTAAAAATAATTGAATTCCTGTAAAAATTTCTATTATTTTTGTAAATAATTGAATTCTCCCTAAGAATTTAAAAAAAACAATTTTTTTAAATATATAATTTTTTTGAGAAATTGAAATGAAATTTTCAATAATAATTATATATATATTTTGAGCAATTCCTGTAAAATTCGATTTTATTATTTATGAAAATAATTGAATAGTTGGAAAGAATTTTATCAAAATTATCAAAAATAATTGAATTCCTAAGAAGAATTTCTGAATTAATTTCTGTAAAAAAATTTGTTATTTTTGAATATAATTGAATTCTTTATAACAATTTTAATAAACATGGTTTTAAATAATTAATTTTTTCGAAATATAATAAATATTATTAAAATTTTATTCTAAATAATTGAATTCTTGTTGAAAATTTTATTTGCAAAAATAATTGAATTTTTCTATTAATTAATTTAAATAGTATTAAAAATAATTGAAATTCTTCGATGAGTTTTATTATTTATGAAAATAATTGAATTCTTGATTAGAAGTTATCAAACATTTTTTTAAAAAATTGAATTTCTAGGAAAAATGTTATTATTAGTGAAAGTAATTGAATTATTGTGAAAAATTGTATAATAATTTTGTTGAATAATTGATTAATTTCATTTTTTCGATTTTTTTTTTTTTTTTTTGAAAATGCTATTCTAAATTAATTGAATTCTTGTGTAAATTTTATTATTTACGAAAATAATTGCATTTTGGATGAATTTTATTAATACTTTTTTTATTCAATTGAATTCTTTTGCGCAATTTTATGAAAATACTATAGATGTTGAAAATAATTGAATTTCGAATATTTTTTGAAAATAATTGAATCGTTTTTAAGAATTTGATTATAATTTTGAAAATAGTTTTCTGATTTCTAGTATTATTGTTATTATTATTATTTATTTTGGAATACAAATTCAAAAATTTTATTTTTATTTATTTATTTTTTTTTTATTTTTGGTTTTTATTATTATTATTATTATTATTATTATTATTATTATTATTATTATTATTATTATTATTATTATTATTATCATTATTATTATTATTATTATTATTATTATTATTATTATTATTATTATTATTATTATTATTATTATTATTATTATTATTATTATTATTATTATTATTATTATTATTATTATTATTATTATTATTATTATTATTATTATTATTATTATTATTATTATTATTATTATTATTATTATTATTATTATTATTATTATTATTATTATTATTATAATTATAATTATTATTATTATTATTATTATTATTATTATTATTATTATTATTATTATTATTATTTTTATTATTATTACTATTATCGAAAAATAATATTTTTTTTCACTGCATTTTTTATTTTTCTATTTTTCAGGTGAAAAAAAATGAATTCTAAAAAGAAAATGAAAAAGAAAATAATATTTTTTTTTCAATACTATTTTTTTGCCATCAAGTTACTTAATATATATATAAAACTTGTTGTCAATGCTAAGAGAGAGTGAGGGGGGAGAGGGGAAAAAAGATAGTCTCTCTGAAAGGGGATCTCTCACTCTCAAGGGTGAGGGTAAAGGAGGGATTCACCGGCAGAGGCTTTGTTACGTTATTTATTCGTTTAATTAACTCTCTCCTCGCTTCCAATAAACCTTCCATGGAATGCTCAGCGGATTCTAACGCCGGCGGGACACGCGACACTCCACTTCGTTTCTGGATGAAACTAGTGCAAATGAAAAGAATAAATGTCAACAAAGCAGAGGAAAAAAAAATTGCGAAACCATTTTTTTCCTCTTTTTTCTCTCTCTCTGTTTTTTATGTCAGTATTATCTAAGAATGATAAATAGAAAAGTATATCCGATTATTGTACGTTTAATTTTCACTTTTTTTTGTGGTCAACACATTAATTTTTATTAATAATTCTAATAAAAATGTTTTTTTCGATATTTTTCTGCAATTTCACGTTTCTGTTTGTTCTTTGTATTGAATTTTTCTGTTTATTTTACTTTCCATGCCTTTTGGTGGTTGATTTTTATCTCAAAAATACGAAAATAACGTTTTATGATAGAAAAAAATTGATATGATAAAATAGCTGCGTGGATAAGTCGTTGGATTGGCAATTTATCGTTAAGGGTTCGAGTCTTCATCTAGTCAATTTTTTTTTCTTTGAACGAACTTTCAGTAGAACTCTTTCAGTAGAGAATACAAAAACTTAAATAATTACAAATTAAACTAGAATTTCTTTATTTATAATTTACCACTAATTATAATAATTGCCATTAAATTACTATTTTTGATAATTGTAATTAATTCCTCCTCCTATTTTATCACTTACTTATGTGTTATATTCTATCATTTTGCTTCAATAAACAGAAAATGAAAATGTGAATTAAAAAAAAATTGTAGCAGTTAAGTAGCCGCGAGGAAAAATCGCCGCATTCGTAAAATATCAGCAGAGGTTCGAGTCTTACGAAAATCATTTTTTTTTTCTTTTTTAAATTTCATTAGTAAAAAATACACAGCATTATTTTTTTATATTCAAAAAAAAATTTTCTACATTCGAAAAATAATTTCCAATCATAAAAATACAATTTATTTAACAAAAAATACAATTCAATTAAAAAAATAAATAAAATATAAATTTACGTTGAGAAAAAAATTGATAACAAAAACGTAATAAATTACAACTGGAAAAAAAACTAAAGATTTGTTTCTTCTTGTATATCGAATTGAAACTCTGATTTGGGTAGAGTCCAGGAAGAGGAAAAAAAAATTGCAAACGTTTCGACAATTTTTGGTCCAATACACGTACACCAAACGAACGTTTCGACTCATTTTGCCGAGAGTAAAATTTTGTTGATTCGGCAGATTTATTTTTCTCCTTACCCCCCCCCCCCCCTCTACTCACTACGTACAGTAAACCACACTTCCTAAACTCTCTCACTTACCCCCCCCCCTCTTCCCCAACCCTAAAAACCACACACATACTATCCTTCTCTCTCTCTTTTTTTCTTTTTCTCTTTCACTCTCACTCATTCTCTCCAGACAAGGACAAATGTTGCCAACACTTTAGAGGTTCGTCACCTCTCGTAAGCGAGATTAACCCACAAGTAAACACGATTCCAATAACATGCTAATTTTAACCAGACTTGTGTTTTGATTGCCAACCAAAAAGTTTAAAAACAAGAAAAGAAAATTCACATTAAATACGCAAAAAAAAAATTTAATTAATTATTTTAATTAAATAAATTTTATTTGATTAGGAAAATTAAAAAATTTTTTCTGTTTATATTTTATTTTTTTATTGATTATTAGGGAAATACTTTAATTTTAGAAATTTCTTTAATTAAAATGAATAAAAACAATAAAAATAAATTATAATAATAACAATAATAAATATTAATAATAAGTAATAATAATAACTATTATAATATTAATAATAAGTAATAATAATAACTATTATAATATTAATAACACTATAATATTATAATAAATAATAAAATGGAAATATAATAAAATAATAGAAAAAAAATTTGCTAGGGATCGAACCCCAGTCATTAAATTAAAAAACAAGTGCCTTAACCACTAAGGCAATAATTAAAAAATTTTCTTGAAATAATCTTTCAAATTGGCAATAGAAAATAATATTAAGAAAATGATTATAATAATAGTAACAATGTTAGTAATAATTATAATATTTTTAATAATAATAATTATTAATAATAGTAATAATTAATAATAATAATAATAATAAAATCAAAAAAAAGAATTAAGTACTTACAACATTTTTAGAGAAATTTGTTCATAAAAAATTTTAATTCACAATATAATGTAGATTGAAAACAAAAGTGAAAAAATTAACATTTGCGAAGAATCGAACCCCAGCTATAAAATTACAAATCAGACGTGTTACCTCGAAGCTAGTCATTCGTAAATAATTGTTATACCAATTTTTCTGAAAAACTATTTCTTTTTGCAATATTTTTACAATGAAATTCATTGAATAATAAATAATAACTACACAAACTATTTGAAATTTTTTTTGCAGCAATTTGTTTGAATACAAAAAATAAGAAATTCATAATTTAAAAAGAATTTATTAAATAATAATAATAGAAATCGATAAATAGAAATAATTTAATAGAAGAACAATAAAGTGAATAATAATAAATTAATAACAAAGTTGAAAAAAATAAACACACTAAGAATCGAACCCTTGCCGCTCAATTACAAGTCAATTGCCTTATCCACTGAACCAGTGATTCAAAAATTTGTTTCTACACAAATTTTCACAAAATTTTTCAAAAATTACTCATTTTTTTAATTTATAATAAAATTAACTCGAAAAATATAATATTTATCAGTAAAATAACTAATTAAATTACTAATTAAATGATAATAATAATAAAAATAATAAATGTCAAAAATATGTAATTTTAATAAAAGTGATCGAGAAGTGAAATAATATGATAGTAAAACAATAAAGTTAATAATAATAATAAATAAGACACTCAAAAAAAATAACTGTACCGAGACTCGAACCCTAGGCGCTCAATTGCAAGTCAATCGCTTTATCTACTGTACCAATGATTTAAAAATCTTTTTTTAAACAAATTTTCACAAAATTTCTCAACAATTACTCATTTTTCGATTTACAATAAAATTAACTCAAAAAATATAATATTTATCAATAAAATAACTAATTAAATTATTAATTGAATGATAATAATAATAAAAATAATAAATGTAAAAAATTAAAAATTATAATAATAGTGATCGAGAACTGAAATAATATGATAGTAAAACAATAAAGTTAATAATAATAAATAAGAAACTCAAAAAAAAAATAACTGTACCGAGACTCGAACCCTAGGCGCTCAATTGCAAGTCAGTCGCCTTATCCACTGAACCAATGATTCAAAAATTTTTTTCTAAACAAATTTTCTCAAAATCTCTCAACAACTACTCATTTTTACATCAATTTTGAGTTTGTAAATTGACAAAAAAGTAATGTTAAGATACAAAATTTTTCCTAATAAAAAAAATACTTTTTACGAAGATTCGAATAATAAAATAATAATTTTTTAATAAAAAAGAACTAAAAAACAATTTTTTAGTTGAAAAAAAATGGTTTAAACAGGTTTTTAAAAAAAACGAAAAATGATTATTGTTATTATATTATTGATAGTAAAAGGAATAATGTTTGATAGTAACAATAATAATGAGTAAATAACATATTTTTCCTATATACAAAAAGTTCATTAAAAAAATCCTGATTATAGTCAATATAGAAAGAAAACAAAAATAAAAAAAATATTCACATTGTCGAAGATTCGAATAATAAAATAATTGATATTTATTAATAATTAATAATATAATAATTATATTATTAATAATAAAAGAAATAGTAACAATAATAATAAGTAAATAAAATATTTGCTTTATACAAAAAGTTCATTAAAAAAAATCTTAATTATGGTCAATATAGAAAGAAAATAAAAATAAAAAAATATTCACATTGCTGAAGAATCGAACCCTAGCTATTCAATTTGAAGACCAAACATATTTCCCCGAGACTACTGGATAACAAAATTTTTTCTCTCTACAATAATTTTTATATTAAAATAGACTCTACAAATTGGCATTTATGAATAAAATTTCTAATTAAATGCCTAAATAAGCATTGAAAAATAATTCTTACACATGATTTTTTTTTCTCTAAATTCTAAAAATTTTATTCCATTTAATTAAGACCTCTCTTTCTCTCTCTCTCTCTCTCTCTCTATCTTGTTACATGAAATCGATGAACTATTTTCAACGCTCGTGGATTATGCAAGTCGTTATGAAGAATATCCCGAATGAAAAAGGAAGAAGGGGGGGGGGTAAAAGGGCGAATATGAAGAAGAAGTAGAAAAAGGGGGGTGGTGAGGTGAAGGGGGAGGGGGGTTAGTAACGTTACGTCACAAACGGAGAAGATTTGATTTCGATGGCGCCATTATTCGTTTTCAGGATAAGGATCGAACATTACTAAAGGAATAGTTTTATCCTCCTTCCCCTCCCCTCCGCCACAAACTCCTCACTTCCCCCCCCCTCTCCTCCCTTCTACTATATACTCAATTCTACAGGAAACTTAGAATTCCAAGAGGCGTCCAAGTTCGGGTCGCGAGTCAATCGGCCGGAAGTGATCGCGTGCTTGCCCAAGCGAATTCGTTGGTTTCCCTTCTTCAAAATAAAAAAAAAAAAAATCGAATGATAAAATGCGATCTGTAAGAGATACGATCTTGTTTAAAACGAAAGAAGGAAAAAAAAAGTTATTTTCATCGACGACGAACAAAAGAAGAAATAAAAAGAGGAATGGAGATAAAAATAAAAATAATGAAGAAGCGATAGCCTCGTGGTAATGTGATTGACCGTGTAAGTAAAAAGATCGAGTTCGATTCCGCAAGGATTATTATTATTTTTTTTTTTGCTATGTTATGTACAGAATTGGAAATCAAATTTAGGTAATAAAAATATTTCCTAATGTTGTTTTTTTGTCGTGTTAATTTTTTTTTTGACAAAAATTATTTCTATCAATCGAAATTTATTTCTACTTTCAGTTATAAGTGGAAAGTATTAATTATCCACTGAAAAGGAGAAAAAAATATTTACTTTCCGAAGAATCGAACCCTGGTCGTTTATTTATAAATCAAGCGTCTTAACCACTGGACCAATTATCAAAAAAAAAATATATATTCGCAAGTAAATTAGCAAAAGAACAAATTTCGTCTGTTAATTTTATATTTTTGAATTGTAAATTAACTAATTACACTAATTGCAAAAAGACTCAAGATTACAAATAATTGAAAATGACAAATTTGTTATTATCAGATAAATAATTATTAATTTTATTTTCTTAAAATTATTGTTAATTTATAAAGAATACTTAAATTAATTCTATGCGAAAATTATTCGTAATTATTGTTATAATTGAAAAACATTAATAATTAAAAAAATTAATTAATAAAACAGGAAATAAAAAAATTTACCGTACGAAGAATTGAACCCCGGTTGTTTAATTGGAAATCAAGCGTCTTAACCAGTGGACCAATTATCGAAAAAAATTTTTGCAAGTTCATTAACTAATTACAATAATTACGGAAAGATTCAAGATTACAAATAATTAAAAATCGGACTTTTTTATTATAAGAAAAATGTTTATTAATTTTATTTATTAAAATTATTGTTAATTTATCAAAAATATAGTAAAATTATTTCTATATAAAAATTATTTTTAATTGTAGTTATAATTAAAAAAAAATACTAATTATCCCTCAAAAAATAAAATATTTCCACTTTTATTAATTTTACCTATTAAAATAATTGTTTATTTATTTATTATTAATAATACAAACATTAATTCTATTCAAAAATTATTTTTAATTTTAATTTTAATTATAACTGAAAAAAAGGAATTATCCTCTTCAAAACAAAAAAATAAAAAAAAGTCCTGTCAGGAGAATTGAACCCCAGTCGTTCAATTGGAAAAAAAGCGCCTTTACCACTGGACCAATTATCAAAAAAATATTTTGCAAAGTAAATTTGCAAAAAAAAAAAAAATTTCCACAGTCAATTTTTTTATTTTATTGACACAGTAATTCCTCTTTTTTCTCCTAAATCACTGAAACATGAATGTTTATAAAAACAAAAAGGAAAAATACGGAGAAAATAAATAAAAAAGAAAAGAAATACTCAGCTTTTCATGCAAATTAATCTCGGAGCGCTAGAAAAAAAAGAGAGACAAAAGAGAAGAAGGAGAAACAGAAAATAAAAGAAATTTTATAAATTTTCCTAACGCTTTAACACCTTTTAGAAACGTTTTCCCACCTAATGACAATGTACTTTGTTTCGTTGAGGAGAATATTACACAGAGTATAACGAAAGAGTACACACAGGACTTTGAATATGACATGAAAGAGTGCGCGCATACAAAGTTCAGAGATGTACTTGCTAGCTAATTTTCCATCCGCACTACTGTAGAATTAGCCCCCGGGCTGAGTTTTAGGTCGTTTAATTTCAGCTTTCGCGCAAAACTCTGGCTACAATTTAGTCGCGTTCACGTTTGCCTGTTTTCTATTCAACAGAAATCTATATATAACTATATATATATATTAAATTCTATTGTTTCATTCTCACTCCCATCTATTTCTATTATTTTTTTTTCTTACTGTGTTAGGTGAAAACGAAAGAAAAAACAATAAAAAAAAATATTTTTACAAACAACAGTATTATTCTATTTTTTGCTGTGATTTTAGTAGAAACATTGTTTATATTCTAAACATACGTTCTTTTCTCTTTACAAACTGGAAATTGATCGAAAAATGAGTAATTATTGAGAAATTTTGTGGAAATTTGTTTAGAAAAATATTTTTGAATCATTGGTTCAGTGGATAAGGCGATTGACTTGTAATTGAGTGGCTAGGGTTCGATTCTTCGTACAGTTCTTTTTTTTGAGTTTGTTATTAATTTATTATTATTTACTTTATTGTTTTACTATTAAATTAATTTAATTTTTGATTTCTATTATTGTAATTTAATAAATTTTTTTAAAATTATGATTTAATTAATTTTTGAATTGAAAAAAATTTCTTCAAATTTTCAAAAAACGGTTAGTGTAATTATTATTACTGTTGCTCTAATTATTATCATTTATTAGATTTACAATTATTTGTAATTTTTTACTATTATTATTTATTCTTAATTTCATTTGTTTTAATAAAATTTAAAGTTTTTTTTTAAATAATGGAAGAAAAATGTTTATAAATTATATTTTTCCATTAGAAAATTTAATTGACAATAAAATTGAAAATTTTTGAAATTTTAGAAAAAAAAGAAAAAATTTTATTGAAAAAAAGGTTTTGTTAAATTTATTTACGAATATCTTTAATTGTAAAATTATTCGAAAACATTAATTTCGCTTTATAATATTTTTAATATTTAATTATTATTATTTTTCCGTAGGAATTAAAATTCTCCAAAATATTCAAATTCAAAATATTTTGAAATTAATCAACTTTAAAAATATTGTTATAAAACATAAAGAAAACGATAACTCCGAGTCTTCGACTCGGAGTACTCGATTTCTTCATGTTTTAAAATAATAATTAAAGAGGAACGAGTGTTAAAATCATTTTTTTATTATAAGAATATTGTTACTGTAACTTCTTAAAAATTATTTTCATATTCTATTATTATCTAAAATTTAAACTAAAATTCATTTTCAAATCAATTTTTATTAGAAAATTCTACGAGAATTCAATTATTTAATTAGAAAAGTAAATTATTTATTGAATAATTGAACGTTTTTTAAAATTTAATTCTTATAAAGAATTTTATTAACAAATTTTCTAATAATTGAATTCTTTCGACGAATTTTAATAAAATTTTTTAGAATAGTTACATTTTTCAAGGAATTCGATTAAAATTGTATTAAAAATAATTGAAATTATGCGATGAGTTTTATTATTTCTAAAAATAATTGAATTATTAAAAAAAAAAACTTATTAAAAATTTGTAAATATTTGAATTCCTGTGAAATTTTCATTTTTTTTTTAGAAAATGTAATTGAATATTCGTGTAGAATTTTGTCAAAATTGTTTTGTAAATAATTGAATTTTTTTGGGAAATTTTATTAAATTGACTTCTCATAAAGAATTTTATCAACAAATTATTAAATAATTCAATTCTTTTGACAAAATTGTAATAAAATTTTTAAGAATAATTACATTTTTCGAGGAATTCGATTAAAATTGTATTAGAAATAATTGAAATCCTGAGTAGAATTTTAATATTCATGAAAATAATTGAAATTCCTAAAAAGAATTTTATTATTTTTGAAAATAATTGAATCTTTGTAAAAAATTGAATTCCTTGTGAAATTTTTATTATTTTATGAATACAATTAAATGTTGGCGCAGAATTTCATTAAAAATTTTTTTAAATAATTGAATTCTTTCGGAAAATTGTATTAAAATAGTAGGTATTGAAAATCATTTATAATTGAGGAAAATTTTTGTAATTTTGCAAAAATTTTATTAAAATTTTGAAAATAATTGAATTTTGAAGAAGATTTTTTTATTTATATAAAGATAATAATTGGCATTTTGTCCAGACTTTTTGTAAATTTTGATTAGAATTGAATTTTGTGATAAGAATTTTATAACTTTTGAAAATAATTGAATTTCTCCAATTATTTCTAACTTCTTCAAAATTCAATTTTTTTAGTGTTTTTAACTAAAATTCTTCTATAAATCCATTATCTTTAATAATTAATTAAAAATATATTGACAAATTTAACTAATTTTAGAAGATTTTGAATTATTAGAATTTTTCAAAAATCTAAGTTCATTAAAATTTTTAATTAAATTCATTCAAGATTGAAATTTTCGAAAATTTCAAATTGAAACCGTTTGAAGTTCACTTATTTATGAAAATTGTAAACGCAACTCTTTTAAAATTGAATTAATTTTGAAATATTTATGTAAAATTATTTATTAAATAAATTATTTATTTTACGATTGTTGTTCAAGATTTAAGTTTATTTAAAAAGAAATTTTTGTCATAAATTGAAAAAATGAAGGTTTTTTATCACAATTCGTGGTAATTTTATAGTTTTAGTCAAACAAAAAATACAAAAATTCAGAATTTTCTTATGAATTCTATTTATAATTTTTTTCATCACTTTTAATAAAAATTCCTGACTTTTGCCTGAATTCCCCATGTCGGAATATACCATTATTTTAATTATAATAATATTAAAAGTGTATATTCCAATTCATATTTTATTTTCATAAAGAAAAATTTGAATTAAAAATTTTTAGGTTTTATTATTTTTAAAATTAATAATTTTATGTAAACAAGTGAGTGAGAAGTCAGGTGCGCGCGAATTGTTGCTAGTTATTATTATCATTAAATCTATTATTATTATTTTTTAATATTTGTTATATATATCATCCAGTATTAATGAATTAATTAAAACTTACTACTAATTAAAAATACTATATACGAATTAAAAAATTAATTAATTTTGTTACAAAAAATAAATCAATTGTTTATCCAGAAAATTTTGGGTTTTAATTATTATTTTTATTATTATAAATATTTTTTTATTATCTTTTCTTCCCATTTTTTGCAATTATTATTATTATTATTATTATTATTTTCATCTATCTTTATTATCGAAGTCAAAGATGTTCAGTGAGACGTTCGAATGATAATGAACTCGCGAGAGCGAGAAATGCGGTCGATAGGGAAATGAAATGGGCTTGGTAGTGGTAGTGGTGGTGGTGGTGGTGGGTCCATTGGGAGGACGAAGATTAAAGCCGCATTGTCGTTTCGAAGGCGCCAACCACCATCTAATAATAAGTATACATATAACCATCTAGAGGTTTTCCACCACTAAAGAGTGAGAGGGGTGAGAATATTGTCATGTGTATGTATATATGAGCGTGTGTTTGTGATGGAACCTGAGAAAACCAAAATGAAAATACACTGTACAAATGGAGCGTGAATTTACAAAAGAAAAAGAAAAGCATAAGAAAAGAAAATAAGGAGTGAGAGAGAGAGAGAGAGAGGAGAAAAAATTTCCTACCTAAATTTAATCTCTTTCTTTTTTATTCAAAACATCGTTTGAATTTATTTTCTCACACGGAATAAGATACTTTTCACGGTGAATTTATTTTTTTCCGACATAAAATTTTATTAGTGAAAGATTTGGATAAATCGATTTTTGGCCAAAATTTGAAAAATTAAATTGGGAAAGATTTTTGTTTATTTATTTATTTTTTTTATATTTCTTATCATTTTTTTATATTTCTTTTTTTCTTTTTTTATTCTTTTTTTATTTTTTTTATTTTTTTTTATTTTTTTCTATATTTCATATTATTATATTTATTTATATCAATTTTATTTATAAATTTACAATGTTTTCAATGTTAAGTAAATAAATGACAAAAAAATTGACTCAGAAGATTTTTGATTTTGAAAAACGACTTAGAAAACATTTTTTTGACAATTAGTCCAGTGGTTAAGGCGCTCGATTTGTAATTTAACGACTAAGGTTCAATTCTTCGGACAATAAATTTTTTTATTCTTTGTTTTTCAGGGAAAAATTAATTTGTTTTCAATTATATCTAAAATTAGCAATTATTTTCGAATAATAAAATTAATTTTAGAATTAGCAATAAATTAACAATAATTAACAAATAATTTCGTGGCAAAATAAAATTTAATAATTAAAAAATGTTAAATACCAGAAAAATCGAGGGAGAAATTATTCTATTATCTTGAGACAGAAAGTGAGAGTTTAAAGTAATTTGGCGGAATAGTGTGACAGAAATTGTGGGCGTTTAAATCTTGAAACTCGTGCGGACACGAGACAATCTCTCTCGTAGAGCGTACGCAACACAAGAGTTAGAATAAAAAAAAAATGAAAAATAATTTAAAGTAGGAAATGAAATGAAATAAAAAAATATAAATTCTTTTTTCAGATATCAAAAAAAAAAAAAAAAAAAAAAAAAAACTTTGGCACAAAAAATAGATAAATTTATTGATAATTTTCTTCTTCATAATTATCATATAATAAATTTCTCTTTTTACTTTTTGAAAAAAATTAAAATGGAGAAATTATTCTCAACTTGTTGACACATAATTTATTATCAATGATTCTATTTTCGTATCTGCGAAATATTTTTTATCACTAAATTATCTCACATTGTTGGCATAACAACATGTAATGATAAATAGGCAAAGAGGAAAGATAAAAAAAAAGAAATTTTTTTTTTCAAATCATTTTTAGAAATCTAACATCAATGAAATTTTACGTTTTTTTCCACCCTATATGTTATTTATCGTACATCAGTAATAATTTATTTATTTATTTATTCAATGTAGACGGACAAAACAATTCTATTCACCCATTTTATTTGTATATATTTATTATTACTACTATTATTACCATTATAATAATTATTTTTATTATTATTATGATTGTTTTTATTACTATTATTATTATTATTAACAATCACTTTTTTGCTTCTTAAAATTTTTTCATAATTTGCTTATAAGCAAAAACGTAGCTTATAAGCTACGTTTTTTTCCTTTTTTTATTTTATTTTCTTTGTTATTTTGTAGTTTTATTTGCTTTAATTTTAATTTTTTTTGTTATTTTGCTAAATTTAAAAAAAAAAATTTTTTTAATTTTTTTTTTCTGCTGTACCTATTTACGGTTTAATTTGCTTTTTATGGTTTTTTGATATTTTGCTGTGTTTTGTTTTTTTCTGACGTTTTAGTCGTATACAATAATCTGTTGTTTTTTGTTTATTTTGCTGCTTTTCACATATTTTGTTCTTTTTTTTCTTTATTTTACTAATTTATTATTTTGCTTATTTTTTGTTGTGTTTTCTTTATTTACCTTTCATTATGGTTTTGTTTGTCTTTTTATTTTTTTTTTATTTAATTTGCTATTATTGATTATTTATTTGTTTATTTTATTATTTTAATTTTTTTATTTTATTTATTTTTCTGGTATTAGTTATTTTGTTGTAGTTTCCTTATTTTGTTGTTTTATTGTTTAGTTTACTTTTTGTTAGTTTTTCGAAACTTTGTTGTACTTTAGTTATTTTTTTGTGTGTTTTAGTTTTGTATGAGAGTTTTTTTTTATTTATTTTGCTGTTGTTGATTATTTTGTTGTTTATTTTATTGTTTTCAGTTATTTTGTTTTTTCATTATTTTGCTGTTTTAATGTTTTGTTTATTTTTGTTTTCTTTTTGTTATTTTGGTATAACCTTCTGATTATTATTTTTCTGTTGATTTAGTTTTGTTTGTTTCTTGTTATTTTGTTGTCTTTTATTTATTTTTCTGTTATTCTGAATTTACATCATATTTTATTTATTTATTTATTCATGATTATTCATGACATAAACGTGTAACAAATTAAGAAATTTTAAGAACAATTAAGATATTTTGTAGTTTCTTGTTTATTTTGCTGTTGTTAGAGTTTTCTTTGGCTTTTGCTTATTTTCTAATTATTTTGCTACTGTAATTTAATTTGTTTATTGTTCATTTTTTTGGTTTTAATTATTTTGTTTTTTCTTTAAAATTTCTTTAAAACTTATTTTTTCTTTATTTGTCTGTTTTATTGTTTTGGTTGCTTTTTGTTTATTTTTTGTTATTTTTTTAACTTCTAATTATTTTGCTGTTGTTATGGTTGTTTTGTTTATTTTTTTTTGTAGTTTTAGTTTTGTATGATAGTTTGTTGCTTTTTGTTTATTTTGCTGTTTTTAGTTATTTCGTTGTGTTTTCTTTATTTTTCTGTTTTATTGTTGTTTTCTTTTTGTTTTTGTTGTTCTGTTTATTTTTTATTGTTTTAAATTTGTATGAGTTTGTTATTTTTTGTTTAATTTGTTGTTTTTACGGTTTTGTTTGATTTTTTTTTGTTATTATTTATTTATTTTGCTCCTGTTAATTATTTTGCTGTTTATTTTGCTGTTTTTAGTTATTTTGTTTTGCTGTTTTATTGTTTTGTTTGCTTCTTGTTTGTTTTTTGTTATTTTCTTACCTTCTAATTATTTTGCTTAAAAAAAAGTTATTTTGCTGTTGTTATGGTTTTGTTTGTTTCTTGTTATTTTGTAGTCTTTTATTTATTTTTTTGTTGTTTTACATAATAGTTTGTTGTTTCTTGTTCATTTTACTCTTTTACGGTTTTGTTTGTATTTGTATTTTTTTTCTCGTTTTTTGTTTATTTTGTTGTTGTTAGTTATTTTGTTTTTTGATTAATTTACTGTTGTGATTTTATTTATTTATTTTTTTTTTTGTTTATTTGTTATCTCCTTTTTTACTGTTGTTTAGTTTTATTTCTTTACTTTTTTGGGGGTTTTGTCAATGATTTTTTTAGTTTTGTTTTTGTTATTTAATGATTATTTTTATGTTTATTTGTTATCAATAGTTTACTGTTGTTTAGTTTTGTTTTATTATCTTGTTATTGTTTTGGTAATGATTGTTTACTGTTTTTTATTACTTTGTCATTGTTTTGTTTTTTTTTTGTTATTTTATGTTTATTTTACAGTTAATTTTGTATCGATTGTTTAATATTGTTTTTTTTTTGTTTCTTTTTGATACTGTATTGTTTTATTGTTTGTTGTCGAATTTTTTATTTTCTTGTTGTTTAATATTGTTTTTGTTTTCCTTAAGTTTCTTTAGTTTCTGTTACTGTTATTTTTTTTGTATTTTTTGTTTGTTACCCATTTTTAATTTTGTTTATTAGTATATTTCTTTTGTTATTAGTATATTTCTTTTTCCTTTAATTTTGTATTATTCTTTTTGTTTCAGTTTTTATTGCTTTTCTTTTTTGTTGATATTTATTATCATTATTTTTTGTTTATGTTGTTCTTATTTTTGATTTTCATTTAATTTTGTATGTTATTTTTTATTTTTTTTTGTGTTTTGCTTTTATTTGTTTTCATTTTTTGTTCAAATTGTTCGTTATTTGATTTTCATTTAATTTTGTATGCTCTTTTTTATTTTTTTTGTGTTTTCTTTTCTGTGTTTATTTGTTTTCATTTTTTTTTTGTTTATTGCTCATTTCTTTTAGTATATTTTGATTTTGTTTATTTTACCAGTTTTTGTTTATTTTTACTTGTTTCATATTAATTTTTGTTTATTTTGTGTTTAATATTGTTTATTGTCCATCGATTGTTATTTTTCTTACATTTTACCTAATTTTCGCAACAACAAAAAATAAAAATATCCACCCGGGGGTTTTCGTGGTCGCTCGTTACAAATGTCGTCTCAGTTTTCGAAAATTCAAAATGGCGGAACCAATATGGCGGACAAAATACAAAAATAACTCCAAGTTTGGTCAAAATTTCCACTCAGGGGTTTTCGGGGTCGCTGATTGTGAATTTCGGGTCAGTTTTCGAAAATTCAAAATGGCGGAACCAATATGGCGGACAAAATACAAAAATTACTCCAATTTTGGTCAAAATTTCCACTCAGGGGTTTTCGGGGTCGCTGATTGTGAATTTCAGGTCAGTTTTCGAAAATTCAAAATGGCGGAACCAATATGGCGGACAAAATACAAAAATTACTCCAATTTTGGTCAAAATTTACACTCAGGGGTTTTCGGGGTCGCTGGTTATGAATTTAGGGTCAGTTTTCGAAAATTCAAAATGGCGGAAGCAATATGGTGGACAAAATTGCAAAAGTTACCCCAATTTTGGTAAAAATTTCGACTCGGGGGTTTTCGGGGTCGTTTATTATGAATTTTGAGTTTAGTTCAGATTTCAATAATTCAAAATGGCGGAACTAATATTAAGCACAAAATTACAAAAATTATGTTATTTTTTGGTAAGAATTTCATAAAAAAAATTATTTTAACAAAAAATGTAACAAATATTATTTTTCGCAAAAAGTATAGAAAAAAAAGAATGTGACTCACTTGTTTTCCTTTTGATCGCCATTAATGCTCGACTGCGCTGCCTGGGTCAATTTTTTCGTATATGGATGTGGATGGACATTATTGTTGTTGTTGTGCATATGCACTTTGTTGGCATTGCTGTCGGTGGGTGAGCTCGGCGATATTTTGCTCGCCAGTGTATTCAAGGACTGTAGCATTGTCATTGGACTCCTTGTGGCAACCGTGTCACGGTGCCCCTTGTCCTGATTATCCTTTACGTTAGACAGCTTTACTTCCTCAATTTTTTACCACCCCTTTCTTATTTTCTTTTTATCTTCAATTTCTTCACTTATTTTTATTTTCTATATTTTTTTTCGTAACTATTATTATTATTATTATTAAAATACAGCACGAAAAAAAATTCTTTTCTCAAAATTTCAAAATATTTCTCTCTTCTATTTTCACTCACAAAAAAAAATATTTTTCTTTTTTACACTCGCGCACAGCAAAAAAAGAAAAAGGAAAATTCAAGAAAAAATAATAGTGACACTTTTATTTTTTGGAAAACTAGAAAAAAAACACTCACTAATTTTTTTTTATTCGAAATAATCGAAATGAGAGAGAAAATAAGGGAAATTGAGGGAATTCTTGATTTTTGTACTTCTTCTCCCTTCCGTCCTTTTATTCTGACTGGCACACTCGTGAGACACGTTTAAACCTGCAATAATTAGAAAATGATTTATTTTTAATTGCTCTGAGAAAATTGAATAATAATTATGTGTTTTTTGTTTGTATTTCAAACTCGCAATGAATATTTGAATGGGGGAAACTTTTTTTTCGGGGGGGGGGGGGGGGGGGAGAGATTAAAATTTTCAATGTCAATTTTTTTTTGTTTTCTAATTATTATTGTAAAATATATATTTATATTGTACGTATTATTATTTATCATTAATTAATTAATTCAAAGAAAATAATAATTGTATAAAAATTTATATCTAATTTTTTTTATTGATTGTCCCAAAGATTTTTATTTTTCAAGAAATTAGAAAAAAAATTAATATTCCCTTCTTCTATCAGAGATTTTTTTTCGCGACATTTTTACGTCGATATAGGTTCCATTTTTTTTCTTTTGGTCTCCGTCACACGTTCTTTTATTCCCCTTTCCCAGGAGCATCATCTCAGTTTGTAATTAAACTTAAACTTTTAATTGACTCGTTGTAAAGTAGTTGCCACTTGCGAGAAAGCTACGCACGTACGCTTCCGAGCTTTCTAGTCAGCGTTGTAAGAGAAGAACGATGAGAAAAAGCAACCGCTCGTAAAGTAAAAGTGGAGAGAGAGAGAGAGAAATTGTATCTATATAGGGTGTGAGAAAAGACAGATGCCAAGGGACAGTTCTAGGTTTATTATGTATTACGTGTAACGAGGGATGAAGAAGTGAGAACGAGATCGTGCTACGAAAATAAGCTTTATTAATCGTAAATGTCTCAAGCTAAATGACATTAATTTTCAAAAAAAAAAAAAAAAAAAAAAAAATTATCCAATTCCAATTAGTGGGGAGTTTATTTCAAAATTGTCTAACTTCGAGGGAAAATATCTAAAAAAAAATATTTTAAAATAAATGTTTAAAAAAAGAGCAAAAAAAATATAATTTCAGTCAAAAAATAGATAGAAAAAATTCAATTATATTTTCAAAAAATATTCGAAATTCAATTATTTTTAATATCTAGTATTTTCATAAAATTTCCCAAAAGAATTCAATTATTTAAAACAAAAATTGATAAAATTCAATTATTTTCATAAATAATGAAATTTCCACAAAAATTCAATTAAATACCTAAGAATAACATTTTCAAAAAAATTTCGAAAAATCAATTATTTTACAAAAGTTTTACACAATATTCTTCACAATAATTCAATTACTTTCACTAATAATAACATTTTTCATAAAAATTCAATTTCTTAAAAAAAAATTTTGTTAAAATTCCAAGCAAGAATTCAATTATTTTCATAAATAATAAAACTCGAATCGAAGAATTTTAATTATTTTTATGATAATATTTTAAATTATATAATTGAAAAATTCAATTATTTTCAAAAATAAAGTTTTCCACAAGATTTCAATTATTTAAAATAAAATTTTCATAATAATATTTATTATATTTCGAAAAAATTAATTATTTAAAACAATGTTTATAAAAGTTGTTATAAAAAATTCAATTATTTTCAAAAATAACGAAATTTTTCAGAGAAATTCAATTATTTTTGAACATTTTAATAAAATTTTTCGCAATAATTCAATTATTTCTATAAATAATAAAATTATTCTCAGGAAATCAATTATTTTTTGGAATGTTTTAATAAAATTCTTTGCAACTATTCAATTATTTTTTTAGTTTTTAATAAAATTCATTGCAGGATTTCAATTATTTTTAATACAATTTTTCAGAAATTGTTAAAAAAAATGTATTATTCTTCTTAAAAATTTAATTTCAATTCCTCGAAAAAATCAATTCTTTAAAAAAATGTTTTTTTTTAATTCTTTCAATTATTTACAAAAAATATTAGAATTTTTCGCAGAAAAATAATTATTTTCAAAAATAACAAAATTTTTCACAGAAATTTAATTCTTCATAAACATTTTAATAAAAGTTTTCACAATAATTCAATTATTTTTAATACAATTTTATAGGAATTGCACAAAAAATGTAATTATTATTAAAAAATTTAATTTCAATTTCTCGAAAAAATCAATTAATTCAAAAAAATTTTTTTTTTTTAATTCTTTCAATTATTTGCAAAAATATTAGAATTTTTCACAGAAATTCAATTATTTTCAAATATTTTAATAAAATTGATTGAAAGAAATCAATTATTTTAAATACAATTTTAATTAAATTTTTTTGAAATAATTCAATTAGTCTTTTAGATTTTAATAAAATTCTTCCAAAGAATTAAATTATTTACATAAATAATTCTTCGAAAGAATTCAATTATGTTGATAAATAACAAAATTATTGCCGAAAATTCAATTATTTTTAGGCATTTTAATAAAATTCTTTGCAAAATTCAATTATTTTCATAAATAACAATATTCATTACAAGAATTCAATTATTATTAAAAGTAAAACATTTTTTTTTTGTAAATTTAATTATTTTTGAAAATTTTAATAAAATTCTTTGCAACTATTCAATTATTTTCACCAATTATTTAAAATAAAATTTTTATAATATTTATTATGTTTCGAAAAAAATAATTATTTAATTAAAACAATGTTTATAAAATTCTTAAAAAAAATTCAAATATTTTCAAAAATAACAACATTTTTCACAGAAATTCAATTAATTTTTATCATTTTAATAAAATTTTTCACAATAAATCAATTATTTTCATAAATAATAAAATGTTCTCAGGAATTCAATTATTTCTGAAAGTTTTAATAAATTTCTTTGCAACTATTCAATTATTTTTTAATTTTCAATTATTTTCATAAATAACAATATTCATCACAAGAATGCAATTATTTTTAAAAGTAATAAATTTTTTTTGAAAATTCAATTATTTTAAAAAATTCTAATAAAATCGTTTCGCAGGAATTCAATTATTTTCAAAAATAATAAAATATTTTTTAGAAATTAAATTATTTTTAAAAAATTTAATAAAATGCCACTGAGACATTCAATTATTCCCAAAAATTTTAATAAAAAAACTTAATAGAATTCTTTTTAAAATTTAATTAGTTTAAAACGTTTCGCAATTCAATGATTTTCAATATTTACTATTTTTCATAAAATTTCCAAAAAGAATTCAAGTATTTAGAAAATTTTTGTAAAAATTTTTGTAAGAATTCAATTCTTTTCAGGAATAATAAAAATTTCTCAGGAATTCAATTATTTAAATTAGAATTTGCCTAAAATTATTCGAAAGAAATCAATTTTTTTAAATTCTTCGCAAGAATTAAATTATTTTTATAAATATTTAAATTCTTTCATGAATAATAAAATTCGTTGCAGGAATTCAAATTATTAGCAGGAGTGAAGTATGCATTTTTCAAATCAATTTTATTATAAAAACAGTTCTGGAGAAAACAATTTAAAAAAAAAAAATGTCGAAATAAATTTTTGCGATTATCTAGCCTCGGGGTAAAATGTCGAACTAATAATTCCTCAACTAGGGTTCGATTCTTAGCAAATGATTTTTTTTTATTTTCTATCTGTTCAAATGGTAATTACTAAGAAACTATAAAGATAATTAATTAAAAAAATAAGTTAGAATAATAATTATGTTTGTGAAAAATGAAAAAATTATATAAAATAATAATTAATAATTTAGTTATGAAACTAAAGAAAATATTATAATAAATTATAATAAATTATAATAAATTTTAAAAAATTATAATAAATTATAATAAATTATAATAAATTATAATAAATTATAATAAATTATAATAAATTATAATAAATTTTAATAAATTATAATAAATTATAATAAATTATAATAAATTATAATAATTATAATAAATAATGATAACATTTGCTAATAATAGTAAAAAAAACAAAATAATAATTAAAACACAATAAAAATGATAATTAAAAATTAAAAACAGTTCTGAATGGGGAAAAAAAAGTGAAGTATTGAGAGAAGAAAATCAAAACACAGAGACTGAAGAGTGTCAAAATATTGAGTCGCGAGAAATGAAAATGAGAATGGCGAATAAACAAAAGAATAAAAGTTGGTAAAGAATAAAAAGAGAAGAGGGGTTTGAAATTCATCCCCCCACTCTTTTTCTCTCACCCTTCTCTTTACAATGCTTCCAAACACTAAAAGTTTCCGGTACATGGGGAGAAGAAGCTTTGTTCCTTAGGCCTCTCGACAAAAAAACTCTACTTGAAGAGTGACTCTCAAGTGGTGCTAGCCAAGAATTCCCGAGCGCATTTTTCTCTCACTCTTTTTTTTCCTCCTTCTTTCTTTTTTTTTTCCCTCAAGAATCATATTCTTTTGATTTTTATCTTAACTGTTTGACAACTAATATTTACCACCGAATAATTATAATCATCATTTAAAAAAAAATATTTTTTTTTTAAACACAAAATTTGTTTAATTTTTTTATTGTAAACCATGGCCAATGACAAAACTAGAAATAATAATAGAATAATAATAAGATTATAAATAATAAATAATAAATAATAAATAATAAATAATAAATAATAAATAATAAATAATAAATAATAAATAATAAATAATAAATAATAAATAATAAATAATAAATAATAAATAATAAATAATAAATAATAAATAATAAATAATAAATAATAAATAATAAATAATAAATAATAAATAATAAATAATAAATAATAAATAATAAATAATAAATAATAAATAATAAATAATAAATAATAAATAATAAATAATAAATAATAAATAATAAATAATAAATAATACATAATAAATAATAAATAAATAATAACAAAAAATAAATAATAAAATAAATAAAATAAATAAAAATAGAAAAACGATTAAAAAAATAATAAACCAGAAAATAAATCCGAAATAATTACTAAGAATGTAAAAGATAAGAAAAAAAATTCACATTTTTTCTCCATACATCACGCACTCTCACAATTAGGAAAAAAAGAAAATCCCTCACCTCTTCAAATTCCCAACAACTTGAATTTTCTCTCAAAAGTGTCAAATTAAAAACTTTAACTTTGGTCGAAAAAAAGAAAAGTCGACGTTGACGACGATTGCATTTAAACTTGGTAAAGATCTTTTATATATTCCTGTATACCTTTACCACCTGTTTTTTTGCATCAAATGTTTTTTTATAAAAACGCCACTTTCATATGACTTTTCACCACTTCTTTTTTTTTTTTTTTTGTTTTACACTCGAAAAACCTTCTCTCAAATACGATGCACTAAGAGAGGAAATGTGTATACGTATATATATGTATATATATAAACACGTGATTCGAGACGATCTCGCCCTGGGAACTTTAACTCATATACTGAACACCCACTCCTGAAAGGCCATTTCGCTATCGGTAAACGTTATCAGGATCTTTCTATCTCTCTCTCTCTCTCACTCCCACTTCTTGTTTCATAACTCTTATCAGAACTGATTTTTATCACATCAAATACGTAGAGGTGTTAATTTTTTTTTCTCTCATTTTTTTTTCTCTAGACTCTCTAAAATAAGTTTCTTTCATTGGAATTTTATTAAATATTCTTTTTTCAACGCATTTTACTGCGGCAGAAAATAATAAAAAATAATAATAATAATAATAATAATAATAATAATAATAATAATAATAATAATAATAATAATAATAATAATAATAAAATAATAATAATAATAATAAAAAAAATAATAATAATAATAATAAAAAAATAATAAAAAAACGAATAATAATAAATAAAAATAAAATAAAAAAAACTTGTTTTCAAAAATATTTATTCATTAATTATTCATTCTTATCAATTTATTACTATTTATATTTCGTTACTTCTACTATATGCTATATTCTTATTCATAAATACGATCTAAAATTATCTTATTTATTTGTCAAAAAAATTATCCTAAATTAAAATAATATTTAGAATAATTTTTTCATAAATTTTAATAGATTTATTGGATATTCGATTTAATATAAGATAATAATTAATACACAAGTAGAAACAATTGTTTTAGAGTTTGTAGAAATTCCAAAAATATTTTCAAATAATTTCTTTGATCGTGATTTTTCAAAATAAAATTAGCAATTTTTTAAATACAATAGAACGTAATAATTTTCAATTAAAATTTCTTTTTTATAAAAATAAAATATGAATTGGAATATATAGTTTTAATATTATTATAATTAAAATAATGGTATATTTTGACATGGGGAATTCAGGGAAAAGTCAGGAATTTTTATTAAAAGTGCTGAAAAAAATTATAAATAGAATTCATAAGAAAATTCTGAATTTTTGTATTTTTTGTTTGACTAAAACTATAAAATTACCACGAATTGTGATAAAAAAACCTTCATTTTTTCAATTTATGACAAAAATTTCTTTTTAAATAAACTTAAATCTTGAACAACAATCGTAAAATAAATAATTTATTTAATAAATAATTTTACATAAATATTTCAAAATTAATTCAAGTTTAAAAGAGTTGCGTTTACAATTTTCATGAATAAATGCACTTCAAACGGTTTCAATTTAAAATTTTCGAAAAATTTCAATCTTGAATGAATTTAATTAAAAATTTTAATGAACTTAGATTTTTGAAAAATTTTAATCATTCAAAATCTTCTAAAATTAGTTAAATTTGTCAATATATATTTAATTAATTATTAAAAATAATAGATTTATAGAAGAATTTTAGTTAAAAACACTAAAAGAATTGAATTTTGAAGAAGTTAGAAATAATTGGAGAAATTCAATTATTTTCAAAAGTTATAAAATTCTTATCACAAAATTCAATTATAATCAAAATTTACAAAAAAATCTGGACAAAATGCCAATTATTATCTTTATATAAATAAAAAAAATCTTCTTCAAAATTCAATTATTTTCAAAGTTTTAATAAAATTTTTGAAAAATTACAAAAATTTTCCTCAATTAAATGATTTTTAATATATCTACTATTTTAATAAATAATTTTCCAAAAGAATTCAATTATTTAAAAAAAAATTTAATGAAATTCTGCGCCAACATTTAATTATATTCATAAAATAATAAAAATATCACAAGGAATTCAATTTTTTTACAAAGATTCAATTATTTTCAAAAGTAATAAAAGATCTTTTTAGGAATTTCAATTATTTTCATGAATAATAAAATTCTTCTGAGGATTTCAATTATTTCTAATACAATTTTAATCGAATTCCTCGAAAAATGTAATAATTCTTAAAAATGTTATTACAATTTCCCAAAAGAATTTAATTATTTAAAAATTTGTTGATAAAATTCTTTATGAGAATTCAATTTAATAAAATTTCCCCAAAAGAATTCAATTATTTACAAAACAATTTTGACAAAATTCTACACGAATATTCAATAACATTTTCTAAAAAAAATGAAAATTTCACAGGAATTCAATTACTAAAAATAGAATTTGCATAAATTTTTTTGAAAACAAAAATCAAATGTGTGGAAATTTTTTATAAAATTTTTCGCATTAATTCAATTATTTTCGTAAATAATAAAACTCTTCGCAAGAATTCAATTATTTTGAAAACTTTTAATAAAATTCTTTGCAGAAATTCAATTATTTGCAAAAAAAATAATAAAATTATTCACAGGAATTCAATTGTTTTCATAGAAAATAATAAAATTCTTAGCTGGAAAACAATTATTTTTAATAATTAATAAAATTCTTAATAAGAATTCAATTATTTTTCCAAAATTATTAATATCCTTGTCAGAAATTCAATTATTTAGAAACGTTGCAAAAACTTCTTCACAAGAATTGAATTATTTACAAAAATTAATTTAATTCTTTACAGGAATTGAAATATTTTTGCAAATAATAATTGAATTCTTCATAGAAATGGAATTATTTTCAAATATATTAATAAAATTCATAGTAAGAAATAAATTATTTTCAAAACTTTTACTAAAATTCTTCGCAAAAAAATCAATTATTTTCAAAAGTAATAAAATTCTTATCACAAAATTCAATTATTTTCAAAATTTACAAAAAAAATCTCGACAAAATCCTAATTATTATCTTTGTAAATAAAAAAATTCTTCAAAATTCAATTATTTTCAAAAATTTTAATAAAATTCTTGTCAAAATTTCAATTATTTTCAAAAATTTGTCTCATTTCAATGATTTTCAATATCTCCTATTTTAAAAAAATGACCCAAAAGAATTCAATTATTTAAAAACAATTTTAATAAATTTCTACGCAAACATTTAATTATTTTCATAAATAATAAAAATTTCACACGAATTCAAAGATTTACAAATTTTTTCTAAGTTTCTTCTTAATAATTCAATTATTTTCGTAAATAATAAATCTCATCGCAGAATTTCAATTATTTTTTAATACAATTTTAATCGAATTCCTTGAAAAATGTAACTATTTAAAAAAATTTTATTAAAATTAGTCAAAAGAAATCAATTATTCAGAAATTTGATAATAGAATTCTTTATAAGAATTAAATTTAAAGAAACATTCAATTATTCAATAAAATTTTTTTCACCTTTATTTTCTAAAAATTCAAAAATTTTCAGTTTCATTTTCAATTAAATTTTCCAATTGACAAATATAATTTTATAAACATTTTTTTTCCTTTATTTTTAAAAAACTTTGAATTTTATGAAAACAACAATTGAAATTAAGAAATAGAATATTGATGCAAATTATTTCCTTATGAAAATTGAAAATTTTTTAGAAAAATATTAAGAAACGGGAATATCTAATGTTTTTCTTCCCAAAAGAAAAAAATTAGTTTGCAAACAATATTGTTATTGAGAAATAAAAATTATGCATAATATATTTCCTACTTCTTAATCAAAATTTTTTAACAATTAACAATTTTTTAGTATTTTTTAGAAATAAAAAGGAGAATAATTTGGATAATAATTTAGGTCAGTCAGTAGTAGTTAACTAATAATAATTAATTATTAATCATAATTAAGGAATAATTAGCAATAATTAACTAAAAATAATGACTAATTAGTAGTAGTTGACTAATTTATTTATTTATTTATTGAATAAATCCTACAGCCATAGGACCAATTACAGGATTATCGATTATGACTAATAATAATTAATAACTAGTAAGAAATAAATAAATAATAATAATTAATACAATTTAGTGATAATTAACTAATTTTAATTTATTTTAATTAGTTTATTAATTAATTTATCCTAATTTCTTGTAAATATAATATTATATTTTATTCAATATTTTTAAATACAATTAGTCACAATTATGACCAATAATAAACAATAATAATTTTTACTTGAACTTGTTTTCAAAAACTATCATTTAATTCGCTCAAAGTTAGTAAATTATACGATAAGAAGTAATCTTAGCGAGCCGAATGAGACATCGTTTAAAGAAATATAAAACGAGGTAGAAGTTCTCAAGATTAGATAAACGCATTCCTTACACGTGATTACCTTTAAAGAAAAACACGAAACTGCATTTTATTGCGTAAAAGAAGTTTTTTTTTTAAGTGTGCCGCGCAGGTTGTGTAGGAGGAAAGAGTGAAGAAGACTTCAAAATAGTAAATAAATAAATAAATAATTTTCTTAACCATTGTAAATCTAATAAAAATATCACTGAGTTTTTAATTGGACTTACTACAATAAAATAAATTAAATTAAATTAAATTTACTCTATACGTAAAATTTTTCGTACGTTATCAACAAGTCCACAAAAAATACAAACAGTAAATTTTAAAAAAAAATTAACTAAATTTATCTGAATATATAAACAATAAAATAATTTTTTTAATTTAATTGTTTATTATTATTATTATTATTATTATTATTATTATTATTATTATTATTATTATTATTATTATTATTATTATTATTATTATTATTATTATTATTATTATTATTATTATTATTACTATTGTTATTATTATTAATATTATTACTTTTTTGCAGAGAAAATAGTTTAAGGTAAATATTTACAGTGACGAATTTTAATGAATTATCTCCTTCTCTTTCTCTCTCTCTCTCTCTCGTTAAAATACAACGACTTCTATTGACAGTGAATTTTCCGATGCGTAAATGAACGATTTCCTCATTATTTTCAATTGAAATGTGATGAAGAGGCGGATTGAAGAAGTAGATTGTAGAGAGGGTGGGAAGAAGGGGGGAGGGGGGTTAGTGGAAAAGCGGATGGTGAAAAGAGAAGGAAGGAAAACGAAGAATTATCCAGAGATAGAGAGAGAGAAAGAGAGAGAGAGAATGATTTAAAACGAAGAGTACAAGTTTCTTCTTATTCAGCAATCATACAATTAAGTCTCAACTGAGTGTTTAGTTTTCAAAGAGAAACAAGAGAAATAACAGACCATGCAGTGAGGAGAGGTGGGGAGGGGCAAACGGGTTGTATCATCATTGCATAGTTAAGAACCAACTTGTTTGCAAGGCTTGGAACAACTGTTCGCAGTTTCGACAAAGACGTATTGTTCGATGGGTTCTCTATTTAGCTCGCTGGCAATATTTACTCGTCCTAACTCAACATTATTTCTTCCCCGAAAAGAAAAAATGAAATAAGTAAATAATTTTTAAAAACGTATGTAAAATTTGAGAAAAAAATTAAAAAAAATTTTTTCATAAAACTTTGTGAACTGACCTTTAATTTCACTTGCTATTCAATTATGTACAAGTGTGGATCGACCTTTAGATTATGGTCCATTATTTTTGATCTAAAAATAACTAAGTTCCGAATCCTGAGCGCATTGAAAAACTATTGTGTATCGAACGTTAGCATTTTTGCTTGTAAGAACTTCCCACCCCTGGGCATGAAGGAAATACAACTGTGTATCAACCTTTACCATTTACGGTTCTAAAAACGCCTCAGTTGACAACCATAATATTAGAAAGGAATGAAAATAGAAAAGAAAATCCCATTGTGTACCGACCTTTACCATAACGTTGTGAAAACATCTTAATTCCCAACACTGAAGAACCTTAGTTTCACAATACTGACATCGAACATAAGTATTTTGCTTTAAAAACTTATTGGTTCCTAACACTAAGCAAATAAATTCTATTGTGTATCGACCTTTACTATGACGTTCTGAAAACGCCTCAGTTCCCAACCCTGAGCGAGTGGAAAACTTTATAATCTACCGAATATTGGTATTTTTGCTTTAAAAACTCCTTAGTTCCGAACCCTGAGAAAATAAAAAATCTTATTGTGGATAGACCTTTATCACGTTTTGAAAATGCCTTAGTTCCCAACCCTGAGCGAGTGGAAAACTTTATTATCTACCGAATATTGGTATTTTTGCTTTAAAAACTCCTTAGTTCCGAACCCTGAGAAAATAAGAAATTCTATTGTGGATAGACCTTTACGTTCTGAAAATATTTAACTTAATAATCCTAAGCTAATCGTAAATTAGATTGTCCTTTGCTATTACGCTCCAAAAACTTCTTAATTCTCAAGACTGATGAAAACTTTATTGTGTATCGACCATTAGTATTAGACTATAGGAAGTTCATAGTTAATAAAATAGATTCTAGTTTACTGACCTTAATTGTAACTTCAAAAAAAAATTAGATTTGCATCCCAACCCTGAGGATATAAATCTGACTGTTTGTCGACTATTCATTTTTCGTTCTAAATTCTTGTCATTTAAAAACAATGATAGCAGACCATTTTTACTGTGTATCGACCATTAATATTAAGTCCTAAAAAACCAAAGTTCCCAACCTTGATTAATTGTAAAAATTTACTCTGTATCGACCTTTTGTATTTTGTTATGAAAACTCCGCCTTAGTTCGCAAATTGAAAGATTATAAAGGTATTGTATATCGACCTTTAATGCCAAATTCCACAAAAGTATTTAGTTTCCAACCCTGAGTTTATAATTTTTTGTGTGATCACCTTAACTATAATTTTCTAAAAACATTTTACTTTCCAACCTTGAGTAGTAAAGCTTCATTGTGTATCGACCTTTATGAATACATTTAAAAAATAGTCTTTAATTTTCTATCGTCAATAATAAAAAATGCTCCCTATGAATCAATCTTTAGTATTTTTTAACTTGTCTCCAAATCTTAAGAAGTCACAACTGGGAAATTGTCAACCAACCTTAATATTTCTACAATTGTAGCAATTGTAAACAGTGCATTAATTGTACTTTTTTAATTTCGGTAATTCCCAAAACAGAGTGAATAAAAAACTCTCCTGTGAATAAACCTTTAGTATTCTTAAGTTTTAAAATCTCAAAGTCATCGAATTGTAGAAATACTCAGATTTAAAATTTTAATATTAATGGTAAATATACAAAAAGCTCAGGGTTGGGCACTTCAAAATTTTTTTGAACTATAAAGGTCAATACACAGTAAAAGTTGACTATTAATTCATCTGGAAAAACTACTTTTATTTTAATACTTAATTCTTAAAGTTGATACACAGTAAAGTTTTTCATTCTTTCCGGATTGGGTATAAATTATATTGAAATGCTTAATATAAAGGTCGATATACAATAATAATTTTTATTTCCTCAGGGTGGAGAACTGAGTTTTTCAAAATATAATAATAAAGGTCGATACACAGTGGAATTTAGTTTGTCAAGGTTGGGAACTGGGATTTTTCCAAAACGTTATAGTTCAGGTTGGTACACAATAGTTCCTAATATTACTATATTAAAAACTATTGTGTAAAAAACCTTTACTAACCAATAATTAACAGTTGGTTGCCAATAGTTAATGGTTAGTAGGCAATTTTTCTATTTACTTATAAATAATTTGTGAGGGAATTGTCAGGGTTGGGAATAAAGTATATTATAAAAACTACTATTAAAGGTCGATTCACAATACAGTGTTTTACTTTCTGAAGGTAGTAGACTAAGGAACTTCTAAAAAGTAACAATGAAGGTTAATACATAGTGAAGTTTCTTTGTCAGGGTTGGGAACTGAACAGTTATTTCAAAACGTGACAATAAAGGTCGATTTACAGTAAATTTTTTTACTTTCTGAGGGAAGTGAACTAGGGAACTTCCAAAAAGTAACTATAAAGTTTGATACATAGTGAAGTTTTTTTGTCAGGGTTGGGAACTAAACAGTTATTTCAAAACGTGGCAATAAAGGTCGATATACAGTAAAGTTTTTCACTTTTTCAGGGTAGTAGACTAAGGAACGTCCAAAAAAATAACAATAAAGGTTAATACATAGTGAAGCTTTTTGTCAGGGTTGGGAACTGAACAGTTATGTCAAAACAAAATAGTTAAGGTCGACACACAATAATATTTTCAATATTTTCCTATATCTAATAAGTTATGGTCAGTAGGCAAGAAAATTTTACTTTACTCGCAGTTGGGAATAAAATGTAATTTAATTTTTAGTACTAAAGGTCGGTTCATAGGAACATTTGCAACATTTTTACTAGTTCGAAAATGTTTACAAATTTTACAAACTTTCCCAAATATCTATTTTCGAATTTAAAATTCCCTGTGAACAAAACTTTAGTATTATCCTCTAATTTTCCCTTTTCTCTTGTTCCCAACCCTGACTCTAAAAACTTTAAGCCTACTGTGTACTAACCTTTATTATTAAACATGCTTTTTAATTAATTTCTCTCAAAATACAGATCAGAAATGTTTCAAAGTCAAAATATGTTAACTTTAAATACAGCTTAACGTAATTCCTCTCTCTCTCTCTCTCTCTCTCTCTCTCTCTCTCTTACTCCCTCGTCAATTTATTTCACATTCAGACAGGGTTGAGACGTTAAGCTTCGATCAAACAACTTTGCCGTCCATTATTTATTATTTTCTTGATAAAAAAATTGATATTGCAAAAAAAAAACTTGAAACAAAGTTTTAATAAATTGTAAAGAGGGAAAAAAATAAATTTTCCTTTCTCTATTTTTTAAACATTTACTTGAAATAAAGACAATGATGAGGGTTTAAGAAATCGAAAACTCGAAATTGCTTCTCTCAATCATGTCAAGTGCAAAAGTTTCGAAACTCGTGAAACAATGGTGTCAGGCACTGTGAGGCCAGTTTTAGTCAAGTTTCCACTTTGACGAGACATTTTCTCTCACAAATTCCCTGCACTTGGTTAGTAATTAGTCTACGTCTTCTAAAGCTTCGCTTGTCATAATTCCTTTCAAAATTTCTACGTGTACGTTTATGTGTGTGTGTGGGACCCTTATTTCTGTCCCAGCTGCATCAGCGCCACCTGACGACATTTCTTAGCATCGATCATCTCAAAACTCCCTCACGAGTTTAGTTAATTGAAAAAAATAATTAATCATTTATTTTTCATCTTGGAAAAATATTAATTAGTTATAATATTAATAATTAACTTCAAATAATTTTTTTCAAGTTTCTTTGTTTGTAAAAAAAAGAAATATTCCCTTTCAAAAAAAATAAACAATTGACTTGAATTAAACAAAAATTTATTCAAAAAAAAAACGTATGTATTTAATTTTCTATTTTCAAAACCCTTTTAATTTCAAATTCTTTAGAAAATTATTTTAAAAATACGACCAATTTTCCAATGTGAATATGCAATCAGTGTTTTACTTCAGTTTTTTTTCTTTTTAATTTTATACCAGAGAAAAAGCATTGACATTTTATTTGCCCTATCTAGAAAACTTTGTTTTAGCTTTGGCCTCGGATTCACGTTGTAAATAATAAATACTGTAAACCGCAACTGCGGCAACTGTTGTAGTGTGGTGTGGTGGTGAGGGTGGAAAAGCGGGAGAGGGGGAGGGAAGGTGTACCATGTGAAAAGGGAGACGTGTCAATATTATGCACCCCAATCATTTTCTAATGCGAATTATTTCCATTTACCTGTCAAACCAGTAATTCTAACATTAACATAATTACAGAAAAAAAATTAATTACAATTCATTTCAGTCATGTTAACAATTCACATGAATAATTAAAAATTAATTATTATATTTGTTTCAATTATTAATAATTTAACAATAGTAAAAAAAATTATTTTAATAATATAATGAATAAAAAACAATATAATAATATAAAATAATATCTTTTTTAATCAAAGGCCTTTTAGTTACCCCTATTTTTGTTAGCTCTGCCTATTTTCCAAGTTTTATTATTAAGTCCCACCCATTTTTCTTTGGTCCCGCCTACTTTTCCCCCGTTATTTTTAGTACCCCTTCTATTCCTATTATCTCCGCCTATTTCCCAACCTTATTTACTTAGTCCCGCCCTTTCTTCCCAGGCTCCGCCTATTTTTCTACCTTTTATTTTAAGTACCCCTTCTATTTTCATTGGCTCCGCCTATTTTACAACTTTTATTATTTAGTCCCACCCATTTGTATTTTGTCCCGTCTATTTTCCAACTTTTTTTTAGTATCCCTCATATTCTCATTGGTTCCGCCTATTTCCTTAGTTCTACTCTTAAGTCCCGCCCATTCTTCATCGGTCCCGCCTATTTCCCAATTTTATTTACGTAGTCCCGCCCTTTATTTTTGGCTCCGCCTATTTTCTAATTTTATTTACGTAGTCCAGCCCTTTATTATTAGGCTCCACCTATTGCTTTAGACTTTATTTTACTTTCATAATCTATTTTTGTTGGCTCCGCCTATTTTCCCACTTTATTTACTTAGTTCCGCCCTTTTTTCTTAGGCTCCGCCTATTTTTTCCATTTTAATTTTAGTGGCCCTTCTATTTTAATTGGATCCACCTATTTCCCCACTCTAATTCTTTAGTCCCGCCCTTTGTTCTTTGGATTCGCCTATTTTTTACACTTTACTTTAGTGCTCCTACTATTTTCATTGGCTCCGCCTATTTCCCGACTCTAATTCTTTAGTTCCACCCTTTCTTAATAGGCTCCGCCTATTTTTTTCAGTTTATTTTACTTTCACCTCTTTTTGTTGGCTTCGCCTCTTTTTTATAATTTCATTCTTTGGCTCCGCCTATTTTTTTCCACTCTATCTTTCATGCCCCTTCTATTATCATTGGCTCCACCTATTTCCCCGCTCTATTTATTTAGTCCCGCCTATTTCACAATCTTATTTACTTAGTCCCGCCCTTTCTTCTTAGGCTCCGCCTATTTTTCTGCATTTTATTTTACTTTTATCATCTATTTTTGTTAGCTCTGCCTATTTCCCCACTTTATTTACTTATTCCCGCCCTTTCTTCTTAGACTCCGCCTATTTTTTCAGTTTATTTTACTTTCACCTTTTTTTGTTGGCTCCTCCTCTTTTTTATAATTTTATTCTTTGGCTCCGCCTATTTTTTGCACTTTATTTTTCGTGCCCCTTCTATTTTCATTGGCTCCGCCTATTTCCCCACTCTAATTCTTTAGTTCCGCCTATTTCCTAACCTTATTGGCTTAGTCCCGCTCTTTCTTTTTAGGCTCCGCCTATTTTTCTCTATTTTATTTTACTTTCATCATCTATTTTTGTTGTCTCCGCCTTTTTCCCCACTTTATTAATCTAGTCCCGCCCATTCTTGTTAGGCTCCGCCTATTTTTTACATTTTATTTTACTTTCACCCTTGGTTTTTTTTGCTCCGCCTATTTCTATAATTTCATTTCTGAGTCCCGCCCATTCTTTCTTGGCCTCTCCTACTAATTCTTTAGATCTACCTATATTTACATCAGCTCCTCCTATTTCCTCATTTTTTTCTGTTGCCCCGCCCTTTCTCCTTTGACTCCGCCTATTTTATTTTAATTTTATATTATTTTATTTCATTTTGCCTCTTTTTTTGTGGGCTACAACAATATAAGTTTCAAAGGCCACTAAAAAGAGGGAAAATGGAATAAAAAATATAAAATTAAAATAAAGAGGAAAAGTAGGAGGAGTCAAAGGAGAAAGGGCGGGGCTACATCAGGAAAATAAGGAAATAGTCAGAGTTAATGTAAATATAGGCAAATTGTTTAAAAAAATGTTTTTGAAAAAGCAAATAGGAACGAAAAAGAAGTCAAATAAAAGTCGAGTATTAAGTGAAAGTGGGCGGGACAAGATCCGAATGTGGGCGTTGCTTGAAATTCGACGATATTAAAGGGGCGTCATTAATAATTGTAATTTAAAAAAAATGTAAAAGGAATTGAAAAACAATTTTTAGGATAATTGAAAGAATTAAAATAATTAAATTCAAATTTATTAATTATGTAAAATAAAATATATTCAATTTACTAAGATAAAAAAATTTTAGTCACTAGATTGTTAAAAAATAAATTCGAGAATAAATTTCTGTCAAATTAGAAAATAATTTACAATGTCGTTTATCTGCGCTACTTTTCGAGAAAACGTAAATAGGATTAACAGTAAAATATTTAAATTGTTAGGCAATAAAAAAAATTTTATGACACTCTTTAGAATAAGTGAATTCAAGTTTTAAAAAATAAAAAATGTACAATAAGCGTCTCATTAATTTCTAAATTTATTTTCCCGCCATTTCTCTCACTCCTAATCATTTACACTGAATATGGGAGAAAATGTCGAAAAGCGTCTCCGTCTCTCTTTTGGATCTAACACAGAAAAAATAAAATATAGAAGATGTGCAAGGTAAAGGAAGATTGTAACTTAAGCTCGTTTCTCCCTTTTGCCTTGTAAAGTTCAAGGACTTAAGTACTTCGTATTTCACTTTAGCGTCTGCTTTTCGCGCGAACGCCTTCCCGATTTCGATGGGCGTCTTGGGGGCGTCCCCAGGCGTCGCTAACTTTTTAACGAAGCTTTCCGCGACCCCTTTCTCCCAATCTCCTCTCTCATTCCCTCACCTCCCTCCTCCTCTTTCTCAAACCGCTTCACTTTAACATTACATTTTCTCAACGCTCTCTCACTAAAAGAGAACTTACCCCTAACGCTACTGCTGGGATCATGGGACAAGTTAATTTCAATTTTATCAAAATTTAATTTTTTCTCCCTCTCTCTCTTGTTCCTTTTCCTTTTTAATTGTCTCTGCGAATTGAATAGAGAATCACGAACTTAAGTAATTGTTATTAAAATTCATTTTATTAATTTTTTTATTGTCCCTTTTGGGGAATACCGATGGGAATTCTAATCTTTCAATTATCTTTTTTTTCGCGTTCACTTACAATTATTTATTTTTGCTTTATTATCGATAGCAAAGTAGAGAAGCATTAAGATTGTTTGAAAATTAATTTCTCTACGAATCAACATTGCAGAGAGAGAGAGAGATCAATATCACTTATGTTAATATTAAATTTACTAATGTCCTCTCTATAACGCTAATATCAATTTAATGTCCTCTCTCGCCTCATTAAAGTCGAATCAAATTGATAAATAATTCCTGAATAACCTGATAATGCCAATTGCAAATAATGTTTTCGTTTAACTATTCTATAAAATATTTAAGAATTAAATGTACCTTATATGGATTCAATATTTTATAATGAAATAAAAATATTGGAATTCAATACGAAAGGAAAAAAAATAAATTCTAAGGAGCTAATAATTGAAGAAAAGATTATAATTTAATAAAATAATTTTCATCAGAAAAATGATGAAATAATTTTTGTTTAAGAAAAAATAGTAAATTAAAACGGAGACTAAGAAAAGTGGGCGGAGCTTAAGAATATTTAAGAATTAAATGGACTTAAGTATTTTCAATATTTTAATTATATAAAATTATAGGCATTCAGTACGAAAGGAAGAAAAAAAATTATCAGGGGTTAATAATGAAGATAAAATTAATTAATAAAACAATTTTCAGCTGAATTTTTTGTTTAAGAAAAAAGAAAGGAAATTAAGGCGGAGACTAAGAAAAGTGGGCGGAGCATAAAGTATGTAAAGAAAAGGAGGAGGGACTAAAATATTTAATTTGTAAGTGAAGTGAAAAAACTTAGGGCGGAGCTAATCAAAAGTAATTAATTTATAGGCTGAGTTTAACAAAAGTGGGAGGAGCCTAAAAAAGTATTAAACTTGTAGGCGGAGTTAATCAATAATTACTAACTGAAAATAAAAAATTTGTCAAAATAAAAGGTGGAGCTTAACAAAATTATATAAAGTGTAGGCGGAGTCTAACAAATGGAGGGTGGAGCCTAAGTAAATAATCTCATTTATAGAAGGAGTTTAACAAATAAGGGGTGGAGCTTACAATTTTTACATTGATGGGTGGAGTCTAACGAATAAAGGGTGGAGCAGAAAAAATTAATCAATTTGTAGGCGGGGTTTAGCGAATAAGGGGCGGAGCTTAACATTTCTTTATTAGTAGGTGGAATCTTACGAATAAGAGGTGGAGCTAAAAAAATTAGCCAATTTTGTAGGCGGGGCTTAGTGAATAAGGGGCGGGGCCTAACGTTTCCTTATTAGTGGGTAGAGTTTAAGAGGTGGAGCTGAAAAATTAGTCAATTTTGTAGGCGGGGCTTAGTGAATAAGGGGCGGGGCCTAACGTTTCCTTATTAGTGGGTGGAGTTTAATAAAGGGTGGAGCTGAAGAAAATTAACCAATTTGTAGGCGGGGTTGAGAGAATAAAAGGCGGGGCTTAAAATTTGTTAATTGGTGGGTGGAGTCTAACTGATACAGAGGTGGAGCCAAAAACAAAAAGGAAGAAAACCGATTGCTTAACACGAAATCAAGAATTTAAGTATTCAAATAAAGTCACAAGTAGACGTGGCTTAAGAAAAACTGTAGAAAATATTAAAGACATAAAAAATTCTACTGAAAAAAATTAAAGCAGAAGCTAAAGTCTAACAGAAAAGGTGTCAAGTTTATAGTTCGAGAATTTTGTGAATAATATTGTTTATGTATATATATATATATATATATACATATATACAGAGAGAGAGAGAGAGAGTTAAAATGTATTCGAGCAAGTTTGAATGCGTCAATGAAGCAATAGCAGCAGGTGCATCTGTTATTAGCAAAATTGCGTGAACTAATTGACTAATTAGTGATTAGTGATGGAAGCCCATCGGATCCCCGGATGTATTGATGGATTACTGTTTTCGCTTTGCTTTGGCCGCGCATTATACTAGGCCGCTTTGCATTTCCAGTGAGCGCTTGCTCATCGATTATTTCTGGCTAAAAGCCCCCTCGACAGCCCGTTATGTTTCATTTTCCACGATGTTGAGCCAAAACCAGTCAAAGAGCGAGCGAGAGAGGAGAGGAAAGGAGAGGGGGTGAGTGAGAGAGAAAGAGATGTACTATTCAATCGGTCACTGTTTGATAATTGACCACTCGCTAAGTGTTCCCAACACTTAATAATAGCTACCAAAATTAAATTTAATTATCTACTAATTAATTCACGCACTAGTTTGCTATTTTACATTCCGTTCTTTTGGATTATTTATTCTTTCATTTGAAAACTTAATTAAAATTTTAATTTAAATTACTTACAAATTAAAATACAATCAAAGCCAAAGCTGTGGGCATAATATTGTAGGCGGAGCAACTGAATAAGGGGCGGGACTAAATAAGCGAATAGAAAAATGGGCGGAGCCACTGCTTTAGATAAAAGAATGCAAGCGGAGCAACTGAAAAAGGGGCGGGACTAAATAAGCGAAAGTAAAAGTAGGCGGAGCCAAAGCTTTGGAAATAAGTGTTGTAGGCGGAGAAATAAAAAGGGGCGGGAATAAATAAGCGAATAGAAAAATGGGCGGGGCCACAGCTTTGGATAAAATACTACAAGTGGAGCAACAGAAAAAGGGGCGGGACTAAATCAGCAAAGAGAAAAATTAGCGGAGCCAAAGCTTTGGACAAAAGACTGTAGGCGGGGCAACAAGAAAAGGGGTGGGACTAAATAAGTAAAAGGCAAAATAGGCGTGACGAAAGAAGAAAGGGCGGGGCTAAGTAAAAAATAGGCGGAGCCAACTAATGTATAGGACGAATATAGGCAGAGCGAATAAAAATACTATCTAAAGTAAAAAATAACAAAGAAAAATTTAAATAAATAAAATTTCTTTTAAAAAATCACCAAAATATGCTACTTTTTTATTATTAATAAAATATATTCATTTTGTTTTAAAACTATGAAAAAATTTCTGGTTTAAAACTATATATCGTACCGTGGGGTTTGGAAAAAACTTTTATTTTAAAGCTTTTCATTTTTCTAGAGAGTGAGAGAGGGGGGGGGGAGGAAGAGAATTTAACCAGAAGAGAAAACTTTTGAAACGTACTACTGTTAATTAATTACAATGCTTGTCATGTCTGACCAAACTCTGGCGAACTGCTTTAAAAAAAAGATAAAGAAAAATTCACTGGTTTATTGTATTATTAAAAAAGAGTAATTTTTTTCTCCCTTTCTCGTGTAACAATAGTTTCGTGTGAGTGGTATTCGCAACACTGATTCTAGAAAAGTATAGAAAGTAAAGAGAGAGGGAAAAAGCTACGATTTTTACCCTTAGTTTCTCCTTTATGATTGTTAATAATTTTTTTTTCAATTATACTTGAAAAAAAATAATTATTCGAATTTAAACAATCTTTAAAAAGATTTCTCTCTCGATATTTTTCTCGCTCCTTCAAATATGCAAAAGATTTCTTCTATTCACGACTCAAGTGAGTATAGTTGATCTTAACTTAAATAATTCGATCCGAAAATAGAGTGCATTTGGCAGGTAAAGTAGAAGGAAGAAGAAGAAGAAAAAAAACGATTTGAAAAATCGACTAAATAAAAAGGAGAAATTGTTTAAGAAGACGAAGTAGAGTGGCAAACTGACTTTTCTTTCTTCTTCTTCTTCTCCTGGTTTTTCTTTTTTTTTTCTTGCCCCAAACCGAGAATCACGAGAAGAACCATGGATAAATAAGAGATGTGTCCGTCACGGTCTCGGGAGGATAACCTCCCCACCCCCTTTCCCTTCATCCCTAGTTCAATTCAGACCCCACACTGAATAGAGAGAAAGTAAACAGCGACGATGTACATGTGATTGTACACGCACAAGGGTGACAGCGACTGGAATTCCAATCATGAGATTGCTCAATTGTTGCTTCCACCTTTTTCCGATTACTTCACAGAATATCTCTTGAGAGACCCATCCCTTTTCATCTCAAACCGTCCCTCTCACCCCTAACCCCCCTTCTCTCACTCTCTCTCTCTCTTACTTCCCACAAAAGAGGTGAAAAAGACATCCGTTCAAGACAAATTTCAAATGCCAAATTACGTGAAAATTTTATAAGCCAAGACGATCTCATAGAACATTTTTTTCCAATAGACAACAAACAGGAAAAATATCAAAAAAATATATGTTTAGGTAAATAAAGTTAAAATTTTTTGAAAACAATTTTTTTTCATTACATATTGTCGTTTACAAATATAAATATACAAATTAGATCAAGGAAGATTTTAATGATAAAATTTAAAAAATAGATGGAGCCAAAACAGTAGGAGAGAAAAATAGGCGGAGTCGTAGCATTGGATAAAATATTGTAGGCGGAGCAATAGAAAAAAGGGGAGGGACTAAATAAACGAAGGAAAAGTAGGCGGAACCAAATCTGTGAACAAAAGATTGTAGGCGGAGCAAAAGAAGGGACGGTACTAAATAAGGGACAGGAAAAAGGCGGATCCAAAGCTTTCCATAAAATATTGTAGGCGGAGCAACAAAAAAAGGGGCGGAACTAAAGAAGTGAAGGGGAAAAAGGTGGAGACAAAGCTGTAGACCAAATATTGTAGGCGGAGCAATTAAAAAGGGGCCGGACTAAAGAAGTGAAGAGAGAAAAGTCGGAGACAAAAATATGGACAAAATATTGTAGGCGGAACAATTAAAAAGGGGCGGGAGACTAAAGAAATGAAGGTGGAAAAGACGGAGACAAAAATATGGACAAAATTTTGTAGGCGGAGCAAGTAAAAAAGGGTCAGGACTAAATGAGCGAAGGGAAAAGTAGGCGGAGCGAAAGCTTTGGATTAAGTGTTGTCAGCGGAGCAACAGATTAAGGGGCGGGACTAAATAAACAAAGGAGAAAAAGGCGGAGCCAAAGATGTGGCCAAAGATTGTAGGCGGAGCAACAAAAAATGGGTCTGGACTAAATTATAGAAGGGAAAAGTAGGCGGAGCCATAGCTTTCGACTGTGTTGTAAGCGGAGCAATAAAAAGAAGGGCGGGACTAAATAAACAAGGGGAAAAGGCGGAGCAAAAGATGCCGCCAAAGATTGTAGGCGAAGCAATACAAAAAGGGCGGAGCTAAATATTTAAATTTAGAAATTGGCAAAAGAAAATAGACAGTGCAAACTATTAAATACAAAAATTAAAACTACGAAATTATTACAAATAATAAAAATAAGTGGAGAATGATAAATTTTTCACACGAAAGCAATGTACAGACGAAAAAACAATTATTCGATAATCGAGAAATATTCAAATAACATTGATGATAGACAGACTGTCTAAAAATATAAATTATTGGTTCATAAAATCATATATTATGAGACAAGTGCCTTTCAAATGTTCAACTTGGCTATTTGAAATTGATCATAATTCATTTACCTCAGCTTGTATAAGTCGAAACGAAAAACTATAAATTTTACTTCAACACACTTTCTCTCTTTCATTCTCTCTCTTCTTCCCTTGCACACGATTTTGCAATGGAATTTTGCAATAACCGGAACATGAAAATGCCCTGAAACGTCTTTGGTCCGTCTTTCACTATTTCTTGTATTTCGCGGAATTTAATTTAAAGTTAAATACGATTTCGTCGAGGGGCGAAACCGATCTCCCATACTCCTTTACAAAACCCATCCCGCCCCTTCATCCTCTATCGCCCTCTCTTCCTTGCTACAGCTTTCTAGATAGAGTTAAGATAAAGAGAAATTCTTCCTCTATAAGCTTCTGCACAAAAAAAGAAGAAGAAGAAGAAGGAAAATAGGAAAACAAGTGAAAAAATAAATAAGTGGACGAAGAATTAAAGTAGAAACACGTTTCTATCTATAGGAAATTATCGAAACATAATAAATTTATGAAGACCAGATTATTTTTAGAAGAAAATAAAAATTAAATTAAATTTTAACTTGTGAAAAGGACTTTATAAAATCGTTTCTAGCATTGATTTTAAAGCATCCATTATTAGTTTTCACATCGATTTAAAGTGAAAAAGACACAAAAAACTTTGGGACAAAAATCGAATTTTGTTGAAGTTGCCCATCTAACCAAGCTCTTTCACTGTGAATGAACGGGGTTACATTGACAGGAGGCGAAGAGAAAGCAGCAGAAGAAGAAGAAGCTTACAGCCACTGGCGGTCTTTTCCCATGGGACAAAGAGTTGACTCCGAGAGCCATAAAAATGTAAATCCAACAGAGTATGGATTTCGATGAATGTGGTCTAGGTCCAAGCTATTCTTTTATTCAATCCCGCTCTCCCCCCTCCCTCGTTTCCAAACTCTTCTTTTGCCCACCATTCCATATCTAAAAATTTCAAATTCAACTATATTTTTTGAAAACCATTTTCTTCGACTCGAAAACAAAATCATAAATTTTTGCAATTCATATTTCTTTTGCAGAAAAAATGTTCTTTTTTTGCAAACAAAAAATTAAGTCAGTAATAAATTTCGGAAAAAGGTGGAGTCAAAGAAAAAAGGGAGGCACTAACAAAGAAAAGGGAGAAAGTAGGTGGAGACGATGAAATTAGGGACTGGACTAAAGAAAAAGAGCAAAAATAGGCAGGGTCAAAACGGAAAAGGGGCGGGACTAAATATTAAATGGGAGAAAATAGGTGGAGTTAACAAAAATAGGGGCGGGGCTAAAGTGGAGTCCGGAAAAAGTAGGCGGGGCTTAAGAAGAAAGGGCGGAACTAAATAAGTGAAGGGGGAAATTTGGGAAGGCAACGAAATTAGGGGCGGGATTAAACAATAACAAGGGTTAAATTGGGTGGAGCTGAAAAAAGGGGTGGGACTAAATAAATAAAGGGGAAATAGGTGGAGCCATAAAAAATAGGGAAAAAACTAAAGATTGATGGGAAAAAAAGTAGGCGGGGTTTAGAAAGAAAAGGCGTGACTAAAAAGGAAGAGGATGAAAAATAGGCGGAGCCAACGAAACTATGAGTGGAACAAAAAAATAAAAATGAGTAAAATAGGCGGAGCCAATTATGAAAGGGCGGGACTAAGTAAGTAAAGAGGGGGAATAGGCGGAGCCAACAAAAATAGGGGCGGATCGAAAAATAGAAGACAAGAGAAAACGGGACTAAATAGTTAACGGGACAAATAGATGGAGCGAACGAAAATAGAGAAGAAATTTGTTAAATAAAGCAAACAACTATTGTCCAGGGCTAAAAATCTTGAGAGTATTGTAAAAGAAATTAATCACCTTAAGAGGGCGGAGCAAGAAATTTTATAACCTTTACTGGGCGTAGCTATTGAATCACTATGTAGGCGTGGTTATTTTCTAAGACTTTGATTCTGTACACAAAACACAAAAGAAGTAGCAGTAAAATAAATTAGGAAGGAAACTATAACATTTCTTAATTACTAACTAAAATGTTAAAAAAAATTCCAATGATTTTTTTTCAACTAAGCATGTGTTTGTCAAAAACACATGTGTATTGGACAAGTTACTACTCGAAACTATATTTGCCGTTACGAATTCACAATGCAATGGTTTTACTTTTTCTCTAACTCTTTCTCTCCCTCTCTCTCTCTCTCTCTCTCTCTCTCTCTCTCTCTCTCTCTCTCTCTCTTTCTCCCTCTTACATCGTTTCTACTGTTCAATGTGTGTTATTGGATTTGTTTTGAAACTTTTCGAATTCGAATCTGCCTCAAATACACAAACACAAATATACATCAGCATTGAAAGAAGGGAAATGTATTGAGGCGAACCTCACTAAGGAGCTAAGCATCTCTCCCTTATACTGTATCTACTTTTCTTTGTTTGACAAAAAATACCGAGATGAATGTTAAAACTACTCGCCTCTTTTTCTTTTTAAGAAATAAATAAACAGTTAAAATGTTCTTTAATACCATAATGTTTCTTTCCTATCTTGCTCCTTCTTTTTTCTTCTATTTTTTGTCCCTCTTCCTTCTTTTTTGTTGCTCCGCCTACTATCCCATACGATTATTTAGTACCGCCCCTTTTTTATTGCTCCGCCCACCAACTTGTAACCGATTCTTTTACTCCGCCTACTTTCCCATACGATTATTTAGTACCGCCCCTTTTCTTATTGTTCCGCCTCCAATTCTTTGTTCAAAACTTTAACTCCGTCTATTCCCCCTTTAGTAATTTAGTCCCTCCCCTTTTTTATTACTCCGCCCACCGACTTGTCACCTAGTGTGTTACTCCGCCTACTTTCCCATACCCTTATTTACCCTTTCCCGCCCCTTTTTTATTGCTCCGCCTATAATTTTGTGTCCAAAGCTTTAACTCCGCCTATTTCCCCCTGCAATTATTCAGTCTCTCCCCTTTTTTTATTGCTCCGCCCACCAGCAATATTTTTTTAAAATTTTTCTACTATTTTTCTTAAAGGAAATAAAGTATAAATTTCAGTATTGTAGACTTTCTGGTTATATTTTTGGTTTAAAAAAATTTGAAACAATTTATTAAATAAAAGAAAGATGATTCGAAATTTATGAGTATGGGGCAAAAGTTTCTCTCTTATGGAGAGGTAACGAACGAAGAGAATACATAAGAATGCACCCTCGACACAAGGAGCTCTTGAGATGGTTGGTTCTTAGGGAGGAAGAAAAAGAAAAAAAAGAAGAAAGTTTTAACAAGAGAAAGAGAGATGGAAAAGTGAAGTCAGCGTGGAGAGAAAAGAAGACACGAAAGAATAAGAAGAAGAGTTCTCCGTATATAGCTGGAAGCGATTTCTTTCTTAACTCTCGTGGTTTTTTCGCGAAGGCAAAAACCAGGTAACGTTCCTTTAAAACAACCCCTCTTCTTACCCCCTTCTTTCCCATCACTACTTTTCCCCATATTCGCGATACTTTCGCACTTTTCTCGTTTCACGCCTGAATTTCCGCAGTGGAGGGAAAAAAAAGAAGAGAAAAAAAATACAAGACTCATGGAACCATGGAAATTGATGAGGCCAGATAGACACTCGGGCTTAAATTGCACAACCACCACCCCTCTCTCTGTCTCTCTCTCTCTCTTTCTCCCTCCTTTTCTCTCTCCCATCCACTGACGCAAGACTTTCTAATTAAAAAAATTTTTGTACAACGGCTTTATCAAAAAGTTTCTTGAGATTCTTCGTTGTTGTTTTTTTTATTCAGCAGTAATTTTTTTCGTTTCGGTAATTAAATCCTTCCCAAAGGAGTTTCAAAACTTTTGAATTTTTCCTTTTACCGAAAAAAAATTACGATACTATTAATTTAACAGGCATTTTTTTTAATGAACAATAAAAATTAATTAATTTCAACAAACAAAAAAAGGCTGAATTTTTTTATTTTTCAAATTAATTAATTTGTTTCTTAAAATGTGACAAATAGAAAAAAAAGGTTTTTAAGAAAAGAATTATTTAATTAAATAAGGGAATTTAGAAGATTATAAGTTAAGTGTAAATAAATTGATTTATTCCATATTAATGCTTAAATAATTATTGTAGCGTCAAAATTGATAATATTCAAAATTGATAGAATGATATACATTGATATTTGCCAAAGGTACATAAATAAATTTCATTAATTCTAATTACTATTCATTTAGATAATAATAATTATTAATACTCTTTCTAATATCAATAACATTTTGAACATTGTAATAATTAATATAAAATAATAATAATAATAAAAAAATAATAATAAAAGATATCAAATAATTACATTAAATTAAATAACAATAATAATTTCTACTTTTTCCGGCTCTTAACGTGCAATGAAATAAAAGAGGAAAAAAAGGGACATCGATTTTCGTTTGTGGAATGTACACACCAAAAGTCGTCCAACCGCAAAAAGTGAAGCAGAGGAATTGTTCAAATATTACTTGATGATAAACTAGTCAGTTTCTCGGGGCGTGACTAAAACGAAGAGGGAGTGAGACAGAGTGAGAGAGAGAGGGTCTCAAGTTTACTCAGGTGTTGAGTTTCGTTTCATGATATTGGACAGTCACCCAAAAAAAAGAGAGAAAGGAAAACAAAAAACAAGTCCACTTAAAATCTTTTTCATTAATTAACAAAAAATTTTCTCTCTTCAAATAAAGAGACGAAAATAAAAAAGAAAAAAGTTAATTTAAATACAATTTTCCTAATGCAATTAGAAGAAAATTAAGAATCAAGATATTAAGCTTATTAACACTGCTAAAAAGAGAGTTTATAAAAAGAATAAAAGAGGGCGGAGCAAAAAAAATAGGCAGATCTAAATGTTAAAGGAGGAAAAGTCGGCGGTTTACAGAAAAAATGAGTGGGACTGCGAAGTGAAAGAAAATAGTACACAAAAGTAGGCGGAGCAATAGAAAAAGGGGCGGGACTAAAGAACTATATCGAAAAATAGGCGGATCTAAAGAAAATTAATAAGAATATTAAAAAAAATTAAGGAATAGTAGGCGGGACCAACGAAAAAAGGGCGGATCTTGAAAATAATAAAGGAATAGTGGGCGGGGCCAAGGAAAAATGGGCGGATCTTGAAAATAATAAAGGAATAGTGGGCGGGGCCAAGGAAAAATGGGCGGATCTTGAAAATAATAAAGGAATAGTGGGCGGGGCCAAGGAAAAGGGAAGGATCTCCATAAGTGGAGACAACGAAATTAGTAGCAGGGCCAAAGAATAATTTGAGAAAAACTAGGTGGGGTCAATAAGGATATGGGCGGAACTAAATAGAAAATGGGAGAAAATAGGCAAGGTTAATGAAAATAGGGGCACAACTAAAATGAAAGAAGGAAAAAGTAGGCGGGCAAGAAAAACAAAGGGCGGGACTAAATAATTAAGAAAGGAAATTTAGGAAGGAGAAGAAATTAGAGGCGGGATTAGGAAATGAGGATGAAACTGGGTGGAGTCAAAGAAAAAGGGGTGGGACTAAATAAGTAAAGAGGGAAAATACACAAATCCATCGAAAATAAAGGGCGGGAACTAAAGATTGTAGGAAAAGAAGTTGGCGGGTCGCAGAAAGAATGGGCGCGACTAAAAAAGAAGGGGAAAATGGGCGGAGCCAACAAAAGTATTAGCGGAACGAAAATAAAAAGAAGTAAAGTAGGCGGGGCCATTGATAAAAGGGCAGGACTAAATAAATAACAGAGAAAAATGGGTGGAGCTATTGAAAATAGGAAGGTATTTAAAAAATAACGAGTAGCAAAGAAAATAGGGGCGGAAGTAATGTCCAAAACAGCAAACATTGTCGGGGCCAAAAAAGGGCGGATCTAAAGAAGTATAAAAGTAGGCGGAGAATAGGCGGACCCAATCTAAAAACGACTATAATAAACGAAAAAAAATTCTTTCGTAAAATTTTCAACTTAATTAAACATAATCGAAAAGATTTTAACTACTTACGGTCCAGTAAACAAGAAAATCGATATGTTAACCCAAAACTTCTCTCTCACTCGCTCACTCTACATATTATATAAGGAAATCCATCAGAGAATTCGCAATTTCTAGCCATTATCCAAGACGTTGTTTCCGAATCGTTTCTGTGATTAGTTTGAATGAATTTTGATTTGATGTCGGTTGGCGTCAACCAATTTCACTTTGGCCGAACATTAAAGTCGTTAGATATTAATTGTAAAGCTACTGTGTACATATTATATGTATATACATGTATATGTATATCGGGCCCATACATTTACTCGACCAACTGTGCATGTGTACACAAAGCTAAAGTCAAAATACACATACAGACAACAAGCACCAACGACGCATTAACGTGATTGCTAGCGGCACAGGAAACGTTAATTCGCTAATGCGTTACTCCACTAATCGTACATTGCATTCTGCGTACACACTCTCAATTCAAAGAGATAGAGAGTGAGAGAGTGGATTTCAGTTTAACGCAAGAGAGACCACAAAAACTTGGTCGTTTTTCAATACAAACAAATATGTACAGATTTGTTTATCTTTTTTCCTTCTCTCTCTCTATCAAAGCTTTAATTGATTATTTGCAGTTAATATAAATTATTTCATTTTTCCTTGACATCTGGCTTTTAAATGGAGAAACAATGGGAGGGGAATGAAAAAACTTGATTTCACTGAAAAGGCAAAGGAATTTTATGGAAAAAACTTTTTATTGATACAATTAGGAGGAGGGGTGTAAAAAATAGTAGGCATGGTCAGAAACAGCCAGAGCAGAATAATGTAGGAAAACTTTGATTTTGATTAGAAAATTGTGAGTAAAAAAGGGCGTGGTTAAGTAATGTCACTAAAAGTAGGCGGGGCAAGAAAACAGTGGGTGTGGCTAAAAAATAAACTAAAAAGGGGCGTGACCACACCACGTTTAGATAGTGGGCGTTGCAAAGCCACACCAAGGGGCGTGACTTAAAATTATAAACCAAAAGAGGGCGTGGCTATAAAAGTAATCTAAAAAGTCTAAAAGAAGATAAACGAAAAGTAGTAGGCGTGGTTACTAGCGCAAAAGTAGGCGTTGCAAACAAATCAGTAGACAGAACTAAGGGAAAAGAGGCGTGGCCAAGTAGTTTGAGGGCGGAGTTATTTATTTACTAAATAAAAAAAGTAGGCGTGGCTTATTTTCTAGAAAAAAGACTGGGGGTGTTGTATAATTTATAATTGAAAAATTAGAACGTTAGGTGAATTAAAAATTAAATAGGAAATTAAAAAGTCCCTGTCATTGAAGGCTATTAAAAGAACACAAATGATCGAGAAAAAAAAGAAAGACGGGGAAAAGAAATAAACCCGGTAAAATTCACATTTGATCGGAAATGAATGAAAATAAATATACCTGTGAAATTGTATTCTCGACGTGCAATGTTGATTAACTTATATCAACTGTTACAGTTTGTGACGGCTGTTTAATTACGTTCAGTTGACGTATCGTTCCCTATAGCGCCGATTTTCAAAACTTTTGACACTTTTTTCAAACTTGTTATTGCACAGTGTATTTTATTTGCTACAGGGACAATTATCCCCTCCATTTATGTGCAAAAAATTTACCAAATAAATTTTTTATTTTCTCTTTTTCTCTCTCTTCTGTTCCAAATGGAATTTTTCGTAAGCAATTGAAAAAATTAAATCTTAAAAAATTAAAAAAAAATTTATGTAATAAAATAATAATAATTAAAAAAAATATTAAGCAAGAGAATTTTTTTGAAAGTAATGATTATTTAATATTAATTTTGAAATAAAAATAATAATAATAATAATTAATATTCGGGAAATTATTTATTTGCGACAGAATAAAATTAATAACCGTTCAGTGTTTTATTGATGAAATTGAACTGTGCTAATCGATTGGAAAAATTAAACATAAATAGAAGAGAATTTTAAACGTTTCGAACATTAAATGCAAATCATATCTCCAAATCTAGCTGGGAAGGAGAAATGGCAACATTGCAAAATATATTCATTCTCATTTACATAAGTCAGCCAATCATGAATATTATTAAAATCGATTTCATAAAATTGAAAACAAAAGAGAAACATTTAAAAAAGAATTAATCTCTCAAAAAGAATTTTTAATTATTAAAAATTTCTAAATAATGATTTATAATATTTATTAAATCTATTATTAAGATAACATTGTTTTTTAACAAAAGTTATTTAATTGTACTTATTATATTAATTAATTTAATAAAATGAAGAAAATTTAATTTAATTAAAACGAGAGCAGTAGGGTTAATAAAATATTTACTTTGAGAGAAAATGAAGAAGAATGGAAAATGAGTTTTGGAAAAGGCGGAAAGGTTAGGGGCGAGGCAAAAGCAGAGAGAGGGGGGAGGGTGGTTGGTGATGAGAATAAGGAAAATCAAATAAGGAAGCAGATAGTTGGATTTCTGATTTATGAAATTCTCAGCTATGCATAACGCTGGTACTTTAAATGCGTCAATTATGAAACAATGAAATAGTTAGAGGCGCCAGTCCATGAGGCCTGCGCTCACTTTCTCAAACTGACGTCAACTTCTCGCTCAAAACTTGCGATGCGATGGTTGTACCCGTTGTTTCGTTGAATTTAACCAGCTAACTTTGTAGTAAATCCTCCCCCGCCACCACCACCACCTTTCTAACTCTCTTCCGGATCTTCATTCTCTCCCACTCCCACACTCCCTACCCTTCGTCCTTTCAACTGTGAAACATTACTATATACATATACATGCGGTCCAGACCCCCCAACAGGCAAACGAGATTTTAATCTGAAAATTAGGTTTATAAAGTTCAATTTGTTTACCAAGATTTCTGATGTAATTTTCTCTATTCTTTTTTTTGGGGCTCTTTTTGTATTAAAAGTCGACGTCAACAATTTAAAATCTTTTTTTTTGTTCTTGGAAGCTTGAGAGAAAGAGAGATGAAATTGAATTAGCATTTATTTGATTTCTGTTATGGCCTGTGGCGGATTGTTAATTTTCTGAAAGTGGGGGAAATGGAGAATTGAAGAGAGAGAATTTAAAAGTGTGAAAAAAATTATAATAGCTGTTTTTCATATTAGAATTATTTTGAAATAACGTGTTGTTATCCGCCTACTTTTCATAAACACGCTCATTTTCATTAGACTGTTTTTTGAACACGCCCCTTTTATGGGTTAACTTCATTTTGCACACGCCTACTTTAGGTAAAAACCACGCCCCTTTTATTCCTGCAGTTCACTCAGAACACGCCTCATTTTAAGTTTCAGACACACCCCTCTTTAAGTCTTTCACTTAACATTAGTCATACCTACTTAAAAGTTCCGACCACGCCTATTTATTCTTTTATTTCACTTTAAACACGCCCAGATGCCTAATTTAAAGTTTAAGGCACGCCCCTTTTTCATTTACTCACGCCCACTTTAAAGTTCCAACCACGCCTATTTTTTTCTATTTCACTTTTAACTCGCCTACATGCCTAATTTTAAACACGCCCCTTCTGTCATTCTTTCACGCCCACTTTAAAGTTCCAATCCCGCCTATTTATTTTTCTATTTCACTTTGGACACGCCCAGATGACTAGTTTAAAGTGTCAGGCACGCCCCTTTTTAATTTTCTCACGCCCACAAGGAAAAGTAGGCAGGGCCAATGAAAAAGGGGCGGGACTAATTGAATAAAAAATACAACCAGGCGGGGACAAAAAATAAGGGCGGAACTCAGTAAATGATAAAAATAGGCGGAGCCAACAAAAATAGAAGGCGGGGCTAAATAAATATTTATGAAGATAAGGGCGGATTTGAAAAACATTAAGGGAATTAGAAGGAGAGGGCAAAAAAGAATGGGCGGAACTCAGTAAATGATAAAAATAGGCGGAGCCAACAAAAATAGAAGATTAAATTAAAATAAAAATAGGCGGAGCCAAAAAAGAAAGTGTGGGACTAAGTAAATAAAGTTTAGAAATAACCGGAGTTAATGAAAATAAAAAGGGTACTAAAATGAAAGGAAATAAATAGGCGGAGTCAGGGCGGGACTAAATAAATAAAGTTGAGAAATAGGCGGAGCCAATTGAAATGTAGGAGGTACTAAAAATAAAAGGCAGAAAAAATAGGAGAGACGGAAGAAGAATGGGCGGGACTAAATAAATATTAGCGAATTTAGAGGCGGATCTAAATATCAAGGGAATAATAAGCGGTAAAAATGTAAGAGAGGTGGGGTTAAATAATGAAAATTACTAACTAGGCGATGGCAAAGAAATGAAAGTAGGAATTAATAATAAAAAGGAAAGAATAGGTGGAGCAAAAGGCGTGACATAGGCGTGGCTAACAAACCTTTTTGAAAAACAGGAATTTCTAGACACATTCCGAAAGAAAAATGCTAGTGGCTAAGTGAAAAATGGGCGTGGCTAAGTGAAAAGTGGGCGTGGATAAGAGCATAGTAGGCGTGGCTAAGTAAAAACAAAAAATTTGTAGATCTATGTGAATAAGAAAAAGGAGAGAAAGTAAGATAGAAAGAAAAGAAACGATCGTGGCGGATTAAATAAAAAAGCTGAAATAGTCAACTATAAAAATGAATGAATTTATGACGATACCCGAAAATGCTTAATCAAAAAATTAAATAATTTCTCCATGGCAATTTTTATTTTGGTGGAAAATTTTAAACAGTTTATTGAATTAAATTGAATTAAATAATGTCTATTTAGACGTTTATGAGAAAATAGGGTGTATTAATAATAATAATAATAATAATAATAATGAAAAGAGGAGAAATCATTATTTCGACAATATGAATATGATATTAAATTTAGTATGAATACACAAAAGAAGGCATTTAATTTAAAATCGCTATTTCAACATGAATATATTTATATATAGATATTCAGAGAAAGAGTGAGTGAGAGAGAGAAAGAGAGAGAGAGAATTTACAAATTATTATCAACTAAACTATTTTCATTTTGACAATATATGCATCACTGTGAATCGTTCTCGAATGTTTTGTCGTGCATTGGACACGTGCTTTCGCTTCAATTTCCCTGATGGGAATTCACATACGAGGTGATGGCCAACGAGATACAGATTCTGGCACGCGTGTCCCTATTTTCGAATAATAGAGAGCAAGAGAGAAAGAGAGTGGGTTTGTGGCATAAAGGAAGAAGTGGATGACCGCATTCATAGAGTGACTGAGAGAGCGAGTGAGAGAACTGTGGGAAAAGGGATCAAGTGCTCATGATATGAAATTAGGTTGACAATTTCAAAAGCTACGCAATTAAATCCATTGTCGAATAATTCAGATGACATTCGAAAAATATGGAAAAATTTTTTTTTCATTTGTTTCTTTGATTCAAAAACTGAAGGGGAAAAAATTCAGAAATCTACTAAAAGCGTCAACAAAAAAATTCCTTCCCTATAATAACTATCACTTTAAATCTTCTTTACAACTCAGTTGAGAATATTTTAAAGCAATGCTTTCAACTTACGTAAATTTAATAATCTACAATTTTTTTTTCTCGAATACGCCCATAATATTGAGATAAGGTAATTTCTTGTTTTTTCTCCCTTTTTTTGTAAACTACAAAAAACATACACACACACGCCCCTAATATTTGAAACACCCTTTTTTCTGCCTGAGCGTCGCGTCGTTGATATTTTATGTTCCCCTATAGCTTTTTATTCATCTCGGGATGTTCCGCCGCATATACACATTACTTTACGAGCAATACGGATGTGTATTTTTTCCCCGAAAAATCCAAGTTTCAAACCAAAAAAAGAGAGAGAGAGAGGGATAAATATTATCCCGCCCATAAAAGAAATTACATGTGTAAATTTTATCACGTTGATTGTTTTTTCCTTTTTACTCCCTCAAAAAAAAAAAATAACCATAACATAGGTACTTATATCAAGGGGTCAATTTTATTAGGAATATAAATTACGACAATATACTTTATTATTATGAATAACACTTTTGGGAACCCTTGGAAAAAAATAATTCCCAACATTGTTGTTGGGGACAATAAATCAATTTTTTTCGGATTATTATTTTTAAAAAGTGAAGAATAATTATTATTGCTTTTATCATTTTCTAAATTTTCGAACTTGAAAAATTATAAACATTTCCAAAACTCCCATCGTTCACTTTCGAAAAAAATCCGATTCATTGTTTACTCGAAATTTGTCACTCTCTTTAACTAACTGTTATTACGGTTTTTCTCCTCAGTCACAAAGTTTTTTAAAGACAATATTTGAAAGACTTTTGAAATTTGTCGTTCACTGCTAATATAACGGGATTTTTTATAATAATATTTATTCAATGACATTACACATGTTTCTCTTTAGAAAAGCAAAAAAAAAATTGACATTATTCCATTTATAGAATTGGGTGGTAAAATATGCAAAATACGGAAGAAAGGAAGTGTATATATAAATATTTCTATGAATATATATATATATATATATATATATATATATATTTGTATGTGTATATGTATACATATGACAGAGAGAAGCTATTACTTTTACTGAAAGTCGGTAGCGTAACGAAGGCTATTACCCGCGACAGAAGAGGCGGGATCGATAGAGTTACGTTACAAAGTGAGGAGGTCAAATAGTCGATATCGCACTGCCTACGTGTCATTAACAACGACGTGTACTTGTCATATGATCGAAAAAATAAACGAGATACAAAAGAGGTGTCGGATGAGATGCAGCAAAAAAATAAAAAAATAGCAACAAAAAGCGTATCGCGCTTATATTTTACACTAATATACCTTGTGCAAAAACAATTTTTTTTATCACAAATACAATAAAAAAAGGTATTTGAAAGTTCAAAAAAAGTAATATTAAAATTTAGTTTGTAAAATGATGAAATAATAAATAAATAGTAATAAATTAAAAATAATAATTATTATTATCACTTTAAATGTATTAAAAACCATGCCCCATTTTAATTTCTCAGTAAAACTCCTCACACTTTGTTTTTTGTAATAAACCACGCCCCTAAAACGAACTTCCCCTATTAATGCCCCGCCCTTTTTTAAAAAAAGTACTTAACTACGCATACTATTCTCCCTCCTTTACTTTAAAACACGCCTACTTCTTATATTCTGTTAAAGTACATTTCCGTCATTAATAGTCGACACCCATTTTTGACAATTTTAACCACTCCCCTTTTACCTCCTTGAAACTAATTTTTTCACTTTTAACCACGCCCCTTTCAGTTACGCCTTCAACAAACAACTCCTAATGTTGGAAACTTTAACAAAGCCCCTTGAATTTTTGCTTTTAATAAACCACTCCTAATTTTATTACTTTTAACCACGCCTCTTAAAGTTCCGCCTTCAATAAACCACTCCCATTTTTGTCACTCTAACCACGCCCCTTTCAGTTTCGTCTTCAACAAACAACTCCTATTGTTAGAAATTTAACAACGCCCCTTAAAGTTCCGCCTTCTATAAACCACTCCCATTTTTGTCGCTTCTAACCACACCCCTTTCAGTTCCACATTTAATAAATAACTCCTATTTTGGTCAATTTTAACCACTCCCACACTCCAATTTTTCCACTTCTATGAAAGCATCTTGAATTTTTGTTTTTTATAAACCACTCCTAATTTTGTTACTTTTAACCACGCCCCTTGAGGTTCCGCCTTCTATAAGCCACTCCCATTTTTGCCATTTTTAACCACTCCCCTTTCGCCACTTCTAACCATGCAAACTTTAAGACTTTTTGTATTTAAAAAAACCACTCCCAATTTTGTCACTTTTAACCACGCCTCTTTTTGTTCCAGCTTCAATAAACAACTATTTTTGACAATTTGAATAACGCCCCTTGAAGTTCCGCCCTCTAAAAACCATTCCCTCTCTTGGCACTTAAAACCACGCCCCTTGAAGGTTTGCTTTCAATAAGCCACACCCTTTTTGCAACTTCTAAACAAGCCTCTTATTATTTAGCTTTTAATAAACCACTCCAAATTTTAACACATTTAACTACGCCCCTTGAAGTTCTGCCTTCTATAAACCACTACAATTTTTGCCACTTAAACAACGAATGGTTAATATGATTTTCATAGTATAGTGTATGAAAGGGCGTGGCTAAACAACAAAATATTAATTATTTTGATGTAATAGTGTATAAGTAGGCGTGGACTAACAAAGCAAATAGGAAAAAATAGGCGGGGCCCAAAAAAATCGAAATTAAGTAAACAAAAAGACATAAACTAAGCGGGATCAAGAAAGAAAGGGTGGAACTAAATAAATATTTGGGAAAATAGAGGAGGACCTGAAAAACATCAATTGATTAGAGGAGACTAAAGAAGAAATGTCAGGATTAAATAAGTATAAATATGCGGATAAAAGGAAAGTAGGTGTGGAAATTAAAAACAACAAAAGAAAAGTAGGAAGGGCCAAATAACAACAAAAGATTGGGGATTTTATTGGTATAGTGTGTCTGTAGGCGTAGCCTAACAAAAACAAGTAGGAAAAAGTAGGCGGGGTCAAAGAAAAAGGCGGAATTAAATAAACAAAAAGGAATAAAGGGCGGGACTAAATAAATATTTGCAAAAACAGAGGCGGATCTGAAAAACATAAATGTAATAATTAGGAGAGGCTAAAGAGACAAGGGCGGGACTAAATATGTGGAAATAGGTGGATCCAACGAAAATAAATGCGGAATTTAAAAATAACAAAAGAAAAGTAGGCAGGGCTATAGAAAGTGGGTGGGACTAAATTTAAAAAAAGGAATAAGTAGCAGATGCAAAACAAGAAAGGGAATAATTAAATATGTAAATTAGGATAATGCTTTTAATAGAATAGTTTATAAGAAGGCGTGGCCTAATAATAAAAGGGGAAATAGGTGTGGTTTAAAATATTCTTAAATCAGAAGGCGTGGCCTAACAAATAAACAGAATGGGAGTGGTTAAGGATTACATTTTATTAATAAGAAGGCGTGGCCTAACAGCAAAAGGAGAATCAGGTACAGTTTAAGGATTTACAATATCAGAAGGCGTGGCCTTATACCAAAGAGAAAATGGGCGTGTTTTCACGATTCACTGAGTCAGAAGGTGTGGTGTAAAAATAAAAAGGAGGCTTGGGAAAGGTTTAAGGACTTGCTAAATTAGAAGGCGTGGTTTATTGTGAAAAGGGACATGGGCGTGGTTAACATCTTACATTTAAAAAAAAATTGTTTCAATGTGAAAAAAGCCCAAGGAAAAATTATTTTTTTTGCAATTAACATAGATTATGGTTTTAGATAATAATAAAAAATAATTTTTTTGAGGTTGCATAAAAGTTATGGACGAAAAAAAAATTTTTTTCTCTACCTTCCAATGAAATTCGTTTGATGTAAATGAATAATCGCTTTTCTCTTAATCCACCTAATCCGCTAAATCCACGTACAGCTGCATGAAATATTTACTAGACTAGGTATGCGAACTGAGAATGTCTAGAAGTGTATATGTATAGTTTATGTATAGATGGAATAGTAGTGTGAGAAACCTTCGCCATGAGCCGTGCGCTAAACTCTGTAGGAAACGATATAAACGAACACATGTTCTAACGCCGGTCTGGATAATCCTTACATGCTATAGGTTCACCTACTCTCTCTCTCTCTCTCTCTCTGTCTCTTTTGCAGTACTATTTTCCACCACTAAAACTTCCTTTCCTAATTCTTAGAACCTTCGTCAACCTTGTCATCCCTTTTCTATTCGAAGTTAAAATTAACACTTCTCATGTCACTTTTTACGAACTAAATTCACTAAAATCGATAAGGGAAATAAAATTAAGCGTAAGTGAAAAATAACAGTACCAACGACAATTTACAAAAACTGTCGATATTGTGGATATATTTATTAACCGGGTTTAAAACTTTAAAACGACAAATTAATGTACAACCATAGAGTTTAGTAAGTGCGCAGTTGGAAAGGAGCAATGTTACAGATCTCTCCCCTCCCCCACCCACAAACTGGTTACAGTAGTCCGGAAGGCAATAATTACCAAGAGAAAGAGCTCCCGTTAAATCCTTTAGCGTGCACACGCCATTCCTTCAGCTGCTAACTCAACAAACTTACTACATTTACGACTAATCCCTCTTCCAACTAAACTTTATTAATATTTAAAAAATTTATAACCTTCAAAATTTACTTAAAACAATATATTTTCATGCTATTAATAAACACATACCTGTATTTAAAAGTAGAAAAAAATAAAGAAAAAAAATATAAATATTAAGAAAGAAAAAAATTTTCCAACTTTTGAAGCCACGCTAGTTTAGACCACGCCTCTTATAAAAAACCACACCTACTAAATTTTTCATAATCAAAGCGTTTGTGACTTTTTTGAAAAAAAGGCGTGGCGTAGAGTTCAACAACGCCCCTATAGGTGTAGTTTCTTTTTAGACCACGCCCGTATTAATAAATACCGCCTACATACATGACTTTCTTAATATAAATTTGATGAATTTTTCCCATAGCCTATAACACTTTTAGGAAAACTTGTTTAAAAAGCTTTGCCTACTTTATAAAAAACTAAACCACGCTCCTAAAGTATCGTCTTTTCAGATGCCACGCCTACAGACACAACTATCTGTTTTTTAATTCTATTATTAAACTCCATCAATTTAACAAATTTATAATTCCGCTTCATATAAGCCATACAAATTTTTGTCATTTTTAACCACGCCCCTTGAGATTCCTCCTGTAATAAACCACTACCATTTTTTCACCTCTAATAAAGCCCCTTAAAGTTCAGTTGTCAATAAACAACGCCCACTCTTCTCAATTATAACCACTCCCCTTGCAGTTCCGAATTCAATAAACCACGCCTACTTTTGTCAGTTTTAACCACGCCCCTTGAGGTTCACTCCCATTTTAGTCACCTATTATGCCGCCCAAACTTCTTGTAAATTTTTAGAACAATCTTTCTTTTTACCAATAGGTATTAATAGAAGGCGTGGTTAAATTATTCTTTTCATTAAACCTCGCCTTCTTTACATACTTATTGTTTAAATCACATTACTGTTGTTTTTAATTTAACCACGCCCTTTAAAATTGTCTACATGTAAAATTCTTTTAAATCTACTTAATTTTTTATAATTGACCACGCCCCTTAATAGATATTAGTGGGCGTGGCCTTACTAGAAACGTCAATTGGAAAATAATATTGGTCATCATTTTCAGTTTTAAACAAATAGCGTTTATTTCTACAAAAAAAATTCAAGGGGCGTGGTTGAATAAAATTAAAATAACGTTCATTGTTATATGAACCGCAAGGGGGCGTGGTTTAAACCGAAATTTACTAATCTAACGTTATTAAATGACAAGGGGCGTAGTTAATAATATTAAAATAAGGTTAATTGTTATATTAATTTCAAGGGGGCGTTTTTTAATCCGAAATTTACTAAAGAGGCGTGGTTAATAATATTAAATAAACGTTAATTGTTATATGAATATCAAGGGGGCGCGGTTGAAAAAGAAAATTACTAAAAGGGAGTGTTAATTATATTAAAATAACGTTAATTGCTATACAAATCTCTAGGTAGCGTTGTTTAAACCTAAATTTACTGCAGGGGCGTGGTAATATAATACTAAACCACAATGGGCGTTGTGTATCAATTTTGGTATTATACCATAGTGTTTCTGGTGGAGTGCTTTGAGTTTTAATTTTGAATGTGATCATTGTTCATGAACTAAAATTATACGAATTTTTATTATGTGAATCAGGAAGCATTGCTTAACTGTAAAAAAGAAAATAGGCGTGGTTTATAGAATTCCTGCACTTTGTATATTATAAAAATTAATTCAATAGTAAGAGGAGGAGAGGAATAGGTACTAGTTTCCGGTACTAGTGAATCAGAAGGCGTTCTTTTTATGTTGAATAAGAAAAATGAACGTGGCTTCAAGTTTTTTAAAAATTAGAACTATTCAAGAAGGCGAAAAAGGCGTGGTTTAAAAATCAAAGTAATAAGGGGGCTTGGTTTTCGGTTTATTCAGTATTAGTGAATCAGAAGGCGTGGTTTCAGGATGAATAAGAAAAGAGGGGTGTGGCTTATAGATTTTACGAATCGGCGGTATGTAAGACGACTAAATGGGAATGGACAATAAAGTGAAAGAGGCGTGGTAAAAAAATAATGGGCTTAAACAATATGGTGAATGGGGCGTGGTTAAAAAATAATGGGCTTAAACAATATGGTGAATGGGGCGTGGTTAAAAAATAATGGGCTTAAACAATATGGTGAATAGGGCGTGGTTAAAAAATAATGGGCGTGAACAAGAAGTTGAAAGGGGCGTGGTAAAAAAATAATGGGCTTAAACAATAAGGTAAATGGGGCGTGGTAAAAAATAATAGGCGTGAACAAGAAGGTGAAAGGGGCGTGGTTCAAAAATAAACTTACCAAGGGGGCATGGTTTTCGTTTTAAAATAGGTTTATTCATTATTACTGAATCAGAAGGCGTGGTTTCAGGATGAGTAAGAAAAAGGGGTGTGGCTCATAGATTTTAGGAATCGGCGGTATGTAAGAAGGCGAATTGGGCGTGGACAAAAAGGTGAAGAGGGCATGGTTAAAAAATAATGAGCGTGCACAAGAAGGTGAAAGGGGCGTCGTTAAAAAATAAAATTACTAAGGGGGCGTGGTTTTCGGTTAAAAAAGGATTATTCGGTATTTTTGAATCAGAAGGCGTGGTTTCATGATAAATAATAAAAATGAGTATGGTCTCAAGATTTTATAAATAGGAAAGACGAAATAGGAGTTACCAGAAAGGAGAAAGGGTGTGGTTTAAAAATCGAAATACTAAGGGGGCGTGGCTTTATGTTAAAAATAGGATTATTAAGTCTTTATTTCATATATTACGCCTAGTTTTTTTCTGTAAATATTAAGTCCGATTTATAAGAGTAATTTTTTGTTAACCACGCCCTTTTTTAATAAACCACGACTACTTTTCGTATACTTTAAAATAAATTTTGAATAAAAGAAAAGGCACCTCGCGGTGGTGGAAATTGATAGGTGTGAATGCTTGTTTAACAATGTAGTTTTCTCCCATAGAGAAATGTTCGATATGCAACAATGTAACTAGTCCAAATGCGACAGAGGAATGGCAAGTGAAACGCCATCCAACAAGGTGTACGTGTTTCACCCTCTGTAAACTTGCTACTTCTACGTGTCATGAAATGTGTGCGTAAGGGACATCTATATACGTATATGTGTACATACATGAGTTTGTAATATATATATATATATATTTACACCCCCTGGGTGACGCTATCAAGCGTAGGGTGCTGTCGACTCAGCTACGATATATAGATATACCTCCAGTGTATTGAATAGTTATACACACTGTCAAAGAAACTAGAGCACATTCAGCATTATCTTTCACTCTCTCTCTCTCTCTTTCACCCTCTCTCCTGACTGGTAATAAAATACTCTTGCTTGTAATTCCGGCATCAGATATCTGTTTTTGTGCCCGTTAACAAACAGGAGTACAACAAAAAAAAATTTGTTTTCAATTACAAAAAAAGAAACTTTTATTTGTAATATTTTATTTTTATAAATAAATATAATTTTGACTTTGAATTGAAAAGGAAACTTTAATGTAAGAAATTTATTTGTAAATCAACAATTTTATCTATCTCTACACTTGTTATCGTTTTTTTTTCTTTCTCTTTCTCTCTTTTTCTTCAACGAAAAGCTCAACTTTCAAGATGCCTCGAGTTACTGTGAATAAAAGGCCATGAACGTTTTTCTTTTTCCCTCGTAATTTAAAAATATAAGTTCACGTGTTCGTTAAGAAGGGCTTTTTGGAGGAGCAACGAGAAATTAAAAAGCATTATGCTGCATCGTTATTACCTTCCTTCTTTTCTTAAGAATTATATATCCAGATATGTCTTCGCTTTTTTAAAGAATGTGAAAAGAAAATTCTTTTTTTTTTTAATTATAATTCTCTCTCAAGAATACAATTTTAAATAATACCTTCTTTTTGCGCGACAGATGATTATAATTTTTTTAATTAATACTAAATTATAGATTTAAAATTTTTTTTAAAATCCTTGAATTTAAAGTGAAAAATCTAACTGATTAAATTGAATAAAAGATTCAAATTTTAACCTACAGAGAAATGAAATAATAATTATAACAGTAATAAGGTCAGTAGAATTCAGGGGAATTTATAAATTTTTTTCTTCTCCTTTTTTTTCGCTCATTTTTACCGCGCCGGTCAACTATAAATGCGAACATTGCGGATCACTAAATGGTTACTCGGAGAATTTGAATCAATGCGCGAGACTGTCGTCGCTTCGTGAGGCACGCGAGGCTAGTGCTAAAAGCTAAATTGCACGTGTAACCATCGGACTCAGTGGCGTCGCCCGTTTATCCTCAGCGTACAACCATTCTCTCCCTCTACACACACACATATATATAGATCTAGAGACTCCAAAAGTGTATTAACTGTCGTCATTATGCACCTGTTTACTTTCAGACTTGCAATATTATTTCTATTAACTCAAAAAATGAAAACCATTTCCCGTAAAAGAGCAAAAATTTTCCAGAAAAAGAAAATTTTAAAAAAGATGTGAAAAAAATTTTAAAAAGTATGTAAAAAACAACGAAACAATCAGTAGAAAAAATCAATAAGAAAAACGTATGAAGCTCTAGGTCTTTCCAAAATAGTTTTACTATTAAACTAAGCTTTTTTGTCTATTTTTGTATTAAACCACGCCTCTTTTATGCTTATTGAACATTTAACCACGCCCCTTCATATTTTTTCAACATTAAGCCACAGATCTCTACACTTTTATTTGATTAAATAAAGCCTAATTATTTAATACTCCTATAAGACCACGCCCCTTTAATTTTTTCCACTAATAAACCACACCTACTTACCCATTTTTGTATTAAACCACGCCTCTTTTATGGATATTGTAGATTAAACCACGCCTCTTCATATGTTATTTACATTAAGCCAGAGTTCTCTACGCTTTTATTTTATTAAATAAAGCCTAATTATTTAATGCTATTCTTAGACCACGCCCCGTTAACTTTTTTCACTATTAAACCCGCCTGTTTACCCTTGATCAATATTAAGCCACGCCTTCTTCTTACCTTATTTATAAAATAACAACGCCTTTTTACATCATTTCCGTATTAAACCACGCCTCTTGTGTTGCTTTTCTTATTAAGCCACGCCTTTTTATTTATTGTTCTTAATAAACTATTCCTTTAGATCTAAACCACGCCTGTTCAGACAATTTTTACACTTAGCCAGGATTCTGCATTCCTTTTCTGTTTTTAATATTTCATCTATCTTTTATTTTCTCATTAAACCACGCCTATTATCTCTATAAAGTATTAAACCACGCCTATTTATTTGTTTTCCTTATTTAGCGATGCCTCTTTTATTTATTTCCGCATTAAACCACACCTATCACTTTGATTTTCTCGTTTAACCACGCTTCTTAACTCTAAGAAGTATTAAACTACGCCTACTTATCTGTTTTTATATTTAGCTTACTTCACTTTTTTTAACTACCGAATTATGTAACGCCTCTTTTTTATTTCCGTATTAAACCACGCCTCTTTAGCTTTTTTCCGAATTATGTAACGCCTCTTTTTTATTGTCGTATTAAACCACGCCTTTTGCTTTCTTTTTATTCGTAAGCCACGCCTCCTGACTCTTTTTTATTTCCATATGAAACCACGCCTCTTGCTTTCTCTTTAATCGTAAGCCACGCCTCCTGACATGTTTTTTCAATAAACTTTGCTTTTTTATGTTAATCCACGCCTATTTACCATTTTCCATACTAAGAAACGCCTTTTTCTATCTTATTTCCATTTTGAAAAAAAGTATTTTTATTTTATTTCTATATTAAACCACGCCTCTTGCTTTCTCTTTAATAGTAAGCAACGCCTCCTGACGTGTTTCTGTAATAAACTACGCCTCTTACTATGATTTTGATAGAGGTTACGCCCCTTATTTTATTTCTTTTAAACCACACCCCTTTATATTATTCTTTTTTTAAACCACACCTTCTTTTCGTTTTCATGCCAAATAACGCATCTCTAATTTTTTTTCTTACTGGATCACGCCTTTTTTCTCTTTCAGCCACACCTCTTGGTTTCATTTTAATATTTGGCCACGCCTTTTTAATTTTTTCAAACACGCCTCATGGTTGATTTTTTTTTTTATTAATTCACTGACCTTATTGTCCCGTAAGTAGAAAAAATAGACTCGGTGTGAATATAAATTTCTACGAATCAAAATTTGTAATTAAGAGAAGAAAGTATTTGTAGAAAAATTAAGGGAGTGGCTTATAAAGAAACAGGGCGTTGTTTTTGAAAAGAGGGACATCTGGGGGTGTGGCTAAACAGAAAATCAAAGGCTATGGTCTTTATTGAAAAAATAAGGTAGAGGTGGCTCTTAAAGACGTAGGGCGTGGTCTTTACCAAAAATAACGCTACTGGGGGCGTGGCTAAATAAAATAAAAGGGTGTGGTATTTAAAAAAAGACCAGTAGGAGTATATGGGATCACTAGGGGTAGAAAAATTAGGGGCGAAAAATCACTAGGGGCGTGATTCTTAAAGTAACAAGGCGTGGACTATTAGGGACGTGTTCAAACAAGAGGCGTGGTCTTTTGAATAATTAACAGAAATTTGTAGAGGGCGTGGTTCTTAAAAAACAGAAAGGAGTGGTTGATTTAATTCCTCTTAGCCTTTAACGAGAGAACTAGGGGGCGTGGGTAAACGACTACTATGGAAGTGGTTAAACAAGAAGAAAAATTGGGGGAGTGGCTTTTAAAGACACAGGGCGTTGTTTTTGAATAGATGAACAGATGGGGGCGTGGCTAAACAAGAAGATCAAAGGGTATGGTCTTTATTGGAAAAATTAAAGAAAAATTAAGGTAAGGGTGGCACTTAACGACATAGGGCGTGGTCTCCACCAAAAATAACGCCACTCGGGGCGTGGCTAAATAAAATAAAAGGGCGTGGTATTTAACAAAGAATTATATTAAATAATTAAAGAAATACTGAGGTAGGGGAGGCTCTTAAAGACATAGGGCGTGTTCTTTAACAAAAGAGACACTACTGGGGGCGGGGCTAAACAAAATCAAAGGGCGTGGTCTCTATTAAATAATCCAACGTTATTTAAAGGTTACGATTTTAAAGCTCAATTCAATTTATTGTCTAAGGAATAAAAAGAAATATATTGTAAGGAAAATAAGTAAAATAAGAAAAAATTAATAAAATAGCAGGAGATAAAAGAAAAGTAAATAAAATAATAAATAAAAATAAATAAATAAAGTATTAAATAAAATAATTAAATAATAAATAAAAAAACAATAAAATAAAAATAGAAAAATATATGCAAATAAGTAAACATAAAAAATCAAAAACACGAGTGGCGCTTGCGGAAAAAAATACCATAACCAACGTGATTAATTGCAAAACAAAAAGAAAATAAAGACTCAGTACACGCGAGCTTAGTAAAAAAAAAGAAGAAAAAAAATGCAAAAGGGTGCTTCAATAGGCGCAAATAACCCAAGAAAGAAAAAGGATTATGCATCTTTTATAGCTTGGAAAGCATAAAAAAATATCTCTCTATGTATATACATATGTATAGATATATATATACATAAGGGAACATAAAAATACACCAAGTAAAAGAGAGAAGTAGAAGAAGAAAAAAAATACTATTCTCTTGGACAGGTGTTTGAAAATTTTCACCCGCTCGTCGCTAGAGATAATACACCTACATACATGTATAGAAATATGCTTACAACTTTTGCACCACGTCATAATATTATAGAGGTCATATGAAGAAGGGCGAGTGAGGTTGAATACAAAAGGGAAAAATAGATTTACTTAACACCTCTAAAATTGTGGCTAGGTAAACATTTTTCTCATCTCTCTTCCTTATATGTATTCCTATACATAAAATTTCTAGATTTAACAAAATCTCTCTTTATTTTTTATATATACGTAAATATACGTATAAATTTTTAGCGGATAGAAATTAAATAGTAAATATAAATAAATTAAATATTTTTTATTATACTAGTTTTCATCTGCATTATGATTCTTTTTTTTTTTTTAATATAATAATAATTGATATAATAATTTAGCTGAAAAACATAACTTTAAAACCTTAACAAAAAATGTCAAAATCTTGATGTCAATTATGTCGATGGCTATGATCATTTTTCGAAAAAATTTTCAGTTTCCATAACAAAGTTCTTTTAATTTTTTGTTAAATGGGCAAAGTTAAGGGAAATAACCTTCAACTAGTAAAAACTGTTTAAAAAAAATTAATTAACTACCAAAAATTGAAGATAATGAATATTTTTTGAAAATGAAACAAAATATTTAAAGAAAATAAAAATTTGAAAGTGTAAAATTCGGATGAATTGAGAACGAACAAGCTTGAGATTAATAACACTTGTCAAGGGGTTGAACTTGATAGAAATAATTTTCCCATCATCGACTTGGCTTTCTATATCTTTTTCTCTATGCGAAAAAAATTATAAGAAAAAAAAAGAGAGAGAGATACTTATAATTTTTTTTACATAGAATTTTTCGCTCTCTAACACACACACACATACTTGTATGGTTCGGCCGCGCCAACCACTCGTTTCGGAAGCCAGTTTGCCTAATGAAATTTTTATGTCCCGCTCGAGACATTCCCTTCCTATTCTTTTTTTTTCCTTTTCCCTATTTTTTTTTTTTTTTTTGTTTTTTTCTCCTCTTTTTCGGAACCGCCGTTCGCATTACCATGCGGAAGCACTTGCACGTACTTGCGAACCTCTTTTATTTTTACGTCATCGAGAGAAAATCGAATGGCGAAAAGAAAAGGAGCCGAAAGAAATTTTTTAAAAAAAGGAAACCCCTCCTATTCCGCCGCATCGTCAGAAAATGATACTTCTTTTTTTTTGTTAATACCCGACAAATCATTTCGTTTCCATTTTTTTTTTAATTTTTCTGTACCCCCCAAAAAATTTGTATAGAATTTCAATTTCAAATATTATTATTTACAATAAAGTCGTTATTACAAAAGTTTCCTGTTTTTATTATCGATTCAAAAATAATTAATTTATTAATAATTATTCATTATAATTATAATTTAACAATAATATTAATCATGATAATTTTTTATGATAATAAAAATAATAATATTGTTACCTACCTTTTTTTTGTAATAATAATAAAAAATACTAATTCTAATAATTTTTTTAACAATTTTTGGAGGCGATTATAAAATTTAAGCATTTTTTTATCAAATTGGTGCTTTTTAATTAAAAAAGAACTTTTTTATAATTTATTTTCGATTCAGAAAAATTTGTGTCTTGAAAAACGACGCTGGTCTAATGGCAACAATAATAAAAAAAACAATTAAAAATAGTAATAATAATAAAAAACCATATAAAACTAAGTAAAAATATTTTTAAAAAAAGTTAAAAATAATTAGTTTATAATCTTTAACGTCCAAGATCCTTCATAAATTAAGGCAAATTAAACGAAAACATTCGGACAATGAATAAAATATTTATTTACTCCAACGTTTCGAAATCTAAATGATTTCCTCTTCAGGGAGTCTATCCAAAAAAATATAGAAAATTAAATAATAATAAAAATTATATAGATAATTAAAATAATAAAAAAAAATAATTTAACAATAAATAAATAAAATAAAAATTAATGTATAATTATCTTACCAAAAAATAATAATTGAAAAAATTTGATTTAATATTTATAAAATAAATTTAATTTAAAAAATCATAATTGAAAAAGAAAAAATTTTTTTTTAAAAAGTGAAAAATAATCAATATTGAAATTAGTAACAAGTTAATAACAATTTAAAAATTAATAAAAAATTTTTAAATTTATGAAAAATTAATCATACAATTATGAAAATTAATAATAATGTTACGTCCGTAACTTCGTCACATATACTTAATTTAACTAAAATATTTACATGTTTGATTCCTTTTAATTTTGCCTACATATTATATTGTAAATGCTCTCTATATGTTTTAGTATAACTTATAATTATGGTAATCATTATGATTTATCTTATATGTCTTTATAAATTATAACAAATTAAAGAAAGAAGAGTAATGTTTTGAACTATGTAAAAAGAATAACGATCGTGCATCAATTAGACAACAAATCATCAAATAGAAAACAACATACACGTTCTACGAATTAAGTCATAAAGCAGGAAGAGGCACATGGAACGTCGTGAAAACAGCCAAACATTTAAAGAAACATCGAGTGTGGAGGCCTTGGCACACAGGAAAAGGCACATGGAACGTCGTGAGCCAAACATTTAAACAAACGTTGAGTGTGCAGGCCTTGTCACACAAGGAAGCCACACACGTCGAGTGGGGAGGCTTGTTCCACCAAAGAGCCAAACATTCAAGTAGCATTAGATTAATGAGGAAAGTTTGATATAAAAAGGGGTACCATTTCTGTTTAGAACAGAGAGTAATAATTTGAAAGCCAACCTCATAACATCTTCAGTACAGAAAGTAACTATTTGGAAATCAACCTGAACACATTGTTCAGTACAGGAGACCAGAGAGTAATTTGTTGGAAATCAACTAGTACCCATTATATCGTCTACAAATGAACTCAAAGCACATCTTTAAAAAGTGAACAGTATATCCCAAAGTATTATTGTTGAAAGTACATCTTTAAAAGTGAACTATTTCCCCAAGTATTAAAATTCAAGTGAACTTTAATACATCAATTCGCAACGTATAAATTTTAACAATTTCCAAAACAATATAAATTTGGAAATAACTCAACTATCAACGAAGGTCTAATATTGAAACAACACATTCCAAATTTTGAACCATCGAAATTTGCTCAAGAGGCGACAACCGTCTGGAAGAAAGCAGATATTTTCACAATACAATACACTATCTCATTAGTGTAAACAAGAGGACTAATACCCAACCATTAAGGGCAACAAACAAAAGGCCCCTTTTGTCTACCGCTCAACACCATTGAGATCGGACAACAGATTATCATCACACCACCAGTCATCGTTATTCTTTAAGTAAGATTCATAATTTTTGTACTCATTGTAATTTTGTCAACTCTTTTCTTTCTTGTTGGTTTTTAAATAAATTATTCTCTCACATTTAGTAGGCTCATTGACTTATCCTCATCCCAAATTGGATTCATTTATGAAACCAATTTAAAACGAGGAACGTTAGGTATATTTAAAAAGGTTTCTCGTTTTGACGTAACAGAAGCCCTTTTAAATTTTGGTGCATCGGCCCGGGAAAATTATAAAGTCGATCAGCCATATAATTTTGTCAAATTTTTAATAACATTCGAAAATTTTAATGAATATAATTTTTAAATTAATGAAATAATTCGATAAAAAGAAATAAATCAATGAGTATACCAATTGTAAAAAAAAAAAGAGAAAATTTTTTTTTTGTAACAAATAATAATAACAAATAATATCAACATACAATAATCGAAATTAATCAGTAACATAAAAAAAAAAGATTTTTATTTATTTAACACATTTTATGCTAATTGATAACATTATACAAGATTTAAGTCGCAAGGTGCATTCATAAATATACATCTTATATTGGTATTGATGAATAGAGGTTCGAGTCCTCTTAACTTATAAATTTTTCTTTAATGTGCATGGTGCATTTATTAATTCAATTCTGTATTAATAAATAGAGGTTCGAGTCCTCTCAACTTATAATTTTTAAAGTTGCAAGGTGCATTCATCAAATTAAATCCTTTGTTATATTACTGAATAGGGGTTCAAGTCCTCTAGACTTATGGAATTTTTTGTCTTGTTTATGAATCATTTTTGACATTTAATTTGTGCTAATACAAAATTTGTTTTGTTCATTTAATTGTGATTTGTTATTATTATTACATGTTTAAAAATACTTTATTATACTGAAGCAAGATAAAAAAAATTAACCACAAAAGAAAAGTGTATTTTATATTCAAGAGACAAGATTGACAATTTTACAATTAACACTATGCTAGTTTTTAATGTCTTCTTCGAATAAAAATACTACCGATTCCTCACATTTAACTCGTTTACAAATAAAGAATAATCCAGAATTAGCATTGAATTCGGGAATTCCTAATTATAAAATAAAACCATCAACAAGTACACCCAGATATTCTAAAGGAAACCCTAATCCCTTAGAATTACAAGAACAGTTTGACTCAGGGTATATTAAGTCCCAACTTTTTGATACTGACGATAATTTATTCGACAGTGACAGTAACGATAGTGAAAATACCATAACTGAAAAAACATTAGTGGATCAGAATTCAAATAAAAGTTTAAATAAGTCTTTAACTGGCGAAATTGAAACAGACGATAACTCTGAAAATAATTCTTTTGATAACACTAGAAATAGTAACAATTTTGAGGAAAACATGGCTCTTCCAAATAATCAGCAAGTGTCTTTACGCGATGCTTTAGAAACAATACCAATGTTTGACGGAAAAAACATATCACTATCTATATTTATTGAAAGTTGCTTAGAAGCAAAATCTATGCTTCCTGATAATGCACAAGTACAAACAAATTTAGTAAAATTGATTAGGAGTCGAATTTCGGGTGAAGCAAGAAGAATTATAATAGGAAATAATTTTAATACAGTAGAACAGTTAACAGAAAGATTAAAACAAATTTACGCGCCAGCAAAGTCTGTATATCAGTTACAAGGAGAACTAGGAGCAATATATATGTGGGAACACGAAAATGTAATTTCTTATGGGTCAAGAATCGCAGAAGCAGCAGAAAGAATATTAGACGCGCATAGGATTAGCAATGAAAATAGAGTAGATGAACCATTTAAAGCAAGTTTAGATAAAACAACTGTTGATTGTTTTTCGCGAGGACTTAGACCAGAAATTGAAATAAGAATTGGAACAGCAGATACATTTCAAGATATAGTTAACAAAGCAGTAGAAATAGAAAGAAAATTGTTATCACACCGCGAACTAAGAAAAAATGAGCATAATACTGAATATAATTCTCATCCTAAAAATAATAAAGACTTTGCTAAAACAACAAAAATTAATATCGCTCAAGATAACATAATAACTTGTTTAGTTTGTGGAAAAAAGGGTCATTTTGCAGTAAACTGTTTTCAACTTAATAAATTGATAGGACCAAGAAGAGAAAACTCCTTTTATCCAGGATCACGACAAAATTTTTCAAACCAGAATCAAAATCGATTCAACAATCCAAATCCAACGTTTAATAGATTTCAAAGTCAAAACTTTTACAAAAATCCTCAACAAAATCACTTTCAAAATCAATTTAGAAACACATCACAAAATCAGTTTAGAAACATACCACAAAATCAATTCCGAACTCCATACCAAAATCAAAGACAAAATCAACAACAAAACATTTTCCAAAATCAACAAAGAAATTTCTCTCAAGAACCAAGAACTAACAATACTACAAACTTTGCGAATAGAAGTATAACGTGTAATTATTGCAAAAAATTAGGACACATTTCCACCAATTGTAGGAAAAAGATGTGGGATGATAACAATAGACAACAACAAACAAATTCTCAAACACAAAATCAGGGAAACTCCAAAATTCCTCTTCAGTAGGGTGCTCTGAGGAAGAATTAAGAAGAAATTACTATGCATCCAGAAACATTAATTTAGCAAAAACTAATGCAATCCCATACATTCGAATTGATACTAAAGAGTTAAAAGTTCCAATAACAATGATGATTGACACAGGAGCAGGACCAAATTTATTAAAAATTCGCGCATTAAATCCTGATATAAAAATTGATGAAAATAAGTGTCTTAAATTAACAGGAATTAACGATCACGCAGTTTATACTTTAGGACAAGTAGAAATTAATATTTTCGGGATTCCAACAATTTTTAATTTATTACCCAATGAAGTTCCAATCGAACATGACGGTATTTTAGGAACAGAATTTTTTGTCCAGAATAAAGTAAAAATTAATTATGAAGAAGGACATCTAGAAATCAATAAACAAAAATTTAATTTTGATTCAAAAAATTATTTTACAATACCACCAAGGTCCATCTGTAACATTCATGTAAAGATTTTAAATAAAAATAAAAAAGAGGGTTTTATTCCAAGATTAGAAGTAAAAGATGGTGTTTACTTAGGTGATGCAGTAGTTTCAAACATAGAAGGCATAGCTTATTTAAAGGCAATTAACACACTGAATGAATCAATTGACATTCCAATTTTTGAAATAAATTTAGAAGATTTTGATGAAATAAAACAAGAAACTCCAAAAAACAAATCTGATATTAAAAATGAAGACTCATCAATTAAACAAATAATTGATGTATTTTCAAAAAATATTAAATCAGGAAATGTTTTCAACATTACAGGCAACGATAGAGTTGAAGAAATTAAAAAATTACTTCGTCTTGAACACTTAAACAAAGAAGAATTAGAACACATCATGAACTTAGTAAAAAATTATTCAGACAGATTTCATATACCTGGAGAATATTTGGAAGGAACAGATCTCATAAAACATAGAATCATAACGACAGACGATACACCAATTATAACCAAACAATACAGATTTCCGCCTGTTCACAAAGAAGAAATGACACGCCAAGTAAACGAACTATTAAAACAAAGAATTATTAAAGATTCGGACTCACCGTACAATACACCAATATGGATTGTACCAAAGAAAAATGACTCACAAGGGAATAAAAAATGGAGATTAGTTTTAGATTTCAGGAAACTTAATGAACGCACGGTAGGTCAATTTTACCCACTACCTAATATTACGGACCTGCTTGACCAACTTGGAAATGCCCAATATTTTTCAGTTTTTGACTTGGCGTCAGGTTTTCACCAAATCAAAATGGATCCTAGAGATTCTTATAAAACAGCATTTTCAACGCCATTTGGACACTATGAATTCGACAGAATGCCTTTCGGACTGAAAAATTCGCCAAGTACATTCCAAAAGCTTATTGATCAGGTATTATTGGGTTTACAAGGATCAGAACTATTTGTTTACTTAGATGATATTGTGATTTATGCAGACACCTTGGAGGAACATGAAGAAAAATTCTCTAAACTTATGGAACGATTACGTTTTGCTAATTTAAAACTACAGCCAGACAAATGTGAATTTTTGAGATTAGAGGTAGGATACTTAGGACACATAATAGATAAAAACGGGGTAAGACCCGACCCGAAAAAAGTAGAAGCGGTCAAGAAATTTCCAAAACCAAAAAATGTAAAAAATATAAAACAATTTTTAGGATTGGCAGGTTACTATCGAAAATTTATAGACGGATTTTCAAAAATCGCCAATCCTTTAAATCAACTTTTAAGAAAAGATATTCCTTTCCTTTGGACTGATAAACAACAGACAGCTTTTGATATGTTAAAAAATAAACTATGTGAGGAACCACTACTGAGAAGACCCGACTTTTCACAACCTTTTATACTGACAACAGACGCTTCAGGTTTCGCAATAGGAGGGATTTTATCGCAAGGAGTGATTGGAAAAGACCAACCAGTCGCCTACACGTCAAGAACTTTAAATGAATGTGAAAGAAAATACGACACGTACGAAAAGGAAGCCTTGGCCATCATATATAGTGTGCAACATTTTCGACCATACCTTTATGGTAGAAAATTTACATTGGTAACGGATCACAAACCATTAGTTTGGTTTCAAAATTCTAAAGATCCCTGCTCAAGAGTAACAAGATGGAAGCTGAAACTTGCAGAATACGATTTTAACGTGGTCTACAAAGCAGGCAAAACAAATGTCAATGCTGATGCCTTATCCAGAAATCCAGTTGAAGATATTATTGAAGAAAAAGTACAAGGAATAAAAGAAGAAAAAATGAAAACTCAGGAAATACAAGAAAATATAATGAAATGTGTGCAAGAAAAAATTGAAAAATATATACATTGTGTAGCAAATGAAAATAAATACTACTTGAATTCGGAGATAATAAGAAACCTCCATGATATGGAAAAATTATTTAAGGACAATGAATCCTATGAAGACTCGGAAATATTAAGAATTCTTCGATCTATTAAAAAATTATTTGAGGACAATGAATCCTACATGAATTTAGAGATAAAGAAAAGTCTCCAATCTATTGAAAGAATATTTAAGGACAATGAATCCTATTTGAATTTGGAGATAAGAAAAAGTCTCCCACATATTGAAAAAATAATTAATGAATGCTACACGAATTTGGAGACAAGAAAAAGTCTCCCATCTATTAAAAAAATATTAAAGGACAATGAATCCTACATGAATTCGGAGATAAAGAAAAATCTCCCATCTATTGAAAGAAATTATTGTACAAGTAAAGAAACTTGTAATGTCATAACAAGAAATCAAAGGAAAATACAAGAAAATGATAATAAAGAAAAGAATATACAAGAAAAGAAAAATGAAGAAATCGAAGAAATTGAAAATGAAGAAATAAAAGCACACAAAACAAAGAAACGAGGTAGACCGAAGAAAAATAGCACACGTTTGAATACCTCCTTTTCCAAGAAGAGAAGGGGAAGACCGAAAAAGGTATGCAATACAAATAATAAGAAAAAAAAAAATTTTATAATGAAGTTATTCCTGACGAAATTGAGTCAGATCCTGAGTATATTAATAAAAAATCAAAATTAAAGAAACACGAAGAAATTGACCAAGGCTACGAAAATTCGAATTCTGAAGAATCATCTGATGAAGAAAATAACTTAGTGGAGAATGAAGATTGTAAAAATTTAAATGTAAAACAAGAAAGATATATTATCGACTGTAGAGACCAATTACCAATGCGTAGAGACAACCTAACCTACTTTCTTACAGTCAATGGAGATCCTCGAGATAATGGCTCCAGATCACTTGCCAAACGTGAGAAATTGCCAAATTTTGGTAAACTTCAATTAGGTATAGCAGAAAAAATAAAGAGAGGTATATATTATCATATCGCTCTCCCTATAGAAAATGAAATAAAAGAAAATTTATCTGATACAATAAAAAGAATTAAAACTACAATTATTTCAATGAAAAATTTATGCGAAGAATTAAAATTGAAAAGTATCAGTATTGCAAAAACAGCCCAAATAAACAATGTAACTTGGGACGAAATCCTATCAATGATAAAATTAATTTTTGAAAATTCATTTGTAAAAGTTGTTGTATGTAATGGATATACAAAATATCCTACTAAAGAAGAATATATGCAGTTAATCGAAGAAGCTCATTCAAGCTCAGTTGGAGGACATAAAGGTGTAACAAAAACATATGGAAGAATACGTCAAAATTATTATTGGGAAAACATGAAAAATAATATTCAAAAATATATTCAAAGTTGTCTCCAATGCCAATTAAAGAAATTAGTTAGAGTTAAAACAAAAGACCCAATGATTATAACAGACACACCAGGTACAGCATTTGAAAAAATTGCAATGGACATTGTTGGCCCATTACCAAAAACTAAAAACGGAAGTGAATATATACTAACAATACAAGATAATCTTACTAAATATTCTTTAGCAATCGCACTTCCAAATCATCAAGCAAGTACAATAGCTGATGCATTTATTAAAAAATTTATTTGTATTTTTGGATCACCCAAAGGAGTATTAACAGATCAGGGGACAGATTTTTTAAGTAACTTAATGAGAAGATTAGCAAAAAGATTTAGAATACGACAATTTAAAACAACCGCTTTTCATCCCCAGTCTAACGGATCAATCGAAAGATCTCATCACGTTTTAGGAGAATATTTAAAACAATTTATCAATAAAAATGAAGAATGGGATGATTGGTTAGAATTAGCCATGTTTTCATATAATACAAGCATTCATGAAGGTACAAAATGTACTCCGTATGAGTTAATTTTTGGAAAATTGGCACGATTACCATCAAGCGATCCGCCACTTGAACACGAAAAATTAGAAACTTACGATCAATATTTAACAGACTTAATAACAAGACTTCATGAAATGAGAAACATTGCTAGAGAAAATTTAATTTTAGCAAAAGAAAAGTCAAAATTTTATTATGACAAAAATTGTAATCCACAAAATCTTAAACTCGGAGATGAAGTATTTCTATTACATGGAGGAAAAATTCATAAATTTGCTAATCAATACACAGGTCCACACAAAATACTAGAAATCCTAGATAAAGGAAACGTTAAAATACAAGTAAAAAATAAACAAAAAATAGTACATACGAACAGACTGAAACTTTCGCGAATTAAACAAGAGTAATAAAATATTTTTATAATATATAGTTTTTTTTTCAGGAAGGGACTTCAAAAGAAAAAGAAATTAATTTGTTTTCAATAAATTAAACTTTTATAAATATTAAACAAATGTTTAATTATCTTTTTTCACTATAACAATAATCTAATTTGAAAAAATATTACTTTTAAATATTCGCAAGTTTAAATTAAATTTTTATAATATTTTATCAATTTTTGAATTTGTAATGATTTTATCTTAAATCTTAAACACTATTCTACATACTTGTTTTGCACTAAAAGAAGTTAAAACTCATTTTTTTTAACACATTAAAATAAACTCTATACCTTATTAAATATAATTTTATTGAAGAAGAATTTAAAATGGCATTTTTCAAATTTATAATAACAAAACAAGGTTACTTCAAAATTTTACCGTATTATTGACTAAAGTGTATTATCATAAAAAACTATTTAAATAGAAACAAGTTTTACATCCTCAGTGTTTATTAAATTCTTAAAAACAAGGTTTATCTGAAACTCGAAAGAACAAAATTTCCTTCCTTCTCAAACACTTAATAATTATTGTCCAAATGTAACTTGAGAACGAAAGAATCGCATAAATGAAATAACTAAAAGCGACAGAAATTAAGAAATAAACATTTAAAAATTGTCATGTCAAAAAAAAAATAAACTGTCATTAAATATTTTCTGTTTGTAAAAATTAAAAGTAGAAAATTTTGCTTATAAAGGTTAAATGATTTAAAAATATATATAATAAATAATAAAATATTTAAAAATCTTTAAATCTGCAATGAATTTCAATCATAAACAGATTTTTAAATTTAGAGCAAAAATTTTGACATAGTTTTAAGCCATACAAGACTCAAGTTTCAAAACCAATTTGTAAAAATATTTTTTTTTAAATGTAATTTCAAAGCAGACTATAAAATATTTATAATTTGCATTTTATAAACATATTTTGTAAATTTCGATACAAAATTTTACGCAAAAGCAATCCTTTGTATAGAACAAATTATTTTTCTTTCTAAAGATAAAAATTGTAAGCATCAAATTGTATCAAACATAAAATTCATTATATGAAATTAATACATAAAATATTTGTATAAAATTCATTATATATTGTAAATTTAGAAGATTGATTCAAAGAACACACATTAAAAATAAAAACAATTATTGTAATGCAGATGAAAAATATAGAAAAAAATAAGATAAGTTTGAATGAAAATAATTTTTTTCCAAATATTATGTAAAGAATATAAAGAATGGATAGAATGCATGTATAAACTGTCATAACATTTCCTCTATAATATACGTTTTTGAATAGTTTGAGCATGTTTCGTTTCTCTCCCATGCTCAATCTGAGAGGGGAGGTGTTACGTCCGTAACTTCGTCACATATACTTAATTTAACTAAAATATTTACATGTTTGATTCCTTTTAATTTTGCCTACATATTATATTGTAAATGCTCTCTATATGTTTTAGTATAACTTATAAGTATGGTAATCATTATGATTTATCTTATATGTCTTTATAAATTATAACAAATTAAAGAAAGAAGAGTAATGTTTTGAACTATGTAAAAAGAATAACGATCGTGCATCAATTAGACAACAAATCATCAAATAGAAAACAACATACACGTTCTACGAATTAAGTCATAAAGCAGGAAGAGGCACATGGAACGTCGTGAAAACAGCCAAACATTTAAAGAAACATCGAGTGTGGAGGCCTTGGCACACAGGAAAAGGCACATGGAACGTCGTGAGCCAAACATTTAAACAAACGTTGAGTGTGCAGGCCTTGTCACACAAGGAAGCCACACACGTCGAGTGGGGAGGCTTGTTCCACCAAAGAGCCAAACATTCAAGTAGCATTAGATTAATGAGGAAAGTTTGATATAAAAAGGGGTACCATTTCTGTTTAGAACAGAGAGTAATAATTTGAAAGCCAACCTCATAACATCTTCAGTACAGAAAGTAACTATTTGGAAATCAACCTGAACACATTGTTCAGTACAGGAGACCAGAGAGTAATTTGTTGGAAATCAACTAGTACCCATTATATCGTCTACAAATGAACTCAAAGCACATCTTTAAAAAGTGAACAGTATATCCCAAAGTATTATTGTTGAAAGTACATCTTTAAAAGTGAACTATTTCCCCAAGTATTAAAATTCAAGTGAACTTTAATACATCAATTCGCAACGTATAAATTTTAACAATTTCCAAAACAATATAAATTTGGAAATAACTCAACTATCAACGAAGGTCTAATATTGAAACAACACATTCCAAATTTTGAACCATCGAAATTTGCTCAAGAGGCGACAACCGTCTGGAAGAAAGCAGATATTTTCACAATACAATACACTATCTCATTAGTGTAAACAAGAGGACTAATACCCAACCATTAAGGGCAACAAACAAAAGGCCCCTTTTGTCTACCGCTCAACACCATTGAGATCGGACAACAGATTATCATCACACCACCAGTCATCGTTATTCTTTAAGTAAGATTCATAATTTTTGTACTCATTGTAATTTTGTCAACTCTTTTCTTTCTTGTTGGTTTTTAAATAAATTATTCTCTCACATTTAGTAGGCTCATTGACTTATCCTCATCCCAAATTGGATTCATTTATGAAACCAATTTAAAACGAGGAACGTTAGGTATATTTAAAAAGGTTTCTCGTTTTGACGTAACAATAAATAAAAAATAGTAAAAAATAAATATAAAAATAAAAATAGTAAATAAATAAAAAAATAATAAATAGTAAAAAATAATAGAAATGAAAATAGTAAATAAATAATATAATAAATAGTAAAAAATAAAAAAATATAAAATAATAATAATAATAATAATAATAATAATAATAATAATAAATAGTAAAAAATAAAAAATTAAAATCATACCATAAATAAATAAATAACTCTCTGAAGAGGAAATCATTTATATTTCGAAACGTTGGAGTAAATAAATATTTTATTCATTGTCCGAATGTTTTCGTTTAATTTGCCTTAATTTAAAAATAATATTAGTCATAATAATAGTACAATAAAAGTTATAGGATAAATTAAATTAATAAAAAAATAAATAAATAAAAGTTTTATTTTTTATAAATTTGTTTGATTCTCTTCCGTTTTTTGTTTATTATTTTTTTGTTATTATTTAATTATTCTTTTCATATTTGTTTATTTTTAATTTACTAATTAATAAAAATCTAATCATTAATTTTCGATTTTAGCGAAAAAAGTTTAAAACAAATAAAAATAAAGTAAATAATAATAAATATTTATAAAAATCGTACATATTACTAGAAAAATTATTATTTACTAAAATTAAATATTATTTTAAATATCTTGTAACGGAAATGAAAAAATTTTTTTTATCAAATAATGCCACTGGAATATAATTTCAAAAAAAGAATTCCGTACACAATATCTGTCATTCTATACAATCAGGAGGAAAGATGAAGAAGAATGGAAGTAAAAAAAAAACGAAAATGACTTGCGACTCATGTTAAACAAAAACGTAAGCAATTTTGCGTGTGAAACTAAATTATTAAATGTGCGTCTAATATTTTATAATTCTATTTAATTTTTTATTTCTTTTCTTTATTTTCATTTATTTTTTATTTGTTGTTTATTTATTTTGTTAATTGTTTTTTCTTTATTTATTGTTCATTAACTTTTTTTTTTATTAATTAATTTATTTATTTCCGGGCAAAAACTTTTTTTTACAAATCGTCATTTCGTTTATTTATTTTCTTTATTTTTATTTTCTGTATTTATTGTTTATTAATTTTTTAAAAAATTAATTAATTTAAAATTAATTCTTTATAATTGATTAATTTTTTTGTAATTAATTAATTTTAATTTAAATTAATTTTATTTTATTTATTTAAACTGACAATGTCTAATAGTCATTTCGTTTGTTTATTTATTTTCTTTGCTCTTATTTCTTTCTTTCTTTTACTTACTTTACTTTTATTTATTTCTACTTTTTTCAATTCTTATTTTCCAAAAATTAATTTTTTTTTCCTAGTAATTTTTTCTACATATTCACAATGATTGTTTATCTTAGTAAACGAATTCACTTTGAATAAAAATAAAATTAATAAAAATCATAAGAGAAAAGGACACAATTATTTAAAAACAGTTTTAAAAAAAATAATAATTAGTTGATAGCATAAATTTAGATAAATAGGTAAATAAATAAAAGCGAATGTAAAAAACATAAAAATGTCAAGCTCGGCAAAAAAAATTAGATCGTGAAATTAAACGCTTTGAATTTTGCAATTAGATTTCTTTAGGCTCTTACTTTTTTTAAACGAAAAAAGAATTATAAACAAGTGTATATGTATATAATTTTAATTAATTTTTTTTCATTTTATGCACAGACGGAAACAAATTTTCATTTCAACGTATCTCGTATAATATTTAAACAAAATTCTAATTACGAAAAAAAAATCATTGATGAACATGTAAAAAAAATTGTAGGTACTAATAATTATAATTAATAAATAATTATTAATTATAATTACATTATTAATTATATTATTATTATTATATATTATATGCTATATATTACTAATTATAAAAAAAATTATAGCAAAAACTAAATTTTCTTATAAGTAGAAAAAAAAAAAATATTTTCATGAATTATCGAAACTATTTTTGTTAAAGCAAAAATCAATTAATTATTATTAACATATTAATTATTCTAGTAGCAATATTAATTCAAGTGCAAAATTTATTTATTTATTTTTTCATTTGTCCTTTGATTTCCAGTGTGCGATAGAAATTGTATCCGAATAAACGACGCGACACGGCGTTTGATGGTCGGTAATGGTAAAATGAGACGATAATAATAGTACAATCTCAGTTATTAAGAATTCGATTACAATGGCATTTCTTTTAAGACCACAAAATTCTCAATTATTATGTTACTTTTGTAAAACCAAAAAAAAGGAAGTAGAAATTTCTTTTCGCAAAAAAGGCTAAAAATTGAAAAATATAATATATTTTCTTATACATTTACTGAATAAATAATTAGTTATTACACGGGTTCAATTCCCTTCAAGTTAGTTTTAAAAAATTTTTTTTAAATCAAATTTATAAGATGTAAAATAATAATAATAATAATAATAATAATAATAATAATAATAATAATAATAATAATAATAATAATAATAATAATAATAATAATAATAACAATAATAATAATATTATTATTATTATTATTATTATTATTATTATTATTATTATTATTATTATTATTATTATTATTATTATAAATAATATAATAATAATAATAATAATAATAATAATAATTGAAATATTAAAATAAAAATAAATAAATTATTTATTAATTATTAGTACTAATTAAAATATTAAAAATAATTTTTTTTTAATTTGAAATTTCAAAAAAACGATATGGGTGAAAATTTTGATTTTCAAAATTTTTAATCTCCAGTTAAGGAATACGATCAAAGTTTATTTGTCAAAAAATATATTATTACGATCGAAGTTTGGACAATTCGGTGCCAGGCATAAAGGGCGAAATTATTATACGAGTTTTTAATAGAGGTCGTGAGGAGTTTGCCCAAAGAATTGACAAAACTTTGATTGCCTAAAAAGGTCTTTAAAACAAGCGTCGTAAATAAAGGGCTCTTTTGTTCCCGTCCTCACTTCAAGACGAAGAAGAAGTTAAATAAGAAGAAGAAAAAAAAGGAATTAAATGACTTCTTCTAATATATGAAATTTGAGTTTATATTTTAATTAATAATTATTATTATTATTAACATTTATTATTATAATAATTATTATTACAATAATAATAATAATAATAATAATAATAATAATAATAATAATAATAATAATAATAATAATAATAATAATAATAATAATAATAATTATTATTATTATTATTATTTAATTATTAATCATAATTACTAATATAAAAAAAATTTATTTATTTTTAAATAAATAATAAGTACTGAAAAAAATTAAATAGAATTCATAGGGAAATTCTGAATTTTTGTATTTTTTGTTTGACTAAAACTATAAAATTACCACGAATTGTAATAAAAAACCTTCATTTTTTCAATTTCTGACAAAAATTTCTTTTTAAATAAACTTAAATCTTGAACAACTATCATAGAATAAATAAATTATTTAATAAATAATTTCACTCAAATATTTCAAAATTAATTCAATTTTAAAAGAGTTGCGTTTACAATTTTCATAAATAAGTGAACTTCAAACGGTTTCAATTTGAAATTTTATAAAATTTCAATGTTGAATGAATTTAATTGGAATTTTTAACGAACTTAGATTTTTGAAAAATTTTAATAATTCAAAATCTTCTAAAATTAGTTAAATTTGTCAATATATATTTAATTAATTATTAAAAATAATGGATTTATAGAAGAATTTTAGTTAAAAACACTAAAAAAATTGAATTTTGAAGAAGTTACATGATTGCAAAAATTCAATTATTTTCAAAAGTATTAAAATTCTTATCACAAAATTCAATTATGTTCAAAATTTCCGAAAATTCTCGACAAAATCCCAATTATTATCTTTATAGATAAAAAAAATCTTCTTTAAAATTCAATTATTTTCAAAGTTTTAATAAAATTTATGAAAAATTTCAAAAATTTTCCTCAATTCAATGATTTTCAATATCTACTATTTTAATAAAATTTACACAAAGGAATTCAATTATTTAAAAACAATTTTGACAAAATTCTACACGAATATTCAATTACATTTTCTAGAAAAAAATGAAAATTGCACAGGAATTCAATTACTAAAAATAGAATTTGCATAAATTTTTTTGAAAAAAAAAATCAAATGTGAGAAAATTTTTCATAAAATTTTTCGCATTAATTTAATTATTTTCGTAAATAATAAAACTTATCGCAAGAATTCAATTATTTTGAAAACTTTTAATAAAATTCTTTGCAGAAATTCAATTATTTGCAAAAAATAATAAAATTATTCACAGGAATTAAGATTATTTTCAGAAAATAATAAAATTATTAGCAGGGAAACAATTATTTTTAAAAATTAATAAAATTCTTAGTAAGAATTCAATTATTTTTAAAAAGTTATTAATATTCTAATCAGAAATTCAATTATTTAAAAACGTTACAAAAAATTCTTCACAAGAATTGAATTATTTACCAAAATTAATTGAATTCTTTAGAGGAATTGAATTATTTTTGCAAATAACAATTGAATTCTTCACAGAAATAATTTTACAATTAAAGATATTCGTAAATAAATATAACCAGAACATTTTTTTCAATAAAATTTTCTCCTCTATTTTCTAAAAATTCAAAAATTTTCAGTTTCATTTTCAATTAAATTTTCTAAAAATATAGTTTATAAACATTTTTTTTCTGTATTTAAAAAAAAACTGAATTTTATCAAAACAATATTGAAATTGAGAAAAAGAATTGATGCAAATTATTTCCTTATGAAAATTGAGAATTTTCTAGAAAAATATTAAGAAACGGGAATATCTAATGTTTTTCTTCCCCAAAAGAAAAAAAATGAGTTTGTAAATAATATTGTTATTGAGAAATGACAATTATGCATAAAAATGAGTATATTTCCTACTTTTTAATGAAAATTTTTTTTAACAATTAACAATCTTCTAGTATTTTTTATAAATAAAAAGGAGAATAATTTGCATAATAATTTAGATTAGTCAAAAGAAATTTGTTACAGAAAAAAACATATAACAAACAAAATGGGTATATTCTTTATTTGTTAATCATAATTTTTAAAAAAATCTCTAATTTTATTTTATTACCTATAAATCATGAAACAATACCTGCATATTTTCGATTTGTCAAAAAATATTTTTTTAAGAAAAAAAAAAAAAACAAAAGCATACAGAGAAACTAATTATAAACTGCAGACAGATTGAACGAAAGAATACAAAGATTAATATAGTTAATTATTACTTCCTATATTTTAATTAATTTATTCTGGAAACATTTTAATTTTAAATTACATATTCAATTTAAATTGAGTAAAATAAAAAAACAGAAATTAAAAAAAGCATATGAATATTGATTAAAATAGAAAAAAATGAATTAAAAAAAAAATTCTAATACAGCAACGTCAGTTAATATATAAAATAAAAAAAAATGAGAGAGAGAGAGAGGGAGTTTGGAAAAACAAAAAGCAAAAAAAAAATAGATATTGGTAATTTTAATGACTTTTCACGGGGTTTTTGATAAAAACGTATGCTATTATTATAACCAATGAATTTTGGTTATACGCGTCGTCGAAAGATATAGAGAGTGTGGATGTGTGTGTGTGTATGTGAGAGAAAGAGAGTGAGTATAATGAGAATTCGTTGCGCGATCGCTTCCACAGCGGCAGTAAACTCCGTCGAACCGGTGACTCAAAGGCTCGTTCTATTTACATAATAATTACGCGACATTATATCGCACAGCATACAAAGTGCATTTTCACTGAAGATTCAAAGAAGAGAGGCGAAACGATCGAATGCGCCCGCGAGAAAACAGAACAAGAGAGAGAATGATGGAGAGAGAGAGACAGAGAGACAGAGAGAAAGAGAGAGAGAGAGAGAGAGAAAGGGAGATAACAAAACATATTCCTAAAACTTTTGAAATTAAAAATCATTTTACAAGAAACGAAAAGTATTTTTTAGAAACACTTTTTTATTATTTATTCCCCTGTTATTAATTTAATTTATTTATTTATAATTATTTTTTATACTTTATTATTTTTTTTAAATTTATAATTTTTTAAATAATTTATTTATAAAACAAATTATTTATTTATAAACTTGTTTATTTATTTATTTATTTATTTAAAAAAATAAAACACTGAGATGAACGATCACTCCGACTTAAGTTTTTAATTTATTTAATTTATCTATCGTAATATTTAATTTATTAATTAATTAGTTTGTTTATCTATTTATTTACCTACTTCCCAAATTATCCATTTAATTATTTGTCAATTAATTTTAATTTTAATTTTTTATTAAGTTAACTTTTTAATTTATTTACCTATTCATTCATTTATTTGTTTAATTATTTATTGATGTGTTTTTTTATTTATTTGTTTATTAAATTATTAATTGTTAGTTAATAATAATTTATTTATTTGTTTATTTATTTATCGGTATGTTCTTTTATTTGTTTATCTATTTACTTATTCAATTACGAGTTTATTTATCAGTTTCTTTATTTATTTATAAATAAATTCTGTTTACCTATACTTGTAAATTTATCTATGTCATATTTTTTGTTTATTTATTGTTTATTTATTGTATTTATTGGTTTTTTATTGTTTATTCACTTAACTTTTATTTACATATTTATTTATTCGCTTATACATATTAGTTTCTTTAGCAAATTTTCTTTAGCAAATTGTCAATCAATTTATTTATCTATATATTTATTTATCAATTTATTTTATTTTATTATCTGTTTATTTATTAATTTGTTTACATATTTGTTAATCTATTTATTCACGTACTCATTTATTTGTTTATTTTTTTAGTTGTTTGTTATTTACCTATCTATTTATTTGTTTATTCAATTGATTGTTTATTTACTTTTTTAATTTATCTATTTTTTAACTGCTTGATAATTAATCTATTTGTTCATTTATTATTAATTTAATTATTAATATTAATTATTATTTGTTAATATTAATTATTAATGTTAAAAAATGTATTTTAGTTGTAAATTATTAATATTTAATTATTAATTTATTAGTTAATTTATTTGTTAATTTATTTTATTTATATAGTTGTTAATTTGTTTATACATTTACAAATTTGTTTATTTATCTACTTGTTAATTAATTTATTTTTTAAATAATTAATTTGTTTATTTCTTAATTTGTTTACTAATTTGATAATCTATTTATTTACGTGATCATTTATTTGTTTATTCAGTTGTTTGTTTATTTACTTCTCTAATTTGTTTATTTATTTTTTAACTGTTTGATAATTAACCTATTTGTAATAATTAACCTATTTATTAACATATTTATTTTTTTTATCTATTTAACTTATTTGTTAATCTATTTATTTAAATACTTATCAATTTGTTTATTTATTTACAAATCTGATTATTTGACTACTTGTTAATTAATTTTTTTCTTTTTATCTTAATTTGTTAACTTATTTGTTAATCTATTTACTTTACGTACTCATTTATATGCTTATTTATTTATTAAGTTGTTTTTTTATTTATCTGTTGATCTATTTATCTACCTACTTATTTATTTATCCATTTATTGTTTTTTTATTTACTTTGTTAATTTGTTTATCTATTTATTTATTTGTTAAATATTAATTTGTTTATTATTTAATATTTTTTACTTAATTGTTTGTTTATTAACTTTTACCATTTTTTTAATGTTTTTCTAACTGTTCGATAATTAATTTATTTGTTTATTTTTTAACAAACTAAATTTTTTATTTATTTGTTAACTAATTTGTTAATCTATTTATTTACGTACTTATTAATTTGTTTATCTATTTACAAATCTGTTTGTTTGACTACTTGTTAATTTATTTATTTACTTTTTTTTATTTGTTTATTTATTTATTTAACTACTTGATAATTAATCCACTTGTTTATTTATTAAAATATTTATTGGTCAATTTATTTGTTAATCTTGTAAATTTGTTTATCTATTTACAATTCTGTTTATTTTCCTACTTGTTATTTTATTTATTTTTTAATTTGTCTATTTGTTTATTTAACCCATTTATCTACCTATTTGTTTATTTATTTATCTATTTATTTATTTGTTTATTTATCAATTTGTTTAGTTAACTTTTAATTGTTGATTTATTTTTTTCCTGCTTGTTAATTTATCCACTTCTCATTTCCTTAATTTATTTATTTATTTTTTGTTTATCTATTTATTTACCTTGTTATTAATTAATTAATTTGTTTATTTATGAACTTATTTATTTATCTATTTGTTTATTATTTTTGTTTGATTTATTAATTTGTTTATTTTTTTATTTGTTTATTTATTGGCAAATGTATTTATCTATTCATTCATTTATTAGTTAATCATTTTTCCCAAATGAACTAATTAATTGAAATGTAAAAAAATATGAATAAACAATTAAAAAAGTAATTAAACAAATTAATTTATTTATTTATTCAACCCATTTATTTTTTTATTTGTATGTTTATTTACCTACGTTTTTTATTGTAATTAATTTAATAATAAATTTATAATTAAATAATTAATTGATTTTTAATTACATAATTAATTTATTATTTATTATTATTAATTATTATTCCTTTCAATTTTTAATTTAACCGCAAAAACAATATTATACTCAAATAAAGAAAAAATATTTAATTTCACACATTACTTTAGTACAATATTTAAATTAATTATTTTTGCCAAATGAACTAATTAAGCAAAGTGATTTATTAATAATTAGGTGATAAATAGAATACACGTAATTAGTAAACATTGAAAATTAAATTAATATTCCATAAGGATAATATTATTGTACCATTAATTTACCAAATTTGCCATTAAATAAAAAGAAAATATTTTTGGAAATTAATTTATTTTCATTGATAATATTTTTTCTTAATTTCTCGTTTAGAAAAAAAAAACTTTTTTTTTATTATAATTTATTAAAAAACTTTTAATTCTTCATTTTTCATTGATAATAATTTTTATCAATTCCTTATTTAGAAAAAGAAAAAAAAAATTTTTTTTTTATAATTTTGTTACAATTTTTATTAATTCTTCATTCAAAGAAAAAGAAAGTGAGAGAGAGGGAGAGAGACAAAAGTATTGAATATATATTTCATCAAAAACTCTTTTTTTCCAGCGAGCGTTTTTATTCACATACAAAAAAAAAGAAAAAAAAATTCTTTTTTTTTCTTTTCCTATATATAGCAAGTTTATAACATACATACAAACATCGCATCGACCCGCGTGCCATGTGCCATGCGATATCACACCAGCTACGTAAACATTCAAGAATCGAGTCGAACTTTTATGCCATATATCACATACAAGAGAAGAGAATAATTCATTCTCATTATAAACGATTCGAGATGCTGTGTTGTGGAACGCCTATAATAATTTTTTAATCACAGTCACGTAACAAGAAAAATTTCTTCCTTTCTCTCTTTCCTCAAATTTTTACTAATAATTGAAAACAAATTTTCAAAAACTTTTCATTTTTTTTTCTCTTTTAATTAATTTATTAATTTTAATTAATTTTTATTAATTTTATTTTTTTTAATTTTTAACTAATTAACTAAATTAAAAAAAAATTTACCAACAAAATTTTTTAACTAATTATAACTAAATTAAAAAAAATTTTTACCAACGAAATTTTTTAACTAAAATTAACTAAATTAAAAAAAAATTATTTTATTTCGTTTTTAATTAGTTAATTAATTAATAAATTAATATTAATCAAATGAATACCAAATAATTTGTTTAACTAAATACAAAATTTAAATAAATAAATTAACCAATAAAATAAAAAAATAATAAAAAAATTGAATTAAAAAAATTTTTTAAATAAAAAAAAATTTTTTTAAATACGAAAAATTAGTAATTTTGAAAATATTTCAATTAATTAATTAACTAATAATTAATAGTAATAAAAAAGATCCTGGGAAAATTTGTAATTTCGAAAATATTTTAATTAATTAACTAATTAGTTAATAGTAATAAAATAAATAGGTATGAAAATATTTAATTAAAAAAAATTATTTTCAAATTAATTAATTAATTAATAATGAGGTAAATAAAAATATTTTATTAAAACAATTGTGAGCAAATTTTGAAATTTTCTTTTTAGGGGGAGGTAATGGAGGAAAGTTTTTTTTAGAATTGCTTTACACACAGACCTGATTAAACGGATTGAGATGAAGGATACGATCGACAATATATAAACAACGCTACATACGTAACGCCTCATTATGCCAAGCGAGAGGAAAAAAAAGTGACGACTGATTGAATCATTAAGAGACAGTAATCCGACTTACTAAACGGTTGACAATTATTTTTTGCCCATGTCACAAATTTTATAACCGAACAATTTTTTTTTTAATATCAAAAATTTTTCCGAATTTTATTAATTTTTTTTTTGTTCTTCTGTTAAAAGTTGGTTTGTGGAATTTAAATTTAATTTTTACAGGTGAACCTAATAGGGAATTTTAATTTTTATTGTGAACCTAATACGGATTTTCAATTTTAATGGTGAACCTAATTTTGATTTTGCACCTAATTTCAATTTTAACATGAAAACTTTTACACGTCGTACCTAATCTCATAGCAGAACCTAAATGTATTACTGAACCTAATTTCAACTATTATAGTGGACCTAAATCTGGTTATTGCTCCTACTTTCAATTTATTGCTGAAACATTTTAATAGTGAACCTTTAATGATGAACCTAGTTTCATCGCTGAACCTAATTTCAATTTCTATAATAATTTAAATTTCTTTTAATAATTTTTAATTTTTAATCTGAATTAAATTGATATTTATTAAAAATTTTTATTTCTACTATGAATATACTTTTGTTTTCGCCTCTAATTTATATTTTAGACTTATTAAAATCTTATTGCTGAACCTAATTTCAATTTTTATGGTGAACCTAATTTTGTATTTTGCACCTAATTTCAATTATTTTAACATGAAAATTTTGTAACGGTGAACCTAATCTCGTAGCAAAACCTAATTTTACCCCTGAACCTAAATTCAATTGTTGGAATGAACCTGACCTTATTTTGTTGAACCTACATAATTACAATTATTATAATGAACCTAATTCTGGTTATTGCTCATAATTTCAATTTTAATGCCGATAATTTTTACTGGTGAACCTAGTGAACCTAATTTTATCGTCGAACCTAATTTCAATTTTTAATAATTTTAATTTTTTTTTTTTGTAATGATTTTGTAATTTTATATCTGAATTAAATTCTTATGATGAACTTGACATTATTATTGAACCTAATTTTAGGTTTTGCAGTGATACTATAATCTTATAACTTAAAATCGAATTTGTATGTCAATATAATTTTATTGTTGAACCTACATTAAAATGTAATTATGCAAGAAAACGTTATTGAGGAGTCTATCAAGCGTTAAGAATTTAAGAGTGCAAAAAGAGACCACGTGAAATTTCTATATTCTTTTTCAAGAAACAAATACATTGGAGTGCTTTTTGTTTCTTTCTTACACTGCAAGGTCAATAATGCACTTTACACTAGATACAGTTGTACTTTATATAATTATATTATTGTAAATTTAATGTCATATATACTGCAAAAGATCGATTGCGACATAAAGTCTGCAAATTATAGGAAAATTAAAATTTTACTTAAAAATTTAAAAAAAAAATTAAAAAAAAATTTAAATAGTCGAAAAGAAATAATGAAAATTACTGAAAATAAAAATAGTTTTTTTTTACAAAAATGCCGGTAAAAATCGAAAATACATTTTTCGTAGAAAATGCAAATAATTAAAAATCGAAAGTAGTTAAGAAAATGAAAATTACTAAAATTAAAAAATATTTTTTTTCAAAATGCAAATAACTCAAAATTAAAAATATTTTTTAAAAAATGAAAATGACTAAAACACAAAAATAGATTTTAAAAAATGCAAATTACGGTAAATTAAATCTAATTTTAAATTTATGCAAATAAATATCCAAAATGGTAATTTGGAAAAATGAAAAGTAATTTTAAAGTTATAAATAAAAAAAAATTGAAAACCAAAAACTTTTTTGAAAAATCGAAAATAAAAAAACAAAATTTAATAGAAATCAAAACTACTTTTTTTTGAGAAATACAACAATTCAAAAATAATTTAAAAAATGAAAATTATTTAAAAAATCAAAAATAAAATTTGGTTCGAAAATAAAAAAATTGAAATATTTAAATTTATAAAATCTGAATTAAAAAAAAAAATTTCGTACTGATAATTTTTTTTCTATTTTCTACTTCATGGCCAAAATTAAGTGCGAAGAATTTCTAATAATAACTGAGGAAAAAAATGAACGGATGATGATTCGCTCGAGCGCAATACGGGGAGATATGGAATCAGTGCAACTATATATGTATATAAGTATTTGAAAAAAAAATTGAAGAAAAGCAAAACAAAAGTGCCGGCACGTTAAACTTAACTTAACGTCGTGTCTAAAGTAATAAAATGAAACTTTCAACTCTTCCCTTAAACATATATGACTTCGGGTCCTTTTTTAAAATTACTCGAGGACACGCAATTCACTGGTAAACAATAATGTTGTATGTTAAGAACTCGTGGCACTCAAAAAACAAATAACACAGCGAAAAGAAATAAGTAAACAAAATAAACAAAATGAAAAAAAATAATATAAAAAAAATTGAAAAAATAAACAAAATATTTTTATTTATTTTTATAAATAAAATAGAAAAATACAAACAAAAAAAACACAGAATAACAAAAAACAATGCAAACAAAAAACATAAAATACAAAATAGAAAGAAATAATAAAAATAAAAAATAAAAAACAAAAAAAGAGAAAAACAAAGGCAAACAAAAAATAGAAAATACAAACAAAATATGAAAAAATGAAAAAAATAATAAAAAAGAACAAATAGAAAAAATTTGTATCGTGGGAAAAAATCTTTCTTCTGTCCTTTTTGGAATTTTTAGGGAAGACCCATAAAAAAGTATTTCGGGGACAACAAAATATTTTTAGAAAAAAAAATCCAAATTACACTTAAAAAATATAATGAAAAAATGAAACAAGAAAACTGGTGCAAAAAATGTTAATTTTAGAAATGAACAACTCGAAAAAATCTGGTCATAAGATAAACAAAAATACGGAGAGATTGTGTCTGAATTTTTTTAAAAAAATAAATATAATTCAAAAATTGATAACGAAAAAATACAGTTAAATAAAAAGTTAAAATTTAGAAAAACTCAAAATTAAAAATAAGTAGCACGAAAAAATCCGGGTAAAAAACAACAAAAAGAAAATAAGTGGAAATAGTGTCCAAACTTACAGAAAGAATTCAAAAATTTTTGGGCTTTTTAATTATGCAAATAAAAAAAAAAAAAAATACTTGATTAGAAAATGTTAAAATTAAAAATAAGTAGGACGAAAATTCCGGGTAAAAAATAACAGAAAGAACATAAACAGAGAAAGTGTCTAAATTTACAAAAAATTTACAAAAAATAAAAAAAAGAGAATGTGTCAAAATTTGACTAAACAAATTGCAAGAAAAAATCTGGTTAAAAATTATGTTAGGACAAAAAGTGTCCGAATTTTCGAAAAATGAAATTTTAAAAATAGGACAAAAATATTCGACCAAAAAAACAAAAAAAATAATAGAGAAAAATGTTATTTCTCCTTCACAATAAAATAATAGAGAATGTGTCAAAATTGGAAAAAACAAATAGAATGAAAAAATTTGGTTAAAAAAAACCCGAAATATTAGAACAAAAAGTGTCCAAATTTTCGAAAAAAGAAATTTCAAAAATAGGGCAAAAATATTCGATTTAAGAAAAAAAGAAAAATTGTAGAGAATGTGTCAAAATTGAAAGAAATAAATAGCATGACAAAATCTGGTAAAAAAACACAAAAAAAGTTAGGACCAAAATTGTCCGAATTTTGAAATAAAATTTAAAAATTGGACCAAAATGTCCGATCAAAAGAAAGAAAAGAAATTGTCAATAATAAAAATTCAAATAGCACGAAAAAAGGTTGAGTCCAAAAAGAAACAAAAATATGAGGAAAAAGTGTTCAAATTTTGAAAAAATTCAAAAATAGGACAAAAAATTCGTCATCAAAAAATTAGTAGAGAAATTATAACAAGTGGATTGAAAAAATTTCATAAAAAAAACAAAAATATAGAAGCGAAAGTGTTGGAATTTTTTAAACCAAAAATTCAGAAATTGGAGTAAAAATTCAAAAAGAAAACAAATAAATCAGTAGAGAAAAATGTCCGAAATTTTGAACCGAAAATCAGACCAAAAATTAAAAACAAAAACAAACAAATAAATCAGTAGAAAAAATGGAAAAAATCCTCAAAAAGTACGAAAAAATCTAATCCAAAAAGTGGACAATATTACATAGGAGAAATTGTCCGAATTTTGAAACAAAAATTCAAAAATCTTACCAAAATGTCCGAAAAGCAAAAGAAAAAGAAATTAGGAAATGTCCCCATTTTCGAAAAAGGAAAAAAAACCAAATATCACGAAAATATTGCGTCGAATAGAAAAGAAACAAAATTAGCAGAAAAAGAGCCGGGATTTCCACTAAAACAAAAATTCCAAATAGCACAGAAATATCCGATGTGTATAGGAAAAAAAAAGTATCAGGAAAAAGCTTCAAACAAGTAAAGATAAAAAATATTACTCAACATACCATTTAAGAAAATATATAATCCTGACGTGAAGTCACTGATCACTTCAACAACACCACCAACATCAAGAACAATATTCACTTTTACTCTCAGTTTCCAGAAAAACCCCCAAATTTTTTTTTATTAATTTTCCAAAAAAAACAAAAACCCACTTCTTTTTTCCACAAAAGAGAAGAAATGAATTTTCTCTATCTTTGGCACCAATAAAATAGCACCATTTCTTCTTCCGCCTTTTTTTTCTATTCTCTAACAATGCATTTATCCCTCTCACAGTATAACACCAATCTTCCTTTTAAATCACGAAAACTTATTTCCGTGACATGTTCACCCAAAAAAAAAATCAAAAGAAAATCAAAAACAATTTTTCCCTTTCACAATCGAAAAAAATATTTTTTCTTTTGAATTATTTAATAATAAAATACACTTTAAGTTAAGAAGGGGCGAAGGGGGGGCGGTAAAAAATGAAAAAAAAAATTTTCTTTTTGATGATAATAAAAAAAGAAGTGAGTGAGTGAGTGAGTGCGAACAGGTGGCTCAAAACGGTGAGTGCAATGGAAGCACGCGACGTTCTTGAGCTCAGAGAAAATGACAATAGGGAAGGAGAGATAAACGTACGCGTCGCGACGGCTTGACGTCGACTGAGGCAAGCAAGGGGCCACCACCACACGAACCGGCGTCTCTCTCTCGCGCTTGTCCGCCCCCGACGGGTGCCTTGCGAGATATATCCCCCCCCTCTCTCCTCATCCACCCTTTTCCACCTCCTATCCACCTACAACCTACTACTACCTCCACTAACCGTCATTGCCCGACGCAACCCCCAAAAGTCCATCTCCCTTTGCGCACACACACACACACACAACTATTGCAGACGTCGTCGCAGGCAGACCGAACCGCGTGCGAGACGCAAACGGTAACTTGCGAGCCGTGGGTGGTTGGGGATGCGGGAGTACATCGAAAAAAAATAGCGAGACTCCCTTTTCCCTCTAAAAAACCCTCCATCACTCTCACTCTAACTCTTACTCTCTCTCTTTTACTCTCCTTCTCACTCTCTCTCTCTCTCTCACTCACTCTCTTTTTCACTCTCTCTCTCTGTCTCTCTCTCTCACTCACTCTCTTTTTCACTCTCTCTCTGTCTCTCTCTCTCACTCACTCTCTCTCTCTGTCTCTCTCACTCACTCTCTTTTTCACTCTCTCTCTGTCTCTCATTCATCATTTCTCTCTCTCTCTCTCTCTCTCTCTCTCACTCTCTCTTTCTCCCTCGCTCTCTATCTCTCTTACTCTATTTTCCATCAATATCGAGAACGATTATATAGAATTCGCATATTACAGCGATGCGATCTCGTAAAATTATTGACATTGTCGTATTTCAAGTTGAAAATATCGATTTTGATGATAAAATAAAATAGAAAACAAAAAATAAACTATACAATTTCTATTCGATAGAGAAAGGAATTATCGTAGCCAAAAAGGACACAATGTTTATTTATCGCCCGAAAAAAGAAGAAAAACTGGATTATTTATCGAAAAAGTATCGATTTTAAGTAAAAAAAAATTAATATATCGAAAAAAGTATCGAATAATCGCAGAAAGAATCGATAATATCAAAAAAGTATCAATTAATCGCAGAAATAATCGATCCAATAGTAAAATATCGATTTATCAAAGAAAGAATCAATAATGTCTCGATTTATCGCAGGAAAAATCGATCTATTGAAAATGTATCGGATAATCGCAGGAAGAATCGATCTTACAAAAAAGTATCAATTAATCGCAAGAAAAATCGTTAAAGTATCGATTAATCGCAAAAAAAATCGATAAAGAATCGATTTATAGCGAAAAAAATTGAAACAATATCGATTTATATCAGGAAGAATCGATCTAACAAAAAAAGTATCGATTAATCGAAAAAAATCGATAAAGTATCGATTTATCGCAAGAAAAATCCAAACAGTATCGATTTATTGCAGGAAGAATCAATTTGTCAATAAAGTAACGATTTATCGAAGAAAGGATCATTAATGTCACGATTTATCACAGGAAGAATCGATTTATTAAATAAGTATTGATTAAACGCAAAAAAGAATCAATAAAGTCTTGATTTATCGCAAGAAGAGTCGATTTAACAAAAAAAGTATCGATTAATCGCAAAAAAATCGATAAAGTATTGATTTATCGCAGGAAGAATCAATTAAGTCTCGATTTATCGCAGGAAGAATCGATAAAGTTATCAATATAACGCAGGAAGAATCGATAAAATATCGATTTATTGTAGGAAAAGAATCGAAAAAATATCGATTATACGTAGGAAGAGTCGATTCAGACAAAAATTATTAATTATTCGCAAAAAAATTCGATCTATCGATAAATAAAATATTAGAAGAAACTATTATAATAGCACGAAAAAATCTCTGGTTAAAAAAAATAAAATATTAGGACAAAAAGTGTCCGAACTTAAAAAAAAAAGAAGGAAATTTCAAAAATCAGACTTAAAATTAAAAAGTAAAAACAAACAAGTTAATCAGTAGAGAAAATTGAAAAATTCTCAAATTGCACGGAAAAAATTGGTTAAAAAAACAAAATATCAGGAAAAAAGTGTCTGAAGAAAACAAAAAAAAAAAAAATTTCCAAAATCCGACGTCTAAAATTAAATTAAAAAACAAACTAATTAATCAGTAGAAAAAATTGAAGAATACTCGAATAGAACGAAACACAAAAAGTGTCCGAATTTTCGGAAAAAAAAAATTTTGAAAAATAGTACAAAAATATTCGACCAAAAAATCAAAAATAAGTTTGTAGAGAATGTGTCAAAGTTCGGAAGAAACAAATAGCATTAAAAGCTCTAATTAAAAAACTAAATATTAGGACAAAAAGTGTCCGAACTTTCGAAAACAGAAATTTCAAAAATAGGTCAAAAATATGTATGTTAAAATTGAAAAAATGTAGCATGAAAAACTCTAGTTTAAAAACCAAATATTAGGACAATAAGAGTCCGAACTTTCGAAAGAAGAAATTTTAAAAATAGAAGAAAAAAATATTCAACCAAAAAACCAAAAAAAAAATTGTAGAGAATGTGTCAAAATTGGAAGAAACGAATAGCATGAAAAAGTCTTGTTAAATAAAACAAAATATTAGCACAAAAAGTGTCCAAATTTTCGAAAAAAGAAATTTCAAAAACAGAACAAAAATATTCCATCAAAAGAACAAAAAAAAAAATTATGTTAAAATTGGAGTAAACAAATAGCAGGAAAAAATCTGATTAAAATAGAACAAAATATTTGAACAAAAAATGTCCGAATTTTCGAAAACAAAACTTTGAAAAATATGGCAAAAATATTTGACCAAAAGAGAACAAAAAAAAAATTGTAGAGAATGTGTCAAATTTGTAAGATACAAATAGCATGAAGAAATGCGGTTAAAAAACCAAAAAAAAAAATAGTTTAGGACAAAAAGTGTCCGAATTTTCAAATAAAATTTAAAAATTGAACCAAAATGTCCGTTAAAAGAAAGGAAAAGAAATTGTCAACATTAAAAATACAAATAACTCGAAAAAAATCTAGTCAAAAAAGAATAAAATATTTGGAAAAAGTGTCCGAATTTTTAAAAAATTCAAAAATAGGACAAAAATATTCACCAATCAAAAATTAGTGGAGAAATTGTAACAAATAAAATGATGAAATTTGGTAAAAAAAAACAAAAATATTTTTTAGAAATTGCTCAAACAAATAATTATTAGCTAAAACCAACGAAATTTCTAAGCTAAAAAAATTTATTAAACCAACAAAAAATTACTAAACTAACAGAAAATTAATAAATAAGCAAAAAATTACTGAATTAATAAAAATTAAATAATCTAATAAGAATTTATTAAACTAACGAAAAATTATCCAAATAAAATAGAAATTAGAATAAAAAGTAACCAAACTAATAAAAATTTATAAAACGAATAAAAATTTACTAAACTAATAGAAAATTAAGGAATAAGAAGATAGTTAATAAAGTAAAAAACAATTGACTAAATCAACAAAATTTTTCTAAACTACAATGAAAAATTACTATAAATAAGCAAAAAGTTACCAAATTAATAAAAAATTATTAAACTAACAAACAATTTTACTATCTGAAGAAACAGAAAAATAATTTAACTTTATAAAAATATACTCAACATACGAAAAATTACTAAGCAGAAATCATCACTATGCTAAATTACAGAAAATTACTAAATTATATTATAAATAATTTTTAATATAACTAATAAAAATTTACTAAAATAAGAAAAAGTTATTAAACTATCAGAAAATTATTAAATTAGCAAAAATGTTTCCAAACTAATAAAAAATTTACAAAAGGATTTTCAATTGGACTTATTTTAATAAAATAAATAAACAAACTAATAAAAATGTGAAATAGTGAAAAGAAATAAAAACAAAAATTTTCACATTTACTTCATTTCTTTTTTTTTAAATTTCATTTATTTCAAAATACACAAATATATTAAAAACAAATGATAGGAATAAAAAATAAGTGCTATATTCAAACTTCAAAAGAATATATTTAAAAATCGCGCGAAATGACAGGAAAGACTGTAAAGAATCTTGATCTTATGATCTTATAGTCTGTTGGAATCACAAAACGAATGGTTTAAGAAATTTACAGCATCCTCAATCCAAAATGCAACAAATCAAGATAAGAACGAAGAAACATGAAAATGAAAAAAAGAAGTAGTAGAAGAAGAAGAAAGAAAGAAAGAAAACGAAGAAGAAAACTTTTACACTAGACGAGTGCTCAAAGCAGTAAAAGAACGAAATAAATAAAAAAGATATTGGCCGTTGAATCCATTTGCCAGCCGAGGGTTTTCTCTCCTATAACGCAACGAACACTTAAGAAATTGCCAATTCGTATTTCGTAACATAAATAATTTTTTTACTGTATTTTGTTAATATTTTTTCAGTTCTCATCTCCTAGTATCGAATTTAAAAAAAATATTCTCAGGTGAATTTTACCAAATTTTTATTTTTTATTTACAACTTTATTGCTTATATTTTCAATATTGATAGCAAACAAATATTATTATATAAATATTATAAATGTTTATCAATTAAATAAAGAAAATTTAATAAAGTAACCAAATAGATTCAATATACATAGCAAAAATTTAGCAAAGTCAGAAAAAATTACTAAACTAGCTAAATTACTAAAAAGTTACTAAAGTAACGAAAAAATTTATTAAATAAGTAACAACGAATAACAAAAGTAGTTAGAATTTAATGAAGAAATAAAGTATTTAGTAAGCAACAAAAATTTATCAAAGTAACAAAATATTACTAAAATATCTAAATAACTAAAAAGTTACTAAAGTATAATGAAAGAATTCAGTAAGTAACAAAAATAAACTAAAGTAGCCAAAATTTACTGAAGAAATAAAGGATTTAGTGAGCAACAAAAATTTCCTATTTAGAAGTTTTGAAAGTAATACAAATTTATCAAAGTAACAAATAATTTAGTGAAGTAACAAGAATTTAGAAAAGTAACCAAAAATTTTATTAAAGAAACGGAACTAAAGTAGAAAAAGATTTAGTAAGTAACAAAAATTTAGCAAGGTAAAAAAACTAACGAAACTAACAAAAAGATACTGAAGTAACAAAAGATTTGGTAACTAACAAATATTAGCTAAAGTAACTAAAAATGTAGTAAGTAAAATATTTCTAAAGTCATCAAGGTTTTCATAAGTAATAAAAATTTACTAAAGTAACAAACATTCAATAAAGTAACAAAATATTATTAAGTAACACAAAAATTAAGTGAAGCAAGAAAAATTTACTAAAGTAACAAAACATTTAGTAATTAAGAACTAAAAATTATTGAAGCAACAGATAGTTACTATAAGGTAACAAAATATTTAGTGAACGACAAAAATTTACTAAAGTAACAAAATATTTAGTAACTAAAAACGAAAAATTACTGAAGTAACAAAAAGTTACTAAGTTAACAAAATATTTAGTGAACAAATAAAAATTTTACTAAAGTCACAAACTATTTAGTAACTAAGAACTAAAATTTACTAAAGTAACGAAAGATTTAGTAACAAGGAACTAAAAGTCACTAAAGTGACAAAATATTTAGTAACTGAGAACTAAAAATTACGGAACTAACAAATGATTTTGTAACTAAAAATGAAAAATTAATAAACTCATGAAACATTGAGTAATCAAAAAAAAAAAAATTACTAAAGTAACAAAATATTTAGTAACTAAAAACAAAAAATTACTTAATTAACATAAGATTTAATAACTAAAATCTACTAAAGTAACAATAGAATGAGCAACTAAAAACTAAAATTTACTAAAGTAACAAAAGAATTTATTAAGAAAGAACTAAAAGTTACTAAAGTAATAAAATATTTAGTAATTAAGAAAAAAAAATTACTAAAGTAGCATAAGAATTACTAAGTAAAATCTACTAAAGTAACAAAAGAACAAGTAACTGAAAACTAAAATTTACTAAAGTAACGAAAGATTTAGTAACAAGGAACTAAAAGTCACTAAAGTGACAAAATATTTAGTAACTAAGAACTAAAAATTACGGAACTAACAAATGATTTTGTAACTAAAAATGAAAAATTAGTAAACTTATGAAACATTGAGTAATCAAAAAAATAAAAATTACTAAAGTAACAAAATATTTAGTAACTAAAAACTAAAAATTACTTAATTAACATATGATTTAATAACTAAAATCTACTAAAGTAACAAAAGAATGAGCAACTAAAAACTAAAATTTACTAAAGTAACAAAAGAATTTAGTAAGAAAGAACTAAAAGTTACTAAAGTAATAAAATATTTAGTAATTAAGAAATAAAAATTACTAAAGTAGCATAAGATTTAGTAACTAAAATCTGCTAAAGTAACAAAAGAACGAGTAACTGAAAACTAAAATTTACTGAAGTAACGAAACATTTACTAACAAGAAAAGAAAATTTACTAAAGTAACAAAATATTTAGTAATTACGAACTAAAAATTACTAAAGTAACAGAAACATACTAAGCTAACAAAAGATTTAGTGATCAACAAAAATTTACTAAAGTAACATAAGATTTAGTAACAAAAATTCACTAAAGTAACAAAATAATGAGTAACTAAAAACTAAAATTTACTAAAGTAACGAAAGATTTAGTAACCAAGAACTAAATATTAGTAAAGTAATAAAATATTTAGTAATTAAGAACTAAAAATTATTAAAGTAACAAAAACATACTAAGCTAACAAAAGATTTAGTGATCAACAAAAATTTACTAATGTAATTAAGATTTTCGTAACTAAAAACTAAAAATGATTAAAGTAACAAATACTCCTGTAACTAAAAACCAAAAATTTCAAAATTCGCAAAAGATTTATTAATTAGATTAATTATTATTAACCAAGAACGAAATTTTAGTAAAGTACCAAAAGGTTTAGTTGCTATGAAATAAAAATCACTAAAGTCGTAAAAGTAAATACTAACAAGGAACTAAAATTTACAAAAGTAACAAAATATTTAGTAACTAACAACTAAAAATTGCTAAAGTAACAAAAAGTTACTAAACTAACAAAATGTTTAGTGAACAACAAAAATTTTCTTAAGTAACAAACTATTTAGTAACGAAGAACTAAAAATTACTGAAATATCAAATGATTTTGTAAAAATTACTTAACTCACGAAACACCGAGTAACCAAAAAATAAAAATTTACTAACTAAAATCTACTAAAGTAACAAAAGAATGAGTAACCAAAAAAATAAAAATTGCTAAGGTAACGAAAGATTTAGTAACAAGAAACTGAATATTTACTAAAGTAACAAATAGATTTAGTAACTAAAAACTAAAGATTTCTGTATAGTAACAAAAGGATTAGTAACAAAAATCTAATAAAAAAAAAACATTTAAAAAACATGTGAAAAACGACAAGAAAAAAAGATTTGTTCGAAATTTGAAAAATGAGATTGAATTGAAAATTGAGAACCGAAAATAAAACAAGATCTATTTTTGCAACATTAAACAACAGACACTTGGGGCAGTCTTTTTTAATTTCAACGTTCTTAGAAAGAGAGAGAAAAAAGTGCGCGCGTTATATTACACGAGGCGCAATATGTTTGCAAAGTGGCGTAAGAAACTCTCGACTAAATTGTTGCAAGGGGTTGCTTTCGGAAAAAAAGTGGGTCATATCTGATGCTCGCCAGCATTTAATAAAAGGAAAATTTTCCTACCAACGGGACGCTGTGGAGCTCGTTGTGTGCAAATTATATGCGAAGACCAACGCTTTTTTAGCGACTTTTCTCACCACCTTGGTTGAGTGCCTTCATCACTATTCCCGACTAACTTACTCTTAAAATGTATCAAAAAAAAAAAAAAAAAAAAAAAAAAAAATAGAAAAGAAAATAGAAAAGAAAATGAAAATATACATAACCACTGAAACACCATCTATTCAATTTTGCTTTTATTAAAAACACATGCACATACATTTACCAATAATTTTCATTCAGGTTTTCTTTTTGAAAATATTTTCAATTTTATTTTTTAATATTTTTTTTTATTATTCTTATCTTTTCTTATTACGTCAGCTCCAGATAACATAATTTTTACTATTGTAAACTTTGGATTATTTTTAGAAAGTATAATTATAAAATGCAAAGTTTCAGCTGCTAATGCAAATGAAGAGAATGTTTTTTTTTTTTTTTGGAGGGAAAATTTCGAAATAAGTTTCAGGAATCTTAATATTTAAGAATTTAAATTTATGATAAGAAAAATTTGATGAAATTTTAGTAATTTTATGATAAAATTATAAGAAAAATTTATGGTAAATTATCAAAGTAAATTTATTACCTTTAAAAAAAATTATATTCAAAAAATTGTAATAATTAAATAGAAATTGTGTATTATTTTTCAATACTTTTTGTTTATTGCAATTAATAAAATAAATAAAAATTGTCCAAACTAATAAAAATTAGTAAGTTAACAAGCGACTAATAAACCAACCGAAATTACTAAATTAATAACAATTTACTGACCTGAAAAAAAATTACTAAACCAATGGAAAGGAAAATTAATAAATAAGTAAAAAGTTACTAAACTAATAAATAATTGCTAACTAAACAAACAAAATTTAATAAAAATTTACCAAACTAACAAAAATTAACTAAAGGAATAGAAAATTTTCTAACGAACTGAAAATTATTTTTTAATAATAAAAATATACGAAGCTAAAGAAATTAACTGAACTACACCGAAAAAAAAATATTCTTGTTTTAAGAGGACAATTCCTCTTCTAAAAGAGTAAACGAAGAAAAAATTCACTAAACCAACGGAAAATTAGTAAATAATCAAAAGATTACTAAGCTAATACAAAATCACTAAACTAACAAACAATTACTATCTAAAGCAACGAAAATTTACTAAACCAATAGGAAATAAAGCAAAAAGTCACTAAGGAAATAAAAATTATCTAAAGTAATAAAAATATAATAAACTAACAAAAATTTACGAAACTAAGAAAAAATTTTGCTAAACCAACAAAAATAGTAAATTAGCAAAAAATTGCTAAGCTAACAAAATTAACTAAAATAGGAAAAATTCACTAAACTAAGAAAAAAATTTACTAAACTAAGAAAAATTTTTGATAAACTAACAAAAATAGTAAATAAGCAAAAAATTACTAAGCTTATAAAATTAACTAAACTAATAAAAATTTACTAAACTAAGAAAAATATTTACTAAACTCAGAAAAAATTTTGCTAAACCAACAAAATTAGTAAATAAGCAAAAAATTACTAAGCTAAAAAAATTAACTGAAATAATAAAAATTTACTAAACAAAAGAAAAAAATTTACTAAACTAACAAAAATTTACTTAACTAAGAAAAAATATTGTTAAACCAACAAAAATAGTGAATAAGCAAAAGATTACTAAGCTAATAAAATTAACTAAACTAATTTAAAAATGTACTAAACTAAGGGAATATTTTCCTAAAATCAGAAAAAATTTTGGTAAACAACAAAAATAGTAAATAAGCAAACAATTGTTAAGCTAAAAAAATTAACTAAACTAATAAAAATTAACTAAACTAATAAAAATTTACTAAACTAATAAAAATTTACTAAACTAAGAAAAAATTTTGTTAAATCAACAAAAATAGTGAATAAGCAAAAAATTACTAAGCTAATAAAATTAACTAACTAATAAAAATTTACTAAACTAACAAAAAAATTTATTAAACTAACAAAAATTTAGCAAACCAAAATAAAATTAATAGATAAGCAATTTACTAAATTAATAAAAATTTAGTAAACTAATAGAAAATGGTAAACTAACTAACAATTAATGCCTAAACTATCAAAATTACTAAGCTAATAAAATTTAGTAAAACAAAAAAAATTACTAAACTAAAAGAAAACTAATAATTAAAGAACAAATTACAAATGTAATAAAAATTAAACAAACTAATAAAAATTTACTGAAATAAAAAATTTTACTAAACCAAAAAAGAATTAATAAATATATAAATGCAAAAAGTTACAAAACTAATAAAAATTAAAAAAACTAACAATTAATTCCTAAACCAAAAAAATTACTAAACTAACAAAAATTTAGTAAACCAACAAAAAAATTACTAAACCAACAAAAAATTAATAAATATGCAAAAAAATACTAAGCTAATAAAAATTAATTATCCTAATAAAAATTTACTAACATAATAAAAATTTACTAACATAATAAAAATTTACTAAACCAACAAAAAATTAGTAAATAACTAAAAAAAAATACTAAGCTAATAAAAAATCACTAAACTAACAAACAATTCCTACCTGAATCAACAAAATTACTTAGGAGTTACCAAAAATTTATTGAACTAACAAAAATTTATTAAACCAATGAAAAATTAATAAATAAACAAAAAGTTACTAAACTTATAAAAATTTACTAAAGTAACAAATATTTACTACCTGAACCAACAAAATTACTATAGCTAACAAAAATTTACTAAACTAATAAAAATTAACCAAACGAACAGAAAATTTACTAAACGAAAAAAATATCTTGGTGGAACAGAAAATTATTTAAGAAGCAAAAAATTACTAATTTAAAAAAAATTAATAATTTTTAAAAAATTACAATGTTAAAAAAATGAACTAAATTGATAAAAATTTAATAAACTAACAAAAAATTATTAACAAACTAATCAAAATTACTAAGCAAACAAAAATGTACTTCACTAACGAAAAATGATTAATTATGATTATTAGTTAAATAAATTAAATTATTGAATAGAAATTGTTTCACTTTTTCCATTTATTTAAAGAAATGAAAATTTTTTCCACATTCATAAAAAAAAAATTCAATTTTTGTTAAAAAATTGAAATAGAAATTTGTTTTTTGCCCAAAAAAACAATTTTTTTAAAATTTTGATTAGGAATAGGAATTATGCAAAGTATTTTATTTCAAAACTTTTCATGTAGACGCAAAAAAAATAAAAATATAAAAATATAAAAATAAAATTTAATAAAATTCATAATTTTGAGTCGATTCTGTTAAATTTTCAGGAACTTTTTTGGTCAGTTTTGAGAATTTATGGCATTTACAAAAATTAACGGTGTTATTAATTTTTTTTTTTTAAATATTTGTCAGTTTTAGAAATATATTTTAATATTTAATAATTTTCAGAAGCTCTAAAAATTTCTTCTTATACGGATCATTTTCACTGCGTTGATTCATTTAATAAACAAAATGAAAAATTCCATTTTAAAAGACAAATAGTTTCACTAATAATAAAATGGAGGGGAAAAAAATTTTTCAATTTACTTATTATATGAAAAAGTTAGTGAAGAAAGAGTTGCTAAACAAAATTAAATTCTTTTTTTCACCCCGATGGCGAAGTAAATATTTGTTAAAGTTGCTTTTTAATTTACGTTGGTTTATTCGAGCAGATGGACCATTTTTTTTTTTGCTGTGTGTTATTTTTCTTAAAACCGAAAAAAAGAAAAAAAAAAAAAAAGAAGTGAACTTTAAAGGTACATTGTTAAAGGCTGTGAAGAAGACCGCAGAGAGTCGAGTGAAAGACGACTTTGTCGTTTTACGAGAATCAATTTTGCTGTGGTATATCCGTTGCCGTACAACCTGCATCCCGCATCCGCTTAATATTCATAACGTCTTCTCCACAACGACAACCCGCCCACGATAGCGCTCTTGAACACATTTTAATAACGATTTTTTTTCTATTTTTTTTTTATTCTCATTTTTTTCTCTTTATTTTTAAAGAACATCTTGAGGTCGATAGACAACGTCGAATCGAACGATGAGAGACGTGTAGTTGTCACTCGAAAGACGGATATAGTTTTGCGGAAATATATTAAAAAAGAATTTTTTTTTTTGTTACCAGAAAAAGGGGAAAATTACTTTTTTTATAAATCTTACTCTTTATAAATTAGAATTTTATATATTAAATTTTTTTATAAATTATAAATTAAATTAAAATTTATGAATTAAATAAATAAAAATTTTATAAATTAAAATTTTTATAAATTATAATAAAATACAAGGAAGGCCCCGAAATTTTAAAACAACTCAAAAATTTCAATAAGTTACCGCATACATTTTCAAAAAGTATCATTAATTTCAAAAATTTTTTATTTAAAAAAAAATATTTTTTCAAAAATTTTTTTTTTTTTTAAATATAATTTTAAAATTTTCCAAAAATCACTATTAATACTTAATCTATAAATTAGCAAAAATTTCCAAAACTAAACAGAAAAATCTCAAAAACAATTTATAACAAAAAGTTAATACCAAAAATTTCAAACAATATAAAGATTTCACAAAAATTATTATAAATTTAAAAAAAGAACGAAAATCGTATTTATTTTATGTTAGGTAGAAGTTTTCAAAAATTTTGAATGTAAACAAATTGTAATAGAAAAAAAATTGTTCGAATAAAATTGTTTTGACCCTTATGTACGACAATTTTTTCTGATTATTTTCAAAGTTGAGAAAAAAATTGGAGAAGAAAAGAAAAATTAAAGATAATTAAATGTGATTGGAATTCGTAAGAGTTTCTCAAAGATGAAAACCATATCAATAATAATATTACCAGCAGCTTTGGCATGTCTACTGGAAAATCGACTCGAACTAAAGGTAAATGACCACTTTTTTCAACATCTTTTCATGAAACTGACGACGTCGTTTCTCATTTGGACGCATGAAAAGAGAGGAAAGAATTTTCTCTCTCTTTCTCCAGTATTTAGGAAGAGAGAGAGAAAAATTGAAAAGATTGTCATCTCTTCAATTCAAAATACAGAGAAACAGAGAGTAAAATAAACAATGAATAAAATAGAAAGAAAGAGAGAGCGAAAAAAATCTAGTAAAAATTTACTAAACTAACAAACAATTATTATCTAAATAAAAAAAATTGGGAAGCGAAAACAAAATTGTCTAAACTAAGAAAAATTTATGAAACCATCGGAAAATTAAATAAATAAGCAAAAAATTACTATGTTAATAAAAATTAACTAAACTGTTCAAAAAATTGCTAAACCGACAAAAAAAGAAAGAAAGATATTAAACGAAAAAGACAAAATGAAAAATACAATTAATTATTTCTTGTTTTGTTTTCGTTTACTTTGTTTCTTGTTCTAATTATTTTAATAAAATTCAAAATTTTTTAAAAATAAGAAAAAAAAATGTTTATAAATTCTACATGTTAATGACAAATTTTAATTGAAAATAAAATTGAAAATTTTTGAATTTTCAGAAAATAAAAAAATATTATACTCAAAAAAATATTCAAAATTATTTTCATCATTTCAATTGAATTATTATTCTCTAGAATTTTTTAACTAAAATTCTTCTCTAAATCAATTATTTTTAATAATTTCCGAAAAATTTCTTTTTCAGAATTTTTAAATCTATTTGTTTGCAATTCAATTTTACGTGAAATTTCAATTATTCGATATAATTCTTTATTTAAAATATTGGAAAATGAAAACAACAAATAAGATCAGAAAAATTTAATTAAACTTTTTCAAAAAAGTGTATTCTGCAGTGTTGACAGTTGAAAGTGTGAAAAATTCAAAATTTCAAAGATTTTAATTTGACATCTTTTTAAAATTTGATTATTTCTAAAAATTCATTCATTTCTTTCAACATTCAATTATTATTATTACCTAAAATTTAAACTAAAAATCAAATTTAAATAATTTTTTTTTATAAAATTCTACGAGAATTCAATTATTTAAATACAAATAAAATGCATATAAATAATTTATTGAATAATTGAATTAAAATACATTTCTCATAAATAATTTTATCAACAAATTTTTAAATAATTGAATTGTTTTGACGAATTTAAAAAAAAATTTAAGAATAATTACATTTTTTGAGAAATTTAAAAATATGTATTTGACTAGTTTTAGAAATTTAGATTTTGAAATTTTATTTTAAGAAATTTATAGTAACTTGGAAATTTAGGGTCAGTTTTTGGATATTTCTGATTAGTTTTTGATCTTTGAAAATAGTTTCTAGAAAATGTACCAAATTTTAAAAATTTTTGTTAATTTTTAGTAATCTCCTTGGATATTTGATAATTTTGTATATAGTTTTTCGGAATTTTTAGTAATTTACAGAAATTATTAGTAAGTTTCAAAAAATTATGATTAATTTTGGAAATGTTTTATCAGTTTTGTGAAAAGCTAGTTTTGAAAATTTTCATAAGTTTTTGAAATTTGATTGTTTTTAGAAATTTATGGTAACTTGGAAATTTTGAGTCAGTTTTTGGATATTTCTGGTTAATTTTTGAGATTTGATTATTTTTAGAAATTTATGGTAACTTGAAAATCTTACGTCAGTTTTTAGATACTTCTGGTTAGTTTTTGAGATTTTGAAAATAGTTTCTAGAATTTGTAGTAATTTTTACAAATTTTTGTTAATTTTTAGTAATCTCCTTGGAAATTTGATTATTTTGTAATATAGTTTTTAGATGTTTTCGTAACTTACAGAATTTATTAGTAAGTTTAAAAAATGCTGATTAATTTTTGAAATTTCTTGTCAGATTTTTGAAGTTTAAGGTAATCTTTAAAAATATTTGTCTAGTTTTGGATATTTGAGGACAAATTTTGTAATTATTGTTTTTCGAAAGTTACGATACTTTGAAAATTTTGTGTCAGTTTTTCGATATTTCTGGTTATTTTTTGAGATTTGAATATAGTTTCTCGATTTTCTAGTGAATTTTATAGAAATTTCTTTGAAAATTTAATAATTTGGTTTATTTAACAAATTTTCTGTCAGATTTCTGAAATTTATTTCTAAACATAAAAAATATTTGGCTATTCTTGGAAATTTAAGGACAGTTTTTGAAATTTATGATTGTTTTTAGAAATTTATTGTAATTTTTGAAAATTTTGAGGCAGTTTTTGTATATTTTTCATTAGTTTTAAACATTTGAAAATAGTTTTTCGAATTTGTACTATTTTAAAAAATTTGTAATCATTTTTAAAAATTTCTTTCGAAAATTTGATAATTTGGTGTTTTGTCTTTCAAATTTTTGCTAACTTACAGAAATTACTAGTACCTAAGATTTAAAAAATTCTGGTTTATTTTACAAATTTCCTGGCAGATTTCTGAAATTTATTTCCAAACATCAAAAATATTTTTCTATTTTTGGAAATATAAGGACAGTTTTTGAAATTCATGACCCTTTCTAAATATTTATTGTAATTTTTCAAAATTTTGAATGTTTTTGTATTCTTCTGATATATTTTAGAAATTTCAAATTAGTTTTTCAACTTGTAGTAAATTTTAAAAATTTTTAATCATTTTCAAAAAAGAATTTGGTGTTTGGGTTTTGAAATTTTTGGTAATTTACTAAAACTACTAGTGTTTTAAGAAATTTTGTTTATTTTCACAAATTTTTTGGTAGATTTAAAAAATTTATATCGTGACGTTTAAAAATATTTGTCTAGTTTCGAAAATTTATGAAACGTCGTAAAATTTTGTATCAGTTTTTGGATATTTCTGGTTATTTTTTATAGAATAGAATATAGTTTCTAGAATTTGCAGTAAATTATAGAAATTTCTTTAAAAATTTGGTAAATCGGTACTTGGGCTTTTTGGAAGTTTTGCTAACTTGCTGAAATTACTGGCAAGTTTTAAAAAATTTTGGTTTATTTTAAATTAAAATTACCTAAAAGTAAATTTATCTAATAGAAAAAATTGTTCTTTAGGAATGTTTTTTAAAAATTTATAAAAATTAGAACTTGGGGGGTTATATATACAAAATAATCCTTTGAATAAAAAAATCCCAGAGATTCTTCATTGTGTAATATAAAAATATCGATTCTCCTTAATTCTGATCAACAAAATATATATACAATATAAAAAGCAATATTTATTTTTCCGCTATTGGGGGAGGGTTCTCTCCTCTTCCCCCACCCCTTTCACCGATAGTTTACTTTCATGAAAAATTGTAAGCTCCAGTGTCATGCATTCTTCTTGAAAGAATCTTATTTTGAAGAAGTCGATACACAACGTTGCTGATGGGAATTCGTTTTTCAAGGCTTTGAGAATCTTTATACTCTATATATCTATATATAGAGACAATTCACTAGGGAAAAGAAAGAAGAAACCTTTACTCGAACAACTAAACTTTCACTATTAAATACTAATTTGGCCGAGAATCTCGAGAGAGTATTGCCATTCGTTTCAGGAATAGAAGCTGCATCTAACATGATATCCTACTTCTTTTTTTTTTCTTCTTCTTCTTTTTCTTCGTCTTCTTTTTTAATTACAAGTACACTTCGAAAGCTTCTGCAATTTACAATAAATTTGTTTTGTAATTTACTTTTTCTTTTTTGTCCTCATTTTTCTTTTTTTTTCTTTTCGACTACTGGTGAAAAATTAAAAAATCATTTCTATTCGAAAATTTCTTTTTTATCTTTTAAGTTTGAAGAGCGTTTTTGTAGGATATATAAATTTTCCTCTAATTAAAAAACTTTAAATGCGCTCTTTTTTGGTTTCGTTATAAAGAGAGAAAGTTGATTTTGGCAAAAAAAGGAAAAGTTTTGTAATTGGCTTTTTTCTATGAGAAACACTGGAGATATCTTTTATTACGTTGGTTAAAATTTCAAAGGAAGATTTATTGAATCTTTTTTCTTGATGCATATTCTGAAGTTAGTGTCTTTGATTTTTTCCTTTATTTCTATTCTTTTTTTCATTTTTTAAATATTTTTTCTTTTTTTAAAGGTAACTTTCCGAAATTAAAAATTTTCCAAAATAATGAGTATAATTATAATGTATAGTAGTATAATTTAATGACATTATACATTTTATGGTGTGTAAAAATAATTTTCGTTTGGTAAATATAATTTTTTTTATTTATTTTATTTTTTTCAATAAAAAAATTTTCAAAACTAGACAAATATATTTTTAAATACAATATCTTAAAATAACCAAAATTTTTTAAAACACTTGTAATTTCAGTAAGTCACCAAAAATTTCAAACACTGAAAGCCAAATTATCAAATTTCCAAAGAAATTTTTAAAATTTACTAAAAATTCGAAAACCCATCTTCAACTTTCTAAAACATAAAAAATATACAGAAACAGACACAATAGTTACAATAAATTTCTAAAAACGATAATAAATTTCAAAAACTGTCCTTATAAATTTCCAAAAATAGCCAAATATTTTTAATGTTTATAAATAAATTTCACAAATCTTGACAGGAAATTTGTAAAATAAACCAAAATTTTTTAAAACTTGCTAGTAATTTCAGCAAGTTAGCAAAACTTCCAAAAAGGCCAAGTACCAATTTACCAAATTTTTAAAGAAATTTCTATAATTTACTGCAAATTCTAGAAACTATATTCTATTCTATAAAAAATAACCAGAAATATCCAAAAACTGATACAAAATTTTACGACGTTTCTTAAATTTTCGAAACTAGACAATTATTTTTAAACGTTACGATATAAATTTTTTAAATCTACCAAAAAATTTGTGAAAATAAACAAAATTTCTTAAAACACTAGTAGTTTTAGTAAATTACCAAAAATTTCAAAACCCAAACATCAAATTCTTTTTTGAAAATGATTACAAATTTTTAAAATTTACAAAAACATTCAAAATTTTGAAAAATTATAATAAATATTTAGAAAGGGTCATGAATTTCAAAAACTGTCCTTATATTTCCAAAAATAGAAAAATATTTTTGATGTTTGGAAATAAATTTCAGAAATCTGCCAGGAAATTTGTAAAATAAACCAGAATTTTTTCAATCTTAGGTACTAGTAGTTTCTGTAAGTTAGCAAAAATTTGAAAGACAAAACACCAAATTATCAAATTTTCGAAAGAAATTTTTAAAAATGATTACAAATTTTTTAAAATGGTACAAATTTGAAAAACTTTTCAAATGTTTAAAACTAATGAAAAATATACAAAAACTGCCTCAAAATTTTTAAAAATTACAATAAATTTCTAAAAACAATCATAAATTTCAAAAACTGTCCCTAAATTTCCAAGAATAGCCAAATATTTTTTATGTTTAGAAATAAATTTCAGAAATCTGACAGGAAATTTGTAAAATAAACCAAATTATTATATTTTCATAAAAATTTCTATAATTTACTGCAAAATCGAGAAACTATATTCAAATCTCAAAAACTAACCAGAAATATCGAAAAACTGACACAAAATTTTCAAAGTATCGTAAATTTCGAAAAACCATAAAATTACAAAATTTGTTCTCAAATTTCCAAAACTAGACAAATATTTTTAAATATTACCTTAAATTTCACAAATCTGACAAGAAATTTCAAAAATTAATCAGCATTTTTTAAACTTACTAATAATTTCTGTAAGTTACGAAAACATCCAAAAACTATATTACAAAATAATCAAATTTCCAAGGAGATTACTAAAAATTAACAAAAATTTGTAAAAATTACTACAAATTCTAGAAACTATTTTCAAAATCTTAAAAACTAACCAGAAATATCTAAAAACGCTGACGTAAAATTTCCAAGTTACCATAAATTTCTAAAAATAATCAAATCTCAAAAATTAACCAGAAATATCCAAAAACTGACTCAAAATTTCCAAGTTACCATAAATTTCTAAAAACAATCAAATTTCAAAAACTTATGAAAATTTTCAAAACTAGCTTCTTACAAAACTGACAAGAAATTTCCAAAATTAATCATTATTATTTAAAACTTACTAATAATTTCTGTAAATTACTAAAAATTCCAAAAATCAAATAATAAATTATAAAATTTTCAAACAGATTTCTTAAAATAACTATAAATTTCTTAAATTTAATACAAATTCCAAAAACAATTTACAAATCTCTAAAACTAACCAAAAATATCAAAAAACTGACCCGTGATCCGAAAAGTTCACCTAATACCTAAAAAACTGTCAAATTTTAGTTCAATCGGTCAAGTCGTTTTTCCTCTACATAATGTAGAAAATTTTCTAGACATCCGACGTCAGATTTTAAAAATTCAAAATGGCGGATCCAAAATGGCCGATTACTTTTGAAAAATCAGTCGAAATTGCTTAAAATTTACTATTCGGAACTTTTCGAGGTCACTGATTACGAATCTGACATTAGATTTTAAAAATTCAAAATGGCGGATTCAAAATGGCCGATTATTTTTAAAAAGTCAATCGAAATTGCTTAAAATTTATTACTCGGGGGTTTCCAAGGTTGATGATTACGAATATTGTATCAAAATCGTGATAAAATATTGTGAGCAGATACGCTGTGGGTTTTAAATAAAACAATGAAGTTTAATAATTACACAAGAATATATTGTAACAAAAGATTGTAGAACATGTGTCTTGTACAGATGTCTAAAAGGAACTGATAGTCGGAAGTACGCGAGCATCCGCGTCGTTGACAAAAATATAGAGGGCGTTGTTAATATTCTTCGAAAAGACCGCGAATCGTTTAAAAAGTATAATGCACTTATTTATTTACAACAAATATTTTGAATCCGTCGAAAAAAATTCTAAAACTACTTTAGATTTTTTATTAAATTCATCTAAAATATTAGATCAGGCATTTTAAATTTTCTAAATCTAATGCTATTTTCGTAATCATCGACCTCGAAAACTGCCAAGTTAGAAAATTTCAAGCGATTTTGACTGATTTTTTTAAAAATCGGCCATATTGGATCCGCCATTTTGAATTTTTAAAATCTGACGTCAGAATCGTAATCATGGATTATAATAATATATAATATTATAAAACTTACGATTGGAGTAAAAATTGAAAGTATATAATAAAATATTTTTAAATTCACAATTTTTATGAATATAAAATTGCAAATATGTTGTTGCGGTTACATGTCAAATTATTTCCGAGTCATTTAATGTTAATTTTGTTTTAAAATTCATTCATTCTTTTTTTTGTCTTTTTATTTAGAATATTAATAATGGCAAACGGCTGTTTTAGTTCGACCTTAAATCAAATCAGAATCGAGAATTTGCGCGATAAACATTATATCTATATATATGTAGAAGGTAAAACCCCGAGAGACTTTGATAAAAAATCGTCATTAAAAAAAATTAATTTAACTCATAATTCATGCCCATTGAACAACATATCCTGGCACTCTCTTTCTTTCTCTCTATTTCTCTCTTTTACCCTCTCGTATCTACCACATTTTCATCAAAAGCACTTGGTCGCAACACGAATATCGCCTATTAGGGTCGCACAGTCTCGCAATAAAAATCGACCCTTCAACACAACAGAGAGAGTTCATTTTTTTTTCTTCTCACGGCGAATTTTCTATATTACCTTTTTTTATGGATTCAATTTTGCACGCTACATTTAAATGAAAATTACTCTTTTTTTTCTTTCTTTGCTTTGCTTTTTCATTCGTCAATTTTAATAGACGAAAACAATTTTTTATTTTTTGTTTCGAAAAAAAAATTATTTTTTGTTTCCTTTTTACTTTGCAAAAGAAAATTATTATTTCTCCTTTTTTGGGCGGCAAAAAAAAATATTACTATCTGAAGAAAATGAAAATGTAGGAAATATCAATATATAAAAATAAATTAAAAATTCAATTCAATCAATTAAAATTGAGCTCAAATTATTTAATACTATTTACTACTTTTTCTACGTTACGTTACTATTTGGGTACTTTTTTATATTTCAGCTACTAAACGCTACTATTTCTGATTTTTTCGAAAATTTCCACAACTTTAAATTCGCTAATACAAGAAATAAAAAAAATATTTGCAAAAATTATAATCTAATTCTTTAAAACGATTCAATTATTTTCAAAAAATATTCGAAATTCAATTATTTTCAATATCTAGTATTTTCATAAAATTTCGCAAAAGAATTGAATTATTTATAAAAAAAAAATTTATAAAATTCCTCCAAAATTCAATTATTTTCATAAATAATAAAATTCATCGCAGGGTTTCAATTATTTTGAATAAAATTTTACAGAATTTTCTCAAAAAATACAATTATTCTTAAAATTTTAATTTTAATTCCTCGAAATAATGAATTATTTAAAAAAATTTAATAATAATAATTTTAAAAAAATTATTGGGGAAAAATTCAATTATTCACAAAAATATTCGAATTTTTCATAGGAATTCAATTCTCTATAAAAATTTTAATAAAAATTCTCGCAATAATTCAATTATTTTCTTAAATAATAAAATTCTTCTTAGAAATTCAATTATTTTTGAAATTTTTGATAAAATTATTTGCAACTATTCAATTATTTTCAAAAATAAAATTCATCGCAGAGGATTTCAATTATTATTAAAACAATTTTACAATAATTGCTCAAAAAGTGTAATTATTCTAAAAAATTTAATTTCAATTCTTCAAAAAAATCAATTATCTAAAAAAAAGTTTTTTTTTAAAATTCTTTGGAAGAATTCAATTATTTACAAAAATATTAGAATTTTTCACAGGAATTCAATTATTTTCAAATATTTTAAACGAATTGATTGAAAGAAATCAATTATTTTAAATTATTTTAAAGAACTTAATTATTTAAAGATTAATAAATTAAAAATATTTCCGAAAATTCAATTATTTTGAGGCATTTTAATAAAATTCTTTTCAAAATTCAATTATTTTTATAAATAATAAAATTTATCGCAGGATTTCAACTGTTTTTAATACAATTTTACAGAAATTGCTAAGAAAATGTAATTATTCTTAAAAATTTAATTTCAATTTCTCGAAATATGTAATCAATTTATTTAAAAAATGCTTTTTTAAAATTGTTTCGAAGAATTCAATTATTTACAAAAATATTAAAATTTTACACAGGAATTCAATTATTTTCAATATCTATAGTATTTTCATAAAATTTCACAAAAGAATTCAATTATTTAAAAAAAAAAAAATTAATAAAATTCCTCCAAAATTCAATTATTTTCATAAATAATAAAATTCATCGCAGGGTTTCAATTATTTTGAATAAAATTTTACAGAATTTTCTCAAAAAATACAATTATTCTTAAAATTTTAATTTCAATTCCTCGAAATAATGAATTATTTAAAAAAATTTAATAATAATAATTTAAAAAAATTATTGGGAAAAATTCAATTATTTACAAAAATATTCGAATTTTTCATAGGAATTCAATTCTTTATAAAAATTTTAATAAAAATTCTCGCAATAATTCAATTATTTTCTTAAATAATAAAATTCTTCTCAGAAATTCAATTATTTTTGAAATTTTTGATAAAATTCTTTGCAACTATTCAATTATTTTCAAAAATAAAATTCATCGCAGATGATTTCAATTATTATTAATACAATTTTACAATAATTGCTCAAAAAGTGTAATTATTCTAAAAAATTTAATTTCAATTCTTCAAAAAAATCAATTATCTAAAGAAAAGATTTTTTTTAAATTCTTTGGAAGAATTCAATTATTTACAAAAATATTAGAATTTTTCACAGGAATTCAATTATTTTCAAATATTTTAAACGAATTGATTGAAAGAAATCAATTATTTTAAATTATTTTAAAGAACTTAATTATTTAAAGATTAATAAATTAAAAATATTTCCGAAAATTCAATTATTTTGAGGCATTTTAATAAAATTTTTTTTGCAAAATTCAATTATTTTTATAAATAATAAAATTCATCGCATGATTTCAACTGTTTTTAATACAATTTTACAGAAATTGCTAAGAAAATGTAATTATTCTTAAAAATTTAATTTCAATTTCTCGAAATATGTAATCAATTTATTTAAAAAATGCTTTTTTAAAATTGTTTCGAAGAATTCAATTATTTACAAAAATATTAAAATTTTACACAGGAATTCAATTATTTTCAATATCTATAGTATTTTCATAAAATTTCACAAAAGAATTCAATTATTTAAAAAAAAAAAATTAATAAAATTCCTCCAAAATTCAATTATTTTCATAAAGAATAAAATTCATCGCAGGGTTTCAATTATTTTGAATAAAATTTTACAGAATTTTCTCAAAAAATACAATTATTCTTAAAATTTTAATTTCAATTCCTCGAAATAATGAATTATTTAAAAAAATTTAATAATAATAATTTAAAAAAATTATTGGGAAAAATTCAATTATTTACAAAAATATTCGAATTTTTCATAGGAATTCAATTCTTTATAAAAATTTTAATAAAAATTCTCGCAATAATTCAATTATTTTCTTAAGGGCATTTGAACCATGATGACGTCACAGATTTAAAACTAATGCTTTGCACAAACTGTGACGTCATCAAGGTTCAAATCCCCTTAAATAATAAAATTCTTCTCAGAAATTCAATTATTTTTGAAATTTTTGATAAAATTATTTGCAACTATTCAATTATTTTCAAAAATAAAATTCATCGCAGAGGATTTCAATTATTATTAAAACAATTTTACAATAATTGCTCAAAAAGTGTAATTATTCTAAAAAATTTAATTTCAATTCTTCAAAAAAATCAATTATCTAAAAAAAAGTTTTTTTTTAAAATTCTTTGGAAGAATTCAATTATTTACAAAAATATTAGAATTTTTCACAGGAATTCAATTATTTTCAAATATTTTAAACGAATTGATTGAAAGAAATCAATTATTTTAAATTATTTTAAAGAACTTAATTATTTAAAGATTAATAAATTAAAAATATTTCCGAAAATTCAATTATTTTGAGGCATTTTAATAAAATTTTTTTGCAAAATTCAATTATTTTTATAAATAATAAAATTCATCGCATGATTTCAACTGTTTTTAATACAATTTTACAGAAATTGCTAAGAAAATGTAATTATTCTTAAAAATTTAATTTCAATTTCTCGAAATATGTAATCAATTTATTTAAAAAATTCTTTTTTAAAATTGTTTCGAAGAATTCAATTATTTACAAAAATATTAAAATTTTACACAGGAATTCAATTATTTTCAATATCTATAGTATTTTCATAAAATTTCACAAAAGAATTCAATTATTTAAAAAAAAAAATTAATAAAATTCCTCCAAAATTCAATTATTTTCATAAATAATAAAATTCATCGCAGGGTTTCAATTATTTTGAATAAAATTTTACAGAATTTTCTCAAAAAATACAATTATTCTTAAAATTTTAATTTTAATTCCTCGAAATAATGAATTATTTAAAAAAATTTAATAATAATAATTTTAAAAAATTATTGGGGAAAAATTCAATTATTCACAAAAATATTCGAATTTTTCATAGGAATTCAATTCTCTATAAAAATTTTAATAAAAATTCTCGCAATAATTCAATTATTTTCTTAAATAATAAAATTCTTCTCAGAAATTCAATTATTTTTGAAATTTTTGATAAAATTATTTGCAACTATTCAATTATTTTCAAAAATAAAATTCATCGCAGAGGATTTCAATTATTATTAAAACAATTTTACAATAATTGCTCAAAAAGTGTAATTATTCTTAAAAAATTTAATTTCAATTTTTCAAAAAAATCAATTATTTAAAAAAATGTTTTTTTTTTAATTCTTTGGAAGAATTCAATTATTTACAAAAATATTAGAATATTTCATAAGAATTCAATTATTTTCAAATATTTTAATAGAATTGATTAATAAAATTCTTTGCAAAATTCAATTATTTTTATAAATAATAAAATTCATCGCAGGATTTCAACTGTTTTTAATACAATTTTACAGAAATTGCTAAGAAAATGTAATTATTCTTAAAAATTTAATTTCAATTAATTATTTTCAATATCTATTGTATTTTCATAAAATTTCACAAAAGAATTCGATTATTTTAAAAAAAAATTGATAAAATTCATTTAAAATTCAATTATTTTCATAAATAAGGAAATTTCCACAGGAATTCAATTACTTTTAAACATTTTAATAAAATTGTCCGGAAAACATCAATTATTTTAAATACGATTTTAATTAAATTTTTTTAAAAATAATTCAATTATTTTGAGGCATTATAATAAAATTTTTTGCAAAATTCAATTATTTTCATAAATAATAAAAATCATCGAAAAATTTAATTATTAAAACTAATGTTCATAAAATTCTTATAAAGAATTTAATTATTTTTAAAAATAACAAAATTTTTCACAGAAATTTAATTTTTTTAAAAATATTGTAATAAAATTTTTCGCAATAATTTAATTATTTTCATAAATAATAAAATTGTTCTCAGGTATTAAATTGTTTTATAAAAATTTTAATAAAATTCTTGGCAACAATTCAATTATTTTCATGAATATTAAAAATTTCTTTTTGCTTCTTTTTTAAAATTAATTATCGAGTGCTAAGTCTGACCGGAAAAGTCAATAACTTCTATTAATTGATAAAATTATTTAAATTGAATGCAAATGATTAAAATTAAAATTTTTTTTTTGAAAAATTAATGAATTGTCAATATAACGAATAAAATTCATCGAGAGAGAGAGAGAGAGAAAGAGAGAGAGAAAGAGAGAGAGAAAGAGAGAGAGCTTAAAAAAAAAAAAAAAACGATTTTGAAAGCTACGTCATCCCCACTCTGCTTTCACTTTCTCCCCCGAGGAAATAATTTGTAGAATAGGGACTGGTGAACACGTCCTCGATTTCCCAATGGACTTGATGTGAGGGGTTTTCCCCAGTTTTTCGCGCGACTCGCACTGCATATCTCTTTCGATGGCGTGATGTTGGCGACAAGGAGGACTGAATATTGAGATGGGGTAAAATGTGTAACTAATGGTGGTGGAGATTTACAGAATATAAGAAAGAAATGAATGGGGGAGAAATTTCACTACGAAGGGGTTGAATAGAGAGGGAGAGAAAAAAAATAATTAAACGTTACTTTTGGTAATTTATAAAAATTCATATAGTAATTTTTGAATTCAATTATTATTTTCAAGAATTTTTAACTAAAATTCTTCTTTAAATCAATTATTTTTAATAATTATCGACAAAATTCTTTGACAATTTTCAAATCCATTTGTTTACAATTCAATTTTATTGCATTTTAATTATTCGTAAATTTTTCAATTCAATATTCATTAGAAAATAAAAACTTAAAATAATATTTAAAAAATTCAATTAAAATAAAAATTCACGCTATATTGCTTTTAATATTCAATTATATCTAAAATTTTAACTGAAACTTTCATTTTTAAATTAATTTTTATTAGAAAATTCTACGAGAATTGAATTATTTAAATACAAAAATAAATAATTTATTGAATTATTTAAATACAAAAATAAATAATTTATTGAATTATTTAAATACAAAAATAAATAATTTATTGAATTATTTAAATACAAAGATAAATAATTTATTGAATTATTTAAATACAAAAATAAATGATTTATTGAATAATTAAATTCCCATAAATAATATCTTATCAACAAATTTTTAAATAATTCAATTCTATCAGTGAATTTTATTTTATTTTATTATTTACGAAAATAATTGAATTCCTGTAAGAATTTTATTATTTATATGAAAATAATTGAATGATTGCGAAGAAATTTATAAAAAAAATTTGTAAATTATAAAATTCTTGTGAAATTTTTATTAGTTTTTGAAAATAATTAAATATTTGTGTAGAATTTAATTTACTTTTTTTTAATACAATTTTACAAAAATATTAGAATTTTACACAGGAATTCAATTATTTTTAATATCTAGTATTTTTCATAAAATTTCGCAAAAGAATTCAATTATTTAAAAAAAAAATTGATAAAATTCATCCAAAATTTAAATATTTTTTATAAATAATAAAATTCCCACAGGAATTCAATTAATTCAGAATAGTATTATCAAAAAAATTTTGAAAAAAATCAATTATTTAACTAAAATTTTCATACAATTCTGCACAATAATTCAATTACTTTCACTAATAATAACATTTTTCATGGATATTCAATTCTTTAAAAAAAAATTTGATACAATTCTAAACAAAAATTCAATTATTTTCATAAATAATAAAACTCATCGAAGAATTTCAATTACTTTTAAACATTTTAATAAAATTTTTCGCAATAATTCAATTATTTTCATAAATAATAAAATTCTTCTTAGGAATTCAATTATTTTTGAAAATTTTAATAAAATTCTTTGAAAAAATTCTAATATTTTTATATTAAAATTTTTTTTTAAGGAATGCAATTATTTTCAAATATTTTAATAAAATTGATCGAAAAAATCAATTCTTTTAAATAAAATTGTTATTAAATTTTTTTGAAATAATTCAATTATTCTTTTGGATTTTAATAAAATTCTTCTCAAAAGAATTAAATTATTTACATGAATACTTCTTCGGAAGAATTCAATGTTTAAAGATAAATAACAAAAAAAAAATTATTCAAAAAAAAAAAAAAAAAAATTTCGAAAATTCAATTATTTTTAAAAAATTCTAATGAAATCGTTCACAAAAATTTAATTATTTTCATAAATAATGAAATGCTGTTTAGGAATTCAATAATTATTTTTACAAAAAATGTAATAAAATTCACAGACATTTAATTATTTTTAAAAAAAATTAATAGAATTCTTTGTAAAATTTAATCGTTTTCAAAAACTTTTCGCTATTGAATTATTTTCAATATCTACTATTTTCATAAAATTTCCAGAGTTCAATTATTTAAAAAAAAATTTGTTAAAAACTTCATAAAAATTCAACTTTTTTCATGAATAATAAAAAATGTTTCAGAAATTATTTACAAAAAATATTAGAATTTTTCACTGGAATTCAATTCTTTTTAAACATTTTAATAAAATTCTTTGCAAAATTCAATTACTTTCATAAATAACAATATTCATCACAAGAATTCAATTATTTTTAAAATTTATAAATTTTTACTTGGAAATTCAATTATTTTCAAAAAAATTCTAATGAAATCGTTCACAAAAATTTAATTATTTTCGTAAATAATAAAATGCTGTTTAAGAATTCAACAATTTTTTTTTCAATTTAATAAATTCAATTATTTTTAAAAGTTATAAATTTTTACTTGGAAATTCAATTATTTTCAAAAAAATTCTAATAAAATCGTTCGTAAGAATTCAATTATTTTCGTAAATAATAAAATGTCGTTTAGGAATTCAACCATTTTTTTTAAATTTAATAAATTCAATTATTTTTAAAAGTTATAAATTTTTACTTGGAAATTAAATTATTTTCAAAAAAATTCTAATGAAATCGTTCACAAAAATTTAATTATTTTCGTAAATAATAAAATGCTGTTTAGGAATTCAATCATTTTTTTTTTAAATTCAATAAATTCAATTATTTTTAAAAGTTATAAATTTTTACTTGGAAATTCAATTATTTTCAAAAAAATTCTAATAAAATCGTTCGTAAGAATTCAATTATTTTCGTAAATAATAAAATGTCGTTTAGGAATTCAACCATTTTTTTTAAATTTAATAAATTCAATTATTTTTAAAAGTTATAAATTTTTACTTGGAAATTAAATTATTTTCAAAAAAATTCTAATGAAATCGTTCACAAAAATTTAATTATTTTCGTAAATAATAAAATGCTGTTTAGGAATTCAACCATTTTTTTTTAAATTTAATAAATTCAATTATTTTTAAAAGTTATAAATTTTTACTTGGAAGTTCAATTATTTTAAAAAAAAATTCTAATAAAATCGTTCGTAAGAATTCAATTATTTTCGTAAATAATAAAATGTCGTTTAGGAATTTAATTATTATTTTTAAAAATATTTAATGTACAGACATTTAATTATTTTCAAAAATTTTAATAGCATTCTTTGTAAAATTGAAATTTTTTTTAGTTTTTTTTTTCTTTTTTTTTGAAAATAATTAAAGGTTTGTGTAGAATTTTATTAAATTTTTTTTTTAAATAATTGAATTCTTTTGGAAAATTTTATTAGAATAGTAGATATCTATTAAAAATCATTGAATTGAGGAAAATTGTTAAAAATAATTGAAATTTCGACAAGAATTTTATTAAAATTTTTGAAAATAATTCAATTTTAAAGAAGAATTTAATTATTTCTAAAAATAATTGAAATTTTGACAAGACTTTTTAAAATTTTTTGAATATAATTGAATTTCTGCGAAGAATTCTATTACTTTTAAAAATAATTGAATTTATGCAAGGATTTTTATTACTTTTGAAAATAATTGAATTATTTTCAATTATTATTTTCAATTATTATTATTATTATTATTATTATTATTATTATTATTATTATTATTATTATTATTATTATTATTATTATTATTATTATTATTATTATTATTCAATTATTTCTATTTTGAAAAATAGAAAAAATGGAAAAAGAAAATAATTACGTAAAACGCCAAAATTACGTAACGCTTCAGAGAGTGGGGGGGGGGGTCAAAACATTTATTACACTCAGACTAAAAAATGACGCTTATGTATGTAGAAAAGTGTTACATGGGCGAGGGGGTGAAGGGGATGTAAAATAAAGAAAAGCGTTACGTAATTAAAATAGCGCCCCAAAGGGAAAATACAGTTTTCTTTAAATTTCCTTATGATAAGTAGAAAGAAGAATAAAAAAATAAGAAAAAACCATCCACAGTGTGAATGGTGACATTTTCTAATTCTGAGCCAGTACAGTGCCAGTTTTTAAGAAAAAAAAAATAAATAAATAATTAGGGATCGTTCCTTAAAAATTAAAGAGGGTAGGGGGTTAAAATTTTCAAAAAAAAAAATCTCCTACCTAATTTAAAAATACCCCCTTGTTGAACCAATAGAAAAACCAAAAAAAAAATAAATGAAAAAAAAACCTTGGAGGGAGGAGAAGGACAAAAAACGTATACAAATTGTGAGGGGTGGGGATGAACCAAAGACGTGGGGAGGGGGTAAAAGCAACTATGTATTAAACTGGTAAAGCAGAGATTTAAGGGTTTTCTCAACAGTGCAATAATATATACGCACACACCTGTTCAGTAAGCAATAATGGATGGAGTGTGGGTGAGAAAACGTCGGCTGACTGATGCCAAGATTCGCGTCATGCTTATATTTACTCGGCTACATCGGCGCGAAGGAAATTTGCGGCAAACGTACGCTTCGTATCAAAAGTATTTATTCTCAAACCCCTCCCAAAAAAAAAAAAAAAAAAATAGAAACGAAAATTTAATTTTCATTTCCTTTTTTTTCTTTTTACTTCGATTTTAAAAATTCAATTAATTGAATTGTATATATATCTTTAAAAAAAAGAGAGTCTAGTTCACTCGATATTGTTTCGGTTTTAATATCAAATATCAAGAGGGGAGGGCGTTTCATTTTACCTTCGATGCAATTTTCTATTTTTTGAATATTTTTTTGTTAGTAAATTTAGTAGAAATTTGTTAAAAAATCAAAATTCTTTCTGGTACAAAAATAAAACGTTAACATTTATAACAAGATTTTTTTATTATTAGTATTACTTTTTTTCAAAAGGAAAATTTTCTTAATTTCTTACTGATGGAATTGATTTAATTATAATAATAAAAAAAAATTGACAATTATTTGTTTGAAATAATTATAAAAAAAATTATTATTTGTAGAAAGAGGAATTGAAAAAATTTATAAAATTTATTGATATTGTTGTTGTTGGAGAATATTATAATTTTCTCGTGGAAATGAAATTTTGTATATATAGTAAAGCGTTAGAGAGAAAGATGAGAGGGTAACATGGGTCTATCTTTAAACTTAAGCGTATTATGAGCTTTAAATATTGTTTGCATTTTGAAGCGGCTTGTACAAGTCGTCATGCTCGAGCAAAGCCATCTCGAGTCTGGTTTGTTGTTTTGCAGACATTTCTAAACACTCCCTCTCTCTCTCACTCTGATTCTCAAACTTCCTGAAAGTCGTCAAAATTCTTGCATTTCTCTTTTAATTATAAATATACAAAAAGTTAATTCTTATTTTCATTAGTTTTTTTTCGTTAAAAATTAAAAAAAAAAATTAGTCAGAATCGCGAAATTAAGGGTTGCCAGTTTAGAGCCAATTTTGCGCCAGGATAGCAATTCTTTCGAAAATTTTAATTAGGGGAGAGAAAATTATGTTACTAGGATAATGAGAGTATTAATAAGATGAGAGGGCAGAGTTAGTATAGAGCTAGGACAATACCTCTGTTGAGCCAGTTTTAAGCCAGGATTGAAATAATTTTTTTTTTTGAGAATTTCCACTACTTTAAATTTGCTAATAATAGAAATCAAAAAACTATTCTCAAAAATTAGAATCAAATTCTTTAAAACGATTCAATTATTTTCAAAAAATATTCAAAATTCAATTATTTTCATAAAATTTCGCAAAAAAATTCAATTATTTAAAAAAATATTCAAAATTCAATTATTTTTATAAAATTTCGCAAAAAATTCAATTATTGAAAAAAATATTCAAAATTCATTTATTTTTATAAAATTTCGCAAAACAATTCAATTATTTAAAAAAATATTCAAAATTCAATTATTTTCAAAAAATTTCGCAAGAAAATTCAATTATTTAAAAAAAATATTCAAAATTCAATTATTTTTATAAAATTTCGCAAAACAATTCAATTATTTAAAAAAATATTCAAAATTCAATTATTTTCATAAATTTCAAAAAAAATATTAAAAATTCAATTATTTTCATAAAATTTCGCAAAAAATTCAATTATTAAAAAAAAATTAATAAAATTCATCCAAAATTCAATTATTTTCATAAATAATGAAATTTCCAGAGGAATTCAATTATTTAGAATAACATTTAAAAAAAAAATTCGAAAAAATGAAATTAATCAATTATTTAACAAAATTTTTATACAATTCTTCACAATAATTCAATTATTTTCATAAATAATAAAACTCATCCAAGAATTTCAATTATTTTCAATACTATTATTAAATTAATTAATCGAAAAATTCCATTATATTCACAAATAAAGTTTTCCACAAGAATTCAATTATTTAAAATAAAATATTCATAATATTTATTATATTTGGAAATTATTTAATTATTATTTAAAACAATGTTTATTTAAAATTCTTAAGAAGAATTCAATTATTTTCTTACATAATAAAATTCTTCTCATGAATTCAAATTATTATTTTTGAAAATTTTAATAAAATTCTTGGCAACTATTCAATTATTTTCATAAATAATAAAATTCTTTGCAGAATTTCAATTATTTATTTACAAAAATATTAAAATTTTATACAGGAATTCAATTATTTTCAATATCTAGTATTTTCATAAAATTTTACAAAAGAATTCAATTATTTTAAAAAAAAATTGATAAAAATTCTTCTAAAATTCAATTATTTTCATAAATAATAAAATTTCCAAAAGAATTCAATTAATTTAGAATATTATTTTTAAAAAAATTTCGAAAAAATCAATTATTTAACAGAATTTTTATACAATTCTTGGGTTATCCCAATTCTTCACAATAATTCAACTACTTTTCATAAATAATGAAATTCATCATAGGATTTTAATTCTTTTTAATACAATTTCACAGAATTTGCTCAAAAAAATGCAATTATTCTTAAAATTTTAATTTTAATTCCTCAAAAAATTTCAATTATTTAAAACAATGTTAATTTAAATTCTTGGGATGAATTTAATTATTTACAAAAATATTAGAATGTTTCACAGGAATTCAATTCTTTTTAAACATTTTAATAAAATTTTTCGCAATAATTCAATTATTTTCTTAAATAATAAAATTCTTCTCAGGAATTCAATTATTTTTTAAATTTTTCATAAAATTTTATGCAACTATTCAATTATTTTCAAAAATAAAATTCATCGTAGGATTTCAATTATTTTTAATAAAATTTTACAAGAATTTCTCTTAAAGTCTAATTATTCTTAAAAATTTAATTTCAATTCTTCAAAAAAATCAATTATTTAAAAAAATGTTTTTTTTTTAAATTCTTTGGAAGAATTCAATTATTTACAAAAATATTAGAATTTTTCATAGGAATTCAATTATTTTCAAATATTTTAATAAAATTAATCGAAAGAAATCAATTATTTTCATAAATACCAATTTTCATCACAAAAATTCAATTATTTTTGAAAATTTCAATAAAATTCTTTGCAACAATTCAAATATTTTTATAAATAATAAAATTCATCGCAGGATTTCAATTATTTTTAATACAATTTTACAGGATTTGCTTAAAAAATGAAATTATTCTTTAAATTTTAATTCCTCGAAAATATTAATTATTTAAAAAAATGTTTTTTAAATTCCTGGAAAATATCAATTATTTAAAAAAATGTTTTTTAAATTCTATATGACAGAATTCAATTATTTACAAAAATATTAGAATTTTTTACACGAATTTAATTATTTTCAAATATTTTAATAAAATTGATCGAAAGACATCAATTATTTGAAATACAATAATTTTTATTAAATTTTTTTTTAAATAATTCAATTATTCATTTAGATTTTAATAAAATTCTTTGCAAAATTCAATTATTATTTTTATAAATAACAATATTCATCACATTAATTCAATTATTTTTAAAAACTTCTAATTTTTTTCTTGTAAATTCAATTATTTTTAAAAAATTCTAAACAAAAAAGTCTAAAAAAGTAAAAATAATAATAAAAGCATAGAAAAATAATCAAAAAATACATGAAAATAAACAAAAATAAATATAAATAGACAAAAAGAAACAAAAATAATTATTGAAATAAAAGGTTTTTTTTTATTTATATCATTTTATAAACTCCCAAAAATATTGAAAAATAATTATTAATATAAATAAAAATAATTCATTTCAGTAATTAAAAATTTTCACAAAAAATGTGAAAATAAATTTTTTTTTTCTGAAAAAAAGAAGTGAATGGAAAGTTAATTCTAGCCAAGGTCATGGATGATAGGAGGCAGAGGGGTGGCGGTTTAGGGGAGGGGGATTTGAGGGACCTGATGAGGTTACCATTGACACGAAGTTCATTGGTGTGAAGAGAGAAAAGAGTCTCGCGACGCTCAACAAAAGAGACGAATAGAGGAAGCAGGTGCTTTCACCATTTTCGCCCTCGCCTCTTTTACAATCCTTATAGATAACACGTCGTTTGTAACTGTCACCGGAAAAGCAAGCGGAAGAATAAAAACTACGAGGTGAAGGAGAAAGAAGAAGAAGAAGATGAGGAGGAGAAGGAAGAAAAGAAGAAGAATAAGGAGAATAAGGAGAGCGGAAAGCTCATAAGCACCTATCTAGCATACAGGTGGATTTAAAAATAGAAACGGATTTAAAAACTTGGGGGACGAAATTTTTTTTTTTTAATTTATAACCTATTCTAGATTCCAATTTATCGAATTATATTACGAATTTTATTATTATTATTATTATTATTATTATTATTTTTATTATTTTTATTATTATTACTATTTTTAATATTATTACTAATAAAAAAAAAATTATTACTATTTATTTCTTTCTTTTTATTATTCTGATTATTAATATTAATTATTACTAATGTTGATAATAGAAATAAAAATTATAAAAATTTTATTATTTTATTAATTTTATTATTTTTTTTTATTAAAATTATCAAAATAATTACAATAATATTCTAAAGAAACATTTCCAAGTTTTCTAAATTTTCCAAAGATACATTGACACTCCAGAAATTTGAATAAAATATTCGTTTAGAATATTCCCAATGTTACCATGATTGACTCTTTCCAATATTCCGACAGAATATTCCCTATGTTCTAATGGAATATTCCCAAATTTTACAATAGAATATTTCTTATGTTCCAATGGAATATTAATAAATATTCTAATTATTGATAAAATATTCTCAGAATATATTAATAAAATAGGTATTCCTTAAATTATTATAAAAAAAATATTCCATAGGGTTCCAATTTTAAAAAAACATTCCAATATTCCTAAAACTTGAATAGAATATTCCATTGGAATATTCCCAATATTCACTCTGAATATTCCTAATATTCTTTGTGAATATTCCTATAATACCAATGGAATATTTATAGAATATTTTAATGGAATAATTTTAAACTATTCCAAAAAAAAATTGTCCATAGTTTTCTATAAATATTCCAATGATATTTTGTCATTATTTTCATATATCGGGAAATAATGTGAAATATTAATTTATGTGAAATATTCCTTTAGAATATTTTAAATATTTCTAAAGATTTATATCAAAAAAATATATTTTATAAAAATATGTCGATAAAATATTCCAAAATTGTTCTAAAAAACATTGCACAGTTTTTTTTAAATAATCTACAAAAATTTAATACTCCAGGAATTTGTATGAAGTATTCCTGTATAAGATTTCAGTGATCTAAAGGAATATTCCATACAATATTTGTTATAAAATATTCGTAAATTATTCTTAAATTATTCTAAAAAAACATTCCTTAGTTTTCTATAAATATTCCACTGAAATATTCTCAAAGTATACTGTAATTGAATAATTCTAAATAATTCCAAACAAATATTCCATTGGTTTCCAAAACTTGGAAAAATCGTTTCAATATTCCAAAACTTGAACAAGAATATTCCTTTTGAATATTTCTAATATTTCTATAAAATTATTTCTTTAGAATATTCCAAACGTTCGAATAAAACATTCCTAAATTATTTTCACGGATTATTTTTACAGTTTTCCACAGAAAATACAAAAATATTCCATTAGAATACTAAATATTCCATTAAAATACAAAATATTCCATTAAAATACAAAATATTCCATTTGGCCAACTGAATATTCCACTGAAAGTACTGAATATTTCTTTGAAACATACAATTGGCGAATGAATTATGTTTTGAAATATTATTTACCAATACTAAAGATTATTCTATACTAATCCATTCGAATACTAAATATTCCATTAAAATACTAAATATTTCATTAGAATACTAAATATTCTATTAGAATACTAAATATTCTATTAGAATACTAAATATTCTATTAGAATACTAAATATTCTATTCCTTCTGATACTTAAAAATTTACCATTGGACTACTAATTATAATTTGAATTTTTCTATTGAAATACTGTAAATTCTTCTATAATATTCAATCAGAATACTGAAAATTCCTTTGAAATCTAACATTGGACTATTAAACTTTTTTTTGTTTAAAAATTCCATTGAAATACTAAAGATTTCATAATAATATTCCATTAGAATACTAAATATTCCATTAAATTACTAAATATTACATTGAAATACTAACTATTTACATTAGAACACCAAATATTCCATTAGAATACTAAATATTTCATTAGAATACTAAATATTCCATTAAAATACTAATTTTTCCATTAAATTACTAAATATTCTATTAGAATATTAAATATTCTATTAGAATACTTAATATTCTATTAGAATACTTAATATTCCATTAAATTACTAAATATTTTAGTAAAATACTAAATATTCTATTAAATTATTAAATATTTTTGATTTAATTACTAAATATTTCATTAGAATACTAACTTTTCCATTAAATTACTAAATATTCCATTAGAATACTAAATATTTTAATAGAATACTAAATATTTCTTTAGAATATTAAATATTTGTTTAGAATACTTAATATTCCATTAAATTACTAAATATTTCATTAGAATACTAACTTTTCCATTAAATTACTAAATTTTCCATTAGAATACTAAATATTTTAATAGAATACTAAATATTCCTTTAGAATATTAAATATTTGTTTAGAATACTTAATATTCCATTAAATTACTAAATATTTCATTAGAATACTAACTTTTCCATTAAATTACTAAATATTCCATTAGAATACTAAATATTCTATTAAATTACTAAATATTACATTAAAATACTAACTAATTCCATTAGAATACCAAATATTCCATTAGAATACTAAATATTTCATTAAAATACCAAATATTTCATTAGAATACTAACTTTTCCATTAAATTACTAAATATTCCATTAGAATACTAAATATTCCTTTGTAATACTGAATATTCCTTTACAATATTCCATTAGAACACTGAATATTTCTGGGCTATATAGAATTAGAATACTATAGAATTCTATATTTCTTTAAAATATTTCCAACTTTCTAATTTGTAATATTTTCTTAATATTTTTACGAAATATTCCTGTATAATTCGAAAACAAATTCTACTTTTCCAAATATTTCAAAGATAAGTAAATATTTCTGAAAATTTAATGAAATATTCCAGGAATATGAAAGAAATACTCCATTCTACTGGGGTGCAAAAGAAATTTTTTTTTCTATTTTTTCAAGGAAACGACGGAAAATTGACGCGCAGGGGATGAATATATATATATATATATAGAGACATTGGTCTTTTGTTTGTGTAAAAAAAATGCATGAATGGAAAAGGTGAGACAGGAAGGAAGGAGTAGGGGAAATGGTGAAAAAATAAGGGGGGGGTGGCGGGTTTAGAGGAATGAACGAGTTCACTCTCGACAGATTTGCCTTCGTTTTCGAGATTGAAGTTGCAAAAAAAGCCAAACAGAGGGACAGGTGAAAAACGACGAGATAAAAGATAGAATGGGTAGAGAAGAGGGGGTAGAATAGTGGTGGTGGGGAGGAGGGGGGAGAGTTGAATTCAATGTATACAAATATACAAAAGCCAATGCAATTCTATAACCAGTTTTTCGAAAGTCGAGACTGCCCTCTCTCTCTATCTCTCTTACACTTTTTCTCCCCCCCACCCTCTCTCTCTCTCTCTCTAACCCTATCTCTAACTTGCTGTACCACACCAACTAATATTCCCTAAAACCGAGATTTTTTTTCTATCCACCAAAAACGGAAATCAAAGAACTTTTTCAAATAGTAGAAGTTCGGATTTTTTTTTATTAACAAAAACAATTAAAAATTGATGAAACTTTTTTTTTAAAAACTCATTCGGTGTTTACATTCAAATGTTTACGCAAAAGAGAGATTCATGTTAGAATGGACAGAAAAAGAGTAAATATTTGTTTTCTGTAAATGAGAAAAATCATTTATTTTCAACCAAAAAAGAAAAATTTTTTAAAAAGAATTTTTAATACTGATTTAATTTTTATTACTTTTACAAATTAGTCATATTATTTTATAATTTATAGGAATATTTTAATATTTAGTAATTCTATAATATTCGGGACGAAAAATATTTTTTCAATATTAAACTATTTGAATAACATATTCTTTAAGAATATTTCCCATATTTAAATAAAAAAAAAAAATTTTTAGAATGCTCCCAATACTTCAAATGAATACTCCTATAAAATACTCCTCCTTTAGTATTCTAATGGAATACTAATGGAAAATTTCGAATAAATATTTTGCAGTATAATTTAATATTCCCAGAAAATACAATATTGCAATGAAAAATTCATAAAGGTATCCTTAGTAATTGACACTAATATTTAGTATTCTAATTAAAAAATTTTAAAGCAATATCCAGTATTCCAATAGAATATTTCATAGAAATACGCAATATTCTCATGGAATGTTCGAATGAATGTACAGTATTCTATAACGAAATACTTTTATGAAATCTTTAGTATTCCAATGAAACATTCCAAAGAAATAATACGAATGGAATATTCACGATTTTATTAATAGAATATTCCAAATGAATCTTTAGAATTTCGAATGGAATATTCCAATGAAATAATACGAGTGGATTATTCACGTTTTTAATACAACATTCCAGATTAATATTTAGTATTCTAATAAAATATTCCAAAAAATAATACGAATGGAATATTCATGATTTAATTATTAGCACATTTCAATAGAATATTCAAAATGAGTCTCTGGTATTCCATTGGACAACTGAATATTCCACTGAAATTACTGAATATTTCTTTGCAATATACAATTGGCCAACGAATTATATTTTAAAATTTTATTTATGAATACTGAAGATTGTTCTATACTAATCCATTAGAATACTGAATATTCCATTGAAATACTGAATATTCTTTTGAAATATTCCATTGGGCTACCAAATTTTTTTGTTTAAATACTCCATTGGAATACTGAAGATTACTTCACTACATTCCATTAGAATACTAAATATTCCACTGAAATACTAAATATTCTTAAAAAATTTACCATTAAACTACTAATTTTTTTAGTACGTACATAACTGAAAATTCTTTTGAAATCCAGCATTGAACTACTAAACTTCTTTTTGATTAAATATTCCATTGGAACACTGAAGATTCCATAATAATATTCTATTAGAATACTAAATATTCCATTGGAATACTAAATATTCTATTAGCATACTAAGTATTCCATCAGAATACTAAGTATTCCATCAGAATACTAAGTATTCCATCAGAATACTAAATATTCCATAAGAATACTAAATATTTCATTAAAATACTAACTATTCTCATTAGAATACCAAATATTCCATTAGAATACTAAATATTCCATTAGAATACCAAATATTCTATTAGAATACCGAATATTCCATTAGAATACCGAATATTCCTTTAGAATACCGAATATTTCATTAAAATACCAAATATTCCATTAGAATATTAAATATTCTCATGTAATGTTCGAATGAATATACAGTATTCGAATAAAATATTTCGATGAAATTATTAGTATTCCAATAGAATATTCCAAAGAAACATTTAGCAGTCGAATAGAATATTCCGTAAAAATATTACCAATAATATTTTAGATGATATTCAGTATTTAACAGAAATTAATGAATCTTTAGTATTCCAATGGAATATTTCAAAAAATAATACGAATGGAATATTCTTTTTTTATTAATAGAACATTCCAATAGGATATTCCAAATAATATTCCAAAGAAATAATACAAATGGAATATTCACGTTTTTATTAACAGAACATTATAATGGAATATTACAAATTAATATTTAGTACCTATTCTATTGAAATATTCCAAATTAATCTTTTGTATTCTAATGGAATATTCAAGTTTTTATTAATAGAACATTTCAGTAGAATATTCCAAAGAAATATTAATTAAATATTCCCGTTTTTATTAATAGAATATTTCATTGAAATTCCTGAAACATTTTAATGGTATTGAATAGAGAAAGGGAGAGAGAAGGGGGGGGGGAGAGTAGGATATTAAAATATTCGAATAGAAGGAGAATATCGACAATGTTAGTTGAAAGTTATTTCAGACAGGATCATAACTTGATGATATTACTTCCTTCGAGGAAAGACAAGATTGTCCTCTCTCTCTCTCTCTTGCTCTCTAGCGACGCAAAGAAGTCGTAAAATCAATGTTCTGGTTATATGTATATGGAAGAGAACCATCGGGAGTTTCTCCGGATGTAAGATTAGCCTTTACGTATAGGTAACACCCGGTACGTAATGTAGATAGAGGGGTGGGGGGAGGGGCAAGAGGATATATACGTTATCTTGGACGGTGTAACACGAAGGCGTTATTACTGCTTTACATATTTATCACCCGACTATTCACAAGATTCTAAATATTCTCGCGCGGATAACTCATCGCGCGTGCACTTCAGTGTTTGCCTATTATAAACTCGCTCTCTCTCTCTCTCTCTCTCACTTTCTCGCTTGCAAGCTCGCAAAAGTTGTTATACTCCAGAGTTGTCACTTGAATATCTCAACAGTATACAAATTACGGACCAATTAACTTATTAAACCCAGTGGATTAAGGGAAAAAATGTAATAAAAGTATATTTACTATTTTTTTATTGGATTTATTTTTATTGAAGAATAAATAAATAATAGTGTATTATATTTTATTATTAGTGGTATTATTATTGACTCAATAGCTGGGAATATTCCATTCACATTCCTGGAACATTTCATCCACATTTTAAGAATATTCCATCCATATACTTTGGAATATTCATCAGGAATATTTCATAGGAATATTCCATATGAATATTCCATATTAATATTATTTTGGAATATTTCTTAGGTATTTTGCTTTGGAATATTCAGTAGGAATATTTCATAAAAATATTCCATATAAATATTCCATATGAATATTCCATATAAATATTCCATATGAATATTACTGTTTAATATTCCATATGAATATTACTTTTTAATATTCCACATGAATATTACTTTTGAATATTCCATATTAATATTACTTTTGAATATTCCATACAAATATTACTTTTGAATATTCCATACGAATATTATTTTCGAATATTCCATACAAATATTACTTTTGAATATTCCAAATAGATATAGATTAGCTTTAATATTTCTACAAAGTTTTGTGTAATATTCCTACATTATTCCAAAGAAATAATCAAAAGATCAGAATTTTAGCATTTCTAAAAAAATTAATTAGATGAATTTACATTATTATTTGATTAGTAATATTCCATAGGATTGTTAATATGGAATATTATAACTTAAGAATATTCCATATGATTATTACTTAAGAATATCCTATAAAAGTATTACTATGGAATATTACTTTATAATATTCCATAAAAGTATTACTATGGAATATTACTTTATAATATTCCATAAAAGTATTACTATGGAATATTACTTTATAATATTCCATAGAAGTATTACTTTGGAATATCCTATAAAAAATAATACTTTGGAATTATTCTATTAAGGTACTCGATATTACTTTGAAATATTCCATTTGTACTCCAAATATTACATCGCAATTAAAAATATCGTTTTAAAATATTTTTTATAATAAAATTTTTAAAATAAAATTTTTATTCTTTTGGAATATTCTATTATAATACTGAATATTCTTTTGAAGTACTGGATATTATTTTGGAATATTCCATTCGAACACCTAATATTCTATTGGAATACTGAACATTACATGAAAATACTGATAATCCTTTTAGAATATTCCACTATACTACTGAATATTCCATTGGAATCTTGAAAATTGCCTTGGAATATTCCAGCCAAATATCAAATATTTCATTGGAATACTTAATGTTACATGGAAATACTAAGGATCCTTTTGAAATATTCCACTATAATACTGAATATTCCTTTGAAATACTTTATATTCTTTTGGAATATTCCATTCGAATACCTAACATTCTATTGGAATATTGAACATTGCATGAAAATACTGATGATCCTTTTAAAATATTTCTTTAGAATAATGACTATTCCTTTGGAATACTAAATATTCCTTTGAAATACTGAATATTTCTTTAAAATACTGAATATTTATTTAGAATACTGGAAATCTCCTTGGAATATTCCAGTCAAATACCAAATAATTTATTGGAATCCTTAATGATACATGGAAGTACTGAGGATTTCTTTTGAATATTCCACTATAATACCCAATATTCCTTAGGAATACTTTATATTATTTTTGAATTTTTATATTATTTTTGGGATATTACATTGGAATGCTGTAGATTACTTCAGATTATTTCATTTTAATACCTAATATTCCATTGGAATAATGATTATTCGTTTGAAATATTCCAAAGAAACTTCTCTTAAATAAATATTCCATTTTTCGAATACTACTTCGAATTTCCTTTTTAATATTACATATAATATTAACGTTAGTTACATATTACACGAACAGCGTGAGATGTAATAGATGTATATCTATATTTATTGATAGGAATCTGAGGACTCGAAGTAATATCCGGCAAACTAATTAATTAACAATTGTCAATGGAAATTCTGTGTTTGTGTGTATATGTGTATTTATCTAAATCAAAGGGGATAAGGGGAAGGAAAATACAGAACATTATATATTATATAAAGCCTATATGGAATCAATATATACAGAGAGAGAGAGAGAGAGAGAGAGAGAGAGAGAGAGAGAGAGAGAGAGAGAGAGAGAGAGAGAGAGAGAGAGAGAACTTGAAAGGGGAATTACGAAGTGAAAACGACTCCAAGGTATTGGGCACTCGGCCAGACTATACGGTTGATATCTTTCTCTATAAGCTTCTCTGTTACCACAGTTACCCACTAATTCTCTCTTCCAATCTGTTTTTCGAAAAATATATAACGATATTTTTAAGATTTTCCTTTCCATTCTATTCTTTAGTACCTTAACTAAATGCCTCTACCATTTTTTTCGAATTTAATAAAAAAAATTATATAGATTCCTACATTACCGACACAATGTTTTTTCCAAATTGGAAAAAAAAGAAAAGTATAAAAAATATTCCAAAAGCTTTGTCGCTTATCCTTAATTATTGTCTACATTACATGCCATTGACACTTCTTTCTGAACTTGAAACAAGAAAAGTTAAAGTTAAATTTCTACCTTATCGACGCGAGACTTTGTTACTAAACTACGGTTTTTTGTAAAATAAAAGAAATATTTTTATCTATCATTGATATTCTAATATTCTACCACTTAAAAAGAAATTTATTATTAGATATCTGTATTACCGACAGTAAAATAACGTTATCTACTTTACCGATTGAGAAATACAAATATTACGTCTAATGTCGGTAAAAAAAGTTCACATCGTTGCCAATTTTACAGCTAATAAAGAGAAATCTAAAAATTCCTCTGTAAAAAAGTTCCCATCGCTGCCAATTTTACTAACAATAAAGAAAAATCTCAAATTTGATCTTATGGTAAAACAGAAAACTAGCTAAAAAATTTTGCATTCAATCGAAACAAGTAGCAAAGGCACTTAGTTAAAACTTAAAGCAACAGGTTACAAAAAAGATTATAAAAATATCACTCGTAATTCAAGAGAAAACCAGTAGAATAAATCTCCTAGCTCCTTAAACACGATTTTCTAACGAATCATCTGTCGGTATTCTAGAAATCTAACTCAAAATTCAAATTTAAAGTTATAATTAGAAAAAATAGCGAAAGTGTTCACCTTATTAAACATAAATATTAATAAGAAACTAAAATCTACTATACCAATTAATGGTAATGTAGAAATCTAACAATCGGTTGGTAATGTAGAAACCTAGTTTAAAATATAACACAAAATTGTAGAACTTTAGAAGAATAAAAAAGGGTTTAAATTAGAAATGAACAGAAAGATTAATGGGAAACTAAACTTTTCTATAGCGATTGATGGTAATGTAGAAATCTGTATGAAAATTCATGACAAAATTATAGTTGAATTAGGAGATATAAGAGGTATTTAGTTTCCTTTTCGTTACCAATACTTATAAATAATTAAAACCTACTTTACCGACTGTTGGTAATATAGAAACCTACTTATTTTTTTAAATTTAATTAAAACGTTTCTTTTTCATTATATAAAAAATTGTATTCTTTATTTCTATAAAAAATCATTCAGCAATGAATCCACAGTAATTTAAATTAATTTTTCATTTTGAAAAAAAATTCTCCAGAACGAAAAGCGAATTGAATTTTAATGCGCTCCTTGGGAATAGAGAAAATTTACAAGTAACTAGAGATAGAAAAAAAGAGGAAACAAATTTGTCTATATGGCGGTTCTCATCCAGCCAGACGCATAAACCATTAAAGAGACACATGTGTGTAATGGTGGTGGTGGTTGTATATATCGTTTCGCGAAACTCGTTCGCGAATTTACGTTCCCAACCGAATCCGCGCTGGGAATCCGCGGATAGTTTCTTCAAGAGTTTGAAATCCCCACGCAGTGAATTCCGTCTCGTCCGTTCCTCTCTCTCTCTCTCTGACTCTCTTGAATAGTATAAAGGCGACACGTAAATTTACCGAGAAATATATGGTAATGGAAACCATCGAGCTTCTCACAAGTAAGTATAGAAACGAGACTGTCAAACTATAACTTCCGTTTGGACGATCGATGGTAACGATCATCAATGAATAGCATCGACATTTTTTATAATCAGTGGAAGAAAGAAAGAAATCAATCAGAGAAAGAAGAGAGAGAATTCTTCGGCAAAATTGAATTTCTCTAAATCGTCAATGATATAAAAAAATGTGTAGAATAAAAATTATATAGAAAAAAATTTCGAAGTTAGATTTCTTCATTATCGACATAAATTACAGATTCTAATTGCTTAATAAATAGGCTAAGTGCCTCTACTATTATTATTGAATTTTAACTAAAAAAAATTTCAATACCTTCTCTGTATTACCGACATAATACGTTAATAAAATTGTCGATAACTGTCGGTAAAAGACTCCTGTAACATGAGTTTTCTTCCGTTTTATTTAAGTTTACTAGAAACAAAGTTTTAAATGCATATGATGTCGGTAACTGTCGGTAAAAGATTCCTGTAATATGGGTTTCTTCTTTTTTAAAATTAAATTCACAAGAAATAAAATCTTAAATGTCTGTAATATCGGTAATTGTCGGTAAAGAATTACTGCAATAGGTATTTCTCTTTTTCAATTAAATTCACAAGAAATAAAGTCCCAATTGTCTATAAAGTCGATAATTGTCGGTAAAAGATTCCTAATATAGACGTTTTCTCCTTTTTTAAATTAAATTCTCAAGAAATCATTCCTTAAATGGCAATAGTGTCGATAATTGTCGGTAAAAGATTTTTATATATGTCGGTAACTGTCGATAAAAGTTTCCTGTAATGAACGTCATAACATCGGTAAATGTCGGTAATAGATTCCTGTAATGAGTTTTGCCGCCTTTTTCGTTTTTTTTCACAAGTGGAATGGAAGTTCATAATATCGATAACGGTCGGTAATAGATTTCTGTAATGTTTGTTACCAACTTTTCCAGATTAGTTTCAGAAGAATTGAACTTATCGTTCTCTTTAGATGATGGTAACTGTCGGTAAGAGATTTCTGTAATGGATTTTTCTTCTGCTTAAAATAATTTTTACAGGGAATGATAATTTAAATTTATATTATGTTGGTAACTGTCGATAACAGTTTCCTGTAATGAATTTTATGATGTCGGTAAATGTCGGTAATAGATTCCCCTCCTTTTAGTTTTTTTCGCAAGTGGAATAAAAGTTTATAATGTCAATAACAGTCAGTAATAGATTTCTGTAATTAATTTATCCACATGTAATGTAATTCATTCCACATGAAATAAAATTTACTGTTTTTTTCAAATGGTTTAACTTTTTTTATTTTATTCAATTTTTAAGAACAAAGAAAAGACATTCTAATACGTATACACTGAAACGAGTTTCTTCTTTTTTAAAATTTTTTTCTTCTTTCGAAAGAAGCGGCAATGGATTTAAAGGACCACTCGAGAGAGAGAGAGAGAGAGTGTACCATATTCTGGTTGAAGTTTATTAGCAGGGAATGCTAATATTTCATACTCGTTTTTCGCGACAAAGTGAGAGTGGCCGTTCATTAGTGTTCTTCACGCTTGGTAATTATCACCCCCTTGATCAAATCTAATTAAGCTTTCACAAAGCCAGAAGCTAACCTTGGAGGCAAAAGCAAGACTCAAGAGAGCAAGAGAGAGAGAGAAAGAGAATACCCAAATGTAAACTCTCACCTCACTTCTCTTTCAATGTGCTCTTCTTCCCTTTTGCTCTTGACTCTTTAACGGTTTAGTTCTTTAATTAATAACCACTTAAAAATGGTACGCGCTTGATTTTTCTTAACCATCTTTTTTAAACTGCTCAACTGAATAAACGTCTATCTCATCTTTTTCTTTTTTTTCAATAAATTGTAGCAAATACTTTTTAATTAACTCTGCTTCTTCCCCTCTCTCTCTCTATGATTCTTTTCTTTTAAATCTCTCTCAATTTATTCTTTTCGATTTGATAAAATTACCAGAAATAAATTCTCTGTTTAGATTATATGTGAAATTAATTTTAAAAAAAATAATAATAATAATAGTTGCAATCAATTTTATTGCTAAGTAGTCAATTTATAAATTGTACACACATCATCTTCTTGGGATTATTCACACCGACATTCAACTATATACATATATATTTACTCTCGATAGTATGAACTAAGTTCCAGGACCTGTTCTCCCGAACAATAAATTACAGGAGCTATAATAATAATTATTATAATGGAGTAGCAGGTGGTGGTGTTGTTCCAACTCGAAGGGAAATGAATTTTAAGCAAATGAGTTCCTCGTGCTCGATTTGTCAAGATTGTTTCGACAATCGATCGTTAAAGTGGAAAGCCCTATCTCCAGAGAGAGAGAGAGAGAGAGAGAGAGAGAGAGAGATTTAGCATCAAAACTAAAATGACATATTTATAAAAAAAGCAAAAAAAATTCTTTTAAATAAATACATTCTCTAGATTTTAATATTAACACGAAACTTTTGTTTCCAAACAAAAAAAAACCTCTAGAGATATAAAATATCAGATAATGACAAAAAGAATTTTTATATTTTCAATTTAATACATCTTCCATACAGCGCAATATGAATAGCAAAATGTGAATATCATGTTAAATATTGGACAAATAATAAAAGTGATCATACTGCAGAGAATTGTATATATATACATACAGAAAGAGAGAGCAAGAGAGAGAGAGAGAGATAGATGTTATGGATGATCAATCCGTTGCTCGTATAATGGTATACGCCTTTCTCATTAAGCTCACCCTGAAATAATTAGGGGTAACATGTTACATGATTTTGGTACATGGTTTCGTCTCGCTCACATCACTGTATGCGTGGAAAGAGTGACTGCAAGAGAGAGAGAGAGAGAGAGAGAGAGAGAGAGAGAGAGAAAGGGGGAGCATTGGGGTGCGGGACTTAACGAGCGTAGCTAACGAGGAACGGCAGATTTTATGGCCAGATGGAGATGATGCGATATCCTCGATTGATGCGCGGCTCACATAACTCACAGACTTTCAAATCAACCAACAACCTTCAATTTCCTTTTGACAAAAAAATTTTTTTTCTCTATTACATTTTACAAGTTTACTGGAATTTAATAAAAAGAAATGGAATCCTACAGAAATAATCCATTAAGAGGCAGGAATTTGCAAAAAAACGCTATTTTTATTTTATTATAAACAGTCGATTTCTCCTAATTGAGAGTAAACGATAAATAGTGGCGTTAAACCCCGCCTATTTACTGTTTAGCCCCGCCCCTACTCCATCTATTTGTCTATAAACTCCACCCACTTATTACAAAGCTCCGCCCTTCAATTTTTAAGCCCCGCCCCATTTTAGTATTGGGTTTATTATGCACCGCCTACTTACTGCATTCACAGTTCTTCAATTTATAAACTCCACCCATTTGTCAATTTGCGCCGTCCCACTTATTATGAAACTCCGCCCTTCAAACTTTAAACCCCACCCTTTAATATTGGGTTTATTATACACCGCCTACTTTCTGTAAGTCAAATTCCTTACTTCGGTAACTCCGCCCACTAATCAATTAGTGCCGTCCCACTTATTGCAAAGCTCCACCCTTTTTTTTACTTTAGTATTGGGTTTATTATGCACCGCCTACTTATTGTAGTCCCAGTTTTTCAATTTGGAAAATCCGCCCACTTGTTTATTAGTGACGTCCCAGTTATTGCAAAGATCCGCCCTTTAAGCCATGTCCATACTTCGTTTAACAGGAGTTTTGGGTGTTTTTTCCCAACATTTAATATTCATTCCCAACTCTATCATTAATAAACCCCACCCACTTAAAGTTTTGTACCGTCTACTTCCTGTAGGCCCAGTTTTTCAATTTGGAAACTCCGCCCACTTGTCAATTAGCACCAATCCACTTATTGTAGAGCACCGCCCATTTAAACTTTAAGCCCCACCCTTATTTACCCTCTTGTTAATAAGCTCCACCTCGTAGAAGTCAGGCCCCGCCTACTTACTATAAATTCGGATACTTTTCTTTGAAATATTGTCCCTTTATGATTACTCTCCGCTAACACACTAAAACAAGACGTTTATATACTTCGCCTACAAACAAAAAATGTTTAAATTTTTATTCAAAAAAGAAACTTTTCCAAGGCATCGTATAAAATTGCAAAAAATTTCAAGAAAGTTGTTTCTTCCAGAAAGTTATGACTTCATTTTTCTGCGGTGTTAATAAATCTCGCGATTTTTTTCTTTAATAGCCAATGTGTTCTTTTCAGAAACATGCAAAATGTAAGGGGTTTAAAGTTCACTGGCTCAGTGTTATATATGGACATTTTTATAGACACGTTCCGAGCAAACACGCACCCCCCATGTCATTGGCTTTTTTAATACAGGTCTCTAGCCAAGAAAAATCACAAGTTACAAAATAATTTTTCAGCCTCTAATATCATAAAGTAATTTTTAAAAAATTTAAAACAACAATGAATTTTCAAAGAAAACAAAATATAATCTACATTCCTTTTTAATTAAAATTAACTGTCGGCCCAAAAGAGAAACAATTTAAATCAAAATTTTTTTTACACGCCTTAAGAAAAAAATTTATTGTTTTTTGTCTAAAGTAACAAACGTGTATTTAAGCGTTGTTAAAAATGAGAGAGAAAAAATATGTATGGTTGTTAAAAAGAAGGGACAAAACGAATTACACGAAGCATATTTGACAGAGCGAAAAGGATTCGTATTAGATATACAATGTGAAGCAAAGGGAAACAGAGAGGGGAGGGGTTAAAGAGGATCTCGTTTTTGAGAATGCAAAGAGAGCGCAAGCCGAATAACTAACAAACCTCGTTTTGTGGATACATACGCTTTATTTGCTTCGAGCCATCGTTCATGTTTTTAATGTCTCTCATATACATATATATATACAAAAGCGGAAGGGGGGTTTGGTTTTTAGCTAACCCTCTAGGCAAGTGGTGGCTTCCCTCTTTTCTGCGCTTCGTTGACGAATAATTCTATCAATCATATTTTTTAAAGGGCAACGCGTCGCGTCGGTCAACTTCTTAACAAGAATACTAGTGTCTGTGTGAGTGTGTGTTTATATATGTGGTGATAAATTAGGGGATCAAAACATTTTGAGTGGCTTTTCAAGATAAGGGAAAATGTTGACATTGCAAAATTTACAAAATAGATTAGATACTTGAAAGCTGTTTCGATAGTGAAGAAAATTTTATAAATTAAAAAAAAAATATTAACAAAATTTTATCAAACAACTATTAATCTAAATTCAGATTCCGATATGTTCTAGTGATAAGCATACCTTCCTTGGGGTATAACTTAAAGAATAATAAATTTAGTTCATGTCTTATTCTTAAAAATACTATTTAGTCCGATATGATCTAGTGGCAAGCATACCTTCCTTTGGGTATTAATTAAAGAATAAAAATTTTGTTTCATGTCTTCTTAAAAATACTAAGTCCGATATGATCTAGTGACAAGCATACCTTCCTTTGGTTATTACTTAGAAAATAATATTTATTCTTTCTGTAATATTCTTTAAATTATTATTTATTCCGATATGTTCTAGTGACAAGCATACCTTCCTTTGGGTATTACCTGAAACATAATGTTTCATACCTTATTCTTAAAAATACAATTAAGTCCGATATGATCTAGTGACAAGCATACCATCCTTTGGGTATTAGTTAAAGAATAACAATTATGTTTCCTGTCTTATTCTTAAAAATTCTATTTACTCCGATATGATCTAGTAACAAGCCTACCTTCCTTTGGTTATTACTTAAAGAATAATAATTATTCTTTCTGTAATATTCTTAAAAATATTATTTAGTCCGATATGATCTAGTGACAAGCACACCTTGCTTTGGGTATTAGTTAAAGAACAATAATTACGTTTCCTTTCTTATTCTTAAAAATACTATTTAGTCCGATATGATTTAGTGAAAAGCATACCTTCCTTTGGGTATTAGTTAAAGAACAATAATTACGTTTCCTGTCTTATTCATTAATATACTATTTAGTCGGATATGTTCTACTGAGAAGCATACCCTTTCCGAAGAGCTCGATTATTAAATTAAAACATTAGTAATTTAAAAAATTTATAAGATCAGAAAGAACTATTCAACTAAATTGTGATTCCGATATGTTCTAGTGACAAGCATACCTTCCTTTAGGAGTTAGCTAATGAATAATAATCATGTTTCCTGCCTTCCTTAAATTAATTTGCATATCTACTTTTTTCATGTAAGGAATTATAAGTTGTTGTAATAATTTATTTTAAATTTAACTTGTAAATAAAAAATTAAAAGGGAACTTGACGCCACGGACCTTACGTGACGCAATTGGACCGGGAAGGGATCATACCTAGATTTTAGCACGCAATTCAAGTACACCAAAATAATAAAGTCGATACACCCTGATTAAACAATGATTTTAGAAAAAAAATAGTCTTCACTTGATAATTGAATGTAAGCCGTATAATGAGACGAAAGTGTGTCTCCCTTAAGTGAGCTCGACGTTGACGCTGCACGCGACTAACAATTCAGGGGGACACGTGACAACGGGAGGCATGAGCGTCGAGGGGTTACTTCAAATTTTGTCAATCGATATAGCACACACAGTGTCTCTGTATGTATATATGTGAATGCCTCATGTTGTATACACCTGTGAGATAGAAACTAGCTAGTCAGCTTTACATCAAATCCATTACAGAACCAAGCGCGGCACTTTAGTATAATTTTATGCTCGTATAGAATGACAGAGTCTAAATCGTCTTCATGATTCCTTCACGTCCTACCTCTACACCTCCAACCCTTTAACGAGAATTGTCTGAGTACATTAAGTTTGAACAAAGGAAGACTTCAAGTTCTGATTTCCGAAAGCTGTTAAGAGTACTCTCCTTATATATACCTTTTCAAAGGGCCCTTTCCCTCCATTCCTCGCTCCTCTAAAAACTCCTTCTTTCAAGTGGGACAAAAAAAGTTAAACTTCGAGATTTGATTTTTAATTGTCGATAATAAATGAAAGAAACGATGAAATACTTTAGTGATCACAACGGATAAGAGAAAATTATTTCAACAACTTTTTCAACTAACTCTGTCTATACTTATATATAGATAAAATGTTAAGATGTTTCCTTTCTTCGCTCAAGAGTAAAACTTTATTGTTTCAATCTTAAAAGTACAGCAAAACTGGAATTTAAAAAAATAATTTCTACTTAAGGGGGTATTCTACAGAAAGGTTTTTTCTCATTTGCTTTAAAATATTATTTATTCCGATATGTTCTAGTGACAAGCATACCTTTCTTTGGGTATTACCTAAAACAAAATGTTTTATACCTTATTCTTAAAAATACTATTTAGTCCGATATGATCTAGTGACAAGCATACCATCCTATGGGTATTAGTTAAAGAATAACAATTATGTTTCCTGTCTTATTCTTAAAAATACTATTCAGTCCGATATGATCTAGTGACAAGCGAACCATCCTTTGGGTATTAGTTAAAGAATAACAATTATGTTTCCTGTCCTATTCTTAAAAATACTATTTAGTCCGATATGTTTTAGTGACAAGCATACCTTCCTTTGAGTATTAGGTAAAGAATAATAATTAGGTTTTTTAATTTTTTCTTAGAAATACTATTTAGTCCGATATGTTCTAGTGACGAGGATACCTATCCGGATCTAAGTTTTACTTCCTCCTAAAAAAGTCTGCAAAAACGCTACTTCTATCTATCCTTCTAAAGTAGTTTCCTCCCTTAAATGCTAAATGACATTTTTAATTGTCAATTCTCAAGGGAAATTTGTAATCTGTATGGCAAATTTCGAAATTGATCATACTTAGTTGTGATTTGTCGTCAAAAGATGATTTGAAATTTACTAATAAGCTAACACAGGGAAAGCCGTCCTTATATGTATATATATATTGCAAACTTGTCTTATAGCAAACGGAGCAGTACAAGCGTTTCCCGCTCATTTTCACCCCGGGGGCATCCTTGCCACATCTGCTTCACTCGGGCACACGTCCTCTTTCCTTCCTCCTTCCCCCCGCACCATTTCCCAAAGAACGTTCTTGTAAACCCCAGGATCTCGATGCACGTACAAAACGTATAAATTGTCAATTGGGATATATACACCAAAACTAGCGATAACCTCTCACGACAATCTATTTAGCTCGCCTAAACGTCTCAAACTCAATATTTGCCGTCTACAAGTTAAAAAAATTAAATTCACTTTATAGAAATAACGAAAAATAAATAGAAAACGAGAAATCTAATTGAATAGTGAGGGGGAGATATTTTCAAAGTGATTTGTTACCAAAAAAGTAAGCGGGGTAAAAATTATCAACCGGAATTGTGATAGAAATCTAGATTACCAGTCTGGATTTAAAAAAGTACAAAATATACTTTGCCAACTAATAAAAAAACTTTCCACTTAAAGAGAAAAGCAAAATAAATTAATTGCATTTTTCAAAAACAAAAAAGGATTCAAACTGAAAAAGACCAAATAAAATTTTTAATAAAACGATTTGAAAAGAAGACTTTTCGAAAGCAAAAAAGGAAAAATGAATTGAAAGAGGGTTGACAGTGGGTAGGGTATTAGGTAAATCCTTTATATTCCTCGGTATTCCTTCCCTCTCGTCAAGTAACCGAGTGCTGCCTCGTTGTCGATGCTCGAGTTAGTCTACCCTCTGTTTTCATTAAGATATTAAGAACTTTCTCGACAAACCCTCGAGTTAATCCACCTGGTTAACCGGAGGGGCTAGCCAAAAGCGGAAGAGAAAAGTCACCGACCTCTCAATGAAATATTTTCAAGTACATGGAGAATATAAAAACAAGATCCTTCAATTATGAATAGCAAACGTTTTTCCTCATTGACATACAAAAAAAAATTTCCCTATTCATCTCACCAAAAGCAAATTAAAAATTAAAAGCTTTCTTTTAAAACTCACTTTAAATACAAAGTTATTTTTCCCAAAAAAAAATCTGTTTTCTATTGAATCACGCGCAGCAGGTGAAATGTGAAAGTCAAAAGTTCAAGATGATCTCTCTTTTTTTGGATGAGGAAGGAAAAAAAAGTGCGCGGGGAATAGCCTTTTGCAAAGTTCGACGAGCACTCTCGTTGAGAACGGAAGTAACCAATCGACCGAGCGGAGATAAGCCTGCCGATAATGGAAGTGAACGAACAACCTAACGTTACTTTGGTGTTACATTGCCATTACCACGGTAGCTGAATGACGTCGCGCCTCGTCAGGATCAAACTAGGCAACGAGGCGTACGAATCCTCTGTAAGCCTGAAGATAACGGATATGGGACTATTTGTGAGAGCATACACCCTCTCCCCCCTCCCATTTATTCTATTTTATGGCTTTTAAAGTTTTTCACTTTAAAAATACATTGTCCCCGTTTAAAAAAAAGCCTTTTAAAAAAATTACCATAATAAAATAATTTATTTTCGACAAAAAAATATTTTGGAATAAAATTTTTAATATTTGTCACGTCTGAGTGACTTTTTTTAACATAAAAAAATCTTATTAACTAGATTAATTTAAAAATAACACTTTTCTGTTAAATTAACAATTATGAACCTTTATTTTTCTATAGATATGTTGATGATATAATTACTTGCATACCAAAAGATAAAATTGAGAAAAAGATTAACATTTACGAAAGTTATGACAAAAGATCATAGTTCACTTTTAAAATCAGATTAATAATAATAATAATAATAATAATAATAATATTAATTTTTTTAATGTTATTATTTTTATGAAAAGTAATCAAAACATCACTGACTGGTATTAAAAACCTACATTTACCATTTTTCTTAAGAATACTATTTAGTCCGATATGATCTAGTGACAAGCATACCCTTTTCGGGGAGAGCTAAATTATTGTATTAAAACATTACTAATTAACAAAATTATAAAAAACATTTTCATTGGGACAAGCAACTATTCATCTGAATTATGATTCCAATATGACAAGCATACATGCTTTTGGTTATTAGTTAAAGAATAATAATTATGTTTCCCTGACTTATTCTTAAAAATACTATTTAGTCCGATATGATCTAGTGACAAGCATACCTTTCATTGGGTATTAGTTTAAAAAAATTACATGTCATGTATTTTTCTTAAAAATTCTATTTAATCCGATATGATCTAGTGACAAGCATACCTTCTTTTGGGTATTAAGTAATGAATAATAATAATTATGTTTCCTGACTTATTCTTAAAAATACTATTTAATCCGATATGTTCTCGTGACAAGCATACCTTTCATTGGGTATTAGTTAAAGAATAATTACGTTTTCTGTATTATTCTTAAAAATACTATTTAGTCCGATATGTTCTTGTGACAAGCATACCTATTCCCGAAATCTATATTATTAAATTGAAACATTAGTTATTGCAAAAAATTATTTCCAATTCTAAAGAAATTCACCCCGTAGCTAAAAATTCCCAAGCCAAATTCCAATAATAAAATAAATTCAAAAAGGAGAAAAAAGTAATTAAATTTGATTGGAAGGAATCATAAATTCGCGATCAGTATTCAAGTAACGGTCAACGGTAAAGAAAACGAAATTTGAAAAAAGAAGAATGGGAGTAAAAGGGGAGAGGGGGGAGGAAAGGAATTAAAATTTCTTATCGCGTAGTTGCCGTAATTTTGTACTTTAATCTCATCCAGGGAAAGTTTTCCTGGTTTCGAATCGATGTGTCTCGTCAGCCAAACCAAGTGATATAGCTAGTGCTTCGGTCAGACTTAGCGAGTGGAGAATCGTATATATATATATACACAAGTTTATATATATATATCTATAGATACGACAAAAATGTTCCTCGGCAAAGCTAACTTTTCAAAGAATTACGAAATACTTTCCAGGAATCGACAAAGTTTTGTAAATTTCTTTCCTTTTCTTTCGTTAAACTGATAAACTACTCTAAATAGAAATGACATTTGTCTCAACTACTGCAATTTTAACAAATAAGAGACGAATTTAGTCAATTTTTTTTGCAGACTTCATTAAAAATGATTACATTGGTAAGTGACCTGTGGAAAATCTCTATTGGAATTCTGATATAATTTCTTCGGGTAATATTCTTGAATATTTTATAGGATATTAATAGAATAAATTTAAATTAGTTTTAAAAATTACAGAAATCCTTTACCGACAATTACCGACATCAAATAATATTTAATTCTTTAGTTTATGAAAATAGATAAAAAATAAACAAATTTACAGGTCTCCTTTACCGACAGTTACCGACAGTATCGAAATAATTACCGACATTAAACGACATACAATAATTTCTTAACAGTTGTAAAATAAATTATAGAAATCATTTACCGACATCAAGTAATATTTACTTCTTTCCCCTGAGTATAGATGAAAATTTTAAAAATACAGAAATCCCTTACCAACAGATACCGACATCAAATAATATTTAATTCTTTTCCTTGACAGTATAGATGGAAATTTTAGAAAAATTACAGAAATCCTTTACCAACAGTTACCAACACTATTAGAAAAACTGTTAAAAATACAGAAAAGGGTCCGTCCAAAAAATACAAAATGCTTTTTACTGAAAATTTGACTCTTCAATTTCAGTTGAGTCATCAGGTGTTTATTAAACTTTTAAAAAAACAAACCCAAAGAAATATCATTTTTAAAATTTTAATAAAACACACTTTGTAAAACGAAATATCCAATTAAATTAGCGATGCAAGAAGAAAACTCGTTAGCAAAAGGTTCATTGCGGGTTGGTGGGTAGTAAATGGGAGGGAGGGGGTTTAAAGTCGTTTTTCTCTATAGCATGTTAAAGCCAATAATCGTCCTAAGCATGCGTTCTTGTTACACAAGAGAGCAAGGTGGCTCATAAACCCTCGAGGCGTAAATGGTCTGCTTTTACAAGCAAAAGCGATGTCTAACGCAGATTTCATTAGCATTGCTGGTGTGGTCCGATTTACTTAGAAATTCTCCCAACACTTTCTCTCTCTCTCTCACTCCCTCCCCACACTCTATTTCTCCTAACATTCTCTTCATTCGCCTATTTCACCTTCCGTTCCATTTCCACCCCACCTCTTTATCACTCCCTCTCTCCCCCAACTCTCCTCTCATTCCTATCACTATCTCTAAAGTCCACGGGACGTCTCTTCAATATTACACAATTACAAACACGACGCTAGATGTTTCACGCTAGTATAAATTAATTATATACAGTAAATAGTGAGCGTGCCGCAAGGCATGGCGCCAACTTTGAAACAATTAACTGGGATTTGTTATCTTACATGAGAAAGTAAAGGTACACTGTATAAAGTAATGGTGAGGGAAGGAGAGAGAGGCAGAGGGGGTTTGGTAGGAATGAAGGATAACGTAGCTTACAATTAGGTGATTTATGGTCAAATTATCTAAATGTGTGAGTATGTGTAGAGAAACTTGTTTCCATTATTTCAGAGAAAATGTAGAATTCCGAGAAATTAGCAACAAGAAATTTAGAAAAGTTTCTATTTAATGTAATAAAAATTTTAACATCATTAGAGGAATTATTTATCTACGGTTACCGACAGCTAGCAATGTCACGTCATCGCGACTTATTTATATATTTATAAATAATGTTTTGTAAACTAAAAAAAACTAAATCCTTATTTTCTTGGAATCTAAACCAAGTACCAAGTGCATTCTTCAAGTCTCGTCTTAGTCAAGTTCATTCAGGGAGATAATTTCTACTACGAAGCACATTTCTATTTTTCTAAGGACTGAATTATTTCGACTTCAACGTCAAATCAATAATTCGACACCTGGACTCCCGACATTTCACTTTGGCTGACTTGAAAACAATTCGAATGAAATCTACTGCATTTTTTGTTTCCGCAAGACAACGTCATTTCTTCGACCTCACTCTGAAGGAGGTATCGCTTGTTGGGTCTACGACTATAAGAATAATTTTCAAAGGTAAGTTACTAATTCTTTAAAAATTTTGTCCCTATTTAAATTCTCGATTAATCCCACAAAGTTCTAATTTTGTTTCAGTATCTCTGAAGACATTTAAATCTACCCTTTCTCTCTGATTCTAATTGTAAAGGATTTAAATAAAATCTTTAACAATTAAACTTCAATTTAACAGTTATTTTTTCTTAAAACCTGTCCCTTAATATCAGAACCTTCCGCTCTGTGAATAAATAAGGTTTGAATCACCGATGCCGGAAAAAATTTAAATATATAAATTTTGATTGTGTTTAGTTTCACTCTGATATATAAAAAATGGTACATTTTTTCTAAGAATATAATTCGAAAAAAGTAAGAAAAACCGATAATGAAAAATCTTTAATTACTCTCTTTAAGGGAAATATTTAATGGATAATTTTGCCGAAAATTGTTATTCCGATTAAGTTATAATGAAAAGCATAACTTTCTTCGGGTATGAATAATAATTGTGTTCCCTTATTAATTCTTAAAAATACTATTTATTCCGATATGTTCTAGTAACAAGCATACCCTTTCGGGAGAGCTAAAAACTATATTAATCTTAATTATTAGATAAGATTTGAATTTTAGTAAGTTCTGGTTATAAGTACACCTAACTTTAAGATCAAATTTAAAACAAATAATGATCCTCCTAGAGAGCTCTTAAAGTAATTAATGTTAATTTTTATATATTCTAGTGACAAGCATATATTTCTGTCAATTATTATTAATTAACCATTAATTTTCTCTAATTGATTTAATATTTTTTTATTTTTATATGCTACTAGAAAAATTGTTAATATTGACAACATCATCTAGTAAGTTAATAACAATAATATTGACGTTTTTTAATTAACTTCTCAAAAAGCTATGTATTTGCATTCTCATATGTTCTAGTAACAAGCATACCTTCCTCTAATTATTTCTTGAAAATAATAATATTACCTAAGAACTCGTTATAAAATTTTTACATCCCGTATGTTCTAGTAGCAAGAATATCTTATTTAAAAATTTAAATTAAAACAAAAATATGAAAATTTTAATTTAAATTGTTTTAAAAAATTATTAGCTTTCTATAACTAATGCTTACAAACTTCAAATACTATTTAACTTATTTTTAAAAATAGTAACCACTTAATATAATTCTATAAATAATAAAAATTTAATGTCGTAAATATAAATGTAAAAATTTGAGAATATAATTATTTTAAAATTAATTTTTATTGAATTTAATGTTTTCTTTTATTTTAATTTTCACTATTTAAGAGCACTCTAAAGAGTTTTCTATTCCGATATGTTCTAGTGACAAGAATACCTATTTTCTACTTACTAGATTGTTATAAAAACAAAAGGAAAAGTAATAGTAAAAATAATATGAACAGTTACTAAAATTACAATTAGAAAATAATATTAAAAAAATACAATCTTTAGTCAATAATTTTTTACCCTAATAACTAATCTTAGATAATGTACATGACATTATAACTGAAAAGGAGTTTACTCACCAGTATGGAATCCAGTGTACTGCTAAGACTCACGGTTCTGTTTCGGATTATCCAGGACAATATTTGAACTTCGTCTTAGTGTAGTTGGTTTCAAGTCTATTATGCATCGATTTATTCTGCAAACAAAAATAAACACCAGGAATTTCAAAGTGACATCAAAGGAAAGATGAAAAGCAAATAAAGGTATTTCTACAATAACTACAAAAATAGTTACTTTACATCTATTTTTTCTCATGGGAAAAAAAGTATGTTAAAAATAGATATAATTTTGTAGAAAATAAAAAAGTGGTGATAAAAATATCAATAATAGAAATAATAATGATAATATTGAGTTATATTTTATTATTGGACTATAAATTTAAAAGAAAAAAAAATTTCACGAAATAGTATTTAACGTCAAATATAATATTTTTTTTCACCTCTTTTCTCAAACGTTGAACAATTTTACAAAAGCGACACACGTTTTTGCCAAAGGGAAATGAGGTTTTCACGAGGACAAAGTTAACCGCGAAAGGGGGATTGTAGTCGTCACCCAGTCACCTACTGGTGTGTGGTCCAAATCCACGGTAATCCTCTCACACTTCGCTTTGGAGAAACGGAAAACGAGGGCGCCTAGGATTCAACGCTAAGTCAAGAGCTAAGTCGTGCCTGGTTGGCATGATAACCAAACGGAAAAGCTTGCAAGTCATTTGAAATTGCAGCTAAAACACGTGAAACCAGAAATTCCCCTTTAATGGTTTCTAGAAGTAAAAGCGATATATACTAAAATTCTCTAGAACAATTTCTCTCACGTAATTATTTTGATAGCAATTTCCAGAATCGAACATCAATTTACTGCAAAACTTACATTTCCATAATCGCAAAATTATTCCAATTTAACTGAATTTAAAAAAAGAAATTTACCATTTTTATTTTACATTACTAATTAAATAATTTATTACAAATTTTTTTTCTTTTGAGTATTAAAAAACAGGAAGTTGAGCAGAAAAAATTTGTTTTTCCCCAACAATTAGCTACTTGCGCTTTTATCTTTTGCAATCGCTCTCCATTTTAAAGGGAAAATTGAAGGCCGAAGGCAAACTAGCCAACAACAAAACAAAGCCAAAGCCGCTGGGCTACATGCTAACTTTCTATGAACTTACTTCGTTTACCAACGAGATTTTGACGTATACGCTTCGTGGAAAAACTTTTTATGCAACAAACAGGACACGAAACAATCTGGCATATTGCCGAAAAAAAGATTTTCTTTTTTTCCACTTTTGTTATCATGCGGAAAAATGGAGAGAAATTAACGAATTATTCTGTTTTATTGTCGACAATTCGAGTGAGAACTAGCTGAAATCTGACACAATTTACAAAGTGGAGGGAAAATATGTTCAACTTTAATAAAATAAAAGAATAATATTGAAATAAATGGAAAAAAGCATCGCAGGAAACATTTACCGAAATTTCCTGAAAAGAAATTTTAAAATTGGTTGGAAAAATAATTACAGGTATCGTTTACCGATAGTTACCGACATTAAAAAATGTCAAATTTTAATAAAAAGGAAATAAAGTGAAGAATAATAATTATGTTTCCTGACTTAATCTTAAAAATACAATTTAGTCCGATATGATCTAGTGACAAGCATACCTTTTCTATAGAGGTAAATTAAAACATTAGTAATTACGAAAATTTATAATATTTGGAAGATCCGTTCAACTAAATGATGAATCCGATATGTTCTACTGGCAAGCATACTTTTCTTCGGGTATTAACTAAAGAATAATGTTTCATAACATATTCTTAAAAATACTATTTAGTCCGATATGATCTAGTCTCTAGCATACCTTCCTTTGCGTAGTAACTAAAGAAGAATAATGTTTCACAACATATTTTCAAAAATACTATTTAATCCGATATGATCCAGTGACCAGCATACCTTCCTTTAGGTACTAACTAAAGAGGAAGAATATTTCATAACTTATTCTTAAGAATACTATATAGTCCGATATGATCTAGTAACAAACATACCCTTTCTAGAGAGGTGAATTATTAAATTAAAATATTGGAAATTAAAAAAGTGTATAAAATCAAAAAGAACCATTTAACTAAATTATGATTCCGATATGTTCTAGTGACAAGCATACCTGCCTTGGGATTTTAACTAAAGAATAATAATGTTTCATAACATATTCTTAAAAATACTATTTAGTCCGATATGATCTAGCGACCAGCATACCGTCCTTTGGGTAGTAACTAATGAAGAATAATGCTTCATAACATATTCTTAAAAATACTATTTAGTCCGATATGATCTAGTGACCAGCATACCTTTCTTTTGGGTATTAACTAAAGAATAATGTTTCATAACATATTCTTAAAAATACCATTTAGTCCGATATAATATAGTGACCAGAATACCTTTCTTTGAGTATTAACTAAAGAATAATATTTCATAACTTATTCTTAAAAATACTATTTAGTCCGATATGTTCTAGTGACAAGCACACCTTGTCCGGTTAGCTAAATTATTAAATTAAAACATTAGTAATTGTCTTAAAATTAATGTTGTTGTTCAGATAAAATTTGATTACCGTATGTTCTAATGGCAAGCATACCTTTCATTGTTATTACCTAAAAAGTAGAAATTAAATCTGCCTTTTGCCAAAAACGTTAAATGAAACAAAACCCAAAAAAGATAATTTCAATGCGCAACTAATAGAAACATTTTCCAATTAAATTCAGAAAAATAAACTCATCCGTGGTCTTAATTTTACCACTTTTTCTGCCCCCTAAAGTTGAACAGTTCCCTAAAACCAGCACTGGGACAGTTGCTTAATTTCCGGACTGTCAGAACTAACAGGACAATGTCACTCGGATAAACAACGTTGGCTAGAAGTCTTTAATCAATACACCTGGGGTGTACATTCCACACGAATTTCCCTCGACACAAACTGAATCAACGGAGAGATCAATTTCAAAATGAAATTCCCTTCCCACTCCTCCTTCTCCACCTACACAAAAAAAAAATAGAAAAACGAAACCTTTTGGAAAAATACTTTAAAAGAATTTCCACAACAAAGGTTTTGGCTAACCTAGAAAGACATTATTTTAAACACGTAGCGATAGGAAACGAGAAATGTTCGACACGTATTCCTTTTTAGGAGTTACAAAAGCTTCTAGGAAAAGGAAAGGAAGAAAAGTGATTTTTATTTCTTCTCAGTAGAAACTGAAAATGTGCGCGCCGACATTTTGTGTTTTTTTTGTATTTTGCAGACATGTGGTGAACCCTTCGTAAAACGATTTGAAGATTGGTGCGCGCGCGAAAGTGATGGGAGTACTAATCGCATTCCCCGCACAATTTACATTTAATCAAAGGGAAAGCCCATTGGCCACGATCGTGCTATTTGCTTGCCATTGAAATCTCACGTTGGCACTGTCCGTGAATGGAATTCGTAAAGTCAAAATTCAATGTCGATTTTACCCTTGGATTTGACTTTCCTTTTAAATTAAAACCTAACTACCGGATCTTCTCTCCTTTTTCATCCATTCATTACTTCCAAAAAGAAAAATCAGGGAAACGAGAAATAGAAAGAGTAGGAGGTGAAAATAAATCGTCTAGAAATGAATATTCAAAAAAACACTTTAGACGGTTTTAAAAGTGTTTTTTTGGGTGATTTCCTTTTATTTTTCTTCAATTGGAACAAAAAAGGAAGAAGCTTAAGATTAAAATCGTTTCATTGGCATTGCAGATGACAAATTGCATAGGGCATACATTCAAGTGAGAGATCACAGTAAACATAGGTTGCGGCGTGCCATTAGCTGGTTAGAGAGGGATTCCGTGTTGCTTCATTCTAATCAAGCGTCGGTACCACCAACGACGGCGTAGCGCCAATCAATTGCACTCAGAGCCCTCTTCGTACCCTAAATTTCCCTTCTATGACACTTTTGCGACACTATTTTGACCTCCTTCATCTCTCACAGGAGATTAATTAACGATTCGTTTGCTATTTTTGCTCCTCGAACAAAGTGACATACCTAGCAAACTCCTATTTAACGAATTCCTAAAATTTTTTTATTACGATATGTTCTAGTGGCAAGAATACCTTAGCAATAATTAATCTTAGGGTAGGTAATGCTGCACCTTTTCTTAATCAATTTTTTAATTCCAGAATGTTCTAGTGTCATGAATACCGTAGCAATAATTAATCTAAAGGTAGGCAATGCCGCACCCTTTCTGGAAAAATTAGAAATGACGCGGATCCGATATGTTCTAGTGGCTAGCATACCTTGAATTACGATGAGGAAACTAATGTTGTTCCTTAACTGATTAGTAGACTAATTCTAATTCCGATATGTTCTAGTGGCAAGCATACCAGGTTTAAAGATTATCCTAAGGACATCAACATCGCCTCTCTTCTGAATGAAAGAAAACTAAATAATTTCAAAGTCCGGTATGGTCAAGAAGTAAGTATACCATAATCGATAACAATTTTTATGAAACGAATATTGATTCGTTTCTGAATCAATTATAATTGCAAAATTATCCAGCGGCGAGCAAACGAAGTACAGAACCAATCATCATACACAATGTCAGAGTCACAATGAGAAACAATAAGATTTTAATTCCGGAATGTTCTAGTGGCACAAATACCAATTATAGAAGTTATCACCAGAAAGCTGGCGATGCACCTTTACTCTACTTTCCTTTATGTAGAAACTCAAAGTTTCTTTGTTGAAGTCAGTGTTCTAATTCCGATATGTTCTGGTGACAAGGACACCTTTCTGAAAATAATTCCCAATGTCCGAAATAATCATCAGTCGTAGGAGTTCTAATTCCCATATGTTTTAGTGTCAAACAAACCTGAATTTATAAATTCCTGAACTAGTTGAAGTTTTCTTAATCATTATCATTCACACCCAACTCATCTAAAACAGAACGGAAACTAAATTCATTATTTTTCATAAACTTTCAAGTTCATCTTGATTTGAAAAAGTTCTTGTAATTAATGCTGATACATCATCATTATTTACGTTCCCTAAACTTCCGATTTTAGATTAATGTGATTCATATTCCCGTATGTTCTAGTAGCAAGAACACCAAATTTCTCCACTCCCTGATAATGGAAATTACTATCCATAGTTAAAATAAAGAAATTCTTCAATTACAACTATTTTTATCAACACCATAAAAAATATCCAACTCCATCTTCAAACGATATTATTTATTTTTCTGCAAATCACCTCAACAAGTACACATATTACTGTCAGTAATACAGCACGATTCGTTTACAAACCGGGGGAAATAATTAAACTCAACCGACACTGATAATTATCAACAACGATATTAATTAATTTCGACTCCAAACATTCACCCCTCTCGCCATTTGCCGAATAACGAAAATATTCATAAACCTGTATTCAGTGTAAATACAATGGTTTTTTTTTATTACAGTGTGGGAATTTAATTTTATTTTCAATTTAAAAAAAGGTGAATTATTTGTAGTTTGAAAAAAAGACTATTTCGTTTGTAATTTTTTTTTGTCAGAAGAATTTCAAGTTAGGAATGTGATGAAGAGAAAAAGATTCGTCACGTGCTTAAAGGTCCGTAAAGATAGTTGCAAGATTTCCACTCAGCAGAATACTGATGAATCCATGAGCTTTCACTTATCGTGACTTTTCAACCTCGTCGTTTTTCCCCTTCATTTCATTCATAGAATGTGTGTAACAGGAAAATTCCCAATTCCGCACTAAATTGAAGATCTTTCTTCCATTCTCGTTTTCCCATGAAATCAAAAGTCATTTACATCCCTTTAGTTCCTATTTCAGTTTCCCCAACTCCCCCCCCTTCTCTAATTCCATTCAATTCGGACATCAGTCGACTATTGTGTAATTACCATTTTGAGAGTTGGAAATCTCTCCCTTCAATTTTGAAAAGGGTCACGATACCGCTTTGCAGTGGTGGCGGTGGCCCTTTATTAAATTTCTAATAACGGAAATAATTGTTATTGAGATTGTGCCAACCAAGAAGAATGTTTGGTTGATTTCGGACGAATTGGTTTTAGGTACGAAGGGAGAAGGAAAGATGAAGGGAAAGAGGGAAATAACTCAGGCCTCAAGAATTCCTTTTAATGGACGAGGTTCGTTTTGGGTTCTGTCACGTCGAGCCCTCGGGCGTCAGTTAAGAGGAAACGCCTCTCCCTTTTCCTGAAGGGTGAAAGCAGGAATCAAATTCGATTTAGAGACTCAAGTCGAGACTAATCCGTATCACTGGCTTTTTTCTCTCCTGTGAGAGTCGATAAAAGGAAAGTGAAAACGATCACTGATTTCTCGAAGGGAAAGAAGTGCGCTGTTGAAACAACTTTTATTTCCCTCTTCGTTTCTCTGAAAAATGGATATTAAATTCAGTAGGAAAGATTTTTAACTTAAGTCCACAAAGCTGTTCATTCTTCAATGCAAATAAACCTTTTGGTATTGAATCCCAATATTACACCCCAATTTTGTCATTTTTTCTAATTCCGATATGTTCTAGTGGCAAGAATACTGTACCAATAATAAATCTTAGGGTAGGCAATGCTGCAACCTTTCTAAAAAAATAGAAATTACCCGGATCCGATATGTTCTAGTAGCAAGCATACCAAGTTTCAAAAAAGCAATAAACCTCGAGGATTTCGGTACGTTCTAGTAGTAAGTAAACCACGAATTAAACTAATAATATCCCTCAATTGACGCGGATAGAAAACGCCTTTTTAATTTTTATTTAGCCCAAACTGTATGGAATTTAATTCCAAATTGAATTTGTAGCGTTTATCGATTGTCGGTAACTGTCGGTAAACGATTTCTGTAATTTTTTCCCAATCCATCCATTCTCTTCCTAAATTGAAATTTAACGTTATTTATTGTCAGTAAAGATCTCTGTAATGATTTTTTTCCTAAACATCCAAGGGAATTAATTATGCTTCGTCGGAAAATCAATTTTAAACCACCTCCACTCGTTTGACAGTATTATGGGAAAAGGAAACTCCTAAATGAATACGTGAATGTAATTTTGTGGCCTGATAAGAATGTACAATTTCCGTACAACATTGACTGATTTACATAGTAGATTCGTAAGGTATCCTTTCATGCGTACAACCGCATGCAAGTCTCACACACATCCTACAACTTCAATCACAATTGAGACTAGACCCTAAAACGGTGAATGACTAATGAAGTCGTAGCTCCGTAAGAGGATTATTATGTCCGTAAACGTGTGCGTAGGGGTTACAAACCTTGCAAGGGAGACAAAGACAGAAAGGGAACGAATTGAAACCTAGAGAGAAAGGGAAGAGAGAGAGAGGCAAAGGGAAGTACCAAGAAATGGCACTGTACTTCCCGACTGGTTGGTAACAGTATGTTCGAATTTTGCCTACATAGACAACGAAACTCAACCGCAAATGCTATAACGTAAACGTAAACCGTACACGCTTCAACGAATCCTTGCTCAGCTGTTAGTACTCTTGAATTGCGAATTGCAGAGAATAACGAAAGGTAATACCGTATTGCAGACCACCACCGGAAACTAAACTCAGAAAGCTACACAACTATCTTCCCGTTTATAATCAGTCACTAATGTATAGACATACTTCCAAAGATGCAAGCAAATTTCTCCCTACAGTGACTTTCCTCGTTAAATAGTTACTGAATTTATAACAAATGTAATGGATTAATTCGGTTCAGTGAAATTTCGTATATTTTTACAATATGTATAAACCATATGACCTAGTATAAAGGGTATTGATTAAGATTATTTTAAAAACATTCATTGTGGGTAAAAATACAATTCCAATATCGTTAAATTAATCTTGGTAAAAAATGGATAAATTTTCCTTCCTGGTAAGTAATTTATTCCTTTTATGTATTAGTGGATTATTGGAATTATAACCATCTAATTGATGGAGATGTAGGAAATTTTTTGATGGAATTGAAGAATAATGTTTCATAACTTATTCATAAAAATATTATTTAGTCCGATATGATCTAGTCACAAGCATACCTTGCTTTGGGTATTAGTTAAAGAACAATAATTATGTTTCCTTTCTTATTCTTAAATATACTATTTAGTCCGATATGATTTAGTGAAAAGCATACCTTCCTTTGGGTATTAGTTAAAGAATAATAATTATGTCTCCTGTCTTATTGTTAAAAATACTATTTAGTCCGATATGATCTAGTGACAACCATACCTTTTTTTGGGTATTACGTAATGAATAATTGTGTTTCCTTAATTATTCTTAAAAATACTATTTAGTCCGATATGTTCTAGTAACAAGCATACCCTTCCGGGAAAGCTAAATTATTAAATTTAAAACATTAGTAATTTAAAAAATTTATAAATTACAAAGCACCATTTAACTAAATTATGATTCCGATATGTTCTAGTGACAAGAATACCTTCCTTCGGGTATTTAGTAAAGAATATTAATTGTGTTTCCTGACCTATTTTTTAAAATACTATGCAGTCCGATATGTTCAAGTGCCCAGGATACCCTTTCCGGAGCGCTAAATTAAATGCTCCTTTACTCTACTTTCCTTTATATGGAAAACTTATTTAATGTTCTACTTCTGATATGTTCTAGTGTCAAGAATACCTGCTTTTGTTATTACTTGTTTGTGATCTAATGACTTTTTTTATTTATTTGTTTATACACCTATCTTCAGCCTTACATACTTGGCTATACAAGTGTCTCTTTACAAATTTCGCTCTTACAATATTTCTTATAGACATTTTCTTAATACTAAATTTTTGCGCCTACAGAGCGACTTGAAAATTAGGAGTACTCGCATTTGCCTGGACCACCCGTCTAATAGGTTTTCTCGCCAGTGGAGAGGGAAACTGTAGAAAACCTCTCTTGAGTACAACCGGTTTATCGACAGTCGAGTTCTAATGGTGTGTACCGGACAATAATCGACGGTGCACATCATTATACCTCGACGTCAAACCTCCCGCTCAGATTGTCTCACGTGCCGGAAAAATACCAAGCCAAATGGGCGCGAACCAAGGGTACTTACCCTTGGTCCTTAAACGACCGCCAAGCGAGGCATCTATCTGACTGAGCTAATCTGTCGGTATGTGATCTAATGACTTTAGTTTAGAATACAGTTTTGTTCAATAATATAATGATGATGATAATAATAGTTTTGTAATAATAATTTTAATAATAATATTAATAATAATAATGATAAATAATGCTTATGACAGTGATGTACTGAATGAGACACTAGAAATAGTTTCCAACATATCTTACACTAACCAATATCCGATATGTTCTAGTGGCAAGCATACCATTTTAATAAATAAGTTAGAGGAAGCAAATGTTGACCCCATTCCCCTAAATACCAGAAATCTTCTGAATTATTTTCGTTCCTATATGTTCTAGTGACTAGCATACCATCTTTATAAACAATCATTAGAAATCTAATTTTGTTCGCTTTATGAATGTTTGAAAATACAAATATTCTTATCATAGTAACTCCTGTTAACTGAAATTTCACTTTCTTTCAACCGCCTTCTTAGATTTTCGATAATTTTGACCAGTCTCAAAAGAAACTTTCAACATCGTGGTAGAAATGATCAAACGAGTAATGTGACGTTACAAGGCAAATAGGAAACTTTTTTTTAATGTGATTCCCATCTAAAAGAACGAGAATAAATCTGAGACCTTTTTTGCTACACACTTCTCTTTTTTCCCATCGCTGTGAGATGATAGTTCAAAGGCATGAGGGTAGAACAAACTCCCGAAGCCGAGGTTTGTTATTTCAGCATTAGCGATGCAAACGAAATATGCTGTCTACGCTACTTTTACCTCACCCGAACCAATTGACATCAGCATTGATCGTTTTTTTCACTCTCTTACTAAAGAAAAAGCGAAAGGAATTTCACTCACTAAAAATAAAAAAAGAAATCTAACAACAATTAAAAAAGAAATGTAAAATATTTTTACCATCAAAATTCTTTTGTAAATTCCCCAGACATAATACTAGAAAATTTGTTTTCTCAAACAATTGTTCGTAATTAAGAGCAAGTTAATTATCAAAAAGAAGGGGGGACCCGTACGTGATCATGAGAAAGTTATTAGAGTCTAGAAAATGAGTGTTGAAGCGGGTCAGTTTGGAATTACACGTATTTCTAAAGTGCCGTTGCTGAAACTCGATGTTCCCCATGTACCTTTACTCTCTGTTTGTACTTGCTCCTATATCTCTCTGTGAAAACATACTCATGAGTGTGTATACACAAGGAACATGTGTTGAATATCTGTGAGTAGAATGGCTTTTGCGGACAAGTGGGAACCATCTGCCCTCGGCGTAACTAAGAATTACATTAAATACTCCACCACTTCTATATATTAACGCAACGCACAGAAAAAAATAATGTTAATTAAATAGAAACCCGGACAATTTCAAAACTTTCATACACCATTGCAGGAAAAAGAAATACTCATCACAAGATTTTATGATAATATATATTAAATAAACTACGATGTGGAAAAATTCTTCTATCCACTAAACATATTCTATTGGAAAAATATTGAATAGACAAAATTTATTTACTTCTGAAAGAAAAATTCTTAACCGTCGGATTTTTTTTATAAGCCTGATTTTAGTTTTGAACCAACTTCAAAGACAAGGGATCCAAAGTTTGTTGAGTTTTGTTGAATGTAACAAGAGAAACAGGGTCTTTGAAACTTCTAAAAGTTACGATAGCCGGTAACTTCTGGCGGTGAACATACTTGATGTGTGTATAATTATCTTTAGAAAAATTGCATAAGGAAGCTAAAATTAAGAAAAATAAATCTATTTAAAAATTTAAATAGAGAATTCTAGGCGAGAGATGATCTTTTTTTCAATCTAGAGAACTAGAAATAATTCTAAATCCAATACGCTCCAGTGAATAGAATACCATTTTTAAAATGGTCCTCCTTCGGAAATTAATTATGCCTCCTTCCTGAAAGTAGAAAGCTAACAATGGTCTTCATTCCGATATGTTTTAGTGTCAAGAATACCAGATTTACAAATTATGTTCAGAAAACATTAGTTCACTGATGACGAATGTTCATTAAAAGTCTTCAAATCCTGAATTGAAGAAAACTGTTGAAAAGTTCAAAACTAGATATGTTCGATCAGCAATAATGTCGTTCTAATAAATAATTTTAGGAGAAGCTAATGGTTATCCTCTTCCAAATGTCTAGCTCATTATCTTTTATAACTAATGTCATCTCCCTCTCGATTTAAAAAAATAGATAATTCCTAGTTCCGGTATGATCTAGTAGTAAGAATATCCTTCCCTAGGTTCATCAGCTAATTGATGACTCAGATAATCATTGGTAGAATACATTCAAACTCCGATATGTTCTAGTGGCAAGAATACCTTTCCTCAAATTCATCAGCTAATTGATGATCAAGATAATCATCAGTAAAATAATTTCCCTTTCTGGTACATTTTAGTGGCAAGGATACCTTTCCCCAAATTCATCAACTCACTGATGACGCAGATAATCATTGGTAGAATAAATTCAAATTACGGTATGTTCTAGTGGCAAGGATACCTTTCCTGAAATTTATTAGCTAATTGACGACCTAGGTAATCATCAGTAAAATAATTTCCATTTCATGTACTTGTACATTTTAGTGGCTTTCCTTTCTCCAAATTCATCAACTCATTGATAATCTAGGTAATCACCCAAAAAGAAAAATTTCCGCCATCTTATAGCAAAAATAAGCCCTTTAATAATTATTTTTCTCCTAATTTCGAATTTACTCTCTCGCTAATACCCAAATACCATCTGCAGTCCTACAGTAAATTTTGCGACTGACAATTCTAAAAACTCTCTCCTCCTACGTTTTAACGACAAGACACATAAAGCTTTTCGAAGCTTTCCCCAAACAAGACCAGCTTTTCGAAACTTCTAAGATTTACAGTCTCCGGTATATTCTAGTGACAAGAATACCTTTACTAAGCTTAACAGAAAATGTCCCGTTTGTTTTTTTCTTCAAATTAAAGAAATACCTAAACTCTTCCAATCTTTCAAGGAGTTCTTTCCTTAAACTCCAAAAGATAAAAAAGGTTTTAATTCTATACAAACTTTTCACAAAGGCAAAAGGGGGTTTTATGTATAAAAAAATAATTAATTAAATACCGTTAGAATACAAAACCCTCTCTTTCTACTACTCTTTTGTGATACAAAAAGTATCTTTCTCTAAGCTTGCATGTGGAATCAGAAAAAAGCAAAAAAATCCAACCTCGATATTGGCAATATTTGTTCCAACTTTGTCCCCATCATTGTGTCTTTGAACACGTTTTCTATACCGATTTCAAGTTCCACTTTAGTCAATGCCTCGCCGCGCGTTCAATGCAAATTTCTAGCTTCAAGGTATCCCCTATTCCCTGTGGGTTTATAACAGAAATACTTCCTCCCACTCTCCCTCACTCTTCTCTACCTTATTCCAACTCCTCCTTTTCCAATAACAATTTAAACTTGGAAGCTTCTGTTTTTAGTTATTCATGAAAAAGAATGTTCCTTAACAAGTATTCCAATTAGTTTCTATATTCGGAAAATTATGTTCACTAACTTGAACGCAGGGAACTGAAATTCAAGAGAAAGAGAGAGAGAGAAACGAAGACAGAGATAGAGAGAATGAGTGAGTCCATCTATTAAATTAATTTACGAATTCGGTAGGGAACACGACGAGAAAATCCATAAAGCGTGCCATATATACACTGTCCTAAAATAATAAACGCTGGAGAAACGTAACTGCGAGGAGGGAAATGGGTTATTAAATTACATTAAATATTTGCCGCACGATATAAAAATTTGAAAAAAGCACTGTGTCCATTTGGAAAGATTACTCTGATAGTGACTTCTCGAGATTTCATTCGCCTTTGGAATATAATTTTTATATTCTACTTAAAGGGAGGTTGGGTCCTACTTTAAACGGTTAGGAAGATCGATTTTTTAAAATCTTTAGGTATCCTAAATTAATTTAACCAAAAATTTGGAGTCTTAAGACTCCAAATAATGTTTCCGACGTAGCCATAAATTTGGACTTTCTAGAATGACAATTATTCTCGAGCTCTACTATAATAAGTATCTAGAAAATAAATCTGACTTAGTTTGCTGGTGGAATATTCCATAAGAGACCCTATTCAAAGAAGGCTTCATCATATTTTTGAGCCGTTGCTCGAAACTCCTATTGCTGTCTGAAGACAAAAACTAAATTACTTATTTATGTTCGCGATTGAACGATAGTCAATAACCAGCTTTTTCAGTAAATGGAACTTTGTCTTTTGATATTATAACGTTAATTTCTGCTATGTCAAATGATTTTATTGCACAAGCACTTTGATGATATTCACAAATTATATTTAGAAAACATTAGTTCCCTAAATATAAGTCTTCAAATTCTGATTTGTAGAAAACTGTTGGAAAGTTCAAATTTTGATATGTTGCGTTAATAACAATGCCGGTTTAATAAACAATTTTAGGAGAAGTTAATATTAATCCTCCTCTGAATAGACAAAACTAATGATGATTCTAGTTCTGATGTTCTAGTAGCATGCATACTATTGTTAAAATTTGTCTATTGATGTTCATCCTTTCCTGGATTTATAATACACATGTGATTCTAATTTCGATATGTTCTAGTGGCAAGCATACCTACTTTCCGAAATACTCAAAGTCATTGTCCTATTTTCTAAACAATCCACATCATTATCATCTTTCTCTAAATAAGAATAGCTAATTGATGATGACATCTATTTCTTCGTCCTCCTCGAATTTAGAAAAACGAACTTTTAATACCGGTATGTTCTAGTGGCAAGAATATCTGCTTTTAAATTCATCTGATAATTGATGGACCAGGTCATCAATCATTGATGGAATAAATTCTAATATGTTCTAGTGGCAAGGATATCTTTTCCTTAAAAACATCAGCTAATTGATGATGACATCTACTTCTTCTTCCTCCTTAAATGAGGGTAAGTAACGTTTAATTCCGATATGTTCTAGTGGCAAGCATACCTGCTTTCCAAAATAGTCGTTTGTTCTCTGCTATGATAGTCATTGTCATATTTAGCAAAAAATCCACATCATCTTCTTTCTCTAAATAAGAATGGCTAATTGATGACATCTATTTCTTCGTCCTCCTCGAATTAAGACGAACGAATTTTTAATATCGGTATGTTCTAGTGGCAAGAACATCTGCTTTTAAATTCATCTGCTAATTGGGGACCCAGGTCATCAGTAACTAAATGAATAACTTCTAATTCCGGTATGTTCTAGTGGCAAGGGTACCTTTTTCTTAAAACCATCAGCTAATTGATGATAACATCTATTTCTCCGTCCTCCTTGTTCGAGGGTAAATAAACGTTTAATTCTGATATGTTCTAGTGTCAAGAATACCTGTTCCCAAAGACATCTGGCAAAAATAGTTCCTTCCCTTTTCAGTGTTGAAAACAAAAAATTTATTTTAATACAAAAATGTCTAGTGACAAGCACCAGGGATTTTTCATGTGATCTTTTCCAGTGGAACAAAACAAATTTTCAATTTTGGAAACATCTCTCGTCTTGTCTAGAAAACAAAACAACTAATAGCAAAGTAAATAAAATAAAACAAATATCGCCCCGAAGTCTTTTACTTTTGATTCAAATAATCGATAGTAAAAGTCACATTAAAAAGTTTCTTCATGACAGATGATGGATCGATATGCAACTGGCTATCGAAAAAAAGAGAGGAGAGTGAGAGGGAGGAAAGTGAGAGAGAAAGAGTCAATAGGATGATAGAAGGAGGAATAAGAGGAGAGGGAAGAGTGGGGGAAAGGGAGAGTGTGCACTACGAAAGTGAATTCCTAGTGGTAAGGGGGAAAAAATAAGCACACAGGGAATAAGTGATCGATGCGTCTGTACGGGATGCGGTTTTGCAGATATTTGGGAAAAACTTTTCAGATGCTCGTGTCTAGTGCGCAAGATGGATTTGCCACAAGTAACGTTGCAAAATAACTTCAGCTTCTATCCTTTATCGTGAAAAATTTTTATCCCATAAAGCTTTCGGCGCAATAAAAAAAATAAAAGAAAAAAAACAATAAAAAAAGTGAATCAATAGGAAAAAAAAGTGCTAAATCAACCGTCAGCTGTGGAGACATGTGATTGGAGGGGAACAATTTCAACGCTTTTAAATCCAATTGATCACTCTTTACTTTCTTTTTTCCTTTATTTAAATATATCCATTTAATAACCATTAACACTTTTAATAAAAAAAAGTTCTTTCCTTTCTTATCTCCTTTCGCGAAAAATCAAACGTTTTTGACAATCACAATTAATTCAATATACTCTTTCAAAGTTACAAATTTGGAAAAAATAAAAAATTGTTATCGAAACTTTTCTCGTCATTTAACTTTATAATTTTTATAACTAAACTAACGATCATCGACATATCTTTTCCCATTGACTGATATTAACTCACGAGTCTCGTAAACTTTTCTATTTCGTAGCTTACTCACATGACTACCCTCACTCTATATCTCTGAAGAGAAACTTTGTAAAGATGGATTGCAAAAGGATGCTTCTTCATCTTAAGAAGAAGACGAAGGAAAAAAAAGAAACGAAAAACTCTTTTCAAACACGCTTCCATACACCAAACATTACAAAATCATGCACTTTCTCATCATGTAAAGTTATATTTTAATGAGAAAAATTTTTTTTTCAAATAAACTTGAAGTATACATTTTTTTAAAAGATGTAAAATAATCTGTTAGTTGAGTGTTTTAATTTATTTTAGGCTCCGGCCACTTTATTTTCCTTCTGTCTACATTTTTTACTCTCCGTCTTCTAAAGTTGATAAAAATCGGCCTGCTTTCTCTTGAGTTCCGAATACTTCTTAATTCCCGCCTACTTTATTTTAGGCTCCACCCAGTAAGTGTTAACACCCGCCTACTTTTCCTTAAACTCCACCCACTACGTGTTAACATCCGCCTACTTTCTTATACATTCCGCCTATTAAATAATGAAATACGCCCACTTTCCATTAAGATCCGCCCATTTATTCTAAGCTCCACCCGCTACGCTTTAACATCCGCCTATTTTGTTTTACTCTCCGCCTATTAAATAATAAAATACGCCCACTTTAGTTTAAGCTCCGCCTACTTTATTCTAAGCTCCACCCACTAAGCGTTAACATCCACATACTTTCTTATACTCTCCGCCTCTTAAATAACAAAATACGCCCACTTTCATTTCAGCTCCGCCTACTTTATTCTAAGCTCCACCCACTAAGCGTTATTATACGCCTACTTTCTTATACTCTCCGTCTATTAAATAATACAATACGCACACTTTCCTTTAAGCTCCTCCCATTTATTCTAAGCACTCTTACCTATTTATAGCTCCGCCTCTTTAACGTTATTCTCCGCCTACTAGACAAAAACTTCCGCCTATTAAGTACGAAATTTTCCATATTTTATTATGCTCCGCCCATTAATCATTAACTTTTTTACCAACTTTATTTAAAATCCCGCCTATTTTTTATAAAACTGAAATACAATTGATAATAATCATCGTTTTATTGAAATAAAATACTGTCTATTAATTGTCAAGTACTTTTTAATCAGAATTTAAATATTGCCTACATTTCTAGACACACCTACTTTCTATAATACTCCACCTAAAAGTTATTATTTTCATTATTACTATTTTCATTATATGACTGAATAATAATTTTAACTGTTTAGAATATGAATGAATAAATAGAAATTCTATAAGGGTAAATTGTTTTCGAATTAAACAATAAAGCGAAATGAAACTATTTCACTGTTATATAAAGTTATATCAAATAAAGCTTGTAAGCGCAAATTTCATTTTCCATTTAAATTCGCACACGGAAAATTCCATTGTACATTGGAATCTCTCGTTTTAATGCAAGTAGTAGAGTATCGCGATCTCTATATTACATGACGATATATAAATGTAGCGAGATTCAAAAACAAGTGGTACTGAAAAACATTTGCGGTCGTTGCTTTATTGGATATTTCAGAGCTCTCTTTCTCATTACAACTTCAGTTGAATGCACACACACATACAAATACACACACGAAAAAAAAACCTCCCCCATGAGTCAAAATTAGTTTGGCCAATCAACATTTGTTCTGTTTTAGAGAAAAAAAATTTTTTTTTTAATTTTCCTATATTTATTTTTTGGGGAGAATTGTGTGGAAAAGAAAAATTATAAATTTTATCGGAATTCCGATACAAAAATATGAAAAATTAGTTAGAAACCTGATCTTTCCAAATAATTATCTAAAAAAACACTTCTCAAAAAACTTTTTATTCTAATAAAATAAAAGAGAACAAATAAAATTTTCCCCTTTTCATTTAATTTGACTTTTCTTCTAAATCATTTTTGTCTACCATCGTTCCTTCACTAAAAACTTAAGTGAAAAAAAAATTTCGTTTCTTTTTCCCTTCCCTTTTTTTCTCGTTCAGCGAATTTTCTGCTTCAGGAGAAATGTGATTCTCTTGCGTGTTTCCCTAAAAATCTCAACGGTGATGGAGCTTTCAAGGTCTGGCTTTAAATGACAAGCATAGGGTTCTCTCTATACATATCAAGCAAGAAAAAAAACCTCTCGTTTTTATACTAGTCAGAAAGAAAAGAAACCTTAACCAAGGGTGCACACACAACATTTTTACCTAAAAATGTAAAGTATTTCCGAGAGCAAAAAAAATAATTTTCAGTATTCATTTTTTTATGATTACATTTTATTTTGATTAAAAACTATTTTCTCCTCAAGACATTTATTTTATTTTCTTTCATTCTTTTTTTCTACCCCCCCAAAAAAAAGAAAACTGTTAGTGTTGCCCTTCAAGAATTTTTTTCAAAGGAAAATGTGATTTTCTGCAAATTCTTGCGTAACTGAGTTTTGCTTTTTTTCCTAGAGCTTTCAACCAGCTGCAAATGGACTAGAGTAATAAAAAGTACTAAAACGTAACTAAAAACTCCTTCCAGCACATAAATTGCGTCAGAAATGTACAATAAAATAGTGCGCGTGAAAAAAGACCCTCAAGAATAAATATTCCCTATAAAGAATAATTTTTTTTGCCTTAAGTCAATGACACAATTTTTTTTGAAATAGAGGAAGAGCGAGAGGGAAAGGGAGGAAGAGAAAAACACAAAAATAATCTAGAGACGAAAAAATTTCTCTGGTCACTGTAAAATGACAAAAAAAAATTCCCCGAAGGGCAACATCAAACAACTTTTAAGTAATGCACATATAAATTGCTTTCAATTGGACGGTCAAAAACCAATCTCGCGCGTATTTTTCTTAGATTACCATTTTGAGACGAAAGAGAGAGAGAGAGAGGGGAGAGAAATATATTTAAATTGACAAATTTTCACTAAGATCAGAATTAACAATGAGTATTTTGCTTCATTTTTTACTAATACTGTAAAGAGATCGAGAGAGAGCCGGAGAAGACAATTTACTGACTAAAAGTTTAGAGACATATATATAAGTCCAATTGAAAGTGAGTTAAATCGACTGAAAGTATAGTATAAACGAACTTGTGGTTACAAATTTCAAAATGTCGGAAACTAGAATATACTCTCTCTCTCACTCTCTCACTTCACCCTTCCCTACTCGTTGGATATGTCGCAATCGCAAAGTAGTTTAATTGGATTTTCAACGAGATTAAAGCGCGTGAGGTTGTTACTCTTCTGTCAGAGATTCAAAACAGTTGTTTCGATAGACTAACAGTCTAACCAAATACTTTGTAAACTATAAGGAAAATTTTTGTTTAAAAATAATTTTATTACCATTGACAAACAGACAAATTTTAGCTCCAATTAAGAAAAAAGCCAATTAATTGAAAAAAAAATTTAGGCACCGCCTATTTGTTTCATTTAAGAAGCGGTCTAATTATCTGAAGCCCCGCCCACTAATTTATAGATACGCCTACTTTTTCTTCTAACACTCAAGTTATAAGTAACGCCCACTTAACTGTAATCCCTGCTATTTATAGATACGCCCACTTGATGTCTACACCCCTCCCTATTTCAATAAGGGTACCGCCCACTTATGTTATTCCCCGCCTCTTAACTTAGAAACACGCCTATTTATATTCTTCCCCCTTCTTCTATAGAAGAATACGCTTACTTTTTTAAAGTCTATCTAATTATAGATACGCCCACTTGTTGTATACACCTCTATTTCAATAAGGGTACCGCCCACGTATGTTATGCCCCGCCTATTAACTGAGAAACACGCCTTTTTATCTCTACCACCTTCTTCCATAAGAGAATACGCCCACTTTTTAAAATCTAACTAATTATAGATACGCCAACTTGTCTACGATTTACTTTCCAAAAGGGTACCGCCTATTTATTTAGAGGCACGCCCAATTTTTATAAAAACACCTATTTGTATGATAACAACTTCATTCATTAAATAAACTGTTCACTTATCTCTCCACCCATAAATTTAGAAGACACGCCTTATGTTTTATGCCTTCTTTTACTTATGGCACCGCCTTTTTGTTTATAATCCCGCCTACCTATTTATGGATACGCCCATTTACTATTGTAAAGTCACGCCCATAATTTTATAGACACGCCCATTTTTCTTTTATGTCCAACTTTTATTTATGGTATCCGCCCATTTAACTAAGCCCTGCCTCTTGCACATTAAGAGAACCGCCCACTTATGTAAAAACCACGCCTTTTTTGTCGAGTAGTTCCGCCAATTTTTGAAAAATACGCCCTCCATCAATTCTAAAAGCGGGTAATCATCTCTTCAGTTGGTGCAGTTTTTAAAAGCACCAATAGAAAATAGTACCGCCTACTTTTTTGTGGGCACGCCCAACTATTAATAACTCCGCCTACTTATTTTAAAGAACCGCCTTAAATTTTCAAAAACTTCTTCCTAATTAAAACAAACCGTCTATTTCTCCTAAAAATTTCCGCTCATCTATTTAAAAACAATACACCCACGGATTTTAAAAAGCTGACTAATTGGTTTAAACTAAATTTAATTATGAAAAAATTAATCAATAGATTGTTGGCTCTATATGCATATATAGAAACCGTTTCTAAAATGAAAACAAGACGCAATTAATTTTCCACGTGGAATTACATCGATTTAATGAATTGCATTGAGAAATTCTATATTACAAACATATATTCAAAACATCAATAACAAGAATCGAGGCATGATGTACGGTATTCATTGAAGCTTTATACATACGCCTCAATCTCACTTTCCGCCAACACCCCCCCCCTCCCCTTCCCACCCTTCCCTAACCCCTCTCATTCATCTCATTCTATCAATACATAATTCACCCATGAATCCAATTAACTCAAATAATATTATTCAGGCTTGAAATTTCTGCTAAATGTTGAGTCAATAACCAGAGAGAAGAGAAAATTTTATAGAAAAGAACATTTTTATATTTCTTTCTTAATATAAATATAAAATTAAAAAAAAATAATTGTTTTGAAAAAAAATAGTTTATAATAAATAATAATTTCTATGTAAAAACTAATATCCTCTAATGTGATGAGAATGTAAAAAATTCTGTTGCATTAATATAATTTACGTTTATTGTAGGGGAAAAAATTTCCTTTTACTATTTATTTTCTTACTTTTAAGGGAACAAATATCACTTTTATCTTTTTAATAAACATGCGATAAATTCAAAAAAAGAAAAAAAAATAATTCACAATTCATTTGCACACGCAAAGAGAATTAATGATACAATACAAATTTTTGTAACGTAACATGTGTTTACAACAACCAACAACAATTTTTATTATATGATAAAGTAAATTTTTTTTTCAATTATCCATTGCCTCGAGCACTAAATAATATGTTTAAGCATCAAAAGAAATATTTTACTATTTTTTCCACAAAACTGAAAATAATAGATTTAATTAATACACGTCAATTATAAAAAAAATGTAGATATTTTGCGGACAGAGATATATACGAATTCTGCTTTTAATATTGATAATTATTCATACGTCAATTTTTCTTTTACCATATCATTAAAAACAATCACCTACTTTTATAAAGCCACGACCATTTCATATTCTATGCCCTACTTTTATTAAAGGAACCGCCCTTATATTTAAAGTCCCGCCTTCCTATTAATTACTACGCCCATTTATATTCTCCCCAATCATTCATTAAACGAACCACATATTTTTGTAACGACACGCCCATCAATTTATAGACACGCCCATTTCATCTTCTATGTCCTCTTATTTAAGTCCCGCCTGCAAAGTTATTCATACGCCCATTTCTCTTTTACCACATCTTTCATTAAAAGAACCACCTACTTTTGTGAAGCCACGCCTATCAATTTACTATCACGCCCATTTAATCTTCAACGCCCTACTTTTATTAATGTTACGGCCCTTTTATTAAGAGTCCCGCCTACCTATTTATGGACACGCCCATTTCTATTCTCCCCTATCAGTATAAAAAACACTACAATTTAATACTCATTGAAGTACATTTTCTAAATTTGTTAATATTTTCTAAAAATTATTTGCAATAAATAATCAAAATACAAAATGGCGGATCCAAGATGGCAAACTAAAAGTAAAAAATTATTATTATATCCAGAAGCGCAAAATCTGGTAATTTATTACTCTCTTGTAATTAAAAGTGGAAAATTATAATTAATGTCAACCCTAATAAAAATGACAATAATAATTACATATCAAAAATAAATAAACATATACAATTTATTTGCATGTAAAATAACACGATAGTAATTTGTCAAAAAGAAATTCTCTCGACAATAACGCAATATAGACATCTATCACTATTTATTATTACTGTTAAAATGATGAAATTCTCCACAAAACTAATATAAAAATTCTACAGAGAAATCGTAATAATGTCAAATAATATAATATTGTAAAATATGTGCTGAATCGATATTTTATATAGGAATTTAATATATATATATACATATCTCTTTCATTTGACAGATAAAGGAAAAAAGAGGGTAAAAAAGTTAGCCCTAAAAGTAAATTGTACAAAGCGTATGTGAAAACTGAAAATGACCAATTATATACGATTCTCTTGATTGAAACGAACAAATTAAACAAATAGGGGCTCTCTCACTCTCTCTCTCTCTTTGAATGAAATTGTTCAAAAATTTTCCAAGAATTAGTAGTTTTCATTTTCACCAATTGAAACAAAAACGAACACCATACCGTTTAGAGACTTAACGAACAGGATCAAAATTTTCCCGAGTCGATAGTTGGGGGAATAGTGTCTCTCTCTCTCTCCTATTCTCTGAAGAATAAAGTGATAGAAGTAGAGTGAGAAAAACAGAGAGAGAGAGAGAGAGAGAATGAAAAAGAGGGGAAGTAAGTTAGGTGAGTTCATAATACACACCTTCGCTCTCTCCATCTCTCTCTCTCTCTCTTCCTCTCCCGGTATATGAAAATTGGAAAATTATAACTTAATGAAAGATACTGTAAATCTGTTCTCTCGATCTTGAATGGAAATTTCGCCTCCATAACCTGAACACGTAGGGGTTATATAGTGTGCATTCTTATCAGCTCTTCCTCGCTGTAAGGAAGAAGGAGAGAGCGAGAGAGAGAGAGAGTTGGGAGTACAAATTAATCTTCTAAAAGCATCGACAACTTTCCTCAACGCAACCAGCTTCCTCCATCGCGTACTTGCCTCTATCTTGTACTCGAGAAACGTGCCATGAGAATCTTGAAAGGACTCGCCCACGGGCTCCTGGACTAACTTTGATGTGAGCTTTGTGTACTAGAAAGAAAAGGCGAGAGAGAGAGAAGGAGATAGAGAAAATGAGACGCATATGAATGCAAAGACGTGACGAAAAGTAAATTTGTTGTCTAAAATATGATAGCTCCGTCTGCTATTTATTTAACGCCCTTATATTTACGTACACCGTTTATTTTTGCTCCGCCCACATCTTTACATACTCCGCCCACTTTTTGCCCCGCCTATATATTTACACACTCCGCTTACTTTTGCTCCGCCCACATTTTTACATACTCCTTCCACTTTTAGCACCGACCAATTCTGTGATAATCCGTCTATTTTAGTCCCGACCACGTCTTTACATGCTCCACCTACTTTTAGCCCCGCCTACTTCCTTAATACTCCGCCTATTTTTGCCCCGCCCTTATCTTTACATACTCCGCCCACTTTTTGACCCGCCTATATATTTGCACACTCCGCTTACTTTCGCTCCGCCCTTATCTTTACATACACCGCCCACACATTAACACACTCCACCTATTTTAGCCACGCCCACATATTTGCATACTCCGCCTACTTTTACCCCGCAAAATTCTTAAATACTTCGCTTATTTTAATCCCGTCCACATCTTTACATGCTCCATCTACTTTTAGCCCCGCCCACTTTCTTAATACTCCACCTATTTTGTTCCGCTTATATATTTACATACTCCTCCCACTTTTAGCACCGCCCACTTTTTTGATACTCCGCCTATTTTAGTCCCGCCCACGTCTTTTCATGCTCCACCTACTTTTACCCCGCCCACTTTCTTAATACTCCACCTATTTTGTTCCGTCTATGTATTTACATACTCTTCCCACTTTTACCACCGCCCACTTTTTGATACTCCGCCTATTTTAGTCCCGCCCACGTCTTTTCATGCTCCACCTACTTTTACCCCGCCTACTTCTTTAATACTCCGCTTATTTTAGTCCCGCCCACATCTTTACATGCTCCAACTACTTTTTCCCGCCCACACATTAACACACTCCACCTATTTTAGCCACGCCCACATATTTACATTCTCCGCCTATTTTTGCCCCGCCCACATCTTATATATCCGGCCTACTTTTTGCTCCACCCACTTTACTATTTCAGCTGAAAATTCTAATTCTCTTAACAAAAAAGATTCCTTTTGCTTCTAAATCTATTAGAAAACATTCTACTTCTAATTTTTAGTACAAATCTACTTTCTTTAATTTAAAAAATTTCAGTTATCGAAAGGAGGAATGTAAAATGGTGGAATGCAACAACACTGTAGAAATATGTCTTGGCAAGAAAGAAAATAGAAAAAAAAGAAAAAAGAGGATATCGTGGCTTTTATAAATATATATCAGATCCAAGTAAAATATATGAGAGCAACTTTGTCTTGTTAACGATAGGGTTTGGGTAATTAATTAAAGGGTTTTAACCGTAGCGTTTAAGTTAACGCTCAAGCCATACCGCTTGGAGTTTCCGGATGAAGCAAACTAAATTTAATATCGTGCAGATTACAATCCCCTGGATTATTTTGGTGGCGCGCGTAAGAGGGAGAGGGGAGAGAGAGAGCGCAAGAGATATAGGTTGAGAAAATGAAGGGCCACACACCGGTACCGGTCAGTACCTCCGCAGGATGTGGCCATTCCGGTACGGAAGCCTTGGTTTAAGAACGTTTGTCTCGCTCACCAGAAACGTCCGACCCTTTTACACACCAACCTCGTCTCACTGTTTTCCGCTCATTTTTTCTCGGTTTAGATAGCTCTCTCTCTCCACCACTTTTTTTGTAAAATTTAAAATTATTTTGCTATAACTTTCACTGTAATTTGTTATTGTTGGGTAAAATTTTAAAAAATTTAAAGCATTTAAAGAAAATTAAAATTGTTTTTCAAAAATTTCTGAAAAAGAATAATAAAAAATTGTCAATTTTGTTTGCATTGAGTGCTATTACTGCCTTTATTCTGGGTCAAAGTATGATTATATTCTTATTATTACAATTGGCCTGAGGGTTCGTTTAGTGCCTTGTTTTCTTTACCCCCTCTTTCTCTCTACTTGTCCCCTTCCCTCTCCCACTCCTTTTCATCAAGAGACTCGCGAGAATTACGACCCCAATGTCGGGAACTCTCGCCTCTAATTCGAAGGACAAAGTTTCCAGTTGAGAGTGCGAGAAAGAGAAGCAGAGATGGAAAGAGAGAGAGAGAGAGTTTTCTCTTTTAGGAAAAGAGTAGAATTAATCCCAACCACCACCCATTTGCCAGAGACGGCAAGCGTGGAGTACCAAATGTTTTTTAAGGTTTTCCAGTCCCACACCGGCAGACACACAAACACAAAACGGATAATTACCACCAGTTAAACGTTGTTCTTTCTCCGAATGTTGGTTTGTCGCCTACGGGATATATCTCCATTAACGTGAAAAGCTCTACCAAAGTTCCTCGACTTTTCTACTTTTACCACTTTTAAAACGCGTTACACTTAAATTTCCGTCGCGGGATCCATCTGGCGACACAATTCAAAGAGAGAAATTAGCAGGAAACACTTTTTCCAGATGGCAACTATCATTGGACGCAATTAAGTTAAAAATCAAATAGTTAACTGTCGAAATGAATATTTAAAAAAAGTCACAATCAAATATTCCCTTGAATTTGTCGGAATTCCGATCAAAACAGGAAGTTCCATAACAACTTCCGAAATAATTCATATTATAATAAAAAATTTCCCTTGAATTCCAATAACAATTCTTTTAACCAAAAATCCTTCTTGAATTTTAACAAAGTATATATTCCAATAAAAAAATGCAATTTTATTCAAAAATTAATTTTTCCCTAAGAAAATAAAGATATTAATTGACGAAGAAAGAAGAAAAAGGATGTTAAAAAAAGATGAGTCTATGAAAATATCAAAACTATTAGAAAAAAGAAGGTTAAGAGAAGAAGTAAGGAGTTAAGTTGGAAATATTGTCATGTAATGCTTTCCAGAGAATATTCTTCTAAAGAAAGAGAAGTGCAGAGTTCCGTTTATCGAACTCCTCTTCATCGATGCATTAACGTGACATTCTCCAACATTCAAGAGTATAAACGCTTATGGATTATGACCAAAAGGGTGCTAAAACTTATCCGATAAGCATAAAACTGTAATAACTCCTTGAGTTTCACAAAAGAAATGCTTCCAATGAAGAGAAGTTTGAGAGAGAAAAAGAGAAAGAAAGAAAGAGGCATTCCTTTTTTTTATTTCATTCACTTCACTCAAACAAACACACTGAACGTTCAAGATGGACATAAAAAAATTAGTTTCATAAAAGAAAACAGTTATGATACTTATAATCAAATTTAACCTTAACTTTGTAGGCAGTTGAGTTCCGCCTATTAATTACAACTTTACCTACTTAATTATAATCTCAATATAGTTACAGTTAGGCCCCGCCTATCAATTAGAATTCGTTCCATCTACTTTAAGATATTCTCCACCCAGATTCTTAAAAGGCCCCGCCTTTTACTTTCCATGCTTCACCCACTAAATTTACTTTCGCCTTCTTTAACATTGGGACCGCCTACAAAATTGGTTTTGCATTTTAATTACTAAGCTCCACCTATTTTAACATATACTCCACCCTCATTTTTAATACACCCCGCCTACTTTTTTCTAAGCTCCATCCACTAAATATACTCCTCCTTCTTGAACATTGGGACCTCCTACCAAATTGGTTCTAAATTTTTCTTACTAAGCTCCACCTTTTTCAAAATATTCTCCACCTACTTTGTTTAAAGACTCCGCCTACTATTTGCTGAGCTCCACCCACTAATTTACTCCGCCCCTAAAGAGTTGGCACCGCCTATACTAAATTATTTTTTCATTTTAAGTACTAAGCTCCACCTACTTCAAAATATTCTCCACCCACAATTTAAAATGCCCCGCCTACTATTTTTTTGAGCTCAACGCACTAAATTTACTTCGCCTTCTTTAACATTGGGACCGCCTACTTCATTGGTTCTGAATTTTACTTACTAAGCTCCACCTACTTCAAAATAACCTACTACTTTTTAATAACCACCTACTTTTTTTAAAGGCTCCACATACTATTTGCTGTGCTCCACCCACTAAAAATACTTCACCTTCTTCAGGATTTGGACCACCTACTAAAGTGGATTTTCATTTGAATTACTTAGCTCCACCTATTTCAAAATAGTCTCCACCTACATTTTGAAAAGGCCCAGCCTACTTTTTCTGAGCTCCACCCACTAAATATACTCCGCCTTCTTAAACATTGAGACCGCCTACCAGATTGGTTCTGAATTTTACTAACTAAGCTTTACCTACTTCAAAATATTCACCACCCACAATTTAAAAGGCCCCGCCTACTACTTTTTGAGCTCAACCCACTAAATTTACTCTGCCTTCTTGAACATTGGGACCGCCTGCTAAATTAGTTTTGCATTTTAATTACTAAACTCTACCTATTTTAACAGATTCTCCACCTACATTTTTAATAGGCCTCGCCTAATTTTTTCTGAGCTTCACCCACTAAATGTACTCCGTCTTATTTACCAATGGGACCGCCTATTAAATTGGTTTTGCATTTTAATTACTAAGCTCCACCTATTTCAACATATTCTCCACGCACATTTTTAATAGGCCCCGCCTTCTACTTTCTGAGCTTCACCCACTAAATATACTCCGCCTTCTTGAGCATTGGGACCGCCTACCAAATTGGTTTTGAATTTTACTTACTAAGCTCCACCTACTTCAAAATATTCTCCCCCACTTTTTTAAAGGCCCCGCCTACTATTTTTTGTGTTCCGCCTACTAAATAAACTCCGCCTCTTTGAAAAAAAACGTTTACTAATTGTAAGTAGATTCCTCATTTTAATTACACTCCATCTATTACGTTATATTCTCCACCTACTTGCAAATAAGTCCCGTCTACTAATTAAAATTCAACTCTAAATTGTTATTTTTAATTTCTTTACCAAATTATTTATACATTACAAAGCAATTGGACGTGAGTCAGGGCTTTAATATAAATTTTTAACATTTATTTGTACACATTATATCTATTCGGACGGAACAAAGCAAAGTGTTATAAGTATTTCTCGGTTTCTTGATAACAAAAAAACCCCTTTGAAAAGAAAAATACCCTAATCAATATATTATAGTTTCTTTTTTTTGAACTCATATCAGAAAAATGTTTGTGATTCAATATTTACAGAGAAGAAAAGTTGATTTTACACTCTTTTGAACATAAAAACAAGAAATCAAGTTTATTTGTAGATGCACAAGAAATAAAAATTGAGCATCACCCCCCACTATCCCTCGAAAGCGGGTATTATTCCCAGTGGAGTAGAAACATGACAAACTGTACATTTTGTAATATAACGTCGTCGGGTATTTTTTTTCCAAAAAAAAGACAGATAAAACAAAAGTGTCAAGGCATTATTTAAACAGTCGTGTCCCCCCACTTTTTTTTGGACGATATTTACAACACAAGCTTTCATTGGCAAAGAACAAATTGATAAATTATAACATCTCTTGGCTAAGGTATTAAATCACACTTGTCCCTAGTTGCTTTTTTTGTAGTAAGGGGTCAAAAATTCACAACTGCAAAAATTGTGGAGAAAAAATTCACTGGGGTTTCGTTTCAAACCACAGTACTTGAATGCTATAAAGTATCGAGAGAGAGTGAGAGAGAAAAGGTGAATGACGGGGGTGTACAATATAGAAAGTGAAAGGGGTAGAGGGGTGAGGTGTGCATTTCGTAGCATCGGCTAGAACCTGGTTGTCGGTAGCAGCTGTGAAATGTTTATGAAAGCCCGACTAATTTATCACATTCACACCAAGAGTGGAGGAAACAAGCGTGAGCTTTATCACACTTGCCTCATGACTTTTTTTCTATTTTATTTTGTTGTTGTATTTTTTTTTTTTTTTTTGGTCAGTGAGTGTTTGAATCGATTCTGACAAAACGGAAACAATACATTTAGTTGTTAAGAGAACACGATATGATGAAAAAGGACGGAATTTTTCTTTCACTCTCTTTGAGACAAACATGCATTGCATCGGTTTGGTCTTTGCCTTGTTTTACTGTAGTTGGTTACTCGGGTCTTGTCGCACGATTCACAACTCTAGTAACTATATTGCGGTTAGCAATAAATTCAAGGCAACTCGAGCTGGTGAGCTAATCGAAATTACTTTCCTAACAGTTCCACGCGGAAATACCTCGACATTACATACTTGGCTTTGCTGCTGATTTCCAGAAATTTGTGTTATATTTTTATTTTTTTATGAAACAATGTTGCAGTAATCAATTTTTCATAAGTGGTCTCTGTGTTTTATTCCTACTTTTAATTGAAACCTATAGAATTCTGTAAAACTCCACCCACTTATTAAGAAACCCACTTGCTTTCTAATAAATCCAACCCACATCTTCGAAACTTTACTAATTTACTTTAAGCTCCTCCTACTTTTTATTAAGACCCACAAAATTATTCATAAACTCCGCCCACTTATTAAGAACCCCACCTGCTTTCCATGAGGACCCACCCACTTTTTCTAAAAACTTTACTAATTTATTTAAGGCTCCTTCTACTTTTTATTGAGGCCCACAGAAATATTCATAAACTCCGCCCACTTATTAAGAACCCCACCTGCTTTCCATGAGGACCCAACCACTTTTACCAAAAACTCGCCTAATACAATTTAAGCTCCTCCTACTTATTTTACAACCCACATAATTTTAAAAAAGTGTACCTACTTATTGAAAGCTCCGCCCACTTTTCATAAGGACCCGCCTACTTTTAATAATTTTCGATTAATTTATTTTAACCCTTTGAGGCATTAATTACATTACAACACTAATTTAAAAAACAAAAATGCTTATAGGGGTTTTTTTACGAAAAAATCTGGTTTATTCAAAATAAAAATTTAAAACTGATTTTGAAGAAACAATCTTTTTTTATCCCTGTCTGAAAAAAACTATCCCAAAACTGTCGTTCCATTTCTGATAAAAAAAGCTTTTAACATTTATATATCCGATGATCTTTAAATAGAAAGGTGTGATATTGTTCATGAATTGCGTGATTTTAAACACTTTATGCAATGAATAACAACAAAAAAAGTAGAGAAAAAAATCCGAAACGTAAAAAAAATTGCAAATCCACTATCCCATTTTGCAGGTATCGGACAATCGTGGCGTTTGTTGAAAACGCATCGCTCTTTTTAGAATGCCTGGGGCGCGCGCTACTGTTTCCGGCGAAAACGTGACAATCGCTCGTCGTCCTCCACGTCGTCAAAAAAAAAAAAAAAAGAAAAAAATATGAAAAAAATAAAGAGTGGGAGAATTGTAGGGGTAAAAGACTCATTTTTTCTTCTTTCTCTCTTACTTTCCGCCGAGACCAGGTCGTATATTATCTCATAGGAAAAAACTGGCTGGAAACTGCTTATCCACACTTTCATGCAACGACAGGAACGAGGCTTCAATGTGGCTCTAACTTTTCCCTAGAGGCTCGTTCTTCGCGTCTTTTGCGAGGCGCGTGCTCTCCCAAACCAACCATACCACACACTACTAAAACCCCATCTCATCCGTTCGACTTTTTCCCCTTCAAACCAAATATAATTTTTTATTAATGTAACACGACTTCCCATACCATCGGAAAGAAAAAGAGAAGAAAAAAAATTCTACCTGTGCGCGCTTCTAAAGAGTCAATACCTGTCAGAATTTCGCCGTGGAAAACGTGACAAAAATAATAGATCAATAGAGCCCGAAAAAAATTGTTTTTTAATAGAAAGCATAAATGAGAGCTGTTAAAATATTTTATAAGCAAAACGAGAACTAAATTTTCACATTAGAAAAAATGAATTGAAAAATTGAATTCTAAATAATAAATTAAACGGGCGCAAAACTATAAGTTGTAACAAAATAGAGTTGGAAAATTTTTAGGCGGGTTTTAAATATCACTGATTGGGCGTGACTATAAATTTAGAGGCGTGGATTATCTGTAAATAGGTTAACCTAACAATTTAGGGGCGTGACTGTCAATTAAAAGGCACAGTTTCTAGGCGTGCCTGCAGTTTATAGGCGTTGCTTAACTGTAAATGGGCGGTACTAAAGATTTAGAGACGTGGTTCAACGTGAGTGGGTGTGGTTATTAATTTAGAGGCGTAGTTTATATCTAAATAGATCAACCTAACAATTTAGAGGCGTGGCTGTCAATTTAAATGCACGGTTCAATTTAAAATAGTTGGAAATAACAATTTAGAGGCGTGGCTTACCTGTGACTAGGCGTGTCTGCAATTTATAGGCGTGGTTTAACTATAATAAGTGGGCAAGACTAAAAATTTAGAGGAGTGATTCAACTGAAAGTGGGCGTGGTTATGAATTTAGAGGCGTGACCTAATAGAAAGTAGGTAGAGTTATTATTTTAGGGGCGTGGCTAAAATTAAAATAGGGTAGCATCCAATTTAGAGGCGTGGTCTAATAAAAATTAGACGAGGTTATCAAATACAGAAGCGTGACTTAACTGCATCAAGACGGGGCTGTAAATTTATAGGCGTGGCTGTTGTTTTAGGGGCGTAGCTAAAATTAAAATAGGGTAAGTCACCAAAATTAGAGGCGTGGTCTAATAAAAATTAGACGAAGTTACCAAATACAGAAGCGTGACTGAACTGCATCAAGGCGGGGCTGTCAATTTAGAGGTGTGGCTTAAGTGAAGTAGGGGGAGATGTTAGTTGAGAGGCGTGGCTTAAATGTAAAAAGGCGGTGCTTACAATTTGGAGCCGTGGACCGATATAAATTAGCTAGGATTACCAATTAACAGCTATGGTTTTATTCTAACTATGCGGAGCTGTTAATTTAAGGACATGGTCTAACAAACATTAGGCGGAGCATTTGATTAAGAGGCGTGACCGACTAAATATTTTGCAGAAAATATCAAGGGGCCGTCCATAAACCACGTAGCCCCATTTTTTGAGAATTTTGACCCCCCCTCCCCCCATGTAGTACGCTATTACATGTATTAGCGCCATTTTTTCCTCTTGTCGTAGTCAATTGCTTGACCCCCCCCTCCCCCTCAAGAGGCTACGTGGTTTATGGATGGCCCCCAATCAGTAAATTTAGTTTTGCAAAAAGAATTAAATAAAAAATTCCACATAAAATCAAAACCTGGAAGAAACAAACAATAGAAAAATTTATTTCCATTGTTATAAATACATTCAACTCTTCAAGTTAATAACAGAGTCAAAAGCCTAAAGTATAACTCTTAATGACAAAAAGTATAATATGACAATAATTTCATTCTTTGTCTTTCGATTCTATAGTTATAAATACACACGTAAACCCACACATACTTATTCTCTCAGTTAATTTCGTGCTAGAAAACGAGACTTTAATTCTATACTAGAAAATTGTTGAAGTTTAGTTTCCCCAACTCATAAACCTACATCGACAAAGCAATTTTCTTTGGCTGCACGCACGTGTCGTACTTCTAAAATACGGGAATTCAGAAAGTATATATGTATGTATACGTACATATATATATGAAACCAACGATTCTTAATAAAACAGCCGGTATTTTCCCATGGGTTTATATATATACATATATAAGAAGATAAAGGTGTGACAGGGATAGGATGACAATGAGAGCCTTTTCATATCTATACGTAACGTCTGTAAGATAGATATCTACTATTCCAAACACGACTTTAAGTCCAGTGTCCAAAGCCACACACACACACACACACGTATTTTTTTTCTAACTCTTTACCTATGAAAGGTTTGTTGGGCTTTCACATGAGTATAAAACCGGAAATGGTAAGGAAAAAAACCTCACTCTCTTTCTTCTCTTTCTCTCCCACTCTCGACATGAGAGGATTTAAATTTTAAAACAACGAGTACAACTATTCCATGTATTTAATTTTTTTTACACGCGATTAGCCGGATTACACAAAGACATGAATAATTAGGGAATGGAAAGAACAAAATGCGGAAAAGAGAGGAAAAAAATCTTCAAAAAAAATCCTTGGTAAAATATTTTTACGACATAAAAGAATGAAAGTTTATTTTCCGGAAAAACATGAATTGTTTATTGAGGATCTATATAAATACATTTATTTACAAAATATCTATAACTGACAAACTTTTGAAATATTTCTACTAGAATAAGGTGTAGTTTTCAATTTGGAGGCATGTCTGTCAACATAGAGGCGTGGTTTAATTTTAAATAGGCGGAGCTAACACTTTTAGGCGTGGTCTAACAGGAATGAGGCGGAGTAACCAAACTTTGAGGCGTGGTCTAGCAAGAATGAGGCGGAGTAACCAAATAAGATTTTATTAATTTGTATTAGAAGAAGCAGCCATTTATAAGGGAAATGGTTCAACTATATCTAGACTTAACTGTCTATTTAGAGGCGTGGCTAAGATGTACCTAGGCGTGTCTATCAAATTAGAGGCGTTGCTCAACACTAACTAAGTGAAAATAACAATTTAGAGGCATGGTTTAATTTAATTTAATTTTTTTTTTTTTTAATTTGGAGGCGTGGTTTAACAGTAAATAGAAAAAGCTAACAATTTAGGGGCGTGACTGTCAATTTAAATGTACGATTTAATTTTAAATAGGTAAAACTAACAATTTAGAGGCGTGGATTACCTGTGATTAGGTGTGTCTACAATTTATAGTCGTGGCTTAACTATAAATAGGCGGTTCTAACAACTTAGAGGTGTGGTTTAACTGTAAGTGGGTGTGGTTATTAATTAAGAGGCGTGACCTAAAAGAAAGTAGGTAGGGCTATTATTTTAGGGGCGTGGCTAAAATATTAATAGGCAGAGTCTAACAGACATTGGCTGGGGTATCCAATTTAGAGGCGTGGCTTAACTGTAATTGGGCGGAGCTAACAATTTAGGAGGCGTGGTTTAACTGAAAATAGGCGGGGTTACAAATTTAGAGGCGTGGTTTAACTGCATAAAGGTGGGGCTGTCAATTTAGAGGCGTGGTCTAATGATGTAGATTATTATGTCTAATTATCTAATTGAATTATATGTTAATATAGGGGTGTGGTTTAAAGGGAACTTGGCGGAGATATGAATTAAGAGGCGTGGTTTAACGGGGAATAGGCGGCGTTATGAATCAGTAGGCGTGGACTAACTACAACAAGGCGAAATTTGTTAATTTAGAGGAGTAGTCAAACAGAAACCGCTAATTTACAGGTGTGACTTAAGCCAACTAATTGGAAATTATAATTTAGAGGCGTGGCCTACAATTCACTAGAAGGAGATGACACTTTAGAGGTGGGGCCTAACAACAAATAGGCGGTATAGCTCAATAGGACACGTGGCTTTACTGCAACTAAGCGAAGTTATCAATTTAGAGGAGTGGGTTAACTGCGACTGGGCGGGGTTTTCCAATTTAGAGGCGTGGTTTATCGAAAACTATAGGGGGAGTTATGAATTAATAGGAATGGATTAACTACAACAAGGTGAAACTGTTAATTTAGAGGCGTGGTTTAACGGCAACTAGGCGAAGAAACTTTTTAACTAAATCCAAATTCCTTAAGGACAAAAATAATGAAATTTTGCACAATTGCAAAAAAAAAATTGTGCACGTGCTTTGAAGGCGAATTGATTTCATAGATAGAAATCGAATGGGGGACGTTGCAGCGCGTAGCTCCCTTGTGCTTCGGGGAAATTGAAAAATGGACGGGAACTTTGTCGATGAATATGCAAATGATACTTTAGACGCGAAAACGTAAACTTCACCCAAAAGCGAGTATATAACGGTTGATGTATCGTCCTCTGCTTGAGTTGCACTTCTATTTAAAAAAGAATTATTGCATTTTAAGACGGAAATTTTTTTCTTCATATAAACGAGAAAATAAATGAAAACCCTTTGTTTCACTTTTCTATAATAAAAGAATCATATCTTTTAAAGTAAAAAAATTTTTGCTTTGGAAATTTACATTCATATATTTTTATGTGTATTCATTTTTATTTCTAAGAAAATTTTAATTACGTAATTATTTTCAATTATTTAAGCAATTATTCTTTAATTTTTAAGTGTAGAAAATAGTGTGTAATTGTCGCGAATATAAGATAAAAATTGTATGCTTTGAGAGAAAGAAGGGAAATTAAATAAAAAATGAGTAGCTAGCAAATTTTCATCGTCTCATGGTCGTTTTACAATAAACTGATCTTTCTAGAATAAATAAGCTTTTTCTCTATTTTATATCCGCGATATTAGCCTGCACAGTTTGGTCGCATGGAAAAATGCTAATTTTCCCATGTTGCATAACCCCCCCCCCATCCCCCATCAACGTTGGTATTACGGCTCTCTTTACCGTGAGATATTTAACAATATATGCTAGAAAATGTTTCGCTGCTTGAAAAAAAACGAATGAAAATACGTTGTGTTCAATTTTTATGCAAATTTAAAAGATGTGTGAGCATTTTACAGAAAGAAGCACAAAAAAACAGTACACAATATACAAATTTCTTCTCTAATTTTTTTCATTCTATGCAGGGGTAAAATTGTGTTGCGAATATTTTTCATAATAAGGAATAACTTTTTTCTTTATAATTTGTATGTAACAAAAAAATTTATTTAGGTTCTTTTTTTCTTCTTCATTAGCCAGAATTTGTATACATATGTGTGTATGTGTGTTGGATTGTATTTCGTTTTGACGGCATTCGCGAATGACATATATCGGAAAGAGTTGACAAACGAGATGAGCGTTCTGTATCGAGTCAAAATCCAACGAGAATTTTGATCCCAAGTGAATTCAACAATTCAAACACGTTGCTATCGTTGGGGTCCATTCAATAATATATTAATCGAATGATTAACGTTCCATATATGGATATTATAATATAGAAAATTTTGTTAATTATTTAAACTAAAATTGACATTATGTCAGGTTTGTAAAGGAATAATTTTATTTATTTATTGTTGGAGTATTTAATTTAACAATGAGGGAGTATTTGAAAATAAACAGTGGTCCAGAATCAAAAAAACCTGGCTAAAACCTCCGTATTTTATTAAAATTTTTTTAAAATAATTTTTTTATTTTAATTGTTAACAAATTTAAAGTAGTGAATATTTTCAAAACATACAGAAAAGTACCTATCAATTTAAACGCTCGGTTTATTTTTAAATAGGTGGAACTAAGAATTTAGAGGCGTGGCTTACCTGTGACTAGGAGTGTCGGCAATTTATAGGCGTGGCTTAACTTTAAATAGGCGGTACTAACAATTTAGAGGCGTGGTTTAGCTGTAACTGGGATTGGTTATCAATTTAAAGGCGTGGCTTAAATAAAATTGGGCGGAGCTGACACTTTAAGGGCGTGGTTATCAATTAAAGGCGTGGCCTAATATAAAGTAGGTAAGGTCATTATTCTAGGGGCGTGGTTTAAATATAAATAGGCGGAGTCTAACAGACAATAAGTGGGGCATCATATTTAGAGGCGTGGCTTAACTGTAATTGGGCGGAGCTGACAATTTAGGAGGCGTGGTTTAACTGAAAATAGGCGGAGCTACAAATTTAGAGGCGTGGTTTAACTGAAAATAGGCGGAGCTGCAAATTTAGAGGCGTGGTTTAACTGAAAGTAGGCGGAGCTACAAATTTAGAGGCGTGGTCTAACAAAAGGGAGGGGGTAAAATTTTCAAGAAAAAGCGTTACGTATTTTTCAAAAAGACTCCAGGATGTAATAGTTGCATAAAAATTAGCTAATAATTGTTAGAATTAAATTACAATTGTGTCAAAATCAAGTAAAAATGTGTTTTTCATCGAATAGTTCGTATGTATATTGATATAATTGTATTTACAAGTAGATGGGCGCAACCAAGCACAACGAGTGGTTAATCTTAAAACGTATGTCGCAAACTGTCGAGAGTTAAGTGCTGCCAACCTGACGTCGGGACCTCAGGATATAAGAAAGATGGTGCAGCCAAGTTCTCAACTAATTTATGGGACAGTTCAGTCGCTCGTAAGTTTCCTTGTTAAAGACTTGGACTTAACCTAAATCGCTGATGTGGCTTTACTCCCACGACACTTTTACGCGACACAAATAGAAAAATGTTTCCAAAAAAAAACAAGGACAATAAAAAAGAAAAGAAATTTTAATAAAAATTAAAAAAACATCTAAATGACATCTAAACAACATTCAAATTTGGTATACAAAATCGAAAGTCAAAATATGTTCAAAACATCATTTTGAAAATTAATATTCAAAAAGTTAAAAAATTGAAAAACTTTTTTAAAATGTGAGGCTGAGTTTGTAAAAAAGACAGAACTCTCTATCATTTTTTATATATACTTTAAAAGGTGTTGAAATGTAAAATGCAATGAATTTTTGAATCAATTTAAAGCACCCAAGTAAAGGAGATTAAAATTTTGAAAGCTCGTCAAAAGAGATCAATTTTAATTTCCTCTAATCCTCTTCAAGTCGAAAGCTTTGGCTTTTAACCCATTAAAATTGTATATTCTTTAAAAGCCCTTACCCTTCGAAATTAAATACGTATTTCTATACATATATAGGACAATTTCGAAATGAAATATAAATTATCAATTTATGATTAATTTTGTACATTCGCTTTTAATTCTTCAAAAATGTTATAAATGTGAAAAAAATTTTTTTAATTAAAAAAAAATTCTTTATTTAACAAGAAGATTATAAATAAATTAAACATAATACCTAATGATTAATATTAAATAATTCCTTTTTAATAATTTTTTTTAATTAAGTAACTAATTAATTGTAATTCATTGATTTTTTCCAAATGAATTAATTTTAAATTATTTTATTTGTTTTCAGTAAATATAAACAAATTTTCATTTTATAAATTTTTAATTTTACTTTAATTTATAAATTTAAATGAAACAAACAATTTGTTATTGACTTTAATTAATTTTATTTTATAGTTCTTTAATAAATAAATTAATTGGTTATAAACTTTCAAATTTAATTCTTATTTATTTAAAAAGATATTCATTATTTGTAATTTTTTTAATGGATTTTTCATTATTAATAACTTCTATTCTTAACATATTGGGTAACTAATTAATTATTATTATTCATTTTCAAAAATATTAATAAACTTCTTTGAAACAATTCAATTTTTTTTAATATTCAATTAAAATAAAAGTCCTGGAAAGAATTTCAATATTTTAAAAATTTTTTTAGAAAATTTGTCGAAAGAATTCAATTAAATTAAAAAATGTTTATACATTTTCTTATAAGAATTTAATTATTTTCAATAAAATTTTATAACTAAATTTCACGGAAGATTTTTCTTCGATACAATTAAGATATTTTCAAAAATTCTAATACAATTCTTGGCAAGAATTCAATTTTTTTTTATAAATATATTAAAATTCTTCAGAAAAATTCAATTTTTTTTATACAATTTTAATAAAATTTCTCGAAAGAAGTCAATTACTTTTAAATAATTTAGTAAAACTTCCTGAAGAATTCAATTATTTTTTAATTCTTCATAAGATATTAATTATTTTCAATACAATTTTAACTAAATTCCTGGAAAGAATTTGAATTTTCTTCGAAACAATTAAATTATTTTCAAAATTTTTTATAAATTTCTTGTCAAGAATTCAATTATTTTCATAAATAATGAAATTTTAAGGAGGAATTCAATTATTTTCAATACCATTTCTTGATAAAATTCAATTATTTTTTTAAATTTTCCAATAATTTTTTGAAAGAATTAAATTATTTACAGAAATTTGGATTCAATTCTTTAAAAGAATTAAATTATTTTCAGAAATATTGATTTAATTCTTTAGAAGAATTCAATTATTTTCAGTACAATTTTAACTAAATTTCTCAAAAGAATTTCAATTTTCTTCGAAATAATTGAATTTGTACTTTTAAAGTCTTATTATTTTTCAATTTTACTATTTTCATAAATAAATAAAGTATTTCGAAAAAATTGCATTATTTTTAAGTTAATTTTATGAAAATTTCTCTCGAATAAATTCAGTTATATACAAAATTTTGATATAATTTGTTTATTAATTATTTAATTATTTTTGAAAACATTTTTAATTAAATTGCTTAAAAAAAAATAAATTATATATAAAAAAATGTTAATGAAATTCATCGAAAGAGTTAAATTATTTAAATAATTTTAATTTAATTTTAATTTTAATTTTAATTCTTATTCTTATTCTTATATTCTTATTCTTATAAAGAATTAAATTATTTTTTCATGAATTATAAAATTCTTTAAAGAAATTCAATTATTTTTAATACAATTTTTGTTTAAAACAATGTTTTAACTTTCAGTATTTTTAAGAAAAAAGTAAAAAAATCTATATTTTATATTTTTTAATTACAATTTTTAACAAAATTTTAATTTCTTGAAATAAAAAAAATTTTTGTGAAAAAATTTTCTTTTTTTTGAGGGAAAAATATTTAAAATATTTCTCGTTTTTGTACAAATAGGCACTTTAATTAATTTTAAAGAAATATCTTTGCAATAGGCACTTAACGTCTCAAAATTAATTTTTCTTTAATTTCTTAAATTAAAAAATATTTTTAGAACAGTTAAACGCTTTCATATTAAGTAGAAATTTAATCCAAATTGACTCACCGCTGATGAAGTTTGTAATTTTATTTCCAATCTCAATTTCCAAATAATAAAATATCCTTTTTATTCGTCAATAATAAATATTCTCCTTTTTATAAATATTTTAAAACAGGAATTTTCTCTCTTTTTCTCAATTTTTTTGCTTTCAACTTGAAAAATCAATACCTGCAAAAAAATATACAATTTAACTAATTGACATAATTTTTTCTGTCATTCTTTCATTAAACTCATCATTCCTTGTGAAAAATTAATTTGAACTTTGATTATTTATTTAAATTCAAAAAAATTCATTATCTACTAAAAAGTGGAAATTCAGAAATATTTCATTCTCTTTCTCTCTATTCATTAATTTACAACATAAAGAAGAAAAAGTCTGTAAAAATTCGTTATTAAAATATAATTGGTAATAATTGAATATTGAATTTTTCTATTCATTTATTTTTTAAAATTCATTATACCCTTTTTCGTTCATATTTTCTTTCGATTTATTTATTTACATTTAAGAAGTTTAAAAATTATTAATTAGTGAAAAAATAAACTTTTCAATAAAAAAATTATTATTAATTATTATTATTTAAATTTAACAAGGTTTAAAAATTATTAATTGGTGAAAAAATAAACTTTTCAATAAAAAAATTATTATTAATTATTATTATTCAAATTAAACAAGTTTAATTATTATTAATTAGTGAAAAAATAAATATTTCAATAAAATTCAATTATTTTCTCCTAAATAATAAAATTCTTCAAAAGAAATTATTTCGAATTAAATTAAAAATAATTCGTTAATTATAATGACAAAAATAATTTGTTCAGCCTTTTCTTTTTATTTACATTAAAAAAAATGAATTCCAAAGTAAATGATGAATTTACTTTTTTAACATTTAATTATATTTACTAAATTAAAAAAAAATACGTGAACAGAGAAAAATTTCATTTAACAATTTTAGTGAAATATAAAATAAAATAACTTTCAAAGGATTATTGAATTTAAATTATTCAAAATTCGAGAAAATTGTACTCTGAATACATATTACTATATATAGTTTAGATTGAATTATCAAAAAGCAAGAGTAGAATATAACTGTTGTGAAATTACCGACAAACAGGATCTAGACGAATGAACACACACTCACAGACACATTGCCAGAGAGAAACAGGAACGTATACACATCAAGTTGCAATTTCACAAACGAGATGCACGACGATACTAAAACAGAATAATAAATCAAAGCTTCAATATTTAAATATCAAAAGACAGTTTAATTTTAACTTTTGAATATGTATTACTAAAATTTATATCCATCTCAAACGGAAAATATCAACTTAATAGACGAATCAAGAGATTCGTTTAAATTTTTTATCTATGTCCATTTCATTTTTTTTTTTATTTTTCATTATCTTCTCTTTTTTCTCGTTTCGAAAACGCCGGAAAAAAATTTTTTACATCTTCATTACTAATTTTTTATCCTCTACAATTTTTTTTTGGTTTATTATTTTTATTTTCAAGAATTTTGAACTAAAATTCTTCTTTAAATGGATTATTTTTAATAATTTTCGAAAAAGCTCTCTGAAAATTTTTAAATACATTTTAAAATTTTCAATTTTAGTAAATTTTAATTATTCGTAAATTCTTCAATTAAATAAATATTAGAAAATAAAAACTTAAAATAATGTTAAAAAATCCAATTAAACTTTTTCAAAATAATTATTTTCAAAATTTAATTATTTTTTAAAATTTACGCTATTTACGCTTTTAATACCTATTCAATTATTATCTAAAATCTGAACTGAAATTAATTTTTAAATCAATTTTTATTGGAAAATTCTACGAGAATTCAATTATTTAAATACAAATAAAATGCAAATAATTAATTTATTCAATAATTTCTTTAAAGGAATTTAATTAAAATTTTACTGAAATTTATTATATTAAAAAATTTTATAACAATTTTTGAAAATAATTGAAAACTCTTTGAAGAATTTAATTAAAATTTCTAAAAATACTTGAATTTGAAACAATTTATGAAAATAATTGAATTCATGTGAAGAATTTTATTAAATTTTGTTTAAATAATTGAAATTTTGACAAGATGTTTATCACCATTTTTGACAATAATTTAATTCTTGAGAATAATTTCACGATCTATTTATTAATTTTGCAAAGAATTTTATTTTAATTTTTGAAAATAATTGAATGTTAGAGAAAAATGTAATTCTTTCTAAAGATAATTGAAATTTTGACTAGAAGAAAAAATTTGTATATCTTCATTACTAATTTTTTAACCTCTACAATTTTTTAAGTTTTAAATATTTTTTCCAAAGTTATATTTACTTTTTTTCAAATACAAACAAAATTTGTAAACACAATTTATTTCCATTTATATAAATAAAAACTAAATATAAAAATTTTATTCCGAAGGAAAGTTAATTATTTACTCGTGCAAAAAATATTTTCTTTTCCCTTAAAAAAAGGGAAAAAATATATTTTATCGAAAAAGGAGAGAAAAAATCTGTTTATTATTTATTTAGAAATAATTAAAAATATTTATAATTTATAATATTGTAAATTACATATTATAAATATTTTCTTTTTCCTTCGAAAAAGAAAAATTGTTTTACCGAAAAAAGAGAGAAAATAATCTTTCTTTCATTTTATTTAGAAATAAAAATAAAAATTTTAATACTTATTTCGAAAAAGTTCCTTTATCATAAAACAAATATTTTTTAAATGCTCTCATAGCAAATATTTTCTCCATTTAAAAACAAAAAAACAATATTGTGTATGTTCGTATATGTATTTACTTATTCTATTTTTTTAAATAAAATATGAAAACGGATTTGAAAAAGAAGGTAAATATATTTGTTTACTTTGAAACAATATATTTTTCGTTTAAACACGTTTGATTGATGTAAACAATTTTTTGTTATTACTGAAAAAAATAGCGAATAGTTACAAGTTTCGTTGAAACGTCACTTTTTTAATTGAATTAAAAAAAAATAATTGATAACATCTTTTTTCATAACCGAAAACTTTTTATTTCTCGCAAAAATATTTAACCTAAAAAATTTAACAGTTAGAAAACGTTAATTAAAAAGCTGTTTTTGTAATTATTTACAAATTTTTAAGAAGAAAAATGGAAACATAACCTAAATTACATATTTTCATCTTTCGCAGTTTAACGACTCAATTATAAGTAAAGAAAAAAATCATTGTAAATAGAAAAATAAACGAAAAATTAAATTTTCCTTGCGCCTGTAAATAGGCAAAATGAATTACAACGTATTCTGAAAATTATTGAAAATGATTTCAAAAATTCAGAATTTTACATTTATTTATTGGACTTATTTCTCTAAATTAGAAAATTCTTATAAATTTTGACAAAAGAAACAAGAAAAAAATAAATAAATCGTCTTTCAAGTTAAACATTGCTAGACGTGACAAATTGGCAACAAAAGTAATAGGAATCAATTTTATACTCACCGGAAATAAATAAAATTACTGCTAAATATCAAAAATTTTTTCCAGTTTCAATATTACTTGTAAATTTAGTTTAGAAAATCGAATAATTAGTGGAGATTAATGAGAAAACTGATTAACATTAAAGACCGGGAAATGACAGATGATGACAGACAACCATGATGCACACAAACACAGATGGTTAAGTGCAATTTTCGACTCTCGTACCTTTTTAGTTGCGCGTCGTTCCGCTCGTGGCGCTAACGGCGAGAAATGAATTAAAAATTCCGAATAATTTTACAGTTTCAATTGTAAAAGAAGACTTAAATATTAACTACCAATAGAATTCTGTTTATTTTTCATTATTATTTAAAACTATTTTGGTTTTCTTACACTTATTTTATTAAAAATTTTGTAAAAAGTTTTTTTAATTGCGATATGAATGAACATAATTATAACATAATAAAGAAATAAAAAGAGAACACCATAATTGCTATAACAATCTACAATATAATAACTTTCTAACAATAATAATAAATAACTTAATCGTTTATACGAAATTAACCGTCTTTTTCTCCTTTTCTCAAAAAACCATTAATGACCATATAGAGAGGAAACTCGGGTAAATTTTCTGCAATCCGCAAAAGTCACCAGGGAGGGGAAGACAAAAATTTCAAAGAGTAAGATACGATAAAACGTCCGACATGTGACACTTAGATGAAATTTCCCCTCTGTTCGCCGTGCTAATTAGGGCCAGTGCACAATAGAGCGGAAAATACGTAACACGATACGCCTATTGTGTAAAACTTTTCTTATTTCCCCACCTCTTCTTTTGTACATGACTAAATCTCAGTTTGAGTAAAATCTCCTCAATGTGAAAGTCTATTGATTTTGATAATGATTGTGTATTTATGTCGTTAGTTAAAAGCTTTTCTATTCACTTTGCAAAATTTAATAATTACTTTGAACAATAGAGAATAATGTTCAGAGTTGAAAAAATAAATGACCAACAGACTTTTTATTTCAGTTGCTTGTTTCTTTTTTCTTTAAAAATCTGACCATTGAGAATAATATAGATAGGAAACGAGAGTGATTTTCATGTAAAAGACACCAGGGAGGGGTAGTCGAAAACATTCGTTTGTAAATTGCTGTCAAACGTCCAAAATGTGAAATTTCTATTTGATTGCAAGGCCAATGCACAACGAAAATTGTACGTCGCTAATTATTAATATTACTTGAGATAGTAAAGGATAAAAATATCTCCTGTCCTTTTCTATCTTATGGGGATTTCACAATTTACGTTTTACCATTTTTATTGTGCTTTGGGTTATTTTTGGGGGGTTTTCGTTTGTTCGGTTAGTTTATTAAGGCCAATGAACAATGAAGAACGTACAAAAGATGAGTTTATGAACTACGGATTAAAAAAAGTCGCTTAATCGTATTTATTTTTCTTCCTTTTCCAAACGTTTAAGGGTGTTATTACAAAGGTAATTTAGAGAATCATTGCTTTCACGTATTTACTTCCCGTATTTTTCAACCTTTTCGAGAACGTTTATGGGTGCTATCACAATGGTAAATTAGAGAATCATAAGTATAGTACAATTTGCAATGTTTCTTTCATGCGGCTGGTTTATTAGGGCTAATTGACAATAAAGAACATTCGAGTTGACATGTGTGCATACTATAATTTTCACATGTGAACTAGGCCTAAACACAATTGCTTCCTGAACGTTATACACTTAAGTGCATCAATGACGACCTTTTGAAAAGTCGTGTCACTTCTATCAAAATTTTGTTAGTTCATGACATAAGAGTTCTTGACGTCTACTCGTAATTCACGAACTAACAACATTTGATAGATGTGTCACTATACTTTTGTAAATGCCGTCAAACCAAAAGGACAGTATATATGCACTTGAGTGTACAAGAACGCAAAACATGAGTTAGAAAAGGTCAGGGATATATTTTTGTCCTTTTCTATCTTATGCACCTGGTTCGAGAACGACTTTTGCGAATCTATTGTGCACTGGCCTTAAGTCTATACACTTTTTGATGTGGTTCAGGCCCAATTAACAATTTAAGGTGTTTGCCAGTAATATAACATAAAGGTTAGTTCATAAATGATATACAATTTCATATTTTCAGATGGCGCTCTTAAATCGCGGCAAATTCAAATACATATCTTGAAATATCTTCATTAAAAATAATAATGAATATCTACCTCTCCGTTTTATTAATTTTTCCATCTCTCTCTCTCTCTTTTTTTAATCAAGAAACGAAAAAAAATGAAATAAATTCACGCTGCGCTAAAATTAAACATCAAAGACTCTTGTTTCTTTTGAAATAAATTTTTTTTTCTCATCATACTCTGTAAGCAGGAGAATAGGTAAAATATATTTTGCAGAATGCAGTGAATCTTGCAAGAAGAGGGAAAAAAATGCAAAGAAAGGAGAAAAAACGCGGGAGATCTTCTTTTGAGCCTGTGGCCGTGTTGTGAATGATAAGGGCAAATTTAATAAAAACCATTGGGGAGAAGAAAAAGGCAACGGTTTGTCCCTGCTGCAAGTCATGCTTGGCGGGATACCTTAAGATGAAACGAAAAACTAGAGTAGGGAAAACATAACCTAACCTTTTCGCTTTTATGACTTTCTCTATACTAGAATGATTCTTATAAAAGTCCCTTTTAAAAAGGACAACATGATAGGCGTCTCGAATTTAATTTAAACGAGAAAGAAATATTTTTTCTCTTTTCTATTTATTTATTCATTATTTTGTTGATTTTTATTTGTACTTTTTCTTTTTAGACTATGAATATTATATTATTTTCAATTTCGAACATTAATATTTACATATTTAATACCATTTTATCAAAAAATTCGACACAGTTGTGAACGAATCTTTATTAGCAATGAGAGTGAAAAGGATAGTATTCGACTGTCTCTTTTGCTCTCATACAATTCTACTTTCGTTATGGGGCTTTCACACTTTATTCTTTTTTTTCGCATTAAGTTTCTAATCTAACTGCTTTAAGTAATGTCCATTTATCTTAAGCTCCGTTCATACCAAAAACAATATTTATTCATAATTTCTGTTAATCAAATTCAATTATAAGATAAATTCCGAGTAATTAATAAAGGTACTTTATACAATTCCCATAATAGAAATTATTTTAAAACAAAAATATTTGATAAAAATACCACACAAAACTTGATGAATATTGTACAATATAACATTCTGTATGAAGTAAGGAGTATGATCAATATTTAGTCAGACAATTCCGACAGTAGTAACGACCCGACTTTAGAAAGACCTTTACACGTGTGGCTTAATCATTTGTCAGACATAAAAAAATTTACTGAATTATCTTTTAATTTCTTTCTTAAAAAAAATAATTTTCTATTTAACAAATAATAACAAAAAAAGGATATGGAATAAAAAAATTGATTATAAAAAAAATATTAAATATAGATTTGTGAATATTTGAAAAAGAAGAAGGTTTATATAAAGAAGGGAGAATAAAAAAAAGGAGGGGGAGATATTTTTCAAGGCACCTTCCTAATTGGCAAGTTGAATCATTGATTAGCCGGCAGGGAGACGGCTTATGCCTTGAAGGTATTGGTGGATTGGAAGCGGTGAAGAGAGGAAAAGGGGGGACGGGTAAAATTTAATGTAGCTTAAAGTATTACCATCCGGATTGAAACTTAAGAACAAAAGGGAAAAAGAGTGCGATAGTTTGAAAATTTAATAAGATTCTGTCGGATTCGATTACTTTCCGTAAAAAACAATACGGATAGATTTATCTACAATATTCCAAACATTTTCTTTTTTTCCTTGCTTTTTCATTTTTAAGAGAGTGAATATAAATATTAATAATTTTTAAAGCAAATATTTGAAGAAAATAATTCTTTATAAAGTACTCCCACTTTTTATTTAGGAAGAAAAGAAATAAGTTCTACTTTTAAAAACTATTGATCCAAAAATTGCAAATAGACCTTTAAGATAACATAATTTACTTCTACTCCATCGGAAATAGAAATCCGGTTATTCCCTTTTTTGAGAATTTAAATTTTGACTAACTTTATTGTAAATAGACCTTAAGAAGAAAATTAGGTTATTCCCCTTTTGATAATTGAATTTTTTCCTTTATTGCAAATTGACCTTTAAACGTGAATATTAAGTGTCATTCATAAATTGCATTTTAGGTGAACTATTTTTAAACTGAAAAATAAATGTGTGATATAAGGACCAGAATAAGGTAGTGAAGTGAATAAAGAACATAAAATACTAATGTATTTTATGAACCAACCTTTACTGGGAATAAAATGGATAATTAAATTTTATAAATTAAAATTTTTGCAAAAGGAAATAAATTTTCATCATTTTATAATTATAAAGTATATTGTTTAATTAATAATAATTTTATATGGTAATAAAGTTAAGTACACAATGCAACATAACCTCATTTTTATGATTTTTTCACTTTATGACCGTTTTTATCGTGTTAGTCTAGCTTTCTAGTCTTTAATGTTTAATGTCCGTAATTATTTATGGGGGAAATTTTTTCATTGCACAGTCAATAATAAATTCATAAATTTTTATAAATAAAGGTATTATCACAAATAGTTTTAATTTCTGTTTATAATTAAGAATATTAATAAAATAAATCGATCATTAAAAAGCATTTTTTGTTGTTGCAGGTACTGTGAACGTACTTTAAGTATTTTTTTGAAAACTATATCTCAAAAAACACTTTTTTGATTGGCTAATAGAAAAAAAAATTATGTTAGTAAAGCATGAGGTAGAAAAGGATAGAAACATAGCTTTTTCTTTTTTATTTCACGCAGTTAACCTAAAAACTAAGTAAATTAGTACAAAATCGAATTGTATTGAATTTAATAATGTTTAATTAACTAAATAGTTTAGTGACAGTGAAATCAGAACAAAAACTGATTGAGAAAAAAGAAGGGGACAAAATAAATTCTTCTCGCATGACGAAATTTATGAATGGTTTCCAGGGTTCGAAGGTTAGGTTAGGTTTGAATTGAACTTGTGGCGGCCAAACGAGTTGTCGGGAACTTTGTCAAAGAATAGAAACTTCAGGTTGCTGAGTCGAGTTGGTTACTACCCTTCACTGCCCTCTCCCACCCTTTTTCCACCATCATTTCACCGTTGTCGTCTTTTCGTGTTATTTTTTTTTCTCTTTTTCTTTTTTTTTTGCTACGTTGGCTTGCGCGCAACCCCTCTGGTCGGAACTGATGTGAGTAGTAGATGAAAAAAAAACTTATTTTTCGCTAAAGAAATTTCATTTTCGTCTATATGCTTTTCTACCCCCTCCCCCTCTCTCAATCCACAAAACTCTCAATCCTCTATTCGTGCATGCATTCGCGGAAATATGGGTACCGAATTTTTTTTTTTCACAAAACGAAAATGTCAGTTTGAAATTCCTGTCGGGCGTGAATAAGTTTTGTGTTCTTTTTTTATTTGCTTTTGTAAAAAGTTGGTCAAAATCTAGAAACAAATTAAGTAGGTGGCAAATCGACAATGGGCGAAACGTGCATTTTATACGAAATCTTTGTGAGAGGGGAAAAAGTTTTTTTTAACTTTAAATTGAATTCGTTCGAGTTGGCATTTTAGGAAATATGTTTAATAAAGTTCTCCAAAGCTGTAGACGACAATTTTAGAAGTGCATTTTCAAAAACTGTGAATGTGGTTTAAATTTAATGGTTTTTCTACAAAAACCCCTTTTGTTTCTATGAATGTAATAATTAGGGTCGTTTCACAAGCATTTCGGAAAAAGTTAATGCGTTCTACAGGGGAACCCCTAATGTTTCTACGAACATAATGATTAAGCTTGTTTCACATGCTTTTTTGAAAAATATTGCGTACGTTCTACAATAAAACCCTTTTTTCTCAGAAACTTAAGAATTAGGGTCGTTTCACATGCTTTTTGGAAAATATGGGCGTTCTACAATAAAACCCCTGTTGTTCACCTAAACTAAAGATTAAAGTTTGTTTCACATGGTTTTTAGTGTTTAAATAAATTTGTCTAATAACGGAACGTTTTCTCGATGGATTTCCTCATTCATGAAAGAGACCAACAAAGAAAATTGTTATTTAATAAAAAATTTTCGTTTTAAATATAATAAAAATTGGTTTTCGAGAGTATAATATCAATTTTGATGGATGAATCGCAAGAGAGTGATATTGTGAGTGGGGCAATGATGAATTACTGACGTCTCTCAAGTCCGCGTTGAAGACGAAGGTGGGTTAAAAGGGATATAGTCATAGCTATGGAGTTGCTAAATGTCTGGGATTTCAAGTGTCGAATTAGGCGACGCTCTCTGTCAAAGCGTGTAACACGATGCTAAACGTGGCATGAATAATTCAAAGTGTCTAGTTCTACCCCGACACCTGTGACCCTTGATTCACCTGCAATAATCTAATTGAAAAGGTACAACAACAAAATTCCTCTTCTCTCTCTCACTCTCTCACTCACACACACAAGCTCTTCGTATTTAACAAGGAAGTCAATGCAAGGTGTGTAGGGATGGAAAAGAGGGGGGACGAGATCCAAACTAATTAAATAACCAACTCGTAATAGTCAAATACATTGAAAGGGTTTAATTAGTTTTAACATAGTTTCATCTAATAGAGATTTAACCAGAACCCAATAATGCTCCATTATGAAGTAGATTTCTGACTTGGGCCTTTGTTATAATATGAAAATTAATTAGATTTTAGGAAAATTATTTGTTACTGTAAACAATAGCATATTTCCGTAATTAAAGCAAATATTTTGGGGTTAATTTTTTAAAGTGCAAATTGTTTCTAGATTCCAGAGAATACTTAGTAGCGATGGTCATAAACTAGAGAATTATAATAGAAAGGACAAGTGGATTTTTTAAATGAATAATAATTTACTATTGTGGGGGCACCTTTAGAAAAACGGCATAAAACAGTATGTGACGTAATTTATGAACGACCCTTTAGACCTTGAATGGAAAAAGGACAATCAACTTTTATATTTATGACCAAGTTACAATATGAGATCTAAAAATGTGGTAACATTTTTATGTTACGTTTCAAAGAGGACGAAAACAGGAAAATAAAATGTCTGTAAGAAAGAGAAATGGAGTCTAATGTATCGTTAAAACCGGCAGTTGTCCTAATTTTGCGCTTGTTGTACTTAACATAGAAATTCACCCTTAGTAATAATACCTCTGGTTTGTTACCCTTTGAATATATACATTTGAAAGTGTGACTCTAGCCTTAGGTTATTTCTTTTACACACCATCAAAACCTGCTCTTGTGATTTCACCCTTAGTGTGCGATAAAACACCCAGATAAAATTAGTCTTAAAGCCTTAAGGCTAAAATCCAATGGCGACGTATTTTAAGGTAGATACATATCCAGGGTTGGGAAAGTAGTTCTCTGTACTTTATAATAACTCCTGTGAGGATTCTCTTGTTGTAATAACAATTATTACACAGCAAATGGTACATTACTTATGATTCTCTAATTTACTATTGTGATAGCACTCATAAACGTCTCGAAAAAGGGAGAAAAATCTCAAGTAAAATTAACAATCAGCGACATTCAATTTTCATTGTGCATTACTGACCAACACCTTAAATTGTAAATTAAACCTGAACCACATCGAAAAGTGTATAGACTTAAGGCCAGTGCACAATAGATTCGCAAAAGTCGTTCTCGAAGCAGGTGCATAAGATAGAAAAGGACAAAAATATATCCCTGACCTTTTCTAACTCATGTTTTGCGTTCTTGTACACTCAAGTGCATATATACTGTCCTTTCGGTTTGACGGCATTTACAAAAGTATAGTGACACATCTATCAAATGTTGTTGGTTCGTGAATTACGAGTAGACGTCAAGAACTCTTATGTCATGAACTAACAAAATTTTGATAGAAGTGACACGACTTTTCAAAAGGTCGTCATTGATGCACTTAAGTGTATAACGTTCGGGAAGCAATTGTGTTTAGGCCTAGTTCACGTGTGAAAATTATAGTATGTACACATGTCAACTCGAATGTTCTTCATTAGCAATTAGCCTTAATAAACCAGCCGCATAAAAGAAACATTGCAAATTGTACTATACTTATAATTCTCTAATTTACCATTGTGATAGCACCCATAAACGTTCTCGAAAAGGGTGAAAAATACGGAAAGTAAATACGTGAAAGCAATGATTCTCTAAATTACCATTGTGATAACACCCTTAAATGTTTGGAAAAGGAAGAAAAATAAATACGATTAAGCGACTTTTTTTAATCCGTAGTTCATAAACTCATCTTTCGTACGTTCTTCATTGTTCATTGGCCTTAATGAACTAACCGAACAAACGAAAACCCCCCAAAAATAACCCAAAGCACAATAAAAATGGTAAAACGTAAATTGTGAAATCCCCATAAGATAGAAAAGGACTGGAGATATTTCTATCCTTTACTATCTCAAGTAAAATTAATAATTAGCGACGTACAATTTTCGTTGTGCATTGGCCTTGCAATCGAATAGAAATTTCACATTTTGAACGTTTGACAGCAATTTACAAACGAATGTTCTCGACTACCCCTCCCTGGTGTCTTTCACATGAAAATCACTCCCGTTTCCTATCTATATTATTCTCAATGGTCAGATTTTTAAAGAAAAATGAAACAAGCAACTGAAATAAAAAAGTCTGTTGGTAATTTATTTTTTCAACTCTCATTCATTATTGTCTATTGTTTAAAGTAATTATTAAAATTTGCAAAGTGAATAGAAAAGTTTTTAACTGACGACATAAATACACAATTATTATCAAAATCAATAGACTTTCACATTAAGGAGATTTTACTCAATCTTAGCTTTAGTCATGTACAGAAGAAGAGGGGGGGGGGAAAATAAGAAAAGTTTCATACAATAGACGTATCGTGTTACGTATTTTCCGCTCTATTGTGCACTGGCCCTAATTAGCACGGCGAACAGGGGGGAAATTTCATCCAAGTGTCACATGTCGGACGTTCTACCGTATCGAAATTTTTGACTTCCCCTCCCTGGTGACTTTCATGGATTGCAAGAATATGACCCGAGTTTCCTCTCTTTATGATTGTTAATGGTCATTTGAGCAAAGTAGAAATTATTTGGAGCAATTTTTATTTCTGACAGTCAGATCCGCCAAAAGTCATTTAAAAGGAAAGATTTCGAGCAATTTTGGTTTTCTTATAACAGAATAAGAAAAAACGAAAGAGAAACTTTAAATTAAAGGTAAAGTAAAGTGTAGGTAACAATTTTTCTCCTATAAATTCAATGTAACAGTGCGTCAAATTTTTTTTCCCTGATTAAAATCGCGAAATATTTTTTTTGTTTCCCTTTTGCGTTATTCTTTCTTTTTTTTGAGGTTAAAGTGAATCGGACTAAAGAATAACTTGAACAAAATACGACAGGGAGAAAAAAAAGAAAGATCGTGAGAGTTGCACACGCGATGAAAGTTAGTTTTAATTTTAAAGAAGAGGGCAAACTTTAAGCGAAGAAAGATGGATGGTTTGTAGACTCATCTTTACTTTCCTTGGTTCCAACCATGAGAGAGAGAGACTTATTTCTTTCCCATCTAGTTTCCGTGGTAGTTAGAATTTTTTTTATCTACATTTCGTCACAAAAAACAAAATGATGACAAAAATATCATTTTTTTCCGCCCAATTTAAAAGCAGATTTTTACTGAAAAACAAATTTTTTAACGAAACAAAAAATATTTTACTAATTTAACCAAAAGTAACTAGTTACAATTTTTTTTCCTTTTTTATATTTTAATTAATTATGAAAGCGATTAAAACTTTCAAAATATCTTGTAATTAAAAAATTTTGTTCGAAATATATTTTTAATTGAAAAATGTTTACTTAATTTTGCATGGAATAAAATTTGTGATTAAAAATTTATTAACGTATAAAATTTTTTAATTAAAAAATTTAGTAAAGTGTAAAAATTTTAATAAAATTAAAAATTACATTAAAAAATGTTTGATTTTAATTCCAATTTAAAGAGTTAAATAAAATTAATTTTCAAATAATTCAAATAAAAGAGGAAAAATATTCTATTTTCAAATTTGTTAACAAAGCTTACAAATTGTTTATTGAAAATTTCCTTTTTCATAAAAAAAAGAAATTAAATACTTATTATTAAATATTAAATATTTTTAATGTAATTTAACAATCGTTTAAAAATATTTTCCAATATTGAGAATTATACACAAAAATATTTTTTTCACTTTTTATTGATTTTGTCCCTTTTTGCAATTGAATTTTCAAATATTTTCCTCGGCAACGTTTTTAATTAATTAAAATCAGTAATTAAAAGTCAATCGTAATGTTTGATTTTAAAAAAAAGGTTTTTTTTGATATTGAACAGAAATTTTCGTTCTACAATTTGTAGAAAATATTTTTGCTCTTTGTATTTTATTAATTGAATATTTAATTTCATTGAATTGTTCGTATTTGTTGATAATTGCATTCTTTTGTCGGCAAAACAGATAAATTGAATTTTATTAAATTTTTGTCAGTATAGAAAATTTTATTTAATTAATAAATTCTAGCGAAAAACAAAATTCGAATTCAAAATTGATTTCCATATGCAAAGTATAATTTAATTAAAAAACGTTATTTTTCAATATTTATTAAACAATTTCAAAAAATAATTGTAAATTAATCAAAAAAATTATTTTTTATTAATATTTATAACTATTTGTAATTAATTTTAAATAAATATTTTACTGCAATTTTTAAGATTGATGTAAATTAATATTGGAAATTATTTTTCATTAATTTTCGTAAATGAAAAATAGTACACAATTATATAAATGTAATGATAATAACAGAAATGTTGAAAAATAAATATTGAAAATAAATTGTATTAGAAATATCCAGAATATTTTTTTTTATTATTTATTTAAGCATCTATTCATTTTTTCGATATAAATTTAAAAATTGTAAATTATATTCCAATATATGTAATTTTTGACGTCATATAAAGTAGACGTTATATAATACTTTTTTTGAGACATGAAAAGGAAAATTTTTTTTATTTGAAAACGCGTTCTCATCAATCACAAGCCATCGTCGCGAATCGGTCATCCAGCATATTAGATTTCCTCTCCTCGTGACAGACAGTTCCTCGTTGAACGCAGCCGCAGAGAAAGCAAATATTACTCGCTTCGATATCTTCTTCCGCCATTTGACGATTATCAGAAATTGAATGTTACTGAATCTGTAACTCTCTTTCTCAGTTTCATATATTAAAAAGATAATATTTAAAATATTTAAAAATCTAATTATCAAAACTAATTTATTCGAAATTTGCTGCTGAAAAGATAAAATTTTTAATTAAAATTGGGCCCAACTGATTTTTTCGTTATTCATAGAAAAATGTTCAGGGAGCTACCCACCCTTGATTATAATGCTTTAGAAAGTAATTTCTAAAGTCACCACCAGGTGAACGTTTCGACAATAACGGTCGTTAGTAGTATTGAAACTCTAATGAGTTAGAATCAATAAAGATTTTAAAATAATCTTTTTTTGTTGCTTTTCTCAAAAGTACTATGTCGCGAAAATACGGAAAATTTAAAGTAAATACAATAATTAATAGTAAAATGATATCTAAAAAACTTTGCATAATTCGTTTTTTGAAAAAACTAACCTACCGTCAAACAAAAAGATTTAAAATGCCCATTTCACCATATCAGTAAATGTCCCTAACCAATTAATCATGATAATACTAATAATAACTATAATGACAGTAATAATAATAGTAATAAAAAAAAGTTAGCATAAAAAAGGTATGAAGATGACATAACGCATTCCTCGCACAGGAGAGACATAACTCTATCTGACAGGTCGGCTCCATTATGTTGGCTCGCTAGAAACAATACGTCTTTCTCCCTCTCTATCTTCTATATATGTATATACGATGCCCTTATTTTCTTCCCCACTCACCTCTCATCCATCATCTTTTCCAACATCGGCAGGTAGAAGAACGTTTCATACTTTATTATTTATCCACTCGTACGCATTGGCAGTGAGAGGCAATGCATCTCGCGAAAGCATTGGCAAAACTGGTACATTCATCTCTCATCTTCGATATTATATATACTTTATGTGTGTTCAAATGTTATTTCTAGTTATTGCAATTCACTACTGTAAATTTATCGACATTTGTGACTTTTGTTCACTGTTAACTTTAAACAGTTGTAGAAAATTTTCCACAAATCATTTATTCGATTGTAATTTTTTTTCTCTTAAACCTCTGTCTCTGTTAATGATGATTATGAAAAATTTGTCTGCTGGGGATAATGGAAATTAGTTTCCATAATGTTAAAAGGTGCCAAAAAAGAGATTAAGGCGGTTATGCTTGCCACTAGAACATATCGGAATTTGAAGATTAATTTAAAATTATTTTGCAGAGTATCATGAAGCTGAAAATCATCCTTAAGGTATGCTTGTCACTAAAACATATCGGAAATTTGTCGCGCCTGGTGGGGACGGTGGAAATTAGTTTCCATATCGTTAGAGGTGCTAAAGAAGAGATTAGGGCGGGTATGCTTGCCACTAGAACATATCGGAATTAAAAAATTAATTTTAGAATTATTTTGCAGAGCATCATGAAAAAGATTATTTGTAGCTGAAAATCTTTCTTAAGGTATTCTTGCCACTAGAACATATCGGAAATTTGTCGCCTAAGGGAGACAATGGAAATTAGTTACCATATCTTTAGGGATGCCAAAAAATAGATTAAGGCGGGTATGCTTGCCACTAGAACATATCGGAATTAAAAATTTAATTTTAGAATTATTTTGCAGAGCATCATGAAAAAGATTATTTGTAGCTGAAAATCATTCTTAAGGTATTCTTGCCACTAGAACATACCGAATAAAACTATATTCTCAAGATAATTACTGGGGTCCTCAATTAGCTGATTATTAACGAAAAGGTATTCTTGACACTAGAACATACCGGATAAAAGTATATTCTAAAGATGATTACTGTAGTCGTCAATTAGCTGATTAATTGAAGAAAAGGTATTCTTACCACTAGAACATATCGGATTAGAATTTTAATTCTAAAAATCTTTCTTTTGAAGATCGTACCGATCATTTAGATAATTACTAGACGAAAAATTTGAGGGAAATTATACACCTACATTTAGAAATGTACTCTCTTTACTGTGAAAAGCAATCCCTTTTTGATTCTAATTGGTTTATTGTCCCAAAATTATGCATGCTGCAGTCTTTAGATTCAAGATTCTCTTTTGTTTAAGATTCTCTTTTATCTTCTCTTCCAAAAATTATATTTATCGAAATCTGTATTGAAAATTGTAAAAGCATTAGTTATTCGAAAAAGTATTAATAAATTGTAGTTTAGCCAGAGTAGTTTGATTTGTAAAAAATTGAGTGGATCTAAAGTAATACCCAAGAGGTTTTAGAAGCCGTTGCAACATTTCGTATTCAAAATGTTCGAGTCTGGGAATGATTTTTTAAATAACCAAAAACAGTTTTTATAAGAGCTAAAAAGGCTAACTATTTTAATTTTTAAAAAAATTTTCCACCAGTAATCGTTAATTTTTTGTTTTAAAAATACTTAATTTTAGAAATTTGATAAATTCCGTTTTATCTCTCTGTGATAAAATAAAGTCATTCGGTAGAGAATTATGAGAAATTCAAAAAGAAACAGAATAAATTAGGGTAGTAGAATTCATGACTAAAGGTTTTGAAGTACCAGAGAGATGAAGAGAGAAAGAGAGAGAGAGAGAGGGACACAGAGGATAATGCAGCATCCATGTAGAGAACATCATAGGAACCGAATTACAACCACATCTCTGTGGTCTGACAACCCCACGTAGCCCTTTCCATATGAGCATCGGGTAAATAAAACGAATAAAATCTGTCTCTTTATGCGTGTCGAGCCAGTAAATACGAGAAGCGTAACGCCGTTGTGGGATCTCTGTTAGTTGAACTATATAGAGATTTCGCAATTTTTTTTTCATTTTCATTTTCCACTTCGTCCAGTAGTTCGTAAATCTGATTTTCCCTCGTACTCTCTAAGCCTCAAATTTTCAAGTGAATTTCCGACATAAAATGTGCATTTAAAACCACGAAATGAGAAATGGGGTGGAAAAAAATTGCAAAAGGTTTTTTAAAAAAATCCCTTAATATAAAAATTTTAACTGTTTTTTTTTGTGAGGAAAATTATTTTTGATAGGTAGCTTTGAGTTCGTTTTTGCATTAGTATATTTTTTTCTAGCTGACGATGAGTTTTTGTTTCTAGAGTCCTTCTTTCTGTCCTCTCAACTTGTCATTTAGCAACTGTCCGAACTGTTTCCATGGTGTTCTTTTGACGAGAGACATCAATTGTGCAGGCGGTAGTCGATTCCTCACAAGAGCGGAGATAAAACGTCACGTTTCCCTTTCCCTTAGGCTGTCGTTTACTTATTTAACGGTTATTTCACCCTCAACCGACGGGCTCGCTTTTCCTCTTTGGCAGTTTCACGTCGAAATGATGTTCCGTGTTCGAGGTCGGAAATATTTAATGGACTTCAACTTCTCCTTTCCATGGTTCGGGGAATTTGCTACTATCTGTCTGACAAACCCTATTATTCAGTTTTACTTTTGAAATTCCGTTTGTTTTATAAACGTTCACTAGGTTTTTATATGTTGAAAAACTTTTCAGGCATATTATATACTTATTGGTAATGTTTGTAGTAATAAATCCTGGATATCATTATTTAGTTAATTACCTAAAGATTATCAATTACTTGATACATTTTAGAAACGGAATTAGATAATATTCTACTAATCATCATATGGATCATCCATTAGCTGATGAGTTCGCTAAAATGTATTCTTGACACTAGAACATACCGGATTAAAATATATTCTACCGATGATTACTTGGATCATCAATTAGCTGATTAATTGAAGAATAGGTATTCTTACCACTAGAATATACCGCAATAAGGATTTATTTTACTTGTCATCAGATGAGAAGTTTAAGAAAAGGTATTTTTGTCACTAGAACATATCGGAATTAGAGATTTGGGATTCCCAAATCTTTCATCTTTAATATGAGTTCATGATTAACGCAATCAAAAGCCTTTGATAAATCAGTATAAATTACATCAACTTGCTGATTTTATAACAAGTAATTCTCTATTTTATTAAGAAAAGCAAACAGATTAGTTGTAGTTTATTAAAATAAATTCTTTTCTAGTTAAAAAGATAATAAAAATGCAATGTTCTGTTTGGCATATGAAGCTGAAATCAAATTCCCCTAGGAGTAATGTTTCTCTTAAACTAAAAAGCCCTCATGTATATATGTAGTCAATATCTCGATCAGCATCCGACAGTACTCAGAGAGAGAGAAGGAGTTGCAGCGTTTGCACAAAGGCTACACAGAAGGTCTCTAAATCCGCGTGACTATGTATCTCAACGGTTTCCCCAAACCGAGCAACAAGGACTTAATCAAAGTGAGACCCGTCTAGAAATATATACTCTACAACTCTCTCAAAGACATGAATTCACATTTGTTTTTGGAATGTGTATACAAAACTCGACTTTTCAGTCATGAGTCCTCTTTAGTCATGCAGACTTAGACATTTTCTTTTGAAGCCATGCAAAAACCGACCTAGTTTAGTATCAGTATTGTGTATAGTTAAACAAAAGATGTGAAATAAGATGATGTGATGCAAAATACGTGATATCTTTTTTTCTCTACAGAGAAAATAAAAGATTAGTATTTGAATGTGAAATAAATTCAATAAACTCAGAGGGAAAATGTTTCTTTTATAACAACGTTTTCGTAATGAGAAACTTTTATGTTTTGGGGTCGCTCTAACGAGGCAGACCTCGTAAACGCACACGTATTCTTCGCTTACGATCTTATTGCGAGAGCGTCAAATTACGCAGCTGTTAGCATGCACAGCACTATCGTTGGTGGTGTCCCTCTCTCTTTTTTGCGTTTAATGCAATGTTTTACGAACTCGAAGCAGCATCCCCTTGGCTGGACTAGAGGCGAGACACAACTGCCTGTAATGTCATTAATCCCGTTTGCAAGCTCGTCTCGAAACGATGCTAAATGTTTCATCAGAAAATGAGAATTATATTGTTAAACGAGAGACGTGCTTTCATTCGAATCTCTTAAGAGGGTCGTAACCTGCGTTTTCGTTGTCGTTGTAGTTGTTATATAGTCGTCTTTGTGTCGAGCAGATGTCACAACTGTATTCATATTGTTTAATGTAAATCGCTACATGTCCCATCAGAACAATAGAATCGTAGATTTTACCATTTAAATTAGAAGCATTAACAACATTTCCCGAAATTAGTTAATGTCAGAGTATTTGTTTTAGCTAAAAGGATTTATTTTAAATGGATATACTCGTTACTGGAACATATATAGGAGTAAAAGTAATTTTTGGAATTAATTAAGAGATAGGTATGCTTGCTACTAGAACATATCGGAAATGGAATATTCAATTCCTAAATCTACGGGAGATTTATATAATCGTTATTAAAATCAAATTATGTTTTCAAGTATTTTTTTAAGGATCTTCTTCAAACAGTTAATTGTTATGAAAGGTATTCTTGCTACTAGAACATATCGGAAAAAATGCTTATAATTATTTGCACTTAAATTAATCTCTAGTGCATTATTAGTTTATTTGCATTCAATAAATCCCGGAGCTTTTTTTGAGAAAGGGAAAGTAAAACCTGAAACAAGACAGGAATTATAATGAATGATCCAGTAGGACGCCTTGAGGCTTGATATAATCATAACACTAAAGCTATAATGTTCTGACAAGAGAAGACTCTTTGTTTTAAGTGAGAAGGCATTAGTTGGAAAAGGGAGGGAAGTGTGCTTGAGTATCGAAGATACATTGCGACTTTCAAGTTAAAGTGAAATTCGCCTGAAGCGAGGCATTTTGCTAAAGCATAAGCGTTTGCATAACCCAAGATTGACTTTAAGTTCCCCAAAACCGCCCAGTACGAAACGAAGTTGTGCGGGGGGTGTCTGAGCGTATGGTTAAGCCACAACTAAGCCCATACCTTTACTACTACAACTACCATTCCAAGGGTCCTGCTGTCGAGTTCAGGCGGTACCCCACACCCTTCCATCCCTCTCCCCCTTTTATAACAGCTCTTCGAACACATGCGCTTTCTAAAATACACTTCAACACGTTCCTACGAACTTACACTTGTGGCTTGTAAAGGGTGTTTACTAATTCTCCCTAGAGTTATGGTTGACTTTTTACTCATCCCCTCTCTCTCTCTCTGTTTTACTTCCCTCCTTAGGAGATGCTTACTTCCGAATTATTTATAAAATCCATTTCTCTTAATATTATCACTTTAAGGGGTTAGATTTTATTTATTATATGGGTCTGAAATAGACGATTGAATGTAAGTTGAAAAAAATTAATTTTAGATGATCCAGTCTAGAAATATCCTGCTCACCGAAAGATGCCTAGCTTCGGATTCCCGCAAATTCTTTAAAGAAGTTTAAAAAAAATTATTTTTATAAATAAAATATGTCAAAAGAAAGTTCAAAGTACCCTTTCTATGTGTATTAATTTTTAAATTGAAATACTCAATAGTTTTCTCAGAAAAAAGTTTCTCAAATATCGACTCTTCTCGGCTGTCTAACTAGATGTAACCCCTTAATATTCATATCAATATTTCTATATTATTTATATTCCATAAAATTTTCTAAAAATAATCAGAAGTCTATTCTATTTGAAATAATATTTATTAGTTTAGTAATAAGAATTCGATATGGCTTGAATATTTTGTTTTATGAAAAAAATACTGAAGGGAGAAAGAGTTGGTTTTGTTCTTTTGAAAAGCAAATTAAACCGAGCGAAATGCAATCCAGGGATGTCATAAATTTGAACGTGGACGACGAAACGCGCGCGCGAGAGGCGTCGATTGAAATCGTGCTCACGTCTCGCATGCATTTTCTACGTTGCCAGCGCGTGACAGTTGTTACGGTTCGATTGATTTGTCACCATGCATTTGCACTCACACACGCATCACTGAATGTCCACATGAAATTTTCTTGTATATACACTGCCCTTGATACTGCCGTTATTTTCCCGAATTCACATCCATAAATTCCTGTAAATAAATATCTATAAATTAAATTAATTTTTATTAAAGAATCGTCATTTATTTGACGATAAATTTCAAAAAGGTATGCTTGACACTAGAACATATTGGATATAAAAAAAATGTAATTAGAATTATTTTTGCTTTATCACTGACTAATTAATTGAAAGGTGTTCTGACGACTACGAAATACAGAAATTATAATTCATTTTACTGGTAATTGTTTTGATTAACATTTAGTTGATAATACAGAAGGTATTCTTGACATTAGAACAAATCGAAATTATAAAATTTTATTAGAATTGTTTTCATCAATTGTTGAACAAAGAATTTACAAAGAGATGATTAACAGTACAACATACAGAAATTGAAATTCATACTACTAATGATTTTTTATATCTTCATGCAGTTGATAACTTCACAGAGAGGTATTCTTGCCACTAGAACATATCGGATTTAAAAAATTTGATTAGAATTATTTTTATCAATTGTTTAACAAAGAACTTAAAAAAGTATGATTATCAAAAGGGGCACAGAAATTAAAATTTATTTTACTAATAATTTTCTGGACCTTCATTCAGATGATAATTTAGCAGAGATGTATTCTTACCACTAGAATATATCGGAATTAAAAAATTTTATTAGAATTATTTTTATCAATTATTTAACAAAGAATTTAAAAAAAAATGATTAACAGTACAATATACAGAAATTAAAATTCATACTACTAATGATTTTTTATATCTTGATTTTGTTAAATATTCTACAGTAAGGTTTTCTTGACACTAGAATATATCAGAATTAAAAAACTATTTTTATCACTTGTTTAACAAAGAAATTTAAATAAGGATGATTAACAGTGCAACATACATATAATTAAAATACATTCTTTTAATGATTTTTATATCTTGATTTAGATGATACTTGTACAGAAAGGTATTCTTGCTACTAGAACAGATCGGAATTAAAAAATTTGACTAGAATTATTTTTATTCATTGTTTAACAAAGAATTTAAAAAAAGATGATTATCAAAAAGGGCACAGAAATTAAAATTCATTTTACTAATGATTTTCTAAATCTTCATTTAGTTAATAATTGCGCAGAAAGGTATTCTTGACACTAGAACATATCGGAATTAAAAAATTTTAATAGAATTATATTCTATTAATGCTCCCAGAAACATGGAGTTGAAAAAATAAATTACCAACAGACATAGAACATTTTTAAGACACATTGGAATTCTTGAATTTTTTCAACAATGATAATTTACTTTATTATTTTGCAAAAGAGTTTTCAATGATATTTTATGGTTCTAAAAAAAATTGTAAACCTAATTTTTTTAACGAGCAAAATTTTGCTGATAATACCCCAGCGAGTCGTATATTTTCATTAAATGAGTACGTTTATGAAAATTGCGATCAATATGTTGGTTATTTCATTTTATATCCCACATTATTAACATTTTTTTTAGTTAATATACAAGTGCATTTTCACCGCTGGAGAATTTACAATCGGTATTTTTGGAATTTTTAATAATCCCTCATTTCTACCTTAAAAAAAGAAAATTATTACTGTAACATTGTTACACAACGCGAATATATATTCCCCCTTCTAATTATCGAGGATTTTAATCAGGATTTTCCGATTTTCAAGCCTCAATAATGTATATATGTTATCCCTCTCCCTTCCTCACTCCCGAACCAGTAATGATAGAGGGTTGAGAATTACTTTTATAGGAAATAATGAAAAGTTAATTGGCTTTGAAAATTAAGAATGAATATGAATGGATTTAAAAAAAATGAATGAGAAGGAAAACAGTTGTATTTAGTTTTGAATTTAATGAAATTCTTTTGTTATTTTATAATTGCTCGGGGAAAAAATACATACCTATGTTTTGTTGCTTTATTCACAGTAATGGAGAAAATATATTTTTTTATCGAAATTGCCTTTCAGTTTGTAATCTGAATTTTTTTTCTCTTGTGACATAATTTATATATATTTTTCTTGAAAAGAATTCTCCTTTTTATAGAAAAAAGCTTGAATCAAGATTTTGTGTATTAGTAGCATATACTAACAGTGTAGAGAAAGATATAGTGGAGTGGGGGATATGAAAATTTCTTTCCCGGAGTTTCCGACCTCATTAAAAATATGATTATGATAATAATTTATCTCTTTCTCTTTTATGCTGAGATCAGCTCAGGACTTTTCCTCGCTTGTCCTCGCACGTCGCATTAAATTCCTCTGGATTTCCAGCGTGGTGGATTTAAGCTTTCGACTTTGAATACGCTTAACTGGGCTAGGTCGTTGGAACTCTATCTCTCTCACGTGCACTATATGCCTCTCTTGGGAGAGGGGGTGGATGAGTGGGATGAGATATGGTGGGGGGAAGGGTGGTAGAAAATGGAAAATGTGGAAAGCCAACCATGGAACTTGAAAGAAGTGGGATAGACATTCTCACGTCACTCACTCGCGAATGCCTAAGCGGCTCAATCCCAGACACGCGGTCGGATAAAAGAATGGCGTTAGATGAAAAAAAATCACGAATTTCCGCCCCCTAAAGAATTTCAATAACCACTCAATCCCCCTTCATTTATATTACGCCCAACTGAACGCTTTGAATTGTTGAAAATTTTATTTCAATGATTCTTTCTTCAGTTGAAGACAATTTTTGTTGACGAATGAAGATTCTTCATACATGTTGGAATTGAAATTTATTCCATTGATGAATACTTAGATCATCAATTAGATGATAAATTTAGAATCAGGTATTCTTATCACTAGAACATATCGGACTAAAACTTTTATAAAATAAATTTTTTTATAAGGAAGCTATGCTCTTCACTAGAACAAATTGAAATTTATTTTACTGATGAATACCTAGATCATCAATTAGATGATAAATTTAGAATCAGGTATTCTTACCACTAGAACATATCGGACTAAAAATTTTATAAAAAGTATTGTTTAAAAGGAAGCTATACTCTTCACTAGAACATATCGACCTAAAATTCACAGTATTAATTAATAAAATTAATCTAAATATAAGTTAATTAATTTAATATTTTAATTATGAAAGGTTTTATTGGAAAGTGTTAATGCTGTATAAACTAGATTTTTAATAATTGCAATTTTATCTTGTAAAGGATGGTTAGAATAATAGTTCAAAAGTCTACCTGAATATGTATCTTTTCTGTACCAATTAGTAATAATACCGTCATCATTGTTCCTTATAATTTAGAGATTAAGAAAATTAATTTCTCTGGCACATTCTAGCTCATGAGTGAACTGCAATCTATCATGAAAAGAATTGAAAGCATCAATAGCAATTTCAATTTTTGATTTAATTTCGTATAATTTGAGATCAAAGTAATCTACAACTCTTGTCTTCCAATAGTCGTTAATGTTTTGCGAATCTTGACTTGTATCTACATGTCAAGATTTGCAAAACATTAAATTGAAAAATGATGTTCTTTTGGAGCTTTCTTTATATTGTATAGGGGTTGGGATTATAAAAAGCAGAACTTTGAGAAATGTTGCACGCTTAGCCATCAAAATCAGAGCGTTTGGCCAACGGTATATTATGCGTAATTCATACTGCGACGTAGCGTATCATTGTTCCCGGGAAACAGAGGAATCCCATTACCGGTTGGCAACTGAACTCTGTTGAGGCTGCGTTTTAGTTGCGGTCGACGGAGCGAGTCGTCGTTCAATTCCCTCGCCATCCTCTCACACGCCCGCTTTTCAGTCACGCAATGTCATCCCCTTTTCGTATAGTTGCTCTCACACTCTCTCTTTCTCTCTTGGTCTTCCTCTGGTCTTTTCACCCCTTTTCACCCCTTATCAACTCTCCTCTCATCACTTTCTCTTTAGTCTCTCTCTCTCTCTCTTTCACTAAATTATTTAAACCCATCCCCCCTTTCCCCGATGAAAACCACCCCCTTAGCCATTCACGTCCCCAATCGTCAGTACAATTCTGCTGTCTCAACATCACCTACATATATATATAATTCCCTCTCGTTTTCCATATTGGCTGGTTGCCTCTAGTGCTGCCAGTCTATTTACTGTCAAGGATTTCTCGACGTCGATTTCTATCAAGGATCACTCTCTACAAATGGGAATTTCAAATTTGAATTAACGCTAAGATATTCTAGGTCATGGTGGGTAATATTATAATTGTTATTACTGATTTCATTAGAAGGATTATCTCACGCAAATTTTTAGCTTGAATCCATTTGGCCTTTTTTATATTGATTATTAGTAATAGTAGTATTTATTTTGGCAAGGATCCAAATAAATGCTGAAAAACACCTTTCGCTGCCTCATTATTTACACTTTATTTAACCCCACGGGAAATTTTTTTTTAAATCAACCAAACTCGATATTGGCCAGCCCTTCTGTTTACGTAAAATTATTCTAGACCGCAATATATTTTATGGCAGATTAAACTGCTTACGCATACTGTAAGCATTAGCTGCTATAATTATAAAAGCCGGATCAATAAGTACATTATAATGCGTACGCACCCTTTTTATTGAAGCGTGCACCCACTTTCATCTTTTCTCTATTAACTCACATTCTTTGAAGACGTTTTAAATCCATTATTTTTATACCTTAGAAGGGGAACAAAATGCTTTTATTTAAAAAAGAAAAAGAAATTATTTTTCTAAATATTTGAATTAATATCTGTTTTTCGAAAAATAGAAATATACTGCATTAAGAAATTTACTTAAACTGATAGAGTGAAAGGTAAAAAGGTAGTAGATTTCATAGACATTATTAGTGTTGGATAGAAATCGTATTTCGTGTCAGTTGTACTGACGTTAAAGTCCTTTAGTGTGTAAGGGGGATAAAGCTAAAGAGCACCTTTGACGATTGCTATTGGGGCATCGCGAGCGTTTCTACGTTTCATATCGATTATCGAAGTTTAACGACGACGATGATGATGCTCTCTCTCTCGTATCTCGATATCGTAGTGCCACATCAAACGACGATTTTGCAGTGTGACCTTTCTAAAAGGATCGCTGGCCAAGGTCTGCTATCGACAGAATTCAACCGATCATGATGGACAGAACACCGAAAGGTACCATTCATTCTAGCGGAGTCTTCTCATCCACTCTGCCAGAACCAATTAGACGAGACGTGCATTTTCACTCACTCAGAATGAGAAAAAAAATTCTCCGGATAAAAAATAGAGGGAAAAAAGATTCTCTCTCTGTTTCAATTTAATACGGTGGAAATCTTTTTCTTGTCACAATTACAATTTGCACCTTGTAAATTGATCACAAATGTGATTCTTTTTGTATCAAGTAACGGTACTGGTTTATTTGATAGACTTTTAGATATTTCACTGAACGTGAAATTTTATGATAGAAGTATTAAGGCAGGTATGCTTGCCACTAGAACATATCGGAATAAAAAAAATTAACTTTATAATTATTTTGCAGAGTATCATGAAGCTGAAAATCATCCATCAGGTATGCTTGTCACTAGAACATATGGGAAATTTGTCGCCTGCTGCTGACAATGGAAATTAGTTTTCATATCGTTAGAGGTGCTAAAGAAGAGATTAAGGCGGGTATTCTTGCCACTAGAACATATCGGAATACAAAAATTAACTTTAGGATTATTTTGCAGAGTATCATGAAGATGAAAATCACCCTTCAGGTATGCTTGTCACTAGAACATATCGGAAATTTGTCGCCTTTTAGAGACAATGGAAATTTGTTTCCATATCGCTAAAGGTACCCAAAAATAAATTAAGACGGGTATGCTTGCCACTAGAACATATCGGAATAAAAAAATAAATTATAATTATTTTGCAGAGTATTATTATGATTATTTGTATCTGCGCATCATTCTTAAGGTATGCTTGTTACTAGAACATACGGGAAATTTGTCGCCTGGTGCGACCAATGGAAATTAGTTTCCATTTCGTTAGGGGTGCCAATAAAGAAATTAAGGCGGGTATGCTTGCCACTAGACAATATCGGAATAAAAAAATAGCTTTAGAATTATTTTTCAGAGTATCATGATGATTATTTGTATCTGAAAATCATTCTTAAGGTATTCTTGTCACTAGAACATACGGGAAATTTGTTGCCTGGTGCTAATAATGGAAATTAGTTTCCATACTGTTAGAGGTGCCAAAAAAAGAATAAGATGGGTATGCTTGCCACTAGAACAAATCGGAATTAAAAAATTGGGTTAGAATTATTTTTGCTTGACCGCTGTTTAACCAAAGATTAATTTTAGAGCAGGTGTGCTTGCTCCTAGAACATATGGGATACATTTTTTATTTCTAGGATTCTTGTTGTCAGGACTTAGTAGGTCATCGTTTAGCTAAAGATTATGTTTGAGTTATTTTTTCACATATGTGAGTTGATATTTATTACACCGGTGATTACCTAGATCATCATTCAGTTAATAGTTTCTATTAAAGGTATTTTTGCCACTAGAACATATCGGAAATATCATATTTTTACTCCTATTTAAATATGCACAAAGAATTCAAAAATAGCAATTCATCGCCCCTATTTTCAGACCAAATTGGAAATTTACAGCCCTCTACAATTGCGATTTTGAATATTTGTTTGAACTTGTGTCAGATGTTTTAACCCTTTCTTGTCAGTAGTTCCATTCTGTAGAGGAAATTCGTCTAACATTGTTGAGAAATCGATCGTCTGGCAAGCGCCTACCTCTATATCAAGCAAGAAAGGGAGAATCGAAAGACCAATCAGGCGTGTGTAATTAATGTTGCAAGGATTCCCCATTCTTCATTCCTTTAAAAAAAATTTTAAACTCGAAGAGAAAAGGAATATTATCTATTCATTTACATTCACTTTAGAATTTATTGTAAAATATTTAAAATAATATCGACGTTGGATGTATTAATATTAATCCTTTTTTGCAAATCAAGATAAAAATAACTGCTAAAATTATTTCATTCTGACAATTGTGACACTCAATTATTAAATTTTCCATTTTAAGTAAAATGACAATTTTTCGATTTGAATTTCAAATAAGAAAATGGTTTGTGTGTTTTAAAGTTTAAAATTCTTCCCCGATGTGTCAATATAAATCTCGGACTATTTTCAAATGGATCAAATTGAAATAAATAAAATGCGGAGTTTGCGTTTCTCCATCGATGACGTGCCTTTTATATTAAAAGCTAGAAAAGCATGTTGACACTTTCACAATTCGATAAATTCCTGAATCGAGATAACGACTGCTCGATATATTGACTCTTGTCAATAATTCTCTACTACATTGGCACAATGAAATTGTCAGTGCTTTTAATTCTGAATAGAGAGTCTATATTTTGCTTTTGTTAAAGGAAAACACAAATGCAGCATCTCGTCAATAAAATGCCAATAAACTTAATTTCCTCAGAATCAGAAATATTGCGATTAAATCATTAACTCTAGAAAAAATTTATTTCTAAATATTGTTTCATTTTAGAAAATGATTTCAATTATCATGAAACATTGCTTTTTTTGACTTTTGAGAGAATTGTTTCGGAAATGAACACTTATTTTATTGTTTCCTATGCATATGAATTTCGAAGGTGGATATAATAATTTAACGAGCTCTTGTGGATTCTTAGCCTCGGCAATAGTTCCCGACCTGTTGCACCCAGCCGTCTGTGGCATTTATGGAGTCTTAAATTCCTTCTACGTACTACTTTGAGAAATATCCCTTGTACTCTCGATTACCAATTGTCCTCTTTTTTTTTTATTCTATCACCTCTTTAAACAAAATCATTTTTATTTCTCCATTTAGATCAAATTATTTCCGGTAATATTTTTTTAACACGTTTTAAATGAAATAATAACCATTGTATCGTGGGTAATTTTCATCGGAATTGATTGCATTCAATTACCATTGTTTGGACAATAAAATTCGCCGTAAAAAAACAGCAAAAAAAAACGTGTAAACCGCATGGAGGCACTAACTTTCAGTTCTCGTCTGAATGTGATGTCCACATTTTCGAAAAAAAGGACATTTTAATCGAGAAAAATGGTATCGCGATAGGACCCGGCGGGGAGTAATTGGAGAAAAAAATATTGCGAGCGAGATGGAAAATAGAGTGAGAGATCTCGATTTAAATGAAAATAGTCATTCGCTTTTACGATTAGGTGTGTGTCTCTCTTTCGAACTGTCAGGATTAGTTTTCCCGGTTATAAATTCCCACAAATCTTTCCATTTGATTGTATTCGCTCGAGGGAAACATACTCTAGATGAAAATTTAACTTTACCTTTTAATAGTATAATAGGATTTTTTTTCTCATATAGTAGAACGTCAATTATTTAGTTGGTTATTTCAGTTATAATGGAATAATTGAGTTGATAATAATACGAAAATCTTTTTTCAATTAATGGAAAAAGTTACCAGACAATTAGTAATTTGAGTCTCGGTTTCATATTGATTACACTAGTTTCATTCTTGAATCCTTACCAGACGATTAGAAAAGAAAGTTATTATTAGATTTCTTTGAGAAGGAAGGTATGCTTGCCACTAGAACATATCGGAATTCAAGTTTAATGTTTTCGTCTGCTTATGATATTCTGGATCATTAATTAGTTGATAAATTTAAGAAAAATATTCTTGACACTAGAACATTTTGAAATTCAAATTTATTGTCTTCGTCTGCTTTAGATAATCTGGATCATTAATTAATTGATGAATTTAAGAAAGGTATTCTTGACACCAGAACACATTAGAATTTATAAATTTTATTAAAATTACTTTTGATAATCTGTAAGTCACAAAAGAAGTAAAAGTTTCAAAATCCTACTCGTTATATATCAAAACATACTTGGATCATCAAAAAAAAGAACCACTTCCTTACACAATTTATTTCTCGAATAAATTATCTTTGAGCAGAAGCAAATGAAGAATTATCTTTTATATTCGCGTTACAAAATTGTAATATCATTTAATTTTGTTTGATAAAATTCTAAAAGGAGATTTCGAATATCATGTTAGCGAAGACTTTTTTGTCTGGCGAATCCAACCATAGTAAGTCGATTACCAATTGTCAGCCCATAAGACAGATTCTTCTAAATCTAGAAAAAAGTAAAAATAAATTACTTCGATATGTCACAACGACAAGACTACAGTATTTAAAATTTGCTTTTAGGTAAAGAGTGATCTAGATAATCCAGACGAAATTAACTATTCTATTTATTGACTAGTTTGCAAACTGCTGTTTTGATAATAATAATATTCGCAATGTTTGCTTGCTGCGATCGAATATATCCGAATGAGAATCGTAGTTTACAATTATCTCTATATTTGCTAAAAAAGTATGCTTGCCACTAAAACATATCGGAATTAATACTTTTATGTCCTTGATTTACTAATGATCATATATATGCAGCTTTTTGTTGTGAATCAACAAGGTGATCAAGTTTAAAACAGATTTCATTACTAATAGAACATAAGAATAAGAATTAATTTTTTAGATCTGCTTTCATATAACATCAGCTTTATCAACCTTTACTTGGTGGTAAATTAATAGTAAGAAATATCCCAGGTCAGAATTATAATTTATGTATTTTATCTTAAATATATTGACTTTTAGTTTGAATTATTAATTTTAATGCCGAAAATAAAATACAAATTCTCTGACATTTCACTAACTTAATGCTTTATTTACAATGATAATTATTTACATAACGTATTTTATAATATAATATTCAATAACGTTCTTCTTTCCTCTTTATTGGCCTACTCCAGAAATATTAAGTAATAAAAGTAGATTTCTGGAATGGCTGAGTCTGACTCAAGTAGTGTTCTAAAGAGTGAGAAAAAAGCGCGAATATTTAAAAAAAGAATAGGGAAGAATGAAAAGATTATAACGTGTAAAGACTGCACCCTCACCCGAACGCTATCAGACAATAAAATTTTTGGGAAAAAGTAATTAAAAATTTATTTTTTCAAAATTTAAGAATTCTAATCATCTGAAAATCATCTTAATTCTAGTAGGAGCTGAACACTTCACATTCCTGAAGAATACAGAATTTTGTTTTAATTTTTTAGCAATTGCAGCCTCACCTAAACTCTATCAGACAATCAAAATTTTGGGAAAAATTTATTTCTTCCAAATTTAAGAATTCTAATCATCTAAAAATCACCTGAATTTTTTTCTTTTATAAAACTTTATGAACAAACAAAATTTGAATATAAACAGTTTTTATAAAATTTTTAATTATGTCCTATAATCTGAAAAGCAGGTTATTTTTTGCCCCTTTGAGAATTCTACTGCAATTTCTACATGGGGGCGTGTAAAGCAGGTGATAAGAGGGGTAAAGAGATTGATGAATTAGATAGGATGCAGAAAATGTGGTCGAGTGAGTTGGAAGGTATGAGAGAAAGAGTGGATGAATTGGAAAAATTTATTATAGAGAAGAAGGAAGAGGTCAGAAAAGTTGAGGTTATTTTAAGAGAGGGGATTACAATGAGTAGTGAGGGGAGTGAATGTGTATATTATGGACGAAAGGTAAATGAGTTGGAAAGAAGAGTAGAATGGATGGAAAAGGATAAAAGAAAAAGGAATATAGTGATTAGGGGTATGAATACAGGATTAAGTGAAGAAAGAAAAGAGGTGGGAAGACTGGTTGAAAGGATAGAGGTAACAGTTAATATTAGGCAGATGAAAGCGATAAGTATGGATGCGAGTGGGACTTCGAGGATATGATTAGTAGAACTGGGAAGAGGAAGTTATGAGATTCAAAGGATGTGCTGAGAGAATAGATAAGGACAGAACATGGAGAGAGAGAAAAATAAGATGGTTGCTGGAAGAGAAGGCATGGATCGAAAGAAGGAATGGAAGTGAATTAAGAATGTGTAGTGAAAATATCGTGAAATATGGTAGTGAAAGGTTAGGACGAAATCGTGAAAAGGAATGGTTGGAGAATGATTATTGAGATTAAGGATTTAAGTAATTAAAAGGAATAGGTCGTTAATAGGGAGTCATTCAGTATTGACAAAGGGAACTAGAAACGGAAGCTCTGGCACTGACGAATTTTGAGAGGATCAGTGAGAAGCGAATAGGTTAAGTTGTTGATGTTGGACATGAGCGGCGTCATAGTTTAGAAAATTTTTTATTTATAGAATAAGTTGACTTGTGTATATACTTGGGAGTCTCGAACCCTGCCTATTGCAGGGAGAGTAAACAAACCCCTTTTTGATATTTAAAAACCGCTTGAATCATATTATAAATTTTACGATAATCCCCTCCCCCATTAAAATTGTGATTTCACCAAAAAAGACGAAAATTTCCACACATTTGTCAAAATTGTCCATTTTTAATTCAAAAATTTCAAAAATTCACCACGTTGATAAATTTAATTCAATATTCCTTTTTACTTTGCTCATTGCCAGTTGATTATAAGGGGGTTTTAATTACAAAATTCGTATGGACAGTTGTGTCGGCAATGATTATTTCATGAGTCATATCATTAATCATAATTTTCCGTAAACGTAGCGTATAATTTTGTTCACAGTGATATTCCCCAACATGAATTGACGTAACATTAAAGTTTCGCTGATGCAACATTGATGCACCACCTCTCATACTCATATAAACTGGGGAAATAAACAGGCCTCGTCATAAACATTCCCATGTACAATGTTCAGCTTCGTTTACGCTTAATGGCATAAAATTATGGTATTGCCAATAATCGTAATATAAGCTAAGGGAGGGGGAGGGTGATTTTGGTAGCGGATTATTTTACCTGATAATTCGTTTCTACTTCTTATGGTCATATTAATGCAGTTGGACGATACTGTGAAATATGGTTAGTTCAACAAATACCCCGGAAACTAATAACACGTTTTAATTAACGACAATTCGTAATACGGTAATATTGCAGGACTAGATTATTCACCTCTCTTCCTCCCTGCTCACCTCCCCTTGAAAACTTGCCACCTGCCTGGTAATAATTATATACTCGTGTAAATAATCGCTTGTAAATAGTGAAATAGTATATATAGGATTTATTTTCAATAGAATAATGAGGTGGTGAAAATTAATTTATATTAAATTAGAAATTGTTTCCTAATAGGGATTTTAATGATTAATATCTATTTGATATGATCTATAATTTTAGAAATTGTATTTTTAAATTTATGTATTGAAATAAATCTTTCCTATCGAATGTGGATTATTTTGGGTTTGAATTCAATGCATTTGTGTATAATATATTCTCCTGACTGAATTCCCTTTTCTCTTTAACGTACATACATATATAGTTGGAACCCTCATTGATTCCATATTTTGATCCGTGTATTTCTAGTTTCACCATATTAGATATTTCGCCTGCGGCAAATTGCCACTAAATTGAGTGAGCTACAGGTATACAGGTTTCTGCATTTATCGAGTCACTAACTCGATGAACCTCTCAGACTCGTGTATAATAAACTTAATTAAGAAGGAGACTAATGTGAATAATTAAACGTGAACTCGAGACCAAGGGAACCAAAAAGATATTTTATTATAATATAATGAAAGGGAAAAACAAACCTTTCTTTGTGTGCTGCTATCTCCTGATTTGGAATTCAGAAAATAAATAATTAAATCTAGTTATTCTATAAATTTGAAAAGTTCTCGAAGTTAATTCTCATTTACAAAATTGCGCGCTAATGCGCGTCTAATTTTTTTGCTTAATGTATAATAAAACATTTCAATTTAGTGTCATATAGTAAATTTCTTTCTTTACCCAATTTGTATATCTACCGATTTTATAATAATAATAATTATAATATTATTATGACATAAACATATTATTGAAGAATTTCATAAAAAACAATATTTTTAGTGTATAATTTTTGCGGATATTAATATGTTGAAGGGCTTAGGTATAAAATAATTTTAAAAATCATTGCATTTTAAACGGAAATTTACAGGAATATAATATAAATAAATTACCAATTCTAACACCTAAAACACAAATTATTGTTCAAAAAGCAAACCAAAATATAAACTTTAAGAATTCACAGGGTATAACAAATTACACTTTAAATAAATCACAAAAAAAGAATAACAAAATATTAAATGCACTGCGTATCACAACTTGCACCTGAAACAAATTCTAATTTTTACAGGAAATAACAATTAATTAAAATCATTGCGTATTACAAAATAATGTTGTTTACATGAAAGAATTAGGGAATATCACAAATTGCACGTTAAACAAAATTTTCCACATGAAAAACTTTCACTTTATAGTCGAAATTCATACTAAAGATTCCCTTAAAAGTAAAAACTCCCACTTATTTTGTGTCCCAAGACAAATAATTATAATAGTCAAAAAAATAATTTTATTTGTTAATGTAAATTCTTGAGAGAAGGAGGATTGTTTTTTTCAATTTTTTTTCGCTATGAAATAAAACTGAATTTTTATCATACCTGGAGCACTTCCGAAGGAAGTAATATTCTACCATTATTGATTGTTTTTTGTCTCGATTTTGGTAACCGGAAAAGGGAAACGAAACTGTTGATGCAAATATATCGACAGGCGACAAAACAACAACATGGGTGTTACAACCACATCACACGTTAACCACCATCAACCGTGAATAGTACATCTACCGATATTGCGTGGTTAGTGATGCTTAGAAGAAAAAAGCAATTTTCTATATTTTTGTAAAAAGAAATTTCAATTCATTGAACCAGATTAGTTTTTTGAAGATATAATTAAATAATTTTTTTTATTTAGAACCATAGAGGTATTTTAAAAAATATAAAAATTTTTTAATTTAGAACTTTGTTTTTTCTTTCATGAAATCTAATTTAATTTGCTTATCAAAAAACTATTTATTTCTCTTCTGATAATTTAACAAAATAATTAATTTGAAGTAGATCAATTAGAGCGTCTAATTGCATGGTTGAAAATAGAGCAACTTTGCTCTCTCTCTCTCTCTCTCTCTCTCTCTCTCTCTCTCTCTCTCTCTCTCTCTCTCTCTCTCTCTCTCTCTCTCTCTCTCTCTCTCTCTCTCTCTCTCTCCCTTTCTCTTCATGATATCATATCGATTCTAAAGCCAAATTCTCCAGAACAATTCTATATGTGTGTTTGGTTGCTTGTGAACGGTGTTGATTTATCTAATAGTAAAGAAAACGTGATTTTTTTTATAGTTTTTTGTTAATTACTTTTTGTAAAAACAGGTATTCTATCCACTAGACTATATCGGAATTAAAATTTAATTGATTCTTTTTGAACATTATAAATGTTCCCTAAAAAATTTTTTTCACAATACAAAAAAAATTTTTTGAATAATTTAACAGTCGTATTTAAATAAATAATTAAGGTTGACATTGGGAATATGTAATTATTAAAACAAATAGAAATAGTTTTTCTAATTTTTAATTATTTTTTAAGAAGTGTTCATAAGAAGCACAAGAATTTTAGAAAATGTATTTTAGACGTAAAAAATATTAGACTGAATACAGTCTGTAAGTTTCGTTTGTAGTTGAAACTTATTAGAGTTATAAATATTATTACATGCAGACAATTCTGATGAAGATAAGGAATATATTTTATTTGATAAACTAGTTATTTTGCCCTCTATTGTTGAAAAGTATTCTTCTTCAATTTTATCTACTGTTGCTTTTAGCTGAAAGTAAATTATTCGGTTTTAATAATTCATGAAAACTTCGACAATTATTGTTTTCGTAATAACTATTACTATTATTATTAAAAAAAAAAAAAAAAAAAAAAAAAAAAAAAATTGAATCATTATTATTGTAGTCATCGTATTTTTATTATTATTAATAATAATATAAATATAATTGTTATATTATATTATAAATATTTTAAGTATATTATAATTATAAATTTAAAAGCAACTTAGGGAAAAATTGATAGATACCTTTGTGAGACAATCATTTAATTTTGAACTGTTTTCCACTTCTTCGAAATCTGTGCAAGCATATTCAACATTTGTATTAACCAAATTAAACCAAAATGAACGATATTCGCCATAAAGAGTTGCAGTTTTATTCATAAGGGTTTCATTTATTTTTTTTAAGCAAGTAGAATATTCCAAGAAATAATTTCTTTTAGTTTCCTCATAACTTTCCGATAGTTGGAGACATTCTGGTCCTTTGTCTTTTATTTCTTCGACAACATTATTGTCTTCAAACTGTTAAAGGAAATTAATACAAAAGATTAATAAATGCAATTAAAAAAAAAAAAAAAAAAAAAAAAAAAAAAAAAAAAAAAAATTAGCTAATTAATTTTTTGTTACATGCAAAAAAAATGGTAAATTAATGTTTTGTTTGAATTACATTGCGCAGGTCAGTGAAAAGGGTTTCATTCTCCTTGTGTAGTGTTACATTCACTACAAGTTTAACCCGACTCATTTCTTTAAATGCACTGGACAGGGCATCGTCATCTGATTTACTGAGATTAGACAAAATGTTTTCATATCTGATAGTTAAATCTGATTGAGAAATATTTTCGTCTTCATTATCGACTGTTGTAATGGATGAGACCTAAAAGTTGAAAATTTCTATTATTTAATAAAAATATGTAAATTAAATATATTTTTCTATATATTAATTACGAAGGGTATGCTTGCCACCAGAACATATCGGAATTAATTTTTTTTACTCAAAAACATCGGATTAAAAATAAACAATATAAATAAATTTTACTCTTGATCTTATTTATTATAGAAATAAAATAAAAAGAAACACATTTTTATATCTACTATAAAAATAATAATTTATCAATAAATTTCTACAATTATAGATATTAATAAAAATATTTACCAATAAATATTAATATGAAATTTAAAGTTCATTTGAATTTTAATTTAAATACTTTGATAATATTAAAAAATTTTTAAAAATTTAAATTAAAAAAATTTATAATTATAATAACAATTTGTAGTAATTATAAATTATAATTACAGTAGTAAATTAGTAAAACAGTAAAATTAATTCGTTATCAAATAAAATAGAAATAATTGAAATTTAGTTTGAAGGATAGTTTCTGTGTATGCTTTTTTTCTTTAAAAAATATTGTTTGACAAATCGAAAATATTCAGGTATTTTTTCATAATTTATAATAATAATAATTAATAATATTAAAAATTAGAAATTTATGATTATATAGAATATATAATTATTATAATTATAATAATATTGAAACTGTATTCCAATTCGTATTTTATTTTTATAAGAAAAAAATTTGAATAAACAATTTTTATGTTCGATTATTTTTAAAACTGCTATTATTCTATAATTAACTATGTGAGAAATTAATAAAAATATCACTTTATTTTTTACGAAACTAAAAATTTGAAAAAAAAATGTTTTCAATATTTACACTAATGGCAAAAGTAGCGCACAATAGTACAGCAAGTCTTGACATAATTGTAACTTTTTTAGAGACTTTAGTAACGAATAATAACGACTAACTTAAACTATCAATATTTAATGCTTTTATATCCAAAACTTATCAAAAAAATGTTAATATACATTAAATATTGATGAGAATTAAAAAATTTCGAAGTATTTCACAGCTTTCCGAGTATTTAAATAATCTTATATTTACTTTAGATTATAATTTAAATTAGTAGATATTAGTCATAAATTTCGAGTAGTTTCTAATAGAATATTGTTTACTTTGCGATGTATATGAAACGAAGTGCGATTGCTATAAAATAATATAAAAAATCTTAAATTATTGTACTTATTGTTTTAGAAATTAAAGATTTACTGAAAGGTATGCTTGCTACTAGAACATATCGGAATGAAATTTTTTACTATTCTTATATAGTGAAGTAAAATTTTTTTTAAAAAGGTATTCTTGACACTAAAACATATCAGAATTAGATTTTTTTTTAAATGTAAATTTTATTTTAAATGTTATTTTTAAATGTTAAAAAAATTTTTTTTTAATGGAACATTATCTTCATCATCATTACATTGTTGATAAATTTAAAAATAGGTATTCTTGCCACTAGAACATATCGGAATGAAATTATTTGCTATTTTTATATAATAAAGTAAAAAAAATTAAAAAATTTTTTTTTTCAATTTCTTGTTTTTTTACACTAAAACATATCGGAATTAAATTTTATTTTAAAAACACAACAAAAATGTTTTAAAAAATTTCTTTTTATAAAACATTATTTTCATCATCACTGCATTGTTGATAAAATTAAAAATAGATATTCTTGTTACTACAACATCGGAGTGATTAAAAGTTAAAACAAATTTTTTTTTTATAAAATACATTATTTTCATTATCACCCCATTGTTGATAAATTTAAAAATAGGTATTGTTGCTACTAGAACATATCGGAATTTTTTTGACCGTAACAAAATTATGTAACAAATTTCAATATTAAAAAGTAGAAAAATTAAGTTGTGCTTAAAAATACCTACTTTTCAGTTTTTTTTATATAAATTTATTATTATATTTAATAAAAATGTTTTACGATTATTTTAAAATTTCTTTATTTATACAATTTTGTATACTTAAAAATTAACATAGACATTCTAAGTACATAACATTTTTCCTTCTGGTAAATTAATATAAAATTAATTCATTTATATTTTTAAAAATTATTGTTATATTTATTTCTTTTAAAATGTTTATTGTTTAAAAAAATAGAATCTGTTTAGATTGTTTTTGAACTATATTAAATCTTTTTAGTAAAGTTATTCCATTTTTTAGTAAATTTATTTCTATTTTTATAGAATTGATTAAATTTATATATATATATATATTAGTGTTAAAAATTTTTTAAAGTAAGAATTTATTTTTCCTTACATACATTTTGCGATTTCTGACATAATTTGCAACTTACTCTCAGTATTGCTTTGATTGCATTCTAAAAGTTTTTCATTAAATAAAGACAATAGATTTTTGAAGAAAGGCTCTAAACTTTCATCCATCTTTTTGAAATCTTCTTCGCTTGCAACTATTTCTTTCTCGACCTGAAAGACAATTTTTTAAAAGTGTTACTATAAAAATTTTAATGATATCTTTATTGTTGTTTAATTTATTTTTATTATTTATTTAATTTTAATTTTTTTTAAAACTTTAAAAAAAAATTTTTTATTTTGATTTTTATTATTTTATTATTTATTTGATGTATTTGATTATTTAAATTTAATTGAGTGATTTATGGTAAAAATGTCAATAGTTACCTTTTTAAGACATTCTCTTACTTCGCTTATTTGTGATTTAGTAACTGTTTCATTCGAAATCGCACAACTATTTTCAATATCAATGGCCAACCATTTTTCATGATAAGATTCAAATTCGTCATTAATAGTCTTAATTTCCTTAAGAATAGTAGCGTTTATTTTTTTTAAACAAGTACTATAGTTTAAGAAACAATTATTTTTCCTTTCTGTATAATTTTGCGATAGTTGGAGACATTCGGCGCCATTGTTTTTTATTCTTTCTGCAATTCCTGCAACTGCGAACTGTTGAAGAAAATAATTTTTTAAAAAATGATAATTAATTTAAAAAATGATATTAATTTTAAAAAGAAATTATATTAATTTTTGAAAAAAATTATATTAATTTTAAAAAGAAATTATATTAATTTTTGAAAAAAAAATTATATTAATTTTAAAAAGAAATTATATTAATTTTAAAAAGAAATTATATTAATTTTTGAAAAAAAAATTATATTAGTTTTAAAAAGAAATTATATTAATTTTTGAAAAAAAAATTATATTAATTTTAAAAAGAAATTATATTAATTTTTGAAAAAAAATTATATTAATTTTTAAAAAAAAATTATATTAATTTAAAAAAATATATATTAATTTTTAAAAAAATATTAATTTAAAAAAAAATATTTTAATTTTTAATTAATTTTTCAATTTAAAAAAGAAATATTATCATTTTTAGAATCTTTTTAAACATTTCTTTGTAATAATAATTTTTTTAGAAAAATTACGTAATGTAAAAATTAATATAAAATTAGAAATAAATTTGAAAAATAAAAATTAAATAATTCAAGTAGCAATGAAATTTAATATAGAGAAAAATGCGAGATATTTTGTTAGTAAAAAAAACAATAATTAATTACAATGTGTAAATCATTCGAAAGTGTTGTATTCGCATGATTTAGTGTTGCATTCACTGTCTGCTCATATTTGGAATATTCTGCAAATGCCTCTAATATAATAAAGAGATCTTTATCAGAATAATTCTTCAGAACGCCATCATGCCGAAGTTTTAAATTTCCCTTTATATTATTAAGATCTTTATAATCAAAAATCCTATAGCAGGAAACCTGAAAATTTTTAATTAATTATTAATAGATATTTTCAATTAGAATAAAAATGTTTTACTATTAAAATAAAAATAGAAATGTTTTATTATTAAAATAAAAATGTTTTATTATTAAAATAGAAATAAAAATGTTTTATTATTAAAATAAAAAAAAAATTTTTTATTCAAATAAAAATGTTTTTTTAATAAAATAAAAATAAAAAGAAGGCAATAGTTAATTATTATTAATTAATATTTTGAAATATTGTTCCTGTAGAAGAAATTCAAAATTACTTACACTGAGCACAAATGTAGCGGACAAGAGGAAAATAATTTTTGCCATGATTTCAACTTTATGTTAGGATGCACTAATCACTGACTTAAAATATAATTCTCCAATGCTTTTATATCCGATTTTTGTTGAAAATGAAAAAATAGATTAAATGCTAACAAAGAATAAGGAAATTAAAATTTTTTTCCCTGACGACTTATTTTTTGTGTGGAAAATATTGATTTTAGATTTTTATTTAAATTCTCAAATAGAGAAAAATTTTTATAATATTATTCAAAGAGTAGAAAACAGCTTTATTCGTAATTATAAATTCAAATGTAAATAAAAATGTACGCATCGACAAACTATCATGAGGTATAGTTTTTAGAAATTCTATTTAAATAGTATATTCTATTTGTATAATGTGACGCAAAACTTATTGTTTATATACTATGACGATTATTTAAATTTCTTGAATATGACGTACTATTTACTATTTTACAATTCAGGAAGTTGAATAGAAGCAATTTTTACAAATATTTAATTTTTTTACAAATATCAATTATGTTAAGCTTCTTCTTTAATTAATAATTCCATGACTATTAAAGGTTCTCAAAATTTGTCAGAAGACTATTTTCGGCGAAAATCTGCAGAAAAAAATTAATAATTAATTGAATTCATTGTTCCAATCTACGGTTGAAAATAATTTAATTTTACTTTTTCGAAATAGCGCCAATTTCTGGGTGTGAGACACAGCATATCACCAGTTGTGAGACAGTGTCGACAACACCCATCTAGGCATAAAAAATACGACTTTGCTGGCATACTATTTAAATGTTGTTTTGGTTTTTTTTTGGTATTTTCTACTAAACATAACATTACATGTCAAATTTTTTAATTTTTAGCAATTTTTAATAAGTGTCTCACAACTGGACACATTTTTTGTTTGTTGACAAAAGCGATGTGCTGGAAAAATTGATCATAACTTTTTTTGACTCCATCTGAACACAATACTTTCTTTGAATAAAAGTTGCGTATTTAAGTTACCTTTCGAACGGTATATTTTATTTACAATTTCGTTTACCCATTTAAAATTTATGGGTAAAAAACAAAACCCGTCTCATACCTAGTGACACATCCCAATATATCGGATTTTGCGAAAATACTTTACACTTTTGATTACCGTAGACTTGGTGATAAATTTTAAATGTCGGTGATTATTGTTTAGTTGAAAATGAATTTTAAGTGTTGTCCGGTTTTGATTATTGTTCAACTGATCTAAAGTTTTTAAAAAATGTTTAACTGCTGCTAGAATTTGGAGTAATTCTTTTTCACAGATGTTCCAGGGTGCAAAACATCTAGAAGCAGGTTTTACGTCCGATATGATTTAGTGGCAAGGATACCTAATTTTTGAAACAATTTTTTTACTAATAAGATGAAAATCGATCTGTAGGGAAATAGAGATCCATTTTCATCTTGTTTAAAGAATTCGACAGTATTTGGTACTAAATGTAGGTTTATTCATCGTGAGGGAAATTTCAATCATTTGGGAATCTTAATGATGAATCTTAATAATCTTAAATTCCTAATATTGTAATGGTAATTTTGATAAAGATTTCCTAATGATGAAATTTTTGAAGTCTAGAATTTTCTGCTGATTATAAACAATTTTAGATTCCTCGACTCTTCGTGTGTCATTGACCCTGTGATTTTAATTTAGTCCAGAAGGTGTTTGTTAGGAGAAGTTTTTTCTAGAAAAAAAAATCTTACCTAATAAAGTTGTACCCGTGGTGAGAGTGGATTACAGCCAATTTCAGAGGTTGGTTGTGCTTTGAAGCCAATGTTGAATGTTGGGGGTAGGAAGGAGAGGATGAATAAGGAGGATGCAGAAGTCAAAAGTTCCAACGCCTTTTGCTCTCTCTCCCTCCTCCAACCTTATCCCATGGGACGGCAATTGAGCGTTGATTTATCTGAAAACTTTTTATAATAGTTGGAACAAAATATAGATATTCAACGTGTGAAGGAGGCGCTAAATTGCTCGCGTTTCAACTTCCAAAGATATTCTGCGAATCCTGATGATGGCGTGCCGTAACTTGTCGTCCCTGCTCGCAATTTCACTCCCCAAGTCCAATTTCATTTCAAGAAAAAACTAAAGAAAGACAATTGAACTTTTCTTGTGCTTTGCCTCCTTTTTTTCTGTCAAGACAGAGGTTGAAGAGAGTTGTTTTTAGGTAGAAAGAATATTTTGTTCAGAAAACAAATATCTTTTTATGAATAAAATCTCAAATGAGGTTTGCCTAAATGTTTGTTATTAATTATAACCTTGAAATAATTCTAAAGATGGTGGATAATGATTATTTGGATTTATCTGTTTTGTATCAAAGTTTTAAGAGTTGGGAATACAAGTGCTTGGTTATATGTTCCATTTTGAAGCGATATATCTGGTTATGGGAACAATGGCATGAAGAGGTCGTAACTGTAGCAAAACGTTGCGACGAGTTGCAGCTGTTGTTCGAGTACCGTCTGTATTTTATGAACGACATGGATTCCTGACCAATGCAGTTATGTCGATTTGCTGTGTTGACTCCATCATCTACTTCTGCCGATAAGCACAGTTGCCACTGACCTGTATTCCATTTGTAGTTACAACAAACAAAGGGGTTTTCAATATATTAGTGGCATTCAAATTTGTTTTTGAAATTATGTTTAAATCTTCGACCTTCAAACCAAGACAAAGTTTTTTCAAATATGAGTACAAATGTAAATGAAACCTTAACAAAGAATGTTGTGGACATTGTCTCACTGGGAGTTTGCAATTCAAATAAATATTCATCAAGGAACGATCCTAATAGAAAAACATCTAATTTTTTTTGGATGGATTTGTCAAAATGACGGTCATGATTGATGGAATATTCCATGATGACGGTCGCGATTGGTTGAAATTTCATAATGACGCTTGTCATTGGTTTCAAATATGATGATGACGGTTGCGATTGGTTGAAATATTTTCCTCCCTTGAGAAAATTGGTAGTGGGAGTTGACACATAAATATACGTGTTCTTTAAGGAAACTTCAGTTCAAAAAAATCAATCTTCATGTCTTCAGTTTTACTCTCAAAATTTCAAGTCATTCGGTCACCTAAGTTCTCTTCTGAGTTCTTTAAGTCTCAAAAGTTTCAAGTTCTCAAGTTAAAGTTCATTCAAGTTTTAAAAATCTTTTCAAGTTTTCAATTTCCAAAATTTAAACTTTTAAAAAGTTAATACAACAAATTTCAACTTCAACTTAGTTCCAGCTCCAACTTCAATTTTAATCTTCGATTATTAATTTTTATATAAGTAAGTGAAATTTAATTCCATGTTTTCTTTTCTTACAAACTTCTTATTTACCTTGAAATAAATTTTTTAATTCCGGAAAGGTTTTCTACGTCATCAGAAAATGTAGGAAATTAATTCCAATTTATCAATCCTTCATTTATTGAATTAGACAAGAAATAAATAAAAGAGAAGTGTTCCTAAGCTATGGTTATACTTTTTATGAATTGTGAAATAAATTAATTTTAATGACTCAGATAATTATTGGATTTGTCCTTGCAATATAGTGGGACCAGTAAAAAATATTTTGGCTATCAATTGTTAATAAGCAGAAGATAAAATTTCTCAAAAATTAATTTTTCATCTTCTGCTGATTATCGGCTGTGGTTACTTTTTATGAATTGTGAATTAAATTAATTTTGATGACCTAGATATTAATTGGAATTGTTCTAGTAAGAATTTAGGAGCAGTAAAAAATTTTTCTTAACAATTATTAATAAGCAGAACATAAAATTCGATCAAAAAATTATTTTTCATCTTCTGCTGATTATAGGCTGTGGTTACTTTTTAAGAATTGTGAATTAAATTAAATTTGATGACCTAGATATAATTTGGAACTGTTCTAGCAATAGTTTGGAACCATTAAAACATTTTTTGACCAACAATAGTTAATAAGCAGAAGATAAAATTCACCCAAAAAATAATTTTTCATCTTCTGCTGATTATCGGCTGTGGTTACTTTTTATAAATTGTGAATTAAATTAATTTTGATGACCTAGATATTAATTTTAATTGTTCTAGTAATAGTTTAGGATCAGTAAAAAATTTTTCTTAACAATTGTTAATAAGCAGAACATAAAATTCGGTCAAAAAATAATTTTTCATCTTCTGCTGATTATCGGCTGTGGTTACTTTTTATGAATTGTAAATTAAATTAATTTTAATGACCCAGATATTAATTGGAATTGTTGTAGTAATAGTTTAGGACCAAAAAAATTTAGTTGACTAACAATTGTTAGTAAACAAGATGAAGTTCGCTAAAAAATAATTTTTCATCTTCTGCTGATTATCAGCTGTGGTTACTTTTGGTAAATTTTTAATTAAATTATTTTTTATGACTCAGATATTTATTGGAATTGTTCTAGTAAGAGTTTAAGAGCAGTAAAAAATTTTTCTTAACAATTGTTAATAAGCAGAACATAAAATTCGATCAAAAAATAATTTTGCATCTTCTGCTGATTATCGGCTGTGGTTACTTTTTATGAATTGTAAATTAAATTAATTTTAATGACCTAGATATTAATTGGAATTGTTCTAGTAATAGTTTAGGACCAAAAAAATTTAGTTGACTAACAATTGTTAGTAAACAAGATGAAGTTCGCTAAAAAATAATTTTTCATCTTCTGCTGATTATCAGCTGTGGTTACTTTTGGTAAATTTTTAATTAAATTATTTTTTATGACTCAGATATTTATTGGAATTGTTCTAGTAAGAGTTTAAGAGCAGTAAAAAATTTTTCTTAACAATTGTTAATAAGCAGAACATAAAATTCGATCAAAAAATAATTTTGCATCTTCTGCTGATTATCGGCTGTGGTTACTTTTTATGAATTGTAAATTAAATTAATTTTAATGACCTAGATATTAATTGGAATTGTTCTAGTAATAGTTTAGGACCAAAAAAATTAAGTTGACTAACAATTGTTAGTAAACAAGATGAAGTTCGCTAAAAAATAATTTTTCATCTTCTGCTGATTATCGGCTGTGGTTACTTTTTATGAATTGTGAATTAAATTAATTTTTATGACCTAGATATTAATTGGAATTGTTCTAGTAAGAGTTTAGGATCAGTAAAACATTTTTCTTAACAATTGTTAATAAGCAGAACATAAAATTCGATCAAAAAATAATTTTGTATCTTCTGCTGATTATCGGCTGTGATTACTTTTTATGAATTGTGAATTAAATTAATTTTAATGACCCAGATATTAATTGGAATTGTTCTAGTAATAGTTTCGGACCAAAAAAATTTTGTTGACTATCAATTGTTAGTAATTAAAAGATAAAGTTAGTTCAAAAATAATTTTTCATCTTCTGCTGATTATCGGCTTAGGTTACTTTTTATGAATTGTGAATTAAATTAATTTGCATTACTCAGATAATAATTAGAATTGTTCTAGTAATTAGTTAGGACCAGTAAAGAATTTTTTGACTAACAATTGTTAGTAAACAAGATAAAGTTCGCTCAAAAAATAATTTTTCATGTTCTGCTGATTATCGGCTGTGGTAACTAAAATTTTAAATATAATTTTTATTATCTATTGCTAATTGTATTTTTTATTAACATTGGAACAAATGTTACAATAATAATACAATTATAAAACAATTATAGAACAAATAAATAATATGAATTATTTAAATAATTAAGTATATTAAAATAATTCTAGTTATTGAAAATTCACCTCTAGTTCAAAAAAATAGTATAATTAAACATTTTCTACATTTTTTATTACATGAATAAACATTGTTTTTATTCTAGACATTTTTTGAGTTGATTATTCAATTGACGACTACGTCCATTATATAAGTTATCACATTTCTCAAATGGAGGAGTTTTCAAAAATGGAACATTATGCCGAAACATTTTCACTTCATATACTTGTTGAAACTCATCCACTTTTTCCGTTAGCTGTAAAAAATTGGTTTTTATATTAATTCCATTTTTTAAATGAAACTTTTTATAATGTTTGAAAATTAATTTTTGGATAATTTTCCATAATAATAAATAATAATAAATACTTAATAATAAAAATATAGCAATAATTAAAAGAGCAATATAAAAGAGAAAATATTTATTAAAATAAATAATTAAATAACCTAAGTGGATTTAAATGATAACTAACCTTTGTAAGACATGCGGATGCTTTTAAACTGTTGGTTTTCTTCAATTCCAAACAAGATGACAATTTAGCTTTGGTGGAGTATAATTCATTTAAAAATCTATATGGTTTATGTTGAACAATATCACATTTTGTCTCAACCATGTTTAATTGATTTACTAGACAATCCTTATAGAAGGTAAATGCAGTATTTTTATAACGTTTATAGGATACCGCTAATTCCAAACATTCTTTGCTTTTGTCTTGAATTTTCAGCACTACCTTTCCATTTATAAACTGTTAAAAAATTTGGAAAATTAGTTTTCTAATAAAACTGGTAAATTAATTAATTTATTAACTATAATAAATAAACAAAAACTATCAACAATTCGCGCGCGGCTAACTTCTTACTTAATTTTTAAATTAAATTTAAATATTTTAAAAAATATTAAAAATTTCACAGAAATTAAATTAACAAATTTTTTATTAATTTCTTCATATTAATTCAATTATTTTTAGAAATAATAAAAAAAGTTTTGAGGAGAATTTAATTATATTCATAAATAATAAAACTCAGCCCAGAATATAAATTATTTTTAATAAAATTTTAATGAAATTTCTCGAAAAATGTAATTATTCATAAAAATATATATATACTGAAAAAAAATTATTACACTTGTAAAAACTTTTCCTCGTGTATTTACATTTCCAAATCGACACGTGTAATTGCGTGTTTATTTTCACGAGGAATTATATTAAAATTCGTCAAAAGAAATCAATTATTTGAAAATTTGTTGATAAAATTCTTTATGAGAATTTAATTTCAAGATACATTCAATTATTTAATAAATTATTTATTTTTGTATTTAAAAAATTGTAATTCTCATAGAATTTTTTAATAAAAATTGATTTAAAAATAAATTTCAGTTAAAATTTTAGAAATAAATGAATTTTGAAATGGTTTCTAATTAAAATCTTTAAAAATTTGACTTTTTCATTCTTTTAACTTCTTTCTAAAATTAATTTTGTAGAATTAATTTTTTTAAAAATGTTTAATTAAATTTTTTTTTTGAAATTATTTTAAGTTTTTATTTTCCAATATATAATAAATTGGAGAATTTCCAAAGAATCGAAATTGCGTAAAATTTAATTATAAACAAATGGATTTGCAAATTTTTAAATACTTACATTAGATAAGTCGTTTAGAAGAGTTTCATTTTCTTTTTGTACTCGTGTCTTTAATTCAGCAATATGATTATCCTTTTGTTTTATTACATTGTATTTATAACGCGTATCATTCGAATTAACTTCCTCAATAATTTCAGATAATTTTTTCTCCAAATTTATTTCCAAATTATCAATAGCTGCACCATTAATAATAGAAACCTGAAAATTTTAGAATTAAAATTAATATTATTAATTGTAATTCATATTATTAATTATAATTAATATTTTTAATTATAATTAATATATAATTAATATTATTAATAATTATTAAAAATATTATTAATATTAATAATATTATTAATATTAATAATTAATAAAAACCAAAACATTCTACTCGTCTCATAATGAGAATAATAAATATTTATAATAATGTTAAGGACATTGGTAACCAAACAATTTTTCTAATTATTAAACATTTTTTCTCGTATTACAACTAAATTGTAATTAAAATGATTGTTAATTAACTTGATAATTAATTGTAAGTGTTTAAAAAGAAAATTTGAAAACAAAAGTTTAAATTAAATAAAATAACAATTTACTGTTGAATATTTTTATTGTTTCTTAATTTTAACTACTTACGCTGCTAAAAACAGCAATTAATAGAAGGAAACTTTTTTTTCCCATTTTTAACAATTCGTATTTTTTCTATTGCACAAAATAGTCGTCTATTACTTAATGCTTTCTATAAAATGTTTACTTCTTTTTATATTAAATTTCTTATCTTTGCTTACCTATAATTCTATTTGAACAAGTGATAGAATCAACGAAAATTCATAGTTCCCTATTCAAATTCAAATAATATATTTACCTTCACACTCAAGTACGTGCTTTATTTCACGAGATGTTATTTTTAATGAAGAATAATAATTTTCCTAAGAAAATCGATATTTATTGCGAATATATTATTTCAATTAAATTAATTTTTTTACAATTTAAATTGTAAAAATGAAGTTGGCCTCAAATGGTCAAAGGACATAGTCCTGAAGTTGGCCTCAAATAGCTACGGTATATTTAATATAACTTCAGGCCATAGACGTAGGTCAAGAGACAAACATAACCTTAAAATCAGGTCAAGGTCATCGCTCTGAAGTTGGCCTCAAATGACTATAGTATATTTAACATAACTTCAGGTCACAGACGTAGGTCAAGAGACGAACATAACTTCAAAATCAGGTCAAAAGTTATTGCTTTCACAGAAATTCTTGCTTTTCATATTCTCTGAATATTTCAAATTTTGCATGGAATCATTGGAAACGACGTTCGTCGGTCAGCCTGCGAGAAGACTTTCACTCTGGTCGTTGACAATTTCCCCCTTTCTTCGTACGAATCAAGGAGAATTTACCCATTTCTCCTGAGGAATGATTCTTCGAAACTTGCCGCGTTCGCAATGTTTCCCCCGTTTTCGATTTTCCCTACTCAAATTATCTTGAATTAATTTTGAAATTGTTACCTTTTTCTTGTACCCAATCCAAAAATTGTTACTCCCCATAATAATACCCTGAATATTATTAACTTTATTATAATTCCAGAATTTTTGTCATCATTCAGGACAGAGTTAGTATCATATGTTGATAATGAAGAAATCTGCAATACCGACCACGGATGTATTACCATCAGTCGGTAATGTAGATTTCCAACATACCCTACTTTAACCTACTGCCTCCTAACTATTATCTAGTTATATTTAATCTAGTTATATAATCTAGTAATATTTTAATTACTATGTTGACAATTATACCATTTGTCGATAATTTAGAAATCTGCTGTACCGACCACGGATGTATTACCGTCAGTCGGTAATGTAGATTTCTATCATACCCTAGCTTAACCTACTGCCTCCTAAGTATTAGCTTTGGAGACAATACAAGAAGTTTCGATAGGAAAATAATTAAAGAATATTTGAAAAAAAGAATTGTTTTTAAAATTAAAATAACTTTTTTTAAGTATTTAGCATTTTTTCTACTTTGTTTCTTTATATAAAGGATATTTTCTTTGTACTCTGGGCTTATCTTTTATGCAATATGCACTATAATGGAGTAAAAGAATATTAGCAATGGATATATAAAGTCAATGTGGAATAATGTTTATGTAAAGGGAGAGGGAGAAACGATGAGGAGATGAGGAGGTCAGGAGCAATAGATATAATTGCAAATTAAAACCAATTAGTTTAACTAGGGGCCAACGTTATTGCTTTTTCATTTTAGTTTTGCGATCAAGACCATTAAAATGCATCTCTCCAGACAGTTTTAACGAGCACTTTTAATGTAAATCGCTTCTCTTGGGCTGTTTATGGAAAATCTTGCCTTGTGAATTACATCGGGTTTACACGTTGTAAAATGAGCTATATAACTTTGGCGAGAGGCGACGACAACGTCTTTTCATATTGCTTCTCGCAATTTCCTGTTCCCTTCTAGTCTCTTATTGAGATTATGTCAATGACGTCTTCTTTATCGAAAGTCTTTTTTCTTTCTCCCTTAATATTCTTCTATTTGTTGATTGTATTCTTATAGTTTACATCCTGTTTCTTATCATTTAGTACAATGGGGTACTTTTTCAATACTTTGATTTTTGATTTAGACTTTTAAGAATAGATTTGGAGAAAATCTATTGGAACGATTGGAAAATGGGGAAGCGTTTTGTGGTGAGAAACATTTCATGTAAAAGAGAGGTTTATACTGTCCCTCGACGATGTCAGTAAAGCATGTACGAGTGTATCCTCCGAAATGGACTCGCTATTATGCCCAAACTAAAACCGTGCATTCAGCCATCTCACTGGGCTTATTAGTATGCAAGCGAGATGTTGCCTTAGGTGGCTTGAAAGCCCAGCGTGTCACATTCATGGCGTGTTTCCTCGAGACGAGCAACACACTGCAAGGGAATAGGTTACAGTTTCTCTTCTATACGTGCCTCCGCACTCTAAGAAACATTAAAGCCACTAGGTCGCATTTTTATGATTTTTTTTCTTCACCTCCTTCTTTTTCTTATTCCTCTAATCGGTGCTCTCTTGAGCACAATTTTATAGCGCACCTTCTCCTTTTGCAGTAGACGGAATTCTACTTGAAATTACATTACTTGGTGCAAAAAATGACAAATTCATAAAAGAACATTTCTATTGCCCTCTAAAAACTAAAGGAATGAACGAAATAATTTAGTTTGAGGTATTCTTGTCACTAGAACATATCGGAATTAAAGTTTTAGATATTCTTAACACTGGAAGATGTTGGAGTTAATATGGACCTGCAGGGACCTTCAGGAAACATTCGTGTCCGTGTTCCTAATGTTGTGGTATTCTAGTCCCTCTATCCTTGTGGAGTTAAAATTTATTTATAGCTGTTCTAGCAACTAGAACATTACGGAATCAAAATTTACTTCAACTATTTACTTAGAATACCAAAGGCTAAATTCATTAACGATTTGGGAGAAACAAAATTTTACCATGACAGGTGTGCTTCCCGTTGGAACATATCGGATTCAATATCTCCTTTGGGAGTTCTGTTAATTGAAGAGAAACTACTACATCAAGAGGGTTGGTAATCATCTAATTAGAAACAATTTTCCAAGATACGGAATTACAAGTAAATGATATCGGTAGGAAAATCTCTTTTTAGACATTTCTGCAAATGGGATAAGATGATAGATCATTTTCCACTTTTGCAAAACTTGTATTTACTGTCGAATGTGTAGCCGCAAAAGTATCGAGTTAAAAGGATCCCTTTGACTATATGTAAACTATTTCAGTAGAGTTAAAAACCACTAAGACTATATACATACGTTAAATCTTCCTTTGGTTTATAATAAAATCAGTTTAGCAGATCTTTGGATAGAAGAATATTCTAGAATATTTATTACAATTTATTTTTCTTTTAATACAACGATAGAAAATTTTCTTGCTTAATTGGAAACAATAATTAGAGAATGGCATATTTGCTAGTAGAACGTATAATCATCATTGGTTCAAGTAACGGATGCTGATGAACTGTCACCATCCGATAAGCACGTATTTGTAAAGACAGGTATGCTTGTCACTAGAACATATCGGAAGTATAATTCAATTAAATTAGATAATGGAAATTGAAATCATTTACTTTATTACTCAACTACAGATTAAATTATTAAACTAGAGAATGAATTAATTAAATTAGAGAATAGAAATTAAAATGATTTACTTTATTGCTCAAATACTGATTAATTAATTAATACAGTTTACCTTAATAAAATATATACTTGCCACTAAAAATTTTCAATATCATAATTCAATTGAAATGGAGGAAAATAAAAATTAAATCATTACTTAGTTACGGATTAACTACAAAAAAGACATACTTATCAAAGTCTGATTTAATTTAAATTTTTTCACTAGATTTTCCCGGAATTGTTAATTATAAAGATAATCATTTAATTAATAAATTTCAGAATAAGTATGAGCGATTGTTAAAATATGGAATGGTAATGCTTCGGCTAAATCCCTCACTGGTTCCGATCGTCAAGCGCCTGGTGTGAGGACAGTGGCTAGTGGACCAAGGATGCAAGAGGACAACAACGCATTGGTGGTACCAAGAATTGTCTTGGGAAGAGTAGATAGACGAGGAAGTACGAGCAGCCTTACAAGTCAAGCCAGCTGCATTTCTGTCTTCAGAAATGCTTCGGCTAATGACACTACTTGCTGCAATAAAGAACGAGACTAAGCTATAAGGCTGCAAAAGGAGGAAGAAGCATCCATTCAAAGAATGGAGGAGGAGGCCAGTAAGATGCTGAAGTTCTGTGACGTCCACAAAAACGTCAATATGACGATTAAGGATAAACTGAAAAGCATAACAACGCTCATACAGGAGACTAAGGAGAAGCACGCAGCTGCAAAAAAAGTAGATGAGAAGTTCTACCAACAATTAGTGTGGTCAGAGGAATCATGGCAAGATCGAAGAGAAGAGATCGTCTTAACGCTGTGGTGTTAAGAAATGTCGTCTTAGAAGGTCAAAAGCGGAAGAGGAGCAGTCCTGAGTTGACTAAAAACTCAAAGAAGAAGAATGAAGGACCTCCAAAAATTCCGAAGGAACAAACACAGAAAAAAGGAAGACCACAGAAGAGGTCATCAATGATTGTTAAAGTAGCTGAAGGTTCGACGTTCGCAGCAGTTCTGGGAAAGATCCGTGAGAAAGTGAACCCAGAAAAAAACCATACGATTTCTGGGGGAGCTGTACTTACCAAGAAGGGAGACCTTTTTATCAAACTTAGAGGTTCTTCTGATAAGGAGACTTTTACCAATAAGGTGACTACGGTGACTGGTGACCTGGGTAAGGTGCAGATTGTGGACCGGCCAACTACTTTCGAGATCCGCGATCTGGATTTCCTCCCGTCCTCGCTCCCACATTGCATGAGTGGATTAGTGACAAGTTAAGGAGCAGGACAAGGGGACCGCCACTTGACAAGTTTAAGGCCTGACGGTAGATTATCATTTAATTAATGGAATTAAGAATAGGTATGTTTGCCAATAGATCATACCTATATAAAAGTTTAATTATTATTACTCTCGGACTACTTAGGAATCAAAGTCTAATTTTAGTTCTACTTGCCACTACATCATACCAGAATTGTTAATTATAAAGATAATCATTTAATTAACAAATTTAAGAATAGGTGTGCTTGCCACTAGAACATACCGGAATTGATAATTATGAAGATCATCATTTAATTATTGAAATTAAATATAGGTAAGCTTGCCACTAAATCATATCGGAATTATAATCTACCTTAAGGTATTCTTGCCAGTCGATCATACCGAAAATTTTAATTATAAAGATCATTATTTATGGTGTTTATGCTTGCCAACAGAACATACATCTTCATTTAGGTATCGTTGCCTCTAAAACAACGAATATTTAATTTATTTAAATTAGAGAAGAATGACAATTATCCAGACCATTACATAACTATTAACCAATTATAAAAAAGGTATGCTTGGCACTAGAACATATCGGACTTAGATTTACTCTTTTAACCTCAATTAGAGAAGAATGATGTAAATCATTCATCATTTAAAAAACAAATGGTTGCAGTCTCCACTAAAACACAATGAAATTACAATTCTTCCACAAACGATTATCTTGATAATTGTGTTGAGAAAGATTAATCTTTAGAAGATTATTCAAATAATTATAACAGTTTTTAATAGGTCTGCTTGGCACTGAAACATACGGGAATCAGAATTAGATAACAGGGGAATCGTGACGATGATAGTGATTATAATGCAAATGACTTTAATGCTAGAATTTTTACAAATTAGATTTTGCTCGCTAAGTTAAACTTGTCGGAATCTCCTACTTACGGACATGCTGTACAAGGTTAATTAGAATAATAAATTATTTTATTCTTTAGGAACTTCTTTTCTTGTTAGTCTGGCCATTAGAGCTCGCATTATAGCTCATCGAGATTGGAAATTCTGTCAAGAATTCCTTATACCACTAATAAAAATAATTAAACATACAGATAGAAAAATAATTATAATGATGGTATTATTGTGACCAGTTTAACATTCAAGAAGGTATTCTTGCCACGAGAACATATCGGAATTTTTTTCTCTCACGAAACAGTTACACGACATTAATAATATCGATATTACTATCGTGAATAGAATAAACTTTAGAAAGGTATCCTTGCAACTAGAACATACCGGAATTTTTCAAAAAGTACATTTATACAGAGATATTACAAATCTTCTAATTAGAAAAAAATTATCCATCGAACGTATTGTAATTACAATATTTTTTTGGTTTTGTCCATTTGCTTCATTAAGTTAAAAGGTATTCTTGCCACTAGAACATATCGGAATTAAAAAATATTTCATTTATCAATTATAGGAAGAAAAAAATAGTAAAAAATCATATAATACACATTTTAAAAAAATTTCTTTCATATTGTCCTAACAAGAATGAGAAAATTACGTTTAATGTTTTCTTTCTCTGTCAAATTAAATTCTCAAGTTTACAGAAAATCTGCTTTTTTCCCTTTAGAAAATTTAATGTTCTCTCCTTGTTGTTATTCTTTTAATTTCTTTTCTTTTTGTCCTTCTGGTTAATCCTCTTCTTCGTGACGTCATAGTCCGTAGAAACATAATCCTATTTCGCTCTTTGTGTATAACATCTAAGGGTACATTTTCTCGCCTTACAACTTTGCCCTCCTTTAACATCCCTCTCGTCCCCTTCAAACCTTTTTCCGCAGGGTTAATGAAATTTTTGTTCTTAGATATAACGCCCATTTTACAAAGGTCCATATCTCAAAGCTTTGTTGTTCCCATTTCATAAAAAAAAGAGCTGATGAAAAATTTATTTTTCACTTCAATATTAAGAAAAATTTATCAACGCTGGCAATCATAATAATATTTACAATAATTGTAATATAATTACTAAAGGTAGTGATAATAACAATGAAAATAATATTAATAATAATATTTTCAATCCAATATAGAACTCATGATTTATTCTCTATGAAAAGACTTTTATTATTCATTCAAATTTATTATCAGAGAATATATATTTTATATTCTGATGATTGAATTTCATTTTTCTATATTGAATTGAAGAAATCTCATAAATCCAGTTTTGATAAATGTGATGGCGTTGCATTGATGTTTTTATTCTGATTGTATGCGAGTTAAAAAATATTATCTACCTTCTTTCTCCTTTTAAAGACCTAATTAGTTTATTATTTTTCATATAGTTATTATGAATTTTAAAAAACCAGGAATCATAATTCTTTATATGAAAAGAGAAATGCCTTTCGTGTGTTCATTGTATTGTGAATATTGTAAATTTTGTATCATTTCAACTTTGGCGATAACGCTTTTCATTCTCCTGTCTTGCGAGCAGTGATAACCAAAAACAAGCATTGTTCCTGATAAAATGGCTCCTTTCATGGAAAATTGGAATTGAGTTTCAAATACAGTAGCGCTAAAATTTCTGCACTCGAGAATAATAATGTTAATATGTTTTTCTCTCTGCATAATTATCTCTAGATTTTCTTTTCTCTCATGAACAAAAAAAATATAATTCTAAATTTTTCTCTTTTTAAAATTTTCAGATATTATAAAAATGCATACGTAAATGTATTTAAAACGGGGAAATTTTATTTTTGATGATATGCATTCAGTTTGACGGTATATTTTATTTTATTATTAAATATGCTTTTTATTAGCTCTTTAAATTCTCTTCTTCATATATTTTATTGCTTTATCTTGTGCAAAAAATAAAATGAAATATGGGACATTAATTTATTCGCAGAGAGAAGGATCAACTGCTGAAAAATAAAGTGCATTGATTAAGCTAATTGTTGAATTTATCTCGATGTATTGTTTGCTTTTAATTAAAAATGCTACTAAATTATCAATTCTTCACAGAGAGAGAGAGAGTGGATATAAAGGTACTTTTATGTGTTTTATAATTTTATTTTCAATGACCTTGGGGTGTGAGAAAAATTGAGTTGAATTGAAATTGCTGGGATTTACCTGTAGCAGTTTGCTTTCTTTTTTCGTATGTATATATATATATATTTTGCTTCTTTATCATCTGGGATATTTCATTTTCTGTTGGAAGAAGTTCAAGTGCGGATATATAAAAGAAAGAAGCAGGAGATAGTCGCAAGGAAGGTTTCTTGAGGCAAAAAATAATCGGCATTTGAAACTTATTGCCGACAAAGCTTTAAAGTGCCAATAAATAAGGCTCGGGATTTCTTAAGGATTTATCGATACGACTTTTGGACTTTAGATAGGGAAAAGAAAGACCAGTTCTTGATGTACTGGTTTGATCTTTCTTTTTTGTTAAATTCATTGCTGGAGATTTGAAGCAATATTTGTCAAATGCCTATAAAAATCTATTTGTTTAATATCTTTTTTTTTGTTACAGATAATCCGTTGGAAATTGACTACTGGACTTTAGATGACATAATAGAGATGATGAAGAGAATGTCGCACGTGGAATAATTCACAACATGCTGGAATTATTAAAAATTCATTAATTTACCTAATACTATTTTTATGAATGGTATGCTTGCCACTAGAACATATCGGAATCGAATTTTTTTTATTACCTCAATTAGAGGTGGATGATGAAGTAGACAGCATCATTCGGTAAACAAGCACTTGTATAGAAACAGGTGTGCTTGCCACTAGAACATATCGGAATTAAATTTTTTTTATTGGAATCCTAATTACTGGAGAATTATAAACAAGACATCATCATTTTAAAAGCAAATGTTTGTAGAAACAGATGTGCTTTACTTTAGAAGTCTTGATTTAGGGATTTTGTGCACTAATAGGAATTGTCAACATTATTGATGAGCTACAATTTAATTGTACTAAAGGTATGCTTGTCACTAGAACATATCGGAATTGAAATCTCTTGGATGATTTCAAAGCTGGGAGTCGATTCTGTAACTTATCCACTTTCCTCCCATAAGATTCCAATATTTCAAAAAGTATAAACATTCTTCTAAATAGAATTATTTCACAAAACGGTATTATTCTTGTTACTAGAAAATATCGGAATGATAATTTTAAATCTCTTTCACTCAACTCCATCTCAATGCCTTATTTTTTAAATAACATTTAAATAATAATCGTACATATTTTCTTTCTACAATGATAAGAATCTCTTTCTTTTAGATATAATCCCAGAATATTTTTCTTATTAACCTTAAAAACAAAGTGGTACAATATCAAAGAAAGGATTTAACAATTTTCTAAAAAAAAAATAAAAAACAATTCAAAGACGTGCAGAATTAAATTGCAATTTATTTATGAGAAATTTCTTCTGACAGGTTTGCATCAAGAATGTAGTTGTTTCTCTGATAACAAGAGTTTGAGAAAGTACGTTTTTTAAAAAAAATTATAATACATCTTATTTCTTAAGAATGCTTTTTCGATTTAATAACTTCTGGCTCTCTTTCTCTTTATCTATCTACCTCTCTTTCTCTCTCTCTTTCTGAACGATGTAAGTTGACAGATATGCGAATATCAGGACAAAGAACAATGTGAGGTTTATAAGAGTGGATTGGTGATTTGAGTGTCACATATTGTTCTTTCCGCTCAGTTTACCGAGTTTCTATCCCCCGACTAGGACACATAAATGTTCTCCGAATAACCCGTCCGGTAATATACTAGGGGTTGATACCCCCGGGGGCAGCTTATACGTTCCTGGTTGGCAGAGAGAATGGGATGAAATGTATGGTTACGCCACGGGCTCATTGTGCAAGTTGTCAAATCGGTTTGCTTCTATATATATGTAGTCCAAGTTTTCTCTTGTTATCCAAAAAATTAAATTTTTTTATCTAAAAAAATATTCATTAGAAAAAAAAGTTACCAAAAGTCTCGCTAATTATAAAATTACTATAACAAACCGAAAATAATAATTATAAAGATCGTCATTCCATTAATGAATTTAAAGACAGGTATGCTTGCCACTAAACAATATCGGAATTTGAATTTACCTTAAGGTATTCTTGACAGTAGATCATACGGAAAATGTTAATTATAAAGATCGTCATTTAATAAATAAATTTGTAAATAGGTGTTCTTGCCACTAGAGCATACCATAATTGATAATTATGAAGATCATCATATAATTAGTGAATTTAAAAATAGGTACCCTTACCACTACAACGTATCGAAAGAAAATCAATTGATACTGTCGAAGATAAAAAACATAATCTAAAAAGCTTGACTCCATTGACACTGATTATTTTTTTTATTAAAGAAAAAAAAAGGATCAATAATCTCTGCCTGAAAAATATTTCATAAAACCCTTTTAGGAATATTACAACCAAGAGACACTATACTTTAGGGAAGGTAAATTTTCAAAATTCATGTATATAATCACTGATGGGATGAAAATTGAATTTTCCGTAAAATTGTTTAGATATATAGCTCGATAGAAATTTTGGATGCATGACGTGAATAAGTTTGATATCTCTACAAATAGGTACAGAGATTCACTTTAGGAGTGGTTCCATTTCTCTTTACAACGCTTCAACTTGATAACTATTCACTATTTTCCAGTCTGTTGTGTTCGAGCGAATAATTGAGTTATAAGTTTTCCATCGAGGGCTTTCCAACGTGAACAACTAACTTTCCCACGATTGTCTCTACCCGTTGTGCTCATCCCCGGCAATATTGCAATTACGTCTTCAACGCGTTTTCCTTCCATCTAAAATACTGTCGCCCTCCACGAACTCTTTAAGATGAAGAAGGGAAAGTGGACTTTTAATCTTTTAGACACAATTTCATTATAAAGAAGTTTCATTTTTTTTTCTCTACTTAAATAAATAATTGTCAATTTAGATTTGTGGTGGTGGCGGCTGCAAAATACCTAATATTCTTCCTCTAATATTTTATTTTACGAGAGAAAAAAAAATTCCCCCTCATAGTGATTACGTTAAAAGCACTATAACACCTGTTATAGTGTGAAAAGGTGATAATTTAAGAGAGTAAGGAGTTAGCTTCTCTTTTTCACTCGAAAGTATAATATTTCTTTTTCTTATATTTATTAGGAGGTTAGTAATATTTCCTTATTTTACGCTATCTCTCCCTCTTTTTTATTTCTTTTTAAGAGACAAAAAAAATCAATGTTCGCGATGTTCACAAATGTTCGAAAACACGTTTCAAATGAGTTTAAACCAAATAAAAAAAATAAGCACCTACTGCCCCCCTGCTCTCCCCCCTCCTTTTCTGCCGATATCCAACGTGTCAATTACGTCCGAACCCTTCTTACCCTAGAGTAAAACGTTCGTGTCCCGACTTTAAATTCCCCAGGAAAGGTTATACGCTCTGACTTTTACAGTTTGTCTCCTGACAAAGTTTTTTCTTGTTTGCTTTTTACTTTTTTTTTACGATTCTTTTTTTTTTCATCCGGGAACACGAAAAGAGAGCTTCCCTTCTGCTTCAGCGACATTTAACTTCAATTTTATGAAGTTCACTTAAACAGTTTTTGTTTTTCTTTTTTGTTTTATTCTCCAAAACAGAGAGGAACTTGTTCAACTTTCCATTGCAATTGGAGATTTTTTTTCGACAAACTTGAGTAATTAATTTTATTTATACGATATTTTTCTTAAACTATAAAACTCTTGGTTGGTGATTAACTTTGTTAACGAATTTTTTTTTATTCCTCAAGTTTTTTCTTATTCATAAAATGCAAATTTCATTCAGAGTCGGTAAAACAGATGTCTACTTTATCTTCGCTATTTCATTTTACCAACTGTCGGTAAAGAAATTATTTACTGATTTTATGGTTGGCTACACTGATTTTAGAATGTCAAACCCACAATACGTTAATTGACAGTGATCTTCTATTTATCAATTTGTTCTGTTTTACCGACTGACGGTCACTTTACCGATTATAATCTTTTTCGTCTATTTTATCGGCTGATGGTAACTGTGATACCGATAGTACTTATTATCGATAATATGTTCTTCTTTACCAAACATTTGTAACACATCAGTAACGATTTAAAAGGAAGCTTTATCGACAGATATTGATACTACATGTTCTGTTTTATCGACTGATGGTACATAAAATATTTACAGGGTTTTCTACTTTAACGACAGTTGCATCTCATTTACTTGGTGGTTTGCTATGCTTTGGCAATTAGTTTGATTTTGAATTGTCGTTTTAATTATTCTTACCAACTGTTTACAGATACAGACTCAGATTTAAATTGACGGTTTTTTCTGCTTTATCGACTGATGGTACTTTTTCTCTACATTACCGACTTCTTTATCATATTAACACTTTTATGCATTAGAATTATACGTAAATTTAAATTAAACATTCAATGTGTTTCTCGAACTGCATGTTCTGTTTTATCGACTGATAATGATTACAATACCGTTTTCTACTTTAACAACAATTGCATTTCATTCTTAACATTTTCTTGTTTATTTTCAAAGTTGCAAATTCTAATTCGTGGTTAAATTGAATTACCAATTGCTGGTTCTGATTTACCGACTTCTGGTAAATACCGACGTATTCTACTTTATCGACAATTGTGACAAGTTTCTAACAGTTTGTTGTGCTCTGTCAATAGGTTTTACTTTAAATTATCGTTTTAATTGTTCTTACCGACTGTTTTTTACTGTTTTACCGACTGATAGTAAATGTAAAATTGATGTTTTCTACCTTAACGATTCTTCTGCCTTATGAAAATAGTTTTATTATTTTATTTTTAAATTTAACATATTTTAAGAAATATTTTTTGATTCAATTCAGCATTTATTTCTATCGAAATGAATATGTTTGCACAAAAAATGACAATATTTATTTTTGAAAAATTTATCAATATAAAGTTTAGTTTAAAGCACTAATTACGCTATTGTATCCTTATTACTTTTTACGATCTTCGTGACTTGACTTTGAATTTTTTTTAAAGAGAGGTCGGAAGAACTGAATTTTTTCCTCTTTGTCACCTGACTCCCTTTTTTTTCTTTTATTTATTTTCTTCTGCTCCTTGAAAGTACAAGAGTTTCACTTTGAAAAAGTAGATTGTCTCGGATTTGAAAGCAAGGAGTGGCTTTTTCATTTATTCGTTTTATTATTTATTTTTTTTTTTTTTTGCTGTAAGAATATTAGAAATTGCTTGTTATTTACAAAGAAGAAAGTTGCGCGCGCGTTCGCTATTGTTGTAGACGTTTGTAATAAATTTTTATTTCTTTTGTCAGCAAGAAGAGCGTGTAATTAAAATATAATAATTATAAATAATTTTCTTCTTCTTCTTCTTTTCTATATTTGCCTTCTGAATAAGTAAATTGTCCGACTTGGGGATAAATCAGAAAACTAAATTACTTTTTCGCGAGAGAAGAAAAATAATTTTCTTCTTTTACATTTAGAAAGAAAAATTTGAATAAAAAAATTATTTCGGAAAAATTTTCTTTTATTATAACTTTTTTTGATTTTATTTTACTATTAAATTTTTAAATAGAATTGCCTTTGGAAAAAATTTTCTCCATGTATCAAATTTGTCAATTGTAAAAATCATTCATTCATCTGCTCGAAAAGTAAAGTTTCTCAATTATTTTTCCTGTTACGACCGAGGGGAACTATTTTTTATTCTCATTCTCAATGTTGTTTGGTTTCACAACGGATGGAATGTTGAGAAAGTTGAAAATATGACATTTGGGAAATTATGGCTTTAGGGTTTTATTTTCTTCATTTTTTTTTTTTTTTTGAAACAGATATCCGGTTTTATGCTCAAAAAAAGGGGGTCGTGGTGATTTTTTTCTGCCGCAAGTGTATGTCGTTTACACACATTTGAAATCGAGGAAATCCCCGAGCCACAAACTCGTTACGAAACGGAGCTTTTGTGGCTTTGAATCTGGGTCGTTCGATTTCACTAATGACTTGCTATAAAGAATTCAGTAGATACGTCCAGTTCGATCCACTTGCACAAAACTTACACGAGCGGCCGAACTTTTAATTGCATCTAAATGTCAAGTTCCCCTTCTCTTTCTATGTGTCCCCACCTCATGCTTTTTACCCCTTCTATCTAACAAAACATGATTCCCTACAGAAGCACCACGATTCGCTAAACTTTAATCAAGCCTGATGCATCATCAACCACAACAGTGACTTTTTCTTTTGAATTGACAAAATTAGATCGATAGGGGTCAATATCTTAGTTTTTCTTTTTTTTAATCTTCAACACATTTTTAGTGAAACAAACTTTTACTTTTTAGTTTAGATGCAAAGTCTATGTTTTTTGGGAAAAGTTTTTGTTTGTTTTTGATGGAGTATAAGTTCAAGACCAAATTAAGCGGTACTTTAGTAAACAAAGAACAAACATCAGGAGACATTAAAATGAAATTATCTGGAATTATTAAATTGTCCAATTTTTTTATGAAATCAAAACTATTATTAAGATGAGAATTTGGAACATTAAGGCAGTAGTCTTGTTTAGAAGTCAAAAAAGGGTTATTAAAAAATATTGAAATTCTTCTAAGTTATAACGATTTTTCTGGAGCGCCTACAGTCTGCACTTGCAAATCGGTGCCGGTGATGGAAGTCGTGCGATGCATCTGAAACAGTCAAACCAAATTTTTTTTAAATTTTAATAAATTTCTTTTCTATTTGAACTAAGAAAATACCGAAGAAGTTATAAAATTCCAAATTTTTTCGAAGTTTGATAAAAAATTCTCTTTATAAAAAAAATCACTTTAAGTTGCAAAAGAAGTAGTTTAATTAATACTTTTGTCCAACTATTTTAGTTCAAATAAAAAATAATTTAATACTGAAGCTAGATCATTTTGATTTTTGTCAATCGGACGAATATTCTATTTGCTATCGCCGGCACCGTTTTCTATGACGCGTGAAATTGAAAATTCGAGAAAACGCGCTTTAAAGTTTTCGGTCAAAAAAATATAAATTTTTGGATACTTACACTAATTAAATGTTAATCAGCTATTCCTGGGCCATACAGCAATCCTTTCTCTTCTTCGAAGAACTCATTTTGGGTGAGGCTTTCTGATATTCGAGCTGCGCGAGCCTCCTTGCTCGTTGAACTTCTCAAAGTAAACAGATTTGTATAAACAAACGGTTGAATAGAAGTTTCTACATTTTTAATTGTTTCAATTACTTCAACTTTTTTTTTATACAAATTTTTGTAAATCATTAGACTAGTGTATTTATTATTAAGATTATTTTAAAATTAGAAAATCTGGACGTTGTTGCTGAGAGATTTGCATATATGTATAGAGTGATGTATTTAGGAAGAGCAACATAACTGATATGATGGGATGTGTTTTGAGGTATGGAAGAGTGAGAAGGGGAAAGGGAAGGGGGGGGCTTTGAGGATGATAGTAATAACCGGATAGAAACGTTGCCGTCGTTAAGCCGCGACTATTTATGTCGTGTACGTGGCCTGCTGAGGCCATTTCGATATAGTAAAGCCTGGTCCAGCCATTTGGGTCGCTATTATCCTGTCCAGTTTATGCGTCATATGGGCCCCTCAATGAGAAGACCCCTTAAAGCTCTCGAGTCGTTATAATTTCCCCAGTGAATTTTCCAAAAGTGTGAAGGCCACTCTTTTACCTCTCGACTTGTTTATAAAACACAATTGTATACAATTTTATTTATTTTTTAAAATTTTATTTATATATACAAAATATTTTTGTTTTTCTATCAATTTATTTACCTTAAGATAAATTTTTTTGTATTACCAAATAAATAAATACTACATTTCGTAATAGATAAAAATTTAGAAACTTTTGTAATTTCAAAATAATACATCCACCTGGATAATTTAACATATTTAAAAATTTACCTTATTATCTAAATACTTATTGAGATTTATTACAAATTACATTCCTTATAAATCACTTTTTCCAAATACAAAATTATATTTTATTCCAAGTGAAAAAAAATTAAATTGATTGATTCAATTTTTTGAAAGTCTAGACAGTAAAATTATTTATCCCTCTACAATCAGGAGATACAAGTATTTCCTGCTCGGGAAATAAAATAATTGTTCAACGAATCTCTGCTGCAACTCACGTCTGACCAATTTTGCTGTTACTACTTAATCCTACAGACACTCTTGGGAACGCCAATAGCAGTGGGTAGTAGTAGTAGTACGAGTCAGCGAATGTTCCTCCCATCTTACAAAACTCTCTCTTTCTCTCTATTTCACTCTCTAATTTCATTAGAATTCTTTTTCCTTTTGATTTATAAATGAAGATTGCAGAAAGTTTACATATTACTAACAAATTTTTTTGAAAATAATTTTCTTACTCTTCTAATATTGATTTTAAATTTTTGTAGAAAAAATAATTAATCAGTAATACATTAGGTCGGTAAAGTAGAGTGTGTCGGTATAGAAGAACCATCTGTCGATATAGACAATTTTTATTCACTAAAGCAACATAAAATCGTATTTTTAATTGGGAAAATAAATCAATTTGCAAATTTACTGTAGTTGGTTTGTTGGTAACTAGTCGCGAATTAAGTCGGTAAAGTAGACTATGTCGGTAAAGAAGAACATTGTGCCTATATATTAGATGATTTTTATTCTTTAAGTAAGATAGGATCGTAATTTTAATCCATAAAATAATTAAATTTGTAGATTAAGGGAAGTAGGTATGTCGGTAACTAGTAGGTATTAGGTCGGTAAAGAAGAACAATCTTTCGACATTGTAGACAAATTTTATTCATTAAAATAACAGAATATATTTTAAATTGATAAAATAAATTAATTTGTAGATGAAAAGTAGTCGGTATGTCGGTAACTAGTAGTGAATTAAGTCGGCAAAGTAGTCTGTGTCGATAAAAAAGAACAATTTTTCGATATAGTAGACAAATTTTATTCATTAAAATAACATAAAATCGTATTTTTAATTGATAAAATAAATACATTTGTAGATTTAATATAGTCGGTATGTCAATAAGTAATAGTGGATTAGGTCGGTAAAGTAGGGATCGTCGGTAAAGAAGAACAATCTGTCTATATAATAGACAATTTATATTCACTAAAGCAACATATAATCATATTTTTAAAACATAAAATAAATCAATTTGTAGATTAAATGTAGTCGATTTGATCGGTAACTAGTAGTGAGTTAGGTCAGTAAAGTAGACTATGTCGGTAAAGAAGAACAATCTATCGATGTAGTAGAACAAATTTTATTCCTGAAAGTAAGATAGAATCGTATTTTTAATTTATAAAAGACATCATTTTGTAGATTAAGGGTAGTCGGCATGTCGGTAACTAGTAGTCAATTAGGTCGGCAAAGTAGATAGTGTCGGTAAAGAAGAACAATCTGTCTATATAGTAGACAATTTCAAATCTATTACAAAATATAATAGTATTTTGATTAATCAAATATATCAATTTGCATATTTTATGTAGTCGGTAATTAGTAGTGAATTAGGGCGGTAAAGTAGAGAGTGTCGGTAAAGAAGAACAGTCTGTCAAACACAGTAGACAAATTTTATTAAGTAACATATAAAATCCGTCAATAAACCATGACAAATCTGTAGATAAACAATTATTTAAACATCTCTAATTATATTCCAGTGAAAATAAAATAAAAATTTTTCTAAATAATTCCAAAATTCTCGTAATTTAAAAAATTTTGGTAAATAATTCTTTCTAAAATCGTGGAAACCTATTAGGAATTCGGAATGGCACGACAGATGAGAGGAAGAGGAGTCAAGTTTTTAGAGAATGGATGTAGGGGGCGTGGGCCGAAAAGAAGTGAAAAACTGGCGGCAAATTGAATCTCGTACAAGACGTGACTGCCCCCAGGAACATTGACGTCTGTACTCTCAAAATCACGACATGACTTGAACTACAATCAATTCTTTCTCAGCTAAAAGAAAATTATAGATATAAAATAAGTCAGAAAATAATAAAGAGTTACTAAAAATTTATATTATTCATCATTTAAGATCGAATTTAATAAAGTTAAATTAATTTTTTATAAAACTGATTTATTTTTACGTAGCAATTGCCAACAGTCGGTAAAATAGAGTTGATGACCGATAAAGAAGATCGCTGTTTTAGCATAGTCAATACCTTAACCTATTAGGGTCGGTTATGAATTATAGTTATTTGTCGGTAAGGCAGAGCTGTCAATGAATACAGAATTCTACCTTACCGACAATTGTTTATCTACAGTCCGTAACGAAGTGTTACTATATATAGTATCAATAAAGTAAATTCTAGATTCTTAAAATTCTTAGTTCGAGAAATTAATTACCATCAGTCGGTAAAGTAGAATAAATTATTGATAAATGTCAACGTTTTTAATTCTAGATTCTTAAAATTCTTAGATTTAGAAATTCATTACCATGAGTCGGTAAAGTAGAATAAATTATTGATAAGGTTTTTTATTCTATATTATCAAAATTCATAGATTGCGAAATTCATTACCATCAGTCGGTAAAGAAGAAAAAATTATTGTTAAAGGTCAACGGATTTTGAATTTAAAGTATATTAAATTCTTATCAGTTGAGATAGTTTTCTACTTTACCATTAATTCAACTTTTCTATTTCAAACGATAATTTTAACTCAAGTTTCTAAAATATTTTTCTTCTAATAAATAACAGGAGAATTTAATTATTATTTTTGACAATCTTTTCTTTAAACCAAAAGTCAACTTTTTTTTCCAATTGTCCTGCGAGAGAGTAACTCACGAAAAAAAAAGAAAAAATGAAATAATATTTTTCCACTGCGATAAAAGAGAAGTCACTTAGTGCACAATTTCTTAACTCTACGAAAAATTTTCCTTCTTATATTTGTTTGGAAAACAAACTTGACGGTTTTTGCGTCTTAAAAAATATCGTAGAAAATTGATGAAAAAGAAAAAAATCCTTTCCTCCTCTTCTTCTTCATCTTCTTCTTCTTCAAAGAAACTTTACAAATGTTTTTCTAGATAATTTTAATCTTTTTCTTCTTGACATTAAATAGATAGAAAATTAATCCAATGGAAAAAAAATTAAATGTCAATGAAAGTAACAATTTTTAACGTTGTAAAATTGTGAGTTTGAATGTGTGTGTGTGTGTGTGTCAAGAACGTTATTAAAATGAGAAAATCGCCTCGAGTGTCGTTACTTGGAACTCTCGACGAGATGGACAAATGGAAAATTAAAAATGCCAATTCAACGTCGGTAATACTTTTGAGGTTGGGGGATTAGAGAGAAAGAGAGAGAGAGTTGAGCCGCCGGAGGTGTCACTCAAGAAGGTAAAAATAAAATTCCTCCTACTTTTCAATTTTGCTCTCCGTTTTTTTTTATATTTTCGTTAAAAACCGAGTTTTACGATGAACGTTAAGTAATCTTAAAAAAATGAAAGAGAGAGAGAGAGAGACTAAATAAAAAAAAGAAATTCTCCCATTTGATCAAGTTTCTCAACATACAATTTCAACTCGTAGCAGCGAGCAACAGTTTAAAAATTAATCTCTCTCGGCGCCCAATCAGAATCTTGAGGAATAATATAGTCTTTCACGGAGAATGAAATAAAATTGTAAATTTGACGTTACTGCCACGTTCTGGAAAATGTCTGTTTTTTAATTTCTCATTTCTCTCTATTTCGAATTGAAGGAAAAAAATTAAAATTAGTTTGTGAATAAAAAATGTTACCTTCTAAAATATGACATTCTTAATTCACTTGTAGCTTTTTTTATTGACACTTAGTTTTCTTTAATTGACCTTTTCTTCAAAATAGACTCCATATTTGAAAAACACGATTTCTATCTTATCGACATCGATAAAATTTCTTTATCGACAATTATAGTTCAAACTACTTTACCGACATAAATTTTCTCTTTCATCGACACATTTAGATTGAATTAATATTTGCAAAAATATTTTTCAAGTTTCACTGTAAAGTTTTTTTTTCAAAAAAAAAAAAGTAAAAAAGTAAAAGCGAAGAAGTTTTAAAAGAGTTTTTATGTAAGAAGTGAGTCTGCGTTAAATAAATTCTAGTCTGTTCTAATAAGGCACTAAAACTGTCACATTTATGGTCGTGACGACGGTATAAACTTTGCAAGTGAGGATTGAGATGGCTGGTTAAGTTTCAGAGCGTCAGTTGGGGGGTTGGGGTCCTGTTGCCGCTTACTATTTAAATTAGTTACCGCTTCGTTCGCCGTTGATCCGATTTACAAGAAACATCTTAACTGAATTCATCCCGCGAGATGGGTACGACAAAAGTCTTTCAAAACAAGATCACTTTTTACTCGAATAGATCATTTCTTTAATGAAATTTACATTTTTCTTTCCTAACCTAACCCTTAGGAATTAACTATATGTATAGAAAAAAATCTGCTGAAAACAATCCTATATTTTTTCTTCTTGTTCTGATATTTAAGATAACAATTATTCTTATATTATTTCTTTAGGTATTGTCGATATTTCTTAATTTTAGACGCTTCTCTAGTGTAACGACAAGTTTTCTTCTTTACCGACAAAAATAATTATTTATCGACAGTGTTTTCTACATTACCGACATGTAATCCTACTTTACCAACAAATAAATTTTCGATATTGACTGATATTTCTACATTACCGACAGGATAACATGTTTAATCGACTTTTTCTACCATACCGATGAGATTTTCCACAATACCGACAAATCGATTTGTATTATCGACAGATTTCTTTAGATTTCTGAGATTTTATCCTGTTTTTCAACAAATTTATCGACTTAGGAACCTACCTTATCGACATTATACTTACTTGTATTGTTAAAAATTTTTATAATTTACTACTTTACCGACAATTATCGATAAATTGTATTTTATACATATTCTTCTATAATACTGATCTACTTTACATATATATCCTTCTACTTTATCGACAAATTCTTAGTTACTGAGAAATTTATTAACATTATCGACATATTACTTTGTCGGAAACGTAGATAACTACATTTACATTGTCGACATTGCAGCTAATTTTTTGACCGATTGTCGGTAAAGCAGAGAAAACATTATCGGTAAAGTAAAAAACGTGTGTATTACCAAAAGTGTTTAAAAATTATTAATAATTTTATGTTAAGTTGTTTTACCGACTGAGTCTCGCCGAACCTAACCTTCTTAATGTGGAAAATTGTAATTTGGTCAAATGGCAAGTTGGACTTTTGGCTACCTATCATTCTTCTACTGAGTTGACTTTTTCTTTTACATTACTGACAAATTGATCTACTTTACCGACAGTTGCCAACAATTATTAGAAAATTTTCTACTATATCGACATATTAGTAATATAAAAACTACATTTACATTGTCTCTTTTGTAGATGACTATATTTACATTACCGATAATGTAGATAACTACATTTACATTTACATGTAGAACATTTCATTTTCATTGTTGGTTTTATAGATGAACACAAACATACTGTCGGTAATGTAGATAACAACAATCACATTGTCGGTAATGCAAGGAGATGCAAGTATATTGTTAGTAATGTAGAAAACTACGATAACATTGTCGACAATGCAGATGACTGTAATAATATTGTCGGTAATGTAGAGAACTACAATCCTACTGTCAGTAATGTAGATAATCAAACATATTGTCGGTAACGTAAAGAACTAAAATTCCACTGTCGGTATTGTAGACAACTACATTTATATGGTCGGTAATGTAGATATCTACATTACCAACGAAAATAATACAGTTTATCGTCATTTTTTAATACATTGAGAATAGATCTGCTCTTATAAAGAAATTAATTGAAAGATTATCAATTAATAAATTAATACCCAATTTTATCAACCTAGGAACCTAGTTTATCGACAGTATGTTTATTTTTGTCGATAAATTCTCTATTACCGACCGTATACATTTTTCTCATTTATCAACAGTATTTGTGTAGAGAATTTTTTTTACTTTTAATCAATATTTTAAATAATTAAAATGTATTTTAACGAAAATTCGTCCCTTGATTTGATTGTTCGTTATAATTAGGCTTAGGAGAGGTGTTACTCGTCATCGCGTGACGAAGTAGTTGCATGTTTTAATTGGAAGGGTTGTGCCAGCATTTAGGCAACTTTTGATAAGCGGGCGGAAACAAGCGAAAGGTACGATAATTGGTCACGGGTTTTGATGTCGAAATCGATACGAGAGAGACGCCAATGTTATTCTTCTTTAATCTTCAACTTTTTATAGTCATTCATTTTTTGATTGAATTATTTTATGTCAAATTTTTTAGAGGTATTTTCTCTCTAAGAATGCAAGTTAGGAAAATTAAATTTCTTTCATCCCCCTTCCTTTTTATATTGACTAATAAATTTTTTCTTCGTATTTAAAATTTTTTATTTAATTTTTTTTATTAGAAAAAATTGTAATTATGAATTATAATTATATAATTAAATTATAATTATAAAATTAAATTCTGGTTATCTAATTATAGTTTTTTAATATAATTTGTGTTATCATAATTTTTTTTAAATAAATATATTTAATAAATCAAGTAATTATATTTTTTATTAATTAAAAATGGTTATTAAGGTGTTATACTTCTTTTTTTAGTACACGATATTTTCTATTTAATTTAAAAAATATTGATTATCAATTTATTTTTTTTTATTTTTTAATAAGCTTCTATTAAGTTAATTGTCCATAAAGAAAAAAATTTCCAATAAATTTTTTTAAATCCCAATAAAGAGAAGAAAAAAAAAGTATTGACGATCTTTTGAGACTGTACTAAAGCTTTTTCATAGTGATAAACTAAAGTGTATATGAATGTGTGTGTGTGTGTGTACGTGTGGAATGGATTTTTTTTCTAACTCGTGAATACGTTCATTACACAAGGCTTTTTGGATATGATAGCGATTTGATATACGGATGAAATCGTTTGGATGATATCGTTATACAGTAATATCGTAATATTCCACCTTGAGAATAAGCGTGTTGGCAACGCGTGCACTTGACGACTAAACTCTATCGTTATTCCACTTCCTTTATCGTCTATTTGCAATTCTTTTTATCGACCGAGTTATACGACACATACACACACAGAGACTATCATTTCGTTACTCTTTCACCTTTGAAACAAATTTCACGTTACAATCATTTTCATATATATCTCCTTATGCCAAAAAAATTGCGATTATAATATAATCAAAATATTGTGAAAATAAAATTTCCTTCTTAAAAATAGAACATATTTATCGACAGTGTGTTCTGCATTATCGATTGCGGTGATTCATTGAAAGAGATCTACATTATCGACCGTATGTGAATTTATTATCGACTTTTGCACTGTGTTATCAATAGTGCTCTGTTTTATCGACCGTGTTAATGATGACCTTATCGACAAGTAGATTCCCCTTTTATCGACTGCCTTGAATCCATTATCGACACCTGCTTATTTATTAACAGAGTTCTATATTAAAATTCATAAGATTTTTTTTACCAACTGATGGTAAAAAAGATTATCGGTAAAGTAGGATTGTATCAATGGCGACCTTATCGATATGTATATTCCTTTTTATCGACTGTGTTAAATCCGTTATCGACAGAGGGTTTATTCATCATCAGAGTCCTATATTATCGACCGTTGGTCTTTGCGTTATTAACATTATCTACAGATGATTATTTATTACGACATATGCTTCTTTTACTAACAGCAATTGAAAATTTATTTTTTAATTTAAAGAAATATATTCTTTACCGTAAAATTAAATTTGAAATTAAATAAACAACACTGTTCTATTATTTTTTTTACATTAAAGATTTATATCAGACATTCAGAAAAAGAAGAACTGTCGATAAGTTTTGATGCTGCAATCGGTTTTTCCGTCTGAAATGAAATTAACGAAGATTGAATTTGTACTATAGATAGACTAAATTAAGATAACCTTATTAAGGAGTTGGACTTCGTCTTTGGCACGTGATCCGCTCGGTAAGTCGCTAATTTCATTTCAGAATCTATATATATATATATATATAACAGAGAAGAAGAGAAAGAAAGAGAGAGAGCAGTGAATTATCGAAGAACTTCTTTAATCTTTAACAAAGATTCATTCTTACAGTAGTACCTACTAGATTAACCATTTATTTAAGCTAGGTCGTTCATATTTAAGTATTCGCTTTTAAATAAGCAATTCTCTTGTGACATTCTTCTTCTGTTGATATTTCGGTTCATATTACTTTTTTCTGTAATTCTTATTTCTTTTCAATAAATTCCACTGAAAAAATAATGACTTACCGACTGTTGTTAAAGCAGTTCAACTGAAAGAGTTTTGTCGGTAAACCAGATGATCTTTTTACTACTAACACACTTTTTGTCAAAAATGTACATCAATTGAGGTAACAAAAAATAAAGCAAAATTTTTAGGATTTTTACCGACGGATGGTAAAACAGATTGTCGATAAAGTAGAAATACAAGCTAATTGTAATTGGGAACAATGTCAAGTGGGAATTCTGGCTACATATTACAATTAGGTTAACAAAAACAATAAACAACAATTAATAGGATTTTTTACCAACTGATGTTAAAGTAGATTGTCGGTAATGTAGAAACACGTGTACATAAAACGCACATATCTATTAATATTTGTACCGTATTAAATAACTTAATGTAAAGTATGACAATGGAGTAGTAAAAAAATACTGTCGATAAAACAGATGTTTTTATAACCGACGGTTTAATGAAATAAATGTTGTATTAATTTTAAAACTTTACCGACAAAAAACGTCTGCTTTACCATCAACTGATGGTAAAGCAGACGTTTTTTGTGAACTGATGGTAAAAACAGACGATTTTGTCGGTAAAGTTGTTTACTGTCGATAAAATATTATTTTTTATCGACAGTAATATAATAATATTATAATAATTATAAAAATATATTAAAAAAATAATAAATGTTTTATCGACGGCAAACTGCTTTACCGACAAAACGTCTGTTTTTACCATCAGCTGGTTAACTGATGGTTACTACTTTACCGACAAAAAACGTCTGTTTTACCATCAGTTTGTTAACTGATGGTAAAGCAGACGTTTCTGTCGGTAAAGTAGTTTCCTGTCGATAAAATATTCATTTTTACTTTCCGAACAATATTTTTAATAAAACATTTAGAAATAAATAAAGTTAAAAATAAACAAATTTCAAGATAAATACATTTTTAAGTGAACAAACTTTTTAAATAAGAAAATTTTCAGAAGTTCAGTATATTTTCGTCATATGGAAAATGTTATATTTGAAAAATTTGTTGGAACTCGGAAAATAGGACACCCTTTATATTGATGCCAAGTAAATCGATGGGAATTCGTTAAATTAATTATCTGTCCATTTTCTAGCGCGTATTGATCTTACCGTGATCACCAGAGTCTATTTTCTTGGAGTTCATCGATCTTACAAATCGAAAATGTTGAAGCGAAACTCTTTCTCCTGAACAGGAAAATGTAAGTCGGAAGCTCAAGTACATTATCGATGATGTTCTCTTGGGATATTTTTTTGTTTTTATTTGCAAAAAGAAAATAGACGAATCGCTGTAATAAAAAAAGTTTTTATAATGTTCTTTGTCATATTTTCTGATTAAGTCTTCTAAAATATGTTTTATTGTTAAACTTGAGAAAAAAAATTTTATATTTAAAACCTTTAAGTAAAGTTTATAAAAGTTTTTTTCCAGCTTTTTTTCTGTAAAAAGAATCTCAGCCAATAAGTTGAAGAGAAGGCGACAAAGTTGCCAGTCTAGTCGTTCTTTTAAGTATTTTTTAACGCATTTCAAGTCTCAAGCTACCTTCATCTAATCATTGTTTACGTCTTTACGGTGACAAATGAGTCTTGTATTAAGCTCCGTAGCGAAAGAAAATTGCACTTACAAGAATGATTGCAAACTCTGACCTGAAAAAAAGTGTAGAAGAGAAAGATTTAGCACGCAAAAAGAAATTTAACAAAAATTTATTGAAACTCGATAAAAAAAATACTGAGATTAATAATTAATTTTACGAAAAAAAATTCTTTTGAACATTAATTTACCTCTATCGACATTATTTTATTATTAATAGAAAAGAATTGATAAAGTTAAAAAAAATCATGAAATTCAGTAAAAAAAAAAGCAAAATCTGTTTTACCATCTGTCGATAAAAAATAAAATTTAATAATATAAGTGTATCTAAAACATAATGGAAAATTTATTTAACTATATATTAAAATTGATCTAAACAGAAAAATACAATTATTTAACAATTGAATTAATTAATTTACTTCTCCCGACAAAGTTGTTTGAATTTAACAAAAATCGCAAGATGTAAATAAAGTTATTTTCAAGAAGAAGAAAAAAAATTAAAATTAAGTAACTAACGAGTCTCCCAACGCATTAAAAAGTCGACCTAAATATTTCATTTACTTTTCATAGAGTCGAGTCCACGGCGCGATCCAACGTTCGTTAATTACCAGCAACAGGTGACGGTAGCTAATACCACTATGCCACTTTTTTCGTCTACACACGGATTTCTCTCTTTTCCATTTACTCGCCGATCTGTTTATTTGTTTACTTCTTCATTATGAAAATATATAATTAAACCTGCAAAAAATGTGGAAATTTTTCTTAATATTTGATATAATTTTTACCGACTGATGGTAAAGTAGATTGTCGGTAAAGTAGGAACTCACTCATCTGTTAAACATTATACTTATTAACATAGCAAAGTACGTCAATTGGGGTAACAAAATGAATTAAGTAAAATTTACAGGATTTTTACCGACTGATGGTAAAGCAGATTGTCGGTAAAGTAGAAAGACAGGCATCTGCGGAAACGATTTAATTAACACCATGTTAACGTATTACTTGACCTATTAATACGTCAATTGCTATATCGCCAGAACACCCATTCCTAATTACAAATGTTTAAGATCAAAACTGTTTTACCGACTGAGCCTCTACGAACCTAACCTTGTTACCTTAGCAACATTGGGTCACATTTTAATTGGGGACAATGGCTTGTGGGGAATCTGTCGACATAGCTATTAGGGTAGCAATAATAATAAACTACAATTAATGGGATTTTTACCAACTGATGGTAAAACAAATTGTCGGCAAAGTAGGAAGGCATGCATAAAACTTTTAAATTAATACCATATTGTAAAGTACGTTAATTGATATGTTACCATAACCCCCACTTGTCATTATCTTGAATTATAAATATGTAAAGAGCAACACTGTTGTACCGACTGAGTCTCTTGTAACCTAACCTTGATGCCTTATTAATATTGAGTCAAATTTTAATTGGGGACAATGGATAATGACTATTCTGGTGACATATGAGCAAAAAAATAAACCAAAATTAATAAGATTTTTTACCGACTGATGGTAAAACAGATTGTCGGTAAAGTAGGAAGACACACTTCTTGTGGAAACGTTTCAATTAATAGCATATTGTAAAGTAGGTCAATTACTATGTCGCCAAAAACTACACTTGATATTGTCCCCAATTACACAATTTGTAAAAAACTGTTTTACCGACTGAGTATCTCCGAAACTGACCTTCTTACTTTAGCAATATTGGGTCAAATTGTAATTGAGGACAATGATAAGTGGGGCTTTTGGCTACCAACCGAAAAAAGAATGAACCAAAATTGTTAGGATTTTTACCAACTGATGGTAAAACAGGATGTCGATAAAGTAGGAAGTCATACATCTCACTGAATCAATATTGGGTCAAATTATAGTTGGGGTCAATGGTAAGCAGGGATCCTAGCGATATAGCAATTATGGCAGCAAAAAAACTACAATTAATGGTATTTTTACCGACTGATGGTAAAGCAGATTTTTTGTAATATAAAAACGCCTGTAGCAAAAACGCACTATATCAATAATCACTTGTAACGTAATTAATAACTTAATCTAAAGAATGAAAATAAAGTAAAAAATTAACTAAAATAAGTGAAATTCTATTATCCACTGATGATAAAACAGTTTATTGGATTATTATTGTCGATAAAGCAGGTGTTTGCCTAAACAACTGTTGAATAAAATAGATATAAGTTTTAAAACTTTACCGACAAAAAATGTCTGCATTACCATCAATTAACCAACAGATGGTAAAGCAGACGTTTTTGTCGGTAAAATAGTTTACTGTCGATAAAATATTTTTTTTCCCTTTCCGATTAAATATTTCAATAAAACACATTTCAAAATAAGTAAATTTATATATAAACAAATTGGAAAATAAATTTTAAAGTAAATATATTTATAAATAAGAAAATTTTCCGAAGTGGAGTTTATTAATTATCAAAAAATAATTGATTAAAAAAATTGTTTACAGTAATAATATATTGTCAGTAAAACTAAGTCTAAATTAACATGGTCGGTAATATAGAAACCTGTCAGTAAAAGAGGAAATTTTTTTAAAAAAATTTTATTGATATTAAAATTTTTTTTAAAAATTAATTTGATAACTGACAGAAAGGAGAATAATATAAATTCACAAACACCAAATGAAAACAATATCGAATTTGTTGAATTAGTGAATAATCATTTTGTGTACCGCAGAGCGTCACAATATATCCCCGAGTCAAATAATTCAATTGTATATTGATAGAATATTGATAGAGAGAATTTTTTATTTTGAAAAAAATATATATACATATATATATATATATATATATATATATATATTATGAAAAAGGGAGAAAATGGTTGTACTTGTTTGCTATCCATTCAATAATTCATTGTTCGACAATAGTCGACCATTCCCTCTCTCTTGCTCTTTTTTTTATAACATACATGCGCGATATCGAGACGAAAATATGCATTCGTGCAGAGGACGGACGGTAAATCGGCCTTATCGATTGTAAAACGAGCGGGTCTCTCTCCCATTTTCGGCCATTCTCTCCCCCCCCCCCCTACTCCTCCCCTTTCGATCGTATTTGTATTATTTATCTTGTTATTACACAGAGGTAAAAATATGTGGGTGGCATGTGTATACATTCTTCTGTTATATAGTAAAGGGTGTACATATCTGCTGCTGCTACTGCTGCAAAAAAAAAAATATATACAGCGAAGCGCCACCGTTACTTTACGATAGTCGATAAAAAATAGTACAATAGAGTTCAAAGGCAGTAAAAGGCTTTTTATCCACATTCGAGTACAACAAAAAAAACTATAATGCACTTTCGCGGTATTGCGCTACACTTATTGTTAAAGTAATATTGAATGCTTAAAAAAAATATCTCTCACTCACTCGTTCTCTCTCTCTCTCTCTCTCTCTCTCTCTCTGTACCTTACTGTGTTGTAAAATACACGTTATTTACAACAGTAAAATTGTACCCATTGCCAAGCTCAAGTGTTGCTACCTTTTTTTATGTTTCCAATACTGTCAATTGAGTGTAAAAAAAATAATACTGATTTTTATACACTCTCTAAATTTTAATATTTTGTGCTAAAAAGAAGGAAAATTTAAATTTTTTTAATTAATAGGAATTTATATTAAATATTGTAAATTAATAGGAGAGAGAAAGTAGAACAAGGATCTATTTTAAATCACTTGAACGGTTCGGCTGAGCGAGCGCTCACCGCTCGGCCTTACGGTCCCTGGGACTTTAAATTCGCACTAAAAGAAGGCAAATTAATATTTTAATTTACTCCAAATGGCAATATACTCAGTAAATTTATACTACAGGCTTATTTTATTTTTAATATCTAGTATTTTCAAAATTCAATTATTTTCATAAATAATAACATTTCCACAAGAATTCAATTAATTTAGAATAGCATTTTTCAAAAAAATTTCCAAAAAATCAATTATTTAACAAAATTTTTATACAATTATTCACAATAATTCAAGTATTACTTTCAGTAATAATAAAATTTTTCATTACAAATCAATTTAAAAAACAAAATTTCATAAAATTCTAATCGAGAATTCAACTATTTTCATAAATAATAAACTCATCGAAGAATTTCAATCATTTTAATACTATTTTAAATTAACTAATAGAACAATTTAATTATTTTCACAAATAAAGTTTTTCACATAAGAATTCAATTATTTAAAATAAAATTTTCATAATATTTATTATATTTCGAAAAATTAATTATTTAGAACAATGTTTATAAAATTCTTATGAAGAATTCAATTATTTTCAAGAATAAAAAGTTTTTTCATAAAAATTCATTTCTATTTAAACATTTCAATAAAAGTTTTCACAATAATTCAATTATTTTCATAAATAATAAAATTTTTCCCACAAATTCAATTATTTTCGAAAATAAAAATAAAATTCTTGAAAACCATTTAATTATTTTCATGAATAATAAAATTCACGGCCGGATTTCAATTATTTTTAATACAATTTTATAGAAATTGCTCAAAAAATGTAATTATTCTTAAAAATTTAATTTCAATTTCTCGAAAAAATCAATTATTTAAAAATAAATTTGTTTTTTATTCTTTCGAAGAATTCAATTACTTACAAACATATTAGAATTTTTCACAGGAATTCAATTATTTTCAAATATTTTAATAAAGTGTTTCCTAAATAAATAAATAAAAATCGATCAAAAGAAGTGAACTATATTAAATACAATTTTAATTACAATTTTTTGGGAAAAATTCAATTATTCATTTAGATTTTAGTAAAATTCTTCCCGAGAATTCAATCATTTGCATAAATAATTCTTCGAAAAAATTCAATTATTTTAAAGATAAATAACAAAATTATTCTCGAAAATTCAATTATTTGAAAAAAATTTAATATAATTCATGGCAAAATTTCAATTGTTTTAAAAAGTTTTCTCAATTCAGTGATTATCAATATTCTACCATTTTATTAAAATTTCCCAAAAGAATTTAATTATTAAACAAAAATTTTGATAAAATTCTACACAAACATTCAATTATTTAAAAAAAAAAAATTTCACATGAATTCAATTATTGAAACTAAAATTTGCAGAAATTTTTTTGAAAAAATCAATTGTTTTTAAATTTGGAAATTAAATTCTTAGCTGTAATTCAATTATTTTCCAAAGTAGTAAAATTCAATTAATTGAATTATTAAAAATAGAATTTGCATAAATACATATTTTCAAAAAAAGTAAATTGTTTGAAACTTTTTTATAAAGTTCTTTGCAATAATTGTATTACTTTCAAAAATTAATAAAATTCATTGCAGCATTTCAATTATTTTTAAAATAATTTTACAGGAATTGCTCGAAAAAATGTAATTATTCTTAAAAATTTAATTTCAATTCCAAGAAAAAATCAATTATTTAAAAAAAAGGTTTTTTTTAATTCCTTGGAAGAATTCAACTATTTTTATGAATAATAAAAATTTCTCAGGAATTCAATTATTTAAATTAAAATTTGCATCAAATTAGTCGAAAGAAATGAATTATCTAAAAATTTTTATAAAATTCATCCGCAAGAATTGAATTATATTTTTTAAATATTTAAATTCGTTTAAGAATAATAAAATTCGTTGCAGAACTTTAATTTATTAGCAGTAGGATAAGAATAAAATAAATATTTTTGATGAAAATAAGGAAAAAGTCAGGAAAATAAAATATAGAATAAAATTTTTGTCAGTTTTCTAAAGAGTCTAAAACGAATTTTTTTTATCGTCAAGTTTAATTTATAAAAAGCATTATTGTCTCGTCAATAAATAAAATGAAAATAATTTAATTTTCAATTTATTATTATTTAATTAATTAATATAATCAGTATTATTAAAATTGGGAAATAAATTCTTTTTCAATTTTTCGCTTTCAATGAATTTCAAAGTAATTATTATTTTTATACTAAAAAGCTGAAAAGTGGATTAAAAAAAAAATATTTTATAATGAACAATTTTTGCGTGCTATTATTATTATTACTATTATGTATATATATATATATATACATGAAAAAGAAGAAAGAGAGAGTGAGAGATAGAAGGAGAGAAATTATTCGATGCGAAAATGTGGCAAATTGCACTGCTATACCTCGCGGGAGCAACAATGCAAGCTTGCTAACGAGTCATGTTACCGACGAGACTCGTACAGGGGATAATTGTTACATTACACAGCTACGAATTCAATTAGATCGTATTATAATCACAAATGGCATATTCATGCAGAATCTCGCTTATTATTCTTTAAAAATAATAATAAATAAAATTCCACCTTGTTTTTTTCATTTTTATTATTATTTATTAATATCAATACGAGATATTCAATATCCGTTTATTTTATGGAAGACAAATTTTTTAAAATGAAAAATATTGAGTTAAAATCTGTCGAATTTATTGAAAATTATTATTATTATTACTAGTATTATTGTTATTATTGTTATTATTTTGTTGTTGTTATTATTATTGTTATTGTTATTATTATTATTATTATTATTGTTATTATTTTGTTATTGTTATTATTATTATTATTATTATTATTATTATTATTATTATTATTATTATTATTATTATTATTATTATTATTATTATTATTATTATTATTATTATTATTATTATTATTATTATTATTATTATTATTTATTTATTTTTTTTTATTTATTTATTTTTTTAAACAATTCAATTATTCTCTTAGATTATAATAAAAATTCTCCACACGAATTAAATTATTAATTACAAAAATAATTCTTTCAAAAAAATTCAATTATTAAAGATAAATAACAAAATTATTCCTGAAAATTCAATTATTTTGAGGAATTTTAATAAAATTCTTTAAAAAATTCAATTATTTTTCTAAATAATAATATTCATCACAAGAATTCAATTATTTTTAAAAGTAATAAAATTTTTTACAGAAATTCAATTCATTTTAAACATTTTAATAAAATTTTTCGTAATCATTTAATTATTTTTATAAATACAAAAATTCTTTTAAGGAATTCAAATATTTTTGAAAATTTTAATAAAATTCTTTATAACTATTTAATTATTTTCATAAATAATAAATTTCATCAAAGAATTTCAATTAATTTTAATACAATTTTACAGGAATTGTTAAAAAAAATGTAATTATTCTTAAAAATTAAATTTCAATTTCTGGAAGAAATCAATTATTTAAAAAATTTTTTTTTATAAAATTCTTTACAAGAATTCAATTATTTACAAAAATATTAAAATTTTCACAGGAATTCAATTATTTTCAAATATTTTAATAAAATTTTTCAAAAGAAATCAATTATTTTAAATACAATTCAAAATTATTCCCGAAAATTCAATTATTTTGAAGCATTTTAATAATTTTTTTTTGAAAAATTCAATTATTTTTATAAATAACAATGTTCATCACAAGAATGCAATTATTTTTAAATGCGATAAATTTTTTCTTGGAAATTCAATTATTTAAAAAAATTCTAATAAAATCGTTCTCAAGAATTAAATTATTATTGAAAATTTTAATAAAATTCTTAGCCACTATTGAATTATTTTCATAAATAATAAAATTCATCGCGGATTTCAATTATTTTTAATACAATTTTAATTAAATTTCTTTGAAATAATTCAATTATTTTCAAAGATTTTAATAAAATTCTTCTTAAGAATTGAATTATTTACATAAATAATTCTTCGAAAAAATACAATTATTAAAGATAAATAACAAAATTATTACCAAAAATTCGATTATTTTGAGGCATTGTAATAAAATTCTTTGCAAAATTCAATTATTTTTATAAAGAACAATATTCATCACAAGAATTCAAATATTAAAAAAAAATTTAATATAATTTGTGGCAAAATTTTAATTATTAAAAAAAAGTTGCTTAATTCAGTGCTTTTCTATATTATACTATTTTAATAAAATTTCCCAAAAGAATTAAATTCATTGAAAGAATTATTTTAACAAAAATATTAGAATTTTTCACAGGAATTCAATAATTTTTTAAAAATATTTTAATTAAATTGTTTGAAAGAAATCAATTATTTTATTTTAATTACATTTTTTAAAAATATTTAAATTATTCTTTTAGATTTTGATAAAATTCTTCACTAGAATTCAATTATTTACAATAAATAAATATTCGAAAGAATTCAATTATTTACAATAAATAAATATTCGAAAGAATTCAATTATTAAAGATAAATAACAAAATTATTCCCAAAAATTCAATTATTTTGAGGCATTTTCATAAAATTCTTTACAAAATTCAATTATTTTCATAAATAACAATATTCATTACAAGAAGTCAAATATTTTGAAAATTTTTAATAAATTCATGGCAAAATTTCAATTATTTAAATTTTTGTTTTTAAATTAAGTGGTTTCAATATTCTACTATTTTAATAAAATTTCCCAAAATGAATTAAATTATTAAACAAAAATTTTGATAAAATTTTATACAAACAATCAATTATTTTTCAAAAAAAAGAAAAATTTAACTTGAATTCAAATTATTTAATATTTTAATTAATATTTGCATTAATTTTTCGAAAAAATCAATTGTTTTAAAATTAGGAAATGAAATTTTTTGCATTAATTCAATTATTTTCAAAAGTAATAAAATTCAATTATTTTTAAACATTTTAATAAAATGCATGACAAAATTTGAAATTCCTCAAAAAAATCAATTATTTAAAAAAATGTTTTTTTTTTAATTTTTTGGAAGGATTCAATTATTTACAAAAATATTAGAATTTTTCACAGGAATTCAATTATTTTTAAATGTTTTAATAAAATTGTTCGAAGTAATAAATTATTTCAAATACAATTTTAATTAATTTTTTTTTAATAATTCAATTATTTCTTTCAGATTTTCAGAAAATTCTTCCTAAGAATTCAATTATTTACATATAAATAATTCTGCGAAAGAATTCAATTATTTACATATATAAATAATTCTTCGAAAGAATTCAATTATTAGAGATAAATAACAAAATTATTTACGAAAATTCAATTTATTTTAAAGCATTTTAATAAATTCTTTTACAAAATTCAATTATTTTCATAAATAACAATATTTATCACAAGAATTCAATTATTTGTAATAGAAATAATTTTTTTCTTGGAAATTCAATTATTTTCAAAAATTTTAATAAAATCTTTCTCAAGAATTCAATTATTTTCATAATTAATAAAATTGCTTTTTAGAAAAATTCTATTTGTAATGTAAGGAAAAAATTCTAAAAATAATTATATTAAAAAATATTTTTTAATTTATGTGTAATTATAAAAACAGTATAAAGAGGAACAATTTTTTTTTAAACAAGAGTAAAAAATATTTTTTAATTTACGAGTAATAATAAAAATTGTTTCTTCACTGTTTTTATTATTTCACGTAAATTAAAAAATATTTTTAATGTTGAAAAAGTATTTTTTCAGTAAAATGTTAAATTAAAAAAAACTTCCATGATTTCATTTAAATATATTTTAATTAACAAGAGAAGAGATAGATGGAAGAGAATGAGAAATTCCATTTGTAATCAGATTATTATCAAATTAGTGAAATTTCAATGAACATAATGGAAATATGTATAAATATCTATTATTTCGCATGTTTTTTTTGTTTAAAGTAAAAATTTAAATATAAAAAAAAATGATGTATAGTTTGTTATCAAATTACATTTTAGTGAAGAGTTTTCCAATTTCATGGCATAGCTTCTTGTATTTTGCGATTTTCTGCAGTTTCGCATCGCGCTCGTCGACAGGCAGGAAATAATCATTTCCGCGTTGTCGCAGACTGCGTTCGAAACTCGATCTTCGTCTCAGGTCAAATTTATCCCTCCCCGCCACACTCTCTCTCACTTCCTTACTTTTTTTTCACCCCCGTCGCCCGCAATGCGAAACACGCAAAAAAAAAAGAAAAAAAGAAAAGTGAAATGAACCGCGGTGTCGACAAATCGAATTTTTTCATTTTTTAAAAGTTTTTTTTTCTCTCATCCTTAAGGAAGCGTAGACTTGCGAGGAAACAAGATGTTGTGGCATTCAAGATTAGATAATATTTTTTTTTCTTATGAAAACACGCTCCTGAAAAAATATTTGCTTATTTATAATGAAACGAACTTTCATTTAGGTCTTGATGGGGAAAAATGAAATTTTTTCGTTGGCGAAAAAAGAAGGAGGAATTTTTATATTAGCAATTTTTTTTTCTCTATAATTTCTTCGTGATATTATATTTTAATTTTGTTATTTTAAGAAATTTAATTTAGTTTTGTTGAGAGAAAATATAATAATAAGAAAATTTAGTCTTTTTAAATCAACTTAAAATCTATTTTTTAATTACAAAATTTAGTCTTTATGGGGAGAATTTAATTTTGGAAATTTTTATTAATAAAAAAATTGAATCAAAAAACTAAAATCACAAAAAAATTTAATAAAAATTTAAATAAAAATTGTATATAAAAAAATTGTATAAAAGACTTCGCACTCGATAATTAATTTTAAAAAAGTAGCAAAAAGTAGCTTTCAAACTAAAAAAAGTTGTAAAAAATATTCGAAAAAAAGCTTCGAAAAATTCAACTTGACGACCAAAAAAATTCGTTTTAGACACTTTACAAAACTGACAAAAATTCCATTCTATATTTTATTTTCCAGACTTTTTCCTAATTTTCATCAAAAGTATTTTCTTCTTTCTTATCCTGCACTAATAAATTGAATTTCTGCAAACGAATTTTAGTATTCTTGAAAGAATTTAAATATTAATAAAAATAATTTAATTCTTGCGAAGAATTTCATAAAAAATTTTAAGTAATTTATTTCTTTCGACTAATTTTATGCAAATTCTAATTTAAATAAATAAATTCCTGAGAAATTTTTATTATTCATAAAAATAATTGAATTCTTTAGATTTTTACAAAAATTTTTTTAAATAATTGAATTTTGTTTGGAAATTTGATGAAAATAATAGATATTAAAAATCATTGAATTGCGAAAAGTTTTAAAAAATAATTAAATTTCACAAAGAATTCTATGAAATTTTTTTTTAAATAATTGAATGTCTGTGTGGCATTTTATTAAAATTTTTTAAAGATAATTGAATTCCTAAAAAGTTACTTATTATTTTTGAATATAATTGAATTCTTGAGAACGATTTTATTAGAATTTTTTAAAATAATTGAATTTCCAAGAAAAAATTTATCATATTTATAAATAATTGAATTCTTGTGATAAATATCGTTATTTATGAAAATAATTGAGTTTTGCAAAAAAAATTTATTAAAATGCTTCAAAATAATTGAATTTTCCGAAATAATTTTATTATTTATCGACATTATTGAATTTTATGCAAATTATAATTTAAATAAATACATTCTTGAGAAATTTTTATTATTCATGAAAAAAATTGAATTCTTAGGAAGATTTTTACAAAAAATGTTTTAAATAATTGAATTTTATTCGGAAAATTTATGAAAATAGTAAATATTGAAAATAATTGAATTGCGAAAAATTTTAAAAATAATTTAATTTTACAAAGAATTCTATTAAAATTCTTGAGAATAATTGAATGTCAAAAATTTTTGTCAAAATAATTGAATAGTTGCAAAGAATTTTAATAAAAGTTTCAAAAATAATTGAATTTTGCAAAAAAATTTATTAAAGTTCCTCAAAATAATTGAATTTTCAGGAATAATTTTGTTATTTATCTTTAATAATTGAATTCCCTAAGATGTTTAAAAAGAATTGAAATTCGGTGAAAATGTTTGTTATTTTTTAAAATAATTGAATTCTTTTATAAGAATTTTATAAAAATTGTTATAAATAATTAATTTTTGTGAAATTTTATAAAAATACTAGATATTGAAAATAATAGAATAGTTGCAAAGAATTTTAATAATAGTTTCAAAAATAATTGAATTTTGCGAAAAAATGTATTAAAATGCTTCAAAATAATTGAATTTTCAGGAATAATTTTGTTATTTATCTTTAATAATAATTGAATTCTTTCGAAGAATTATTTTTTTGGAAATAATTGAATTTTTAGTAAGATTTTTATTAAAATCTAAAAGAATAATTAAATTATTTCAAAAAATTGATTTTAAATTGTATTTAAAATAATTGATTTCTTTCGATCAATTTTATTAAAATATTAAAAATAATTAAATTGAATGTCTGTGTGTCATTTAATTCAATCTTTTTGAAAATAATTGAATAGTTGCAAAGAATTTTAATAAATGTTTTAAAAATAATTGAATTTTTGTTATAATATAATAATTAAATTTTCGGGAATAATATTGTTATTTATTGAAATAATTGAATTCTTTTAAAGAATTATTATTTATGTAATAATTGAATTCATTCGAATATTCATTAATGTAAATAATTGAATTCTTGGGAAGAATTTTATTTTTTATAAAAATAATTGAATTAAGGTGAAGATTATTATTAAAATTTCTAATATAAATAATTGAAATCTTGTGATGAATATTATTATTTTTGAAAATAATTGAGTTTTTTGTTAATGATTTTTTTTAAATTTTTTTAAATAATTGAATTTCCAAGAAGAAATTTGTTACTTTTAAAAAAGAATTTAATTCTTGTGATGAATATTGTTATTTATGAAAATAATTGAATTTTGCAAATAATTTTATTAAAATGTCTTAAAATTGAATTATTATTCTACATAATTGAATTCTTCCAAAGAATTAAAAAAATATATTTTTAAATAATTGATATTTTCTCGGAATTGAAATTATATTTTTAAGAATAATTACATTTTTTAAACAATTCCTGTAAAATTGTATTAAAAATAATTGAAATCCAGAGATGTATTTTATTATTTATGAAAATAATTGAATAATTGCAAAGAATTTTATTAAAATTTTTAAAAATAATTAAGTTCCTTAGAAGAATTTTATTATTTATGTAAATAATTGAATTATTGCAAAAAGTTTTATTACCTGAAATGTTTAAAAAGAATTGAATTTCGAATATTTTTTGAAAATAATTGAATCGTTTTAAAGAATTTGATTATAATTTTTGAGAATAGTTTTTTGATTTCTAGTATTAGCGAATTTAAATTAGTGTAAATTCTAAAAAAAAACAGAAATAGTAGCTTTTAGTGGCTAAAATCTCAAAAAAGTACCCAAATAGTAGCATAACTTAAAAAAAGTAGTAAATAGTAGGTTTTAGTAAATGACTGCAAAGCAAGCGTATAAATTTACTGAGTAAATTGCCATTTGGAGTAAACTAATATATTAATTTGCCTTCTTTTGGTGTGAATTTAAAGTCCCAGGGCCCGTAAGGCCGTGCGGTGAGCGCTCGCTCAGCCGAACCGTTCATTCGATTTAAAATCCCTCTCCACAAATTTCTATTAAACAAAAATAATTTTTCCCAACTCTATTCAAATCATATTTCTATTTTTGATCATTCCCACATAAACATTTTCGAAAATTCCCTATTTTTTATCTCTTTTTTTCCTTATTCTTAATTATTTACATTAATTTTCTTCGAAAAATCTTTTCTTTTTACAGTCGGGATTTTAGAATTTTCTTTTTTGCATTTTTTTTCTGGGGATACAGAAGAGATTTTTTATCCCTTTACTTTCAGTGAAGGCGTGGAACGATAAAATCAAATACGAATCGACAATCGAAACAGCGCGTACTTTATCGCTTTCAGGACAAATTTATTGATGCAAAACGACCTCGCAGATATCTACATTAAACAGTACAGAAAAGAGAAATAAATGGACTGAACCACACGTAGGCATGCGACAAGTACCAGCTAATGAATCGATTCAAGGCCAATGAGCAATGAGTTGCCAAAATTTATCGGCCCGTTTGTGCTCATTCAGGAGATATATAGTTATATATATAAATATAAACACAAAATAAACCGAATTGACTCCACAAAATGTGATTTAAAATTCCCTCCAATTAATGACATTTTCCAATAAATGTTTTAATTTGTCCATTAAATACAATAATTATCATTCGTTTATCTTTATTTATTCGTAGAATGCTAATTTTTTGAGTAGAGAAAAAAATTAGCACTTACAAAATATTAAGAAAATAACATTTTTTACATTCAATAAAATTAATTTTTAAAAATAAAAAATTGAGAAGATATTTTTGATATTTAAAAAAAAATTCTACTATTTTTTGGTAGTTTTCTAAAATTTTTTTAGATTTCGAGTTGAAAATTTTTTTTCTCTGTCAAATTACGTGAATAAATGTGAAAAAACGATCAGTTCATTTTTTTGACAATTGAATACGACGTGGTCTATTGGTAACGGTATTAGGCTCTTAACTCTTCGTTTGGGGTTCGAGTCCTGACTCTTAATTTTTTTTCTTTTTTTATACTTTTCTAAAATTGACTTATAGTTTTTATAATTATAACAGAATAACAATAACAATAAAAATAATAACAAGAATAACAATAACAATAACAATAACAATAACAATAACAATAACAATAACAATAACAATAACAATAACAATAGCAATAACAATAACAATAACAATAACAATAACAATAACAATAACAATAACAATAACAATAACAATAACAATAACAATAACAATAACAATAACAATAACAATAACAATAACAATAACAATAACAATAACAATAACAATAACAATAACAATAACAATAACAATAACAATAACAATAACAATAACAATAACAAAAACAAAAACAAAAACAAAAACAATAACAATAACAATAACAATAACAATAACAATAACAATAACAATAACAATAACAATAACAATAACAATAACAATAACAATAACAATAACAATAACAATAACAATAACAATAACAATAACAATAACAATAACAATAACAATAACAATAACAATAACAATAACAATAACAATAACAATAACAATAACAATAACAATAACAATAATAATAACAAGAATAACAAGAATAACAAGAATAACAAGAATAACAAGAATAACAAGAATAACAAGAATAACAAGAATAACAAGAATAACAAGAATAACAAGAATAACAAGAATAACAAGAATAACAAGAATAACAAGAATAACAAGAATAACAAGAATAACAAGAGTAACAAGAATAACAATAACAAGAATAACAATAACAAGAATAACAAGAATAACAAGAATAACAAGAATAACAAGAATAACAAGAATAACAAGAATAACAATAACAAGAATAACAATAACAAGAATAACAATAACAAGAATAACAAGAATAACAAGAATAACAAGAATAACAACAATAACAACAATAACAACAATAATAATAATAATAGTAATACCACAGAAGATAATTATTCTTATTGTAAGTAATATAAATAAACAAATACATTTACATAAAAAAATTAAATAAATAATTAATATATAAATGAATAAATAATACATGAGTAAAAAAGTACAATAAAAACTGCATTAAATAATTGATTACAATAGAAATTTGTATAAAACGTTAATAATATTAATCCAAGTCGAGAAAACAGATTAAATTTAACTTGGAGGTTTTGCTGAAAATCAATATAGACTTGAAGTGGCTTGTTATAAGTTATAAGTAGCGAGTAGTCTTTTGTAGGATAAAGTCTTAGATAACAACATCAATTATTTCTGGAAGCCCCTTCTTTACCCCCCCCCCTCTCCCTCTCCCCCTACCATTACCACCCACCCATTTCGTCTACTCCCCATCACTGACTAGCCACTCGTCAGCAAAATATCTTATCTCGCGAAGTTAATCTATTTCGGATTAGAAGGATCGCGACTCCAAACGAAGAGACACAATTGTAAATCCACGGCTAATTTGAATGTGCGACTTTTCCGTCAGAGATCAAAATCAAAAAGTTAATCGTATAATTTAAAAACTTTAATTGAATATTTTAATTAATTTCAGGCAAAGAAAAAAAACATGGGGTAAAAATTAAAATTGTTTTTGTTTTTATATGTTTAGAGGAAACAAAATTTTTTTTCTTTACAAGTTTTTTATTATTAAAAAAATTTTTTGGCATTTATTTTTAAAAATTTTAATTTAATTAAAAAACAAATTAAAAAAATTATTTACTGAATTTTTTTAAAAATAAATTTAATATTAAGTGGAAAATTTATTTTTATTATGAAATTACTTTGGAAAATGAAAAAATACGATATATACGAAATGTGTCAATTAAATGTTGCGTTCGTCCAGTGGTCACGGTGTTTGGCTGTTAACTATACAATTAGAGTTCGAATCCTAGCCTCTTAAATTTTATTATTTTCTTTTTTTCGACTTTTTTAAAATTGTATTACCTTTTTTGTATAATAATAATATTAATAATAACAATAATAATAATAATTATAATAATAGTAAAAATTTTACTAAGAATATTAATTATAATAATAATTGTAATAATAATAAATAATAATAATTTTGTTATTTATTCTGTTCAATCTTATACGAATTTTACAATATTTGCATTTCTTTAATAACATCTTTTAGAATTGAAACTTGAAAAATTTTTTTAATAATAAACACTACTTTTAAATTATTTATTTACAATTATTTTTATATTTGAACTAAAAAGTATTTAGTTATCAGTAAATTGAAAAATATAAAGGTATTATTAGAAAAAAAAATTCTAGTGAAAAAAACGTGGTTCAAAAAAATACGAATCCTAGGAATTGAACCCTGGACATTCTATCAGTAGTCAAGTGCCTTAACCACTTGACTAGTTTTAACGCCAATTTAAAAATTCCATCTATTTTCATTTGATCTCTTGTTGCCATGAATTTTAACATTTTTACATTCTCATTTTTACTTATTTTTCTATATTCATTTTGAAATTTTCTTTTATTACGTAATTATTACCATACATAAAATAATAAATAATAATAATAATAATAATAATTCTACGAATACTTTTTAAAAATTATTTTCATATTCTATTATTAACTAAAATTTAAACTAAAATTAATTTTCAAATCAATTTTTATAAAAAAATTCAACGAGAATTCAATTATTTAAATACAAAAGTAAATTATTTATTGAATAATTAAATGTTTCTTAAAATTCAATTCTTATAAAGAATTTTATTAACAAATTTTTAAATAATTGAATTCTTTTGACGAATTACAAGAAAATTTTTTGGAATAGTTACAGTTTTCAAGGAATTCGATTAAAATTGTATTAAAAATAATTGAAATTCTGCGATGAGTTTTATTATTTCTAAAAATAATTGAATTATTGAGAAAAAACTTATAAAAAATTTGTTAATATTTGAATTCCTGTGGAATTTTTAATATTATTTATGAAAATAATTAAATGTTTGTGTAGAATTTTATTAAAATTGTTTTTAAATAATTGAAATCTTTATCCTCATTAAAATGAGGAAAATTTTTGAAAATAATTGAAATTTTGACAAGAATTTTATTAAAATTTTTGAAAATAATTGAATTTTGAAGAATTTTTTTAATTATAAAAATAATAATTAGGATTTTGTCGAGATTTTTTTTGTAAATTTTGAACATAATTGAATTTTGTGATAAGAATTTTATTACTTTTGAAAATAAATGAATTTCTGCAATCATTTGTAACTTCTTCAAAATTCAATTTTTTTTTAGTGTTTTTAACTAAAATTCTTCTGTAAATTCATTATTTTTAATAATTAATTAAATATATATTGACAAATTTAACTAATTTTAAAAGATTTTGAATTATTAAAATTCTTCAAAAATCTAAGTTCATTAAAATTTCTAATTAAGGTCATTCAACATTGAAATATTATAAAATTTTAAATTGAAACCGTTTGAAGTTCATTTATTTATGAAAATTGTAAACTCAACTCTTTTAAAATTGAATTAATTTTGAAATATTTAAGTAAAATTATTCATTAAATACTTTATTTATTTTACGATAATATTAAAACTATATATTTCAATTCACATATTTTATTTTTTATAAAAAAAATTTGAATTAAAATTTGTTACGTTCTATTATTTTTAAAATTGCTAATTTTATTTTAAAAAAAGTGAGTGAGAAGTAAGCCGCGCGCGAATTGTTGCTAGTATTTAATTAATTAAGAATATTTTTTCTTCTAATCTACCTTCGTTTTGATAATTATTAAAATCAATAAAAAATGTACAATTGCAATAAAAAAAAGAAAAAAAAATTTTTTAATGCAAATAAATCTCCCTGGTTTCGAACACAAACCTATAAATTGACAATCCACCATCGTATCCACCTGACCAAACACAAAAACATATTTTTTCGACACTTTTCCGTTTTTTTCCAATTAGAAATAGTTCGGGGTTAGTGGAGATAGGTCCAACTAATTGTTACTATCAGCAAAAAAAAAATGTCGAGACGCGATAGTGAGTTTCAAGAAGAGAGGTGAGAGTGATGGGAGGGGGGTAAAATTTTCAACAAAACAGCGTTTTTATTTTTACGAATAAGCTTTTAAATTTTTTTTTGCAAGAAAATAGTGATGGTGAGGGGGTAAATTTATCAATAAATAACGTTATATATTTATTTAAACATCGCTTAAATTTTTTTTCCAAGAGAATAGTGAGCGGGAAGAAAGGTGAAGGGGGGGGGTAAACTTATCAATAAATACAGTTACGTAAATACTCTTCTGTTTACGTAAATATTTCATTTCCAAAAACCAATTTCCACCGAAAAATATATGCAATTTCATCTAAGTGCTTAAACTTGTATATATATATATAGCTGTATATTCGAAAAAGTTTCTGACATAGTTTAATATCAGGTCAAAATTACTCGACTCGATCGTATTTACCCCTCACACTGTTAAAAAAATATAGCTAGTTTTCGAGGCGAAAAATGAAACACTATCTTAAAGTGCTTCAAAAAAAAAATTTTTTTTTTACTCTCTTTTCATTGGGTTTTAAGTGGAATAAGAGAGGGGATAGTGTGAGGGGTTGAAGGGAGGGGGGGACCTGTAGGATAGAGCCTATTGACATGATGGAGGGGAGGGGATGCAGTTTGAAAGAGGGAGGGGGGAGAATGTGGAATAGAGCCTAGTGCCCTGGTGGAGGGTGTAAAAAAAAGAAGGAGGAAAGGGTTGAAGAGAGAAGGGGAGGGGGAAAGAGAAGAACGAGTGGTGGAAGGATTTTGAACTTCCTGAAAAGTTTTTGCGGAAAAAGCAACGTTCGCAAAAAAGTTTCACGTAAACGGTAAAGTTCTTGTGAGAGCGTGCTCGTTTTAAAAAGTTTCTTTTTCCTCAGGTATATATAACGGCATAAATCAAAACTTCTTGCGTAAGACGATAACTGATAAGCCGTCGCCAGAGGTCGGGATGAAGCTCGCGCGGGATATCAAGAACGATGAGATCGGTATAGAAGCAAAAAAAAAAAAAAAGAAAAATTTTTTTCCTGTGCCTCAAATTAACAAATCTTTGATATTTTACTTTAAAAATATTTCCTTTTAGTGTAGTATCGAAATAAAAAAAAAAATTTAACCTTTCCCCTATGTCCGCTTTCTCTCACCAACAAGAAACTACTAAGTTACCGCAAATAGTTTTAATTATTAATTTTGAAATTTCAAAACAAGAAAATAGAAAATTTGGGACAACCTGGAAACTCAATTTAAATTTTGTGAATTTAAAACAATTTCAAAAGAAATTCATAATTAAACTTTTTCAAAAATGTTAATTTTAGAAAATTTTCAATAAGTATGAAAATTTCGAATTTTCAAATATTTTAATTTAAAAGCTTCTCAAAATTCAATTATTTCTAAAAATTTACGCTGTAATGCTTTTAATATTCAATTATTATCTAAAATTAATAAAAAAATTCATTTTTAAATCAATTTTTATTAGAAAACTGCTACGAGAATTCAATTATTTAAATACAAAAATAAAATTGAGTAACTGAATATTAGTCAATGTAGGAAATTATTTGCTGATTAAGAATATTAGTCATATAATTAATTGAATTCTTCCGAACAATTTTATTAGAATTTTTTTAAATTATTGAATTTCCTATCAAAAATTTATTACTTTTCAAAATAATTGAATATTCTTGTCATGAATATTGTTCTTTATGAAAATAATTTAATTTTGCAAAAAATTTCATTAAAATGCCTCAAAATAATTGAATTTTCGGAAATAATTTTGTTATTTATCTTTAATAATCGAATTCTTTCAAAGAATTATTAAATAAATAAAATAAATAATAAAAAATAAATAAATAATTCTTTGTAAATAATTTAAATAATAAAGAGTGGGGATAGTATATACTCTTTTATAATTGTAAATAATAATTTTAATAATTTTTAAAAAAAAATTTTTTTTTTTAATAATTTAATTTTTTTTCTTGGTAAATAATTGAATTCTTAGGAAGAATTTTATTAAAATCTTAAAGAATAATTGAATTATTTTAAAAATATTTAATTAAAATTGTATTTAAAATAATTAATTTTATTAAAATTTTTTTAATTTTAAAATTTATTTTATTAAAATTTTCAAAAATAATTAAATTTCTGAGAAGAATTTCTTTTGAAGACTTTTGTTGTTTTTGAAAATAATTGAATTCTTTGTAAGAATTTTATAAACATTGTTTTAAATAATTAATTTTTTCGAAATACAGTAAATAGTATGAAAATTTTATTTTAAATAATTGAATTCTTGTGAAAAACTTTATTTATGAAAATAATTGAATTTTTCGATTAATTAATTTCAAATGGTATTAAAAATAATTGAAATTCTGCGATGAGTTTCATTATTTATGAAAATAATTAAATTTCTAGAAAAATTTTCATTATTTATGAAAATAATATTGAATTCCCATAAAAATTTTTATTATTTATAAAAATAATTGAATTATTGCGAAGAAATTTATAAAAAAAATTTGTTAATTGCATTTCTGGAAAATTTCTATTGTTTCTGAAAATAATTAAATTTTTCAGTAGAATTTTATCAATAATTTTTTTCTCAAATAATTCAATTTTTTTTAGTATGTTTAACTAAAATTATTTTATAAATTCATTATTTTTCATAATTATTTAAATATTTATTAAAAAATTTAACTAATTTCAAAAGAAATTGATTTATTAAAATTTTTTTAAAATCTAAGTTTTTTTTCTAATTTAATGAATTTAAAATTGAAATTGCATAACATTCAATTTTGATTTTGATCTATTTATGAATAACTTATTATAATTTTCATGTTGATCTATTCATATAAATTGTAAAAGCAGCTCTTTATGAATAATTTATTATAATTTTAATGTTGATCTAATTATAAACTACGACGATTCAATTATTTAAATACAAAAATAAATAATTCATAAAATTATTAATTATTTTTAAAAGGTTTTGGCTTATTTGTTTGTTAAGATATTATTTCGTAAATAATATTTTTCAGTGATAATATTTATTGTTTTAATAATGAGGTTGTTATTATAAAATTTTGCGTTTAGTACCACTTTCTTGTCTAAAAATATTTCTTTTTTTTCTCATTATTGTAAATATTAATAATAATTAATATTAATATTATTAATAATAAAAGTATTAATATTAATAATAATAAAAGTATTAATATTAATATTATTAATAATAAAAGTATTAATAATAATTAATATTAATATTATTAACAATAAAAATATTAATAATAATTAATATTTTATTTTTAAGTGAGAAACCAATTACAAAATATATTCTAAACAAAAATTTACAACCTGGGATTGTTTTCTGTTATAATAAGTATATTATAATTATGTAAAAAGTAAAAAAACTCTAACAGAGAGGAAAAAAATTTCTATACAACTTTGGTCATGGGGATTAAATTATGGTTTACTGATAAATCAACTCGGGTTCGAAACCAGTCAATTATTGTTTTTTTTTTATTCTTACCACTTTTATCGATTTGTTAAATATTAAATAAATTTATATTCTCTCTCTCTCTCTCTCTCGCTTTCAAATTGTACATATAATAATTTTAAATGGAGATTAATTACGTAAACGAGAAATTAATAATTTGAAATTTGAATATATCAATACTGAAGTTATTTGGAATGCTTGATAATAAGTAAACGGGATTATGTGAAATTAATATTTGATTGTACAATCGTTTCCCTATTCGATGGAAACCAGCGGGGTTTCCAATTTTGCATTTTGTATTATACACCTGACTATATTATCAAATGCAATACGTATTTGCATTTGCAACTTTAATAAACTCTCTCTCTCTCTCTCTTTCTCCTTCTCTCACATAAACATTCTCTCTCTTTCTCTCTCCCTCTCTCTCTCCTTCTATCGTTACATTTAAATGTGACACACGAGAAAATTGAAATTGTAATTATCCTCAAAATTATTTTCAACCCAGTTTAATAATTTTTCGTTAAATACGAATTTATGTATTAATATTCATAATAATGCACTATAAATTATTCGTTTAATTAAAATTTTTGTACTATCTGCATTTTTTGTTTCAATTTTCCTTGGATTTTTTTTACTTTTTTTATTTAATATTGTTTTAAACTTGTTACATTTTATTTCGCAGTAAAATTTTTTAATAATTTATTAATTAATAATTATTATTATTAACAATTGTTGATATTATTATTAATAATAATGACGCCAGAAATTTTTTTACATGAAAAAAAAAATTTCTCGGTGTCGAGAATCGAACCCTAATCGTACAGCCACGACCCGAACGCACTAACCACGCGACCAAATTACAACTTTAAAATTTGTAATCTGAAAATTGAAATTATTCTTTTAGGACTTTGTATAAAAATTCAAAAACAGTTTTAAAATTACAAATAAACCGAAAAATACTAAAATACTGAATTTCAAAGAAATAAAAGTAAAATGAAATAGAAAATTAAATAAAATTACATTTTCTTGAATTAAAATTTCAATTATTTGAATAGGAAAATATTTTCTCTTCTGTTTTATCATTTGCTAATGTCACTATGCTAAAAACAGAAAATGGAATAACAAATGGCACTTAAAGCTTGTGTAAATAGGAGAATTGCTTGGGAAACTGAGATTTTACGGAGTAAATTTGTAGAATCCATAGTTGAATACATTAATAACAATTTCAATGAATTCGTATCTAGCTGACTTAATGGAACGTACGAGGAGACTTCAAATCGTGAAGAGACTTAGCGAATGGATTCTAGATTAGGGGCAAAAGAGGGGATGGTGAGGGGAGTGAGGGGGGGGGCGGATGAGGTGGGTACCAGTTGATAGAATTCAATTCCACGGTCGATTATGCAGGCAGTCTCTGGATTACGTATTACGCGTTAACGTTTTGCGTCAATGAATGGATTATATTTTTTTTTGAAACAGCAATTTGTCAGTTATTTTAAATTTATTATTTTTCTTCAATAAAAAAGGAGAATTTTATTAATAAATATGTATATATTTAATGTAAAATTAATTTTAAAAATTTTAATCATAAAAAATTGTTTAGAAAAAAAATTACAATCGTCGAGAATCGAACCCTTGATACACAATCAGAAGTCCTTTGACTTTACCACTCGACTAATTTCAATATTACATACAATTTTTTTCCACTTATCTTTTTCTTTCCTTTTCGACCTGAAAAAAACTCGAAAATTATTATTCTTTCTTTCCTTAATTCTACTTTTCTTTTTTACCTCATTTTTAATTAAAAAAAATTTTTTTTAAAAACTTTGTTTAATTCTTAGTTTAAAAATTTTTTTTTGGGGTGTTAGATTGAAAAGTTCTTGAAGAAATAATTTCGTTTTTAATTCTTAAAAAAGAATAAACTAATGAGTGGAAAGAGGGGTTGAAAAAAAAATTAAAAATACTATAAGAATCGAAATATTTTTTAATTAACAAAAAAGTAGTTAAAAACAAATTTTTTAATTAACAAAAAAGTAGTTGAAAACAAATTTTTTAATTAACTAAAAAGTTGTTGAAACAAATGTTTTAATTAACAAAAAATTTGTAGTTAAAAAAATATTAATTTATTTAAAAAAAAATTTGTAGTTTAAAAAAGGCATTTTTTAATTTAAAACAATTTTTTTAGTTAAAAAACATTTTATTTGGCCAAAAAACATTTTTTTTAGTCAAAAAAAACATTTTTTTAGTTAAAAAAAAGATTTTTAATTTAAAAAAATGTTGTAGTTAAAAAAGAATTTTTTTAGTTAAGAAAAACATTTTTAAAACTTATTTCAGTTAACTTTGAAAAAAATTTTAAAGAGTTAAGTTCCTTTTTTTATATTATTATTATGCAATATCTGCGGTATGCATGAAAACGCGGGGAATAAATTCATTCATACTTGACGCGTGCTCGAAACGTCGAATTGCGTCCTCTGTCAGCAGTTTTTTTGCCAAGAAGCATTTGGAATTAGAAATTTCCTGTTCCACTATAGTGAGTCAGCGACTTCGTAAAAATCGAATTATTACATCCACTTGACAGGGCGTATATTCTTGATTTTAATGCGATAAAAGAATAAGAGAAAAGGAAAATTTGTAATATTTAAATTAAATTTTATAGGAAAAAATTTTTTTCTATTCTTGATAGCAAATTTTTTTTTTATATTTTACATTTTCAACTTGTATTTCAATGTATGATTTAAAAAAAATTTAATTTACTATAAAAACCTACCTATGAAGTAATATAAAATTAGGAATTTTTATTACCGACTGTTGGTAAAAATAGTTATCTTCATTATCGACTGATGGTAAAACCGTTTTTGTCACAATAAAAAGAGTAGGTTGAATTGTATCTACTTTTAGTTAGTTAAAAAAATTGTGATTTTAAGTAAAAAATAATTTTATATTCGACTGATGGTAAAATAGTTTCAGTTTTCAATATGCCGATAATATCACCGTCGGTAAACAATTGTTTTATTATCAGTCGATAATGATAATATTCTGTATTAACAACTGTATATTTATACAACAGAACGATCAAATTTTTTAGACCCATCGAAAGATAAAGGTATAATTTTATAATCGAACGATGGTAAAACAGTTTCAAGTGTCGGTAAAATCGATAAAAATTATTTTGATTATAAATGAAAGAAGAAAAGTTATATATATTTTAAAATTGGAATAAAAAAATCGGTTTACCTACCGTCGATACTGATTTACCATTTGTCGGTAAGGTTGATTACTATGCTAATTATCGACTTTAAAAATTTTTTATTTAATATTTTTATTTATTTATTATTTTCTTAATTAGGTTTTCTGGTTTTCATTTTGTAACTAACTTTTTAAAAACGGTGGGCAAAAAAAAACTATATAGAAATAAGAGGAAAAATGATAAAATAAAAAGCAGCCAGTAAATCTTTTGTTGATCAGAAGGATGTCTTTCAAGGACAAAGTGGTTTTTGCTTTTCAGGAAAATAGGGAATCTTAAAAGGAGAGAAAAAGAGAGAAAGAGAGAGAGTCGTGATTAAAAGAAAATGTCAAGCGAAATAGCCGCAGAAGGTTTTAACATCAGTAAAGACGATCAAAGGCGGCGATACTTTTACTTGGGTAGAGAGGAAGGACTTAAGTTACTTTGGCTCTCGTGAAATTGGCCTATAATCCCTTCAATAAGAACTTGTTCGAGTTTTCTCTTTTAAAAAAGTCTATTGTGGGAAAATAACCTTTTCCTTCATCTTTTTTTTGTCTCCTACTTCTTCTTCTTCTTCATCAGCATCATCCTTTTTTCTTTTTTTTTCTACCTCCTTACGGACGCGTAACGAACTTCTATTTACCATCAATTGATCATCAAGATTGTGAAATAAATCGGTAACGTAAAGAGAGGACAGGAAACCCGCCCCTTAACCAACTCCCCCCCCTCTCACTCTCTCTTTTTTTCCCCACTCCACATCTCTCTCTCTCTCCTTCCACCATCATCCGTTTTATGATAAATCACTTTTCTTTCTCGCAGTTGTGCCGCGCGACGGCCATTTATATTATCGGATTATGCTATCAATCGAAGTCAACCTGCCTCGCTTATAAAATGTTCAACGATATCTACTGTTTCTTCAACGTTCCTCGAAAAATGATGCCAGTAAAAAGAAACTTTTTGAAAAAAAAATGATCCCTAATTTTTTTCAGGAGAAAAAAATTTTTCTCACCAGAAATTTTGAAAAGGGACATGAAAAAGAACTTTCACTTTAGAGCGTTGAAAATAGACCGCCTATTCAGATTATTTCTGTTTAATTCTAAGATTTCCACTAAAAATTTCTAAAACAGTAAAAAAACTAAGTCTACTCAAGTTCAAAATTAATTTTCTCCGCCTATTTTCAAATTAGACAAGCCTACTTCAAACCGGCCACGCCTACATTATACTTATTTACTTTGCTCCGCCTACTTTAAACCGTCCACGCCCACATTGTACATATTTGCTTTGCTCCGCCCATTTTCAAATAAGACACGCCTACTTGCCACCCCTAATTTGTACTTATTTAGTTTGCTTCGCCTATGTTTAAAATAAACCACGCCCACTTAGTAGTTATTTAATTTGCTCCTCCTATTTTTAAATAGACTACACCTACTTCACATTTTTTACGGTGCTCCGCCTACTTTTAAATAGGCAACGCCCACTTTCTATTCATTTGCTTTGCTCCGCTTATTAAAGCCACACCTACTTTGTACTTATTTGCTATGCTCCGCCTACTTTAAACCGGTCACGCAAACTCTGTACATATTTTCTTTGCTCCGCCCATTTTCAAATAAAACACGCCTACTTGCCACCCCTAATTTGTAATAATTGAGTTTGCTTAGCTTTTTTTTTAAATAAGCCACGACTACTTGAAACTTATTTAATTTGCTCCTCCTATTTTTAAATAGACCACGCCTTCTTTTTAATGTATTCCGCCTACTTCTAAATAGGCCACACCCACTTTCTATTTATTTACTTATGCTTCGCCTATTTTTTAAATAAGCCACACCTACTTTGTACTTATTTAATTTTGTCCGTCTATTTTCAAAATAAGCCACGCCTACTTAGTAGTTATTTAATTTGCTCCTCCTATTTTTAAAAAAAAACCACGCCTACTTCACATTTATTTACTGTGAAAATAAAAGTAGGCGTGGCATATATGAAAGTAGGCGGAGCTCCGCCTACTTTAAACTTATTGAATTTTTTCCTCCTGTTTTAAAATAGACCATACATACTTTGAACTTATTAACATTGCTCCGCCTATTTTTAAATAGGCCACTCCCTTTTTATACCTATTTACTTAACCCCGCCTATTTTTAAATATACCACACCTACTTTACATATATTTACTTTAGCCCGCCTATTTTTTTAATAGACCACGCCTATTTTACAATTATTTAATTTGCTCCGCCTTTTTTGGAAATATACCACGCCTACTTTATACTTATTTTCAATAACTGTTCATTATTCAAATGAATAAAAAATGAGATCTAACGCAATTTTAATTTTATGAAATTATTATTTAGAAATTAATTAAATTATTTATTGGTTATAAAAAATAAAATTAAATAAATATTTTACATTAAATTTCACAAAAAATGTTACATAAAGTGAAACAATTAAGGAAATTAAATTTTGTAATAATTCGACAATAAGATATATTGCATTACTGATTGATATTATTATCTTCTAAAGTAAGACTTGTGTGGCTAATTCAGTACAATTTCGAGCTTAGTGGTTTCTACTATTTGCACGGGAAATTACACCTGCTGATGTCACATCCGTTTGCTCTCTCTCCCTCTTCCTCGCTCTCTTCCTCTCTCCGTGAAGTATTCAATTGTTCGTGGTCGATCCTTTACTCCCGTCTCTATAATTCTACAAATTTCATCCCTTAAAGGTACGTCTATCTTCGAATTTCGTTGAAAACACAATGATACAAAATAATTTTATTTTATTCTTTCGAAATTGGATTTTTAAAAAAAAGAAATAAATATCCACTTATTCCTTATTGAAATCAATTGTCCATAAAAAAGTGAAAAAAAATATTTTTCTGCCTGGATTCGAACCCAAGTCTTCTAATTAACAGTCCGGTACTGTAGCCATCACGCTAACGCAACATTAAATTATTTTTTTTCTTCTCCTCAAAATTCCTAGTTTTTTGTAACCAAATAAACTTTTTCCACTTTAGAAAATTTTCGCTTTTATTAAAAACACGATTTATTTACAATATTTGTAATAATAAATTTACTATAAATTTCAAAAATTCTCGAAATATTGGAAGAAACGAAATTTTTTCTCTCATTTCTTTTTTTTAAATTCTACGGGAAAGAGAAAAAAGTAACGAAAGGAAGTAAAATATCTTATTGATAATTAATAACATAAGAGTGATTTCAAATTGAATTTCTAAATTTGTCAGATTATACTTATGAGGAAATAAATTGAATTTCTTGAAGGATTACCAATCGAAATCGTTTAATGGAGTTGTGGCTTAATCTTGATTGCTACGGTTACAGCGTGTGGTTCAAACCTAATGGACAATTTCGAAGACCAATATCGGTTCGATAACCCTTAGAATCTTGAATTGCTGTAGACCAAACGTTTAGCCGTAAACTAATAATAATTAAGAGCGAAAAACAATTTTTTTTTATTAATAATAATGAAAAATTAAAATAAAATAATTTTTTAAAATTAAGAAACAGATGCAAATTAATAACAATTGTATATTCAAAATTCTTTTGTTTTTTCTAAACTTATTACAAAATTGAAAAAAAAATTTCCACCCGGATTCGAACCGAGGACAAAAATTTACAAGTCGAGTAACTAAACCATTCGACCAATTCTCATGTTAGCAGGAAAAAATTCTTTTCTCGCAATTTTTCCATAAATGACACGTTATTTGACATTGGAAAATGAATTTTTTTTCGAAATAAAGAAAAAATATATTTTATTTTCAATGAATTTATCGTTTTCTCACGAGGAGTACAAATATTCTCAACCAATATGAGAGCCTTCGGGTCATAGACACTCTTTTCAGTAAACTTTGATTCAACTCTTCTTTTTTCGATTGAAGAAAGCCGGGAAATTGCACTGGTTGTTTACGCAGTCACTCTTCCCCTTCTCTTCCATCAACCCCCCTCCTCCCTTTCACCTCTTTTCAATACTATCTTCAACCAGACACATTCACCGTGAGACTAATATTACTTGGTGAAAAAAATTTTTAAGAAATATTTTTCTACTTATTTAGACGTCAACAACCAATTGAACATGTCGTAATTCAATTTACGAATCCTTATTATAAAACAAGTGTAATAATAATAATGATAATTACAGTGAGATAAACAGTGGTTGAATTTATTGTCAATAATAATGAAAAATAATATTTCCCTTTGAATGAGAACAATAAAAATATTTTTCTTTCTTAACAAAACGAGAGAAATACTGTGGTTTTTCTTTTTATTTACTTTATTTGTGAACAAAAGAAAAAAAGCTTTTCGATTGAATTGTAAACCGAGACTGGTAAGTTTTTGCATTATGAAAATAGACAATAATTTATCCCTTTTTTCTCCTTCATATCACCTCCTACTATTTTCCCAAACCCGAACTTCACTAGTTTCCACTTTCAAAGCATTTACTCATTAACTTCTTCTAAAAAGCTCATTACCCCAGAAGAAAAACTAATATTGATCAGTGAGACTCATCACCGAAGGTTTGATATCATCATCACTCACTTTTCAAACTTCTACAATCTCTCACTCACTCTTCTTCGTCATTAATTCTATTTATTAAAATTACTTTGCCAAATGAAATTAAAATTAAAAAATACTTGTCAACTTATGAGGAGTTAATAAGCCCCGCCTACTTTATTTGGTTAAAAATTGACCACGCCTACTTAAAAGGTGGGAGCAATAATCCCCTCCTACCTTGGAGTTTTGAAAATTGACCACGCCTACTTAAAAAGAGGTTAGGAATAAACCTCTCCCACTTTAGGGCGTTAAAAATTGACCATGCCTATTTAAAAACCATGAGGTATAAACCCCTACCACTTTAGAGCGTGGAAAATTGACCACGCCTACTTAAAAGGTAGAAGAGATAAGCCCCTCCCACTTTGGAGTTTTGAAAATTGACCACGCCTACTTTAAAAGTCTTAGGAATAAACCTCTCCCACTTTAAGGCGTTGAAAACTGACTACGCCTATTAACGATGCATAATCGACAGATAAGTCTCTCCCACTTAAGGGCGTTGAAAATTGACCACGCCTATTTAAATGGTGTGAGCAATAAGCCCCTCCTACTTTGGAGTTTTGAAAATTGACCAAGCCTACTTTAAAAGTCTTAGGAATAAACCTCTTCCACTTTAGGGCCATGCCTAATTAAAAACTATTAGGAATAAACCCCTCCTACTTTACGACGTTACAAATTGACCACTTTCTTAAAAGATATTGTTAATAAGTCCCACCCAGTCTGAAGCGTTGAAAATTGACCACGCCTACTTGGAAGGTGATAAAAATAAGCTTCTCCCACTTTAATGTGATGATAATTGATCACGCCTACCAACGAGAAATTTCTAATAGACCACGCCTACTTAGAAGTAGTTCATAATAAGCCACTTCCACTTTAAGGCGTTAAAAATAGCAACGCCTACTTTGTACTTATTTACATAGATACGCCTACTTTTAAATATACCACGCCAACTTCGTACTTATTTGCTTTGATCAGCCTATTTTTAAATAGACCACACCTACTGATCACGCCTACTATTAGCTTGCTCCGCCTACTTTCAAATAGGCCACGCCTACTTTATACTTTCCTATGACTATCTTTAAGTAGACCACGTCTACTTTGTACTTATTTATTTTGATCCGCCTATTTTTAATAAGCCACGTCTATTTTACACTTATTTAATTTGCACCGCCTATTTTCATACAGGTCACGCCTACTTGATACATATTTCCTTTGCCCCGACTATTTTTAAATTAACCACGCCTACTTCATTCTTATTTACTTTGACCCGCCTATTTTGGATTTGACGCCTACTTGATACTTATTTCCTTTGCCCCGCCTATTTTTCAATTAACCACGCCTACTTCATTCTTATTTACTTTGCTCCGCCTATTTTGAATTTGACCACGCCTACTTGATACTTATTTCCTTTGCCCCGCCTATTTTTCAATTAACCACGCCTACTTCATTCTTATTTACTTTGCTCCGCCTATTTTGAATTTGACCACGCCTACTTGATACTTATTTCCTTTGCCCCGCCTATTTTTAAATTAACCACGCCTACTTCATTCTTATTTACTTTGCTCCGCCTATATTGGATTTGACCATTTTCCATATATTTTTTAAATAGGTCACGCCTATTTTACAAAAAGTAAGTCGCGCCCAGAAGAGTATTAAAAAAAATGGAACAGTTTTAAAAAATGTTTTGAAAAATCACGCTTACTAAAAAGTGTTTTTATTTAGACCCCGACTATTAAAGGTTAGAAAAATTAAATTACTAAATGATAAAATAAATATTAATTAGAATTTTTTTTTGTAATCCTTAATCATCTTTTTTTTATTGCTGTACTTTGTGCATTTGAGAAAACGGTTTTTACGTGTTTAATATGTAATTTTACTTCACCTTAATGGAGTTTTACTAAACGTTTCTTTAGATGGAAATAAATTTTGATTAAAATTTATGCGCGACTTATTGCGCGCGCCAAGTGTTGGTGTAACAATTCAGTATTTTAAATACTCACGTTTCTTTTCTTCTTGGTGAAATGTTTTTTAAGATTGGTGGTGCAGCGGATAGGGGAAGAGGAGGGGGGGTGTATGAGAGAAAAAAGGTGTGAGAAGAGGAGGGGGGATAAGGTGAATGGTTGAGAGGGTGTGGAATAAATTGCATAGCTGAAGAAATGCGAAGTAAAAGAAGGTAGTAAAAAAAGAGAAGAAGAAGGAAAGAAAGAAAAGAATAAGGGCGGGTTTCTGACTTTCGTAAAAGGTGAGACGATGATTACAAGGAGTTGAGTAAAAAAAAAAGAAAAAAAGGCCAAGTTGAGAATAATAAAATGTCGAGTAATCAAGCAAGGGGCTCTCAAACCGCCGTAAATGTTACGTAAAAGACTTTTGGAGAGGGATGCAAGAAGTAAAAGTTCACCATAAGGTATATGATGTTTGCTTGCAAAATGTTACCGTGGCAGCTGTGAATTCATAAATAGAGAACTCTCCATCTCTCTCTCACTCTCTCTTGCACCCTAAACTGAAAAATTGCAAAGTTTTTTTCACTGCAAAACTTCTAATTGTCTCCTTTACCATCAAATAAAAAAAATTTTTTTTATGACATTCTAAGAAACTTGCCGTTATTAAGACCAAAATAAAAAAACAAGAAAACAATAAAAGTTAAGATAAGACTTTAATAAATTATCTCCTTTTACCCTTTGTGAATTAATGTCAAAAAATTATTCCCCTTTTTCCACTGTACGATAAATTTTTCCTTTTTCAAAATTAATTTAAACAATTAATTTTACTTTTAAATTTTAGAATTTCACTGTAGTGGAGAAAATTGGAATAAAGGGAGAGGAGGGTAAAAACAGTTGGACAATATTATTATTGACGTTTGGATAATAAAGTTGAAAGCACAGTTGTGTTATCGGAATGGAACACCTTTTTTTTTTGTTTGAGAGTGGTTAGAGGGAGAAGAGGTGGAGAAATAAAATTTATTTTTTACAACTCACGGAAAAATGGGAAAGAGCAAAGTTTCACTCTCAGAGCATACCTCTATATATATATGTAGACACACGAGTGTAGAGAAAAAAAGTAATCGATAAATTTCAAGCTAATTTTTAAACTCCATCTGCAATAAGACAGTGTGTATTCACCCTTACTCTCTTCTTTCTCTTTTATTCAAACCCTGAGAATCAAGAAATGAATGAAAGATTGAAAAAACAATTTTTCCTCTACAAGAAACTCATCTTTAGAAAGATTCTTTTGGGGTAAAATTTTAAAAAGAAGCGAAAACTTTCACTTCAAGGATAGGGAAAAAAGAACTCTTGAACGCGCGTCGAGACGGTGATGAAAAAAAATTCTTTGCTCCTTCCTTTTTTTCGTTGGAGTTCAAATGTCATTTTTAGCGAATTCGCGATAATGTGATGAAAAATTTTTATAAGTAATGTCACGTCTTCGCGATGTATTTATATTTTATATCTATACTTAAAAGGTGCTACCCTTGACGAATTCGTCAGTCCGGGAACCGTTATCAAGTTAACTAGTTGTGTAGTGTCATCAAGTTTCTTCGACGACTCCAGGGGTTCGATTCTGTAACTTTTCCACTTTTCACTCCCACTTTCTACTTTCACTTGCCATTACCACTTTCACTTACTACTCCCACTTTTAACTCTCACACTCCAACCCTATTTTCTATACTCACTTTCAATTCCTAATTTCAATATCCACTCCCACTTTCCATTCCCACTTCTCATTTTCTACACTCACTTTCCACTTTCTATTTCCCACACTCACTTTCACTACCCACTCTCACTTTCCATTTTCACTTCCTACTACTACTTCTACTCCTAACTTCACTATCCCCTCCCACTTTCTACACATACTTCCCACTTACTATTTTCTATCCTCACTTCTTACTCCAACTTTCCAGTTAGCACTCCTATTTTCCACTATACACTTTCACTTCCTTCTTTTCACTCCTACTATATTCACTCCCACTTTCACCTTCTACTTTCCTCTCCCACTCCCCACTTCCACACCCCACTCTTACTTCATGATTTCCACTACCACTTTCAGTTCCTACTTCCCACTCTCACTTTCTACTTCTGCTTTCCACTCTTACTTTCCAAATAGCACTTCTTCTTCCCATTATCCACTTTCACTTCCCCCTCTCTCTTTCCACTTTTCACTCTTACTTCCCACTTTCCTATCTTACACTCCACAACGTGGGAAGTGAAATATATTTGGAAGTGATTCTCGAATATTTAAGAGCACCAGAAAGTGTGTATAATGTGTTTATCTCCTAATCATTCACTTTCAGCTGTTCATTAGGAATTTTCCTAATAATTCCTGAATTAGCTAGACAACTGTTAATTTCCACTTCCATTCTCAATTCCCCCTCTCTCTTTCCCCTTTCCACTCTCAGTTCCAACTTTGCTATCTCACACTCCACAACGTGGGAAGTGGGATATATTTGAAAGTGATTCTCGAATATTCAAGAGCACCAGAAAGTGTGTATAATGTGTTTATCTCCTAATCATTCACTTTCAGCTGTTTATCAGGAATTTTCCTAATAATTCTTGAATTAGCTAGGGAACAGTTAATTTCCACTCTCACTTCTCACTTCCCCCTCTCTCTTTCCTCTTTCCATTCTCAGTTCCCACTTTCCTATCTTACACTCCACAACGTGGGAAAAGGAATATATTTGGACGTGATTTTCGAATATTCAAGAGCACCAAAAATTGTGTATAATGTGTTTATCTCCTAATCATTCACTTTCAGCTGTTCATTAGGAATTTTCCTAATAATTTCTGAAAGAGCTAGGCAACTGTTAATTTCCACTTCCATTCTCAATTCCACTTTCCAATCTCACTTGCACTTTCCACTTTCCACTTTACATTATCATACTCCCAGTTTCCACTTCCCTCTCTCATTTTCCACTTTCCTGACTCACACTCCACAAAGCGGAAATCAGAAAGTGAGAGTGGTAATTAGGAGTGGGAAATGGAAAGTGGGAGTATGAGAATGTAAAGTGGGATGTGAGAGTGGAAAGTCGATAGATAGAGGGGGAAGTGAAAGTGAGAGTTGAAAGTAGGAGTAGGAAATGGAAAAGTTACAGAATCGACACCCTGGTATTTTAATTACTTACCTGAGTTAGTAACAAAGCCCAAGGCTTCGAACTAAGGGAACAGATTAAGGAAACCAAAGCATTTAAAATTGATAGACAATCTGTCCTCTATTGTTTTTGGGGATATACGTCTTTAGTTGAAATTGGCAGGTCAGCAAAATGCTGAACAAAATGTTCAGGTAGGAAATAACTCCACTGAAAGCAGAATTATACCTCTGTAAATAAAATAAAGAATGCTCTGCAATGATAAAAATGGGTTTCACTTACCAGTTTAGTTTTCTCGAAATATTTTAAGAGTTAATACCAGAAAGTCAAATTCAGAAGCTATCCGCTGAGAGAACTGTTTGCCTGATAGCTCTCAACAGCTGGACAAACGGTTGGAAGTAGATATTATTGAAACTGCTGTTCAATCCTTGATCCAATTACTCGAACCCAAAAGAAAATACTTGGAAGATAAAAGACTCTACAAGTAACTGATTAGTAGATGAACTGATGACTGATAATTAGAGTGAACGATGCATCGAAGACTGAATTAGATTAAGGAGTGGTCACTCCTTCAAAATTATGTGGCTTTTATAGTCACAGCTCTTCTTAATTCTTGAAAAAATTACGCCAGGAATTAATTTGTCAAAAAAAAAAAATTAAATCCCAAATAAACTAAAAGTTTTCCATTACTGATCACGAGAGAAAATAATGTTTGACAGCGATAATAAGTGGTAGCAATTATCTCGAGTATCAATGAGATTGGTCAATTAGAGGTAGTAACGATTGAATTAATTTGCGTATCCAATAAATTGGCATTTGAGAGACGACGATTTGCTTGTCGATCTCGCTTGTGTGAAACTTCAAAGACGGTATACATGAAACGATACTATGCGGGAACTTGAAATGAAACGAGTCAAATAAAATAGTCGAGGAAAAAGCGGAAAAGAGTGAAAGAGATTGTGAAGAGAACGAAAAATCGACATTTAATTCAAAATAAAATTGAAAAACTATTTCTCGTTATATAATTTATAATCTAAATTATAGGTAAATAAAGTGATGCAATTAAAACCATACGTCCTTTCCCCCCCTCTCTCTCTCTCGGGTATCGAGTTAACTTAACTCCAAGTTACAAGTTTTGCTAACTCCTCATCGTAATTTCCTCCCCTTCTCCATCCTCCTTTTCCAGACTGACGGTTCTTTGAATAGTATACAGTGAAGTATTTAGATTTTCTTGTGTATGTTTGTATATTGAGTAAATACGAGTAAATAGGGTTTTGGCAACAGGGGTTAACCAGCAAACCAATTGCAGTTTAACTAAATCTGAAATCGCAAGGCGCTTCACCACCAACGTTTGATATTCAGGTGATAATAGTCAGTAAACAATCTTCGATACAAGTCATTTAGATTGACATCAATCGCAATTCAATAATAGCATTCGCATGGGAATTTACTGTGTATTCGACAATTTCACACACGTTTAAACATCGATAGCATATTATGTCAACAATATACCGCTAATTTACATATTGATATCATAATGAATTTCAATTTAATGAAATATCATTATTCTTAATGTGTATGTATTTTTAATATCAATTTTTAATAATACCAAATTACCAAACTGGAAAATATTTAAATCAAAGAAGAAAAAGAAGACTTACTAAGAATCATAAAAAATTTCATTAATGACCGTTTATCTTTATTTAAATTAACAGAGAATAGAATTAGAACGGCAGACGATCAACCTGTTAATACAAAGCAATATAGATATCCACCTATGTTACAGGAAGAAGTTTACCATTAAATTAGAGAAATGTTATAGAAAATATACTTCTAGAAATCATGTCTCCTTATAATTCCCACTCCCATTTTCCACTCTCACTTTCCCCCCCTCACTTTCCCCTCTCACTTCCCACTCTTACTCTTCACTACCCCCTCTCAATTACCACTTTCAACTCTCACTTCTTACTCCCACTTTTTATTTCATACTCCCAATTACCACTCTCACTTTTCACTTTCACTTCCCACTTTCCACTTCCCACTTTCGGCTTTGTGTGAGACAGGAAAGTGAAATTGGAAAGTGAGAGTGAGAGTGGAAAGATTACAGTAACGATTCACTCTCACTTTCAAGTTTACAGTATCATACTCCCACTTTCCACTTCCCTCTCGACTTTCCTCTCTCAGTTTCCACTTTCACTTTCTACTCCCCTTTACATTTCCCACTTCCAATTACAACTCTCACTTTTCACTTTCATTTCCCACTATATTTTCCACTTTCTACTTTGTGGAGTGTGAGACAGGAAAGTGAGAGTAGGAAGTAAGAGTGGGAGTGTAAAAGTTACAGTAACGATCCACTCTCACTTTCAAGTTTACAGTATCACACTCCCACTTTCCACTTCACTCTCCACTTTTCTCTCTCACTTTCCACTTTCTTTTTCTACTTTTCTTTCCATTTCCCACTCCCATTACCACTCACTTTTCACTTTTAGTTTTCCTTTCACTTCCCACTTCCACTTTCCTCTCTCACTTTCCACTTTCACTTTCTACTCCCCTTTTTATTTCCCACTCCCAATTACCACTCTCACTTTTCACTTTCACTTCCTACTATATTTTCCACTTTTTACTTTGTGGAGTGTGAGACAGGAAAGTGGAAGTTGGAGTGTAAAAGTTACAGTAACGATCCACTCTCACTTTCAAGTTTACAGTATCACACTCCCACTTTCCACTTCTCTCTCCACTTTTCTCTCTCACTTTCCACTTTCTCTTTCTACTTTTCTTTCCATTTCCCACTCCCATTACCACTCACTTTTCACTTTTAGTTTTCCTTTCAATTCCCACTTCCACTTTCCTCTCTCACTTTCCACTTTTACTTTCACTTTCTACTCCCCTTTTCATTTCCCACTCTCACTTTTCACTTTCACTTCCTACTATATTTTCCACTTTTTGCTTTGTGGAGTGTGAGACAGGAAAGTGGAAGTGGGAGTGTAAAAATTACAGTAACGATCCACTCTCACTGTTAAGTTTACAGTATCATACTCCCACTTTCCACTTCTCTCTCTCACTTTCCACGTTCATTTTCTACTCCCCTTTCCATTTCCCTCTCCCATTACCACTCACTTTTCACTTTTAGTTTTCACTTTCACTTCCTACTATATTTTCCACTTTCTACTTTGTAAAGTGAGACAGAAAACTGAGTAGAAAGTGAGAGTGGAAAGTGGATAGTGAGAGAGTGAACTAAGAGCGGAAAGTGGGAACTGAGAGTGGAAAGTAGGAGGGAGAACTGAGTGTGGAAAATGGAAGTTGGAAGTGAGAGTGGAAAGTGGTAACTGAGTGTGGAAATGGGAAGTGGGAGTGGGAACTGAGTGTGGAAGTTGGAAGTGAGAGTGGAAAGTGTGAAGTGAAAATGAGAGTGTTAAGTGGAAGTGAGAGTGGAAAGTCGGAATGAGAAACTGAGTGCGGAAAGTAGAAGTTGGAAGTAGGAGTGGAAAGTGGTAACTGAGTGTGGAAATTTGAAGGGGGAAGTTGGAAGTGAGAATGAATGTGGAAAATGGATGTGAGAGTGGAAAGTGGGAACTGAGTCAGAAGTGAGAGTTGTAAGTGAGAGTGGGAACTGAGAGTGGAAAGTGGGAGTGGGAACTAAGTGTGGAATTGTGAATTGGGAAGTGGAAGTAAGAGTTAAAAGTTTCTAATTAATGGCGCAAAGTAGATGATTAGGAGATTAACACATTATACACATTTTCTGGTGCTCTTGAATATTCGAGAATCACGTCCAAATACATTTTCCTTTTTCTTTTAATTTCTGACGAATATTTAATGTGACATTATAATTCTTTCATGTCAAAGTATAACTAATTTGTTTTTTTTTCTTCTTTACAAAAAGTCCTAAATATTAAAGGACAAAAAAAATTTTTTTTGAAGAAAAAAAAGAAAACTGTTTAGTATCAGAGGGGGAAAAAGTTGCGATTAGAATAATTAGAGTTTCGTAATGACGACATTTTGCCGGCACTTGTAATACACGATTCTGAAGTTGATAGGATGGTGCCGGGTGTAGTGAATGCGCTCATCTTTATTAATACGGCGGGACGTAGTTTTAAGTTTGCCTCTCCTTGGTGGCTCGGCCAATATTTACGTTTCATTTTGCTCAAGAGCCTATCTCTCTAGGGGTTTTTTTCCAGCTTCCTTTTTGAACCCCCTCTCCTTTAATTTCAACCGGAAATGTCCTTTTCCAATTTCTTCTTTTTTACTCAACGATATTTCACTTATTGTTTGTATTTGAGAATAATTTTTTCTAATATTCTCTTCTTTTATTTACCCTTTGATATTTATTTATTATTTATTTTCTAGTTATTTCCCTTGCTTTATATAGAATTATGTTTGTATAAAAGAATCTATTTTGATAAAAAAATAGTTATCAATACAATTTTGTTTTGTTAACAGTATTTTTTGAAAAAGTTTTAATACAACGAAATATTCAATACAACAAATTAGTTTTTATATAAAAAAACATTCTCTTATTGAAATATTTTCATGCAAAAAATTGTTTGTTTTATAGTAGCTGTATGTAGAAGTAAATTTTTTTTATAAAAATGTTTTTATCTAAAAAAAACGAAAGAGACCTTTTTTTTATTAAAGGTTTTCTCAAAGATATTTGTTTTGTATTATATACATATATAGATATGTATAATATGAAAGCTCGTTAAGTAAACAATGCACCAAGGATTCAATGTGTAATGTATATTGCCAGTAGAGAGAAGTTATACGATCGACTACATAATCTGACACACCAGATGCAATTCTGTCCACTGGTTCATACTATTAAATTACCCGTGAGCAGAGGGATAATGACTGCCTCGTAATGAGATTATGTCGACGAAATCTTTGTTTATTATATCCAAGAAATAAAGATTGATTTTTCAATCAACAAAATAAGTAAAACAAAAAATTCTCACAAAAAAAATTTCAAAATTTGATTTCTTTTTTAAATAATACTTCAATCAAAGAAAAACATTTTATTTATATATTTTTTTCCTATTTTTTGTTCGTTTATATCCGCATACCTCTTTTTATTGTCAGGTGAATTTAGTCGAAGACAATCGAAATGCTATTTTCACTGGTTTACATTTAAATCACAACATTAGTGGGGTTTTGCAATTTAATTCGACAATTTGAAGCTTTTACAATTTCAGAGAGTAAATCGGTAACAAAACGAAACGACTAACGAAAATACACACACACACACAAACACAGTTCCACCTTCATCAATACTCCATTTTCTCTGAGAAAAAGTTCTTTTATAGAATCACATATATGTTGATAGCAAAACATTCGATACGAAATTAAACATTTTATGGAAACAAAACTTATTTCAAAAAGTTGTGAATTATTTTCTTTCACTGGAAAATGGAAAATTAATTGAATAAAAGAAAAAAAGTGAAAAAAAAATTATTACGAATTTTCATTTTGTCCACTGATGGTAAAAAAGGAAATTACTTTACCATTGTCTCTAGACATGAAGTCGGTAAGATACATTTTACCATCAGTCGGTAAAAGGACCCTAACATTATTTTTCAATTAAATTCTATTTGTCTTTTTAATTCCGTTTGTAATGAACTCATTGATAAATAGAAAAACTGAAAACGAAACAATTTTTATTATTCCAACCCAACTTGTGGTGTTAAATATGGAAAAAAAACTTTTTTTTCGAATACGTTGAAAATTTTAATAGCGAAAAAAAGGAGTAAATTAGATCTTTCAAATAAAGCTAACAGTACATTATTTATTTAAAAACAAGTTTTAAATTTGTTAATAGTTTTTAATTGGAAAAAAAATTTTTTTTTCCGCTGTTACGTTCTTGTTAAATACATTTCAAGTTAGTAATATTGAATCTAGCCTGTAAAAGCAGAGTTGCCTCCGGCCTAATGAAGTTGGAAACATAAGCGGATTTTCGTAATGCTGAAACTCATTCAGACTTTGGCAAGGGGATTCTGTTTCAAATCACGCAAAAGTTTCAGGTTTATAGCACTTTTTCCACAAATATCAAATTCTTCCATTCAACCGCATTACACAAATACGTTTATATACATGCATATATATGTACATATAAATTCAGCTCATTTTCTCCAATTTTCATTTTAACTTCTCCCTGATTATTTATGAAACGAACATTTATGTAGAGGAGAAAAAAAAAGTTTTTCAATAAAAAGCAAATATTCCTTTACATTCTCATGATGTGAACCAAATATTTCTTTCTTGAAAAAACAGAATAATGGTTAATTAAAAAATTTTTGATTCAAATTCTATTTGCAAAGGTATTCTTTTGTTCTTAAAGTATATTTTCTTTAGGGAAAAGTAAAATAAAAAAGGAAAAGATTGTTGCAATGTTGCCGTTGAAAGCGCTTTTTTTTAAGCCAGCATCCACTTAATCCCTTGAAACGAGTCAATTTCGTTGTGCCATCGAAGCAGGTAAAGCCTTCCTCTCGATACGACAGCCTCTGTGAAAGTACAAAAAAAACACAGAACCTATCGATTCGATATATATTTTATATACACTCAAGTATTTGTGTGTGTGTGTTTTCTGCTTGTGTGTACTCTATACTTTCGATTGTTTAGCCATAAAAGATTGTCCGAGAATAGAAGGTTATATGACCCCTCTCATATTTCTTCATTTTTTTTTCTTTTGCTCCCTTGGATTGTCAATTTGATAACTCGCTACCGAAAAGGTAAATTGAAATAAAAAATCATTTTATTATCGAAAAGGAAAATATTGATGAAAAGAATGAAAATTGTTTTTTTAAAAATCCTTTTTTCTATACAAGAAATAAATATGCGAAATCTTATCCAAAAGATTAAGTTTAAAAGATAATTTCGTATTGCATTCTCCAAAGATCATTCATGACAATATCCGCAAACAATCCAGAGGAACTCTGAATTCTCTTCGTTTTATAATAATAATTATTATTATAACTAATTATTAATTCCATTATTAATCCCATTATTAATTCCAATCATTAACACAAACATCTACTCTCAATTAGTACGTATACCATAATACAAATTTAAAAGCATAAAAATTTAATTTTCAAATGAAAATAATTTGTACTCCTCGGTATCAAAATATTCAATCATTTCATTGAATATAAACCGAGAGAATTTCTGCGATAAAAGGATATTGTGGAATTTAACCAAAAAAAAAAAAAAAAGAATACAGAAAATAATTTCCAAAATAACAAAAATTACTGTATCCATCTCTTGATTGTAAATAATCTATTGAGCCACCACACACTAGCATTTCGATTATATTATCCCCGGGATTCCCGGGAATTACATTTGGCTATAACCAGGTAATGTGAGCGTTACAGGAACGTTGTGTGTTGATTAATATTAAACGCGAAATACATTTAACGAGCAGACTAGTATCACTACACCCACTATCTGACCGCAGTTCATCCCCCATGGATATCCATCCCTCTTTAAATTTTCCCATTCATTCACATATCCCGCCTCTCTGCGCATTTGACCTCCGGAAAAAAACTCTGTCTTTTTTATTTTAAACATTAACACATTCCTTTTTTTAAATTTATTGAAAATAGTGAGATAATTTATTTTGCCACTGATATTTTTCTAATCCATATAATAATAGTTATTTTAGCTAAAAAAAATAGGGTAGATTTTTGAAAAATTGTGGATTTTTAGTATTATTTGCAGTCGGTATTGTAGTTCTCTGTTTCATGCAATGTCGATAAAGTAGTGAATTGCATTAACATCAATTAGTAAAGAAGCATAATTAAGTTATAACAAAATAAGAAAGGAATTACAAAATTATGATTTTACCGATTGTAAGTTAAGTTTATTACTTTGTTACCTACGATCGGTAAGGTAGAAAATTATATTAACATAAAAAATTTAACAGACATTAGATATAATATATCGACCTATAGTCGATAAGGTAGGTAGTAAGAATATAAAAATTGTTAGTCAATTATAAATTACAAGTATTTATACTGTCAGCTGATAAGAAAGAAATCTTTTCTATTACAAGTCGGTAATGAAGTATTAAATCAGGTTGGTGATGAATTGTATTTTTATCGACGGCTGATAAGGAAGTAAGCTTTTCAATTAGCAGTCGTTATCAAAATATTAAAAATAATCAGTTTATTGGTGACACGATGTATTTTTATCGATGGATGATAAGGAAGAAATCTTTTATATTAGCAGTCGGTATCGAAATATTAAAAATAATCGGTTTATTAATGAGCGTTTTTATTCACAGCTGATAAGGAAGAAATCTTTTCTATTACTATTCGGTAACGAAAGATTAAAAATAATCGGGTTATTGGTGATTAGATGTATGTTTATCGACGGCTGATAAGAAAGAAATCTTTTCTACTAGCAGTCGGTATCGAAATATTAAAAATAATCAGTTTATTGGTGACACGATGTATTTTTATCGATGGATGATAATGTAGAAATCTTTTTTTACTGACAGTCGGTAACTGACTATAAAAGTTAAAAATAAATATTATCTCCAATCGATAACAAAGATTTCTTAATTATTTTTTATTAAAACTTGTTACAGTTGCAAATAATCAGTATAAAATATATGAATATAAGTTTTTTTTTAATTTATTTTTTTTTAATACACTTTAGAAGAAAATTCCATTTTCTGTTCAATGTTATCTCTTAGGGTAATTCATAATCCCTTTAAACCTAGCACCTTGACAATTTCAATATTAACGACATGTACGAAAAGTAATCTGTCATCGCGTTTTCATAAACAATGTTCATATAATACCCAAGGAAGACATCACCACGTTATATAATCTCTATTGTGTCTTTGCATAATAATCCACGTGTCAGTAGGGATATAATCACAAGAGAATTACAGGATCACTCAATGTCTATACACAAATTATTTTCTGTATATATATATGTGTACACTGGTATATGTTAAAATGCAAGAAATTCCACAAAAAATATCTTCAAATAACTTTGCACTTAAATTTTTCTTTTTTTTGCGTAAATTTCAAGAGGGAAATACAAATAATGATAAATATGATAATTTTGATGTATTTAGAAAGTTTTTTTTTCTTGGTTGCTTTACTATACTCTTATGTAAAAAATAATAATAATAAAAAGAAGAAGAAGTAGATAGGAGGCATGTAACTAAAGATTGAAGAGCTTGACTTGGTTCATTAAATTGCAAACCCTCGTCTTATGGAAAATGATAGACAGCTTGCTTGAATTCCAAAGGGAGAAATTTTTTTCCCATCTTTTTTTTTTGAAAGATGCGTCTCGTTAAAATGACGCAGCATTATTCCGATGGAGTCTGACAATACTGTCATTTTACTTTTGTCAGTATTTTCCAGTACGTATGCAATACAAATTTTCATTCTTATTCCATAAAGCTAACTTATTTCAAATTTAGTTACAGTTGTACATTGAAAATATTATCTCAGTTACGCTGAATTACGTCTAAAATATTCATTGGTAAAAACTGATTTACCTAATTATGTAAATTTCCTTTAATTATATGGATAATATTTGATGAAATACTGGTATAAGTTTATCCCTATTGTCGTTTAAAAAGTGTTCTACTTTACCGACTAATGGTATAATTGTAGCCTACTATATGGTCAGTCGGTAAAGAAGATAATTGATATCTCATTGTATCTTCAGTCGATAAAGCAAATAACTGATAGAATATTATATTACCAGTCGGTAAAGTAGATAACTGTTACCATCTTGTATCTTCAGCCGATAAATTAGATAACTGTTACCATATTGTATCATTAGTCGGTAAAGTAGATAAATGTTACCATCTTGTATCATCAGTCGGTAAAGTAGATATATGATATAATTTTATTTTAATTATAAAATAACAACATTCTACTTTACCGGCTGACGGCATCTAATGACATATGTCGGTAAAGTAAGTAACTTATATGATCCTACATCATCAGTCGGTAAAGTAGATAATTGATGGTATATTTTAATTTAATTGTAACATTTACAACATTCTACTTTACCGACTGACGACAACAAATGGTATATAACCGTAAAGTAGATAACTGATACCATCTTGTATCATCACTCGGTAAAGTAGATAAGTGATTCCATCCTCAGTCGGTAAAGTAAATAACTGATATTATCTTATATCATCAGTCTATAAAGGAAATAACTGATTGATAGTGGGAGTTGGTCTATATCAAGATATTGGTTAGTATTTTATCGACTGCTGATAAGGAAGAAATCTTCTTTATTAGTAGTCTATAATGAATCACTAAAATGATAGGTTAGAAAGACGTATGTTTATCGATTACCGACTGATGGCAAGGAAAAAATTTCTCTTATCGGCAGTCGGTAATAAAACAAAAACACATAAATTGATTGAAAACTGAATAGATTTTTATTGAGAGAAAAAGAAAAATCAGTGAAACAAATAGGGAATCGAGTTTGATTATTCTATATTCTGTTATTCTCATCTTTTCACGCGTGTTCAATCTCACAATTTGTCGAATGCGCACACATCAGATTCACAATGCCTTCGATTGAAAAAAAGTGCAGAGAAAGTGAGAGGGAGGAAGGGAGAGAGGGTGAGTGAGTGAGTGAGATAGATGATAGAATAGCGTCTAGGGAGTGCGGGGTAAATTCGATTTTCACGATCCCGCGAAAATTGAAATACAATCCTCGATGCAAGTCTCGCGGGGAGAATGTTGTGTTTCTTTTTCTCGCGGTTTCTCATAACCTAGAAGAGATGTTTGCTTGTCGAAGCGAGCACAGATAGGAAACATACGTAGCTTCAAATAAAAAAGTATGATCAAAGGATTCCAGTTTCTCCCAGAATACTGCAGCGTCTGACAATTTCGTCTTATCAGTTTTTTTCTTTTTTTTACCCCGCTTTTTTATTTGTTTTTGCTTTATTTGGTAACGGAAAGAATTCCTATTTTTTTATTAGTATCACGATAAATATTTTTTTTTGGTAAATTTCAGTCTATTTTATAAGAGAAGAAATTTAATTAAAATTAGAGAAAGAGAGGAATTTTATTGAATTTATTCAGCTGATTAGAAAAAAGAATAATTTTTTTTTGTTTAATTTTGTAAAATAAAAAGATTTTAAAAGGAAAATAGAGTGTGTGAAAGCTTTTTACAAGATTACTATCAAAGATTCTATTTAAATTTTGTGGCAATGTAGAGTCAGAAAGAGAGAGAGAATATTATTCTGCGGTAGCTTTCATTGCACCAAGATCAGTTAATAAGGATCTTTGTTTAATTTTGAGGTAAAAGTACATTTAACCCACTCCTTCATTTTACTCAACAACTCCCAAGACCCATTTCATTTTCCATGTAGCTTTAGGAAAAGGAAGAGAGAGAGAGAGAGAAAATAACATTTCACGAACTTACGCGACCATTCGCTACTTTTGTCCTCGCGATGAAAATTTCTTCCAATTCCTATTTCGTGTTTAACAAACGGAAAAAAAATTGCCAAGAATTATTTTTCATTCTCTTAATTCTATACTAAATATCTGTCTACTTTATCAAAAAATTTAATTGCTGTTTGTGAAAATAATTATCAAAAACAGTGATTGCTTTTATTAATTTTTACGTCGAATCAATTACGGCTTGTTTTCAGAAAAAAAGAAAGCGATAGAGATTTTTTTTCTTCTTTTTTAACCCTCCCGATGATAGGGGAATCTCTCTCTCTCTCTCTCTCTGTCAGTTGATTGAGAAGCTTTCAAGAGCAGAAGCACACTGGTTGCTTGCATTGTCTGCTTTTCCGAACAACGAAGACTTCAATAATCGATAATTCAAGATGCCATTAGAAAGCATCGGAGAAAAAAGTGAGACAGATAGAGAAAGATGAGAGTAATAAACATTTCTTTTTTTTCAAATATACCTTCAATTCATTGATATAGTGTACAATAAAACGAAGAGAAAAACACTAATTTACAAAACAAATTCATAAGTAAATGAGTAAAAATTTTAAATCTTTTTTAATTGGTTCAAAAAATTTATTTAAATAATAAAAGTTCAAAAAAAAAGTTGTCTACTTTACCGACTGTAGGTTAGAATGATACATTCTGCTGGTAATGTAGAAAATTATTTTGTCAACATACAGACAGACTCAAATTATCGATAAGTTATCTACTTTACCGACTGACGGTACGATTACCGACTGTTGGCCAATTTTTTTACCATTGGCAAATGGTAATGTGGTATCTGTTTTACCATTATTTTGTAATGAAGGGATCTATTTTATCATCCGTTGGTAATGAAGGGATTTATTTTACCATCAGTTGGTAATGCGAGCATTATCATTATATATATATATATATATATATATATATATATATATATATATTATTATTATTATTATTTATTGAAATAAATCCTACAGTCTCAAAGACCAATTACAGGATTATCATTGTACAAAAATGTAAATATATTGTAATGGCGATTATAATTTAGCATAAACTTTTTTATGCATAAACTTTTTAATTATAATTTAGCATAAACATATGCACACCAGCTATAATATCGGATCCTCTTTATACAAATTAATTACACTTATGAGGAAAGTCTTCATAGATATTATTTAAAGATGTAACATATAATAGTATAATTTAGAAGTCCATGTGTGCTACATGAGTACAATTGAAAACAAAACTGTGTAAATCACCATATAAAGTAGACTTTATATATATAAAGATCTTTCAGACAAATATATTTTAGTAGATATACTGGGTCAGTTCTATCCACAGATCCCTGCACCGTCATATTACCGACACTTTTGAGCACAGACTCAAACCACTGAGCCTTGGCTCCTTTATTTGAATAACCTTTGCCCCCACCAATGGTTTGAGTGCGGGCTAAAAAGTGTCGGTAATATGTTGGTGCAGGGATCTGTGGTTAGAGCAGGCCCAGTATGACTACTTATTTTTGAAAAATTATATTAGACATTTTACTTTATTTACCTACTGCTGGTAACAATGGTATCTTCCTTACCAACCGTCGGTGATGGAAAATCTTTTTTTTACTGTTAAAAAATTTGTTGTATTGCAAAATTACTCTTGAAATAGTGGAAGAAAATTATTTGCAGGTTTATGGAAGTAGATTTACATTTTTTTGTTTGTCTAATGAAATAAATTGTTCCGAGTTTACGTACTCGTTAACGCTTATAGAGCGCATTGAATCACTGGTCGCATTATGTATTCGGCAAACAACTCGGACACCGTAAATCGTGGCTCGAGTGACCACTGGTTATAATTTAGACCACTTGGTCCTGCCAGATTTATAAATGCACGTTATGCAGAGAGAGAAAGAGAGAATATTAACGTTACGAATTCAGCCAAATCACTGAGATCTCTCCCTCTCTTTGATCTCTTCTCTGAATATGTATCGACATTATTTCTCAATGTTAAATTATACTAATTAGTGAAAAAAGGAAAAAAAATCTAAACATGGGTTCAAAAATTTATGCAAAAAAATTTATACAATTCTATGAAATGTGAAATTTGTCAAAATTAAATTATTGAATTTAATTAATTCTCTTTAATTAATTATAGTTTCAATTAAAAATTTATTTCTTGCTCTTTTGCAGGACAAATTGATTTCCCATGTGTAGGAATGCTGGAGATTCTAATATTGCAACTGTAAATCGAATGAGTCTATTGGGACAAATTAAAGCTCACAATGCTAATATCAATTCAAACCCCTTTTCCTCTGTATATTTTAAAAGTGAAAATAATATCGATTATTTTTTTTCTCCCTGAATTTATAAAAATTGTGAAGAATTGAAAAAAAGTATTCTTAAATCTATTAATTTACAATTTCAGGCAGATATAAAAAATATTTAAAGAGGATATAAAATTAAATATGAAATATAATTCACATAAGAATCCATATTTTAAGATTAAGAATTTTTTATCAGAAATTATCTTTGATAATTTTACGAGTCATTTTCTAATATAGTACAAAATTTATATCAACTTTGTTCAATTTAAAACACCGTTAGTGAATGTTTAATATTTAAAATGCGTATTTAACGATAAATAATTCTATTTTTGCTTTCATTAAAAAGAAAACGAATTCGACTATGTAGGGAAGAAAAAGGGATTTTCATAAAAGCTATTCAGAAAGAGGATTTCGCTTTTCAGTCCATTAAAGGTTTACCTTTTTTTTCCTCTCTTTCTCCCGCTCTTCCTTTTGTTTTATTACTTTCTCTCCATTTCAAAGTACATTCTCCACTTCATCAATCTATATATACATATACATATGGAAAAATAAAATTCATACATATTTTTCTCTAATTTTTACCTTCAACACATATTATTGACTCAAAATTATGTGTCATGAGAAACAGAAAATTAACATAATTTTCCGACTATTTTCATTTGGCCCTTATTCAACCTTTCCCCATATAATCGGTTTAACGTTCTCCACAGTAAGCCCATGCAAATCCCGAAAACAGCGCATGTTCCTGAATTACAAACGTAGCGTGGCACATTCGTGCGGCTAGAGTTGGTACATTGATCGCCCAAGCTGGGTCACCAAAATCTCATTATAATCAGCTCTAACTCCACTCTCTAATACATCTTAATTCGTCTTATTAATAAATAAGAGTAGCAAAAATTATTCCATCTTTTTCTTTTTTTTCCTAAATCAAATATTCTTGACAAGATAAAAAAATATATGGAGACGTCCTTCAGTCAAAAAGTCAACAGATAGAATGAATAATATGGCGTTTTTTGTTTTCCTTCTAGGGGATTTGTTGCCAACCAAAGTGGAAGGCTCTGATATTAAAAGGGCAGGTTTTAAGAAAGAGTTAAATTAAAATTAAATAAAATTCATTAAACTTAAAATTAATTAAATTATTAAAGTTTTTATTTGAATCCTTTACAATTAGAATGAGATAGAAAGAGTAGATCCAGATGTCTTCAGGCACACTGAAAATTAAAACATTGTGGAATTAATCGAGAATTTAAATTGGGGACATAGTTAACTTTTAAAATTCTTAAAGTCGTAGACCCAACAAGATACATCCTTTAGTGTAAGGTCGAGGAAATGACTTTGTCTAGCGGAAACAGAGAATGCAGTAGATTCTCCTCAAATTGTTTTCTGCCCAGGGGGTCGATTTTGTAACTTTTCCACTCTCACCTTCACACTCTCACTTCACACTCCCTCTATCTTCTCTCACATCTCACTCTTACTTTCCACATCCCGCTTTCCACTGTCACTTCCTACTCCCACTTTCCACTATCCCTTCCTATTTTCCACTCTCCATGTCAATTCCCACTATCCCTTCACTCCCACTGTCCACTCTCTCTTCCCACTCCTATTTTTCATTTGTCACTCTCACTTCCAACTCTCCCCTTCCACTTTTTACTTCCAACTCCTCGTTTATACTCTCCCTTCCCGCTCCCACTTTCCACTTTCTCTTCTCACTTCCACTCTCTATTCTCAATTTCCACTGTCACTTCCCACTCTTTACTCTCACTTTCCACTTCCATTTCCCACTTTGTGAAGTGTTAGTCAGAAAAATGGGATGGGAGAGTGGAAAGTGAGAGAGGAAAGTGGTAAGTAAGAGTGGGAAGTGGAAAGTGAGAGTGGAAAGTGGAAGTGGGAAGGGAGAGTGGAAGTTAGAGAGGGAAGTGGGAAGGGTGTATGAGAAGAGGAAAGTGGTAATTGAGAGAGGAAAGTGGAAAGTGTGAGTGAGAAGGGAGGGTGGAAAGTGAGAGTGGGAAGTGGGTAGTGAAAGTGGAAAGTTAGAGTGGGTAGTGAGAATAGGAAGAGAGAAGGAAGTGGAAAGTGAGAGTAGAAAGTAGGAAGGGAGACTGGAAATTGAGAAAGGGAAGTGGAAAGTAAGTGTAAGACAGGAAACTGTGAATTGAGAGTGGAAAATGACAGTGGTAATTGGGAGTGAAAGTGGAAAGTGGGAGTGGAAAGTGAGAGAGGGAAGTGGAAGGTGGGAGTGGGAATTGATAGTAGAAAGTTGGACGGGAGAGTGGAATTTTAGAGAGGAAAGTGGGAAGTGTGTGTGAGACAGGAAAGTGGTAATTAAAAAAAGGAAGTGGGAAGTGAAAAGTTTGAGTGGGAAGGGAGGGTGGAAAGTGAGAGTGGGAAGTGGGTAGTGAGAGAAGGACGAGAGAGTGGAAAGTGAGAGTAGAAAGTAGGAAGGGAGACTGGAAATTGGGAAAGGGAAGTGGAAAGTAAGTGTAAGACAGGAAACTGTGAATTGAGAGTGGAAAATGACAGTGGTAATTGGGAGTGAAAGTGGAAAGTGGGAGTGGAAAGTGAGAGAGGGAAGTGGAAGGTGGGAGTGGGAATTGATAGTAGAAAGTTGGACAGGAGAGTGGAATTTTAGAGAGGAAAGTGGGAAGTGTGTGTGAGACAGGAAAGTGGTAATTAAAAAAAGGAAGTGGGAAGTGAAAAGTTTGAGTGGAAAGGGAGGGTGGAAAGTGAGAGTGGGAAGAAAGAGAAGAAAGTGGAAAGTGAAAAGTTTGAGTGGAAAGGGAGGGTGGAAAGTGAAAGTGGGAAGAAAGAGAAGAAAGTGGCAAGTGAAAGTAGAACAGGAAATTGTGAATTGTAAGTGGAAAATGACAGTGGGATTTGGGTAGTGAGAGTGGAAAGTGGGAGTGGGAAGGGAGAGTGGAAAGTGAGAAAGGAAAATGAGAGTGGGTGTGAGAATTGAGAGTGGAAAGTGAGAGAGGGAAGTGGGAAGTGTGTGTGTGAGAGAGGGAAGTGAAAAGTGTGGGTGGGAAGGGAGGGTGGAAAGAGAGAGGGAAGTGGTAAGTGAGAGTGGGAAAGTAACAGAATCGACCTCCAGCCAAAGTGAAAAGTCCGGAGTCCAGGTGTCGATATGAATTAAAAAAAATACCCCTCAGCTTAAGAGTGACCGAATTATTGATTTGACGTTGATGTCGAGGTAATGCAGTCCTTAGAAAAATAGAAATGTGCCTCGTAGTAGAAATTATCTCCTTAAATAAATTTGACTAGGACGAGACTCGAAGAAGGCACTTGGTACTTGAAAGATTTTCTGGACTGGAGTCGAAGAACAAACTCGATGACAGTATACAACTAGTTTACTTATGGTAGCGATTGTTGGACTGACACGAAGAAGACGCGAAGTTGATTCTGTGGTGACTTCTGGAGTAACTAACTTGAAGGAGTTTCATAAACTGTCTAATTTAGCAAAGGGTTGCACCTTTTATAGGTTCTTTTTGCAAAGGGAACTACGTCATACCACCCACTTTTATCACCTTTGTGTCAAAGTGATAAAAAGTTTATTACATGTAAGTGGGGGACCAATAGAAGTATGATAAAATACAGATGAGCATATTTGGCATATTTTCTTTTTTCTCTAAAAAATTTTTGTGTTTTATAATTCATTGGTAATTTTGTAATTGTTGCGCAATGACTTTTGATGATGATGAAAAAGGGTTAAAAGGAGGTGAATGTTGAGAATGGAAATGTGGTTGAGATTTCTCGTCAAGTTTTCATGATCATTGGTCGCATTGTTGTGCGTCGAGAGAAGAGGAAACGCTTTGTAGTGCATGATTTATTTGCTCCTTTGTCTCCAACTACTCTGGAACACCCGGAGGCGATACCTGTTGAGAATTGTTCCCACTTCTAGTTTCAAGACGTTTCCCTCAACTTTTTGTTCTTTTCTTACTTTTCTCTTGCCCTCTCACTCTCTCTCTCTCCTTCTCTCTTTTATTCTCTCTTACCAAGAATTATTACTCTTGTAGATGAGTGGTCTTTGCTGAAAATTTTCAACCTGAAGGTGCTTTAAACGAGTCTCTTTTTATATTCGAGATTTTCAGTGTATTTATATTTTCTCCTTTACTCGAGAGAAGGATTTTTTTTAATTCCATGATAATTCGTTTTGTTGGAAAAAAATTACTTCATCTTGTTTTAGATTAATAGTTAAGAATTTAAATTTATAATTTTAAATTCTATTTCACTCTCTTGCTTTTTCTTGAAAAACAAGAGTGACAAAAATGTCGAAAGCTACTAGTCTATGTTAAAGCCGATATATGGGATTTGACACGATGTCTCACTTCCGTTTCAAGAATTCAAGTTTTCCACCTTGGTAAGCTTGAGTGAGCTCTAGTCAGCTGCACATACTAATATCTGTTGAAATCGTCGATTTGCAGATTTCAGACAACTATTCACATGGAAGTCGACTATTCACCGACAAAGAGCGAATGGGAAACATATAGATAGAAAGGGGAAATTTTTCATTAAAAACAACGAATAATTTTAAAACAAAAAAATTCTTGAAACTTTCTTGATTTTTATTTTTTAAGAATCAAAATTATTACTATTTTTTGTCAGAGTAATTCTTTACAAAAAAATTTTTTTACTTCTCCCTCGTCTTTTCAATCTGCTTCAACTTAAAAAGACACTTCTTCTTCTTCTCCTTTTTTTGTTCAATTAAGCTTTAACTAAACTGGCCAGGATAATCCGGCTGGGAATTTTAAAAGAAGTAAGAGTAACTCCCTGGTTCTCGATTTAATTAAAGTATCGAGGCTTAAGTTTCAACGCTAGTAATTCTCTCCGATCATCTTCTTCTGCTCTCCCATCTCCTACCAGTCCAAAAACCTCCTCTCTCTCCCACCTATTTTTATAGGATTTGTCGCAGCGTGAACTACATTAACGTTCTTAGTGCCCTGTCTACTCAAAAAAGAAGAAATTCTTTTTTTTACTTTCTATTATAATCCAATGAAATTCAATGTGAATCTTTTAAGAATTTCAATGAATTGAGAATTGATAAATAAAAATTAACGAGAGGTGAGTATTGGAGGTTTGTATAGAAACACCCTCCTTATCTTTATTTTAATCACAAAACTTTTTTCACTTCTGATCACTTATGATATTTTATATATATTTTTTTATTGTTTTGTCACTTTTCACTTTTTATCATCCCATATATTAAGAATATTATTAAGAATAATAAAGAATAAATCTAAATAAATTCCACCACGTGGAATAAATTAGAACCTCAAAATTGCACGCGCACAAAAATTTTGAAATTATGTCAGCCAATAGCGACTACGTTGTCCTACGTTATCTATCATCCTTACAGAAAAAAAACTAAATGAAAGAAAAATCTTACTTTTTTCTAATTTACAATTTTGAAAATAAAGAATGCAAACATGAAAAATAACTGTAAACAGTGTTAAAACTTAAAAAGTGCATTGTATCGTTTAACTTTAAAGTAAGATATACATGTTACTGTGTCACGTTAAAAGTTTTCCTGAAACTAGTGTGGTGAAAACTTCATTTTGCTATTCTTCTTTGGTCGTTTGGTAAAGATTTTAAATTTAAACTGGTTTGGAGATCTTCTGTTGGATGATGTAGATTGGTGTTGGTTTAAAGGGGGAGAAAGAGGGGAGGGGGTGAATTTTGGTGGGGGGAGCGAATGGGTGACACGGGATGGGGATGTAAGAAAACGCAAGGAGGCGAATGAAGCGTCTTCTGACGGTTGAGAATTACGTTTGTGAAAATTATGGGACACAAGAGGCGCTGGTGTGTTGCACACGAGTTAAGAATGCAGTACGACGTGTCGGCGTAACTCCTTAAAGTAGAGAAACTATTCTATAGTATGAACTTACTTCTCTCACACTGTAACCGTCTCTCTTTCACCCTTTCCCTTATACACCTCTCCCTTGCTCTCTCCCTCCCTTCTCCCTTACTCCCCCCCTCTCTCTCTCTCTCTCTCTCTCTCTCTCTCTCTCTCTCTCTCCATTGCCAACTTTCCACGAGACTAGTAAACTACCCTAAGATGAACGAGTTGTGCTCAACTATAGTACCACCAACGATAAACCGCAACGACCAAAACTTCCAAAGAGTTGACTCTCTATCTATCTATATGTTTATGGTATACCTTTTCCTCATAAAATTAGTGTTCCCCTCAAAATATTTTTATCTATCTTAAATTTTTTTTTCTAATTAAATAAAGCAACCAACAATTTTTAATTAGTTTCAATTAAAAAGAACATTTTAAATTGTATTTTTGAATAAATAATTAAAACCTATGTAACTATTTCATAGGCACTCAAATCGGCGTACAGGGACAATGACGGTAAAGTAGAAACTGACCTTATCCACTGTCTGTAAAATGGAGTTGAAAATAAGTTTCCTCAAAGATAAAATAGTTAGAAACTAATAATTACGTATTTACCCCCGATAAATAGTATTTTTATTTTGTTTACCCACTATGGATAAAGTAGAAACTTCCCTTACCTACAGTCGATAATGAATTTTTGCCCTTTTATTTTCGTTAACTTTGTTATTTAAGCTTGAAAATGGAACTTGTTATTAAGCTTAGTGGCCAAAAGGCTAAATTGCCTTTTTGCTAAACCACGCACAGCAAAACTGTTTTACCGACTGAGTGTTTCGAACCTAACCTCTTACTGTGTAAAATTTTAATTTAGCGAAATGGCAATTTAGTCTTTTGGCCACCAAGCATTAAAAGCAGATAAGGTAGAATTTATCTTTATCTACAGTCGATATCGATTTTCGATACATTGCGAACTCGACAATGATACTGTAGAAAATGACTTTATCTACAGTCGGTAAAACGTAATTTTTTCGACATTGACAACAGACAGAAAGAAAAAAATAGTAGATAACATATTTTTTCACCCCTTTAAAACACTTTATTCCCTTAAAAGTTAAAAATGAGAAAAAAATTTTGAAGAATTCTTTTAATATTAGAAATATAAACCCCTCATGTTGTAACACACTGATGAGAATACAATCTAGAGATATATATATATATGTGTTTCCTTGTAGGGTCTTACACCGCCTTTCACCCCTCTCTTGTCTCTCCTTACCCTTCTGGGAGAATTTGAGCTAATTCAAGACTTCGTGGAATTCTATTTGCAAAAGGTCGTGGGTTCATGGTGTACGCGTCTACCGATATATTAAATTTGCATTTTCTGCGTAATTGAGATTGCAGGTAATATATCTTCACGCACAGTTGATTAAATTCCATTTTACGGAGCCACGAGCATTTTCCAAGAACCCGCGGAGATATTACTGAAGAAAACCTAGTTCCTTCGGCAGCTATTATGTTCTATAAACATTATTATTACTATTACACTTTATACATGTATATTTATTTATTATTTTATATTAAAGAAGAACGTCAACTGATAAAAATTTTCTCCCTACGAAAATATATACAATATAATAAATATTTTATGTACATAATAAATTTTTCATTTCAAAATTTTAGTTAATTTGCATTTTACGAAATTTTTAATTAAAAAGAATTCATTTTAAAAAATCTATTAAAATTTATTTAATTAAATTTACATTTTCATTAGAAGAAAATGATTAGGAAGAGATTTTTTTTATATTTACCGACTGATGGTAAAGATGGAATCATTATTACCATCAATCGGTAATTGTTTAAAAAATTAAACAACGAATTTATATTACACCATTATTACCATCAATCGGTAACGTTTTTTTAGCCATTAAAACAAATTTCTATCATATCCACAAAATAACGTCTAGAAAGGGATTCTTTTTATCTACCGACTTTCGGTAAAGAAGGTATCATTATAACCATCAATTAGTAACTTTTTAGTAATTAACATAAATTTATATTATACCTGCAAAAACGATTAGCAGAAGATTCTTTATATATGCCGACTGATGGTAAAGAAGGCATCATTTTTACTAGTAGGTATTTAACTTTTTTAAGAGGCAAAGCAGAAATCTATTTTTTTACCGGATACCTTTAACAATGTAGCTATCGGTATTGAGGTACAAAATAATTATTACCATCAGTATTCTTTATTTTTGAACAGGTCAAGTAGAAACCTATATTATCGACCGGATACCATTAACAATGTAGCTATCGGTATTAAGATACAAAATAATTATTACCATCAGTCGATAACAGTTTTTCTTTATTCTGGACATATTATTTCTTGTTTTTTGTTATTAATTACAATTTCCTTTAGAAATAAGTAAAGAAAAATTATTGATTATTTTGATTAACTATTTTTATTATTTATATTCAAAAAAAAATTCTTTTTATTAAATATTTTATTTTTTGTTGTTATATAATTTTATATAGATACAATACTTTGATGCAACCATTTTTTATTTGATTTTTCCGAAATAAATAATTATGTTTGTATAAATGAACGTTATGTAAAGTATATATATATATATATAGTAGACATATGAAATGTGACATTAAAATATACCTGTTGAATCGGATATTTACTGAGGTTGGAAAACGTTTACAATGTACTTTACAGTTTGCACACGTCGTGGTCACTTTTAGGTCTCATTACGAACTTTACCAGCCATCTGTCCAGAGTCGAGCTTCTAATTAGTGCTTTTGCTTCGTTAACTTTGACCTGGGCGTTATCTGAAAGCTTCTTTTTTAGAAAAAATATATTCCTCTTTCTAGATCATTTTGTGCACTACTCATTATATGAATCAAAAGCAAAATAAACAAAAACAAAATATTTAGTTTGTTTTTTTAGACTATTTAATACTCTCTTAACGTTTTTCAATTGCTTTTTGTACATTACTTGACATTCTAAATTATAAAATAATATTTTTCTGAAATGAGATAAAATAGTCTTTACCAACAGTCGGTAGCTATTAAAAACTTAATATAAAAGTACATAAAATTATTTATAATCTTACAGAAATTTGATGTTAAAATGCAAGGACTTTGCTAATTTACATGAGTGAATTAAAGAAATGGAAATACTTTTATCGATTGCTGTTAATGTAGGGAACAAACTTACCTACAATCGGTAATTTTTTTTACCTACGTAACGCAGGTGGGAGACGTTACAGCTTCTGATAGATCGATAACAAATTAATTATCGACTGATGGTTAAGTAGTTATCGTACTTACCGACAGTTGGTATTGAGCAGCAATCATAGTAGCTTTCGAGTCATTTGTGTTTAATACTAAAGCTGCTTTTTAAAAATGAAATAGTTATCGACTAATGGTTAGGTAGAACTCTGCCTTACCAGCAGTCGGTACTAGTTTTCTTTTAATATCATTGTTAGCTGTAGATACCATAATTACCAAAAGTCAGAAATTCAGAATTGATATTCATACACTTAATTGCTGGCAATTATTATATCATACTTTAATTACCGACTGTTGATTAAGTAGAAATTGTAATTACCAACAATCGGTAATAATTGTTTATTTCAAAATTTTCTTTTTTGTAGAAATAAATTTTTTTTACCAAAGTTTCTATTGAAAACTCAATTTTTGTTGTCTTTGGGAAAAATGTTCTATTTTACAACGGTTGACATTCTGTTTTTTTCAACCTCTAATCGTTTAATTATTCAAGTGAATGAAAGTCGGTGTCGTGCTCAAAAATCATGAGTGAAAGCCATCAGGTAAATTAGATTTCTCGTTCGGGTATAACAGGGAAAATGTGTGCGCGCGATGAAGCAACGTTAGGTAAACGACGTTGCGTCGTCAACGAAACGTAAGGGAAATTGCATTAAGTGCATTTAAGCAAGAGAAGAGACTGCAGCTTCCCTCCTAAGGGACACTGGACCCAATTATTAAACCAAACAGAAAGGATATGTTATTTACCGGTTGAGTTGCTCCTTTGATATTGGTTTTTGCTTTATAGTCGAATTTTTTTTTCTTTGTTAAATCTTAGATTCTCTTTTTGAATTAATAAATTCTTTTTTATTTTCCATATGTGACGCTCCACGAGAAAAGGGACCTTATGACAAGAGTAAAGAAGGTCCCTTTTCTCGTGAAGCGACACATATAAAGGAAAAAAATTAAAATTAAATTTATTTCTATTAATACCAACATTTCGTCTTAATTTATAGATAAAATTTTACTCCTGAACAGTAGGTAAAAAATTAGGTCAAAGACCTAAATTTTGACGTGACGTAACTGTCCCTATGGGAGCTTATTGTTAATTTAATAAAAAAGTAGTTACCGACTGTTGGTTAGGTAGTTACCGTACTTACCAACAGTCGATATAAACATTTTTCTTTTTAATTTATTACCATTTATTAAATTCAATATATTAATTTTTAATATATTCTCAGAATTTGTTATCCATTAATGGTTAAATAGAGCTCGTTCTTATCAACAGTCGGTATCAATATTTTTTATCCTATATGGCAATGGTTTAGCAGTTACTGTTTTTACCAACAGTCTCTCTCTCTCTCTCTTTTTATTATTTCTATTAGTGAGTTAGATATTACATTATTTTTAAAATTTATTTAAATTTTATTTTATCAAAAAATATTGTTAAAAAAATATTGTTAAAAAAATTTGTTATAAAGAAAATTTTTTTATTATATATTTTTATTAAAATTATGAATTAAAATTTTTTTCTAACTTCTCGAAAAACATGTAATTTTACGAGAAGGAAATAAATTTTTCTCTTGTTTTGCATAAAATTGTTTTTTTTTTAATAAATAAAAATGTATTTAGAATTAAAATAAATTTTATGTATATACAAAGGGGAGGAATGAACAAAATTTCTTATTTTTTGAAGCATTGTTAACAAACGGTATAGTGGATTTTATCTATGCACAAGTCTTAATAAAAAATTCTATGCATCTCTGAGTGTAAAAGAAATAGCAATGTTTGGGAGAATTGGTCGTGTACCATTTTTGAAGATATTAGTAAGACGTTATATATACTTTTTTTCTTCATTCTTTCCTTCATTCCTTCTGTATCTTTCTTTTCTACTTTCTTATTCCAGACTACTTGTAACTCTTTGTTCAAAAAAAAAAATAAAATAAAGAAAAAAAAAGAAAAAATTAAATTTAAATATATATTTTTTGACAGGGGCCAAAGGGAATTCATTTTATTCATTTTAACTAAAAAATTTTTATTTGGTTAAGAAAAAAATTTTTTTTATTTAAACTTAAATTTAAAAAGAAAAGAATTTATTTTACCTAAATTTTGTTTAAGTTCATGGAGCTCAAAAAACAAAAATAGAATTTTATTTCATTCTTTAATTGTTAAAAATTTTTATAGAATAAAAAAATATTTTTATTTTTATTATTATTTTATTATTTTTTTTATTGTAAATAATTTTATTATTTTTATTTTGATAATTTTTATTATTTATTATTATTTATTTTTATTATTACTATAATTAATGTGTTATTATTTTTATTTTTTTCAAAATTACTCATAGGAAAAGAAAAAAAGTAGAAAAAAAATTTTGCCTTTAACAAGATTCGAAGCATTGCTTCAAATTTGATCAGGCAAGCGCTTAGTGCGCGCGGCTAAACTCCTAATTCATTGATTTCAATAACTTTTAAACTTTTTTGTAAAATAAAAAGCAAAAAACATTATATATATTTCATTTTTGTTCTAAATATATCTAGAATAGATAATAAAAAATAATTTTTAATATTTTTCTCACAATTTTTACTATAGAAAAAAAATTATGTTTTCAATTTTATTTTTTAATTTTTTTTTAAATTTCTTTTATCAATTTTTTTCGTTTCTTTGGCAATTTACTTCTTTCAAGAATGGCTTCTCACTCATTTCAGTCTGTTCAGTTTTGTCGACAACCCTTTTCTTACATTAAATTTCACGTTGGTCTTTCACCACCCCCTCTCCTCCGCTCACCAACTCTCACCTTATTCTCCCTCTCGTTTGCTTTACAATTTTATTATATAGCTTACCCCACTCCAAAATTGTAACCCCTTTAAATTATATAATAGTAAGAACCAACCAAGTACTCTCTACTCACGTGCAAACCCTCGTGAGAAGGGTTGCCGTATAACAGGCGTTCAAAGAAGAAAAGGCACCAACAATTTTAGCCTTTCCGATTTCATAATTACACTCAACTGTGTATTACGTTGAGAAAAAGTGGAAAAAAATAGGCGAAAATTAAAAAACTTGTTGAATTTTTTTCATGAAAAATACAATGCAAGAAATTTTTTCGTAATTTTATTAAATGACAAATGTCTATTTGGACGTAACGTAACGGTCCCTAGGGGGCCGTTAACTTGAATAACTTTAAAAAAAACTTGACCTATAGGTCTCAAAAAAGGTCAAATTTGACCTAAACTTTGTCGTAACATAACAGCCCCTAGGGGGCCGTTAGATTAAATATTCTTGTAAATCTTGACCTGCAGGTAAAAAATAGATCACAGTCGACCTGAAATTTGAAGAAACGTAACAGAGCCTAGGGGACCGTTAGCTTGCATAACCTTAAAAAATTTTACCTATTGGTTACAAATAAGGTCAAATTTGACTTAAACTTTGACGTCAGATAACAACCTCTAGGGGGCCATTAGCTTAAATATTCTTGCAAAACTTGACCTACAGGTTAAAAAAAATAGGGCACAGGTGACCTAAACTTTGTCGTAACTTAACGGTCCCTAAAGGGACGTTAGTTTAAATAACTTTAAAAAAACATGACATATAGGTCACAAAATTGGTCACATTTAACCTAAGGGTCACAAAATAGGTCAAATTTGACTTAAACTTTAATGTAACGTAACGGTCCCTAGGGGGCCGTTAGCTTGAATAACTTTAAAAACTAGATAGGTCACAAAGTATATAAAATTTGCCTGTAGGTCACAAAATTGGCACATTTGACCAATGGGTTACAAAATAGGTCAAATTTAACCTGAACTTTGACGTAACGTACCAGCTTCTAGGGGAGGCCGTTGTCTTAAATATTCTTGTAAAACTTGTCCTACGGGTAAAAAATAGGGCAGAGTTGACCTAAACTTTATCGTAACGTAAAGGTCCCTAGGGGGCCGTTAGCTTGAATAATCTTAAAAAACTTGACCTACAGGTTACAAATTAGGTCAAATTTGACCTAAACTTTGACGTAACAGCCCCTAGAGGGACCGTTAGCTTAAATATTAATTCTTGCAAAACTTGTCCTACAGGTAAAAAAATAAGTCACAGTTGACCTAAACTTTGTCGTAACGTAACGGTCTCTAGGGGGGCCGTTGTCTTAAATAACTTTAAAAACTAGATGGGTCACAAAATATATAAAATTTGCCTATAGGTCACAAAATAGGTCAAATTTGACCTAAACTTTGACGTAAAGTACCAGTCTCTAGGGGGCCGTTGTCTTAAATATTCTTGTAAAACTTGACCTACAGGTAAATAATAGGTCACAGTTGACCTAAAGTTTGTCATAACGAAACAGACCCTAGGGGTTCTGTAGCTTGAATAACCTAAAAAAACTTGACCTATAGGTTACAAAATAGGTCAAATGTGACCTAAACTTTGACGTAACGTACCAGCTCCTAGGGGGACCGTTAGCTTAATTATTAATTCTTGCAAAACTTGTCCTACGGGTAAAAAAATAGGTCACTGTTGACCTAAACTTTGTCGTAACGTAACGGTCCCTAGGGGGCCGTTAGCTTGAATAACCTTAAGAAAACTTGACTTATAGGTCACAAAATAGGTCAAATCTGACCTAAAGTTCAATGTAACCTAACGACCCGTACATTAATTTCACATTGCAGAGGTTAGAATGAAATATAATAAAAAAAAATTGCAATTCCACTCGAAATACTATCAAAATTAAATCAGTTTTTTTGATATAAGAACAAAAATAATAATAATAATAATAATAATAATAATAATAATAAAATATAAAATTTCAACATTCACAAATGACTGACTTGCCAGAGTTGGTAATTTTCAATATTGAATCGAGACGACCACGTTCTTTGGTGGTTTACGAATCCGGTGTGAGTGCGAACGTTAGCATGCGGACTTGATGCGTATTGCGAAATGTCGATCACAGGTAATTTGTTTGTCGTTGTTCACGCGATCGTTAAGCCGACTAAAGCAATCACGCGTGAATGTATTGAGATCGATGCAAACGTCAACGCTACCAACATATATACATATATATATACATATAATTCCTGTATTATCTCTCATTAAGCCAAGAGCAGCTTGGTGACTATTTTCTCCCTCTCCCCTTTTGCTCGTCAATATACCTTCCTTATTCGCCTTCAATTAAATTGCTATTTACGGAGAAATTCGATTTAATTAAAATTTTAATTAAAATTTTTCATTAAAAATTTTTTTTTCGATATTTTTTCCATTTTTGAGAAAGATTTGTTGAATTTTCGTAAAATTCCCTTTAAATTGAGGTATCATTGATGTATTTTCGTTGAGTAATGACCGAGTTATGAGGTTTTTGAAAATTACTGCGAGTGTTTATGATTGAGCATTGCATTGGCTCCGTGGAATAGTTGAGTGTCTGCTGATTTGTCAACCAGGGTTCGATTCTTCTCATCGGGAATTTTTTTTTTTTTCACTAATCTTTAAAGAAGTAAAGGATAACATACTCTGTTTGTTATTATATTTGTAAGTTATAATTATATAATATTATAATTATCATAAGTATTAAATATTAATTATATTTTAGTAAAAATTTTATATTTTAATTGAGTGTTAATTTATTGATTCTTTCTCTGAAATTAAAATACCGAAAAGAACATTTTCTTCTGTTTATAATTATATTATATATTATAATTATATTATATTATCGCTTACAATTATTTTTTAAATATTTTTGTCGTTAAAAATTTTTTTTTTATTCTTTTTTATTTTTTTAAATTTATTAATCAATATAATGAAGTGAAGGTAATAAAAATTTCACCATTAAGAAAAGAGTTGTTTCTCGATGATGTCAAAAATTCATTTTACATCAATAATGACATGTCGAACTCGCTCTCTCACATTGAACTCAAGTCGTTAACGACAATATATTTTATATACCTTCTAGGTAGAAGGAGAAATGCCGTCTGACGCGTTCGGATATTAAAATATTTTATAACTTCGGACGCGCCAAAGGCACAATTTCGTTTATGATCGGAACTATTTATTGCACGTAAATTTCCGTCTTGTCACTTTGTTCGCGGTTCATGACTCACGGTTTTAAAGGGAGAGAAAGAAAAAAAATTTTTCTTACAACTTTTGTTTAGAAAAACGTAAAAAAAAAAATTTTTCTTGCAACTGTTGTTTAGAAAAAAGGAAAAAAAAATTTTTTCATGCAACTGTTGTTCAGAAAAATGTAAAAAATAAATTTTGTCATAACACATTATAAATAAAAATTAAATATTTGTACAAAAAGAAGAATTTACAAATGTAAAAAAAGAATAAAGAAGTTGAAAAAAAATAAATCCCCTGGGATTCGAACCTCGACTATTTTTTCACCAGTCAATCGTTTTTTACTCTCGGCTATAGTCACATTACTTTAAAAATGTTTCCAATTTTGAAAAATTAGTAGAAAAAATACTAGTAATCAGTTTTTTTATTTCTTTTTAGACTCAAACAAAAGAAGTATAAATTATTACCTAAATAAACTAATATTTAACAACAATTAAACTTAACTAAAAAATTTGTTACTAATTCTAAAATAAATTGAAAATTTGGTAACTAATCGATAAACAAAAAAAAATTATTCCCGACTGGATTCGAACCTTAAACATTTTATTCCAATTAAGACAATTAACACACACGACTAACGCAAAAGTAAAAAAATCAATTACATTTTTAAAAATAAAAATATTATTTACATTCTTCTCTTTTTTCCTGAAATTTATTTTTTGTTTTGTAATTTTCAAAAAAAGGGATTTTTTCATTTTAGCGAGTATTCGTGAAAGTTGTCATGTAATAAAATGTCCATTTTCGTATCGAATCAAGTGAGTGGCGTCCTTTGATGAAATTTCTCGAAAACGTGGTAAGATTTCTTCGTGGCAATAGTGAAGCGGATAACCTGTCGATCTTCTCGACAGTAATGGACGTTCAACAACGAGTTACACTTTCAGTGACGACGTGTCTGATCCACGTGGGAGTTGCAAAATGTTTGCGATCGAAAACCGACCCCTCCCTATCACTCCCCCACCACCCCAACTATGTCCCACTCCTTTTCACAAAGTAGATTTTTTTTTCTTTTGAGAAGACAAGCGAAAAGTTAATTTTTATATTGATTTTATTTAAAAAAATTTAAATTGTAAAATTATATTTAAAAAAAAAACGCCACCTAGGATTTTTTTCAATAATATTGCTAGTAGATTCAATATTCGCTGTTTCAAAATAATTTTTTTTATTTTAACCGAATTTGGTAAAGTAGAACTTCTTTTTATCGACTGTTGATAAGTTAGATATCTTCCTTACACACAGTCGGTACAATCATTTTTCTTTTTTTTTTAAATAAATTTAAGTCAATATGAAATAAAAGTGGAATATTTATTTAATCTATTTTCAGTAAGTTAGATATCCTTCTTATCTACAGTAGGTATATGTATTTATACTTTTCGTTTCAGTCGATAACTAATTATTCGTTTTTTAGGATAAAAAAATTTATTTATTTAAAACTAACAACTTTATTTATAATTAGAAAGAAGTTTAATTTTTTAACCTGATAATCTTTAAATGATAATCTTTTCATCAACTGATAGTATAAATGGAATTTTTGTTACCTACAGTCGTTATAATTATTTTTCCTTTATATATTGTTATTTACTTGTTTTAAAATAAAAGAAAAATGTAATACAGAAATATTTATGTTAGATAATAATTATACCTTATAGATTAAAAATTAAAATACTTTGTTCCAAAGGAATTTTTAAATTTTTATTTACTTTAGTAAAGTAGAAGTTCTTTTTGCCGACTGATGGTAAGTTAGATATCTACCTCGCGCACAGTCGGTACAATCATTTTTCTTTTTTAATAAATTATAAATTTATTAAAAAATTTATTATTCATTGCATCACAAAAAAGACTAAGACCAATTTGGTCGGTAACAATAAATTCATTATTATAGAAATGAAACACTAAACTTATCACGGTCGGTATCACGATTCGTTTGCTAAGCATATTAACCATTTAAATTAAAAGGCTTTTATTTTATATTCATAGGAGTTGCAAGGTGTTTACTAACTTAATAAAAGCGAAACATTTTTATTTTAGTAAAGTAGAACGTCTATTTATTGACAGTCGGTAAGTTAGAAATCTGCCTTTTTCGCAGTCGGTATAATCATTTTTCTTTTTAATAATAAAAATAATAATTCGTTCTTAATGCTAACTATAAATCAATTCAAGTGGGTCATAATTTAAGGTATTTTCGGTGAGTTCGGTTTCCTTCTTATAGACAGTAGGTTTTCGTTACCTACAGTCGGTAAAACAGTCAATATTTTGTTATGTCACCAGAATCCCCACTTGCCATTGTCCCCAATTATAATTTGACCCAATAATGTCACAGCAAGAAGATTAGGTTCGGAGAGACTCAGTCGATAAAACAGATTTGTTGGTTTCTTTTTACTTTGCGTCTTTGAAATTGAAAAGTGATTAATTTAATGGTTAATTTGCTATCTTAAAACTTTTGTTTTACTATCAAAATAATTGCATTTTTGTTATTGACACAAAAGAGATTTTTTTCCCAATGTTAAAAAAGGTGTCTTCTTTACCTCCAAACGCTATTAATTAGTAATTAATAATTTTTTTAGTAATTTAGGAAAAATACAATATTTGTCAAATGATAGTAAGGAACGTACAATCTTTATCTACAGTTCGCTAATTGCAAACACATTATTTATTAACTGACGAGACGAAATTTATTATTTTTTATCTTCTGTCGGTATAAATACTTTTTACTTTCTAATTTGACATATTTAGAATATTGAAGTTAGAGAAATAAATGGAATTTTACCGACTGATGATAAAAAAGATATCTTCTTTACCAACAGTAGGTATAAAATTTTTCTTCAAAATATAACTTAGGGGGTGATTTTTCGCGCTGATAACAAACAAGTTGTTAAAAATTAAAAATTCTTTTATAAATTTTTGAAAATTTTGGCTAAAACTTTAAAAAACTGTAAATTTTAAAGATGAATTTAGTTTTATATTTGAAAAAAAAAATTTTATCACACTGGTCAACTGAATGTCGTATTCTGAAAGTGTAATATGGACAGTAAGTTGTTCCATGGCACGTGTAGCGGATACAGAATTTCATACTCGAAGTAGGAAGAGATGGTGTTAGTTTTAGAGGGGAGGGGTTGAGGGATGGAGTGGGAAAGTGGTGGAAATAGTGGGAAGTTGGTGAGAAATATGTTCATATTCCAAGCAACTCTGGACATGGTTTTGCAATGCAAATTATGATTTTAGCGCTTGGTCCTTACATGACGAAAGTCAATTATAATTTTTTATTTTTCAAAAAAGAAAACATTTTTTTTAAGACGCAAAATCAAAAAAGTGAGTGAGAAAAATTGTATTAACTTTTATGGAAATTAATTTTATTATAATTAAATTTAATTTGTTTTTATTTGTTAATTGTAAAATTGTCGAGTCAAAAAGTTAATTAAAATAGTCAACGTGAAGAAAATTAAAGCAACGACCAAAGGATAAAGCTTTGTAAAAGTTTTGTTCGATAATAAATATTAATTCCCCTTTTTAGTTTCTCTCAAAGCGAAGCTTAATTTATATAGAAGAAAAGAATGTGAAAAGAACCCCCTAAGAAGATGGATGAGAGGCTTCGATTGATGTAGTGCTTTTCCAAATAAAGAGAAAAACTTTTCCTTTGATGGTGATTTTTTTTCCTAAAAGATTCAGTGGGCAATCCTTTTTTTCGAAAATTATTTTATATTTAAAAAAAGTAATTTTTTTTTTTGTAAATCAATTCATTTAAAATGTAATTATTGCTTTTGAATAGAAATTTAAAAAATTATTTTAATAAACTAAGAGAAAAATTTTCTCTTTTTATTTTTGATTTTTTTTTTTTTGAATTTATTTTGATTTTTTGAAAAGTGGACGAAATTCTCTTTAAACTGAGTCGTTAAACTTTAAAATTAGTGCAAAATCTTGATAGTTATTGAGTTTATGAAACACATTTATTTTTCTTTGCACGAAACGTAAAGTGGTCTAGCGGTTTTATCACATGATTGTTAATAATTCACCTATGGTTCGAGTCTTCTCGGGGACAAATTTTTTTTTTCTTAGATTCCAAACAGAAGAGAGTGAAAAATATTAATTTTTGTTTGTTTACATTCATTCAACACTGTAAATTATAATAACTATTAAAATTATTAAAATTGTTATTAATTAAATAATTAATAAATAATAACTTTATTAATGATGGTAAAGTAACGTAACATTAATATAATCGATAAAAAAATATTAAAACACAATTTGAAGTTTAAAAAAAAATGTTAGACGTTGGGATTCGAACCTCAATACGGTAGCATTACCCAGCGCAAAGCGACTTGGTCCCCTCGGCTAATTAAAAAGAAAATTATTTTCATTGGAGAATTTTCAATTTCAAATATCTCGAAATCTACTGAATGGATTTGAAAACAAAAAAAATAGATTTTTCTCCAATTTTCAACGAATTTATATTTAACAAATTAAATCAATTTTTTTAAATATATAAACAATTTAAATTTTTTATTTAAAATTTAGGGGGAAAATCCAGTGATCAGAGCAGTGGAAAATAGTGGTGGGGGTTTTTGGAATGAAATGTTTATTTCCCACATCAAGTCTTGTAGTTTATTCTTTTATTGGTTGGTTAACTCTCACAGTCGGATTTACAGAAAAGTTTTAACTTTGCACATACGGGTTTTCTAGTTTCTTCCACTCGAAATCTCTTCGAGTTCCAAAGTTCTCATTACATTTTTTCACGTAACTCTCCCCTATTTTCCTTCTTTTTTTTGTTGTCTTCGATTTTTTTTTTCTTTCCTTTTCTATTTATTTTCGACACAAAAGTTTCCATACGAAATAAGATTAAAAAATAAAATAAAAAAATAATAAATAAATAATATAAATAAATATAAATAAAGAATATAATAAATATAAATAAATAATATGAATAAATAATGAACAAAAATAATAAAAATAATAATGATAATAATTAAATAATATAAATAAATAATAGATAATAATAATTAAATTGAAAAATAAATTTAAAACTATGAAAAAATGGGAGAATTTTAATTAAAATAATAATAATTAAATAATAATAAAAATAATAATTAAATTAAATAAATAAACAAGTAAGAACATATTTTTACATTATTTTTTTCATAAATAAATATTTGAATAAAATTATTCTTTTTAACAGAGCAATCAATTTATAATGATAGTAGATGAGAAATCTAGATTCAGAGTGAAGAGACACGTGGATATAGTTGTCAAATAAAACGGTGTATATAAGCAAAAGTGTCTTGAATTATTAATTGTGTTGTAAGTTCTATAAGTAGTAATTTACAAATCTTTTTTTTTCCCTCTCTATATAAAGAACAGTTAAACATTATTTGAGATTCAAGTAGGTCGTGTATTTCAGTAAAGATCCAATAAATAATTCACAAGTATAAAGGTTTTTTGACACTCTCTGTTAATAAATTCTGAGTGATTTACTTTTTTTTAGCAACATTTTGTAATATTTATAAATTATTTATTTGCTACTATTACATTGGAAATTATTTTTAACAATTACTTTCTAAATTTTTTTTATAAATTAACCTTTACTATTTTTTATTTAATTTATTTTTATTACTATTATTTATTATTACCCATTATTTTATTTATTATTTTCTAGAATTTTTAACTAAAATTCTTCACTAAATTAATTATTAATTAATTATTTTCAATAATTTTTGAAAAAGTTCTTTGAGAATTTCCAAATTTATTTTTTAACAATTCAATTTTAAGAAATTTTGATTATTTGTTAATTCTACAAAATTGTCAGTTAAAAGTTACAAAAAATTCAAATTTTCAAATATTTATTAAATAATTTAGGAATTAAAATTAAAATTTAAATAATTTAGAAAAGTTTTTGAAAATAATTAAAATTTTGAAAATAATTTTATTTCGGAGAAGAACTTTATTATTTATTTAATTGTGAAGATAATTGAAATTTGACAAAAAATTTTTTTTAATCTTTGAATATAATTCAACATATGCGAAGAATTTTATTAGTTATTTGAAAATACTTGGATTCTTCAATCACTTGTAATTCCGATTTTCAAGAATTTTAATTTGATACATTTTCAAAATTCTATTTTTTTTAAATTTACGTTAAAATGCTTTTTAATATTTAATTATAATGTAAAAACATTAACTGAAATTAATTTTTAAATCAATTTTAATTAGAAAATTTTACGAGAATTCAATTATTTAAATGCAAAAATAAATAATATATTGAATAATTAAATGTTTCTTAAAATTTAATTCTCATAAATAATTTTATCAATAAATTTTTAAATAATCCGATTCTTTTGACGAATTTTAATAAAATTTGTAATAATAATGATATTTTCTGAGGAATTCGATTAAAATTGTATTAAAAATAATTGAAATTCTGCGATGAGTTTTATTATTTATGAAAATAATTAAATTATTGCGAAGAAATTTATAAACAATTTGTTAATTGAAATCCTGTGAAATGTTTATTATTTTTTAAATTAATTAAATTTAAAGAAGAAATTTATTATTTACACAAATAATTGACTGCTAACTTTATTTTAAAAAGGAAATAAAAAGTTAGCTTGCGAATTGTTGCTAGTTTAATAATAATTAATTTGCTCGAAAATAATTGTTTAACTAATTTTGTCAACTAATTCGAATTCTATTTAAAATTTTGAGAAAAACGCATTTTTTTATTTTTAAATCCGTTGAGTATTTATCGAAATAATTGAATTTAAAAATTGTTGATGAATTTTAATGTTGCTCTGTCCGCTTAGCTGAGGTCGTTAGCTGCCTATTCAGTTCGAGTTAAGTCTTCCAAACGGGGTTTGAATCCCGTCGACGATCATTTTTTTTCCTTAAAAACGTATTTTAATCAATATTATAACTAATTTTTACTAATATTAATTAATAAATATTAATATTTATATACTATTGTTCTAAAAAAATAAATAATTTATTTAATTTTTAATATTAAATTATTACATTAAATTATTTAAATTAAAAAGATTTTTTTTTATAACATTTTTTTTAAGGAAGGGGAATAAAGAAAGAACAAGAAAATTTTTTTTTTAATCACAACAGATATTATATATAATAAATCGTATCTTTACAGAGGCTAATACATTGCAAAATAAACAAAGATATTGTTTCGAAAATTTACACGCGTTAATTCGTACGATGATTTTAAGAAATCGATCGGCAATCCTACTATTTACAAACATGAAGATATTTTCCTTAGATTTCTCATATCTCTCCTATTTCCCCAACTCTCATCATATTATTACTTCATTTCCTCAAATTCTATGAGAAAAAAAACATTTCTATCCAAAATTTAACATTTTTACAAGTTAAATTTTTTTTTTCGTAAAAAAAAACTTTAATTTAATTAAATTAAAAATCTTTTTCTATAAATTACTTTAAATTCAAAAATTTTTTTTTCATTGCCCATTCTTGGTCAAATTTGATTTTTATGTTAAAATCATCCAAATATAAACAATTGAACAAAAAAAAATTTTTTTTCCAAGTTAGAGATCAAGAAATTAATTTTTTTTCTCGTACATAAAAAAAAGAAATTCGCATTCTTTTTGTATATTTCGTTCTACTGCTTTTCAAGCAGAAATCAAGCTCGCTATTATTTGATCTCTCAAATCCAATGCCCCAATCTCGGTAATTATAATTACGAAAATCGTCACCGAATGAGAATTATTACACATTTTAAATAGCTTGTGCAACATTCACAGATCTCTAAAAATCCTTAATTTGTTAAAAATTCAATTCAATTTCGATTCTGAGTTAAAATTACCAACACAAAAAAAGGAAAGAAACAAAATTTGTAAAAAATATTTTTTTTGTACTTGTTATTTTCACTCACATCGAAATTATTTTGTTTAATTTAATTTTTTATTTAATATAATTATATAATAATAATTGTAATATTAATTATAAGAATAATAGTAATAAAAAAATAATAATAATGCTAGAACGTATTATTTGTTACTTTATGTACAATTTGCCATTAAAGCTTTCCATCAAGGGAAACAAAAAAAATTTTTAACCTTTGTTAGGAAATTTTTCTTATTTTTCAATATCTTGGCGATTTCAAAAACGTGAGGAAAATCAGTTAATAATTCGCAATTTTTGTTTTTTACATTCTTTGACCATTTAGGTCTTTTTTGGACAAATAGGTCTTTTTTGGACAATTGAAAAATTTACAAAAAGTAGTTATATCACTAAAAGAATGAAGCAATTTCGTTTGTTTACATTTTTGGTCATTTAGGTCTTTTTTACCATGTAGGTCTTTTTTTGGACAAATTAGGTCAAATGACCTAAAACACCTGAAAAACCTAAACGGGCAAAACGGATTTAAGATCACATTTAAAGACCTAAAAGAGCTAAATTGTCCGAATGACCTAGAAAGACCTAAATGGTCAAAATGACCTAAATAACAAAAATTAAAATTTAGTCAATAAAAATCGAAATTTTAAGGCTAAACATTTTTTCTTAATTTATTAACTAAACTACATAATTAGAATTTATATTTTGCTTTTAAAAAACAGAAAAATTTCCCAACATTTGCTAAACGAGCTACGTTATATGCTTAAGTACAGTGAATAATTTTGGTATCTCTCGCTCTCTCTTTCTCTTTCGTCGCTCGCTTCATTTTATTGAGATAACCGACTTGTGCTTGCAAAAAAATTCTTCGACTTCGGGACGGAAGAGAGAATCGAAGATTATGTTTTTCTCAGAGCAAAAGCAATTCCTATCGACGAAATTATTCCATTTTAACAAAGTTAAGTACTTGCAGAAGACATTTTATTTCATTTGCATCATTTAAGTTTCCACTGTCGTTTATTCTCAATCTCTCTCGCTCTCTCTTTCTCTCTTTTATTTTTTTTCTCACATATACAAAATGCCAACTTTTCGATTTGACTCAATTTATTGAAAGAAAAAATTTTTCTTTTCAAAAAATAATTTTTTTTTTATTTTGAAAAATAATTTTTTTTAATTGAAAAATAATATTTAACTTAAAAAATAATTTTCTTTAAAAAAAAATTTTATTTAAAGAATAGTATAAGTGTGTGTGTGTGTGTAAATATATGTTAATTTATAAATTAATGAGAAAATGGCAGTCGTGCTCGAACTATCGAAAACAAAGGAACGAACTTTTATTTTAAATTAAATCATCAGTGAAGATAACATTCTTTAATAGTAATTGTCATGTGTTTAATCTTCTTAAAATAAAGAATAAAATTAACCAAAAATGAATATAAACACAGCCAAAACAATGATGTTTTACTATTTCTTAAATGTGAAATCAAAATTTGATGAAGATTGGGTGTCATACGGTGTTACAATCGTAAATATGGATGAAAAACTAACACCCAGGAAGATAACTTATTATTCATTAGTGAAGAACCACTAACTATCTATACTTCCTAATCCATGCTGTTGACATACAACTACAGTCAACCAGGTCTAAAAATGCTAAACATTTATGTATGATTAACATAGTCAATAAAACCGTCAATGCTAAGATCATGGCATATGCATTCTCGCATTATGTCACAATGACAAGAACATTTTTAATAAAAGGAATTGCCAAAAAATTAATAGCAGTGACAGAGAGTGAAACATCTGCGAATGAGAAAGTCGTCATACCATTTTCATACTTTCCGTATCAGTCAGATTTTGAATTTGTTCAAAAGACCTATTATTCAACAGTGAAAAACCATTAAATGTACTTCGTAATCCATGCTGTTGGAACACTTCTACAATCAGATAGATAGACGAGTGATCGTCAGCAAGATGATCTTTATGAAAAGAATCAAATAAGACAAAAATTAATATAAACACATTTAAAGTAATGATGTATTATTTTCTCATAAATGTGAAATGAAAATTAGATGAAGATTGGGTGTCATACGGTGTTACATTCGTAAAAATGGATGGAAAAATAACGCCCTAGGATTTAAATAAACTCACCCAATTAGTAGATCATGTATCTTCTTTAGGAGAAGCTAAATTAAAAGAGGCAGAAGACTCATACTTTCCATATCAGTCTGATATTGAATTAGTTCAAAAGACCTATTATTCAGCAGTAAAAAACCACTTACTGTATTTCCTAATCCATGCTGTAGGAACACTACTACAATCAACCAGGTCTAATCTTGTCACAATGACAAGAACATTTTTAATGAAAGGAATTGCCAAAAAATTAATAGCAGTGACAGGGAGTGAAACATTTGCGAATGAAAAAGTTGTCATACAATATTTCTCATCATACTTTCCGTATCAATCTGACATTTAACTAGTAAAAAAAACATATTACTCTGCATCTAAAAACCATCAACTATACTTCCTAATCTATGCTGTTGGCATACAACTACAGTCAACCAGGTCTAAAAATGCTAAACATTTAAGTAAGTTTAACATAGTCAATTAAACCTTTCATCAGTGAAGAGCCACTAACTATATATACTTCCTAATCCATGCTGTAGGAACACTACTACAATCAACCAGGTCTATTCTTGTCAGAATGACATGAACATTTTCAATGAAAGGAATTGCCAAAAAATTATTAGCAGTGACATGGAGTGAAACATTTGTGAATGAAAAAGTCGTCATACCATATTCCTACTTTCCATATCAGTCTGATATTGAATTAGTTCAAAAGACCTATTATTCAGCAATAAAAAACCACTTACTGTATTTCCTAATCCATGCTGTAGGAACACTACTACAATCAACCAGGTCTATTCTTGTCAGAATGACATGAACATTTTCAATGAAAGGAATTGCCAAAAAATTATTAGCAGTGACAGGGAGTGAAACATTTGTGAATTAAAAAGTCGTCATACCATATTCCTACTTTCCATATCAGTCTGATATTGAATTAGTTCAAAAGACCTATTATTCAGCAGTAAAAAACCACTTACTGTATTTCCTAATCCATGCTGTAGGAACACTACTACAATCAACCAGGTCTATTCTTGTCAGAATGACATGAACATTTTCAATGAAAGGAATTGCCAAAAAATTATTAGCAGTGACAGGGAGTGAAACATTTGTGAATTAAAAAGTCGTCATACCATATTCCTACTTTCCATATCAGTCTGATATTGAATTAGTTCAAAAGACCTATTATTCAGCAGTAAAAAACCACTTACTGTATTTCCTAATCCATGCTGTAGGAACACTAGTACAATCAACCAGGTCTATTCTTGTCAGAATGACATGAACATTTTCAATGAAAGGAATTGCCAAAAAAATTATTAGCAGTGACAGGGAGTGAAACATTTGCGAATTAAAAAGTCGTCATACAATATTTCTCATCAAACTTTCCGTATCAATCTGACATTTAACTAGTAAAAAAAACATATTACTCTGCATCTAAAAACCATCAACTATACTTCCTAATCTATGCTGTTGGCATACAACTACAGTCAACCAGGTCTAAAAATTCTAAACATTTAAGGGGAGGCACCACCCCCAACATTGACCCCTTTAAATTATAATTATCAAAGAAGGTTATATTTTTTTTCTTGCACCATTTTTAACCCAAAAATATAAAGGATGGTCAAAAATTTGAAAATTCAATTTTTGAAGAGGTTAGAATTTTTATTTTTTAACTCGTTGCATATTTTTGCAAATTCATGCGAGAGGTTGTTTAAAACTATAAAATAAGCTTAGAAAAAAATTTTCGTTAAAAAATATTAAAAATTGTAAGAGAAGATCAATTTTGAATGTTCAAATTTTAATACTTTTGACGTTTTTTCAAAGTTCTACACCAATAATGTTTTTGAAAATATAAATGTTAACAAAAATTTATTCACTGAATGCAAAAATCATATCGAATAACTCATTTACTAGGTTAAAATTTTAACAACTGTTAAGATTTTAACCTAGAAAATAAAACTAATTTAAACAGTTGTTAAAATTTTAACCTAATAAATGAGTTATTTGACATGATTTTTGCATTCAGTGAATAAATTTTTGTAAACACTTATATTTTCAAAAATATTATTAGTGTAAAACTTTGAAAAAAACGTCAAAAGTATTAAAATTTGAACATTCAAAATTGATCTTCTCTTACAATTTTTAATATTTTTTAACGAAAATTTTTTTCTAAGCTTATTTTATAGTTTTAAACAACCTCTCGCATGGATTTGCAAAAATATGCAACGAGTTAAAAAATAAAAATTCTAACCTCTTCAAAAATTGAATTTTCAAATTTTTGACCATCCTTTATATTTTTGGGTTAAAAATGGTGCAAGAAAAAAAATATAACCTTCTTTGATAATTATAATTTAAAGGGGTCAAAGTTGGGGGTGGTGCCTCCCCTTAAGTAAGTTTAACATAGTCAATTAAACCTTTCATCAGTGAAGAACCACTAACTATATATACTTCCTAATCCATGCTGTAGGAACACTAGTACAATCAACCAGGTCTATTCTTGTCAGAATGACATGAACATTTTCAATGAAAGGAATTGCCAAAAAATTATTAGCAGTGACATGGAGTGAAACATTTGTGAATGAAAAAGTCGTCATACCATATTCCTACTTTCCATATCAGTCTGATATTGAATTAGTTCAAAAGACCTATTATTCAGCAGTAAAAAAACCACTTACTGTATTTCCTAATCCATGCTGTAGGAACACTACTACAATCAACCAGGTCTATTCTTGTCAGAATGACATGAACATTTTCAATGAAAGGAATTGCCAAAAAATTATTAGCAGTGACATGGAGTGAAACATTTGTGAATGAAAAAGTCGTCATACCATATTCCTACTTTCCATATCAGTCTGATATTGAATTAGTTCAAAAGACCTATTATTCAGCAGTAAAAAACCACTTACTGTATTTCCTAATCCATGCTGTAGGAACACTACTACAATCAACCAGGTCTATTCTTGTCAGAATGACATGAACATTTTCAATGAAATGAATTGCCAAAAAATTATTAGCAGTGACAGGGAGTGAAACAATTGCGAATTAAAAAGTCGTCATACAATATTTCTCATCATACTTTCCGTATCAATCTGACATTTAACTAGTAAAAAAAACATATTACTCTGCATCTAAAACCCATCAACTATACTTCCTAATCTATGCTGTTGGCATACAACTACAGTCAACCAGGTCTAAAAATGCTAAACATTTAAGTAAGTTTAACATAGTCAATTAAACCTTTTATCAGTGAAGAACCACTAACTATATATACTTCCTAATCCATGCTGTAGGAACACTACTACAATCAACCAGGTCTATTCTTGTCAGAATGACATGAACATTTTCAATGAAAGGAATTGACAAAAAATTATTAGCAGTGACATGGAGTGAAACATTTGTGAATGAAAAAGTCGTCATACCATATTCCTACTTTCCATATCAGTCTGATATTGAATTAGTTCAAAAGACCTATTATTCAGCAGTAAAAAACCACTTACTGTATTTTCTAATCCATGCTGTTGGTACACTTCTACAATCAGATAGATAGAGGAATAAATGTCAAGAAGATGATCTTTATAAAAAGAATCAAATAAACCAAAAATGAATATAAACACATTTAAGGTCCTTACGTTAAATGATGTTTTATTTTTTCTTAAATATGAAATCAAAATTAGATGAAGATTGGGTGTCATACGGTTTTACATTCGTAAAAATGGATGAAAGAATAACACCCTAGGATTTAAATAAATTCTCTTAATTAGTAGGTCATGTACCTGCTTTAGGAGAAGCTTTTTTAAAAGGAGGCAGATGACTCTTATTTCCCTTATCAAGCAGATATGTGACTTGTACAAAAAACATATTATTCGGCTTCTAAGAACCACCAACTGTATTTCCTGATCCATGCAATAGGAACTTTACTACAGTCAACCAGGTCAAAAAATGCTAAACAACTACTGATCAAGTGAATTTCAATTCCGACAAATTACTTCTGAATAAAAATCCCAATTACTTGTCTAAATCTTTCAAAGAATTGTGTTGATCAGTAGTCAGTGGTACAAAATATGGTTAATTCTGAATAACCAAATTTAGATAAATAGACTTTGAAAGATGATGATGAACTTCAAAAAGTTCTAAATAAATGTGTGAAATGTCCTCGAGTAAATCCCCAACAATTTTCATATGTCATGGGAAAGCCAAAAGTTCAGTTCACCTTTCGTAAGATGAAAATTGTTTAATAATAATTGTGTTGTGTATTTATTAATTTTAAATAAAAATAAAAGTTTTAAAATAAAAAATTTGTTGCTTCATGAAAATTCTGTTTTTTAAATTAAAGACCTTATTTTTTCAAATAAAATTCCGAACAAAAATAAAGAAAAGTTTCAACCGTGTTCACTTTCAAAAATAAAAATTATTATTTCGAAGAAAAAAATTTTTTCTTTCCTTCCAAATCAATATTGGGAATGTAATAACTAGTTTGTATTTCTTTCTTTTTTTTGCTTTTTGATATGCGATTCAAATTTTGCTGGCTCGGAAAACTCAATATATTTTTTTTTGTATCTATTCTCGCTTCTGTTTTTTTCCTATCATCTCCATTTGTTTTCACCACAATTTTTTTTTATTTTTCTTTTATTATTAAATATATTTATATATAATAATCACTACTTTATATTTATATATATACATTGCATACATAAGGCGAGACAATGGCTGTGCGAGAATTTTAATTTTTTTTTTAATTTTTAATTTTTCTCCCTTTCTTTTTCTCGCCATTTTCATATTTTATTGTCGAAAAAAAAAATTTTTTTCTCTGAATTTTTTTTTTTTTTGTTATTTTGGAATTATATAATTCATATATTTATTTACAAGGGAAAAAAATTGCGGAGAAAAAAATTTTTCTACAAATTTTTTTTTCGACGTTTTACTTTTCTTTTTTTTTATTTATTTATTTTATTTGTGGTTTTTTTTTATAGAAGCCGAGCGTTTATAAGTTTGTGTCAATACTGATAGATTTTTTTTTATTTTACGCTTTTTTGTATATATATCATATTTTATTATATATTTTTTTTTTTATTGAACTCTTTAGCGATAATTTTATCGATAATTTTTTTGGGTGTGAAAAGTGGGGAGAGGGGGGAGGGCATATCGCTTAAAAATGCCCGGGTGCAATATAATTGGTCGACGGAAATGTTTTTTTTAATCTAGTCAGCTAACGATATGCTCGCTTTTGAAAGAAAAAATTGGATTCTAGTCGAAAAACTACAAGTTTTGCTAATAACATTTTTTTTTTTTGCTTTTTTTGACTTTTCTCGAAGAGGCTTTGGAATTTTTTTTTTAACAATATTCCGTTTTTTAAGCCATTGGTTTAAATTAAATGCAAAATACGTGTGTGTGGACAATTTTCGTGTAGAATACTAGACAACGATAGAGTATAAGAATTTTTTTTCTTCCTATGTGTAGAACATCTATTTTTTTTCATTTTACTAGATTTTCATTCTGTCACAACAAACTTTCTCACAATAATCGTAGATTAGCACAAATTCGCTAAAAATTGATCTTGTTTTTTTCATTTATAACGATTTTGAGCAACGTTTTTATCTTGACTCATTTCTTTTTTTTGTTTTCTATTTGCCTTTTCTTGTTTATGGTACTGGCCTTCGCTTTAAATTTTTTTTTATTCGTATCACAGTTCTTGTTTTCTCCGACTTATTTTTCTTGTGCATCGATTTTTGTTTTTGCTTTTTATTAAATATTTATTTTTATTTCATTTTGTTTTCTTTGTTTATTATAGTTGAAAATTTGAAATTAATTTTTTTTCAAAACAAAAATTTTTTTTAGAGAAGTGTAAAATTTTTTAGGTATATTTATATTTATAATTTGTATTTTTTTGTAAGGGAGGGAAGGAATATTTTGTAAATTTTCGTGCTGAGGTTAATTTAATGGTGCGTATTAGAAATTTTTTACTTTTTTTTTTTTGCTAACGTGAATTAAGATTTCTAGTATACTAATTTTTTTTCACTACTTTTTGTGCGCCTTCATTTTTTTTGTACACAGAAATTTTATTCTAAAATTCAAACTAATTAGATTTTTTTTTTTTTTTGAAAAAGAAGAAAATTTTTCCAAAGAAATAAATTTGTTTTCACATAATTTTATTTTCGTATTTTTTTTCTTTCAATAATAATTTTTTTTTCTTTCCGCTGAAGAAAAAGAAATACAACGATTTATTAACAATTCGAATAATATTAATAAATATAATAATCATAGTAATAATAATAATAATCATTATAATAATAGTAATAAATAAAGAATAATAAAGATAAATTATTTTCTAATTTTCCAAAAAAAAAAAAATTTTTTTTTACCTAAATTTAATTACAAAAAGTAAGGCGAAAATTTAATTTTTTAAATTAAATTAATCGACTTTGTTGTTATTCGAAAATAAACAAATAAATCTTTTTCGAATAGTGAAAAAAAAATTTGAGCACCAATTGTTTTTTTTTCGAAAAATTCGGAGAAAAAAAAATAAAGTTAATTTTTTATCGTTTCTTGATAAGAAAAATTCCTTGAAGGCCATGTGTGCGTTTTCTAAGCAGCATTTTTTTTCTTTTCATTTAAAAAAATTTTTTCACTAAAACGGAACTTTACTGTATAATAGTAATTTTTTCCATTTTTTCCGTTTTACTGCTTCAGAAATAGCGTACAAGTTGTGCCAAAATAAAACAAAAAAAACAATATAACAGTTTTGGACTCAAGACAGTAAAAACGTAGGTTTTCTTTAAACGCTTTTCTTAAAAAGGTTCTACTGTATTGTGTCCATTACAAAGAGATTTTACTGTATTAAATGCGATACAAAAAGGCTTCACTGTTTTTTTTCATATTGTGACCTAAAGAAGGCGATTAAATTTCTACTGTATTAACAATTTTAAGGTTCTACTGTATTCGTCCTACTGTATATTTTTACTGTACGAGAGTAGAGCATGTTCTGCTGGTCAATTGTCATTGTATTTTTATACATTGGGCTTCCCATTTGGGCAGGTTTTACTGTATTTGCCACATTTACAAGTACTACTGTATTTACAGTAGTTTCGGTATTACAGTATTTCGGTATTACTGTATCAGACAGTATTACACTAATACTGTATTTATCAGTATTTCAGGATTTTACAGTGTAACAGTATTAAAGAATTACTGCATTTTTTTAGTATTTCCAAATTTTACAGTATTACTGTTTTAGACAGTATTGTACAGTAATACTGTAACAATACGCTTATATACTGTAATAATGTAAATACTGGCCAATACTATAATACTATAAAACTGGCTAATACTGTAATACTGGCAAATACTGTAATACTGGTTAATGCAGTAATACTGGCTAATACTGTAATACTGGTTAATACTGTAATACTGGCTAATATCACTAACTCATACTAATTTCTGTATTAGTTAGTATATCAGTATTAGCCAGTATGACAGTATTAACTCTTATTACAGTATTAGTCAGTATTACTGTATAAAGAAGTGTTTCAGTATTATTGTATTTGACAGTACATAAAAAATTATTGTATTTCAGTGTTTATAAATGCCCCAGTATTATTTTTTAGCCAGTAATATAAAGTAATACTGTAACAATCGCTAATACTGTACTACTGTCTAACACCGTAATACTGTTATTATGAAATTAGAGTAATATTATTTTCCTGGAATTACAGTAATACTGTAACACTCGCTTGTACAGTAATACTGGTTAATACTGTATTACTAGATAATACTGTTCGGTACTGACTAATACTAATTACTGCATTAGCCAGTATTACAGTAATAGACAGTATTACAATAACAGACAGTATTTCAATAATAGCCAGTATTACAATAATAGACAGTATAACAATAATTGCCAGTGTTACAGTAATGGCCAGTAATAGTCAGTACCCTAATCCCAAGATGACAGTATCACTGTATTTGTCAGTATTTCAGTACTAAATTCAGTTTTAAATTGCATGGTATACCAATCGCAAATACTTCTGTACTTACAGTAACAAAGTTACAAATACTTTTGTACTTTACAGTAGTAAATTTATTACTGTCTTAAAATAATAATAATTAAATAATGTTGTATTTTACAGTACTAAATTTATTACTGTAATTATTGTATTGGAGTTAATACTGTAAGTATCCTATTATCGATAATTCTATATTTTTCTTAGTGATATAATAGATTTTAATGTATTTTCCAGTATTACAGTAATGACAGTATTAAAAGTACTACTTTACTTACAGTATTACAACTCATTGTGACAGCTCTGGAAGCAGCTTCAAGAGTCTTGACCATATCCGAGCATCTGATTATAGAAGAAAATCTTTGTAAGAGGAACATTAGTTTTGATTCCAAGATGCACATGTTCTTTAGAATCCTTATCACATTAACTTGTGATAAGATTCTTAAAATCATAGATCCTAATTTTGAGATAGCCAACAATGTTGAGAGGGTAAATCTTTCCAAACTTAAAATTGATGAAGTCACTCTTGACCAGGTTTCTAGTCTGATAAACAAAGCAAACATCAGTACTAGATTCACTTGTGATCTGTACAGGATTTGGAAACCTAAGAAAAGAGATGAGCTGATTAATGACATTGAAGCATGGTTAAAAATGATTGAGTATGAAGGTTTCAATCCTTGCACCACTCTGAAGCTCCTTATAAACTCTCAACAAGCCTATATTGGAGCAGGAACTCCAGTTAAGAGTGTTGACATAGTCTATATGGTTGATGACAGAGAGAAGAAAATAACCTTAACCAATTATGAACCTTATGCTAAAGATATGGCACTATTGACCCTGATTATGGTCAATAGAGGAGCTGTGTGGGCAAAAATAAAGGCCAGAAGTACTGATAAATTCAAAGAAGTGATGAACTGGCTCCAAATTAAGTACAACATCCATGAGAAGCAAAGGAAGGCTAAAGATGAACCTTTAGGTCCTAACATAGTCACTCTACCAAGGATATCTGTTGTCAACACTCCTCTGATTGTTGAGCACATGCTTAATGATAATGGCAGAGTTATTTATCCAACAGACAAGCTGAAGATTGTAAATGACACTGTGAGAATGTTCATCACAGCCCCGATGTCTTCTGGACTCTTACCTCCTTTCAAGATTGCTGGACAATCAGCTAATCTAAATGCAACCTACATTCTGTGTGCTATTTTGATGGACAACACCAAGAAAACAATGACATCACTCAAAAATCTGTGGCAATTCTTCACAGCTAGTGTCAGTGGAGACTTCATTAGAGTTGAGTACAGGAAGCATTTCCTGAAGAAAAAGGAAATGTTGAATGATCAAGAAGAACCCACTGAAGGACTTAGAGCAGTTTTTAATCAGCAGGTCGAGCATGAAAATCTGATAAAGGAGATGCGTGCAACTGATCCAGATCTTGAAGATGTCATCGATGCCATTAGAAGATTCAATATGTAAAACAAGTTTGTTCAATTCTCATCAGTTATTTTATTCAAAATTTTAAATTAGTTTTCTTCAATAGTTTTAAACCCCACCATAACACAATCCAGACACAAACTCTACAGTATTACAACTCCTACTGTTTATAACAGTATTCCAAACATTACTCAATTTTTAATATTACAGTATTTATTTTGAATACGACAATTACCAAATTAAATGTAGAGTACATTTACAGCACTGTAAGTACAGTAGTATTTGCAGTAATTCCCTTTACTGAAGTACAGTTGTATTTACAGAACTTCCCTTTATCTACAGTACTGTAAGAACATTCACTGTACTATAGTTCAGTAGTGTTTACAGTACTATAAGTATAGTAGTATTTACAGTACTGTACTGTAAGTACAGTAGTATTTATAATACCGTATTATAAATACAGTAGTATTTACAGTACTGTACTATAAGTATAGTAGTATTTACAGTACTGTACTGTAAATACAGTAGTATTTACAGTACTGTACTGTGAGTACACTAGTGTTATAGTACTGAAGGACAGTAGTATTTACTATATTGTAGGTACAGTAGTATTCAAAGTACTGTAAGTACAGTAGTATTTACAGTACTGTAAGTACAGTAGTACTTACAGTAGTGTAATTAATTCAAAGTTGTTGTATTCAAAGTACTGTAAGTACAGTAGTATTTACAGTACTGTTAGTAATTCAAAGTTGTTATATTCAAAGTACTGTAAGTTCAATAGTATTTACAGTACTGTTAGTAATTCAAAGTTGTTATATTCAAAGTACTGTAAGTTCAGTAGTATTTACAGTACTGTTAGTACAGTACTGTTAATATTACTGTAAATACGGTTGTATTTACAGTAGTATTAACAGTATTGTACTGTAAGTACAATAGTATCTACAGTACTGTAATTACTGTAATACTGTTACTACAGTAATACAATTACTACTGTTAATACTGTAAGTAGAGTAGTACAGTCAATACTGTAAGTAGAGTAGTACAGTCAATACTGTAAGTATTATATTATATTGTAATACTGTAAGTACAGTATGACAGTACTGTAAATACTTTAAGTACTGTATTACAAGTAAAATTATAAGTACTGTATTACAGACATTGCTCGAGTTACAGTATTAAATCTACTACTGTATTTACAGTAATATAATTTAAAGATTTTAAATTCGTTTTGCACTTTTAACTGTAACTTAAACTTGAGATTTACTGTATTTACACTATTTTCGGTTTCACTGCATTGTCACTTTATGAGATTTTACTGTACTGACAAATTGACAGTTTCCACTGTATTGAGAGTTTGACAGTATTGCCAATTTGACAATTTCCACTGTATTGATAGTTTGACAGTTTCTACTGTCTTGAGACTTTTTTTGCATTAACAGTTGCTTACTTTATTGACTGTTCTTTCTGTATTTTTGTCAATTTTACATTTTTCACTGTTTTGTCAATTTCTACTGCATTGACAATTGAAAAGTTTCAACTGCTTTGATATTTTGACAGTTTCGACTGTATTGTCTGTCAAATTGAAAATTTTTACTGTATTGATAGTTTGACAGTTTCTACTGTATTGACAGTTGAACAGTTTCTACTGTATTGACAGTTGAATAGTTTCTACTGTATTGACAGTTGGACAGTTTCTACTGCATTGACAGTTGGACAGTTTCTACTGTATCGACAGTTAGACACTTTCTACTGTATTGACCACTTTGACATTTTCTACTACATTGATCGCTTTGACAGTATCTACTACATTGACCGCTTTTGACAGTATCTACTGTACATTGACCGTTTTTTTTTGACAGTTTCTACGACATTGACAATTTATCGTGTTTTTTTCCCTAATAATAACAGATTCGTCTTTTTTTACATTATTGCAATTCTTTCAGTTCCTATTGAACTCACACATTTTTTTTACAACACTGTCAATAATTATCTTCCACGAGTTTCACTTCGACAGTTTTTACTGTATTTACAATTTGTACTGAGAATTAAATAAAAAAGAAAATCTTCAACTTGTAAATATTGACAATTTTTTTTGTTCTTTTTAATTGAAAAGAAATTAAGAGCATTGTTCACTCAAAAAATGAAAAATTGTCTTTTTTTTCCTTAGAAATGAGAATTTTTTTCTGAATTACATTTTTTTTTGGAATTAAAAGACAATTTTTGTTTTCTAAATTAAATAGCAGTTTTTTTTTCATTTAATAAAAATGAAATTATGATTTTTTAGAAGTAAAAGAAAAGAAATTAATTCTCACTTGACTTGCCATTGTGATTTGTTGAATTAAACGTGACACGTCATTGTGTATTTGTTCGATAAAAGTTGGCTATACTGTTGACAAACTCCTGACGCTATAATTGCACCTGGAAGGCTTGCGTTGCATTGGGCATTATAAATGGATTTGTTTGTGCGGCCTGACGAAGATTGCGCGCCGCAATTTCTGCCCATTCGGCGTCAAATGGGTCTGAGGGACCGCGTGGCGACGGTTGACTGCCCAATGAGAGAGCGCGGGAATGAAGGGGCGGAGCCCGCCTTGGACTCGATGGTACCGGCGGCACCGATTGCACTGTTGGTGGGGGAACTGACCCCGTTACACTGCCCAACCATTGTTCTGGTTTTGGTAATTCACCAGACGCCTGGACTGGTTCCACCTGAACAAAAATCAATTTTTTAATTTGATTTTCGCGCCAAACCCCCTTCCCAAAAAAAAATAATTTTTGTTTTCAAACTTACATTCGCTAGAGACTGATTGGCCATGGTGGTGATTTGACTCACTTCGCAGGCATTTGACGATTGCGCTGACGACACTGAAGTGACACTGGCATTCGGTGAACTCGTCACAGATGCTGTGATTGGATTCACAGGAACTGGAGATCTATTTAATAATGATGATGACGATGGTGGTGGTAGTGGTGCACCGCTACTTAATGACGATGTTGACGCTGTACTGAATGCGGGACTTGCTGCCGATGTACCAAATACTGATGTACTGCCGGTAATTGGCGCTGGTGAACTCATAACAACTGATGATGACGAGACACCTGTCCTCGTTAAAACTGGACTCAAATTACAACTTCTATTTAATATTGGCGTGAGTCTATTGTTTGTCGCCAGAATTGGCGATGATGACAATTCATGTTGTGTTGTAATGTCATAATTTTGCTCTGAACCATTTTGTAGTTTTATATCGTCGAGTGAATTGCTATTCGTTACTGAAAATTAAAGAATTTAGTTAGTAGAGAACAAAAGAAAAGAGAGGGGAAAATATTTACAGAAAAGGGAAATTTTTTTTGTAGGAATAATTTTGCCATTGAAAAGAAACAATATGTGGAAAAATAATTGAAAAATATTTATATTTGGGAATTTTGTGATGAAAAGAAAATTCGAGGTGGAGAAATTTTGAGGTTAGAATGATTGTAATTCAAGTTATCAGCATTTTTGGATCTTGCCATCGAGCAGAAACCATAGCATTAACAACCTAAAAGATTGAACCATATTTGCAGTTTTTACAGACAAAATAAAAATCGAGGTGGAGAATTTTGAGGTTAGAATAATTGTAACTAAAGTTATGCCCATTATTGTATTCTTGCCATCGAGTAGAATTAATAGCATTAACAAACTAACAGAAATAATAATATTTGTAGTTTTTACAGACAAAATAAAAATCGAGGTGGAGAACTTTGAGGTTAGGGCAGTTTTAATTTAAATTGTGTATGTTCTTCGACTCTTGCCAACACATAGAATCAACTTCTTAAATAAACAACGAGAAAGGACGATTTTTGTGGTTTTTACAGGTATAAGAAAATTTAAGGTGAAAGACTTATAGGTTAAAATTATAGTAATTAAAATTATATCCGTTCTATTTTGTTCTTGCCATCGAGTAGAGTAGGTAGCAAAAACAATTTGAGAGAAAGAACTATTTTTGTTGTTTTTACAGGCAAAATAAAAGTCGAGTTGGAGTATTTGGACGTTAGAATCATTGCAACTCAAATTTGGCACGCTTTTTCATTCTTGCCATCGAGTAGAACGAGTAGCAGTAACTAACAAACTATACAAAAAATATTCTTTCCTTTTACAGACAAAATAAAAATCGAGGTGGAGGATTTTGAGGTTAGAATTATTTTAATTTAAATTATATAAGTTCTATTTCATCCTTGCCATTCAATAGAGTAAGTAGCTTCAACAAACTAAAAGAAATAACCATATTTGTAGTTTTTACAGGCAAAATAAAAATCGAGGTGGAGAATTTCGAGGTTAGAATAATTGTAACGAAAGTTATGCGCATTTTTGTATTCTTGCCATCGAGTAGAGTCCGTAGCATTACCAAACTAAGAGAAATAACTTTATTTGTAGTTTTTACAGAAAAAATAAAATTCGAGGTGGAGAATTTTGAGGTTAGAATCATTGTAACTCAAGTTTGGCAAGTTTTTTCATTCTTGCCATCGAGTAGAACTTGTAGCATCAACAACCTAAGAGAAAGAACCATATTTATGGTTTTTATAGAAAAAATTAAATTCGAGGTGGAGAATTTCGAGGTTAGAATAATAGTAATTCAAGTCATGCGCATTTTTGAATTCTTGCCATCGAGTAGAGTCCGAAGCATTAACAACCTAAAAAATTGAACTGTATTTGCAGTTTTTACAAACAAAATAAAAATCGAGGAGGAGAATTTCGAGGTTAGAATAATTGTAACGAAAGTTATGCGCATTTTTGTATTCTTGCCATCGAGTAGAGTCCGTAGCATTAACAAACTATGAAAAATATAAATATTTGTAGTTTTTATAGATGAAATAAAATTCGAGGTGGAGAATTTCGAGGTTAGAATAATTGTAACGAAAGTTATGCGCATTTTTGTATTCTTGCCATCGAGTAGAGTCCGTAGCATTAACAATCTATGAAAAATATAAATATTTGCAGTTTTTACAGATAAAATAAAATTCGAGGTGGATAATTTCGAGGTTAGAATTATTCTAACTAAAGTTGCGAACATTTTTTAACTCTTGCCACCGAGTAGAATCAATAACACCAAAAAACTAACAAATCAAAAAATATTTCTTCAATCTAGAGAAAAAATAAAATTCGAGGTGGAGTATTTTCAGGTTATGTTAACTTTTATCCAAATTATCATAATTTTTCTCGAATTTCTACTAATTAAAACTAATAAATTCAGTAATTTAAGAATTCTATCAATAACTCTGCTTTTACAAAAGGAAAAAAACAATTCTATACAAAATTTGAATTTTATTTCAATTTTAATCCATTGTAAACACAATTTCCCAATTCTTGCCATTGATTAGAAGCCAAAAACTCAATAATCTGATGAAACTAAAAACATGTCTAAACCATAGGGGCAAAAAATTATTCGAGGTGATGAAATTTCGAGGTAAATGAAACTAGAACAAAAAAACACCTGTTCTTTCGCAATAAGAAAAGCCCAAGGAAACAAAAAAATCAATCTCGACAATTTAAAAAACATATAAACAAAAAATCACGAGAATCAGAATTTTTCTTTGAAGCGTATAAAATTGAGATTAGACAACACAAAAATTTTAAAGTATAACAAACCTTGAAGCGTTGAAGTCGTGGTGCTTGTGAAGAGTTGTTTCGCAACCGTACTCGTCACAGCAATCATAGTCGTTGGTCCAAAATCATCATTACTCGATAAAAGACTAAGACCTTGTGTGACTTGTTGACACATGGCTGACAAACTTTCATGGCCACTCGGCGATATCTCCGGTATGGGGCTCACTATAAAATTAATTCCAAAAGAAAGAAATATTATTTTAAAAATTTTTCCTAAAAATCATCATGCAATAAAGAGAACAAAAAAAATACTATTTTCCATATTTCTAGTACTTTATAATTTTTTCTTATTTACATATATTTATATATATTTATTTATTATAATTGTGCTGCACAGTGCTGATGCCTACAAAAAAACATGCTTCACGACACAGAGTGCTGGTGATATAAAATATAACCATTGTTTATCCCTTTAAAATTATAAAATAAAAAAAATACAAATTATTTTTATTCTCTTTAAATTATTTAACAAAATTTAATTTATGTTCTTCATTATTTAATATATCAATTTTTACGACGATAGAAGTAATATACTTCCATGTAACAAAAAAAATCGAAAACATATTGACAAGTTAATCGATAGTATCGTATTCTCAACAAATCTTATAATATATCGATTAATCGACATAAACATTTAAATATCGATTTATTAAAACAAACGATTAAATATCGATTTATCGAAACAAACGTTTAAATATCGATTTATTGAAACAAACAATTAAATATCGATTTATTGAAACAAACGTTTATATATCGACTTATCAAAATAATCGATTTATCGAAATAAACGTTTAAATATCAATCGATTTATTGAAACAAACGTTTATATATCGATTGATCGAAATAATTGATTTATCGAAACGAACGTTCAAATATCAATCGATTTCTCGAGACGAACGTTTAAACATTCGATTAAAAGAAAAAATCATTAAAATATCGATTTATCGAAATAATCGATTAAATATCAATTTATCGAGTACTTGATAATTTCAACAACAAAAAATTAATTTGAAAAAAAATTTTTTTTTTTTAATTTTACTGCTACTTCTAAACTACTGGGACCTACAGAACTTGTATTGAAACTTCGGGAGCGATTTTAAAAAAATGAAAATAATCATTAAAATCGCCAGTTGAAGTATTTAGTATAGAAAAAAAACTAAATAAAAACTTAAAAAGGGTGGCAAGCAGGCATATATTAATATTGACGAATGAAATTTGGTAATGACCTTCGTCATATCCATCGAATTCTGTTTGTCACAGGAACACCAACAAAAAAATTATTTTTTTTTATATTAAACAATTTATTCAAATTTTAATTGCTTCTGTTTTTTTTAAATATTCTTTGACAAATCAAAAATAAACAGGTATTTTTTTCATGATTTATAATAAAAAAAAATATTAGAAATTAGAAAATTTTAAAAAAAATTATGAATAAAAAATTTTAAAATATACACATTTTGTTTGTTATATGCTTTTTTTCTATAACAAATTTCGTTTGTCTGATCTAAATTAAGCAATTTTTTCCTCCTTTTTATTTATAAAAAATAGAAAATTGTTAATTGTTAAAAATTTTTTATTAAGAACTAGGAAATATACTCATTTTATGCATAATTCTTATTTCTCAATAACAAAATATTGTTTATAAACTCATTTTTTTCTTTTGGGAAGAAAATAATTAGATATTCTCGTTTCTTAATATATTTTTCTAGAAAATTCTCAATTTTCATAAGGAAAGAATAGAAATAGAATTATCAATTCTATTTCTTAATTTCAATTGTTTTACCAAAATTCAGTTTTTTAAAAATAAAGAAAAAAAATGTTTAAATAAATTATATTTGCCAATTGGAAAATTTAATTGAAAATGAAACTAAAAATTTTTGTATTTTTAGAAAATACAGGAAAATATTTTATTGAAAAAAATGTTCTGTTAAATTTATTTACAAATATCTTTAATTGTAAAATTATTCGAAAACAATAATTTCTTTTTAAAATTTTTAAAAATATTTAATTATTATTATTTTTCCATAGGAATTAAAATTCTTTAAAACATTCAAATTAAAACCTTTTTGAAAATAATCAACTTTAAAAATATTGTTATAAAACATAAAGAGGATCGAGTGTTAAAATTATTATTTTATATTATAAAAATATTGTCACTGTAACTTCTTAAAATTTATTTTCATATTCTATTATTATCTAAAATTTAAACTAAAATTCATTTTAAAATCAATTTTTATTAGAAAATTCTACGAGAATTCAATTATTTAAATACAACAGTAAATTATTTATTAAATAATTAAATGTTTCTTAAAATTTAATTCTTATAAAGAATTTTGTTAACAAATTTTTAAATAATTGAATTTTTTTGACAAATTTAAATACAATTTTTTAGAATATTTAAATTTTTCAAAGAATTCAATTAAAATTGTATTAAAAATAATTGAATCCTTGTCAAAAATTTTATTATTTTTGAAAATAATTGAATTATTAAGAAGAAACTTACAAAAAATTTTTAAATAATTGAATTCCTGTAAAATTTTTATTATTTGTGAAAATAATTAAATGTTTGCAAAGAATTTTATTAAAATTGTTTTTTAATAATTGAATTATTTTGGGTAATTGAACGCCTTGATGCAAGAACCAGACATAGCTCCGAGAAAAGAGTGGGGGGTTGTCCCCTGGCAATAAAATATTCAACTTCAAAATTTTTGAATTTTAAAATTTTATTCTTATAAAGAATAAAAAACTGCATCTTTTTTTCCTTTGAGAAAAAGTTGTAGAATTAATATTTTTTTAAATAAAATTAAAAAACTTGTTTTTTCTCAAACGAATTTTTAATTAAAATTTCATCTTCAACTCGCTGCCAAATCTACAATTTTGCATATTTTTCAATCAAATTTAGAATGGACACACTTTATGTTATCCTTTTTGAGCATATATGTTTTAAAAATTTATATGTTTGTTTATAAACAAACTAAAAAATATTTATTAGCCAATGGTAAAATTTTAACACCATAATCTTTGAACGCTTCGTTTATCGAGGAAATTTTGAGCAAATGAAAACTTCCAGTGAAGAAGTTGTTCAAAATAGTATAAAAAAGTTTTCTGGAAATTATTAAATTATCAAAATTGATAGAAAAAATTCTAACAACGTTTAACTTTTCTCGCGCGGCGGACTCTAACGAAACGAATTTCTATATCTGGCGGAGCCAGCCAGGACTGTCTGTTTTTTCATTTCACAGCTTAGAATAATGAAAACAAAACATTAATATGCTTTTTTCGGAAAACAATATTTTTCATATCACTCAATATAAGAATAAATAAATTATTATATTAGCGTTAAAAAATATTATTAAAATAATAAATATTAATTATTTTCATTATTCTAAGCTGTGAAATGAAAAAACAGACAGTCCTGGCTGGCTCCGCCAGATATAGAAATTCGTTTCGTTAGAGTCCGCCGCGCGAGAAAAGTTAAACGTTGTTAGAATTTTTTCTATCAATTTTGATAATTTAATAATTTCCAGAAAACTTTTTTATACTATTTTGAACAACTTCTTCACTGGAAGTTTTCATTTGCTCAAAATTTCCTCGATAAACGAAGCGTTCAAAGATTATGGTGTTAAAATTTTACCATTGGCTAATAAATATTTTTTAGTTTGTTTATAAACAAACATATAAATTTTTAAAACATATATGCTCAAAAAGGATAATATAAAGTGTGTCCATTCTAAATTTGATTGAAAAATATGCAAAATTGTAGATTTGGCAGCGAGTTGAAGATGAAATTTTAATTAAAAATTCGTTTGAGAAAAAACAAGTTTTTTAATTTTATTTAAAAAAATATTAATTCTACAACTTTTTCTCAAAGGAAAAAAAGATGCAGTTTTTTATTCTTTATAAGAATAAAATTTTAAAATTCAAAAATTTTGAAGTTGAATATTTTATTGCCAGGGGACTACCCCCCACTCTTTTCTCGGAGCTATGTCTGGTTCTTGCATCAAGGCGTTCAATTTTATAAAAATAGTAAATATTGAAAATCATTGAAATGAGGACAATTTTTAAAAATAATTGAAATTTTGACAAGAATTTTATTAAAATTTTTGAAAACAATAATTGAATTTTGAAAAAGAATTTTTTATTTATAAAGATAATAATTGGGATTTTGTCAAAATTTTTTCGTAAATTTTAAAAATAATTAAATTTTATGACAAGAATTTTATTACCTACTTTTGAAAATAATTAATTTTTTTGCGAAGAATTTTAGTAAAAATTTTGAATGTAATTTATTTCTTGCTATGAATCTTATTAATTTATGAAAATAATTAAATTTCTGATATAAAAAAATTAATAATTTTTGAAAAATAATTAAATTCTTACTAAGAATTTTATTAATTTTTAAAAATAATTTTTTCCCTGCTAAGAATTTTTTATTTTCTGAAAATAATTGAATTCCTGTGAATTAATTTTATTACTTTTTTTTGCAAATAATTGAATTTCTGCAAAGAATTTTTTTAAAAGTTTTGAAAATAATTAAAATTCTTGCGATGTGTTTTATTATTTATGAAAATAATTGAATTATTGCAAATAATTTTATAAAAAATTTCAGCAAATTCTATTTTTAATAATTCGATTCCTATGAAATTTTCATTATTTTAGAAAATATAATTGAATATTCGTGTAGAATTCAAATTTGTTTTTAAACAATTGTATTCTTTTGGGAAATTTTATTAAATTGAATTCTCGTAAAGAATTTTATTAACAAATTTTTAAATAATTGAATTCTTTTGGTGAATTTTAATAAATTTTTTTTAGTTTTTAGAATAGTTACATTTTTCAAGGAATTCAATTAAAATTGTATTAAAAATAATTAAAATTCTGCGATGAGTATTTTATTATTTTTGAAAAAAAAAATGAATATAATAATTTATAAATAATTGAATTCCTGTGAAATATTTATTATTTATGAAAATAATTAAATGATTGGGTGCAATTTTATTAAAATTGTTTTTAAATAATTGAATTCTTTTGGGTAATTTTATGAAAATAGATATTAAGAATCATTGAAATGAGGAAAATTTTTGAAAATAATTGAATTTTGAAGCGTTTTTTTATTTTTTTTAATTTTTTAATTTTTTTATAAAGATAATAATTCGGATTTTGTCGAGATTTTTTTGGTAATTTAACATAATTGTGCGTAAGCGCACGAATTGTTGCTAGTTTTTAAAAACAAATGTATCAAATTTTTATTTTCTAAACAAAATAGAATTTAAAAAAAAATTTCTTTTTATTTAGTATTTTTTTTGGAAAATTTAAAAAAAAATTTTGTTTCTCGAAAATAATTTAGAAAAATTGGCAAATTTCAGAAACTCACCCGGTGGTTTTAGAGGTAAAAGATGCGACAATGCTGGCATTCGAGAGAGATCTGTGGGTTCTAAACTGTGACTTCGCGTGCGTTCTAAATTGCTAGGAAGATCATTAATACGTAAACTGAGCTGTCGTTTAAATGGTGAGGCTTGATTTAATTGATTAAATCCACGAAATGATCCTTGTCTTTCCAGCATTGATGGCGTCGCGTGGGGCCTTTCAATTGCAAATGGATTGTAGACAGGCTTCACTGGAGGAACGTCTAGAAAATTAAAAATATATTATTTTTATTTTAATTTCTTTTTTTTATATTTTTAAATTACACGTGAATGAAATTACATACGAATTATATATTTGTAATCGATATAAAATAAAAGTGAGACAAGCCATGCTTTCGACGCTTTCGACAAGTCGTGGAACAAAACGGAAACTGAAAAATAGCTGAGTCATTGAGAAATTAGTCTCGAAGCATCACGTGACTAGTGAGTCTGCAACGTGGCTTTATTTTAACCGCGAAATAAAAATAAATTTAAAGTGAGAAGCACTTGTAAATTTCAACAAAAATAATTTCTAATTTTTAATTTCTTTGCATTTTTTATTCACTTATATTGTTTTTATTTTATATTTTTATTTTTACGATTTTTATTAATTTTTAACATTTTTACTTAGATTGTCTTTATTTTATGTGAAATTATTTTTATTTTACATTTTTCATTCACTTATATATTGTTTTTATTTTATATTTTTATTTTTACGATTTTTATTAATTTTTAACATTTTTACTTAGATTGTTTTTATTTTATGTTTTTATTTTTACATTTTTATGTTTTTTTTTAACATTTTTGTATACTTACATATTTTTAAAAGTAAAAATAAAAAAAAGGAAACATGAAGAAAGTAAAATTAAAAAAGTATAGAAATAAAAAATGTAAAACTTCTAAGAGTAAAAGTAAACAAAGTAAAATTGAAGAAAGTATAAAAATAAAAAAGTAAAATAAGCAAAATAAAAATATAAAAATACAAAAACTTTTCTTTTTCGAATTTTTTACTCTTTTATTTTTATAATTTTCGCAAAATTTTACATTCTTTCTTTATTATTTTTACATTTCAAAAATTGTTCTCTGTTTAATCTTTTATTCTTCACGCTTATTTAAATAAATAAAATTTTTTTTATTTTTTTTTATTTACTAAATTTTTTCTTCTTTTGTTTTTATATTTACAATTTTTAATTTTTACACTTATCATATATTTACTTTTTTTGAAATTTAATTATATTTTAAAGTATAAGTAGTTTTACTTTTTATTTTTCCTTTCTTTTATTTTGTATATTTCAATTTTTTAATTTTTATTTTACTTTCACTAAAATTAATTTAATTTTTTTATTATTTCCTTGTTTACTTTAAATTTTAGTATTTTTACATTGATTATTTTGCATTTTTATTTTTACTTTCTTTAATTTTGCTTTGTTTATTTTACCTTTTGAATTTTAACTTTCCTTACTTCTACTTTTTTTAATTTTACTTTACTTACATCAACTTTTTAAAATTTTACTTCATTTACTTCTACTTTTTCAATTTTACTTTGTTTATATTTACAATTTTTTATTCTGATTTTACATTTTTTAATTTCTTTATTCCTACTTTCTTCACCTTTCCTTTGTTTACTTTTACATTGTTTTTTAATTTTTACATTGTTTAATTCTGTTTTGTTTACTTTTATTTTTTACTGTTCTTTTGTTTATTTTAAATTTTTGTATTTTTACTTTGCTTAATTTTTCTTTTTGTTTTTTCTTTCTTTAATTTTGCTTTATTTACTTTTTCTTTTCCAATTTTTACTTTTTTTAATTATACTTTTTTAATTTCTTGATTTTACTTTTAATTTTTTTTAATTTAACTTTGTTTGTGTTTACAATTTTTTATTTTTTTTTATTTTACTTTTATTAATTTTATTAAAACGTTTGTATTTATACATTGCTTAATTTAAAATTTTTTATTTTTATTACTTTTTTAAATTTTACTTTGTTTATGTTTACAATTTTTTAATTTTATTTTACATTTTTTAAGTTTTCTTTATTTTTATTTTGTTTCCCTTTTCAGTTTTACTTTTTTTTATTTTTACGTCAACTTGGTTTACATTTACATTGTATTTTTTTACCTTTTTTCATTCACTTTGTTTACATTTATTTTTTATATTTTTGCTTATTTATTATTCATTTGTATACTTTAAATTTTTATATTTTTACTTTCTTTATTCTTACTTTTTCAACTTCTTTTGTTATTCCTTTTACTTTTCAGTTTTACTTTGTTAATTTTTAATTTCTTTACTTTTACTTTGTTTACTTTCACATTGTTTCTTTTTATTTTTTTTAACTTGCTTAATTTTGTTTTGTCTAAATTTTTTTACTTTTGCTTTTTTTATTTTTGCTTTTTTATTTTTACTTTGTTTACTTTTTTTAGTTTTACTTTGTTTATATCCACTTATTTACTTTCACATTGTTTTTTTTACTTCTTTACTTTTACATTTTTACTTTTTTTTTACTTTTTTTTTTACTTTTTTATTTTTACTTTTCCATATATTTATTTTTACATTGTTTCTTTTTACTTCTTTACTTTTACATTTTTACTTCTTTTTTACTTTCTTATTTTTACTTTTTTTATTTTTGCTTCTTTAATTTTTACTTTTCCATAAATTTATTTTTAGTTTATAATGATAAATTTATTTTACCTCCTTATAATTTAAATTCGCAAATACTATTTCGTATTTTGAGACTATTTTCTAAAAACAGAATTATTATTTCACAATTTATTGTATTTAGTCTCGGTGGGTAAAAAAATTTTTTAAAAAATAAAAAAAAATTGATAAAATAAACTCACCAACGGCACGTTCTCGTGAGTCCTGTAGCCTTTCGGTAAGGCTCGGTTGCCTGAAGCTGCCACTTCTTGTAAAAGTCGACGTCTTAGAGTCGAAGGTCATTGTAACTCCACATTCTTTGTCTCGACGTTGTTTCCTTTCTAAGCATGCAGCGAATGCACATCCCACTGCGTGACTCAGTCTTTCACCCTGTGAAAGGAATCGATAATTAATTGTATTGAAAACAAAAAAAAAATTTTTTTTTTTAATCGAATTATTGAGAAATTTTAGTTAACAGTGGCTTATCAATTCTTGCCACTTGGTAGAACACGATAAAACAAACAGTAAGCGAAAAAATTAATTTTTCTTTATTTTACGAACAAATGAAAATTCGAAGTGGAGGAAATTTGAAGTTATGATCACTTGGAAAGTTGGAATGATGGTTTATCAACTCTTGCCACTTGATAGAACACGATAGAACAAACAGTAAGCGGAAAAATTAATTTTGGTAAATTTTACGAACAAATGAAAATTCGAAGTGGAGGAAATTTGAGGTTATGTTCACTTGGGAAGTTAGAATGATAGTTAATCAAATCTTGCCATTGCGTAACAAGTGACAAAGCAATCAGAAACTTAAAATAACAAATTTCAAGAATTTTACGAACAAATAAAAATTCGAAGTGGAAGGAATTTGAGGTTATGTTCATTTAAATAGTTAAGTCAGTAGTTTTTCAATTCTTGCCATTGCGTAGAAAGCGATAAAACAAACAAAAACAGAAAACAACAATTTTTGTAAATTTTACGAACAAATGAAAATTTGAAGTGAAGAAAATTTGAGGTTATGTTCACTTAGAGAAATAAATTAAATAAATAAAAAAATATTGTCTCTAATAAAGAAAATAATTCCAATGAAAATAACAAATTTTGATAATGTAAAAATATAAATAAATATTATTTTTAAATACAAAAAATAAAAAAAATACAAAATACAAAAAAAAAGAATTAAAAAAAAATTTTTTTTAATTATAAAGAATTCTGACTTACCGACTCTTTTAGAGCAAGAAACCCGTGACACATCCACCGTCGTGTGGTGCCATCTCGACAAATATAACTGAAACCCTTTTCGTGATTTCGATCTGGAGCACAAAATGAGACTTTTTCTATCGTTTGATCGACAAGTAAACCCTTTGTTTCATCCTCGACTACCCTTAAACCGTCGCCGGAAACGTGTAGGGTGGCCCTGATGGGTTTCCGTCTCGAATTCTGCAAAATCAATACTCAATCAGACGAGGCTTTCGTTTTAGCAGCAAAAAAGAAAAATAGCCTTGAAAAAATTCAATGAAAAGGAAAATGAAAATAAAAATATATTAAAATCTATTAAAAAAATATGTTAATAATAAATTATTAGTTAAATATTTTTATTTTGTTTATTTATTTTAATAAAAATTCAAAAAAATTATTTTAATAATTTATGGTATTTAACATTATTAATTAAATATTATATTTCAATAAATATTAATAATTATTTATAAATAATTTTTTTTTAAATAATAATATAATGAATTAAACATTATACATTTAAATGAATATTAATAATTAACAATAAAAATAATAATATTAATTAATTTAATGAAGTAAAATATTTTTATAATTGAATTATCAAATTAATATCAAAATCAATTTTATCCAAAATTCTGAATGATGAAAGAATTTAAATTTAGAATGACGTGAATGTTGCGTTTAAATTCGTAATTTTTCTCGGCTATTTGAATTCACGAACAACTTTGTGGGAGTCGTTCTAAAAATGAAAGTCAATTTTTGCACATGGAAGAACTCGAAAGCAAATGAAACAATCAAAAAATATTTTTTCTTTTTTTTCATTACTGAAATCATTGAATTATTTTTTATATAAATTGTAATTCATACTTTTGTTGCGGAAAGAATAAAATTTAATTTGAAATTTATTTCATTAATTAAAAAAAAAAAATTGTAAATGTAAAAAGTTAATATTAATAATTTACGTAAAGGGAAAAATTGTGCGAGACAAAAATTATTACTATATTATTATTTACAACAAGGATGAAAATAATTATTGATTTTCTTTTTCTTACCCTAAGAACCTTCAGGGCTTCCTCGCAAACTTGCATTCCCCTCGATTCGAAAACTTCAACGCAACCTAAGTACTGAAAAATAGAAAATCAATCAACTTTAATATTTAATTAAATAATTTTTATTCATTGTAAAAATACAAAATAGCTATTTTTTAAATTAATAATTATTTCTTTAACAAATTAATATACTGTTTCGAAATGGTTCACTGGTCAATTTTTGTCAAATGCAAAATTTATCGATTAATATAAATATCAATCGAAATGGCGCACCTCCAAACTTTTCAGGTGGTGCCACACCTCAAGAATTTATTAGCATAGAATTTCCATCAAAACTTTATATTTTTGGTTAAATTTTGCAAATATTCAAATATTGGAATGGCAAAAATTGTTTCACATTTTGAAAAAAACAAAATCAATGCGGTAAAGTTTGTTAAAATTGGAAGAAGTTGAAAAAAGTGAGGTTAGGTTTATGTAAAGTGAAAAAAATGAATATTTGAAAGTAAAAAAAAAATTTTTATTTGGTTTGTTTTAAAAAATAAAAATTAAATTAAATGTCTAATAAAAAAATAAAATAATAATAATTAAAATTAAATTAAATAATAATAAAATAAAAATAAAAAAAGGGAAAATAAAAATAAAAAGTAAAAATAAAAATGAAAAATATGGTGAAAAGTGAAATTAGATTTTCGTGAAAAAAGAAGAGAAAAGAAGTAGAGAAAACTTGAAAATAACAAAAATTCATTTGTGAAACAAAAAGAGTTTTCTAATTTAAATTTTTATTAATTTTTTTTCTCTTTTTACCTTAACGTGAAATTGACAAGTTGCCGATCTAACGGCACTTTCATCAGCTTGCCACTGATGCGGTTTACTCGATTCCGGAACATGTGGATCTTTCCTTCTTCGAAAACTCTCCCGAAAACTTCTCCTGAGACGCTCCATTCTTTTCCCCGGAGATCTCTCTCTTTTCTGTAACAAAAAAAAAAAATTGGGAAAATTAATCAATAACGAATATAAATATTAAAAAAATTTTTTATTATATTTTCAATTTTATTATTTTTCTATCATAACATTAAATATTTTCACACAAAAAAATATTTTTTTGTAAAGAAAATTTTTGAATAAAAAATATTTTTTAAAACAAAAAACAAATTTTTTTCAAAAACAAAATTTTTACCTATAAAAAATATTTTTTAATAAACAAATATTAATTAAATATAATTTTTTTATTAATTAATAATTATTATTTATTTATTACTTAATTAAATATTATTTATTTAATAATTAATAATTATTATTTATTTATTACTTAATTAATTATTATTTATATATTAATTAACAATTATTAGTAACTTATTAATTAATTAATAATTATTATTAATAAACATTAATTAATAACGAATATAAATAAAAAACTATTTTTATGTAAACAAATTTTTTATATAAACAAATATTATTTAATTATTATTTATTAATCAATTATTAATTTTTATTATTTAATATTAATTCATAACCAATATAAATAAAATATAATTATATTTTTAATTTTATGTTTTTCTATCATAACATTAAATAATTTTGCACAAAAAAACTATTTTTCTAAAAACAAAAGTTTTTATATAAAAAATATTTATATATAAACAATTTTGAATTGTTATTAATTAATTAATTAATAATAATTATTAATAAACATTAATTAATAACAATTATAAATAAAAAATTTATTTATGTTTATAATTTTATTTTTTTCTATCATAACATAAAATATTTTTAAACAAAGAACTATTTTTTTGTAAACGAAATTTTTATGTAAACAAAATTTTTATAGTAAAAATATTTTTGTATTAACAAATATTAATTATTATTAATTAACCTTAATTAATAACGAATCAACGAATGTAAATAAAAAATATTTTTACAGAAAAAACTATTTTTTTGTAAACAATATTTGTATATAAAAAATATTTTTATGAAAAAGAAATATTAGTTAATTATTATTCATTAATTAGTAAAGAATTGTTATTAATAAACATTAATAAAAAACAATTATAAATAAACGAAATTTTTTACAGTAAAACGAATTTTTATTTAAGAAAATTTTTATATAAACAAATATTTTTTATACAAATATTTTTCATAACAAAATATTTTTTATAACAAAATATTTTTATATAAATAAATTTCTATTTAATCAAAAAAAAAAAAAGAATTTTTGTTGAGTTAAAAAATTATTTTTCTAATTAAAGGAAATTTTCGCAATTCAAAATTGTCGAAAAAAAATAGTAGAATCAAAAACACAAAAGAAATATAACACAGATCTTAATCTTGCCATCGAGAAGAATGCATAACAACAAGAAAAATGGAAAATTTTCCAAAATCTCGAAATTTATCGTCAAAAGAATATTCGAGGTGGAGAAAATTCCTGTTTTTTTCAGTTTATTTCAGTGTCCCCCCGACGACACTTGTTTAAATTAACAAATTTTTCTTCTATTTGTTTTTGGTCGCCGCACTATTTTAAAATATCACAAAAACACAATTATTTTAAATTATTAAAAATTACAGAAAAAGTAATAATTACGAAAAATAAATGCACCACCATCTCACGACTTTAAATTAACGATTTTATTATTAACAAAAAAAACTGCTTTTTTCTTGTTATGAATTTTTTTTTTCAAATATAATGAATATTTTTTCACAGTAATTAGCGAATTGATTACTAATTAGAGCAATTAAAGTGAGGTTATGTAAACTGTGGATCGAAAAAGAGGGAGGGAGGAGGGGGGGGGGGAGGAAGGAAAATTGACAAATGCAAAACGTTATAACGAGAGACTGAGTTAATTACGTGGGTGAACGATTAGTCTCACGAGGGATGTAAAAAGAGGGAAAAAAAATGTGAGGGGGTGGTTGGTGGTGGTGAAAATGACGAAATACAGTTTACGCTCCTCGTATGGTCATTTCTCGTATGTATCTGACACATAACAAACACAGGAGAGCTTCACAAGCCCTCGTGTCTCCTTCTGCACCATATGCGATATAATATTAATAGATCACGTGTCTTCAGTCACATGCCTCGTATCGATTCTCCGTAGGGAATTAAAATCTCTCCAATACCAAACACACACACACACACACACACACACACACTCATCATTCACATTGCTCCTCTTGCAGAATTTGACTCTATAAACGATTCGTTAAAAAAAAATTATTCACTAAATTATCAAAGAAATTACCGTAATGCCATTTGGGAAATTTGTTTTTGCTGTAATTTTTTTCTCCCTCAAGGAAATTTAATATTTCCACCAGATTTTCAATGGTTCACTCGCCAATTTTCACCTCTCGAAAAAATTACCACTTTATGTTAATAATTACCAATTTTGTGGGTTGATAAACTTTCCAGGTGGTGCCACCTCGAAAAGTAAATATCAAAAATCCCCCCCTAATTTTTCGGGAATATTAATAATTTTTCATGATTTGTTAATTCAGAGTGGCAAGATTTTGTCTGTCGAGAAAAAAAATTATTCCATTAAGAAACTTCGTGTTCAAAAAAATAAATAAAAAAGTGAGGTTAGGTTTGAGAGGTAAATTTTCTCAGATTAGAGATTTATTATTGCCAGGTATTTTACAGGTTCCCATAAGGTCCACGACCCTAGAATTAGTAATATGTCCATTTTCGGAGAGAACGAGAGAGAAAGAGAGAGAGAGAGAGAGAGAGAGAGAGAGAGAGAGAGAGAGAGAGAGAGAACGAAAGAGAGAAATAGAGAGAGAGAGGGAGACGTTGTCTCATAACGTCCGACTCGAGCCTGTGATCGAATCTTGAAGCCGGTTCCCAAAGATTCTTTTATATCAGAACCCTCCAAGGTCTCTCCCCTAATACCAAACCACGTATCTACCCCTCTAATAGGCACCCCTCGCGTAACCGTCAGGTCGAGACGCTTATATGTAGTATTACACTGAGAATTTCTTTTCTATTGCTCACTGTGCGACGAGTTAATATTAAACCATCCCCCTTCCCCCCAACAACTTTGTCATTTCTAAGAAAAGTCACCAATTTTCCCAGAAATTAACGAAAAACGTCATTTTTCCTCCACCTCGAATTTTAAATTTTTGATAAATTTTACAAAAGTGGCTAAAAATTTGTTTTCTTGAGACAAATAGAATCTTTGAGATGGTAAAAGTAGACAAAAGTAGTCATTGTTAGGAAAAGTCAACAATTTAGCTCGAAATTAACGAAAAACGTCATTTTTCGTCCACCTCGAATTTTAAATTTCCGATAAATTTTATAAAAGTGGCTAAAAATTTGTTTTCTTGAGACAAATACAATCTTTAGGATGGCAAAAGTTGACAAAATTAGTCATTTCTAAGAAAAGGCATCAATTTTCTTGAAAATTAACGAAAAACTTCATTTTTGCACCACCTCGAATTTTAAATTTTCGATAAATTTTACAACAGTGACTAAAAATATGTTTTCTTGAGACAAATAGAATCTTTGGGATGGCAAAAGTAGACAAAAGTAGTCATTTTTAAGAAAAGTCACTAATTGAGCTCGAAATTAACGAAAAACGTCATTTTTCGTCCACCTCGAATTTTAAATTTTCGATAAATTTTATAAAAATGGCTAAAAATATGTTTTCTTGAGATAAATACAATCTTTGGAATGGCAAAAGTAGGCAACAGTAGTAATTTCTAAGAAAAGTCACTAATTTTCCTAGAAATTAACGAAAAACGTCATTTTTCCACCACCTCGACTTTTAAATTTTCGATAAATTTGACAAAAGTGACTAAAAATATGTTTTCTTGAAACAAATACAATCTTTGGGATGGCAAAAGTAGACAAAAGTAGTCATTTTTAGGAAAAGTCATCAATTTTCCTAGAAATTAACGAAAAACGTCATTTTTAGTTCACCTCGAATTTTAAATTTTCGATAAATTTTACAAAAGTGACAAAAAATATGTTTTCTTGAGACAAATACAATCTTTCGGGTGGCAAAAGTAGATGACAGTTGGAAAGAAAAATTTTCATTTCACTCCAGATAAGAATTTAACAATAAAAAATACGAATTTTGAGGTTATTTTGGTAATTTGCTGTAATATTTAGTAGTAATTTAGTTTATCGATTGTAATTTATACAATTTTTAGAAACGTAAAGAGAGAGTCCATAATTTACACATTTTACCAGAAAATCATCCACCTCGAGTTTTAAAATTGCAATAAATTTGAGAATATTTGACGTAAAATGTTCACATTGGTAGCAATGGAAAATACGGAATGGCAAAAATTGGTAATAAATTGTAAAAATTTATTCCCCTCTGTAGAAAAAAAATAGAGTGAAAAATACTTGTAAAGTTTGAGGTTAAGATTATAAAGTGCTAGTTTTGACGTAAAAGTACTAAAGGGGCTAACATTTATTAAATATAAATAAGTATTCTCATAAACTATAGCCCAAATTTGACCAATTTTACAAGAAAAATTTAATAATTTGCCTCAAATTCCTCACCTCGAGATTTAAAATGCCAATAAATTTGACAAATCTCGACGAAAAATGTTCAAAATCGTCTCAATGGATTCTACAAGATGGCAAGAATCGACTAGAAATTAAAAAAAAATTTCTTGTTCAGAAGTAAAAATAGAATGGAAAAAACGTTTCAATTTTGAGGTTATGTAGGTTATCAAATGGCTTGACGGAAAAATAGTGAAAGGGGGTAATATTCATTAAATTTACTTGAAAAAATACCTTTATTAGCCCACAATTAATATAGTATACAAGAATATTTTCAAATTTTGACAAAAATTCACCACCTCGAGATTTAAAATGCCGATAAATTTGACAAATCTCAATGAAAAATGTTCAAAATCATCTCAATGGATTCTACGAGATAGCAGAATTTGGCTAGAAATTTCGAAAATTTATTTCCTTGACTAGAAATAAAAGAAAAATAGAAATACTATTGAATTTTGAGGTTATGTAGGTCTAAAAAATATAGTTTTCCTACAAAACAGTCATTCGGGGTTAAAATTCAGTAAATGTAAACAACTGTCCTTAGAAAATAGACAAGAAAATTAGATTCGATCAGAATATTTTCAATTTTCCTTTTAAAAAAAACCCCCCACCTCGAAATTTAAAATAACAATAAATTCTTCAAATCTCAATGAAATATCATCAAAATCATCTCAATCGAATCTACAGAATGGCAAAAATTGATTCTAAATTACAAAAATTTATTTCCCTAGATACTAAATAATATTTTTAAAAAATTCTAATTTTGAGGTTAAGTAAAAAAAATATGTCAATTCTAACACGAACAATAGTGAGAAAAAATTAATAATAACCAACAAAGTATATTATCATAATTTTTTTCTTTCAAGGTTCCAGTGAATTGCACATTTATTTTAAACTCATTTTCTGTTGTTTTTTTTCTATTTCTTCTTTTTTGTTTAATAAAAAATCTCGTTAAAGGAGAAAAATAATGGATTGAAAAAAAATAAACAAGTAATTAACAAACGTGCAAAAGTTGTGATTCTCAGCATTGTATACAATTTAATGACACATGAAATCATTGAGGCGAGCGAACGATTCACAATAAAAATTCAAGAGACAATTTTTTTTTCTTCTTCTTCGGCTCGTTTATTTTTATCTTCCATTATTTAATCTCGTTTTATACATAAAGATTGTGTCGATGTTACTAAAAATAAAATTTCTTCGATGGAAGGGAATAAAATTGATTTATTGAAAATTTTTTCTTTTTTTAATATTTAACGATTTTTTTTTTTGTTTTTTAATTTTATTTATTGATTTTTATTTATTTTTTTCTATTTATTGTTTTTTTATTTATTGTTCTCTATTTGTACTTATTTTTATATTTTAATTCACTGGTTTTATTTATTTTGTTTATTAAATTATTTATTTTCACTTATTGTTTTTATTTGTTTTTATTTATTCATATTTATTTAATTTATTTATTTTCGAATAATTATTATTTACTTTTTTATTTTCATTTACTGTTTTCATTTATTTTAATTTATTTTTATTATTTTTTTTTTATTATTTTATTTTTATTTTATTTATTTATTTATTTTTTAAATTTATTTGTTATTTATTTGTTTTATTGATTTGTTTATTTATATTTATTTGTATAATTTCATTCATTGTTTCTTAATTATTTTGTTTATTAATTATTTATTGATTTTCATTAACTTTTTTTTAATTTGTTTATTTAAATTTATTTCTATATTTTTAATTCATTGTTTTTGTTTATTATGTTTATTTAATGTATTTAATTATTTCAATTATTTACATATAATTATTATTTATTTATTTATCTTCCCCCTTTCGATTTTTTAATTGTTTATTTTTTTATTTAGCTTTTATTTATTTGTAGGTATTATTTATTTATTTGTTTATTTATTGTTTTTGTTTATTTTGTTTATAAATTTATTTATTTTTCTTTACTTTTTTTTAATGATTTCTTTATTTGTTTATTTATATTTATTTGTACATTTTCATTTACTGTCTTTATTTATTTATATTTTTTATTATTTGTTTATTATTTTATTTATTTACTTTTTTAGCTTTTTATTTTTATAAAAGAATATTCTCTGCTTATTTTTATTTACTTTTTTGTTTTTTTTATTTATTTGTTTATATTTATTTATTTTCACTTATCGGTTTTATTTCTTTAGATTAGTTTGAATAATTTATTTAGGTTTTAATACCTAATAAATAAATAAATTTACTTCTCCAATTTTTTTTTTTTTTTTTTTTTATGAATTGTTTTCATTTATTTATTAATTTTTGTTATTTTTTTCGTATCCATTCTTTTTGCTCTATGTCGATGAACATTAAATCAAATTAAATTGATAACATGTGTGTTTTTTGTGCCAAAAAAATTTTTTTTTCTCATCTACTTAAAAATAATAAAAAAAATTTTTTTTTCCGCCTTTGATAAATAAACAGATTTATTTTTTTTCTCCAACAAAAAATGAAAAGAAAAAGAAAAGAAAAAATAAACTATGAAAATATATCATTGGACGATTGCTAATGGTTAAAACGTGCGAAAGTAAGCACCTCTCGATACAATCGGATTAGCATGTTTACTTAGCAAAGTAATAGGCTTAACAATTCTCTGTCTCTCTCTTTTTTTCTCTTCTCTTCAGTTTAGAATAAAAATAGTCACGTGTGTTAGAGGAGTGTGAAACACACTACATTGAACGAGAGCACACGATCTGCTCCACTTCAATTACAAAAGACCTTATCATTGAGCTCGATGCAAATAAGCACGTCTGTTCTGGTGACGATAATAATATATTTAAAAAAAAAAAATAAAAAAAAAATCCCCGTCAAAGTAGAAGGAAATTAATATATAATAATAATTCACGCATTTTATGTCACCTTGTAAATTTTTTTTTCGGAAAAAAAAAATTTTTCTCTCCAAACATTTTTTTCGTTATTTTTTTCATTTTTTCCTTCTTTTCTTTTTCCGAATTTTCACCGTTTGTCCTTTTTTCCGAAAAAATATCAAAATCGAAAAAAGTTTTCCTCTCCAAACATTTCTTTTTCGTATTTTCTTTATATTTTCCGTTTTTAGTTTTCCTAATTTTCCAATTTTCCAATTTTCCCAATTTCCACATCTTGCTTTTCTAATTTCTCTTTTTCACTAATTTCCACATTTTTTTTCTAGTTTTAATGAAAAATAAAAATTCAAAGAAGGAAAATTACAATTTTCTCTATATTTCTTTTCTATTTTTCACTAATTTCCACTGGAATTTCCCTCACCTTTTTCTTCTTTCCTACTTTCGTAATTTTCTTATTTTTTTATCTCTTTCGTTTTTTCTTTTTTTTAATTTTAAACTTTTCCTTTTTCCCAATTTTCCTTCTTTTTTCTTTTCCATTTTCCACTAATTTCCCTCTAACTCTTCCTCCCCTTTTTCTTCTTTTCCATTTTCCACTTTGGTAATTTTTTATTTTTTTAGAGTCCTTTTCGTTTTTTCTTTTTTTCAATTTCCCTTTTTCCAAATTTTCCTCCTTTTTATAATTTTCACTGTGAAAAATTTCTAATTTTTTATTTTATCTTATAGTTTGCATTTAAAATTTTTTTTAAATTTATTTTAAGGAAAATTAAGAAAATGAAAGTTTTTTAATTTTCCTTTTTCCGAATTTTCCCACATTCTATAATTTCCACTTTTTTGAATTTTCCATTTCTATATTTTCCTTATACTCCGTTTGACAATTTTTCTTTATTTTCATTCTTTAATTTCCTTATTTTTTTCCATTTCCATTGTATTTTTTCCCGAATTTTTTTTCCACTCATTTTCCTATAATTTCCCTCGCACCGAATTTTTTCTTTTTCTGCAATTTCCATTTTTTTTATAAATCTAACATTATATAAAGAAGAAATTTATTTAGAAAGAATAAAAATAAAAAAATGGAAAATTCTGAATAAGAAAATTTTGTAAAGGGAAAATTCGGGAAAGGAAAACCATATCTATTGGAAATTTGAGAAAGAAATAAAATTTCCTCATGGGAAATTCGGGAAAGGGAAATTATTTCTAAAGAAGAAAAAATCGGGATAAGAAAATAATGAAACTGGGAAAAATTCGGGAATGGAAAACAAAAACTATTTGAAAATTTGGAAAACAAAAAAAAAATTGTCCACATGGAAAATAATTTGGAAAATGGAAACTATGTTCAAAGAAGGAAAAGTCGGAAAAAGAAAATGTTGAAAAATTCGGGAATGAAAAAAAGTAATGTTAACCAATAATGATTGGGAAATCGGAAAAGAAAAAAAATTTTCCACATTGAAAAATTCGAGAAAGGAAATTTTTTTCCAATAAAAGAAAATTCGAGAGAAGAAATTATTGAAAATGGAAAAATTCGGGAAACAAATAAAAGTTCCACATGGTAAATTCGAGAAAAGGGAAATTATTTTCGAAGAAGGAAAATTCGAGATACGAAAAACAATGATTGAAAATTCGGAAAAGAAAGAAATTTTCCACGTTAAAAATTTGAGAAAGGAAAATTATCTCCTCGATGATGGAAAATTTGAGAAAAAAAATACAAAAAATGAAAAAATTCGGGTGCGGAAAACAATGATTGAAAATTCGGAAAAGAAACAAATTTTCCACGTGGAAAATTCGAAAAGGGAAAATTATCTCCAATGAGGGAAAATTCGGGAAAAGAAAATATTGAAAATGTAAAATTATAATTAAAAAAAAAATGTTTTTGAAATTAAAAATTAACTATTTAAAAAATAATAAAATTAAGAAATTAAAAAGAAACATTTTTTTTTCATTCTAAAATTAATTTTGCTTTGTGCATTGTTATGCGGATATAAAATTTTTTTTTTAGAAACTAAATATATACACAATGTCAATTATAAGGTGACATAATAAAATGATAGCACTTTTAACACTTGGGTCAATTGAATTAAATTCTCTTAACGATACTACAATGATAATCTTCCTCTCGAACTGCTTATCCCCCCCCCTCTCTCTCTCTCCCTTTCTCACTCTTTTCTACCCGGACGTTAATAAAAATGCGAGCTTTATACCATTTGCCACTTGATTCAATTGTCTGTGATACATTTTCATTGGAGAATTTCCGATAGCCCGCATTTAACCCTTTTCACTTATGTAACCCTTTTTCCTTTCTCTCTCTCTCTCTCTCTCTCTCTCTCTCTCTCTCTCTCTCTCTCTCTCTCTCTCTCTCTCTCTCTCTCTTTTAAAAAAAAATTCAAAATACCCATATTTTTTTAATTCATATGGAAATAATTGGTAACAAAAAGAAATATTTTTTTCTCTATACGATTGCATTGAATATAAAATATTAATTATTAATTTTGTAAAGGATAAACTATTTAACAATTAATAAAGAAATAATTAAAATAATTTATTTATTAATTTTTCAAGTCTTTTTCAATTTTTTTTTTTTTAATCAGACGTAAAAAATTATGTAGTTAAAGATACTAAATTTATAAATAGAATTAATAACAAATTAAAAAATTAATGACAAGTTAAAAATTAATAACCAATTAATAAGTTAATAAAAAATTAGGAAATTAATAACAAATTTCTAAAAATAAGTTTCAACAAATTAATAAATTAATGACAAATTGAATAATTAATAACAAAATTATCAATTAGTAACAAATTAATAAATTAATAACAAATTAATAGAAAAATAATAGAAAGTTATTAAAAATTAATAAGTTAGTAATGAATTAATATGTTAATAACAAATAAGGAAATTTATAATAAATTAATAAATTAGTAATAAATTAATAAATTAATAACAAATTAATAAATTAGTAACAAATTTATAATTTAACAAAAATTAAAAAATCAACAACAAATTAATAATTTAATAACAAATTAAAAAACCAATGACAAATTAACAAATTAGTAGCAAATTCATAAGTTAATAACAAATTAGGAAATTAATAACAAATTAAGAAATTAATAACAAATTAAGAAATTAATAACAAATTAATAACAAATTAATAAATTAGTAACAAATTAATAATTTAATAACAAATTAAAAAATCAATAACAAATTAATAAATTAATGACAGATTAATAAATTAGTAACAAATTAATAATTTAATAACAAATGAAAAAATCAATGACAGATTATTAAATTAGTAACAAATTAATAATTTAATAACAAATGAAAAAATCAATGACAAATTAATAAATTAGTAGCAAAATTAATAAGTTATTAACAAATAAGGAATAACAAATTAATAACAAATTAATAAATTAGTAACAAATTAATAATTTAATAACAAATTAAAAAATCAATGACAAATTAATAAATTAGTAGCAAATTAATAAGTTAATAACAAATAAGAAAATTAATAACAAATTAAGAAATTAATAACAAATTAATAAAAAAATTTATAAAAAGTTATTAAAAATTAATATAATAATATGATAAAAAAAGAATTTATTAATTAAAAAATAAATTTAAAAAAGAATTAAAAAAAGGAAGTAAATAAAAATAAATTACAAAAATTCTCTCCTATGCAATTAAAATTATTAACCATTGTTAATTCGGTCCAACCAAATGTACAATAACAATATATTTTTTTTTAATTGTTAATTGAAGTATGTCAATTAGAGAAAATGATTTTCTGATGACAGGAAACCGTTTGAATGATTCTGGGACAACGTGACCTTGTTTGAAGAACAATGAGGTAATTTTATGAAAAGATAAACAAGACCAACGACACTGGTCTCTGAATCATCTCCTTGGCCTGCTCAGAATGTCCGCTATTTTCCGACACACGCACAAATACACGTATTATTTATACATATAAATATTTATTCAATATAGAGAATCAACTGACTTTCTTTTCCTTCAACAAAAAATTTTTTTTCCAATTTTTATGCTACATTCCAATGACTCAGAAATATTATACATTATGATAAATCCGCTGAATACACGTCTGGTATTTCTCGCCTCTTTTTTTTATTTTATGTGTAGCATACTTGATAATAATAATAAAAGAAATATAATCGCAAGCTGCTGAATGTGCAGAAAAAATTTTTTTTTATTATTTAAATAAAGTTAATTTGATAAGTTAAATAGTTTAATTAAATAAATACATAGTTTTTGTAAATAAATTAATAATCAAATAAATAAATAATTAAATATGTTAAACAAAGAAGTGAATTTTTTTGTTATTTAAAAAAAAGTTAATTAATTAAGTAAACAATAGTTAATTTAAATAAAAAAACAGTTTTTATAAATAAATAATTATAAATAATTAAATTTGTTTAATAAATGAGAGAATTTTCTTTTGTTATTTAAAAAAAGTTAATAACTAAAAAATGAAATAATTGATTTTGAAAAATGAAATTTAATTTATTAGTTTGTTAAATAAATAATTCAACTAATAAACTATTAGGTAAATAAATAATTAATAATTAACAAAATAGATAAATTAATAATTAAAATAATAAACAAATGAATAGTTAAATAGACTAATAAATAAATAGTTAAACAAATGAATAGTTAAATAAAATAATAATTAAATAATTAAATAAATAAATTTAAACAAATAATTAAACAATTTCTTTAATTTAGTTTATATAAACAAATTTATAGTTTAATAAAGATGACAAATTAATAATTAAATAATGTAAATAATTAAATTTTGTAATAAATAAATAAATTAAATTAATTAATTTAATTAATTTAATTAATTAAATAAATAAATTAATTAAATTAAATATTGTTAGTTTATAACTAATTATATTAAAAGTTAATTAATAGTTAGTTATAATCTATATAATATAGTTAGTTAAAATAAAAAAATTTAATTGTTTAATTAAACAATAGTTAAACGAAAAAAAAATAAATAAAAAAAAATTAAAAAAAAAAACAGGAGAAAAAAAATGGTCACACACCTGTAAATATTCTGAGCATGAGAATTGCGCGCATTCACCTGGGGGACGAGTAATTTATTTTCAGAAATTTTACAACGTTTAGACGTTGCGGTGCGAAGGGTCAAGGGGGAGAGGGGTCGTGACACGTCATTGGGGCCCCCATGATATTTTTTTTCTCTCTTTCTCTCTCCTTACTTCAAAGAATTTTGAATTCACTTCTGACAGGTTAGTGTGAAATACAAAAGCTTCTTGAGCGCATAGAGGGAAAGTTACGTACAGTGTAAATTGAAAACTTTTCAAACGAGACACAAAATTTCACCCTTATTATTTTCACCAAGAAATCAAGTTCAATGACCTTTTTAGAAATTTTTTTTTTCTAATTTTCCCTTTTTCAATTTTTATTTATTGTAATTATTTTCAATAGATACAATTTTAATTAAATTATTTCGAACAATTGAATTATTCATTTTAATTTTCATTTGAAAAAATAAAAAAGAAATTCAATTATTAAAAACAAAATTTAATAAAATTAGTTGGAAGAATTCAATTATTTTCATTTTTATTATTTATTATTATTATTATTCATTATTTATTATTTATTATTTATTATTTATTATTTATTATTTTAATTATTTTTATTATAAATAATTGAATATTAAATTCTATTTATTTCGAATAAGTTTCTCTTCAATTCTAAGTTTATTCGATTTAATTTAATTTTATTTGATTCTATTCGATTCAATTCGTTTTTATTTTAATTCATTCCATTTAATTCTATGCAATTCGATTCAATTCGATTCGATTCAATTTTATTCGATTCTATTCAATTCAATTCTATTCAATGCGAATAAATTGTATTTAATTCGAAGTTTATTCGATTCAAATCAATATTATTCGATATTAATTCTATTCAATTTCATTGAATTCAATTCAATTCTATTCGATTCTATTCAATTCTATTTAATATTATTCAATTCTATTCAATTTATTTCTATTTTATTCGATTCAATTATATTCTATTTTTTAAATGAATGGAATTTAAAAGACTTTGAATTCTACTTCATTCCATTCAATTCTATTCGTTTCTATTCAATTCAATTCTATATAAAATTTGATTCAATTCTATGCAATGCGAATAAATTGTATTCAATTCGAAGTTTATTCAATTCAAATCAATACTGTTCGATTTTAATTCTATTCGATTCCATTGAATTCTATTTAATTGAATTCATTTCTATTCGTTTCCATTAAATTCGATTCAATTCTTTTCGATTCTATTTAATTCTATTTAATTATATTTAATTCTATTCTATTTTTTAAATGAATTAAATAGAATTGAATAGAATTAATATCGAATAATATTGATTTGAATCGAATGAACTTTGAATTAAATACAATTTATTCGCATTGTGTAGAATTAAATTTTATAGAATTGAATCCAATTGAATTTTATAGAATTGAATCGAATTGCATAGAATTGAATGGAACGAATTAGAATTAAGTTTTTTTTATTTAAATCATTTAAAAAATAGAATTTAATTGAATCGAATGAAATAGAAATAAATTGAATAGAATTGAATAGAATTAAATAGAATTGAATAGAATTGGATTCAATGGAATCGAATATAATCGAATTAAATAGAATTAAATAGAGTTAAATAGAATTAAATAGAATTAAATAGAATTAAATAGAATTAAATAGAATTAAATAGAATTAAATAGAATTAAATAGAATTGAATAGAATGAAATGAAATGAAAAATAAAAAATTTCTCTTTGAAAAAAGAAAGAAAAATACCAAAAATTAAAGAAAATTGCAAATAAAAAATAGAAAATTGTAAAAAAAATTTTTTTGGGCTCAATTATATTTTTCCTATGATTAGATATTTGTCCTTTTTTTACAAATTAATTGAAAATAATTTGTTGAGTGGATTATTTATAAGCATTAGTGAGAGAAGGTTGGTGGCATTATTGTACTAACTTTCTCACATGTATTGCACCTGCCTTGTCGGTGAAAGGATTAAAACTGGTCGTAAGTACTCGTAATACTAGTCAGTCGTGCCACTTACAGTCCTCTATATATCTCCTATACAGTATAATACTTTTGCAAAAATTTCTGCAATGTTACACAACAAACTGTCCGTTAAATCTCCTTGTTTTACGTTCAATATTATTTTCCTCTAATCGACACTCTTTAATATTTTCATTCGGTAAAATTTGTTAATTTGGAAAAAAATTGTTTTCTCGAAAATTATTTGAAAAAAAAAATTGTTTTCTCGAAAATTATTTGAAAAAAAATTTTTTTTTTTTATTTATTTGAAATTTCCCACAATTTTCTACGAAACAATTGTCAATTTATTATTAAGTTTCTTCACTAAATATAAAGTTGAAACCTACCATATTTTTTACTTAAATTTTTAAATAAATACATAAATTAAATTTAAATTAATTAATTTTTAAATAAATTGTTAAAATAAATTTAAATTAATTAAAATTTGAAATAAATAAATGAAACTGAAATTAATTAATTTTTATTTGTTTAATTTTTTTAAATTAATTTAAAAAAAATTTTTTTTTAATTTTCAAAAAGTTAATCAGTGAAAAGTTAATGTTTAATTTATTATAAATAATGTTTTAAAATAAAAAATAAAGAATCTGTTGGTAAAAAATATATTTTTATTTTTGTTAGATTTAAATAAATAAATAAATAAATAATTTCTTTCTTCTTTAAATAAAATTCAAATTTAAATTCTCTTCTGGATAAAATTACCTTTTTTTTTGCATAAAAGGAAAAAAATAAATTTGTTGTAATTAAATGACAATATTTTTTTCCTTTTTTGTTAAAATTTTTAATTTTAGTTTATTTTTCAAAAAAAAAAAATTGACGAATAATGATTTTTATAGGAAATTAGGAACTATGATTTAAATTTAAATAAATAAATTTTCTTTTGTTAAAAATATTGCGAATGCGAAAAATAATTTTGAAATGGGAGTAAAATCGATAAATACGTTCCTGGAGGCCAGTGTCCTTAACATCCTCTAGAAATAGGAGTACAAGAATACAGGTGCATGCACTTTCCTGATCGGTGTAAGAAAAATAAAAGAGCGCACAGCCATTTTTGTTGAAGGTTATATATATTGAATGAATACCGTCTCTGGAGGTAGCAAAATTATCCAATTTTACTATAAATACTTCAATTTTCTACTATTATTAACATTATTGTAATTATTATTATTTTTTTATTATTATTAAAATTATTATTATTATTATTATTATTATTATCATTTTTTTATTATTATTGTTATTGTTATTAAAATTATAATTATTGATGGCAAATAGTTTCGATTTTTGGTAAAATTAGAATTCAATAGAATTGAATTAAATCGAATATACTTGAAACACACTGAATAGAAATGAATAGAATTGAATCGAATCGAATTGAATCAAATTGCAAAGAATTAAATGGAATGGAATAGAATTAAATCTAATAAAATTGAATCGAATAGACTTCAAATTAAATTGAATTGAATATAAGCAATTAAATAGATTCGAATTGGATAGAATTAAATGAAATCGAATAGAATTAAATCGATAGAAATTAAAAAGAATCGAATAGACTTCGAATTGAATAGAATTGAATAGAATTGAATAGAATTGAATAGAATTGAATAGAATTGAATAGAATTGAATAGAATTGAATAGAATTGAATAGAATTGAATAGAATTGAATAGAATCAAATTGCAAAGAATTAAATGGAATGGAATAGAATTAAATCTAATAAAATTGAATCGAATAGACTTCAAATTAAATTGAATTGAATATAAGCAATTAAATAGATTCGAATTGGATAGAATTAAATGAAATCGAATAGAATTAAATCGATAGAAATTAAAAAGAATCGAATAGACTTCGAATCGAATAGAATTGAATAGAATTGAATAGAATTGAATAGAATTGAATAGAATTGAATAGAATTGAATAGAATTGAATAGAATTGAATAGAATTGAATAGAATTGAATAGAATTGAATAGAATTGAATAGAATTGAATAGGATTGAATAGGATTGAATAGAATTGAATAGAATTGAATAGAATTGAATAGAATTGAATAGAATTAAATAGAATTGAATAGAATTGAATAGAATTGAATAGAATTGAATAGAATTGAATAGAATTGAATTAAATCAAACAGTTTAAGGAATTTTCATTTTATAATTTTAAAAAAGTGAAAAAAAGAAAAAAAATTTGTTTGTTTTTTTTAAATGTATTTTTAAAATGAAGAATCCAGATTGGCATTTATAATACAAGAAAGAAGACTGTGTACTTCGAAAACCCGACAGATTTCTCGACCAGTTATCCTTGAGGTACGATCCCCTTGCTCTCGAGTCTAGATCTCTGCGATGAGAATAAATTTTCTATAATACACACTACCTTTTATATTTGTTACTCAAAATTTCAGGTGAAAGCCAAGCGAGAGATGACGATCTAATCAGAAACCACTTCTTGATGCGAATTTAATTTTCAAGACTATTCATTACTAGTTTTTTCCCTCATTATTAATAACATTTTTTTATTAATAATTAAATATGATAATAAAAAAATAACAATTTTAATAATAATAACATAATTATTATTATTAAAAAATATAATAATAATAATAATAATAATAATATAATTATATTATCAATAAAATAACTAATTAATTATTTAGTTAATTTATACAAAAATAAAAATGTTTGTGTTTAATATTTTTAATTAAAGAATTAATTATTGAAATTAATATTTTTTGTTTCGTTTTATCTGTTGATTTGTTTCTCTCAGTGTTATTATTATCATCTATTTCCATTCAAACTGAAAAATTAAACAACTCAATACAAAAAAAAACATTATGTAAAAAATCGAAAATTTACATTATGAATTTTAAAAAATGGAATCAATTGAAAATCAACGCGTGTGTATAATAAAATTCAAGGTTTATTTGCATTTGAATATATTTTTACCTCAAAAAGAAAAAAAAAGAAATTTTTTTTCCATACATTTGTTTAACAAAATAGATTCAATATTTACACTCAATGGGGCAAATGGTTTATTATGTTTTGTTAAACAAAACAGTTTTATAAAAAAATAATTTAAAAAAAATTTTTTAGCTCAATTTTTTTATTCCATTTTTTTTTCTTAGAAAATATTTTGAAACTTTTTTCCAAAAAAAAAAAAAAACGAAATTAGTGACGACAGATTTTTTAAGAAACATTTATTTTCAAGAAATAAAATTTTTTGAATTATTATATTGAAAAAACATTTTTTGAATTATTAATAAAACATTTTTTGAATTATTAATAAAACATTTTTTTAATTATTATTAAAAAACAATTTTCTTTGTAAAACACAACTATTTTGAAACAACAGAATTTTTCTGAATTATTATTTAAAAAAACATTTATTTTTGCTTTGTATAAGAAATATTTGTTAAAAAAAAAGATTCTTATTGAATTTTATTAAAAAAGATTTCTTTGTTTGCATGAAAAAAAACATTTTGTTTTTATCGAACGAAAAAAATAGAATTTTTTTGAATTATTCCAAATAGACAATCGAGGGAAGTGAATTATATATATTTTGTGTGAACAAAAAAACAAAAAAAACAAAAATTTAACCAAAAAGGAAACTTGAAAATAATGGTCGTTGGAATCGATTTGAATATCAAATTACCTAAAATGAATATATAGCAAAAATTCCTCTTCATTTTCAAGCGCGCCAGTATAAGAGATCATTTTATGCAAAATTATTCTCTCTCTCTTCCATCAGAATAAAAAATACGTTTCTAAAAAACGTTTCATTTCGTAGAAAATTTTATTTCGTTTGACTTTTCTCCTTTCTTGCTATTTTAATATTTTTTTTATCATTGCTTTTCATTATTTTCTATTTTTCGAAATTTTAATTAAATTAAAAAAAAATAATTTCGTTCCTCTCTTACATTTTCTCTTAATATTTTTTTTAATACCTTCTATTATTTTCTATTTTTGTCACAGAACTTTTAATTAAATTTTTAAAAAATAATTTCGTTTCTCTGTTTAATTGAAAATTGTAAAAATAGTAAATTCCCGCCAGCGTCGATTATTTTTATATTAAAAAGTAAATAACAAAAATAAATATGAATGTAAAAATGAAAATTATTTTAAAAAATAATTAAAAATGATAAATATTGGTAGAAAATCAATTTAAAAAAATTAAGAGAAATAAACAAAATAAATAAAACAAAATGGCTGATTATAATATGAAGAACGAAAATTATTTTCTTATTTAATGACGAAATCGAACGTTCCCATAATAATGAATCAAAGTTTATTTTTATAAATCCGTGCGATCAGCGTCGATTCATTCTCACAATTCTAAAATATCGTTGCGTTAATTCTTGATGTGAATCAGCTGTTTGTCGTCCGACATTTTGTTTTTTTTCCTCTATAACAATTATCCTTTTCTCGCGCCTTTTTTCAAAATAAGTGAAATGAACATTTAATCACAATGATCAGTTATTTATTTTTTTATAAATAAAATTATAAATATAACAAAATAAAAATAAATGTGTTATTACTATTTTCACTATCATTAATATTATTTTTACTATTATGACTAATGTTGCATTTTTGTTTATATATTATTTTATTACATTATTTGTTTATATTATTTATTTAAACAAATGTATTCTACTCTTTACTATTATGACAAATATTTATTTTTATTAATTTTTTTTACAATGGTAAACAGGTAAATTTTGTTTTTTAGTAAAATTATTCATTAATTTATTTTAATTCATATTAATTTGTTTAAATAAAATAATTTCTATTTATTTAAATAAGTAAATTTCACTTATTTTTTAGTATCGAACAAATAATACCTAAAAATAAATAAATATTTTATTGAATTGCAAAATTTGTAAATGAAATTTTTTCTTTTTCTAATTTTTGTTGATTTTTAATTGCTTGTTGATTATTAATTATTGTAATAGGGGGTAAAAAATTTCTTTTTTTTTTTTGTTTATATGGAGATGTAACGAGTTTTAAGCCAGTTTGAATGACAAGAGAACGACGAGTGTGCATTTAAAAAGAAAACAAGGTGGATGACCCTTTCAGACCATTCTGCAAATAAAATAAAATACAAAAAAAAAGAAGAAGAAGACGCAAAAAAAAGCGATGAAAAAAAACTCGTTTGTCTCGTTTTACTAGAAAAGAGTAACTTAATATGTACACGAACCCAGTTCACGCAGTGCCTTTCACTCTATAGAAAATTTCCTTCTCTAAACAAATTTTTCTTCTATATAAAGAGAGAGAAATTATATTTTTCCAATTAATTTTATTGAAAAAAGGAAAAAATTTTTTTTTTTAATTTTTATTTTATTTCTCTATATTTATTTTTAATTATAATTGTTTATTCATAGTTGCTTATTTATTTTATTGACAATTATTTATTTGTTTCGAAAAAACAGAATTAAAAATTAATAAATTAATTTAAAAAAAAAAAAAAAAAAATTTCTTTCCCCTTCTCAAGAAAATTTATATTTTTGCCTAAAAAGCAAATTGAATGTCAATTTTCTATTTTTCATAATAAACAAAATTAAAAATTAATTTTCTCATTTTCCTAAAAAAAATTTAACAAATTTATTATTTTTCCTAAAAACCAAATTTGAATATTAATTTTCCTCTTTAAAAAAAAATTAAATTTTAGTTTTTACCCAAAAAAAAAACCATTGAAAATTTATCTTCTTCTTCTTTTAAAAAAAAAAATAAATTAAATATCTATTTTTTCAATTACAAAAAAGATAAAAAACAATTTTTCAGTAGAAAAAAAATTGAAATATTGAAGGAAACAATAATTTGAAAACTAATTAAAAGTCGGTACAACTTGGCTGTTTGAAAAAAGAATAAAAAAAAAAAATTGAGAAGGAAAAAAAAATTCTGAATAAATGATTATTATTTTACATGCGCAGAGGCGTCACTCGTGGAATATACGTCATTTTACTGTCAAGTGAACGTTACGCAAACAACGAACCGTAAATATATAGACAACACAAAACCCCACAGACATTGTAAATTTTAAATACAAATAAATTCCTAGCGCTTATTTGACGATAAAATTCTATTTTCTTGCAGAAAAAAAAGAACTTAATTTCATTTGAATATTCGCGAAGAAAAATTTACTTTTTTTCGGCAATAATTATTTATTTTTTATTTTCATATTTAATAACTATTTCTTATAACAGATTAATTTTTTAATTTAAAAATTTTTTTTTAAATTTTTTTATTAATTTTTTTTTTATTTTAATTTTAATTTTTTTTTATTTTAATTTTAATTTTTTTTTTTTTTTTATTTTTATTTTTTATAATTTATTTTTTTAAATTGATTTTCTACCAATATTTATCTTTTTTAATTATTATTTTTCTATAATTTTCACTTTTATATTTATTATTTATATTTAATTTTTTTTCTTTTAATAAAAAAATCGACGCTGGCGGGTATCGAACTCGCAACCTAAAGCATCGTAACCGATTACGTTAACCACTAGTCTACGCCACACATAATTATTTATTTTATTATTATTATTATTATTTTTATTATTAATATTATTATTAATATTATTATTAATATAATTATATGAATACTTTTTTCATTTGCAAAAAATTGAATAAAAATTTTTTTTACATTAATTAAACTTCCATTGAAAAACCCATTAAAATATAAATAATAATATTTAATTTAATATAAATGTTGATGATAATTTAAAGGAATAAATAATAATAATAATAAATAATAATAATAATAATAATAATAATAATAATAATAATAATAATAATAATAATAATAATAATAGTTTTTATAAAAAATAAAATACTTATTGAGAAATTTTTTAAGTAATTTGTTTCTAAAAGCAGAAATACCAACAAAAGATAAAAAGTTATCTCAAAAAATTTACTCTGATATAAAGGCAAATTTCCTTTTTTTTAAACTTTATACAAAATAAAAAATCTCGAATATATACACAAGAAAAAGCTTTAAAATATTAAGAGAGGAAAACTTTCGTTTCGAATTTACAAAAAAAAAATGTATTTCAATACCTTTGGATGCTGACTATTTTATTTTCTTCAAAAAAAAAAAAAAAAAAAAATGCAGCGTCAGTTTCACAAAGGATTGCGCACAATGAATTTCCTGGTTTTAATTCAGAAAAAAATAAAGTTTCGTTTTATTAAAATATATATAAGTGAAAACATATTTTTTTCTAAATAAACAAATTTTAATTAAAGAAGAAATTTTTTTATTTAAATTAACTATTTTTTTTATATCATTATTTTATTTAATTGGACTTTATTTTTTAAAGAAATTGACATACTTTTATATTTGAAAATTGAATAAATAATAATAAATAAGAAAAAAAATAAAAATAATAATAAATAAGAAAAAAATAATAATAATAATAAATAAGAATAGATTTTTGAGAAAAAAAAGTTAGAAAAAGAAAAAAATAAAAAAAAAATTTTTTAATTATTAAAAAATGATAGAGAATAAAGCAATAAACAAAATTTTAATTGAACAATAATATTATCTAAGTGTTTGTATAAAACTGGGGAGAAAAAATAGTCGAGTCTCCAAATCTTTAGAATCTGGGAAATAAAAAAAGATCGTTATCGCGTAACGCTTAGATGAATCAATTAATCACTCATAATATTTGTTCAGGGAAAAAAAATCATAAAAAATATCTCAATTATGAATAAAATTAATTTTTTTCCTTAACATTTTTTTTTATTCACTTTTTGTTATTTTTTCTATTTATATATATTTTATTTACTACAAATTTAAATAACAATTCTAATAATAATAATAATAATAATATTAAATTATTTCGTAACAAATAAACAAATATCAAATAAAATAAATAATTTTAGTAAATTTTTGCAAAAAAAATAATTATTCGTTATTATATTTTTTTATTTGCTATTTGTTATACTGTTAATTAAAATTTGTAATAAATAAAAAAATCAAAAATAACAAAAAGAGTTAATAAAAAAATGAACAAAAAAAACTATTTCATTTATTTATTTCACAAAAGGGAAAAAAATAATCAAAAATTGTTTATAAAGTAATTAAAAAAAATAATTAAGTAAAATAATTCGCAGAAATATAATGGTTCACTCTTGAATTTTCATTAGTTGAAAAAAAAAATTCGTTAATTTTGACATTTGCATGACTTGCGCTCATGTAAACTTCTCAGGTGGTACCACCTCGTGAATTAATTGTCAAATAATTCCCAACAAAATGCAAGTTTCCTGTCAAAATTGACACAATTCGATAGTTTTCGATGGCAAGAGTTATTATTTGCAGAAAAAGAATATAAATATTATCAAAAAATCGATGTTTAAATCAAGAAAAAGTTGAAGGTAAAAAGTGAGGTTATGTTCCTAGTAAAGTGAGAAATATTGTTCTCTACTGCGTTTATTACTTATTTAAAATACGTTATTATAAACAAATATATAATTATTATTATTATATTTTTATAATAATAATAAAAATAATGATAATAATAATAATAATAATAATAATAATAATAATAATAATAATAATAATAATAATAATAATAATAATAATAATAAAAATATTGATAATAATAATAATAATAATATTTTCGTCATTGAAAAAAGTTAAAAAAAAAATAAAGAAAAATTTAATAGATAAAGAAGAGTGTAAAAGTAGGAGAGAAAAAGAAAATAATGGAAAATTCCATAGAAGAGAGAAAAATAGGAAAAAGGGACTCGTGCGAAGAAAATAAAAAAAGGAACAGCTGCAAATCAAAAATTGAATAGCGAGCGTGAAACCTTTTTCCAAGAATGAAACACCACCATGGGCACACAGTGACAGCTGGTCCATCCTCAACAACATCACTTTCAAGATCATCAGTCGCAGAGAAAAATCTTTATCTCTCTTTCTCTTAAATATTTTAATGAATGTTTTTTCCCCACCGTTAATATTTCTTTCATCAATTAATTAAAATACATAAAGAAATTTTTTTTTTATTTTAAATTTTATTTAATTATTATTGTTTATATTTATATTTTTATTTATATTAATTTTACTAAATAATTTATTACTAAAATAATTTTTATTTATTTCTTTTATTTTCTTTAATTTTTTATTTATTTTATTTTAATTTAAATGTTATTTCTGTTGTAATATTATAATTATTATTTCTACTTTTCTTTTTATTAATATTACTGTTGTTATTTACATTTTTTTAATTTAATATATTGAATAAAAATATGTGGCGTAGGTTAGTGGTTAGCGTAAAGGTTTACGATGTCGCAGGTTTGGAGTTCGATTCCCGCGAGGGACGATTATTTTTATTTTAAAAAATAAATAGATAGTAATAAAAAAATATATAAATAATCATATTAAGACTAAATATATTGAATGAAAAAGTTTTTGTACGATTAATTTTACGAGGCCTTTAATCTGACAAAATATTTAATAACGGACGTAAAATTATTTGAACAAGAATTATTTTATTTATTTTTGTTAGATATTTCAATATCTAAATATTATTGTTGTATACTATGATAATCATAAGATTATGATTATTTTTATTATTATTTTATATTTAATTCAATTTATTTAAATAAAAAAGTTAATGAAGTAAAATGATTAATTTTAATTGAGTTTTTAAATATTCTTAATAATAACAATTTATTATAATAATGATACATTAGTTTATAAATAATACATCAGTATTTTAATAAATTATTTATTTATTATTATCTTTTTTAAAATTCATTGACAGTTTTTTTTTGAGAATTTTTTTTTACAAAATCTGTCAGTTTTAATTTTTATTTCATTAACAATTGTTAATTTTAGGATTTAAATTAAATCTATTTCAATTTAATTTCAGGATTTAAATTGAATTTCAATTTTATTTCAGAATTTAAATTAAATTTTAATTAAATTTCAGAATTAAAATTAAATTTTAATTTAATTTAAGCATTTTTAATTAAATTTTAATTTAATTTAGACACTTCAATTAAATTTTAATTTTTCCAGGCTGAATACGAGATTTTTGAAAAAAAAATAATAATAGCTAAATAGTAAAAGTAGTAATTTTTTCAATCTTTTGTTATTAAAAAACATACCGATAGTCGAATGCCATTTCCACGATTGAATGTAGCTCTCTCGAGCGGTTGGTGGGCGGATGGGTGATTCCCCATTTTGCCTTCTTCTCTCTCGTTTCACTTTTTTTTTTTTAATTTCTTTTTCACACTACTCGATATTTTGAACTGATGTTTTTCGATTGGTCAGTATGTAAAAAGTTACCGAACGAGACGCGGCTTATAGCCGAAGACACAACGGTCTCTCTTTCAAAAGCAGGGTTCACCAGACACGATTGTAGTTGTAAAACCATTGAGCGACCTTCCTGTTTGCAGGTGTGGCCTTTTTTTCCAACCACAATATCCGGTTTGCACTTGCACTAATATTTATTTATTTAAAAAAAAATCATTAAAAAACACTACATACTTCCACTGTTATATTAATTTATCAAAAAAAAATAAATTTTTTCCACTTCTCTTTTGCTTTTCAAAATTAACAAAACAATAACAAACAAAAAAAAAAATGGTCAATTAGAATCAAAAAGTGAAACACGCGCTTTCACGTCCTTCGCATTCTCGAGTTGTGTGCACCTTTGGATACATCAAATAATAATAATAATAATTTTCAAGCCGGCGGCATCAAGAATATTGTGTAGGCTTCCCCGATCGACACCAATCTCCTTTATGACACACACAACATTTCAACATCGCACACCTATTCTCGTTGAATAGAAGGGTTTCTTCACATTCTGTAAATAAAAAGGGGTTTCACGTTAGTGGATTTCTTTTTTTTTTGAATGGGGAGGAAATTTTGTTCAGTTAAGAAAACTTGTGGATATGTAACCGAGGAACGACTAAAAAAATAAAAAATTAGATTTAGTTCCAAATTTTACAAATAGTGGATGAGAACTGTCCTTTCTAGAAGGTAATTGTTCTTTGTTTGGTGAATTTACGCGGTGGAGTGATAGAAACTTGTATTTTTGGTCTATAGAATCTTGGTGCGCATGTTTTGAAGTCGTAGAATCATTCTGCGCATTTCTAGATGCGATAGGATCCTACTGCGCATCCTTGGTGTTCATAGAAGCTTAGTGCGCATCTTTAGAAGCGAAAGAATCTTACTGCGCACGCCTAGAGGTCATAGAAGCCTAGTGCGCATGTCTAGGTGCGAAAGAATCTTACTGCGCATCCTTAGAGTTCATAGAGGTTTAGTGCGCATCTTTAGAAGCGAAAGAATCTTACTGCGCATCCTTGGAGTTCATAGAAGCTTATTGCGCATCTTTAGAAGCGAAAGAATCTTACTGCGCACGCCTGGAGGTCATAGAAGCTTAGTGCGCATGTCTAGATGCGAAAGAATCTTACTGCGCATCCTTGAGGTTCATAGAGGCTTAGTGCGCATGTTTAGAAGCGAAAGAATCTTACTGCGCACCCTTGGGAGTCATAGAAGCTTAGTGCGCAGATTTTTGACCCATAGGACCCTACTGCGCAAGACCGGAAGCCGTATGTCAATAAGGGGCATATTTTAGATCAATAGAACTGTACTGCGCAAATCCTAATGTCATAGAACTTTATTGCGCAGTTTTTGAGTCTATATCAGAGTAACTGCGCAAGCCCTTATATCATAGAACTCTACTGCGTAGTTTTTTGGTGCTATAGAACTTTACTGCGCAAGTCTTGATGCCATTGAACTTTACTGCGCAAGTTTTGATGCCACAAACCCCTTCTGCGCATGTTTTGATGTCATCGAATTTTACTGCGCATATCTTGAACCCTACTGCTCTAGAATTTATTTACGTAACTAAAAAATACCCCAAAAAAAACCCTAATAAACTACTCGCAATAAAATTCGGCCGCCGAAAATTTTCCACCATTTAAAATTGAAATATCTCGAAAAGTTTCGAGAAACTGTCAAATTTTTTAAAGAAAAATAACAGAAAATGAAAATTGCAATAATAACAAAAAATTCCAATGTTTTTTTTTCAAATTAAACGAAACAATTCTATCCAATTTCAGTGCGGACTACTTTTTTTATATATAAAAACCCTACTGCGTATTTTTATCCACGTGAATATTTTTCATGACCAATGAAGAAGCTTCAGAATTTATTTATCTAACTAAAATAATTCTTTGCGCAGAAAAAAATTCCACAGAATTCCACTGCGCAAATACAAATTACTCGCAATTCAATTCGGCCGCCGAAAATTTTCCATCATTTAAAATTGAAATATCTCCAAGAGTTTTTAATTTAGAGAAAAACTTTCTTAACAAAAGTTGTAGAGCTTGAAAAAACCTTTAAATATCGCCCACTTATTTTGTATATTATGGAAAAATATTAATTAATTTAAATATAAATAAAAATGAGAAAATAATTGTAAATCCTAAAATTAATTACTTCTTAAAAATATCGCTTTGGGAAACATATCCAAAAGTGATGGAGAGGGGAGGGGGGGGGGGAGAATTGAAATTTTCTGCCAAGGAACAAAAAACTTTTTTTCCAATTGCGCTTAGAATATTTTTTATTTAATAATAAATTATTTAATAATAATTAACACATAATTGTAAATAAATAAAATAATAAAAAATAGTGAATAATTTATTATTATTTTATTTATTAATTATTATTTGTAAGTATTTATTATTATTATTTATTATAAACAAATTTTATTTGTTTTTTTAACAAATTAAAAAATTGTTACTTTATTTTTATTTGTTTATTTAATTATATTGTTTGAATGAATTCTTTTGTTTATTTATTTTAAAAAAAAACTAATTTTAATATTTTTTTTTCTTTATTTTGTGTGGAAAAATTCAAGAGGCAATTTTCAAGAATGAAAAGGTGATAAATTCCTGTAATTTAATAACAATAATGTTCTAATTACCGTTGTCATGAAATCTGATCTTGCAATGAAAGATAATAATTTTATAATCTTATCAGAATTTAATGAAAATCTATTTATTATTTGTATATATATATATATTATTTTTCTAAGTGATATTTTTGAAATAAAATTTGAAATAGAATTCAATGGGAAAAGAAAGTAGAAAATAAATAAAGTAAAATAAAAATATTTAATGTAAAATAATGCAAAAAATAAAATATAAATAAAATAGTGCAAAAAATAAAACAAAAATAAAATATTGTAAAGAATAAAACAAAAGTAAAAAAAATAAAGAAACTAAAATAAAAAAATTAAGTGAAAAATAAAGAATAACAGGACAATGCAGAAACATAAAAATTAAATTTGGTAAAGTTTTCAAGAAATGTGGCAGAAAATTTCAGTGTGGATTTTTTTAGATTAAAAATTTCTTATTCGAAAAAAATTTCCTTTGTAAATTCACATTGGTTGTAATTTTGCTCCATACGGAAGAAATCCTCACCATTATTAGTGCACTCTTTGTTATCCACAATGATCCAAAAAAAAGAAGAGTAAACAAAAATACAACAAAACACTGCAAGATGCTTGAGATTTTCGATCTCAACCCAAAAAAAAAACTGATGCACTAATTTTTATTTCCCCCAAAGAAGAATTTATATCCAAAACACCACAGCGAAGCACCACAACACAATAATCCTCTTTTCAATGCAACAATCACTAAGAAAATTTTTCCTTTCCTTCAATTTTTTTTTCCTTTTGGCTCACACTAATAAACCAAAAATTAAAAAAAAAATTATTATTTTTGATCAGCAGAGCCGGCCGGCAGCTCGCTGGAAGCACTTTTGCTTCTTCCCTTCTCGTAGCTCGAGCACAAACTGGTCATACAGCTTGTGGCAAACCTGACGTCATTTGCTTTTGCCTATAGAGTGGGATGTCCAACTGGTCGTGGACTTGCTGTATCATATATCCCTCTCCGCAAAGCACACTCATAACTGAGGCCTTTTCTCTCTTCCAAGTCCCAAGTTCTTTTTTTCTCTCCTCGCGTTGAAAAAAAAAATAATAAATCCTCTTCGATATATTCCTTTCTTCAAAGATCTTCTTTGTATCCTGTTATCTGCTCAAGTGTTCATTTACTTTTGTGGATATTTAAACAAAGAAAAACGTGTTTTTTTTGGGGGGGGGAAATGTTTTCCCGTTTATCATCTTCCCAAGGGAGATGATGAAACAAAATTAAAATTAGTCTTGCCCTCGAAATATTTACAAGCACCACGAAAAATTGTTCCTGTTCGTTCGTTACGAAAACACATGTTCGTTGCCATTTGGTTATTTTTTGGTAATTTTTAATCAAACCTGGTGGATTTTCTCCCTATTCGAATGCACCAACTGGTAGTAAAAGTCCGGAACTGTTTAAAAATACCAGCTCTTTGAAAATCTTTGTTTACTCTCCAATGTCGATTTGTACCATCATCCGTTATTTTAGTAGATGTTGTTATTTTTTGGGTAAATTTTAACTAAACTTGATGGATTGTCCCCCGAGTTGTATGCACCAACTAACAGTAAAAGTGACGATTTATTCCAAATTTCCGATTTGGTGGTAAAAAACAGAAAATTCAGTTTATTCACTATTTCCCGCTAGTCAACGGAAAAATAGTTAACGTTTCTTGTCAACCAGTTATTTATTCGTAAAATTTCAATCAAACTTGTTGCATTCCCTTCCATTTGCTATGCATCAACTTGCACTGAAAGTTTAAAAATTCCCGTTTTGTTTAAAAAAGAAATTCTTAAATGAACCGGTTTATTCACTATGATCCGTTTGGAAAACACTGTTTTCTTTATCAATTTGGCATTTAATGGTGAATTTCGAATTCAAACTTGTTGCATTCGCTTCTGGTTGCAGGTCTCCAACTGGTACTGAAACTCCCCTTAAGTTTAAAAACCCTAAATTGACAAAAATCACCGTTTTCCTCACTACTTTCTTTTGGAAAAAATTTTTTTCTTCTTGAATTTTTCTTTTGGTTACTACTAATTTTTTCTATCAAATGTTGTATTCTCTTCTTCTTGTCACGAGGCAACTGGTACTAAAATTTGGATTTGTTAAAAAATTCCCTATTTGATGAAAAAAATTAGTTCATGGTTTTATTCACTAATGTTCGTTACGGAATCACAAGGTGCTTCTAAAACAGTAACTTTTGGGTAAATTTCAACCGGACCTGGTGGATTCACTTCCGGTTCGAATGCAGGATCTGCTGCAAAAAGTCCCAAAGTGTTTAAAATTACCAGTTCTTTGAAAATATTTGTTTATTTACTGAAAAATATCCGATTTTCACTATTATCCGTTAGGGAAACACAAAGTGCTTGTAGAACAGTTACTTTTGTGATGAATTTCAACCGGACCTGGTGGATTTTCTTCCGGTTCGAGTGCAGAATCTGCTGCAAAAAGTCCGAAAGTGGTAAAAAATCTCGAATCGTTGAAAAAAATTGTTTATTTACGAAAAATTTGGTGTTTTTCACTATTGTTCGTTATGGAAACACGAGGACAGTGTTTTTTTTATTATTTGTGGGTAATTTTCAACCGGACCTGGTGGATCCAATTCCGATTCAAATGCAGAATCAGCTCCAAAAAGTTGCGACTTGATAAAAATTACCAGCTCTTTGAAAATATTTGTTTATTTACGAAAAATATCAGATTTTTACTATTATCCGTTACGGAAACACAAGATGCTTGTAAAACAGTTAATTTTTGGGTAATTTTCACCGGATCTGGTGGATTCTCTTTCTTTTCGAATGCTCCAACCTCTCATGATCCAATTATTTCCAATTTGTTGCAAAATTTGTTTATAAATTGTTTATAACTTTTTTTTTAATTTTTCTTTTTCTCAATTTAGATAAAAAAATAGTGTAAAATTCTCCAAAAAAAAATAATTTTTGCTAAATCAAACCGATTATCGAGAAATAAATCGTCGATGACCTCTGAATGTGAGAGTGTAATATTATGGTTCCCACGTTTTTCCGTTAGACTCGTCACGCTCAACAACTTCCGGTTACCCCACCGGAACTAGAAATACGTTTAATTCTTCTTCTTGTTCTTCTTCTGCGATTATCGAAAAGAGGATTTTTTCTCCTTGACAGAAAATGAAAAATCCAATTTTAGAGAAATTGGGTAAAATTTTTTTTTTAATTCACAACGAAATAAAAATTTGTTTTTATGGCGTCATCTACCGGCGCTAAGGGGAACAAACACTGGAGGAGAATTAAAAAATAAACACAATTCACTGCAAAAAAAACGTAAAGAAATTTTTAATCATAATTTTAGTTTGTTTCACGAAATATTCGAGTGATAAAATAAATAAACAAACGCCATTTTTTTCCGCACGACACGAAACGAACAACGAGAGATAGTAAACCCCCCAAGAATAAAAACGTGAATGTTGTGTATAGTTTGGGGCCCTGGCTTTCTGCTAGAGAGAGAGAATGACTCGACGCCCTTGCAGGGGCGTAATTAGTGATTTTCAGGACCCCTTTGAATAGTGGAGGGGGAAATGGGCCTTTTTTACCCAAAAATCTTATTTTTCCCCCACTAATTTTTAGAGCGAAGAATTAAACTTGTTTTTCAGTTTGTAATTTGTAATTTTTAAGAGAAATGTTTTGATTTTAGTTTAAGTGGAAATTTTTTGGGGGGGCACAGGTAATTCTTAGGTACGGCGGACAAAATGATTTTCAAACAGAAAGAGAGAGAGGAGCAGAGGGGATAACAGCTGCCACTGCAAATGCTTTAACATCTGCTGAGACAGCGAGTTTGTATACCTAAAAGTGCTAGAAGTGCGGATCAACTAAAGAGGAATTGAGGAGAGAGAAAAGGAGGTGAACAACTTTTTGATTTAAGTTTCCTTGCGGTTCTCTCTCTCTCTCTCTCTCTTTCCCTCAGGAAATGAACCACGACGAGGGTGGACCACAAAATTGCTTTTAATCCTTCAAAGGAAAAAAAAATACTTTTCTCATTTTCTCTCTCAAAATTTAAAACACAAAATGTTTTAATTAATTCTCAATTTTAATTAGTTTATTAATGTTTTGCTTTCAATTAATCAGGAAAAAAATCGTCTAAAAAAAATGAAAATAAGAAAAGAAATGAAAACAAAAAAGGGAGGGGGAAATTATAATTAAACGAAAAATAGGGGGGGGGATAATATTAATTCGAGTTAAAAATCGATGTCACTGTTGAGGAATCTCGTGTGTTTATTGTTACCCTAACATGGTGTGTTATAATATAATTGTGGGTCAATATAGTAAACAGGTAGAGAGGGGAAAATCGTGAGAGAAAGAAGAATGAAGGGGGGGGATGATAGGGGCGAGAAATGAACTTACCCCAATTGCAGGTTTGTGTGGACACTCAGAAAACAAAATCGTCGCACTTGACTGAAAAAGGGGTGTTTATTAATTATTTTAAGAGAGGGTGAGAGAGACTCCTCCTTTTGTTGAGTTCATGAAAAAAAAATTCTAATAAACAGGTTGTAAAAAACAAATTAACAAGTATTTAAAAAGTAATTTTTTTTTATTTCGTAAAATCGAAGGGGGGAATTTTGTAACAATGTTGTAATTGAATGGGTATAGGTTACCAAATCTTTTAATCCATTTTTAATAAACTGTTACTTGCGAAGCATGTTACAGAAGGTCGTGTTTGTTATACAAACCGGTTGTTTATTGCTAAATTTTTGTTGTTTTAATTGGATTTTGTTGTTTTCATAGTGCCTTAGATGGAGAAAAAAGACCCAAATGTTTAAAAGAAACAGAAAGAGAGAAAATCATCTTTTTGTTAAACAAATTACATTTACTTTGTTGCGGAAACAAAGGTTTGGCACAAACAGTTCATTTATTGATAAATGTTTGTTGGTTTAATTGGATTTTGTTGCTTTTATAGTGCCTAAGATGGAGCAAAAAGTCCTGACAGTTTAAAAGAAACTGTCACAGAGAAAATCGTCTTTTTATTTAACAAGATAGACGAGGAAAATTTAAAAAAGTTACGGAAACAAATAATTATTGTCAGCTGAATAATTATTAATAAATTTTTGTCTATACAATTGGATTTTGTTGTTTTCATAGTGCCTAAGATGGAGAAAAAAGACCCAAATGTTTAAAAGAAACAGAAAGAGAGAAATTCATCTTTTTGTTAAAGAAATTAAAATGATATTATTTGCGGAAACAAATGTTTTGACACTAACAGTTAGTTTTTAGATAAATTTTTCTTGATTCAATTGGATTTTGTTGTTTTTGTTGTGCCTAAGACAGACGAAAAAGTACCAATAGTTTAAAAGAAAAGGCCAGAGAGAAAATCGACTTTTTTTTCGTGAATTTATCGATATTATTTGTGGAAACAAAGGTTTGCTACTACCAGTTGGTTTATTGGTAAATTTTTGTTGACTCAATTGGATTTTGTTGTTTTAGTAATGCCTAAAATGGAGAAAAAAGTTCTGATAGTTTTAAAAGAACTGTCAGAAAGAAAATCGTATTTTTGTTTAACAGAATCGTAGAAAAAAGTTTCAAACAATTACGGAAACAAATAATCATTACCAGAGCTGGATTATTTACTGATAAATTTTTGTTGGTCCAATTGAATATTGTTGTTTTTGTAGTACCTGTAGTGGAGAAAAAAGTTTCAATATTTTAAAAGAATTTGACAGAGAGAAAATCGTTTTTTTTGTTTGACAATAAACGCAAGAAAAATTTGGAAAAGTTAAGAAAACAAATAATTACTACCAGAGGATTATTTACTGATAAATTTTTGTTGGTGCAATTGAATTTTGTTGCTTTTGTAGTGCCAGTGATAGAGAAAAAAGTCCAAAAAGCTTTAACAAAAACTGGAAGAGAAAAAATCGTCTTTTGGTTTCACTAATTTATTGATATTAGATACGAAAACAAAAATTTGCAACTAACAGTTGGTTTATTAATAATATTTTGTTGGAGCAATTGAATTTTGTTGCTTTTGTGGTGCCAGTGATGGAGAAAAAAGTTCCAAAACTTTAAAAGAAACTGGAAGAGGAAAAATCGTCTTTTGGTTTCACTAATTTATCGATATTAGTTGCGGATACAAAGGTTTACTACTAACAGTTGGTTTATTGATAAATTTTTGTTGTTTAAATTGTATTTGATATTTTTCTTAGTGCCTAAGATGGAGCAAAAAGTCCCAATAGGTTAAAAGAAACTGTCATAGAGAAAATCGTCATTTTTTCCATTATTTTTTGAATATTAGTTACAGGAAACAAAAGTTTGCTACTAACAGTTGGTTTAGTAATAAATTTTTGTTGGTTCAATTGAATTTTGTTCTTATGTAGTGTCTAAGTTAAAGGAAAAAGTCCCGTCTGTTTAAAAGAAATGAGCAGAGAGAAAATCGTCTTTTTATTTATCAAAAAACGAAAAAAAGACTTGTAACAATTGCAGAAACGAATAATTACTACCAGCGGATGGTTTATTAATAAAATTTTGTTCGTGCAATTGAATTTTGTTGCTTTTATAGTGCCTGAAGTGGAGAAAAAAGATCCGATAGTTGAAAAGAAACGGCCAGAGAGAAAATCATATTTTTGTTTCACTACTTTATCAATACCAGTTGCAGAGACAAAGGGTTGCTGCTAACAGTTGTTTTATCGATAAATTTTTGTTGGTTTAATTGGATTTTCTTCTTTTTATAGTGCCTAAAGTAAAGTATAAATTCCCAATTGTTTTAAACTCACCGTCAAAAAAAAAATCTTCTTTTTGTTCAACAAAAAACGCAAAAGAGAGTTTTAAATAATCAAGGAAACGAATATTTTTCATTGTTTGCTTATTTATTGATTAATTTCAACCGGACCAACTTTATTTACTTCTCCCAACAATGCCTGCAGAGTAGAAAAATATCGCTATCAGTCAAATTCTCCTGTTAGGGCAAAAATCGTCTTTTCTTTTGTTCTCGATTACTGTGATCGGTCAATATTCGTAACGGTATAACTAATATTCATCACTGTCAGTTTTGTTTCTATTTAATTTCGACCAAATCAAATGTATTTACTTCTTCTCGCAGTGCTTAAAGGGAAGAAAAATATTGCGGTCCTTAAAAACCACCTGATTAGTCGAAAATCATTGTTACTTTGAATCTTTTTTGGGAAATTTTTACGGAAACTAATTTCTACTACAGAACAGTTGTTTATTGATCGATTTTGACCAAAATACTTGATTTTGCTTCTTTTTGCAGTGCCTAAAAAGGGGGAAAAAATTACAGTCCTTAAAACCCACCTACCTGGGCGATAATCGTCTTTTCTGTCGTCGTTATATCCGTTACGGAAGCTAATATTCAACACTGTCAGCTTATTTATTGATTAATTTTCTCTGGACCAATGGAAATTATTTCTTCTCCCACTGCCTGAAGTGTGAAAAAATATCCCAATATTTAAAAATTAACTGATTTCTCGAAAACCGTTTTTATTGACAATTTTTCGACATATTCGTTACAGAAACTAATTTTTGGTATTTATGGATAATTTTTTGATTAATTTCGATCAAACCAATTGTATTTATTTCTTTTTGGAGTGCCTAAGAAGTAAAAAAAATTTACTGTTCTCAAAAATTACTTGCCCGGGCGAAAATCGTCTTTTTCATTCCCCGATCACCTGCGATTCGTTGTAAGTCATCGTTATAAAAAAACTATTATTCAACACTGTCAGCTTATTTATCAATTAATTTCGATGGAACAAATTGGAATTACTTCTTCTCCCACTGCTTGAAGAGTAAAAAAATATTCCAGTGTTTAAAAATCATACGATTAGTCGAAAATCGTTCTTAGTTCTTACTGACAGTTTTTTGACATATTCGTTACGGAAACTAGTTTTTGGTATTTATGGACAATTTTTTGATTAATTTCAATCAAACCAATTGTATTTACTTCTTCTTGGAGGGCCTAAAAAGTAGTAAAAAATTACTATTGTTAAAAATTACTTGTCCGGGCGAAAATCGTCTTTTTCTGTCCCCCTGACCATTATTATTCGCTTACAGAAACAAAAATTCAGTACTGTCAGCTTATTTGTGGATTAATTTTGACCGGAAAAATTGTATTCTCTTCTTTTCGTAGTGCCTGAATAGAAACTAAATTTCACGATTCATTAAATATTCCCGATTGATCGAAAATCGTTCTGCACTATATCATATTTGTCATATATCCTAAATATTCGCATTTAATTTTTATTTATTTATTATTGCAACAATTTTCAATAAAATTTAAATTCAAGTTTCGATGATAATCAATAATCATTATTAGATAAGATTTAAATTAATTAAGATTTAAATAAATTATTGAAATTTAAGTAAAATTTAAATTCAAATTTTGAGAAAATTTTGAGAAAATTGAAAATAAAATTTAAATTTTGTGGAAATTTTTACTGAAATAATTTAAAATAAAATTCAAATTTAAATTTTGAAGAAATTATATTGAAATAATTTTAAAAAGAAAATTTCAATGAAAATTATTTTTCGCTTGAAAATAAATAGTAAATAAATTGTTAAGTGACTAGCGTTGTATAGGCATGGGAATTTTGTTTTTACTTCTATATGTATATATATTGTCAAGGCTCTTGAATACAATTTCAATTTCGAACAAAAGCATATGGTGTGTATTATGGGTAGAGTTGTCGGCAGAGTTCATAGTAAATACAATAATACAATAGATATGCGGTTTTCACATTGTTAATGGTTGAGGGAATCACGTAGGCATTAATCGTGACACGAAATCGGGTTATGGCAATTAACCAACCGTGTCACTGTCCTCACATATATCGAAATTAGATTTAGCATTCACACTATAGAGAAATTTAATTTTAACTTCATTTTATAATATACGAAAGAGGAAAAATCAATTAATTGCAAATCATAATTCTTTGAAATTTTAAAAATAATTTTACTTACATTACATAAAATATTTTACTTGTAATTATTTTACTTTTAATTTTTTTTTGCTCTCTATCTTTATAATTTTTAAGTATAAAAAATATTTATTTTTTAAGTATAAAAAATAAATATTTTTTATACTTAACAATTATAAAAATAGAGGGCAAAAAAAAATTATTAACACAATAATTAAATTAATTGTTTTACAAAATGTAAAATTTATGATACAGAAAAAGTAAAGTTTATGATAAAAGGTAAGATTTATAAATAAGAATATAATATAAAAAATAAAATTAGCATAGAGAAAAAAATTACCATAATTTTACTTTACTGTATCATAAATTTTACTTTTTTTTACAATAAAAATTTACTTCTTTCTATGATGCAATTTTACCTTTCTTAATTCATGAATAAAAAAATTATGATGCAAGAAGTAAAATTACAATTAAGAAAAGTAAAATCATCATAGAAAGAAGTAAATTTTTTTAATACAAAGAAGTAAAATTTATGATAACAAAAATTAAAATTGTGATACAGAAAAATAAAATTATAATACTAGAAATGTAAACATTGTTCATATAGAGATGTAAAATTTTACTTTCCTGGTATCATAATTTTACTTCTCTGTATCATAAATTTTACTTTTTTTGTATCAAAATTTTACTTCTTTGTAAAATAAAAATTTTCATCCTTCTATGATGATTTCACTTTTCTTAATTTATGATTAAAAAAATATTATGATATGTATGATAACGAAAAGTAAAATTATAATGCAGAAAAAGTAAAATTTATGATACAGATATGTAAAATTTATATCAGAAAAAAGAATAATTTATGATACAAAATAATAAAATTATGATACAAGAAGTAAAATTATAATTAAGAAAAGTAAAATTTATGATACAGAGATGTAAAATTTATATCGAGGAAAAGTATAATTTACAATAAAAAAAAGAATAACATTATATCAGATATAAAATCATAATTAAGAATTAAAGTAAAATCATCATAGAAGAAAATAAAATTTTATAATATAAAAAATTAAAATTTATTATTCAAAAAGGTAAAATTTTTTTAATACAAAGATGTAAAATTTATAATGAACAAAAATTGAAATGTATGATAAAATAGAATTATGTTGCAAGCTATAAAATTATGATACAAGAAGTAAAACCTATAATACAGAAAAGTAAAATTTTTTCTGTTATAGCGATGTAAAATTTACATCCAAGAAAAGTATAATTTATGATAAAAGAAATTTTATGATACAAAAAAAGTAAAATTTTACTTTCCTGGTATAATAATTTCACTTCTCTGTATCATAAATTTTACTTTTTCTGTATCAAATTTTTACTTCTGTATATCATAAATTTTACTTCTTTGTATTATAAAAATTTTCTTCATTCTATATGATGATTTCACTTTTCCTAATTTATGATTTAAAAAATATTATATTTATGATAACGAAAATTAAAATTATGATACAGAGAAATAAAAATTATGATATCGGGAATGTATCATTTTTCTAAGACAGAGATGTTAAATTTTTATCCGAGAAAAATTTAATTTATGATAAAAGGAAAAAATTATGATACAACGAAGTAAAATTATGAAATAAAGAATGTAAAATAAAAAATTGTTAAAATCGAAATGTAAAATTTTTTTTCCCCAGTATCATAAACTTACTTTTTTGTACCATAAATTTTACTTATGTGCATAACAAATTTTACTTCTTTGTATTATAAAAATTTACTTCTATCTATGATGAGGCCTCTCTATGATGATTTTACTTTTCTATGATTTTTACTTTTAATTTATGATTAAAAAAATATTATGATACAAAAAAGTTAAATTTTTAAGAAAAGTAAAATCGCATCATAGAAAAACGTAAATTTTTATAATACAAGGAAGTAAAATTAATGATACAGAACATTAAAATTATGATTTAGAAAAGTAAAATTTTTTTAATTAAAAAGATTTAAAACTGATATCAGACAATAGTATAATTTATGATAAAAAAATAAAAGTATGTTACAAAAAGTGAAATTTTAATTTAAAAAAGTAAAATCATCATAGAAAGGAGTAAAATGATGATTTTACCTTTCTTAATTCATGAATAGAAAATTATGATACGAGAAGTAAAATTATAATTAAGAATAGTAATATTATTATAGAAAAAAGTAAATTTTCATAATATAAAGAAGTAAAATTTATGATAAAGAAAATGAAAATTATGATACAGAGAAGTGAAATTATTTTTCCAGAAAAGTAAAATTTTTTAAATTTAGAAATGTTAAATTTATGTTATAAAATATAATTTTTATAATAAACTGGGTAAAATTATAATGAAAAATGTAAAATTGCGATAATGTGAAATATGTCAGAAAGAAATAAAAATTGAATAAACATAAATTTAGATAATTATATTACATGAAATATTTTATCAAAAAAAAATATTTTAATTTTACATTTAACATTATAATCATTACAGTCGAGTACATGTACAGTTTTTCTTGATTGCTCATCATGTGACACTGAATCTATTTTTAAATCCGAGACTTTTAATTAGTACATATTGCACTTTCACTCATTCACATATAAAGTGAATTATGTTGTTTAGAATTCAATGTAATATAATTTTAACCTCTTTATTCCATGATTTATTTTTCATAACGTAACTTTACTTTCAAGTATAATAGATTTCAAAAATATATATCATTATTTCAATTATTATTTTGCTTCATTATTTTATTATTTTTGAATTAGGATTTAAAATTTTTTGTATCATAATTTTAATTTTTGGTAACAATTTTTTTTCTACTATAGTATTTTACTATCTTTTGTATCATATTTTTACCTTTCTGTATCATAAATTTTACATTTTTTCAGTATTATTCGTTCACTTTTCTGTACCACAATTTTTTTCTTCTTTGTATTAAAAATTAAAAATTTACTGTATAATAATTTTACGTCTCTGTATCATAATTTTACTTTTCAGTATCATAAATTTTACTTCCCTGTATCATAATTTTACTTTTCTGTATCATAAATTTTACTTCTCTGTATCATAATTTTATTTTATTTATCATAAATTATACTTTACTCTGCTATAAATTTTACATCTCAATTAGTAAGAATATGTTACTTCCCTGGTATCATAATTTTACTTTTCTGTATCATAATTTTATTTTTTTATGATAAATTATATTTTTCTCTGATTTAAATTTGACATCTTTATATCAAGAAAAATGTTACTTTCCTGGTATCATTAATTTTACTTGTCTGTATCATAAATTTTACTTCTCTGTATCATAATTTTACTTTTTTTTATCATAAATGATACTTTTCTCTGTTATAAATTTTACATCTTGATATTAAGAATATGTTACTTTTTTTATCATAAATTATACTTTTCTCTGTTATAAATTTTACATCTCGATATTAAGAATATGTTACTTTTCTGGTATCATAATTTTACTTCTGTGTATCATAAATTTTACATATTTTTCTTAAAAAAATTTTTCCTTTTGTATCATTTTAAAATTTTTTCTACACATTATTATTTTACTTCTCTCTATAATAATTTACCTCTCTGTATCATAATTTAAATTTTTTTATAATTAATTATATTTTTCTCTAATATAAATTTTACATCTTTATATTTAAAAAAATGTTAGTTTCCTCGTATCATAATTTTACTTGTCTGTATCATAAATTTTACTTTCCCTGTATCATAATTTTACTTTTCTGTATCATAATTTTACTTCTGTATATTATATTTTTACCTTTCTTTATCATAACACTTTTACTGTATAGCAAATTTTACTTCCCTGTATCATAAATTTTACTTCTTTATTGTCATAATTTTATTTTTTTATCATAATTTATACTTTTCTCTGATATAAATTTTACATCTCGAGATATTAAGAATATGTTACTTTCCTGATATCATAATTTTACTTCTCTGAATTATAAATTTTACATCTTTTTATAACAAAATTTTACTTTTTGTATCATAAATTTTACTTTTTCTGTATCATAATTTTACTTCTTTGTATCATATATGTTACTCTTCTGAAGTTCAAATTTTACTTTTTTGTATCATAATTTTACTTCATTGTATATTAAATTTTACTTATCTCTACGATACTTTTACTTACTTGTATTCTAAATTTTACTTATCTCTATGATAAAATTTTACTTCTCTATATATAATAAATATGTTACTTCTTCATTTTTTAATTATTAATTTTCTTTACTTCTCTCTTTCATAATAATTTTACCCATCGTGTCATAATTTTACCCATATTTTATCGTTGATTGCTTCTTTTTGAATGTGAATATTAAAAAAAAGTGTGAAAAAATTATGAATTTTCTTTTTTTAGTCTCTCTTCTTATTTTTATGTACATGTAGAGATTCTCTCATCATTCTGCGGAAACGTACAATTTTTCTTTCAACTTGTTTTCTTATTATCATAAATAATAGTCACCTGTACCAATATCAATATAATTTTTTTTTCTTTTTTAAATAATTACCACTCTAACCTTTGGTAAATGTAACTTTTCAACTTTTTTCCCCTCTCATTTTTACAAATGCCTCGTGAGCGTGTGACTCGATATAATGAACCAATGGAAAACCAAGGTTGATTTACACGCATAAAAGAATCTTGTCAAAGAGCGTTTTTCATTCCAAAAAAAAAAAAAAAAATTAAAATAATAAAAAAAAGAGGAAAGAAAAGAATAGTAAAAAAATAATTTTTTTTAATTTAAACATTAAATTCTTATTTGTTAATTAATTAAAATTTATTTATCGAGTAAAATTTTTATAAAGAACAATATTTGAAATTTATTTATTAAATTATTAATTTATTATTTATTTATTACATTATTAATTTATTATTTATTTATTAAATTATTAATTTATTATTTATTTATTAAATTATTAATTATTAATTAATTTACTTATTGAGAAAATTTTGTTAAAAACTTCTAGAATTTATTTATTACATTATTATTTATTAGTTACTTATTTTATTAATTATAAATTGAGTAAAATTTATAAAGAAAACAATTTGGTAATTTATTTATTTATTTAATTATTTATCAATCATTTAATTATTTAGTTATTTGTTCAGCAAAATTTTCAAATAAAATCTAAATCATTAAATTAATTATTAATTAATTAGTAAATTATTTATTGAGAAAAGTTAACAATAGTTTTTTTAATTTGTTTATTTAATTATTTATTTATTATTTACATACTACTTTCAGACGACAATATTTGTAATTTATTTATTAAATTATTATTAGTTATTTACTTTAAAAATTGTTTATGTAAAATTTCAAAATAATAATATTTGCAAATTATTTATTCAATTTATTAATTAATAAATTATCGATATATTGAAAAACATGACTAGAAATATTTTCCATTTATTTATGAAATTATTAATTATTTATTTATTTGTTTATTGAGAAAAAATTTCTGTAAATTATTTACAATTTATTTATTTAGTTAACAATAAATTAACTAATAAATTATTTATTGATTGCAAATTCCATAACTAATATGTAAAAAATAAATAAATAAATAATTAAATAAGCAAATTAAAAAATATTTTTATTGTTAATTAAACAATAACTTAACAATAATAGTTAACAATAAATTAACAAATAAATTATTTATTGATTGCAAATTTTATAACCCTAATATGTAAAAAATAAATAAATAATTAAATAAACAAACTAAAAATTATTTTTATTGTTAATTTTAAAGTTAACAATAAATTAAAAAATATTTTTATTGTTACAGTAACAATTTAAAAAAAAAAATTAAAAAAAAATTTTTTTTTAACAGTAAAAATATTTTTTAATTTGTTTCTTTAATTATTTATTCATTTTTTACATAAATCGAGTATAAAATTTGCAGAAAACAATATTTGCAATTAATTTATTATATCTTATTAATATTTATTTACTTTAAAAATTGTTTATGAGTAAAAATATTGAAAATAACAATATTTGCAATAATTATTCATGGAAACAATTATTTTAATTATTTATTCAGTAATTGATTTAGGAAATTAGACATAGACGATGCTTCTTAATTTATTTAGTAAAAGCAATTAAAAAAAAAAAAAAAAAAAAAATGCTATTAGTATAAAATTTCCAAAATTGAAAATAATAAATATATAAAAACCATAAGTAATAATAATTGTTCATGTAATAATTTATTCCACTATTTTTATTTTCGAAGAAAAAACTAATTATAATTAAATCACAATTGCTAATTACGAAATAATCTTCCTCTCAGAAAATTAATTATTCCTTTACTTTTTCTCTTGATACATAAAAATAAGAAATCAATATTTAATTGATAATCGATTCAAAAATGAGAATTTAGAAAGAAAAAAAAAAATTTGCAAAATATATTTTTTGTCCTCTTCTTTTTCATCGTTGAAAAATGGGAAACATTAGTCAGTGCACTTTTTTTTATAAGTATGTGATTGATCACATCGCATTTCCCGAAAGGTAAGGTAGAACATATTTTATGATGAAGGGATTTCTATATATATATGTATATATTTGACGAAAAAACCGGATGAAGACGAGAGTGGGATGAGAGGTTGATGGAGGGGGAGAGCGATGGGTAGGAGGAAAAGGGAGGTGGAGGGGGGTAAATGCAATCGATACGATACTTCCGTTGTGGAGGGCAAACGTGACATTCCTCCTTGATTTCTGTGTGTCGAATACATATACACATAAAAATAAGTGTATGCAAAGGAAAAATCTAAAAGTAGACAGAAAATTTCACACACTTTTTATTTTCTTGTTTTTTCAAATAATTTATGTTCATTAGGTGTTAAAATAAAATGTCAGTAGTAATACTATTGATTTTTTTTTTAAATTTACTGTAATTGCTCGTCTACAGTATTTTTGCAATTGTCCTTTTTTTATTTTTCTAAATGTTCCTTTTGAACTATTTTTCCATAAATTCTGCTTTTCAGTATTTTTCTAATTTTCATTTTTTTTAGTAATTTTTTGTAATTATTTTCCCAAAATTATTTTTAATTAATTTTATTTTATTATTATTTTTTTAAAAACTTTATTGTACTTTTCCTTACTATTCCTTACTCCTTTCAGTATTTTTCTAATTTCCATTTTTCACTATTTTCTGTAAACTGTAATTATTTTCCAAAAAATAATTTTTTATTAATTTTATTCTATTATTATTTTTTTTTTGTATTTTCCTTAATATTTTCTCATATAATATTTGTGAATTAAAAGAGACATTTAGAGGAGAAAAAAATTTTTGTGCTAAATTAGAAAATTAATGCTTTTTTACTTCTTTTCGAAATCTGTTTTTTGGACAGAAATACATTTTTTGGCAAAATTCGATTATTTATTTGTAAATTTGGAAAAAATTTCTTGTACCCGCATCTTTTTGTAGGACCCAAAGGAAAGAGAAAAATTCAATAGTTAAAATATTACTTGATTAGGCGAAAATCGATTTTTTGGGAGAATTTCATGTATTAATGTCCGTTACAGAAACTAAATACTGCTATTTCTTAAATTTTTTAACGATTAATTTTGATAAAAGTACTTGTATTCAGTTCTGTCCAAAGTGCCTAAAGGCAAGAAAAAAATCCCGATGGTTAAAAATTACTCGCTTTGGAGAAAAATAGTTTTTTCTTTCAAAATTCCGTTTAGAATCCGTTAGGGGACATAATTCTTGCTACTAATAAATTATTTTTAGGACAATTTCTACAAAACGAATTGTATTCACTTCTTTCCGCAATGCCTGAAGAGTAGGAAAAAATCCCAAGTGTTAAAAATTATCTGATTAGGCGAAAATCGATTTTTAGGAGAATTTTGGGTATTATTATCCGTTACGGAAACTAAATACTGTTAGTTTTTAAATTTTTTAACGATTAATTTTGATAAAAGTACTTGTAATCAGTTCTTTCCGAAGTGCCTAAAGGCAAGAAAAAAATACCGATGGTTAAAAATTACTCGCTTCGGAGAAAAATAATTTTTTCTTTCAAAATTCCGATGAGAATCCGTTAGGGGACCTAATTTTTGCTAGCAATAAATTATTTTTAGGCCAATTTCTACAAAACGAATTGTATTCACTTCCTCCCGGAAAGCCAGAAGAGTAGAAAAAAATCCCAAGTTTTAAAAATTATCTGATTAGGCAAAAATCGTCATTTTTTGCGAATCTTCAATACGAATCCGTTACGGAAACTAAATTCAACTATTTTTCTATTAATTTTTCATAAATTCGAATGCGACCACTTGCATTCACTTCTTTTTGTAGTGCCTAAAGTGTATAAAAAGATCCCAGTCGTTAAAAAGCAATTGGTTAGACGAAAATCATTTTTGTTTCCGAATTTTCCTTGTAAAACCATTACAGAAACTAATTTCTACTATTTTTACATTATTTTGCGAGATTAATTTCAATTAAACGAATTGTATTTACTTCTTTTCGCAGTGCTTGAACTGTACAAGATAAATTTAAATGTTCTTAAAAATTACTTGATTAGGGAAAAATTGTTTCTTGTTGTGAAATTCATGATGTTAATCTCTAACGGAAATTCATTTTTACTTCTTCCACATTGTATATTGATAAATTTCGATAAAACCAATTATATTCTCTTCTTCACGCAGTGCCTAAAGTGTATAAAAAAATCTCGATCTTTAAAAAGCAATTGATTTGACGAAAATCGTGTTTGTTTTCAAATTTTCGTTGTAAATCCGTTACGGAAACTAATTTCTGATATTTTTACATTGCTTTTTGATAAATTCGGACGCAACCACTTGCATTCACTTCTTTTCGCAGTGCATAAAGTGTATAAAAAAATCCCGATCGTTGAAAATCTCTCGATTGGTCGAAAATCGTTTTTGTTTTCGAATTTTCGTTGAAAATTTGTTACGGAAAGTTATTTTTACTATTTTTCTATTTCTTTTTGAGCGATTTCGACCGGACCACTTGCATTAACTTCTTTTTGCAGTGCCTAAAGTGTAAAAAAAATCCCGATCGTTAAAAATCTCTTGATTGGACGAAAATCGTGTTTGTTTTCGAATTTTCGTTGTAAATCCGTTACGAAAACTAATTTCTGCTTTTTTTAGATTGCTTTTCGATAAATTCGGATGCGATCACTTGCATTCACTTCTTTTTGCAGTGCATAAAGTGTAAAAAAAATCCCGATCGTTAAAAATCTCTTGATTGGACGAAAATCGTGTTTGTTTTCGAATTTTCGTTGTAAATCCGTTGCGGAAACGAATTTCTACTATTTTTAGATTATGTTTTTAAAAATTCTGATAGGACCTCTTGTATTTATTTCTTTTCGCAATGCCGGAAAAGTAGAAAAAAATATCGAAAAGGAAAATTTATATAACTCGACAAAAATTGTCTTTTATGGTCATAATTATCATTGTTATTTGCTTTTAAACATTTTGAAATATATAATATTTGCTTAAATTATAAAATTTCAGCTAGCTTATTTCTTTTGATTAATTAATTTTACTTAATATATTTTTTATGACTTTTCATAATGATAATAAAATAATAAAATAATAATAATAAAAATAATGATCATAATAGTGTTTTCTTATAATTATTTTTATTATTATTACTTATTTATATTTCTTTTCCTTTTTCTTTTATTATTGACATTTTTGTTCTCATTGTGGTTTTTATTTTTATTGATATTACTGTTGTTACTTCTATTTCTTTTTTTGTCTATTGTTATTTCTCTTACTCTTGATATTTAAATTTATAATGTTATTACTTCTGCTATTGTTTTTCTGACTTTTATTAATATTGTTATTATATTTTATTTACAATTATTATTATTATTATTATTATTATTATTATTATTATTATTATTATTATTATTATTATTATTATTTTTTATTTTTTGTTGTTTATTATTATTGTTAATGTTATTTTTATTATTTTTATTATTATTACTATTATTATAGCTGCAGAATAATAAAATTAATATACTTATAAAAATTTGACTTCTAATTTATTTGTACCTTATTGTATTCTTATCTAATACAGCGATTTAAAGTAATGAAGTTTATATATATGTATAGTATATATGTAAAGAGGCAATAAAGAAGACAATTATTAATGACTCACCCAACGATTTGCTTATGATTCAACGTAATTCTCAGACACTTCCTGAAACAGAAAGAAAAAAAATTAGTTCATAAATGTGAATTCATGAAAAATTTATCCTATTGCAAATTTAATTATTATCCTTGATATTATAATAGCATATGAATATATATATAGAGGGGAAAAAAACAATAATTTTCATTTCTTGTTAATATGAAATGTGAATATGTAAACAGAATGAAGAAGTTGATTTGGGTTTTTTAAAAGAAAATCTTAAACAACTTGCTAGTAGTTGACACCCTTGCGATGATGATGAAAAAAAAAATTTCTTTATATTGAGCGAGACGGTTCCCACGACACCCCGTTGCACCAATTCTATGGGAACGCTTTATATATATGTGTATAATATACAATATATTGGGGTGAACTTTTTATATATAAATTTCTCTCTATGAATGAAAATTATACATATACTCTTCGTACTTGTTCATATTCTCTATTTCATGATAAGTAGATTATGATCCGATTGATGTTTAATATTTTTTCTTATTATATATTTTAATGTAATCCACGTCTATTAAAATTATTATTTCCTTCTGCAAAAATTATATAAAAAATTTTTAAAATTTGCTTTTTAGTCAAATTCTTCAAAAGTCTTCATTTATTTTTCTTAAATTCTTTAAAATTTTTGAGGCTATGTTCTTTTGACCTGAAAACATAAAAGAAATTGACTAAAGATAAAAAAAGTCGAATTTGACTTAAATTCTGACCGAACGTAACTATTGTTATTGTAATTATTGTTGTTTTTGTTATTGTAGTTATTGTTGTCATTGCTGTTATTTTTGTTATTTTTGTTATTTTTGTTATTTTTGTTATTGTAGTTATTGCTGTTATTTTTTGTCATTGATGTTATTGTTGTTATTGTTTGTTATTTTTTGTTATTTTTGTTATTGCTGTTATTGTTATTATTGTTTGTTATTTTTTGTTATTTTTATTTATATTGTTATTATTGTTGTTTTTTTTGTTATTGTTATTGTTATTGTTCTTGTTCTTGTTCTTGTTGTTTTTTTTGTTATTGTTATTGTTATTGTTATTGTTATTGTTATTGTTATTGTTATTGTTATTGTTATTGTTATTGTTCTTGTTCTTGTTCTTGTTCTTGTTCTTGTTCTTGTTCTTGTTCTTGTTCTTGTTCTTGTTCTTGCTCTTGCTCTTGTTCTTGTTCTTGTTCTTGTTCTTGTTCTTGTTCTTGTTCTTGTTCTTGTTCTTGTTCTTGTTCTTGTTCTTGTTCTTGTTCTTGTTCTTGTTCTTGTTCTTGTTCTTGTTCTTGTTCTTGTTCTTGTTCTTGTTCTTGTTCTTGTTCTTGTTCTTGTTCTTGTTCTTGTTATTGTTCTTGTTCTTGTTCTTGTTCTTGTTATTGTTATTGTTATTGTTATTGTTATTGTTATTGTTATTGTTATTGTTATTGTTATTGTTATTGTTATTGTTCTTGTTCTTGTTCTTGTTCTTGTTCTTGTTCTTGTTCTTGTTCTTGTTCTTGTTCTTGTTCTTGTTCTTGTTCTTGTTCTTGTTCTTGTTCTTGTTCTTGTTCTTGTTCTTGTTCTTGTTCTTGTTCTTGTTCTTGTTCTTGTTCTTGTTCTTGTTCTTGTTCTTGTTCTTGTTATTGTTATTGTTATTGTTATTGTTATTGTTATTGTTATTGTTATTGTTATTGTTATTGTTATTGTTATTGTTATTGTTATTGTTATTGTTATTGTTATTGTTATTGTTATTGTTATTGTTATTGTTATTGTTATTGTTATTGTTATTGTTATTGTTATTGTTATTGTTATTGTTATTGTTATTGTTATTGTTATTGTTATTGTTATTGTTATTGTTATTGTTATTGTTATTGTTATTGTTATTGTTATTGTTATTGTTATTGTTATTGTTATTGTTATTGTTATTGTTATTGTTATTGTTATTGTTATTGTTATTGTTATTGTTATTGTTATTGTTATTGTTATTGTTATTGTTATTGTTATTGTTATTGTTATTGTTATTGTTATTGTTATTGTTATTGTTATTGTTATTGTTATTGTTATTGTTATTGTTATTGTTATTGTTATTGTTATTGTTATTGTTATTGTTATTGTTATTGTTATTGTTATTGTTATTGTTATTGTTATTGTTATTGTTATTGTTATTGTTATTGTTATTGTTATTGTTATTGTTATTGTTATTGTTATTGTTATTGTTATTGTTATTGTTATTGTTATTGTTATTGTTATTGTTATTGTTATTGTTATTGTTATTGTTATTGTTATTGTTATTGTTATTGTTATTGTTATTGTTATTGTTATTGTTATTGTTATTGTTATTGTTATTGTTATTGTTATTGTTATTGTTATTGTTATTGTTATTGTTATTGTTATTGTTATTATACTAATACTGCGGGGAATGTATAAATAAATTATTATTGCTTTTTTTTATTTCAATGAGTCAGCAAATTTTTTTTTAATATTTTAATTCTCAAATTGCGAAATAAATCTATAACCTTGATGATTATATTGCTCTTAAAAGAGGGACAGAGAATAATGTCAAACATTATCAAACTCTTAATAAATGGGCCAATCATTAAAAGTGTCAAAAAAAAAAAAAATTTTTTTTTCTTATATTTTGTTGACACTACTTGATTCTATTTTACACACACGAGACACAAATTTTATCATTAAAAAAAAGTGAAACTAGTCCAATTCTCACGACTTTAATCATTATTTTTTTTTGTTCTATACTTATAACTGTGAAACATGTCAAAATATTTTTCTAATTTTTGTTCAATTATTATTCTTCTCGTCATTTGTGTAAGTTGTTCTTTATTAAAACTGTTTTTCTATATATTGTATTTAATTATTGTACCTATTTATTAAATTATTTTTATTATTTTTATTCATTGTTTTAATAATGTATTTTTTAATTACATTAAACATAAGATTAATTACTTATTTAATTTGTAAAAATAAAATATATAATTAAATATAATTAATAAAAATTATTAATAATTTGTGTATAAAATATTTAAATTAATTTTTTAATTAAACAATAATAATACAAAATGAAGAATGGGGAAATGAAATTAATCAAAATTATTAAAAGTTTAGAAAAAAAAATTAAACTATTTTTTAATAATGACAAATTTTTAGTACTAATTACTTAATTAATTAATTAATTAATTAATTAATATTAATTTACATTAAAATTAGTTAATACTAATTTATATTGTAATTAATTAATTAAAAATTTGTCTGTGTGTTTTATTTTCTTAATTTAGACTGCTAGTGCTGAGGAGAAGAACTCACAATGGAACTCAACAGTTGATTTTTTGAAAATGAAAAATATATTAATTCAGCAGGAAAATATATTTAATGATTTAAATGTTTTATTTCAATCGAAAATGCAAGAAAGCGGTATAAAAATAAATCAAGAGGCTCAAAATATATACGATACATTGAATCAGAAAATATTTACTTCTAAGAAAAAAGTGAGTTTAAATGATTTAATTTCACTTTTTTTCAAATATGTACTTAAATATTTTAAAACTATTTATAGGAATAATTAAACAATATAATAAAATAATAAAAAAATTTCCCAAAATAAAAATAAATTCATTTATATTTAAAAAGAAAAATATTCTCTTTTATTTTAATTTTAATAATTTCTTATAGACTTAGGTTTCAATTATTTTTTTTAAAGTTTTTGTTTAAAAAATTTTTTTTTTTCAATAATGTTTTATTTTACTTTTATTTCACATTTCATTTTTCTTCGAAAACTTTTTAAAAAACTATTTTTAAATTGTTTAATTTATTATTATTATGTGTAATTTATTTTAATTTTATAATTAATCTATTTATTTATTAATTTATTATTAACTTTTTTTTCTTTAAGTAAAAAGCTAATTATTATTTATGTAATAAAGTATTAATTAAAAACTATAAATAAATGGTTATTTAAATTATTTATTATTATTATTTTTAAATTATTTAAATAATTAATAATTTATATTCATATATAATAATAATAATAATAGTAATCGAAACAAAATTTGAAATTACTTTAAAAAATTAATAACAATTGTTCAATTTTTTTTTCAATTTAACAGATCAATGATGAACTAAAAGAAATCTTAAGATCCAATTTTCTAATTGCCAATACTGACAGGTCGGAATGTTACAAAATAAAAATAAAAACTTCTAAAGACAGTTTCAATAAATCACAAAATTGTCGCACTTGTTTATTTAATATTACCTTCAACTTTACAATAGAAGTGAATAAATTGAAAGAAAAATTTCTTCTTTTTAAACAAAATGTAACACTAATGAAAAAAGAGACAGAAAATTGTGTTGAAAATAACATTAATCAAACACTAAAATCAGAAGAAATTCAATGCATCGAAAAGGTTTGTTTAATAGAATTAATTATACTTTTAAATTTTATTTTTTTAACTTAATAAGTAATTCATTTGTTTAATAATTAAGAAATAACTAGTTTGTCAATTAATTTAAAAAATTATTAGTTCAATTATCATTAGTTATTATTTGTGATAAACTGATTAAATAAGCAAATTGAATTGTTTAGTTAATTAGTAAGTAATCCGTTACTACTTAATTATTAACTAATTACTAATTAGTTGCAACTTAATTATTAACTAATTACTTATTAGTTGCAACTTAATTACTAACTAATTACTAATTAGTTGCTACTTAATTATTAACTAATTACTAACTAATTATTAACTAATTATTAACTAATTACTAACTAATTATTAACTAATTACTAACTAATTATTAACTAATTACTAACTAATTATTAAATAATTAATTCCTAATTATTAACTAATTACTAACTAATTATTAACTAATTACTAACTAATTATTAACTAATTACTAACTAATTATTAACTAATTACTAACTAATTATTAAATAATTAATTCCTAATTATTAACTAATTACTAACTAATTATTAACTAATTACTAACTAATTATTAACTAATTATTAAATAATTAATTCCTAATTATTAACTAATTACTAACTAATTATTAACTAATTACTAACTAATTATTAACTAATTATTATCTAATTATTAACTAATTACTAACTCATTATTAAATAATTAATTCCTAATTATTAAATAATTAATTCCTAATTATTAACTAATTAATTCCTAATTATTAACTAATTACTAACTAATTATTAACTAATTACTAACTAATTATTAAATAATTAATTCCTAATTATTAACTAATTACTAACTAATTATTAACTAATTACTAACTAATTATTAACTAATTACTAACTAATTATTAACTAATTACTAACTAATTATTAACTAATTATTAACTAATTACTAACTAATTATTAACTAATTACTAACTAATTATTAAATAATTAATTCCTAATTATTAACTAATTACTAACTAATTATTAACTAATTACTAACTAATTATTAACTAATTACTAACTAATTATTAACTAATTACTAACTAATTATTAACTAATTATTAACTAATTACTAACTAATTACTAAATAGTTACTAACTAATTATTAAATAAGCACTTACTAATTAGGTATTAATTAGTTAATACTTAAGTAGTAACTAATTAGTAAATAGTGAGTAAATATTTATAAATTAATTAGTATGTTTATATTAAAATATTTTTATTTAAAAAAATTGACAACTTCAGTTACTAATTAATGAAATGAATTAATAAAATTACTTAATTATTTATTTTCGATCATCTACATTGATATTATTTAAATAAATAATATTTTTTTACTCTTTTCAGATATCAAGGAATTTGACGAAATTGAAATTATTTGACTTTCAAAATTTGTCTCTTGGTACTAATAAAAAAACACTTCAAAGTTCGTATATAATTGAAAAATTTCAGAAGTGTAATGATTGTTTTGAAGATCAATATTTTTCATCTTTAATTGGAAAATTTTCTAATTGTAGCAAATCTATTGATATTCCTATCGAAAAAAAGCAATAAGAGATGGTTCCTTTCCTTGTTGTGAGAATGTAGAAAATGTTTCTAATTAGTTGGTAATAAATTTTTCTGTAAAAAAAGTGAAAATTAATAAATAATTTAAAATATTTATATTAATTATGTCACTATTTTTTATTTCTTTGAAAAGTAATTTGTAACGTGTGTTTATTAAATTTTTGATTAGGAAAAAAATATTGTTTTATTTATTAACCCTAATAGTACAGCAACCCGTCTTTCATTGAAGTATTTTCTTCATTTTGATTCGCTTTGAAAATCATTAATATCATTGAATTTACTTTTCTTTTTTTTTATACTTTTTTAGGCACTTTTTATTCATTTTTACAAATTTCAAAAAGTTCATTTAATTATTAAAAATTTATTATAAATAAATTATTCATTTCTTATTAAACAATTTTATTATTTCTTTATTAAATTCCACAATTATTTATTTTTATCCATTTTTTTCTTATTGGAATGTTTATATAAATATGTAAATAAATAAATAAATCATTAAATAATAAATCACTCTATTTTTTCAAAGAATAAACTACAAACTTTGAAAAAAAAATTTTTACCTTCTTTACTTTTGTTATTAACAATAATTGTTTAAACAATTTTATAAACAAATATTTTTTACACACAAAATAATTTTTCATAGAAAACTCGAGAAAAATTTTAGGAATAATTCCCACAATTTAATCGAAATTGAAAAATTTTTTTAAATTAACAATTTTTGTATTTGTTTAAACAATTATAATTATTATTAAACAAATTTTAAAAAATTAGTTTACTTTTGAATAATTAAATCTATTAATCGAATAATTGCAAAAATAAGTTAGTTTCACTTGGAATAATTGTTTACAATTGTAGGGTCTAAATAAAATTTATTAGATATCATTTATTTATAACAATTTTATAAACAAATAAATTTAATAAAAAAAATTCCACATCTACTAACTAATGATCTATACAAAATCTTTAGAATTTTATCCTTGGAATCAACTAAAAATGAAATTTTTCAAAAAATTTAATTACGTAAATTTTTTTAAACAATTATTTTTGTTAAACAAATTGAAAAATAAAAATTTACGAGAATATTTTTATTTTTCTTTAAGAATGCAGAAATTTTCTTTTACTTCAAACACCTCTACTTTAAATTGGAGTAAATGTTAAAAACTTATTTGTTTATAACAATTTAATAAACAAATGAATTATATAAACAAACTTTTACGTTTAGTAAGAAAAGAACTGTACATAATTGTGAGAAATATTTTTTGTAAAATCGAATAAAATTAAAAATATTAAAATTTTGTTAATTCTGTAGAATTGTTTAAACAATTATTATTGTTAAACAAAATGAAAAATAAAAAATTACCAGTTATTTTATTTTTATTCTGTCTTAAAAGCTCAGTAAATATATTTCACTTAATACTTAATAAGTTAATTAATAAATAAATTAAGAGATAAATTAATAAACAAATTGATTTATTAAATAAATAAATGAATGATTAAATCAGATAATTATTGATAGAATTCCATTGTCTCTAAGAATAAACTAAAAACAAGAATTTTAAAAAATGAAGATTATTTTTTTCCTTTACTTTTGTTATTAACAATAATTGTTTAAAAAATTTTATAAACAAATCATTTCTACCAAAAAATAATTTTTCATAGAATGTTTTTAGAAATAATTCTCACAAAGAAATCAGATTTAAAAAATTTTTAATAATAAAATTTTTTTTTAAAATTTGTTTATACAATTGAGCCGTTCGCTCGAAAAACGACCTAAGTCGACTTAGGTTTTTGACAAAAAAATTGAATTAAAGATTCACAATCGAATTGCTAATATAATTTTCATATCAATTGTATCGATAATTTTTTCCATTAAAAAGACATCACCAAAGAATACTTTTATATAAAAAAGGTCCAATAAAATATGTTTAGTAACTTTAAAAAAATTATTTTTTAACAAATCACTTAGGTCGTTTTTCCGGCGAACTACTAAAGATAATACAAAAATTAGTATTTTTATGAAAGAATAATTTTATTTCAATATATTATTACTCTTCTTTATATTAGAACTTTTTTAAGAGTTTTACAATAATATTTAACTAAATATTAACATTGCAATGCTTAGGTAAAAATTGCTTAGTTTCAGGTAAAAACAAAGAAAAGTTACTCGCTATCGTAATCATCCGAATCACAGGTCTCTTTAGTTGTACAATTTTTAAAAAGATTCTTATAAAATTCTTGACTTTCAGGTTTAATAAAACGCATAAGAGACAAAACATCTTTCTTTTTAGCATTTGAAATGCCAATCTCTTTTACTTTTCGTAAAGCTAGTTGCCTTTTATTTTTAACAACAACGTTTGGTTTGAAAATTTGAAACCGTAAAGGTGAACCATTGTACTCAGTATATACAGAAATCGTTCTGTTTGGCTTGAATTCCATTTTAACATATTTCTGAATCGAAAAAATTTGACCTTTTAATTTAGGCTTCTTCAGAAAATGTTGATCTAATGCAGAGTCCCAATCTTCTAATAAATAAGAAGACATTTCTGCTTTAAATGGAGTTGGTTTTTCTCTTGCTTTTCTCATTATTTCCAAATATTCACCAGGTATTTCGATGGCTTCAATTTTTTTTAAGCAGGCCCCATAACACCCAAAATTTCTGTCACATTGGCAATAACTATGACCTCTTACAGGGAAAATATGCGTTATCGTGACCTCCAGTTGTGCAGATAACCATGAGCAAAAGCGAGTTACAGTTTTATTTTTATTCTGTCCGCCGCACGCATCAGAAAGTAGTACAATTTTCTTCGGTTTAAAAGTTTTTACTTTTTCGGTTATAAAATCATACAAGAAGCTGCAAACAGAATTCGAGTTTTTTGAAGCATCACATTCTATGAAACAGTAAAATTTACTGTCATCATCATTAAAGCAGTGAGCGTTAAAAACAAAAAGATTTAATTGCCTTTTGTAATATTGTGAATTCACATTCAACCTTGGAAGAGCAAGATTTTGGGCGTAATCGAATTCAATGACTAATGTTTCTTCAGTCAAATTCTTCGAGACATTTTTAACTAATTCACTTCGAATTTTTTGATGTTCATCACGTTTAATCTCGTGATCTCGAAGTGATTTTTTGCAAGGATCATCCGGGTTTTTCTCAAGCTTGATCTTGCATTCACTGCAAAAATCGCAAACGTCAGTTTTTCTTTGACGGAAGGAATAGTCGCTATTTTCTCGAAAATACTTGTGGTAAACTTTATAACTTAAGTTGGTTTTTTTTCCTGTTTCTTCTTCGTAAAAATCTAAAAATAATGTGTGAAGGATTTTCACTGAAAGGTTTGTATTTTCGAAAAATTTTCGGTTAGTCTTTTGTCCGCAATAATGTGACTGCTTATGCGGCAGTGAAGACCAATGTTCCTTTACTAGATCCCACACTTCGTTAGATATTTTTTTTGGATTCGGTTGTTTACCACGATTTTCTACAGCACACAAAAGACCTAAAATAATAAACAAACTTATTAGTTTTTTAGATTTTTATTAAATTATTATTGTTATTTCACATAAATTAAAGTAAATTATTAATAAAATATATATAATACATTTTGTTAGATATTTAAAAAGTAAATATAAAAAATTACCTGTTTGACGAAATTTTAGCACAGTTTTCATTCTACTGTCAGATATTTGATACAAACTTATTAAAAACTGTTTGCAAACAATTTCGTCACAATTATTTTTGTCTTGTAAACTATATTTCCAAGAAGACTGTCTATTTTTTGTTTTAGGAACTGTTTTTAAAGCCTTAATTTCTTTACGATGTACACAACTCATCAAATAAGAATCTTGTTCAGATTTTTTTCCTAAAGACCAAAAAATCTGGAACATTTCCTTTTGTCTTTCACGATTAAAATTCATGTAACAGTTATTGTTACAGCATTTATTTATATGCTTAAATCTCTTTTTAGAAACATTTTCTCCACTTTTAGAAACATAACCCTTTCCTCCTGCACGTCTTCGTTTACGCTTGTTATCCTTCCATTTTTCTTTGTTAATTAATTTTCTCAATCCTAAGCTGTTGTTACACTCTGATGTTGTCGTGGTAGTTGAAGTGTCCATTTTCAGTAAAATATTGTTAAATTAATGTTAAAAATGTTAAATTAATCAAAACGAGAAAAACACCGAAAGAAAAAACAATCTGATAGCTTGTAGACAGTTGCTGCCATAACCTACAGCATGGCGCAGCGCCAGACATGAACGCGCGCTTGCGTATGAACGCATTAATTTTGAGGCGCGGGCAGTTTAAACCTCTTATAAAATTATAAATAGTGAACTAAAACTTTGGAAACTTAATAAATACATTCAATATGTCTTGTAGAATGCAGTGATAACTAAATTTAAAAAAACCACCTAAGTCGACTTAGGTCGTTTTTCGAGCGAACGGCTCAATTATTGTTTAACAAATTAAAAAAAAGGATTTCGCTTTTTAATAATGAAATGCGTTAATCGAATAATTGCAAACTTATTAATTTAGTTTGGAATAATTATTTACAATTTCAGGTTCAAACTGAAAAATTATTAGTTAATATTTGTTTACAACAATTTTATAAACAAATGAATTTAGTACAAAAACTTTCACATCCGGTAAATAATCATCTATACAAAATATTCAGAATTTTTTCCGTAGAATCAGTTTAAGTTGAAGTTTTTAAAAAATGTTTACTTCGGTAAAATTTGTTTAAACAATTATTATTGTTAGATAAATTAATAAATGAACATTTACGAGAATTTTTTATTTATTTTGCTTTAAGAATCCAGTAAGTTTATTTTACTTGAAATACGTCTATTTTAAATTGAAATAACTGACAAAACCTTTAATAAATTGTTTATAAGAATTTAATAAACAAATGAATTTTATAAACAAATTTTCAAGCTTTGTAAAAAAATGAACTGTACAAAATTTTCATAATTTTCCCCGTAGAATCAATAAAAATTGGTATTTTTTGAAAATTTTTAATTTTGTTTACAAATTGTTTAAACATTTTTAAAGAAAAATTAAAAAATAAAAATCTTTTTGCTTTTTTTCGATAAATTTATGATTTTTTTAAGTTTAAATCGTGTCTACATTTCTCTTGAAATTTAATAATAGAGAAAAGAAATTTATTTTCCTAAAATATTCAACTTAATGATGGAATCAAAATGCTGTAAATCATTTAGCGTTTATTTGACTATTTCAGCTATTTCGTTGCTCCAATTTCTGTTCACAATAGATAAACAAAAAAAAAGGAAGAAAAATACAAAATAAAAAATCTCATTTAGTTATTAATTAGTATTCATTGCAAGAGAATCTTGATGATAAAAAAATGCTTTATTCGAATATTTGGTTTTTATTTTATAATATAATCGCAGTGAGTAAACAAATAAGTGAACAATAATTTAAAAATTTACAATAATGAAATAAATGATTTTAATTTTACATAAATAAAATTTTTTAAAATATAATAATAATAATTTCAATTTTTATAAATTGTTAAATTTTAATTCTCAATAACTAACAAATTAATAAATTAATTAATTTATTAATAAATTAATAAATTTTAATAGGTAATTAATATCATCGAAAGTAAAGGATATTATGAAAGAAAATTGGATAAAATCGAGAATGTGGAAAATGAATTTCAAGACGAAACTAAAAATTATAGTGAGGAATTTGAAGAAAAAATAAAAATATATTCGAAAGAACATTTTGAAGATATAAAAAAATTAAAAGACGAATTTCGAAATGTTGTCTCATCTATTCACCAAGAAATAATTGACAATCGAAATAGGGTAATTAATTAATTTATTATTCAATAATGTTTGTTAATTTATTAATTTATTTATTTATCAATTTATTTATCTATTTATTTATCTATTTATTTATCAATTTATTTATTAATTTATTTATCAATTTATTTATCAATTTATTTATCAATTTATTTATCAATTTATTTATCAATTTATTTACCAATTTATTTACCAATTTATTTATCAATTTATTTATCAATTTATTTATTAACTTATTTATTAATTAATTTATTAATTAATTTATTAATTTATTCATTAATTTATTCATTAATTCATTCATTAATTCATTTATTATGTAACAAGTGAAATATATTTACTTAATTTTTATTTCACAATGAAATAAAATAACTCTCATAATTTTTTATTTTCTTCAACAATAATAATTGTTTAAACAAGTTTACAGAATTAACCTACTTGTTATTTATTTTTTATTTAACTCGATTCTACAAAACAAATTTTTCACAATTTTTAACAGATCATTTTTTTAAAAAGCTTGAAATTTTGTTCATAAAATTAATTTGTTTATTAAATTGTTATAAACAATTAAAGATTTTGTCAAATATTTCAATTTAAAACAGACGTATTTCAAGTAAAATAAACTTACTTGATTCTTAAAGCAAAATAAAAATAAAAAAATTCTCGTAAATGTTTATTTATTAATTTATCTAACAATAATAATTGTTTAAATAAATTTTACCGAAATCAACATTTTTTAAAAACTTCAACTTTAACTGATTCTATGGAAAAAATCCAGAATATTTTGTATAGATGATTAATTACCAGATGTGAAATTTTTTGTACTAAATCCATTTGTTTATAAAATTGTTATAAACAAGTATTAATTAATAACTTTAATTTTGACCCTAAAAGTGTAAGCAATTATTCCAAACTAAATTAATAAGTTTGCAACTATTCAATTAACGCATTTCATTATTAAAAAGCAAAATCCTTTTTTTCAATTTGTTAAACAATAATTGTTTAAACAAATTTTTACAAAAATTATTCATTTTTAAAAATATTTCAATTCTGGTTCATTTGTGAAAATTATTCGTAAAAGCATTCTATGAAAAATTATTTCATTGGTAGAACTTATTTGTTTATAAAATTGTTTAAACAATTATTGTCAATAACAAAAGTAAAGGAAGAAAATAAACTTAATTTTTTAAAATTCTTATTTGTAGTTTGATCCTAGAAAAAACGGAATTCTATCAATTATTTTCTTATTTAATTATTTATTTTATTCAATAAATCAATTTGTTTATTAATTTATCTATTAATTTATTTATTAATTCATTTATTAAGAAACAATTAAGATAAATTTACTGAGTTTTTAAGACAGAAACAAAAAATAAGTTTCATAATATTTAATTTTTCATTTTATTAAACTATAATAATTGTTTAAACAATTTTACAGAATTAACCAGTTTTTAATATTTTTTATTTTATTTGATTTTACGAAAAATATTTCTCACAATTATGTACAGTTCTTTTCTTACTAAATGTAAAAGTTTGTTTATAAAATCCATTTGTTTATTAAATTGTTATAAACAAATAAGTTTTTAACATTTACTTCAATTTAAAGTACAGGTGTTTGAAGTAAAATAAACTTTCTGGATTCTTAAAGAAACATGAAAAAATTCTCGTAAATTTTTATTTTTTACTTTGTTTAACAAAAATAATTGTTTAAAAAAATTTACATAATTAAATTTTTTGAAAAATTTCATTTTTAGTTGATTCCAAGGATAAAATTCTAAAGATTTTGTATAGATCATTAGTTAGTAGATGTGGAATTTTTTTTATTAAATTTATTTGTTTATAAAATTGTTATAAATAAATGATATCTAATAAATTTTATTTAGACCCTAAAATTGTAAAGAATTATTCCAAGTGAAACTAACTTATTTTTGCAATTATTCGATTAATAGATTTAATTATTCAAAAGTAAACTAATTTTTTTTAATTTGTTTAATAATAATTATAATTGTATAAACAAATACAAAAATTGTTAATTTAAAAAAAATTTTCAATTTCGATTAAATTGTGGAAATTATTCCTAAAATTTTTCTCGAGTTTTCTATGAAAAATTATTTTGTATGTAAAACATATTTGTTTATAAAATTGTTTAAACAATTATTGTTAATAACAAAAGTAAAGCCAATAATTTTAGTAAAAATAACTTAACAAGTTTACAATTTTTCGATTATCTGATTTTATTATTCAAATGTAAAATCCTTTTTTTAATTTGTTTAAACAATTGTTTGAACAAATAAGATAATTGTCATTTAAAAAAAATTTTTTTATTTTTATTAATTTGTGGAAAATATTTGTGAAAGTTTTCTATGTAAAATGATGTTCTTGGTTGTATATAAAATTGTTTAAACAATTGTTGTTAATAACAAAAATTTATTTGTTTATTTTTTTTCTTTATTTAGTAAAAACAATTTTTTTTGTAAAACAATTTTTTTCGTGTATTTATTTATACATTATTAATATTATTTTATTGATAATTACAATAAAAATTTTCTAATATTTTTAATTAAAACAGGTTAATAATGAATTGCACAAGAATTTGAAGGAAAATATTTATTTTAATTTGACAAAATGCTTTCAAATAGCACAAGAGGTACATCAGGAGAGTATAAATATTCTTTTGGACATTACTAACTGTTTTACAAGAGAGGTTGAAAATTTTAATATTAATCTTGAAAAAATGAAAACAAATTTTAACGAGTTTTTCAAAAATATGTCAATATTGAAGAATGACTCGAAAGATTGTGTTAAACAAACAAGAACAAAAAAAGAGGCCACCAAAGCTTATTATTGCAGTAAAAAAGTAACTATAATTTTTATTTATTTACATTAAACATTAATTTAAAAAAAATATATTTTTCTATTGCAATAGTTTAATAGTAACTTTTTTTAAAATTATTTACAAACGAATTATAAATTTTTATTTAAAAAAATGTTAGTTTTATTTTCTTTATTTATTTTTTTTTGTTAATAATAGTTTATTTATTTAGTTAATTTTTTGTTAATAAAAATTTGTTTGATTTGTTTAGTAGAAATAATGATTAATTTACTAAATATATTTACTCATTAAATTTATTTATAATAAATAATAATTAAAATATATAAATAAATTAACAAATAAACAATTAATTTGACAAAACAAATTTTAATTATTTTAATTTATTTATTAAAAATAATCGTTTATTGAATTTATTTAAATGTGAAGAATTATTTATTTATTAAATTTATTTTATATTTTTTTTATGCAGGTATTTATTTATTCATAGATTTAATTTATTGCATTATAAAAAAAATAATTTACTTTGTTCAATTAGAAAAAAAATTAATTTTTAAATTAAATAAATATAATAATTTTTTTTTTCTAATTGTTTCAAAACTTAATTTTCATTTAATGAATTTCCGATATTTTTTTTTTTTTAGTCATTAAAATCTTTACGAAGATCGAGAAACAAAAATGCTATTAATTTACCAATGGAGAGAAAAAATATGAAGAAAAATTATGAAAAATTTCGAAAAAATCTATTCAATTGCCAAGCAATTAAAAATTATCAAATCTTCAAGAATAATTATCCAAATGAATTAATGAAAATTCTAAAATGCATTGAAGAAGAAAAAAAGCAGATTATGTAGAAAAAAATAGTTTGTTATATAAAGATTTTTTTTAGTTTAAATATATATGTAAACTGTTTTATTTATTGTAAATAAAAAAAAAAAAAAAAAATTTATATTTTTTGTCAATTAAATTATTTTTTAAGTTTAGCAAATGCCGGATTCAGTTAATAATCGGATAGATGTCCCGATATGCATTTTAGTTAATTTTTAAAATTTTTTCATTTTAATCTATAATTTATTATTTATTTAATAATTAATTATAATAATTCATTGAATTATTAATTATTGTTTGTTTTTTAGTTTTTTTTAATTTTCATAACATTTTTATTAATAATAAATACTAACTAATTGTAAGTAAAATAAATGTTTCGTAATTGTTAATAAATGTTAATTAATAAAATAATTAATATTAAAATAATAAATATTATAATTATGAGTCATTATCATAACATAATTGTAATTATTGTTTATAAATAAATTAATATTAATTATTATATTTATATATTTAACAAATTGTATTAATTTATTTATTTAACAATTGCTATTAATTTAATTATTGTAACATTTTATTTTTAGTTAAAAATTACTATTTAATTTTTAAACAATTTCAAATTTTATAAATAAACATTTTTATTTATTTATTTAAACAATTGTTATTTAATTATTTATCAATTTTGTACTAATTTATTTATTTAACAATTTGTATTAATTTATTTATTTAACAATCTATTTTTAGTTCTATAAAAATTACTGTTTAATTTTATAACAATTTTAAATTTTATAAATAAATTAATATTAATTAATATTAGTAAAATTAATTTTTAATAATGTTAATTAATGATTAATAATAATTTAATTGATCTATTGTTAATATTTTTATTATTATTTTCTCTTTTGTTTAAATATATTTTTTAATTTAAATAATTTTTAACCATTATTTAATTATTTACTTAACATTAGGATTTAAATATAAAAAAAAAATTTAACCGTTTTCACTCTTTTTTCTAAACTTATGAATTTTTTAATAATTTTTTAAATAATTTTTGTTAATAAAATATTTTATTAAAAAAAAAATAACAATTTTCCATTTAAAAAATAACGAAATGATTTCTTTTTTTTTTATTGCAGTGAAGTAAAAAAGTTTTTGATTTTCTTCAAATTGATAAAAGAGAAAAATCGAAATTCTCATCACTTGACCTAAATTATAATATTTGAGAATAATAAAATAATGAAACAAATGTTAAAATCTATCTCTAAATTGTATCAAGTTTAAACAAAGGTAGGACCCTAAATTAGATCATAAATTCGTGAATGGTGCATTTTTATTTACCAATGGATTTCAATTGATTCCAACAATGTCAGTTTCGAATATATAAGTTGAGAAAAAAAATGATTTTCCATCAGTTTCAAAAATTGTCTCCATCAATAGTGAAACAGTAAGAAATTAAGAGAAGAAAAAAAAGAAAGAAAAATGAAGTTTTTCTACTTTGTATTACCCATTTTTTTCTTGGCTGTAAGTATAAGAAAAATTTTTATTTTCACAAATTAAATTTAAAAATAAATTTAGAAAAAAATTTTAAAATAACTAAAAATAAATTTAAAAATAAATTTAAAAATAAATTTTAAAATAACTATTTAAGTAATACTCAATTTTTATTCATTTATTTAACAATTTATTTATAGTTATTTAACAATTATTATTAATGTAATAAATATTTAATTATTTATCAATTTATATATTCATTTCTTAAACAATTTGTATTAATTTATTTATTTAACAAATTAATATTTAATTATTTATCAAGTTCTACTATTATTTTTAATAATTATTATTTAATTAATAGAAAATTTGTATTTATTTATTTACTTATATAACGATTTGTATTTTTTATTTATTTAACAATTTGTACTAATTTGTTTAACAATTATTATTTAATTATTCACCAATTTGAATGAATTTGTTTATTTAACATTTTTTATTAATTTATTTATTTAACAGTTTGTACTAATATTTTTAACAATTAATATTTATTTATTCAACAATTTGTATTTATTTATTTAACAATTTGTACCTACTAAATAATTTGTTTAACAATTTTTAATAATTTTTTTATTTAATAATTTGCATGCATTTATTTATTAAACATGAATTTGAATTAAATTTATTAAATTTAATTAAATTAATTAAATTAATTAAATTAATTAAATTTAAATTAAATTTATTAAACATGAATTTTTATTGCATGAATTTATTGAATAAATTTATTTATTAATTTATGTTTTTTAAGGTTAATAGTGTCAGCAGTCAACAAAATACAACCGAAGACGATGTAAAAGTTGCGAAAAATCAGTTAATAACATTTGTTGATTGCTATAAAAAAGGTATTAACGATGAAATTAATCACATACCGAGAAATACCGCTAAAGCTCAGGCTTATATTAGAGTGAAAGTGGAAAGTATGAGGAATTCAATGTATGATATTTATTTTTCTAATGATCAGAAGGTAAGTTTAATTTTATTGTTAGAATTTTCTTATTCAAATTGACATATTTTTTTTTTTAATTAAAAAAACAAAATTTAAAATTTAATTAGAAGCTTTTATTCTAATTCTAATTCTAATTCAAATTCTAATTTAAAATCCAATTCTAATTAGAAATCTAATTCTAAATGTTAAGTCATTTTCTAATTCTAAATCAAATTTAAATTCTAATTCTAATTCTAATTATAAATCTGATTTTTATTTTAAATGTAATAATAAATTTAAGGAATAATTATATTTCTAATTCTAATTCTAATTCTAATTCTAATTCTAATTCTAATTCTAATTCTAATTCTAATTCTAATTCTAATTCTAATTCTAATTCTAATTCTAATTCTAATTCTAATTCTAATTCTAATTCTAATTCTAATTCCAATTCTAATTCTAATTCTAATTCTAATTCTAATTCTAATGCTAAATCCAATTCTAATTTTTATTCTAATTCTAATTCTAAATTCAATTCAAATTAGCAGTAATTAACATTCATTTTAATTCCAAATCTAATTCTAATTCGAAATTCAATATTGTTTCTAATTATAATTCTAGTTCGAAATCTAATTCTAATTCTTTTTTTAAATCTACATCAAATTCTAGTTCGAAATTTTATTCTAATTCTAATTCTAATTTTAATTCTAATTCTAAATCCATATAATTAGTAATAATTAACACTAATTCTAATTCTAATTCTAATTCTAAATTTAATTTAAATTAGTAGTAATTAACATTTATTTTAATTCCAAATTTAATTCTAATTCAAAATCTAATTTTGATTCTAATTCTGATTCCAATTCTAATTCTTTTTCTAATTCTACATCAAATTCTAGTTCAAAATTTTATTCTAATTCTAATTCTAAATGAATAAATAAATAAATAAATCGAATTAAAATTAGTAATAATTAACACTAAAATTCTAATTCCAATTCTGATTCTAGTTCTAATTATAATTCCACTTTTAATACATTTGAGGAATAATTTTACTTCCACTTTTAATTCGAAAATAAATCTAATTCTAAATTTAATCCATTTTTTTTAATCCATTTTCTAAATCAAATTTAGATTCTGATTCTAATTCTAAATCTAATTTTTATTTTAATTGTAATTGTCATTCTATTTGTATAATTATTCTAATTCTAAATCTAATTTTCACTTTAATTGTAATTGTAATTTTATTTGTAATAATTCTAAATCTAATTCTAATTCTAAATACAATTTAAATTAGTAATAATTAACATTCATTCTAATTCCAAATCTGATTTTAATTCAAAATCAAATTTTGTTTTTAATTTTTAATCTAATTCTAATTCGAAATCCAATTATAATTATAATTATAAATCCAATTCAAATTTATAATAATTAACACTAATGTTAATTCCAAATATGATTCTAATTCTAATTATAATTCCACTTCTAATAAATTTAAGGAATAATTTTATTTACAATTCTAATTCGAAATCTAATTCTAATTTTAATCTATTTTCTAATTCTAAATTAAATTTAGATTCTGATTCTAATTCTAATTCTAAGTCTAATTCAAATTAGAAATAATTAATATTAATTTTAATTCCAAATCTGATTCTTATTCTAATTTTAAGTTTAATTCTAATTCTAATCCAATTTAAATTAGTAATATTTAATATTAATTTCAATTCCAAATTTGATTCTTATTCGAATTCTAATTTATATTTTAATTGTAATTATAATTATAATTATAATTCTAATTCTATATTCAATTCAAATTAATATTAATTAACATTATTTCAATTCCAAATCCGATTCTTGTTCGAATTCTAATTTATATTTTAATTGTAATTGTAATTGTAATTGTAATTCTAATTCTAATTCTATATTCAATTCAAATTAGTATTAATAAACATTATTTTAATTCCAAATCTGATTCTAATTTTAAATTCAATTTTTATTCTAATTCTAATTCTAATTCTTTTTCTAATTCTACATCAAATTCTAGTTCAAAATTTGTTCTAATTATAATTCTAATTCTAAATCTAATTAAAACTAGTAATATAATTAACACTAATTCTAATTCAAAATCTAATTCTAAATTTTAAGCCATTTTCTAATTCAAAATCAAATTTAAATTTTAATTCTAATTCTAATTCTAATTCTAATTCTAATTCTAATTCTAATTCTAATTCTAATTCTAATTCTAATTCTAATTCTAATTCTAATTCTAATTCTAATTCTAATTCTAAATCTACTTTTCATTTTAATTGTAATTCTATTTGTAATTATTCTAATTCTAATTCTAATTTTAATTCTAAATCCAATTTATATTATTGATAATTGACATTAATTCTAATTCCAAATCTGATTCAAATTCGAAATCAAATTTTGTTTCTAATTTTAAATCTAATTCTAATTCGAAATCGAATTTTAATTCTAATTCCAATTCGAATTCTAAACCTAATTAAAATTATTAATAATTAACACTACTTCTAATTCCAAATCTTGTTCTAATTCTAATTCTAATTCTAATTCTAATTCTAATTCTAATTCTAATTCTAATTCTAATTCTAATTCTAATTCTAATTCTAATTCTAATTCTAATTCTAATTTTACTTCTAATAAATTTGAGGAATAATTATATTTCTAATACGAAATCTAATTCAAATTTTAATTTATTTTCTAATTTTAATTCTAATTCTAATGCTAAATCCAATTTAAATTTTTATTCTAATTTTAAATCTTATTCAAATTAGTAATAATTTACATTAATTTTTATTCCAAATCTGATTCTTATTCTAATTATTTATATTTTAATTGTAATTGTAATTCTAATTCTAATTCTAATTCTAATTCTAATTCTAATTCTAATTCTAATTCTAAATTCAATTCAAATTAGTATTAATTAACATTAATTTTAATTTCAAATCTGATTCTAATTTGAAATTCAATTTTTATTCTATTTTTAATTCTAATTCTAGTTCGAAATCTAATTCTAATTCTTTTTCTAAATCTACATCAAATTCTAGTTCAAAATTTTATTCTAATTCTAATTCCTTTTCTAATTCTACATGAAATTCCAGTTCGAAATCTTATTCTAATTTCTTATTTTAATTCTAACTATAAATTCAATTCTAGTTGTTATTTTAGTTTTAATTTAAATTAAAGTAAATGAAATAATTCTTACTCTTATTTCTATTTCTAATTCTGATCCAAAAATATGAAAAATAATTTTTGATTCTAATTTCATTTCTAATTCAATTTTTCATTTTATTTCTAATTTCAATTTTTGAATCTAATTCTATTTTCTCTCCAAGTCCATTTTAGTTGAAAAAATAGAATGTTTTCTTTAATTATAATTATTTCTTTTATTTCTAAACAGTCGAATGAAGAACTAAAAGTGGGATTGAAGAATATTATAACAAATAAAACTGAATGTTTCAATGAATTAGTTGAGTTTGAAACCACGAGTTGGCCAATAATGGAAAACACACGTTCTTGTTTATTATCAAAACTCAATGAAGTTGAGGAATACATTCAAAATGTGACAGTACAAGCAAGAGCTCTGTTAACAGAATATAATGAATTTAAAACTAAAGCTGAAGATTGCACTAAACAACCAGGCTGTAAATATGACGAACAATTAGCTTGCATTGATGATGTAAGTAAAAAATAATTATTTTTCTTTACAATTATTTTTATATTAAAGAATTATTTGCTATTTTTATTTATTTTATATATTTGTTTATTTATAAAAATATTATTTTTAATAAAAATCAGTAAATTTATATTTGTTTATTAAATTAATTCATTAAAATATTATTAATTAGAGTATTTTTATATATAAAAAGAAATAAAATTGAAAATAATAAAATTTTTTTTTAATATTATATTTATAATATTAAATTATAAATTAATTTTTTTTTTATTTTTAATTTTTTATTTGTTTAAAAATATAATTTAAAAATATTTTTTCTACCTTTTTAAGGTTCGTAAGAAGTCAATGGATTTCTTGTTGAGTAAACTAAACAAAGGACATTTAAAAATTATCCACATAGACGATGTAATTTATGAAATTTCTAGTAAATTACCAGAATGTAGGACTCAAGAATTAATTGACTTTGAAAATAGTCAAATTGTTAAGGATATGCAAAACTGTATCAACGAAAAGAATAATTAGAAAGTAGAAATTCATGTAAATATTAAAAGTAAACTTATTTAAAAAAGATTAATTAATTAATTATTTATATACAAAATTCAATTTTTAATAAATCTAATTATTTATCAATTAATTATAAACAAAAATTTCCAAAATCTAATTTTATGTAACTCTTATTTATTGTAAATAAATAAACTATTGTTAATATTAATTACGTATTTGTTCAAATTAATTCACTCCGAATTTTTCCATTTACCATTTTCCATGCTGTAAAGAAATACCAATGTTAAACTATTTTTTTTTCATTAATTACAACAATTAACATTGTTAATTAACATTAGTTTAATTAATTATTAGCCAATTAGTTAATTAATCATTAGCCAATTATTTAATTAATTATTAGCCAATTAGTTAATTAATTATTAGCCAATTATTTAATTAATTATTAGCCAATTAGTTAATTAATTATTAGCCAATCAGTTAATTAATTATTAGCCAATTAGTTAATTAATTATTAGCTAATTAGTTAATTAGTTATTAGCCAATCAGTTAATTAATTATTAGCCAATTAGTTAATTAATTATTAGCTAATTAGTTAATAAGTTATAAGCTAATTAGTTAATTATTATTAATTAACTAATTAATTATTAGCTAATTAGTTAATAAGTTATAAGCTAATTAGTTAATTATTATTAATTAACTAATTAATTATTAGCTACTTAGTTAATTAATTATTAACTATAATTATTTACAAAATTTTATTACAAAATTAACAATGTCATTTTTAATTAAAATTAGCTAATTAATAATTGATTAATTACAAATTAACTAACAATTTATTAACTAATGTTAATTTACAAATGTTTAATTTGTTAAATTTGTTTTTATTATCAAATTTACAAAAAATTAAGTTGTTAATTAATACTTCCGACTACAAAAAAAAAAAAAAAATAAACAGGGGTCAATAAATATTAATTTACAAATGTTTAGTAAATGTTTATATAGGATAAATAAATAGTTAAATAAATGTTATTAAAAAATTTCTATAAACAAATATTACTTTTTTTAATTATCTTTTTGTAACAATTAATTAAAGATTTATTTGTTAATTAACAAATGTTCACTAATAATTAATTTCCATATTTATTTTAATTTCTTTTATTACATTTACTTGATAAAAATTAAAATTTGTTAATTACCAACTATTGACTAAATGTTAATTAACAAATATTTGCTGAAAATCAATTAAAAAAATAAAATGTAAACTAAAATAATTATTATTATTAATAAACAAAAAAATTTAATTTATATTTCTAGAATAACAATTTTCTGTTCTCCTTGCTTTTTCCTTTAAAGAAAAAAATATGACAAAGTAAATTGACGTTTATAATAGTTACATTTAAACCACAATTTTTTTTTTTAGATAGAAGAAAAAATTAATAATTAAGGAAATTGAAGTGTGTAAATTATGTTAATGAATTTGACAAAGAAACATATATATTTTCCATGCAATTCCACGTATATAAAAATTTTTATTCCCCAAAAAGAAGAAGATAATTTCAATTGACACAAGTGTTAATAAAAAAATTGTTATTTCTTTTTTTAATATAATTATTTTTATATGACGGAATTTAGTTGTATAATATAAAATTGTAAAATGTTTCACGTAAAAAGAAATTAATTTGCAAATAAAAAAAAAATTACATCATTACGTCGATTAATTTATAGAAACAAAAATTGAATTTCTTTAATAAATTTAAATTATAAATAAACAAAAATAGAAATGAATTGAAAATTAATTAATTGTGTTTTAATAAATTAACAATTAATTAATAGTTAGTTAATTAGCAATAAATTACTAAATAATTAATTAAAAATTAATTAATTAAGAATTAATTAATTAGTAATTAATTAAAAATTAATTAATTAAGAATTAATTAATTAGTAATTAATTAGTAATTAATTATTAATTAATTAGTAATTAATTCACAATTAATTAATTTGTAATTAATTCACAATTAACAATTAATTAAATAAAAAATAGAAATTAAATAACAATTACTAAGTTAACAGTCTGTTAGCAAATAAATAACAATAATAATAATTAATTAATAAATATTTATCAATTGATAGATTTCCACATAGTTAAAAATTAATTAGTTAACAATTAATTATTTTGCTAAAAATTAACAAATAGTTAGTTAAACATTAATGATTTTGCAACAAATTAAAAATTTATTTGTTAACAAATTAAAAATTTATTTGTTAACAAATTAAAAATTTATTTGTTAACAAATTAAAAATTTATTTGTTAACAAATTAAAGAGCACTTAAATAATTAATAGTTATTAGTTAACAATTAATTAATTAATTATTAATTAATTAATTAATTAATTAATTAATTAATTAATTAATTAATTAATTAATTAATTAATTAATTAATTAATTAATTAATTATTTAAATAAATTATTAATTAATAATAAATTAATTAATTAATTAATTAATTAATAATTAATAATTAATAATAAATAATTAATAATAATTAATAATAATAATAATAATAATAATAATTAATTAATAATTAATTAATTAATTAATTAATTAATTATTTAAATAAATTATTAATTATTTAAATAATTAACTGTTAATCAACTAATAATTAATTAATTAACAATTAATTAACTAATAACTAACTAATTAAAAATTTTATAATTAGCCATTAATCACAAATTAATTAATTTAAAAATTAGTTAATTAACAATTATTTATTTTATTAACAATTAGTATGTTAAAAACTTTCGCATTAACGTTATTTTTTTCAAATGTTGTAAGGAATTTTATAACGCATTTACTAACTTCTAGTTCTGTTATCAAATTAAAATATTTACAAACAAATACGTAGTCAGAAAATGTAAATCATAATTTTTAAAAATACATCTTTGACGTCTTTTAACGTTAACAGGAATTCGTTTTAAACAAATAGATAATTTTAAATTTACACAAGTGTATGGTGTAGAAAATGGAAAAATCTACGTCAATGGCTTGTACTATTATGATTTATTTATACAAACAATTTTTTTTTTGGTATAAAAGCAAAAAGAAAATTTTAATTATTTACACTTTGTATTTCAATTTATTTAATATAAGAAATTTCCAAAAGATAATTAAATAATGTCTAAATTAGTTATTTTGTTTTGTGCCTTTCTCTTGGCTGGGGTAAGAAAAATTTAATTAATTGGTAAAATTAATTAATTTCTAATGATACGTTTACAATTAATAATAATTAATTATGTAACATTAATTAACAAATTAAATTTAATTTAATAAATTAAATAATTTATAATTAAATATAATTAATTACTAGCAACAATTCGCGCGCTAAAGCGTGCGGCTTATCTACTTCTTACTGAATTTTTTAAATAAAATTAGCAATTTTAAAAATAATAGAATTTAAAAACTTTCTAATTCAAATTTTTGTTGAAAACACTAAAAAAAATTCAATTTAGGATAAATTACAAATAATTTCAGAAATTCAACTATTTAAAAAAAATAAATTTAAATAAAATTCTTCTTATAAAATTCAACTATGTACAAAATTTAAAAAAAAAAATTTGTAAAAATCCCAAAAAAAATTCAATTATTTAAAAAAAAATGTAATAAAATTGTATACAAACATTTAATTATTTTCATAAATAATAAAAATTTCACAGGAATTCAATTATTATTTTTAGAAATAATAAATATTTTTTTAAGGAATTCAATTATTTTCATAAAAAATAATATAAAATTCTAGAAAATAATAATTAAATTAAAATGATGAAAATAATTTTTATGAAGTTCCAAAAATAAGATTAAAAGAATAGGAATTTTTGCAAATATTTTTCTTCTTTTTCTAAAACAAAATAATAATTTTGTCAAAAAAATTGTGATTCATAAACAAAAATAATGCAAAATTAAATTGCATTATTATTAATTTTTTTATAATTTTTCTTTTCAAATATTTTTAATTTTAAAATTAATATATTTGAAAATCATCGAATTGTTGCAAAGAATTTTATGAAAAAATTTGATGATAATAGAATTTCTTCAAAGAATTTTATTATTTAGGAAAATAACTGAATTCTCAGAAAGAATTTTATTAAAATTTTTTTGAAATCCTAATTAAATTCTTTTGAAGAATTTCTTTGAATTTTTTTTTTAAACTAATGGAGTTTCTTTAATAATTTTAATTGAAAATTTTGAAAGCATTTGAATTTTATGAAGAAGAATTTTATTAAAAGTAGATTGAAACTAATTGAATTCTTGCGGAGAATTTTTATTAATATTTATAAAAATTGTTTCATAATGAATTTATTAAAATTTTTGGACATAATTGAAATTTATGGAAATATTTAAAAATAATTGAATTCATCCGAGGAATTCAATATTAAAATTGTTTTAAAAATCATTGGATTTTTGTAAAGATTTTACTATTGAAAAAAAATAATTGAATATTGTTTATAGAAAGATTTTACTATTTAGAAAAAATAATTAAAATGTTTCGCGAGAATTTTTAAAAATTTTAAGAAATAATTAAATTGTTATATGAAGAATTTTATAGAAATATTTTAAAGTAATGAAATTTTTTCGAGAAATTCAATTAAAGTTGTTTCGAAAATAATGGAATTTCTTTAAAGAATTTTATTAAAATTATGTAGATATATTTAAAATCATTGAATTCATCACAGGAATTTTATTACTATTTTGAAAATAATTGAATTCTTTCAATTTTTTTACGAATATATTTAAAAATTGCATTGAAAGTAATTTAATTTTTATATAGAATTTTTTAAAAATATTTTGAGAATAATTGAATTATTTTTAGAGAATTTTAAATTCTTGTTGAAATTGCATTTTATGAAAATTTTTGAATATAATTTAATTCTTTCATGTAATTTTATTTAAATTTGATTAAAAATAATTTAATTCTTGTGAAGAATTTTACTATTTAGTATTTATAAAAATAATTGAATTTTTTCGAAGGATTTATTAAAATTTTAGAAAATATGAACAGTAATAATTAATTTTTTACTTAATAAGTGAATTTTTTAAATTTTGATTATAAAATTATTTTTAAAATTTATATTTAAAGATTAAAAATATTTGTAATTTGCATAACAATAATAAATTGAATATCACGTTCAGCGACAACTTCAGAGTGTGAGGGACAGAAAAAGTGAATGAATGAAAGAATGAAAGAACATTCAAATTAATATAGTTAATTAATTAAATATAATTAATTATGTAATAGTAATTAATATGTAATTTAATTAAACTTTGTTAATAAGTAAAAAAGAAAAAAATTTTTTTTTTATTTTTTTGAGTTTTTATTAATTTTATTGTTAATTAATTATAGACTGTATATTCACAAATCACGGACGAGGATATTGAGAAATATGTGTTTAAACGAAGTATAACTGAGAACCTTGCAAATACAGTTGTGGGAAAAGTCAGTGTAGCAATTAAAAAAATTAACGATTATTTTGAAGTAGTTGAAACTGTAATGTCAAAATCAACAGAAAGTGTCCAAGACGAGGCGACGAAAATTGTAAATTCATTTGCCGATGACTTAACGAAAGTGCAACAAACGGTAAATTAAAAATATTTTTCTTTTCACATTCATTAATTAATTGGCGCTTTTATTAATAACAAAAAATTATTGTTTCCTCTTTATTTCTTTTTCTTCTTTTTTCCATTTCTACTAACTGTTTCCATAGCAACCGTTGCTATGGTTATTGTTACTATAGCAACTGTTTCCATAGCAACCGTTGCTATGGTACTTGTTTCCATAGTAACCGTGGCTATGATAATCGTTACCATAGCAACCGTTGCTATGGAAACAATTACCATAGCCACGGTTACTATGGAAACAATTACCATAGCCACGGTTACTATGGAAACAAAAACTATTCTTTGGTAACGATTATCATAGCAACGGTTGCTATGGAAACAGTTGCTATGGTCATTGTTTTCATAGCAACCGTTGCTATGATTTTGTTTCCATAGCAACGATTGCTATGGAAACAAAAACCCTAGCAACGGTTGATATGGTCATTGTTACCATGGCAACCGTTTCTATGGAAACAATTACCATAGCAACAGTTGCTATGGTAATGGTTTCCATAGTAACCGTTGCTATGATAATGGTTACTATAGCAACCGTTGCTAGGGTTTTTGTTTCCATAGCAACCATAATTGTAATTGCTATGATAATGGTTACTATAGCAACCGTTGCTATGATTTTTGGTTTCCATGACAACTAACTTTTTAATTTTTATATGAATTAAAAAAAATTTTCTCTTCTTTTTCCAGTTGAATGCGGAATTTGACTTGGCAAAAAATGATGAAAACTATGGAGACGTATCGGAATGCGTGAAGCACAGTGCAGCATTTAATGAAAGCATTGAACAGGCAAAACTCGAAATATCCCAATGCACCAATGAAGTTGTCAATGATACTGACAAATATTTATTGGAAGTTAAAGAAAGTTCTGATGGTATCCAAGAATATTTACTCCGCATTAACGAGAAAGTTGAGAAGTGTGCAAGCAATATTAATGGCTTATTCTCAGGTGCAAAAGCCTTATGGTGTGCTAGAAAGGTTAGTGAATCCCCCCCCCTCTTTCCCCCCTCTCAAAAAGAAAAGAAAAATTATTCATTTTCGTCATGGCAACCGTTACTATGGTAATTGTTACTATAGAAACTGTTTCCATAGTAACCGTTGCTTTGATAATAGTTACCATGGCAACCGTTGCTATGGTAATTGTTACCATGACAACCGTTGCTATGGTAATTGTTACCATAGCAACCGTTGCTATGGTAATTGTTACCATAGCAACCGTTGCTATGGTAATTGTTACCATAGCAACCGTTGCTATATTAATTGTTACCATAGCAACAGTTACTGAAGCAACAGTTGCAAAATATTGAGTAATCAGTAATAAAAATAATAATAATTTTTAACATGTTACTATTAAAAAATTTTTTTTCTTATTACAAAATATAATCGTCATTAAAATGAAGTAAATTTTTTTCTTTTTCTCATTTCTTCAGGCATCTCTTAAGAAAACTTGGACAGCAACAAAAAAACTTCCAGCCTTTTTGGTTGATTTAGGTGAATTAATGTGGAAAGTAGCGACTTCAATGACAGACCTAGCAGAATGCAAGATTTCAGATGGAGTTGAAAAAGCCATTTCGGATTCGCAAATTATTGGTAATAAAATTCGCGAGTGCATCAGAGGAAAGCTAAAATAATTATATGTATATAAATTTATGAAATAATTTGTAAAATAATTATTTATTGATAAAAGAATAAAAAAAAATTAAATGAAAATTGTAAAATATAATTATTTAATCAAATTTAATTAAAAATCAAAACAAAATTGATAATTTATAACAATGTACATTATTACATAAATAAATGAATAAATGAATAATTAGCTCGCAATTAAATATTTAATAAAAAATTGCCGAATAATTGTTGTTTTAATAAACAATTAATTGATAATTAAATAACAATGAGTTAGCAATAAGTTACCGATTAATAATTAGATAAAAGAGAATTAATCCACAATTTAGTATTAATAAAACAAAAGTAGGTATAAAAGTAATTAACAGTTAACAATTATTTACTATAATAAAAAAAAAAGTTTATGAAAAAAAATTTATCTTATAATAAACAATAATCAATTAATTTACAAGTAATTATAGATTAAATAACAAACAATTATCATCTAATTAATAAATAATTAGCTATTTCTTTATAAACAATTAACTTTATTTATAAACAATTAGCGTTTAATTAACAAATAATTAGCTATTTATTTATAAAGAATTAGCGGCTATTTAACAAAAAAATTAGCTATTTATTTATAAACAATTAATTATTACTTTATAAACAATTGAAGATTAATTAATAAATAATTAGAGAGTAATTAACAAATAATTAGCTATTTCTTTATAAACAATTAACTTTATTTATAAACAATTAGCGGTTAATTAACAAATAATTAGCTATTTATTTATAAAGAATTAACGGCTATTTAACAAAAAAATTAGCTATTTATTTATAAACAATTAGCGATTAATTAACAAATAATTGGAGATTAATTGAGAAATAGTCAGCAATTAATTAACAAATAATTATCAATCAAATGTCAAACAATTATCAACTAATTAACAAATTAAATTGTTAATTAATCAAATAATTAACAATTTATTTATAAGCAATTAGCTAATTATGTACAAATAATTAGAAATTTATTATGAAATAGTTAGCAATTAATTAACAAACAGTTAACAATTATTTAAGAAATAATTAACTATATATTTATGAACAATTAGTGATTATTTAACAAATAATTAGCTATTTATTTATAAATAATTTGCTATTAAGTAACGCAAGTAATTATCTATTTATTTATAAACAATTAGAAATTAATTAACAAATATTTAGATGTTAATTAACAAATAATTAGAAATTAATTTTTTTTTAATTAATTAATTAACAATTAATTACCATTTTTGAAAATAATTATTAAACAATTACTTAGGTAATTAACAAATTAAAAATTGAATTGAATTATTTATTTGTCAGTCTAGTTGTTTAATAATTCTGAATAGTAAAAATGAATTCTTTGAACAACTGTTCAATTTTTGTATCTACAATTAGTTAATACATTTAATAAAGTTATTTTTAAAAAATTAAGTAATTATTAAGTAAAAATGAGGTTAAATAAAAAAAACCAGATTTTTTCTCTGTTCTGTCTTTCATTCTTGATATTTATTATTTGTTTATTTTTAGTGGAATTTTTTTATTACTTGTTTCGCGCACATGTCAAAAAGATCTCTTTTGTCTGTAGAAATAAAATTAGAATAAAGTAAATTAATGAGTGTAAATAAATTATCATTAGTATTCTTATTATTAATTATTATTATTATTATTTTGATAATAATAATATTTATTATTATTATTATTATTATTATTATTATTATTATTATTATTATTATTATTATTATTATTATTATTATTATTATTATTATTATTATTATTATTATTATTATTATTATTATTATTATTATTATTATTATTATTTTAATTATTAATATTATATTTAACATAATAAATAATATAAAACCCATTTATTATACAATAATGTATATTTCCCTGTACGAAAAGGAAACTTATTTTTATGAAAGAAGAATGATAATTTCAATTGACACAAGTGGTTTTATATATTAAAATGAAAACAGAAATATGTTAATTTCTTTTTTAAATATTATTTAAATGAAGAATCAGATATAAAAAGCTGGAAAAAAATTTTGATTCGCTCAATATTATTTCAGAAAAAAATTTATTCTTTTAATTTTTGCAAGATTTATAAAAAAAATGTTTAAACCTTTAATTCTTGTTTGTGCCTTTCTTTTGGCGGGGGTGAGAAATTTACTTTTTTTCAATTAAAAATAATTTTTAATTCATTATTATTTATAAATTATTATTTATTTATTTATTTATTTACTTTATTTTTTTATTATTTTACTTATTATTTTTATTTTAGTTCCATTATTATTCTTGTAATTATCATTTTTTTCGGTTTTCGTTTCGTTTTTTTTTAATGTTTATTATTTAATTGTTTATATTTTAATTATTATAATTTTTTTAATTGGTTTCAATATGTTTATTATTATTTTTCTTTTATTATTATTATTATTATTATTATTATTATTTTTATTATTATTATTATTATTTTTATTATTATTTTTAAAAAAAATTTTGTTAGGCCGTTATCGCTGAAAATACAGGAGCCCAAACAGAAAACCATGAGGAGAATCCAAGTATAGTTGAGGAAATTAAAAACAAAGTTGTGGGAGTTGTTAATGAAGCAATTCGCCAAGTCACTGATTATCTTCATGAAGTGCAGGAGAAGACGGGACAAATTATAAAAAAACTTAAAGAGGAAGCGATGAAAGTGACAAAATCTGTTTACGATAAAATTGTTGAGGCACAACAAAAAGTTAGTATAACATTTATTATTTCTCAAGCAGCATCCACTAAATATTGTTTATCATCTGTTGAAATCATCTCTTACTAGTTAATATTTATCATCTACTACAATGGGTGCCAGATATTAACCAACAACATCCACAAAATATTGTTGCATTGTTGCATCTTCTGTTGCATTCAGTGCTACATGATAATCAGCAGCATCCACTAAATATTGTTTATCATCTGTTGTAATCATATTAATTAGTACTTATCATCTAAAATGGGTGCTAAAATGGGTGCTAGATATTAATTAACATCCACTAAATATTTTTAATCGTTTTTTTGAATTCAGTGCTAGATGATAAGCATCCACTAAATATTGTTTATCATCTGTTGAAATCATCTCTTAGTAGTTAATATTTATCATCTACGAAAATAGATGCTGGATAACAACCGACAACATCCACTAAATATTCTTGATCGTCAGTTGAATTCAGTGCTACATGATAATCAGCAGCATCCATTAAATATTGTTTATCATGTGCTGAAATTATATTAGTATATTTTAATATGCATCATCTACTAAGTTAGATGCTAGTGGATTTATTAGTAAAGATATAGTGGATGAACTAGCCAAAACAGACGCCAGGGAACAATTTATTAAGCCCAAGCCTCCAATTGTTTCTGACAAAAATACTTAGCCCTGGAATTCAGTGGCTTACAGCAGAATACCAAAATTAATGTCAGGATAGTTTAAGAAAATATTTGTATTTTTCCACAAAGTAGTATTTTTTCCATTACAGGTCAAATCCGAAGTTGATAAGGCAATAAAGGAGGCAATTAATTACAATGTAACAGAATGCGCAGAGATGGCAAAGGCATTTGACGACACTGGCGTTCAGGCAATGGCGGAAGTTTCACGTTGCGTCACTGATGTAATGGAGGACGCCGATGGTTACACGGAAAATATGAAACACAGCGCCGATGTTGTTATGAGAAATTTAACTGTCATTAAAGACGAGGCAGAGAAATGTGTGGAAAATGTCAATAATATCGGATCAGCAACCAAGGCATTTATTTGTGTCAATGTGGTCAGTTAATTTTCATCTCATTGTTTAATCTTTTTATTTTCAAGCCCAAAAAAGGGTATCCCCAAAAAAGAAGTACTTTTTTTTCTTATTAAAATTTACATTCTTAATGATGAGTTCTTTTTTTCTCTTAGGCTGCCGCTAAAGGAACGTGGGCAGCAACGAAAAATGTTCCTGCACTATTGGGAGACTTGGGAAAACTAACGTGGAAAATAACGACATTATTACCGGAATTAACAGTCTGCTCGACAGTCAATGGCGTTAAGAAAGTTAACGATGGATCGCAAATTGTCGTCGAGAAAGTCCGCGAATGCATTAAAGCCAGAAAGCAACTTGCTGAATCACAAAAAGTTGAATGAATCCGATTTATGACAACTATCCGAGTTCAAAAATTAATTGTAAGCGACGTAGAGTAAAATTGTAAATTAATAATTAAGTAAATAAAAATAATTAAGTTACTTTTCAAATAATCACCTAGTTCTTGAATTCTTCCTTCACGCAACATTTATTTTAGTTTTGCTCTGATATTAAGGGACAGGTTTTAAGAAAGAGTAACTGTTAAATTGAAAATTAAAGTTAAAGTTTTTATTTGAATCCTTTACAATTAGAATAAGAGAGAAAGAGTAGATCCAGATGTCTTCAGGCGCACTGAATATTAAAAGTTTGTGGAATCAATCGAGAATTTAAATTGGAGACCTTGTTCAGTGTGAGATCGAGGGACTTTGACTAGCGGAAACAGAATGCAGTAGATTTTTCTCAAATTATTTTCGGGCCAGCCAAACTGAAAGGTCCGGAGTCCAGGTGTCGATGTAAATTAGATAAAACACCTCTCGGCTTAGGAGTGACCGAATTATTAATTTGACGCCGATGTCAAAGTAATGCAGTCCTTAGAAAAATAGAAATGTGCCTCGCAGTAGAAATTATCTCCTTGAATGAACTTGACTAAGACTTGAAGAATGCACTTGGTACTTGAAGAGATTTTCTGGACTGGAGTCGAGGAACAAACTCGATGACAGTACACAACTAGTTAACTTGGTGACGATTGCTGGACTGACACAAGGAAGACGCGAAGTTGATTCGGTGACTTGAATATCCATGATTTTTAATTGTGGACGTTAATCGACAGACGATTCACTATTAATTAATTCAAATGAATTATAATTACGACCAAATTATTTTTTCAATCCGATGAGATATTTTCTGGTAGGAATGTATGATGCCGTTAAAACTGTGACGTGGTTCCAAGTTGATTAAAAATTCACAATAAATCAATTAATGACGTATATTCTCTTCCTCTTTTTACACTACGACGTGTCATGATTGAAATCCACGAATTTGAATTTGACTTTTAATAATTGACCCTCTAGGCGTTAAAGACAAGAGAAGAATGCGATGATGCTTTAATATTAATTGACACAGGTGATGAGTGTCGCGAAACCAATAGTATCATTAGCATTCCTTTTCTATGCTGTAATTATTTTTCGATATAAAAGGCCGAACAATCCTTGATTTTTCATTATTACTTCAATAACACTTTTGCCTATCGAAAATATGCCGAAATTCGTGTTTCTTCTCTGTGCCATTCTCCTGACTGGGGTAAGAATAAAAAACTGATTCAAAAACAAATTAATTCTTCTGGTCGGCCCACTAAAAACTACTATCGTCTTTGGATGGTCTCCGATTCCAAAACAAAAACCCTAGGCTCTTGCTTAAGGAACTTTTCCATAATCTATTTGTTTTTTGGTACTAGCGAAAGACTTCTTGGCTTCCTCTTTCCAACCTTTTCCTAAATGGTTATAATATTCTTGGGTAAGGCAATTCAAGTCGCGGATCTTGCTCCTACAACTGGCGAACATCCTAGAATTTCCTATTAGAACATCTTCATGCATCTTAATTTCCACCATCTGTCCGCTTCCTCCTGGTTGATGACCATAACTCCAAACTTTAACTTATGTAGGCTCCTATAATTTAATTATTCTGATCAATTATCAATTTCAGGCAGTGTACGCAGAAGAAAAAGATGAAGAAGAGAAAAATGTCAATGCAGGTATTGTCGGTACAATAAAAAATGAAGTCGTTGGAGTTGTTGATTTAGCAATTTACCAAATCAAGAATTACGGTCATGATGTTATGGAAACAACATTAGATGCAATTAAAACACTTAACGATGAGGCATTAAATATTACGAAAACTGTTGTTTACAGAATCGCCGAGGCACAACAAAATGTGAGTAAAAACTTTCATTAATTTTCAAACTTTCTTTAATCTCTTCTAGCACTTTTCATGTCTTAATTTTTTAATAATCCTTTGTGTTCGATACATGGATCAATGAACATAATGTCAATGGCGCCAAACACCAAAGTTCAAAATCATATTCATCACATCCTTCTCTAATATTTTTTTTAATTTCCACAGATAAGAGCCGAGGTTAATGAAGCCCTAAAGGAAGTGATTGGACAAAATGTAACCGAATGCGAGCAAGTAGTCGATGCTTTTGACCAGACTGCCACCGCAGCACAGGCCGAGGTATCACGATGTATGGATAAGGTACTAGAGAGTGCTAATGACTACAGTCAAAAAATGAGACACAGTATTGAGGTAATTGTGCAAAATTTGACGGTCATTAAAGACGAGGCCATTGGCTGTGTTCAAGATATCAGCACCGTACGTTCGAGCACCAGAGCCTTAGTTTGTATCCAGAAGGTCAGTAAACGCATTTACCTTTTCTAAAAGAAACTAAAAATTCCCCTCCCTTCGAAGCAAAATTAATATCAATGTTCTTTTTTTTCATCCAATTTTGCAGACTGCTGTGAAAGGAACGCTCGCAACGACGACAAACGTTTCCAAATTTTGGGCAAATTTTGGAAGACTAGCATTCAGGGTATCAACACTAGGACCGGAACTATCATTTTGCTCGACTGTGAATGGAGTTAAAAAAGTCAACGCCGGATCGCAAACTGTCGTTCAACAAGTTCGCGAGTGTATTAAGAAAAAATTGTAAATGATAATTTATTATAAAATTAAGTTAATGAATAATTGTAAACTGTAGTTGAAGAAAAGTATAAAGGTCTAAATAAAGAAATTTTAAATACCTGAGGAAATTAATATTTTAATTGAAAATTACCACCAATCATAACAGTTTGGGATCATGGATTATTAATATAATTCGAGTATTACTTACTATTTACTAATTCACTTACTATTCACTAATTCACTTACTTAACTTTATATATTTACTCACATTCAGTGATTGAATTTACCAATGATTTAAAAATGTTTTAATTCACTGTAGAACGTGTCGCATCGAAAATATTCTACGATATGATAAACTTAAAATTTCCTTCTTATTTAAGGGGTGTAGGCATTATATATAATATAATTGAAGTATACAATATGGACAATACAAACCCTTTGTACAATAGGGGCTTTTGTTATTGAGGAAAACTTTGAGGACTCAGGCAATACTTTCGGAATGTAACTAACGATTTAACGCTAGTCTTCTCTTCGTTAATCAAGGAAGGATAATAAAAGAACTTTTTCGTTTAACATTGTTTATCTTTTTTCTACACAATTACAACTGTCATAAGAATATCTTCGTCTGAAAATCTTACTGTTCTTTACTTCGTCTTCCAATAAAACTGACATAAAACTATCTCTCTTCAATTTTAACCATTAATTTTTCTTTCTCTTTCCAAAACAAAATTACTTTACCTAATTTGCATATTTACTCGTTTCTAAACAAAATTCTAAATCCAACAACTAATCCCAAACTTCATGATATTGTTGAGAAAAACATGATTCACGTTCCATGTGGAACGAAAAAGATAGGTAGTCGAAAAATCCAAGACAATGTTTTTCAGAAACTACAATTGATGAAAATGGTAAAGCAACATATCGCCGTTTCTGTCAACTCAACAGAAATAGAACTGTCATCTTTTATTGATGATAATGACAGTAGAGGATGCTACAATCTTTTACCATCTTCCAATCACAGATGTGGTTGAACATGAAACTTTTCATAGCACATGTTTTGCATTAGATCATATTCAAGACGATGGTGAATGATATCGTGCATTGGCAGAAGGAACAGTATAGATGATGACACAACAATTACGATATTTATTTACACGTATTTTAGTTTACTGTCATCCACTTTATGCTAATGACTGTAGGGAAAAATTTAAGGATACTATGTACAGAGAATTGTGATAATAGAGAAATTTCAAATGCAATTTTGTCCGAGTATTAAAAACTCAAAAATTTTTCACCTTTCGAATTTCAATTAAGAGTTAATTGCATTTTTATGCTCCTTCAAAATCCTTAGTTCCTAATAGAAATACAGCCAACTTCTTTGGGCTGGATTGATAAATATTCACTTCTTAAAATTTTTAATTATTTTAAATAATATTTTAGTCAAGAAATTTAATTACTCAGGACGAGAAAATGGTCCAATGGTCATTAACTAATCGATAATGAAATTTATTAGTAATAATTAACCATGTAAACAAAAATAAATAATTTAGAAATTTAATTCCAGAAATTAGTTGATAAGATGAGAGTGGAATTTTTCCTCTCCGAAGAAATACCAGACTTTTTTCTCATCTGTTGTGACGTGATTTGTTTCTTAATTAAATATTCACTATAAATTAAAAGCCAGAGCAAACATTTCTCAAAGATACAGATTCACTTCCTTTTCTTCTCATTACACTGTATCATGAATAATTAATGTGATTCGTGAATAATTTGTGATCACTATGAAAACGTAATAATTGACCCTTCATGCGTCTATAATGAAATGAAGAGAAACGTGACGATTAAAATTGACACAAGTGTTTCTTGTATAACGTAATCAATGGAATATAATTAAATCTTGTATGTAGACAATTTTTACGTATTCTATGGTGAAATTGATTTTTCGCTATAAAAGCCAGAGCAAATTTTGATTTTTTATCATAACTTCAATAATACTGCAAATATAACTGCAATACGAGTACAATAATAGTATTTCTCCGAAATAATTTTTGAAAAATGTCGAAATTTGTATTTCTTCTTTGTGCCATCCTCTTGGCTGGGGTAAGAATAAAAAAGTTTAATTAAAAATTAATTAAAAATTAATTATTTAGTTAAATCTAGTTATTGACGCATTTTTTACTCATTTATTTACGCTTTTAGTTATTAATTAATCTACTTTTTATTATATTTATTAAATTGTTTATTATTTTTAATTTTAGGCAGTGTACGCTGAACAGAAAGAAAATCAAGAGGAGGAAAATGTCAAACCAGGTATTGTCGGTACAGTGAAAAATGAAGTGGTGGCAATTGTTGAATTATCAATTAACCAGGTGACGACTTATGCTTATGACGTTCTGGACACAACGGCAAATGCAATTATAAAACTCAATGATCAGGCATTGAGTATGACCCAATCTGTTTTTTATAGAATTACTGATGCACAACAAAATGTGAGTATAAATTTTCCATTCTCTTCTCTAAAACACTTCTACTATTATCCGAAAAAAACCCTTCGTCATCACTTATTCTTCAATCTTTTCTTCTTAAACCTTCTTCCTTATTCCATTAATTTTTCCTTCCTTACGTCAATTTTCCTTTAATTGATCTTTGCCTTTATCTTCAATAACCTTTTTCTGTACTCCATAACATGACCCTTCTTGTTGACTATCCGTACCTTTTATTTTTGCTACATTAATCTTCTTCCATACTCCATTAACCTTCTTTTTTTACTCCACTGACCTTTTCCCTAATTCATAACCTTTCTTGGCAACTCTATCCTTATCCTTCTTCTTTACTCCATTAACCTTCTTTCTTACTTCATTAATTTTTCCTCCCCAAAGTGAATTTTCCTTCAACCATTTTTCCTTACTCTATTAACCTTCTTCTTTTAACTCCACTAATCTTCTTTCGTACTCCAGAACTTTTTATGTTAACTCTATCCTTATCCTACATGTTTACTACATTAATCTTCTTTACTCCGTTAACCTTCTTCCTCACTCCATTAATTTTTCCATCCCTACTTCAATTTCCCTTTAATTAACCTCTTCCTTTATCTCCATTAACATTCTTCCTTTACTTTTCCCTTCCCTACATCAATTGTCAATTCTCTTTTTTGCTTTTCAGCTAATGTTCCCTTTCCTTTTCAATTCCTTCTCTATTAATACACTCCTCTACTTCTCAATTTTCACTTAAAAATAATTTTCCACTACACTATCAATAAAATAATTTCTTAATTGTTCTCCTCTGATATTTTTGCCTCAATTTTCTTACAGGTAAGAACGGAAGTTACTGAAGCATTAAAGGGGGTAATTGGACAAAATGTGACCGAATGCGAGCAAATAGTCGATTCTTTTGACCAGACTGCCACCAATGCACGGGAGGAGGTAAAACAATGTATCGACAGTGTAGTAGCGAGTGCCAATAGCTACAGGCAAAAAATGAGACAGAGCATTGAGGTTATTGTTAAAAATTTGACGGACATTAAAGATGAGGTCATAGGATGTGTGCAAAATGTCAATGGCGTGCGATCAAGTGTCAGTGCATTATATTGTGTAAATAAGGTAAATAAAAATCCCCTTTCCCTAACCTTAACTATTAACTTACAAATAAATATGTAATTACTCATTTTCTTTCAAACAAATTGTTAATTAATTTTTGTTGAAAATTTTTCTCTAGGCTGGTGCCAAGGGAACTTTCACAACTACTAGAAATGTCCCTTCCTTTTGGATAAATTTGGGAAAACTCTCCTTTAGAGTGTCAACACTAGTAGCAGAAATGTCATTATGCTCAGCAGTCAGTGAGATGAAAACATTCAATGCCGGATCGAAAACTGTCGTTCAACAAGTTCGCGAGTGCATTAAGAAAAAATTTTAAATAATCTTTTTTTATAAAAGCAATTTAATTAATAATTATTGTAATTTGTAATTGAAGAAACAACTGAATAAAATGTTTTTAAATTTATTGATTCATCTTTTAATTGAAAATTTCCTTTCGGAAATTATTATTATATTATATTATTATAAATAATATAATTATATTATTATATTATTTTCCTTTACACTACAAAATCACTAACTGTTGAAAGTTGACTGCTATCATTGCTAGCGTCTGAACTTAATTATATCCTTAAGTATTTTCTCTAAGAGGACCCAAAAGTATGCGTTGCGAATGCATTGCGTTAATTTTAAGATACGTTACCAGAGCAACTTACGTAGTTTTTTTTGCGAAATATGCTTTTGGGGTCCTAGTGGAGAAAGGTCTTTGTTGTCTACGAGAACAAGGGAAATTGAAATTCAAGTAAGAAGGAAAGGGAAGGGGGAGCGACAGAGCAAGGAGACCGCAGTGCCCCAGGCAGTGACGATTGAAACCTGACGGCAAGAGGTTATCTACAGGGAGGCTTGACCCAAACAGAAAAGGCTAAATTGAAGAGCCACAGGGCTGACAAAGATTATTTTTAACACACCTGACCGCGGATTGGTGTGCATTTTGTAAAGATCACCTGACTATGAAAAGGTACATTGAAGCCCCCTGAATAAATAGACGCCACTTTGTTTAATTAAACTATTGAATTATGTTACGAGTTTATTTTTACCTGTGCGGAGATTTGACCAAAGAATAAACTAATATTTGTTACAGTGACTCTAACTTCAGGACACATATGTCGATAACAATATTAAAGGGAAATCTCTCTGCTTCAATTTAATCCATGTGGCGTTGCATAGTTATTATAAATATCTACTCGTTATTACAATTAATTAATGTTATGATAATTAATGTTATGTAACTGAATGGCAATCATTCGACGTCTCAGGTGTTTGATAGTAATTTAATTGTTATAATATCTCAAATGTTTAATTGTAATTTAATTGTTATAATTTTTGATAAACTACTCCAGCACTCATATTATAATAAATGATTCATATTACAAGGGCGATAATTAACATCTTTCATTTACAAACCTGTCTATTTGATTGTAGTACATTTTTCCCAAAATACGATTTCCCAGAGGATATTTTTTCCAAAATCAAGTTTCCCAAACAATAGTGGTTTCCAAAGGACATTTTTCCCAAAATCAGATTTTCCCAAATTAATAGATATTTGTGCAAGTATTTTTTTTTCTGCGGAGTGAATGTGTTCAATGAACAATTGAAAAGCGGTTAAGATAGTTCCTGTCCTAACGTTTGTTATTTTGGACGCAAAATCAATTAGTACTAATTAATAAATCAAATATTTACAATAATGGCTGAAGTCATTAAAACCAATCCTACTAGAATTCAGGATTTAAATGAGATTCCTGATCGGTTTAAACATTCTTCTGGCGGGATAAATTGTTTGTTATACGATTCGATTGACGACGACAACGTAGAAGAAAGAATTCTTGTATTTGCGACTGAAGATAAACTAAGACATTTATTTAAGAGTAAAAATATGGTTTGTAGATGGCACATTTATAGAGATAGAAAGCGAAGAGAAGAACAGATTTGGAACATTGTATCGTCCTACGGAGATTTTCGACATACATGGTCTACAGCCAGTCGTATAAAGCGACTAAAAGGGACATTGACTAGTTTAGCTTACTAAGGACCGGTTTCACAACCTTAACCAGAGTTTAAGTCGGTGAACTCGGTCTAACTACATCACCTTTTCTTTTGTAACTCAACGTGGTATTAATATATCAAAAGTAAGTTTAAGTATTTAACTGAATTCAATGGAAGGACTGGATAGTTCGCGTTTCGTGATATATGGAGGACGCGTTTAGCATTAACTTGATGAGATTATTTTGACCCTTTTCTAAGTTACAACTTGGTTACAATCTTTCTTCTTATTCCTTGTTTTTTAACATCCCCGTTTGGTTAGTTGACGCGACGCATTGCAATGGGAACCAAATGGGAATGCGTCACGTTTGCGTTTTGGCTTATTCTGGAACGATCCAAAATACAAAGTTAATGCAGACGCGACGCATCTCCATTTGGGTCCCAGTACGATGCGTCGCGTCAACTAAATGATGATGCGTTGCGTCTGTGTTAGCGTCAACTTTAGGTTTATCCATTCTGGAACTGACGTAAGGTTTGGTTCGGAAAAGGGTACAATGATACATCTACTCGTACATCTATCCTCTTTTAACCCATTTGATGCGTATCCTGCTTACTGTAACGACATGTCTTGTGCGAACACCCTTAGACGGCGTTGGATCCTTAGGCTTTCGGGGCAGAATGACAGCGACTAACTGCTTCTCCATTTCATTAGACACCGTCTTCCTTAGGTGGCAATCATCACAAAAATGAATTTTCTTGCATCAGAAGGGTTTTTCCATTTCCAATTTTGGGAATGGAACCTTTTTGGATGGAACCACGCATGATGAGGTACAGGAGTATTAATTAATTAATAATATAATTGATAGTTAATGATTTTAATCAGTAATAATAACTATTATTAACTATTAACAATTTTAACAAAAATAAATAATTTAGAAACTTAATTCTAGAAATTAGTTGATAAGATGAGAGTGGAATTTTTCCTCTCCGAAGAAATACCAGACTTTTTTTTCATCTGTTGTGACGTGATTTGTTTCTTAATTAAATATTCACTATAAATTAAAAGCCAGAGCAAACATTTCTTAAAGATACAGATTCACTTCCTTTTCTTCTCATTACACTGTATCATAAATAATTATTGTGATCGTGAAGATCGTGAATAATTTGTGATCACTATGAAAACGTAATAATTGACCCTTCATGCGTCTATAATGAAATGAAGAGAAACGTGATGATTAAAATTGACACAAGTGTTTCTTGTATAACGTTATCAATGGAATACAATTAAATCTTGTATGTAGACGAATTTTACGTATTCTATGGTGAAATTGATTTTTCGCTATAAAAGCCAGAGCAGATTTTGATTTTTTATCATAACTTCAATAATACTGCAAATATAACTGCAATAGTTGTAAAATAATAATATTTCTCCAAATAATTTTTTAAAAATGTCGAAAATTGTACTTCTTCTTTGTGCCTTCCTCTTGACTGGGGTAAGAATAAAAAAGTTTAATTAAAAATTAATTAAAAATTAATTATTTAGTTAAATCTAGTTATTAGACGCATTTTTTACTCATTTATTTACGCTTTTAGTTATTAATTAATCAATTTATTATTATACTTATTAAATTGTTTATTATTTTTAATTTTAGGCAGTGTACGCTGAACAGAAAGAAAATCAAGAGAAGGAAAATGTCAAACTAGGTATTGTCGGTACAGTGAGGAATGAAGTAGTGGCAATTGTTGAATTATCAATTAACCAGGTGACGACTTATGCTTATGACGTTCTGGACACAACGGCAAATGCAATTATAAAACTCAATGATCAGGCATTGAGTATGACCCAATCTGTTTTTTATAGAATTACTGACGCACAACAAAATGTGAGTAAATCTTCCTTTCCTCTACCTTCTTCTTTACTCCATTAACCATCTTTTTAGTTTATTTGTATTTTTACTAACTTTTACACTAACTTCCACTACCTTTTTTTATTACTTTAATAACTTTTTTCACTCTATAAACTTTCTTCTTTGCTCCACGAACCTACTTCTTTACTCCATCAACAATCTTCTCTACTCCATTAACCTTCTTCTGTTCTCCATTAACCTAATTCTTTACTCCATCAACAATCTTCTCTACTCCATTAACCTTCTTCTGTTCTCCATTAACCTAATTCTTTACTCCATCAACAATCTTCTCTACTCCATTAACCTTCTTCTGTTCTCCATTAACCTAATTCTTTACTCCATCAACAATCTTCTCTACTCCATTAACCTTCTTCTGTTCTCCATTAACCTAATTCTTTACTCCATCAACAATCTTCTCTACTCCATTAACCTTCTTCTGTTCTCCATTAACCTTCTTCTTTACTCCATCAACAATCTTCTCTACTTCATTAACCTTCTTCTCTTCTCCTTTACCTTTTTTCTTTAACCCTCAAAAATTTTCGCTTTGTTCTCTCAACCTTCTTCTTCACTCTATTTATTACTTCTTTAGTCCACAAAAATTTATCCAATTTACCTTCCTACCTGTATCTCTCAATCTTCTTCTTTACTCCATTAATATTTTTCTTTACTCCTCCAAAACTTTTCCTTTATTCTTTCAACCTTCCTTTTACTCCATTAACCTTCTTCTATTGTCCCTTTGTATGTTTTATTTCTTTACTCCATTAACTTTCTTCTTTACTCCATCTGAATTTATTATTATTCCCTGTTTCTTTAAGCATGTCTTCTTTCTCATTTTATTAATCTTCTTTATTCCTTTAACCTTTTTTCTGTAGACTATAAAATTTCTTTATTTCCTGAATCTTTTTCTTCACTCCATCAACCTTTTTCTGTACTCTATTGACCTTTTTATTTAGTCCACTTGCATTTTTCTCTTTTACGCCATTAACCTTCTCCTTTACTCCATTAACTTTCTTGTGTTCTCCACTAACCTTCTTCCTTAGTAGATTTATATTTTTTATCTTTACGACATTGCTCTTCTTCTTTACTCCATTTGTATCCTTTTTATCAGTCCGTTAACCTTCTTCTTTACTCCATCAGCTTTATTCTATACTCCATTTACCTCTATACCAATTTAGTTTATTTTTGTTGGTCTATTTCTTTCCTTCTCATCTTCTTTTTAACCTCCATTAATAAACACTCTTCTTCCTCAATTTCTTCCTTGTTAGATAATAACATTTCTTTACATAATAACATTTCTTTACTTTTCTGTCTTCCCTTTCAACCCAATTAACAAACTTCCTTTCTCCATTCCTAAAATTCTGCAGCAAAATTCATCCATTTCCTATCTCTGATAATTTTTTTGTCTTTTCCCTTATTATCATAGTCTCTCATCTCTCTCCTGACCCTTTTCTATAACTCCATTAATTTTTTCTTCCCTTCCTCAATTTTCAATTCTTTTTTTTTACTTCTTCGTAAATTTGTTTTTCTATTTTCTCTTCCTTTGATCCTCTCTCTCTCTCTATTTGCCTCTCTTAAGACACTTCTTCACTCCTCAATTTTCAATAATTGAAAACAATTATTTCAGTGTAGTGTGCATAAAATATTTTTCTAATTTATCTCCTCTGATATTTTTTCCTCAATTTTCTTAAAGGTAAGAACCGAAGTTATTGAGGCATTAAAGGGGGTAATCGGAGGAAATGTGACCGAATGCGAGCAAATAGTCGATTCTTTTGACCAGACTGCCACCAATGCACGGGAGGAGGTAAAACAATGTATCGACAGTGTAGTAGCGAGTGCCAATAGCTACAGGCAAAAAATGAGACAGAGCATTGAGGTTATTGTTAAAAATTTGACGGACGTTAAAGATGAGGCCGTAGAATGCGTTCAAAATATCAATGACGTGCGATCAAGTGTCAGTGCATTATATTGTGTAAATAAAGTAAGTAGAAATCTCCCCCATCTCTTAAATTATTTGAAAAAATTATCATTTTATTGTCTTCAATTACTGTAAATTTGTTTATTTATTTGTTTATTTATTTATATAATTTGTTTATTTATTCTCGAGAAACTAACAGTTTATTAATTATTTACTTATAACAAAACATTTATAATTTAGTCAACATATTAACTTATAAACAAATAATAATTAATTAATTGTTTCCCTATAAACAAATAGTTAATTAGTTGTTTCCTTATAAACAAATAGTTGATCATTTTTTTTATAAACAAATAGTTAATTAATTGTTTCCTTATAAGCAAATAGTTAATTAATTGTTTCTTTATAAACAAATAGGTTAATTAATTGTTTCTTTATAAACAAATAGGTTAATTAATTGTTTCCCTATAAATAAATAGTTAATTAATTGTTTGCTTGTAAACAAATAGTTAATTAATTGTTTCCTTATAAACAAATAGTTAATTAATTGTTTCTTTATAAACAAATAGGTTAATTAATTGTTTCCCTATAAATAAATAGTTAATTAATTGTTTGCTTGTAAACAAATAGTTATTTAATTGTTTCTTTATAAATAAATAGTTAATTAATTGTTTCCTTATAAAAATGATTTATGATTTATGATTTTCTTATAAACAAAAATAGTTTCTAAGGAATTATTTCTTAAATTACTTTAAAACAATTAGTTCATTAATTATTTATTGATAAATAAATTATTAATTATTAATGCTTTTCGAAAATTTTTTATCAGGCTGCTTTCAAGGGAACATTGACAACTACTAAAAATGTTCCTGCCTTTTGGATAAATTTGGGAAAACTCTCATTTAGAGTATCGACTCTAGTAGCAGAAATGTCATTATGCTCAGCAGTCAGTGAGATGAAAACATTCAACGCCGCATCGAAAACTGTCGTTCAACAAGTTCGCGAGTGCATTAAGAAAAATTTTTAAATTAAATTATAATACTTATTTTTTATAAAAGTAAGCTAATCAATATATAATCTGTAGTTGATGAAAACTAAAAAAGTTTGAATAAAATTGTATTAAATATATAATTAATTCTTTTATTGAAAAATGATGAAACAAAAATCAGGAGAATAAAATAGTTTAATTTTTTTTCAACAATGACAGTAGAGACGATATCATTATTAATATTATTATTGTTATTAAGAATTTTAAAATTATTATAAATTATTCGAAAATTATTTCAAAAACAAAATGAGAGGAAATAATTAAATATTAATTGAAATTTTTTTTTAAAAATTAAACAATTAAAAGGAAATAAATAAAAAAAAATAATTAAATTAAGAGACTAATAAATATTGTCGAAAAAGATAATTTGATTAAATAGAGGAAGTATTGGGCGAGTCTAAAAAAATTTTCATTAATATGATCAAATAGTAAAATGAATATATTATTATAATAGACGTCAAACGTATTGTTTATATTTCCTTATGAATTCGAAAAAAAAATGATAACAATGAAAACTACCGTATATAGTTGACAAATATTTTTCTAATTTTTTAATATATTTTGAAATAATGAAAATTTCGATATAAAAGAGAGCAATGATCTGAAACTTCATAACATTTCAAATTGAAGAGAGAATTGTATGAAATCATGTCGAAATTTTTGTTCGTTTTTTGCGCTATCCTCTTCGTCGGGGTAAGTAAAAAAAAAGAAAAATTTATTTTAAAATAAAAATTTTTAACATTAGACGAATATTGAATTTAGATAAAAATAAGTTTTCAATTTTCAAAATAATTTATTATTTTATTTTGGATTTTTAAAATTTTTAAAACAAAAGTATATTTTTTATTTTGTACATAAACTTTAATGAAGTTTACATTTTCGATTTCTTATACTTCTTTAATTTTACATTTTTTATTTTATACTTTTTCTGTATCAAAATTATGTATTTATTTGTTTAAAATATTTATTAATTCTTTTCATTATTAATAATTTTCTTCATATTTTATTTATATTTCATTATTTATTTATTTTTAATAATAAATTAAATTAAAATTAAATTAAATTTATTTTTATTTTAAATAAATTTTAATTATTTAATTTCTTATTGTCATTACTTTTCTAATTTATTTATTTCTTCAAATACAAATTTAAAAGTTTAAATTTTTTTGTTTAGTAATTTTTAAGTAAATTGTAATTCTATAAATTTATTTGAAAAAAAGGATAGATATTTATTATTGAAAAATTATGAATATAATTTTTATCGTTATTTACATAAAAAATGTGTGAAATAATTTTATTTTGTTTAATTTAGACAAGTGTTTACGGCGCCGAAGATGCTGGTACAATAATGAAAATGAAAAATGAGGTTGTAGAGGCAGCAGAAAAAGCACATTCTATTCTCAAACAAAATTTAAATGAATATTCAGGAAAAATTAAGAAATTAATTTCCAAATTACAAGAAGAAGCAATTGATTTACGTTCTGTTGCTTACAAAAATGTTGCCTCTACCGAAAATCAAGTTAGTGATATTTTTAATAATTATTTTCAAATTAAACTTTTTCTTGCGTTTTACAAAGTATTTTCTTTCTATGTAAACAAATAATTTATTATTACCTATTATTTTTATTTGTTTGTCTATATTTTTTATAACTTATAAATTTTTTATTTCTTAATTTATTTAAAAATAATTTTATTTATTTATTTATCTGAAACAATTATTTTCTTCTTTATACTCTGTTGAACAAAAAAATTTTATTAATTAAATTTTTCTTCTAATTTTAATTTAGGTAATGGCGAGAATTGATAAGGCAATACAGGATGCAACGGGTACAGATGTAGAGGAATGCCGGAATATGGCAAAATCTTTAAAACCAATTGTGAGCGAAACTCTCGTTGACGCGAATGATTGTGTTGAAAGTAGAATTAAGAAGGCAATTGACACTTGGAAGGATTTATATCACCAGGCAGAAAAGTCCTTGAAAACTTTGATTGATGTCAAAAGTGATGTTGAAGTATGTGTGAAAGATATAAATAACTGGCGATCAATCCCATACGCATCATATTGCGTCACTAAGGTTAGTTTTTCAATTCTGAAAATTTCTTTAGTCTACAACCATTTTCGTTTTTTTTTCGTTTTACTTCCCCCTCCATTTATTTGCTTTCCTCTCACTACTCACGCCTCCATTTATTTTCTTTTTCCCACTACTTACTTACTTCCCCTCCATCTCTATTCCTTTCCCCACTACTCAATTACTTCCCCTCCATCTCTTTTCTTTTTCCCACTACTCAAATACATCCCCTCCATCTATTTTCTTTTCCCTACTACTCAATTACTTTCCCTCCATCACTTTTCCATTCCACAACTACTTAATTACTTCCTCCTCCATCTCTTTTTTTCCCAACTACTTAATTACTTCCTCCTCCATCTCTTTTCTTTCCCCATATCTCAATTACTTTCCCTCCATCTCTTTTCCTTTCCCCATTACTTAATTACTTCCTCCTCCATCTCTTTCCCTTTCCCCATTACTTAATTACTTCCTTCTCCATCTCTTTTTTTCCCAACTACTTAATTACTTCCTTCTCCATGTCTTTTCTTTACCCACTACTCAATTACTTTCCCTCCATCTCTTTTCCTTTCCCCTTTACTTAATTACTTCCTCCTCCATCTCTTTTTTTCCCAACTACTTAATTACTTCCTCCTCCATCTCTTTTCTTTTCCCCACTACTCAATTACTTCCTCCGTCATCTCTTTTCTTTTCCCTGCTACTTAATTACTTCCCCCTCCATATTTTTTCTTTTCCCCACTTCTCAATTACTTCCTCCTCCATCTCTTTTTTCCCCACTACCCTATTATTTCCTCTCTCACAGATTTTACTCCCGTCCATTCCTACTCTCTTTTCCCTTTATATCCACTACATCCTTTCTTACTCCACCCTTAAATTCCACTTTATCCCCTCTTCTTGCTACATATGATTCCCTTCGCCCCCACCTTCTCTTTCCGTTTCCTTCCCTACTTCTACCTCTTTCCTTTTCACATAACATAATCTCCTTCTTTTTCCCCTTCTTCTATTAAATTTACATTACCTCTCTTCTTACTCCTCATACTCCTCCACCCTACTCCCACCTCTTATTTTCCTAGCTATCCACTACAACCTTTCTTTCTCCACCCCTCAAATTACCTTCTTTCCATTACTCCAGTATTTTATTTCACACTCCACTTACTCTTCTATTTAATTTCGTCCCTCTTCTTCCCATTCCTTTTTCTTTACTACTTCCCTCTTTTCCTCTCTCTCTTCTGTCTGCTTTCCCCCTTCCTTTTCTTAACTCTTCCATTTTCTTCACTACTCCACCACCTTTCTTCCCACATTACGTACTTCCCTCTTTCCCTCACTTCCATTTGATTTCTTCCTCCTCCTTCCCTTTTCTTTTTCTACATTAATTCCCTGTTTCCTCTGCCTGCTTTTCCTCCCTCTTCTTCTCTTTTCATTTCCTCCACTTACCCACTATGTCCTTTCTAATTTTACTCATGTGGAGAAAAAGAATGGAGAGGAAGAGGGGCGTAGATATTTTTCTTGTCCTCTCCTTCCTTTTCCTCCACTTAAGTGTAATTAGAAGGTATGTAGTGGAGAAGTGGAGGAAGTGAGAGGAGGAAAAGAAAAAAAAAGGAAGAGAAGGATGGGGAAGAAAAATAAATAAAGGGAAAGGGATGGAGAGGAAAAGGAGAAGCTAGGATAAAATTTAGTGGAGGAAAAGAAAAGATAGAAAAGATAGGGAGGGGAAAGGAAAAACTTCTTTACTACTCTCTTCCTCCTTCTCTTATGAGTTTCTTCCCTTTTAACAACTACTCCACTATTTTATTTCTCTCCCTCACTTCTCCTTTTTCTCTCTTCTTCTATACAATCCATTACTACTCCTTCTCTTCCTTTTCCCCTCCTTTTTCTTTCTTCTATTTCCTCCACTTCTTTAGTACGTCACTTGTAATTTCATTTAAGTAAAAAGAAGGAAGAAGAGAAAGAATTATTTTACTTCATTCCCTTTTTCTTACTCCAATACTTCACTTTATCCTTTCTCCCTCCCTTCTCCTTTCTCCCCCAACTTCTCTTTTTCCTCTCTTCTTTTATACAATTCATTACCCCTTCCTCTCTTCCGTTACCCCTTCTTCTACTCTTTCCATTTCCTCCACTTCTCTACCACGTCCTTTCTAATTTGACTCAAGTGGAGAAAAAGAAAGGAGAGGAAGAGGGACGAAGTAGATTACTTCCTTGTCCTCTTTTTCCTTTTCCTCCACTTAAGTGAAATTAGAAGGTATGTAGTAGAGAAGTGGAGGAAATGAGGAGAAGAATAGAAAAAAAGAAGAGAAGGAGGGGGAATAAAAATAAAAAAGGGAAAAGGATGGAAAGGTAGAGGAATAGGAGAAGCTAAGATGAAATTTAGTGGAGGAAAAGAAAAGATAGGGAGGGGAAAGGAAAAACTTCTTTACTACTTTCTTCCTTCTTCTCTTATGTGTTTCTTCCCTTTTAACAACTGCTCCACTATTTTATTTCTCTCCCTCACTTCTCTTTTTTCTCTCATCTTCTATACAATTCATTACCCCTTCCTCTCTTCCCTTTCCCCTTCTTCTACTCTTTCCATTTCCTCCACTTCTCTACTACGTCCTTTCTAATTTGACTCAAGTGGAGAAAAAGGAAGAAGAGGAAGAGGGACGAAGAGGATTCTTTCCTCGTCCTCTCCTTCCTTTTCCTCTACTTCAGTGAAATTAGAAGGTATGTAGTGGAGAAGTGGAGAAAATGAGAGGAGAGGAAGAGAAGGAGGGGGAATTAAAATAAATAAAGGGAAAAAGATGGAGAGGAAGAGGAATAAGAGAAGCTAAGATGAAATTTAGTGGAGGAAGGGAGGGGATAAGGGGATAGGGAGGGGAAAGGAAAAACTTCTTTACTACTCTCTTCCTTTTCTTCTTATGTGTTTCTTCCCTTTTAACCACGGCTATTTTACACTGCCACTATTTTATTTCTCTCCCTCACTTCTCCTTTTTCTCTCTTCTTCTATACAATTCATTACCCCTCCTTCTCTTCCTTTCCCCCTCCTTTTCCTTACTTCTATTTCCTCCACTTCTCTACTACGTCACTTCTAATTTCATTTAAGTGAAAAGAAGGAAGGAGAGAAAGAGTTCTTTTACTCCATTCCCTTTTTCTTACTTCAATACTTCACTTTATCCTTTCTCCCTCCCTTCTCCTTCGTTTTTCTCCACTATTTTCCGTCTCACGCCACTAAGTTCCCTTCTCTTTTATTGAATTCTTCTTCCTTTCTCCTTTCTCTACTCTTCCACCTCTTTTCTAACCCAAGTACTTTTTTCTATATTGTCTCCTTTTACTTCTTCTTTTATTCTTTATTTGACCTTCTTCTCCTACTCCTTTCACCCCCTACATTAAGGAGTAAAAAAAGAAAAGGGGAAAAGGTTCTTCTCCTACCTTTTTCGTCCCTTATATTAAGGGGTAAAAAAGAGTCAAGAGGGGACAAGGCAAAGGAATAAGTGGTGGAGAAATAAAATCCCCTTTTTTCCTCCTCCACCTTTTAGGTAGAAGGGTAGGAAAGAAAGCAGTGGAAAAAAATTTCCCTCTTCTTCTTCTTCTTCTTCTTCTTCTTCTTCTTCTTCTTCTTCTTCTTCTTCATCCTACCCTTAAGTAAAATTAAAAGAGACGTAGTGGAGGAGTAGAAGAGAAAAATAAGAAGATGGAGGGGGAAAGATGGAAGCTAGAAGAGGGAATAAAAATAAATAAGTGGAGTGAGAGGAAAGTAGAGGTAGAAAGTGTGTTAAGGGAAGATTAAAATTAGGAAAAAGAGAGGGAAAAAATTTTAAAGGGAAGAGGAATAATGAAGTATCTGAATTTTTAATGGAGGCAACTAGAGTGTTAAGAGAAGACTAAAAATTAAATTAAAAAAAATATACAAAATTTATTTAAAAACGAAGAAATAGTATTCAAAGTTTAATGAAGGAGCTAAAAAGAGTGTTATGGGAAAAATAATAAAAGAGCCAAAAATATTGAAATCAAACAAGGAAGTAAAATGTAAATTTTCGGGAGTGAATCAAATGTTCTATAACCGAGGCAAAGAAAATATTAAGGAAATATTAACAAGTGTAAAGTAAGAGAAACAAAAATAGATTTTAAACGACGAGGAAATGATAAAACATAAAAAATAATTATGGTGGTAAAAAGAGTGTCAAGGGAAGTATAAAAAATAAAAGAAGAAGGAAATAAAAAAATATTCAAACCAAAAAAAATTTTTAAATAGTGAGATTTTTAATGGAGGTAAATAGAGTGTTAAAGAAAGTATAAACAAAAACGAAAAGCAAAAAAAAAATTTAATTAAAGAAAATAGAATGTAAATAAATGAAGGAGTTTAAAAGATAAGAAATGGGAAAAATTAAGAAAAGGGAAAAAAGAAAAAACTCTAAATATTCTAAATATTCTAGTAGTGGAGGTAAAGAATAGCGTTAAGGGAAGGCAAAAGTCCGAGAGAAAATTTTTTTTCTAATCTTCTTTAGAAAGAATCGTGAATAAAACTAAAAATGAAAGAATGATGAAAGCCTCAAAAAACAAATTAATATAATTTACTGATTTTTTTTTTTTGTTTCATTTTCTTCAGGTGGCTGCAGTTGGAACTTTCGAAACAGCGACAAACGTTCCAGGTATTGTTTTAAATATCACCGATTTATATTTTCAAGTTCAATCATTCTTGCCAGAACTTCAAGCATGCGTCTCATCGAAAACTATCGAGAATATGAAAGAAACCAGTGAACAAGTTGTAACAAATGTTATCAGTTGCGTTAAAGCCGAAGTTAAAAGTCAACATTCAAAAGCACCTAAAAAATCCTGGATGAAAAAATTCATTCCATGGTAAAAGACTGTTAAAAAAAAATTACTTTCCTACTTTAATTTAATAAATTCTCAATTCAATTAGGAAATTATTTTTCTTTGTATTATTGCTATTCTTAATTAATAACTAACGGTTATCATTGATTATCAATTATTAGTTCATTAATCGTGAATTAGTTTTTATTTAATATTTTTTTGTTATTTTTTCTTTTTTTCATTTTGGAAAAATTGTTTCCTTTTTTATATTCGCTTCAAAGGGGAAATTTATGTAATCAATAATTTATTCTTCAATTAAAAAAAAATTTTGTTAAATAAATTGAAAATAATTATAAAAAACAATAAATAAAATGTTAAAATTTAAAATAAAGAAAACTCACCTGAGAATTCCATTGATTGTTACAAATTGCGATTTAGAATCCTCTTTGGACTTTCTGATCCAAATTCTGTAAGAAAAAAAAGAAATAAAAAATTATGTATTATAAACAAATAAAATTTTCCTGAATTATTAATTTTCTTATTTATTATTATTTACTTATTCTCAATTCAATGATTTTTTTTATAAATCTACTACTTTAATAAAATTGTCCAAAAGAATTCAATTATTTAAAAAAAATTTTTAATAAAATTCTACGCAACATTTATTTATTTTCATAAATAATAACATTATTTTTTGTACAGGAATTAAAATTCATCGGAGAAATTCAATTATTTTAAAAAACCTTTGCTACAATTTATTTATTAGAATTTAAGTATTATTTTTTATAAAGTTTTAATTAAATTTCTTGAAAAAATTAAATTATTTTCAAAAAATTTTAATGAAATTTTTTGTAACAATTCAATGTTTTTTTTCAAAATAATTTTAATAAAATTTTTCGTAGAAATTTAAATTAATTTAAAAAATTTGTCAAAATTAAATTCTGTTCAATGTCTACTAGTTCAATAAAATTTCATAAAAAAATTCAACTATTTAAAAAGACATTTTAATAAAATTCGTCTCAAGAATTTAATTATTTTCAAAAATGAAATATAATTCTTCGCAGAAATTTAATTATTGTGTTCAATAATTTACAAAAATTCTCGTCAAAATTTCAATAATCTAGTGATAAATTTTTCTCCGGAATTTCAATATTATTTTCAAAAATTTTATTAAAATTCTTGGCAAAATTTCAATTATTTTCGAGGTTTCAAAAACTCTTAAAAAAAAATTCGTTTGGAGAAATTCAATTATTTTTAATTAAAATTTTAATCAAATTTCCGAAAAATGAACTTATTTTTAAAAACTTTTATTAACATTCATCAAGAGAAATTAAATATTTAAAAATTTTTTTGAGAAAATTCCTTCTGAGAGTTCAATTTTACGAAATATTCAATTACTCAATAAATTATTCATTTTTATATTTAAATAATTGAATTCCTCGTGGATTTTTTTTCAGTAAATATTGATTTCAAAATTAATTTAAGTTAAAATTTTACATTTATCATTGAATATTGAAAGTTAATAGCGTAAATTTTTAGAAATAATTGAATTTTGAAAAGATTAATTAAAATCTTTGGAAACTTTAACTTTGATTAACAATTCTGTAGAATTAATTTTTTTTTTAGTTTTATTGAATTTTTCTTTAATTTTTCAAATTTTTATTTTCTTATTTATATTTAATTAAAGAATGTCAGAATAATTTTAGTTAAAAATTCTAAAAATGAAGAATTGAATTGAAATGAAAATAATTTTGAAGAAATTACAGTTACAATATTGTTATACAATACAATTAAATTTTCTACCCAGCGGTCTTTCACAAAACATTAAAAATTATTCGAAAATTATTTCAAAGATAAAAAAATAAAAAGAAATAATTAAATATTAATTAAAAATTTTTTTTAAATTAAATAATTAAAGGTAAATAAAAAAAAATTAATATGAATGACTAATAATATTTAAAAAAAACAATTTGATTAAATTTTTCTCATTTTCATTATATTATGAAATGTATAGTAATAATAAAAATTTCGATATAAATAAGAGCAATGATCTGAAACTTTATAACATTCGAAATATTGAAGAAAAAATTGTATGAAATCATGTCGAAATTTTTGTTCACTTTTTGCGCTATCCTCTTTGTCGGGGTAAGGAAAAAAAAGAGAAAAAATTATTAAAAAAAAAAAATTTTAACTTTAGACAATTTTTAAATTTAGATAAAAATAAGAGCTTTTAATATTTTTTCCATTTTCAAAAAATTTATTATATTTTCGATTTTTAATATTCTTAAAACGAAAGTATATTTTTTTATTTAGTAAATAAAATTTAAAAAAGTTGACAATTTCAATTTTTATACTTTTTTAATATTACATTTTTATTTTATATTTTTAATTTTTTATTTTGTACTTATTTTAAATAATATTTAGTGAAATTTACATATTTTTTTTATTCTTATATATTTTTGTATTTTTTATTCTTTATTTTGTATTTTAAATAAAATGTCAAAATGTGATATTTTGTGTATCAAAATTAAGTATTTATTTGTATAAAAGATTTATTAATTTTTGTCATTATTTTGTAAAAAAAAAGAAATAAAAAAGTATGTATTATAAACAAATATATTTTCACTGAATAAGATATTTAAATATTTTTTTTTAATATCCTTACAAAAATATTTGAATTAATCAAAGTTTTTAAATGAAACGGAAAGTTTTTTTATAATAATAATTTCAATAATAATTATAAAACAAATTTATGAGAATAATTTGCGAAGAAACCAATTCTCTAATATTATACGAAAAACAATATTCTAATTTCAATTAACACAAGTGTTTTATGTAGTAAAAAATAATTATTTGACTAGTGGAACCAAACAAATAGAATTGTTTTATATAAACGAAAATTATTCTATACTTGCTATTAAACGTTTTATAATTTACGAAAATTATGGCGAAATATCTAATACTTTTTTGTACATTAATTTTTGCGGTGGTGAGTAAAATTTATTTCAGCAAAAAATTTTATTCCTATCCTAACGCAAAAAGTTATATAAATAATAATGAACTAACGAAATAAAAGACTTGAATTAATATAATACTTTTTATTCATATTTTAATTGTTAACTATTAATATTGTGATTATTATTAAAATAAAAAAAATTATAATTTTATTATTTATTTACTCCTGATTTATTAATTATTAATTTTCTTATTTATTATCTAAGTTTTTTATTCATTTTTATTTATATTTTTTCTACTGAATTAAAAATTAAAAAAAAAAAAATTTTTAATTAAATTAAAAATATTTTTTTTATTTTACTGAAAATAAAAATTAATTTTTATATTTATTCATTAATAAGGTAATACTTGCTCAAGATGTTGGAACACAAACGGAAGATGAAGCAAAATCGAGCACTCTTGTTTCAGACTTAACTTTAACGTTAAAACAAGCTTATAATAATTTATGTGAGAAAGTGAAAGAAATTAAAAATTTTATCATTAAAGAATTTAAAATAATGGAAAATAAAGCTATGCGTTATGGTTATAGACGGTCTTATGCATAAATATAATAAATAAAAATTTTCACAAATTAAAACATTTACATTAATTCACCTTTTATTACAAAAAACAATATTAACCCTTATTTTAAAAAGCTTTTTGTCATTTTGAATTTTATTTAAAAAAAACTGACATCGAATTCACAGTCAGTGACAAAAAATTCTCAAATTATAAATTTCATGTGAATTGGGTTCATTTTAAAAATATTTTCCTCCATTTTGGATCCGCCATTTTGAATTTTGCAAATCTATGATTAAATTCGTGGTCAGCGACCCCAAAAACCCCCGAGTGACAAGTTTCAAGTGAATATCATGAGTTTTTCAAAAAAGACGTCCGCCATATTGGATCCAACATTTTGAATTTTGCAAATCTGTTGTAAAATTCGTAATCAGCGACCCAAAAAACCCCCGTGTGACAAGTTTCAAGCTAATCCATTGAGTTTTTGAAAAAGTCGTCCGCCATATTGGATCCGCCATTTTGAATTTTGCAAATCTGTTGTAAAATTCGTAATCAGCGACCCAAAAAACCCCCGTGTGACAAGTTTCAAGCTAATCCATTGAGTTTTTGAAAAAGTCGTCCGCCATATTGGATCCGCCATTTTGAATTTTGCAGTCCTGTTGTAAAATTCGTAATCAGCGACCCAAAAAACCCCCGAGTAACAAATTTCAGGCGAATATCACCTATTTATTTATATTTAAGGTCGCTGATTACGAATCTAATGAATTCAAAATGGCGGATCCAATATGGCGGAGGACTTTTTGAAAAATTCACCGTATTCGCTTGAAACTTATCACTCGGGGGGTTTCCGATGTCGCTGATCACGAATTTGATATTAGATTTTCAAAAATCCAAAATCTTATATCAATAATAGCGAAATTCTTTTGCAAAATAATTCTTACTCATCTAAATTTTATATTTTAATAATAAATTTAATAATTTTATATTTTAATAATAAATTTTATAATTTTATATTTAAATAATTTGTCGAATATTGAAAATACTAGAACAACTCTGTTCTTTTTAAAAAAAAAAGTTTAATTGTTTTTATAAATAATACAATCTACACGTGTTCTATCAAATTTTTTTATCCAATGAATTTTAATGAATATTTATTAAATATTTAATATTCTCAATTTCAATCTAAAATTGACAAAATACACATGTCAAGGTTAATAAATACAATATTAAAAAAAATAATGTAACAAATTTTGATAATACATATATTTTATTATTTATAGAAAAAAAAATTATCTAATGTAAATAATTATTGAATCATTTAATAATCATTGAATTATGTTACAAAATTTTCTTCTATTTTATTTAATTTATTTAATTTTAATATTTATTCAACAATTTATATCTACAAGACTTATGTACAAATAATTGTTTAATTTTTTTTTTAATAAATATTAAAATATTCTTTCTTAACTTGTATAAATAAAAGTTTAGTATAAATTTTGTTACCTAACATTAATCCATGACAGTTATTAACGAAAGAAAACGCAAATATAATAAAGAAGTATGATGAAATTAATATTATTTTTGTGCTTTGTCCAATTAATTAGTGTAAGTATAAAAAGAAAAATTAATTACTTATAAATAAATTAATTAAATTTAAAATGTTTTTTCCAAAACAATATTAATTTTATAAAAATTTAATTTTTTTTCTATTGTAAATTCTATTTTTATTCTATTTCTATTATTAATTTATTTATCTTGTTGAAAATAATGTAATTTTTTATATGATTAAAAATATTCTTTTGTATTTTCTTTGAATGTTTTTTTCATTTGTTGTTTTTTTTTATAATAATTATTATTATTTATTTATTACTTTTGCATCCTCATAGAGAAAGAATTGTATTTTAAAATTTTTTCTTGGATTTTTTTAGTTTCAAATTTACTTTTTTTATTATCAATAATAATAATAATAATAATAATAATTTTTGTTTAGCTTAATTATGCTACAGAAATTGATTATAGTCATTTAAATGATGATGACTTGCATGATCTTTTGGAAACCTCGATTACTAAATTAGAAAATATTGAAAGAGATTCTCGAAATGCATCTCAAATTTTTATTAAACGAGCTTTGTAAGTTTCCTCTAAACACTTTAATGAATAATCAGTTTATTAATTTTTTAACAATTATTTATTAATTTATAAATATATTAATTATTTATTAATGAATTTATATAATAATTAATTTATTAATTAATTTATTAATTAATTTATTAATTAATTTATTAATTAATTTATTAATTAATTTATTAATTTATTAATTAAAATAAATAATAATTGTTATTTATTTTCATTTAAATTATCCTAATGATTTTTATTAAATTTTTAATAACTTTTAATTTGTTTTAATTATAGCCATGTTAATGGTAATTCATATTTAGAAGAAATTAATAGCAGACTGAGTGAGTTGATTTCAATAGAAGCAGTATATATTCAAGATTATGCGGAGCAAGTGAGTTTTTACTAATTTACAATAAATAAAATAGTAATTTTTTCAATTACAATTTTTTTTAAATCATTCTAAGAAAAGTCATTAAAAAAATTTTTTTTTTTTAATTTTTAACTATAGTTAAATTTAATTTTTAATTAATCAATTAAAATGTTTAAACTGAAAAACGTATTTTTAATCATAAGTCAAAAGACTGTGAACTCAGAATTTAGGTCAATAATCACAGGATTAAGAAAATAAAATTTTGCTTCTTGTAAATAAAATTTAATCAAAATTTAGGTCGAATGAACAAATTTTTCTTTCTCAAAATCAAGTCAAAAATTTGATTTTTGAATAAAAAGTCAATTATTAATCATAAACTTTTAATTTAGGTCAAAAAATATGCTATAAAAATTTGGTCAAAATAATAATAAAAAACAAGCAGTCAAGAATTCTACATTTTTGTTAAAACAGGAAAAATTGTGTTGAATTTGAATTTGAGTCAATACATTAAAGAATTTTAATTTTAGGTCAAATTTAGGTCAAGTGTTAAATAAAATGTTATATTAATGAAATGAGGTCAAAATTGATATGTCAAAATTGATTAGATTATAAATTTTCTAATTTAGGTCAACAGTGAAACAGAAGTTTTTTAAATTAGGTTAAAATCATAATTAGAAGGTCAAAAAATCAAAATTAGGTCAAAATTTTTTTAATTTTTAAATTAAATTAAATTTAATTTTTGAATTAGAAAACGTTAAACATGGCTTGAAAATTAGGTCTAAAGTATAATTCGAACATTTAATTTAGGTCCATATTTAGGTCAAAAAAATACATTAAAATTAGGTCAAAAAATTTTAATTTAAGCCAATAGCCAATAAACCCTTCAAAATACGCGGTAAAAAATTGAATTCAAAGTTCATAAAAAGTTAGGTCGTCAATAGGTTAAAAACTTTTATTGTAGGTCAAATATCAGTATTAAAAATAGGTCAATTTTTTTTTTTTTTTTTTTTTTTTTTTTAATTAGTGATAAATGTTTAATTTAGTTCGAAACGAAGAGATATTTTAAATCTGTGTTGAAAAAAAATAATAGGTCAGTAGGTAATAAATTATTAATTTATGTCAAAATTAAAAAATTTATAAAATTATATTTGTACTTTTCTTTACGTACAGTTATTAAGAAGCAGCGATAGAAAATGCGAAGGAGAATGTATTGAGGTTTTAAGAAATAACAGAGCGGAAGCATTGAATAATTACACAATTTGTTTAAATAAAAAAAATGATGACATAAAAACATTAGATGTGAAATTTGATCTACTCCACAAAACAAATATTAATTTCATCGAGGAAAATATAAAAACAGCGAAAAAATGTCGCGAAAACGAAAATCGCGCATGCATTCTTAAGGTTAGTATTTTTTATTATTTATAATTTTATTTTATTATTTATTTGTAAAAAAAATAATGTGTTCTATTAGTAATAAATAAATATTAATATTTATTTATTTATTTAAAAATTAATAAATAGTAATAGTAATAATAACGTATACATAATATAATAAAATAATAAGAATAAATAAAATAAAAATTAGTACTAAAATAAAATTATTAATTAACAATTATTAATAATATTATTTTTAATATTATTATTAATATTTTATTATTTCAGGTAAACCAAATTGTCTTAAAATATTTAACTTGCTTAAGTGTAACAAGCGGCTTTCGAAGTTGTAATTCAAATTGTGTTAATCCAATGTGCCTTCGAAGATATTATCAGCTTTTCTTGATGCCTGATACTTACGAATTTAAACAACGTGTGGAACGAGAATGTCAAATGTATCTTACTTTTAAATTACAAACACATTTAGTTTAAAGTAAATAAATATTAGTAAATAATATTAAATTAAAAAATCATAATAGAAAATAAAAAAAAAATAAAAAATATTTTACCAATTATTCATATAAATATAATAAAAAATTAAATAAAAATATCGAATATTTATTTATCCATCACTCTCACCTTTATATTCCATTTGACGAGGCAAACACCAAAATTGAAAAGTCCCTTTTTTCGCCTGTTATTCCAATTCTGTAACAGAAAAAAAAATTTTATTTGCAAAATTTGATTGAATTTGAAATTAATTAAAAATTGGGTAAACAATTTTTTTTTTGTAACTCATATGAGAGGGAAAAAGAGAAAGTGAAATTATGTGGTTTTAAAATAACGCGCGCTTTATAGATACTAGGCGCAGACTCGACTCCGCCTACTCGCATTGGGGGAGAGAGAGGGGGACCAATAGCGAGCGGTGGCCTTGACGCGCGGACAGGGGTATAAATACGAAGCGATAACGGCGTGCGAGTCATTCAGTCGGGAGCAGTCAGCGCTGCACGATTCTCCTCTGGGAAAATGCATCTAAAAATTTTATTTGCAGAAAATGGAAAAACAGTAATAATTCTTCGTGTCTTTCGAAAAAGAAAAGGGTATTAAATAAAGATAAATTGTAATAAAATTTACTTTTCGAATACTTCAGAATAAAATGAAAATAAATAAAGAATTAATTTTTTTTTTGTATTTTATTAAAAACCTAATTTTTAATATACATTTATTTAATTACTTAATTTGTTCTTAAGTTAAATAATATTTAACGTTCGAGATGCTTTAAAAATTAAGGTAATTTTTTTAGTTCTTTTCTATTTCCTTATTTATTTTTTTATTATTAATTAAATATTATTAAATTATTTTTTTTATTTTTTATATTCTTTTCTATTTATAAATATTTTTTTTGTAACTAATTCGATACGTCTATTTATTTTTATATTTTTTAGTAAAAAAATAGTTTTTCAAGAAATATAAATATTGGAAAGAATATTTTTTTATTTACTTTTATAAATCTTTACGTAAATTTAAGTTTTTCAGTTTGGAATTTTTCTATTTTTTTATCAAGATATTTTTATTATTTATACTTTCTATAAATTATTATTTTATATATATTTATTTATATTTTATATCTAGATATTATTATTTTTATTATTATTATTTTATTCAAAGACTAAAATTGTTTTTCTATCAATCAACAAAATATATTATTATTTTAAATTTTATTATTTTTATTTTATTCTTTCTATTTTTAAACTGTAATTCCCCTCGAATTTAGAATATTTAAATTTACTTTTTGAAAATTTAAAAAAAACTTTTTAATTTACAAAAAAAATTTAATTAATTCAAAAAAAACAAAGAAGTAGATTTATATTTTCGGCTCTAAAATTTCTTTTTTAATATAAAAGTAAATAGGAGAAGGAAAAAATTGCGACAATCGTAAATTCAATTCTATTCAAATGTTCTCAAAGTGCAGATGTTTCTTTGAATATCAATAAATAAAATTAGGCGAAGAAAAAAATATTCCTCAATGTTAAGAGAGGGAAGTAATTTTTAGAGATTCCTTCCACTTTGCTTGCTCATTACAATGATAATTTATTTTCACCTTTTTATAAATCTACTAATTAAGTGGGTCTTTTTTAAAAAAAAAAAACTATTATTTGCATGATAAAAAAACGCTTAGTATATAAAATAAAAATCACTCTTATATTTTTCATTAACAATCAATCATGAAGAAATTTGTATTTTTACTTTCTGCTCTCGCCTTATACAGCGTAAGTATAATTTTAAAAAATGAATTTTTTATAAAAAAAAGTACATTAAAATATTAAATAAAAAGAAATATTAAATTTTTATAATAAAAATATACTAAAAACTTTATAAATATAAAATTATAATTATTATTGTTTAAAATAATTATAAAAATTATAAAAGTATAAAAATAACTGTAATTATAAAATTTACAAATATATTTTTAATTATTATTTTTTTTAATTATTATTATTATTTTTTTTTTTATTTTTTTTAATTATTATTATTATTTTTTTTCATTTTTTTTTAATTATTTCAATTATAATTATTATTTATTATTAAATATATGTAAATAAATATTTAAATGAAATAAAAAGTATATAAATATTTAAATACATAAAAAAAATATGTAAATATAAATTATTTTAATAGATTAAAAAATGTTTATTATATGCAAAATTAATAATTTTTCTTTTTGTAAGCCTGTATAAATTGTTAAATAAATAAAAAAAATAAAATAAAAAAATTCAGTAAATTAAAAATATTTTTTAAAAATATGTTTCTCGTTTTTTTTTAAGTATAATATAAAAAAAATTTCTTTTAGTATCATTTAGATTTAAAATTTTTTTTTTCACAGACGGTCAGTGCTTCCTTCACTGACGATGTGGATATATTCCAAAATGATGAACCTTATGAAGAGAATGAAAATTTAATTGAAGAATTCGAAAATATCGAAATTGCTCAACTTTTCAAAAAAGCTAATGAATCGATAACAAAAGCAAGAGACGAAGTTTTGTCATTGACAAAAAATTACAAAGAAACTGGAATTAAAGTAAAAAATTCCACAAGAAAGTATCACGATGACGATATGAAATTTGTAAGTATTTTTCTTTACATCACTGAAAAAATATTTTTATAAGCAAAATTTTACACAAAATTTAAATTAAATGAAAACAAAGAAAGAAATTTTATTTTAAAAATTCAAAAAAAAATTGTTTTTTTAAACTGTTTAATTTTTTTCTCAACTGCAAAATAGATTTTAGAATTATTTTTTCACTTTAGAAAAATATTCAAAAAATATTTTGCAAAATGCAAAAAAAAACAAATAGAAAAAAAACTGAACTAAAATTAAATTAGTTTTGACTGTAAAGCAAATTTAATTAAAAAAGAATTAAAGTCACAATAAAAGCAAAAAAAAATAAATTAAATTAAAATTTAATTTTACTGTAAAAAATAAAATTAAAAAAAAAATTTACTTTTTTGCAAACAAAATAAAAATATTTTTATACTTTACAATAGAAAATAAAAGTAATTAAAATTGAAAACTGAGAATAAAAATATTTTTTTTATTTAAAAAATCATATTAATACTTTTTACTCCAAAATCAAAAATTAAAAGAAAAATAAAAGTAAGAAAAATTAAAAATTATACAAAATGGTAAATTTAAACAAATGAAAAATAAAAAAAGTGAACTAAATAAAAAATTAACATTAAATATTCGCAAAAATTTCTAAACTAATAAAAAAATGTTTTATTTTACAACAAAAAGAAAAAATAAATAAAATAAATAAAAAACTAAAAATATAAAAAAATTGTTAACTGAAACCAATTTTAAATTTTTTAATTAAATTTTTTAATTTTAAGGTCTCTTTATTTACTTTAAAAAACAATTTTTAATTATTTTAATATGTTGTGGATTTGGAAAATTAAGTACAACTTCGAAAAACAAAAAAAAATTTGAAATTAATAAAAAAAAATTCTTTTTGAAATTAAATTTTTTTAGGTGATCCAGCAAACAAATGCCTGGAAGACCATTGCACCAGGAGTCGATCTTCGAGAATGTGATAAATACATAAGAAATTATGAATCTGAAGTTGCGGTGGCAATTCAAAAAGTTTACGACTGCGTCGATTCGACTCAAAATTCTGTTAATAATTTTATTGAAAGTATTAATAAAAATGTTAATTTTATAAACGACAATTTAGAATTGGCTCTTCAAAGTACAAAATCATGTGCTCAAAATAAAGAATGCGAGGCAAAGGTCAGTAATATTTTTTTTTAATTAAAAAAATTTCTCTATTTTAATTAAAAAAAATTCTTTTCTAAGTATAATTTTTTCGAATTAAAAAATTTTTTTTTTATCCTAATCAAAAAAAAATTTTGTTATCGAATTTTCAAAAAATTAATGAAGATAAAAATTTTTCTCTTCTAGATTCAAAAGCAAGCGTCCACAGTTCTTGCCGATACAGTCAGTGAGATGAAATCAAAAATTTTCAAATTCAAAATCACTTCACTATATTATCGAGCAAAATTATCATTCTGTCCAGCAATTGATGATTTCAAATTGTGGCTACAAACGCCAGGTTATTGTGTTCATAAATTTAAATTATGTGTTCGCGCAAAGAAGCGAGAAGCCAAACTGTAAGGAATTGTGGAAAAAAAAATTCATAACGCCATACTTGGTGTCATATGAGAAAAAAAAATAAAAATAGTTCTGCTTAGACAAATTGTATTGTTAGTAAATAAAGTCGCCTTTATTGAAAAATTAATTGAAAATTTTGTTACATTTCATTTTTGTCACCTTTCTAGTGGATAAATATGCAATTGCTACGTTTGGGGCGCAATAGAAGCGTGTGCCGCTCCTGAATTTCGAAGTAGCCAATCAGCGCCCGAGCGCTCCCCACCACCGGACGTTATCCCCACCCGGATCTAGACGAGTATATAAACGAGCGCGCAGCACGAAACTGGTCATTATCATTATTTGTTTCGAAGCGTAGAGATGGCATTTTTTTTATTGAACTGATTTGGCATTTTTCTTTTAGAATTTTTCTTTAGTTTCAACTTGTCTTTATATGAAAAGAGTAGATATGCAAATTAGGTAGAGGAAGACATTCTGATGTTATTTATTTTCGAAAGAGGAAGAGAGAAATATAATTTTACTAAATATTGTCATGCTCGTTTTTGATTAGATTAGAACTATTACTCCTAAAGTTATAGATGACTTTGATGGTGTTGCTCGTAACTAAAATCGAATAGGGATTCAACAAAAAGAATTTTAACTCACAGGTCATCAAAACGGTAAAAAGCTTAGGCTGACCACAATATCGTAGGACTAAAATCTATCACTTTAATTTTGCGATTTGGATTGTTTTGAAGACACCGAAACGGCAAGAAGCTTAGGCTAACTATTTTGGGATCAAACACTAACACTTAAATTTTGCGACTTGGATTGTTTTAATGGCACAGGTCATCAAAACGGCAAAACCATAATTGTGGCATCAAAATCTAAGACGTTGATTTTGCTACTTGGATTGTTTTGAAAACATCAAAACAACAAGAAGCTTAGGCTAACTATAATCGGAGGTTCGAAATCTAACACTTTAATTTGCTGTTTGGATTTTTTGAAGATATTAAAACAATTATTGTAAGACATTAAAACTCCAAGAAGCTTAGGCTAAGTATAATCGTCGGATCAACATCTAACGCTTAAATCTTGCGACTTAGATTTTTTTTGATGAAACAGGTCATTAAAACAACAAAAGGCTTAGGCTAACTATAATCGTGGGATAAAAATCTGACGCTTTAATTTTACTACTTGGATTGTTTTGAAGACATCAATACAATCATTTAAATGCATTAAAATGGCAAGAAGCTTTGGCTAACTATAATCGTGGGAACAACATCTAACACCTAAATCTTGCGCCTTGGATTGTTTTTTATGACAACAGGTCATCAGAAATGCAAAAAGCTTAGGGTAACTATAATCATGGGATCAAAATCTAACGATTTAATTTTTCGATTTGGAATAGTTTTATGACACAGGTCATCAAAACGGCAAAAAGCTTAGGCTAACTATAATCGTGGGTTCAATATCTAACAATTTAATTTTGCTATTTGGATTTTCTGAAGACATCAAAACAATTATTAGAAATCATCAAAAAGGCAAAAAGCTTAGGCTAACTATAATCATGTGATCATGATCTACCACTTAACTCTTGCGACTTGGGTTGTTTTTTATAAAACAGGTTATCAAAACGGCAAGAAGCTTAGGCTAAACTATCGTGGGATCAAACATTAACTCTTAAAATTAGTGACATGGCATGTTTTTAAGACATTTAAATAATTATTTGAAGACATCAAAACAGCAAGAAGTTTAGGCTAACTATAATTCTGGGATCTAAATCTAACACTTAAATCTTGCGACTTAGATTGTTTTTGATGAAGCAGGTCATCAAAAAGTCAAGAAGCTTAGGCTAACTATAATTATGGGATCAAAATCTAAGACCTAAATCTTGCGACTTCGATTGTTTTTGTTGACAACAGGTCATCAAAACGGCAAGAAGCTTTGGCTAACTATATAATTGTGGGATTCTACTCGAAATAAAAAAAAACTTTCGCTACTGCTCCTAACCAGAATCGTGTATGACTTTAAGGACGCTGCTCCTAAGGATAGTCATCTATAGTAACGTTAATTCTTCTAACCAAAATCGTAGATGATTCATGGTATTGCTCCTAACATAAATCGCTGATAACTTTGATGGTATCACTTCTAAATTAAATTAAAAAGCAACTTGAACAAAATTATTCTTATCGCAGAAGTCTTCAAAAACCTAAGAAGCTTAGTCTAACTAAAATCGTTGATTCAAAATATAACCGACAATTTTTTCAACTTTTATTCTTTTATTCAGAAATAGAAAAAAAAACAAAAACTGCAAACCAATATTCTCTAAAATTCAGAAAACTTTCTTCAATTTCTACTCTGCAGATAAAAATTTTCAATTACTGTCCTCATCATCCACTGTGGATTCAGTGGAAATATTATGAGAATAGTAGTTACCCTCCTGCATCAGTATATCAACAAAATTAATTTTTTCCTCCATAATTAATCCAATTCAAATTCTAATTTTAAAATTTAATTTAATTAATTTAATTATATTTAATTAACTTAATTATATTTAATTCACTTAACTATATTTAATTAAATTAACTAATTTCAAAGAAAGGAAAATAAAAGAATCGTATTTCAATTATTACATCATCTTATTTACATCAAAAGAATAAAAATATTTCCTCCTATAAACATTAATATGCATTATCTTTTTACTTTCCTGTCACTACATCTTTAAGAAAAAAATTAATAACACATTTAACTTTCTAATCAAAATAACAAAAAAAGAATTTAAATATAAATACGTCACAGACACATGTGTTTAATTAAGTGCAAATAAAATCTAAAAATCAATCATTCAATATCTTTCTGTAAATACAGTTGGTGTCCTGTTTTTTTCTTAACAATAATAAATGCAAAATTTAATTTAACAAAAAAAATAATGTATCTAGAGCTTACAATAAACAAAAAAATATATTCTAGATGCTGTATTCTATTCTTCGTATCAATAAATTTAATTATCATGATAATTTTTCTTTATTGAAATTTACAAATTATGGCAATTATACAAAAAAAAAATATATTCTTTGCAAAAAAGGGGACAAGGGGTGAGAGGAGGAAATAAAAATTTGCATAAACAAAAATTGGGATATAAAAATGCATGTACCATTTGAAAAAGCTAACATTGTAAAAGTAGAAATAAATTTTTAAAAATGGTGAAACTTTTATTTTTACTCTGTGCTGTTGTTTTGGTTGGTATAAAAAAAAGAAATTTTCTTAAAATTAGGGAATTTTTTTTGTAAATAAATAATTGAATTTTTTTTCAGACTGTCAATGCTTTTGTCATTGATAGGGAACAAGATAATGGAAGTCAAGGGTTTGAGCCTGAAACACTTGAAAATGAAGTAGTTGAACCAAAGACACCGGGAATTGAAGCAAGCGAGGAGGTTCAGCCTGAAACACCTGAAATTGAAGAAATCGAGAATGTTCAGCCTGAAACATCTGAAGTTGAAGAAATCGAGGAGGTTCAGCCTGAAACTGAGGTATTTGAACCTGAAACACCTGAATCTGAAGTGACTGAAACAGATGAGCCTGAAACACCTGAACCTGAAGTTACTGAGACAGTTGAGCCTGAAACACCTGAATCTGAAGTGACTGAAACAGATGAGCCTGAAACACCTGAACCTGAAGTTACTGAGACAGTTGAGCCTGAAACACCTGAACCTGAAGTTACTGAAACAGTTGCACCTGAAACACCTGAACCTGAAGTTACCGAAACCGTTGAACCTGAAACAACTCCTGAAGTTACTGAAACAGTTGCACCTGAAACACCTGAACCTGAAGTTACCGAAACCGTTGAACCTGAAACAACCCCTGAAGTTACTGAAACAGTTGCACCTGAAACACCTGAACCTGAAGTTACTGAAACCGTTGAGCCTGAAACAACAACTGCTGAAGTTACTGAAACACCTGAACCTGAAGTGACTGAAACCGTTGTGCCTGAAACAACAACTCCTGAAGTCACTGAGACAGTTGTGCCTGAAACAACAACTCCTGAGGTTACTGAAACAAATGCACCTGAAACAACAACTTCTGAAATTACTGAAACCGCTGCACCTGAAACAACAACTTTTGAGGTTACTGAAACTGTTGCGCCTGAAACAACAACTCCTGAAGTCACTGAGACAGTCGCGCCTGAAACAACAACTCCTGAAGTGACTGAAACAATCGCGCCCGAAACAACAACTCCTGAAGTGACTGAAACAGTCGCGCCTGAAACAACAACACCTGAAGTGACTGAAACAGTCGCGCCTGAAACAACAACACCTGAAGTGACTGAAACAGCTGAACCAGTCACTGAAGAACCAAAAGTTGTAGAAAATGTAGAAATTGGAAAAATTATTCGCGAAGCAAAATCAAAGATAGTTTATAAAAAAGCTTCAGCAGAAAATAAAATAAGAAAACTTAAAGTAGATGGTCAAAGAATAAGAGAATCAACAAAAGCAAAATATGCCGCTGAATTAAAATATGTAAGTAATATTTTTCTTTCATTTTAAATTCATTTAAATTCATTTTTAAATACATTTAAAATAAATTCATAAAGAATTAATTTTCAAACATCCTTAAAAATTTTTATTTTTATTACTAGAATTTGTAAAAAAAAATTATTTTATTCCAAAGATTTTGTTTTGCCAACAAATTTTTTTATTAAACAAAAATTAACTAATAAATAATAATTAATTAATAATTTTTTTATTATTATTTAATTTAATTCATTATGCTTTTATCGTACATAAATTATTTTACGAAATAAGGAAAAAAAATTTTACTGTACTTGAAAAAAAAAATCCTCAACAGGTTTCGAACCCAGTTCACCTGTGGCCAACGTAATTTGACCGTTGGCTACGCCCTAACCAATTGAGCTAAAGCAACGAAAAAATTTTTTCTCTCCCTTATCACTAATTTAGTAGAATAGAAAATTTTTCAACTAATTTTCGACTCTTTTGTTTTATTTTATTAGAATTAATACCAAAAAAATTCAATTTAATTTAAATGAAAAAGTTTTGCAAAAAAAAATATTTTTATTCAACGTTTATTAATCGAAAATTGGGAAATAAAATTTTATCGTTAAAATAGAGTGAATCATATTTTAATTTTTTTTTTTCCTCAAAAAAAAGGTTCAAGACGCAGCACAACAAGTAGCAGACAATACTCAAAATGTTGATATATCATTTTGCAACAATTATGTATTAGCTTTTGAAAGAGCAGTTTCGGCAGCTGTTGAATCAGTTAATAAATGCATTGATTCAGTTCAAAAACCAGCCAATGATTTTCTACAAAGCATTGAGAAAAAGGGAGATAGACTCTTAAGTGTTTTGAAAGGATTTAACGACGCAGCCAACAACTGTGATAAAAACCAAAAATGTATTATAAAAGTGAGTAGTATTTGAAAAATATTTCTCAAATTTGTTTTTCTCAAAATTGCTTCTAAAATTAATTAATCAATTAATCAATTAATCAATTAATCAATTAATCAATTAATCAATTAATCAATTAATCAATTAATTAATTAATCAATTAATCAATTAATTAATTAATCAATTAATCAATTAATTAATTAATCAATTAATCAATTAATTAATTAATCAATTAATCAATTAATCAATTAATCAATTAATCAATTAATCAATTAATCAATTAATCAATTAATCAATTAATCAATTAATTAATTAGCTGAATATTTAACAAATTAGCTTCTGTATTAGTTGATTAATTAGTTGCTTAACTATCTTAGGAATTAGTAAAAAAAATTAGCAATCTAATAATCTACTTAATTAATTAACTGATTAGCTAGCAAATTGGTAAATTAATTAGCTACATAGTTAGTCAATATATTAGTTAACTAATTAGTAAACTTTATAACTAGCTAATTAGTAAACAAATTAACTACAAAATTACTATATTGCTTAACTACCTAATTAGTGAACTAATTAGCAATGTCATTAGTTATCCAATTAGCAACATAATTAGTTAACTAATTAGCTACATAATTAGGTAAATAATTATATAGAAAATTAGTCAATTGATTAGGAAACTAAATAGTAAAATAATTAGCTACGTAATTAATCGATTAATTAGCTAACTAATAAGCTACTTACTTAGTTAACTGATTAGTAGAATAATTTAATTCCTAATAAATAAAATAATTTGTTTATTTAAAAAAAAACTCAACTTAAATATTTAATTAATTTATAAAACTTGATAACTAATTAGCAAAATAAAATATCTAATTATTTATAGGTTTATTTATTTTGCAAATAACAAGTTAATTAATTGACTCATTAGTAATTAGTGTTGTTTATTAATTATTTAGTAAATTAGTTTACTAATTTGTAATTAATTTGATTAATTGATTATTAAGTTAATTAAGTTAAATAATTAGTTTACTCATTAGGTTAGTAAATTCATTAGTTAACCAATTTGCTTACTCATAAATAATATAAATAGTTAATTAGTTAACTAATTAGTAAAATAATTAATGAATTAGTTAACTCATTAGTAAAATAATTAATAAATTAGTTAACTCATTAGTAAAATAATTTTTTTCTCATTATTAAGTTTATTAGTAATTATTAGTTAACTCATAAATAAAGTAATTAGTTTATTTATAAATAAGATAATTAGTTAAATAGTGATCTCATTAGTAAAATATTAAGTTAATTAGTTACCTCATTAATTAAATAATTCGTCAATTAGTTAACTCATTAGTAAAATAATTATTCAATTAATTGACTCATTAGTAATAAAATTAATTAATTAGTTAACTCATTAGTAAGATAATTAGTTTACTTATTAGTAGTCTATTTAGTTAACTAATTAAAAAGTTAATTAGTTAACTCATTAGTAAAATAATTAATAAATTGGTTAACTCATTAGAAGATTAATTAATTAATTAGTTATCCCATTAGTAATATAATTAGTCAATAATAATAATAATAATAATAATAATAATAATATAATTAGTAAAATATTTACTTAATTAGTTAAATTATTAGTAAAATAATTGGTTAATTAGTTAACTCATTAGTAAAATAATTAGTCAACTAGTTAACTCATTAGTAAAATATTAAGTTAATTAGTTAAGTCATTAGTTAAATAATTAGTCAATTAGTAAAATAATTAGTCAATTAGTTGAGAAATTTGTTAAAAAATTACTTAATTAGTTAAATTATTAGTAAAATAATTTATCAATTAGTTGACTCATTAGTAAGATAATTATAGTTTACTTATTTTAATTTATTTAGTTAATTAGTTAGAATTTTTGTTTAGTTAATTAGCTTCCTAATTAGCTATTTAATTAGTTAAATAATTAGCTATTTAATTAGTTAACTAATTAGTAATACAAAAAATTAACTAATTTGTAAAGTTACTATATTTAGCAAGATAATTTTTTATCTGATATTAATTAATTTTTTTGTAATTACAAAATATTTGTTTTTTAATTAACTTAATTATGCACGTATTGAACTAATACATTTCTTAATTTTATTTTTTTCCAGAATAAAAGAGAAGCCGATCTTAGCGTGTACAAATCAGTTTTTTCAATAAACGCCGAACTTGCATCATTCACAATGAAGTTAGCCTATTACTATCCAAAACAGAAATTCTGTTCTCTTATCGACAATGTGAAACTATTTTTGGAAACACCTGATAAAACACTTAGGAAATTTAAAACTTGTGTCAGAAATAAGAAGAAGCAAAGTGGACAGTAGATAAAAAAATTTATTTTAATACAATACTTTATTTTTACGTAGAGAAATTCTTCTATTTTGAAAATAAGTAAATAAATAAATTATAATAAAAAAAATAATTATTATAATGATGATAATTATAATTATAATAATAATAATATCGATAGTAAATATATTTTAAATAATAAAAAAATAAATTACTACAATTAATATCAACAGATAAAAGCGAATTTGATATTACCGACAGTAGATAAAGAGAAATTCCACTTTTTCATCTATCGATAATTAAAATGTCTTTTCTAAATACTTAATTATTTTTAGTGTTATTTATTGAAAATGGGCCTTAAGGGGATACCACCAAGCACTCTAGAAAAAATTACCGACTAATGATAAAGTAGAAATTATCAAAGAAATATTTCTACTTTTTAAATAGTCGGTAATGTAAAATTCTATTTTAACGTTTTACAAAAAAAATGCCACTTTGTTTTTCGTTTAGTCATCAACACAAAAATTTTCAAACAGAAGAAAAATTTCTGTCGATAATGTCAAATTCTACCTTAACATCGCATTTCGCAATTAAGCAATAGAAAAACCGTTTGTTGTTAGTTGTTGATATTAAGTAGCATTGTAAAGAACACAAAATATATTTTTAAAAAAAGGAAAAATTCCATTGTTTTATTAAGTCGATAATGTCGCACTCTATCTTAACTTCGCAATCATCGTATTCCGTAAACATTGGTTTTTCATTTTATATATTTTCTTACAGTTGAAAAAACACAAATATTTTCAAAAAGGAAAAGGTAAAAATTCTATTTCGTCAGTCGGTAATGTAGAATTCTACTTAAAAAATTGTAACTAAATGGAAAAATAATAGTTAAGGCACGTAGTTTAATAGACAACTAATTGATTTTGATAATAATATAAAAGAATCAAGTAAAATTTTCTGAGAAAATTAACTGAAAAATGTAATTTTAATTTTTTTTTGGCAAAAATTCAGATAGTTTGTTATTTTTCTAATTTCTGTTCTACCTGTAAAGTAATTTTCTACATAGGTGTTTAATAAAAATAAAATTACTGAATAATAATGATTATTTATTTATAATTCTATATTAACGCATTAATATTGATGAAAACTAGAAATTTCGAGAAAAAAATAACAGAAATCGAGTCAATAACTCATTGCGGTAGGTCAAGTATAACAAGTCACGGATCGATTTTCTCAGCAACTTTGTATAGTACGTATTGTATAATGTTATATAATACGTAAAGCGAAAGATGCCGAGGCACTGGCAACACCAAACGAGGTTGTACGATCATCCGCAATCGTCCATCGATCGTCGCGACAATTTTGCATTAAAATAAATGCGAAACTATGGAATTTCTTTTTTTTTATTATCATTATTATCATCAATAGGTAATATATGCCTTTGTTTCTGTTTTCCTATTCTTACAATTCATTAATTTTTTTTTCGTTTTAATAATATTTAAAAAATAGTTTTAAAAAATATTATTTTTAAAATTATTTTTCAAAAATTATTATTTTCCAAAAATTATTATTTTCCAAAAATAGAAATATAATTATTTTTAAAAAATTATTATTTTCCAATTAGAAATATTATTTTCAGTTTCTTTCTATTTTTTTCAATATTTTCCCAATAATTTTCAACTTAAAAATGCGTATTTTATTTTTTTTTCAAAAAAATTTATTTTTTAACTTCATGATGGCTCAGGTGGTAAGGTTGGTGATCGTTATGCAAAAATGTCAGGGGTTCGATTCTTACTGACTGTGATTTTTTTTTAATTATAGGATCAATTTAATGAAGATAAAATTAAAGCCTACGATTTGTTAACAATATAAAAATAATAAAAAATAATCAAAATTAATAATAATAATAATAAAATAATTATCAATATTATTAATATTATTATATTATTATATTATTATATTATTATATTATTATATTACCATATCATTTTATATTAATTCATTATAATTATTAAAATATTTATTAATTTAATTAAATAAATTATTATTATTAATAAATTTATTTAAATAAAGAATTAGAATTTATAATTATTAATAATGAATGAAAAAAATTTTCTTAACAATATTACTCATTATCAATGAATTACAAAATTAGTAAAATAATTAATAATAAATAAACAAATTGTTAATTTTACAATAACAATAAAATAATAATTATAATATATTATTAATGATTATAATATTATTATTATTAAAATATTTTAATTAACTTATAAAAAATAATATAATAAATAAATAAACAAATTCTAATTTTTCTTTCTTAATTTTTTTTTTTTTTTTTTTTTTTTTGAAGAGAAGGAGAATAAAAGAAATTTAGTTTTCCATCGAAAAACGTAAAAACACAATTGGATTTTTAATCATCTAATTAAGAGAGAAGTTGCTTTAATTAAGTAATTTTTACCTCGGCCTGTGAAACGTGCTCTGAACTATCACAGCAGTGTGTACAAAAGATCTTTTTCAGGCGCCAAATAAAATATTTGGCAATCTTCACGAAAAGAGATAAAATACAACTACTACTTTATCTAAAGAAAAAAAAAAAGAAATTTTTTTCTAAAGAAAAAAAAAGCTACGCACGTGAAAAAAATTAATTATCAAATTAAATTATGTCTGAAGTGAAAAAAAATAATTTTTTCTCAAATTTGCATAACATCTTTATTTTGATATATATATATATATATATACATATATATATATATTTATGGCAAAAGAGTGAGTTAGTCAGAAAATTAAATTTCATCTTCGCGTCACTGCCAACTCGTCACTTCGTTTATTCGATTTCCCATTTCGAAATGGAAATGAACTCAATATTGGCTTTTTATTTCCCCGCAAATAATAGACCTTAAGAGATAAAAAGAAAAAAATTATTTATTTTTTTTTTAATATGAAAAAAAATTTACTTTTTCAAAATAATAAAAATTCATAATTTTCAATAATAATAATTATTAAATAATTAAAATTTTTATTTTTTTAATATTAAATTTTAAATCTTAAATTTTAAATTACAAAAAAAATAATAAATAATAAATAAAATAGAAGAATTATTAATTATTAATAATAATTAATATTTGAATTATCCCAGAATTTTTCACGAAACTAAATTAGTAATTAATATTAATTTATTTAATAATTTTTAAATAATTTAAATTTTTTTTTGTGAATTATTTTATTATTAATAATTAAATAACACTATTTATATATTAATATATTTATTAATAATAATATTATGTATTTAATAATAAATAATAATAATAATAATAATAATAATAATAATAATAATAATAATAATAATAATAATAATAATAATAATAATAATAATAATAATAATAATAATAATAATAATTTTGATAGAAAAAAATATTTTGAAATAAAAAAGTACGGAATTTTGACACTAGGGCGGCGCTGCGACGATTTTTTCTCACAAGTGCTGAATTTCTTGGCTCAAATGTTCTTTTTATTCCTTATGTAATATTTGCAGTAACTTTCTATTTGTAAATTACTATTCACTTTTTAATTTTTAATATATTTTTTGCGTTTGAAGAATTAAAAAAATATATTTCAAGCAAAAAGTTCATATTTCTAACACTAGGGCGGCGCTTTCGTGAATATTTTCCACAAACTTTGAATTTCGAAAAACAAATTTTCCTTTTTACCGAGAATTTCAAAAGAAAAAATATTTTTTTAAACAAAAAGTACAGAATTTTGCCACAAGGGCGGCGCTGCGATGATTTTTTCTCACAAGTGGTCAATTTATTTTTTTTTTTTAGTTGCATCAAATTTATAAAAGAAAAAAATATCATAAAATAAAGAAAAACAACAAAAAAAAAGGTGAAAAATATTTTTTGAAAAAATTAATTTGTTTTTGAAAGAAAATTAAAAAGGAAAATTTTTGTCAATGTGAATTTTAATTGAAACTCCCCTATGATTGTTATTAGTAATTTATTTATTTATTAATAGTTATGAATAAAATTATTAACAATTAATTATTAAGAAAGAAATAGTAATAAATTTTTTTTTAATTAAATAATTATTTATTGTTATTAGTAAATTTATAATTTATAATTTATAATTTATTTTTATTATTGTTAGTAATTTATTGTTATTATAGTAAATTAATTTATAATAAGAAATAATCTATTAATAGTAAATAATAAATTTAATATTACTAACAGAAAAAATACAATTGAATTTATTAAATTAAATATTTATTTATTATTAAATAATTATTATTTTTATTAAATTAAATATTAATTATTTTTATTAAATTATTATTTTTTTAAAAATTAAAGAGGAAAATTTTTTTTGTAAATAAGATTTTCGTTTGATAGTTGCACCTGAAAGAAGTGAGTGTAACATACGCTTTGCTGATATTGATCCACAGGTAGCGCAATGTCAGATACGGATGCTGCGTTATCGTCATGGACCAGTGGTGGGGATAAGAGGAAAAGAGCTTTAAGTCTTTGTCAAAGTATTTATTTTTTTTCCACCTTTTTTTAAAAAAATCATATTTCCCATTACCAGCAGACGTCAAACTTATATTCATGTAAAAAAAGTAAATTCAAAACCGAGTAAAAAAATTCGCCAACAAAAAAAGTAAAATAAATAAAATATTTTTTTCTCCAAAAAATTATTATTGTTGAAAAAAATTATTAAATTAAATTTATATTCAATTATTTATATCAAATAATAATAATAATAATTATTATTAATATTATTATTATTAAAAATAATAAAATTAAATTTACATTCAATTATTTATGTTAAACAATTATTTATTATTAATAAAAATTATTAAATTAAATAATTAAATAATTTTTTATTTAATTTTATTTTTCAAATAATTATTATTGTTAATAAAAACAATGAAATTTAATTTATATTCAATGATTTATGTTAAGTTATTATTTATTATTAATAAAAATTATTAAATTAAATTTATATTAAAATTATTTATGTAAAATAATAACTATTATTGTTCAAATAATTTATTTTATTTTATTTTCTAAATAATTATTACTGTTAATAAAAATAATGAAATTTAATTTATATTCAATGATTTATGTTAAGTTATTATTTATTATTATTAAAAATTATTAAATTAAATTTATATGAATAATTATTTATATTAAATTAAACATATTTTTGCGTTTAAAGAAGAGAAAAAAAATTGCCAGCACAAAGTACATATTTTCGACACTAGGGCGGCGCTTTAGTGAATATTTCCCACAAATTAAATTCCGTAATAATAAATTCCCCAATTTACGAAGAATTTTTAATAGAAAAAAAATTCCCAGGGCGAAAAGTATGCAATTTTGACACTAGGGTGGCGCTGCAATGACTTTCTCTCACAAGTGGTGAATTTATTATTATTTTTTTTGTTTTTTTTTATTTTTTAATTCCAAAAAAGACAGTTAAATATATATTTATAGAAAAACAAAAAAAATAGAAAAAAGGCTCATAGAATTATTTTTTTTTTGAACAGACAAAAAAAATTTTTTTTTAAATTTCTTTTGGAAGAAAAAATTTAAAAAAGGAAAAATTTGTCTGAGTGAATGTTAATTGGGACTCCCCTGTGATGCTTGGCGAGCGTCTGAGAGCGGAAAGAGGCTGTCGACAAAAACCTCAAGTAGCTTGGGTACAAAACTTTTAGTGGCAATATTACTTTCAGACACGCGTTTGCCAAATACAGGAGAAAAAGAAGCGCACTCTCCATAGTTCTCAGACAATTAGTTAATTACAGTCGACACTTTGTCTGGCAAACTTCACTCGCAAACTTCTTTTCATTAAATTCCGTCTGATCTATTTTTTTATTTCTTAAAGAAAAAATAAATTTTATCGGCGAAAAAAAAAAGTTTTTTTCTAAATTCAAAAATTACTTTTATTTTCTTTTTTTTTTATTTCTGTAATTTTAATTTAAACAATAAATTTTTTCTATCTTAAAGAAATTTTTAGTAATTTACAAAAAGAAAATAACGAATAAGAATAACATTGGAGACTGAAAATTCAGCGCTTGTGAGAGAAAAAGGTCACAGCGCCGCCCTAGTGTCAAATAAGCGAACTTTCTGATCAAAAAAATTAATTTTCCAATGAAAATTAAAGAAGAAACATTAAATATACTATTTCAACAGCATTTAACTTATTCAGAAAAAATAATTTAATTATAAATAAATAATTATAATTTAATTATAAATAAATATGATTATAATTTAATTATAAATAAATATTAGAATATCAAACAAAAAGCATAAAGTAATAAACAATAGTAATAAATAATTATAGAAATTTTAATATTTTACGAATTATATTCTGCACACGTAATTATAAAAGAAATAATAATTATTATATAGTTGTTGTTGTTGTAATAATAAAAAAAATAATTACGTGTCTAGTAGAAGAAATCGAAATATTTCACTCCCAACAATCACGAATAATGAGATCTTAAGGCGAATTGAAAGTTCCGCTTGAAAAAACACTTTCATTACGAATTGAACCAGCGTAGGAGGAAAAAAAAGAGAGAATAATAAAATTAAAGGTGAAATAAGTTTGGGGAAGTCGATTTTATCTTATTGTTTACTTCCTCAAATTATCGTTACGAATTAATTATTATTAACTTAAAGCAAAAAATAATAATTATTATTATTAATAAAATAAAAAATTATTATAATAAAATAAAAAATTATTATTTATTAATTAATAATTAATATTAATTAATTAATAAAAATTATTATTTTATAATTCATGTGGACTTATTGTCATTCGAGTTTGTAATATGTCTGTATTTTTTTTTCTCGCAAAACCTAAAAAAAAAAATAAAAAAAAAAAATTATTAAACAATTAAAATTCTTTATCAAATAATAATAAAAAAATAAAATATTAATATAAAATTAATAAGAGTAATAAAAGTAATTATGCACTTTTTGATAAATAAACATTTTTTAGAAAGTTTTGAATAAAAAAAAATTATCTAAATTCACCGCTTGTGAGAGAAATTCACTTTACGCCGCTCTCTAGTGACAAAAATATGCACTTTCTGCTGCAAATTTTTTTTTTTATTTCTAATATACAAATTTATTTAGTTTATAACTAATTTATTTATTATTATGGAATGAATAAATTATTATTCACTGATTTAAAAATATAGAATAAAATTTATTTTTAAATTTATTATTAAAAAAAGATAACAAAACATTAGATGAATTATAACTCAAAAAAAAAAATTGTTTAAGAAAAAAAAAATTTTAAAATAAAATAAATTAATTAAAAAATGTTGGTATTTGGAAAAATTTAAAATTTCTTTTTTTGGAAACAATTCATTGTTTATCATTTTTTTTTTGTCAATTGACACTTAACATAGGTCCTTGAGTTGAGAATATGGGTCGTTCATAAATCTCAAATGTCGTTTTGTGCATGTTCTCTTTATGCAAAATTTCTAGAATTGAATCCAGTATTTGTTAAAATTTTCATTATTATTATTATTATTATTATTATTATTATTATTATTATTATTATTATTATTATTATTATTATTATTATTATTATTATTATTATTAATATTATTATTTTCTGTTTTATTTATTATTTTTATTAAAATTTTTTATTTTTCTTAATTCATCAATTTTATTTCTATATTTATTTAAAAATATAATTAAAATAAACAAACAAGTAAATTTATTTTTATTATTATTGTTATTTATTTATTTATAATAAAATATTATTATTATTATTATTATTTTCATTGTCATTATTATCATTATTATTATTGCTTATATAATATTAAATAATGTCTTCATTATTCTAAATAATAATAAATATTCTAAAGATAAGTTAAAATTTTTTCAGTTAATTTTTGTTAACTACAAAATAAATAAAATATGAAAATAATAATAATAATAAAATATGAAACTGAATCATAAAAAAAATTAGGCAAACAATAATAAATGTTTAATTAATTGACAAAAAAAATCAAAATACTTTTTAAATTATTATAATAAAAAATGAATTTTCTCTCATTATATTATGAAAAAAGCAAAATTCGTAATTTTAATTCAATAATTCAATTTAACTTGATTGTTTTAAATTTCATTTTATGGTAATTTTCCCTTTGTGTTTCCTGTTATTTCAATTTTTTTTAATTGCCCCAAGAGTCGTTTCCCACAATAATTGACATTAATTTTCACTGTCTCGTTTTTTTTCTTTTTCATTAATAAAATAGAAAAAAAAATTAAAAATTTGCTTTTCTGTTTTTACGTTTATTATCTATAGGTATTTATTTATTTATTTATTTATTTATTTATTCATTATAAGGAATTTTTAATATTGTAAATAAATTTATTATCAAAAGAACATTTTTTTAGTTATTAGTAAAAATTATTTATTTATTTATCCTAAAATTGCCTAATTAACTCTTTATTAATTTTAATTAATTAATTAATAATTAGCCTCAGTAACTTTTTTTATCAAGAAAATAATTTTCTGTTTACTATTTGTTTAATTTTTCCATTCTTCTTTTAAAAATTTTTAATATTTAGTTTATTTATGTTTTATTTATTTATTTCTTCAATATTTGTAAATAAGTATTTTTTTCATATTTTGTGAAACTGGCAAATAAATTTTTTTATTTTCATATTTTGTGAAACTGGCAAATAAATTTTTTTTTTAATAATTTTTATTTTACTTCCGATAAAAATATTGACAAAAACTTTTTAGAGTTTACTTTTAAAAAAAAGGAAAAAAGTATTAATTTTTATAATTTTATTAATTACAATTAATTAAAATGAATTTAGAAAAAAAAAACAATTCTTCTTTTTAGTTTTTACTGCAACAAAAATATTGATAAAACTTTTTGGAGGTTACTTTAAAGAAGAAGAAAGAATTAATTTCTATAATTTTATTAATTTAATTATATAATTATAACTGTAATTTTATTGCAATTATACAATTAATTAAAATAAATTTTAAAAAAATTTTCTGTTTTTGCAACAAAAATATTGATAAAACTTTTTGGAGGTTACTTTAAAAAAAAGAAGTATTAATTTTTATAATTTTATAATTTTACAATTTTATTAATTGCAATTAATTAAAAAATAAAATTTTAAAAAATTTTTCGTTTTACCTCAACAAAAATATTTGATAAAACTTTTTGGAGGTTACTTTTAAAAGAAAGAAAAAAGGAATTTTAATTTTTATATTAACTACGGTTGCGAACTGTCAAAAAAAATTTTTTCGAGGTTAAATTTCGAAAAAAAAGGAAAATAATTATTTTTTGAATTTAATTAATCATACGGGACAGCGCGAACGCAGATCCCGCATCAGTCAAAAATTTTGCGCTCGATATACTCACAATTGAAGTACTCAAAAGGTTCAGCTTGTTCGGCCTTTCTATTTTTCTCCAAAAGAAGAAATTTAAAAAAACCGTGCAATGAACAAGCCTTGCCCAGGAGGAACCACCTTGTTGATCATGGATATCCTCCGCGCCAAGTAAGTTATGAAAATTCACTTCTCAATTCACCGATATTTATAGACAGATGAAAACAATCTCGTTTGTGGGATTCACAAAATAATTATTTTCTAATTTCTCACTCTAGCGGTTGAAAATTTAATTAAAATTGACAATTATTTTCCCATCGCACTGAATATAGAAACAAATGAATAGCAAATGACTCTCAAAATTTAAATTCTAATTGAAATTTTTTATTTTGCAATTTTTTCAAAAAAATATTTTCTATTTTAATACCTAAATACCCCCCCCCCCCAAAAATAAAGAAAATATAAAATGATGAACAGTAATATTAAGTGATAAAATAAAATCAAAAAAATTTTTTTATTTTTAAATAAACTTTTTTCTCTCTCTATTTTTGTAACTATTTTTGAATTAGGTATTATCGAAAAAAATTGTAATTTTGACAGTATTTTTGTGCAATAAGGAGATAAAGAAAAGAGTAGTAATAGAAAATAATAAAAAATAATAAATAAAAATAGAAAAATATAAAATAAATAAAAATAAAAAATAAAAATAAAAAATAATAATTAATAATTTATTATAAGAATTAATTATAATAAATTGTCATAAATAAAAAAAGAATAATTAAACAATAAAAACAGAAAATAAAAAATAAGAAATAAGAAAATAAAAATTAAGAAACATTATCGTAACTATTTTTAAATTTTCGGAAAAAAATTGTAATTTTGGCATTTTTTTTTTTTTTTGTAATGAAGAAATAAAGAAAATAGTCATTAAAAAATAAAAATTAATAAATAGAAAAATAGAAAACAAATAAAATAAAAAATAATAAATGGGAAAATAAAAATTAAGAAATAAAAAAATATAAAACAAATAAGAATAGAAAACAGAAAATAAAAAATAATAAATGAGAAAATAAAAATTAAGAAATAAAAATAGAAATAAAAAATAATAATAAATAATGTATTATAAAAATAATTTATAAAAATAATCATAAATAAGAAAATATAAAAATTAAAAAATAGAAATAAAAAAATAATAAATATGAAAATAAAAATTAAGAAATAAAAATAGAAATTAAAAAATAATAATAATGAAAAGTAATAAAAACGAGACAATATTAATAAAAAATATCAATATATAGAATTTAAATTAAAATAATGAAGAAATTGAATAATAAGAAAATAATAAAATACTAAACAGGAAAAAATATTGAAAAAGAATTATTTTGCAAAAAAAAATTTTTATTTCTCAAAAAATATTAAAATTTTTTCAAAATAAAATTAATTTTTGTCAAAAAAATATAACAACAAAACATAACATATTAAATTAAATTCTATTAAAAATTAAAATTAAATTAATCTAATTTTTATTTATAAAAATATAACAAAAAATAATAATAAATTATAAAAAGTAAAATAAATTATAAAAACTAGAATAATAAATATTTTTTTATAAATAAAAAAAATATAATAACAATATAATAATAATCATAGAAAGAAACAAATATTTTTTTTCATTATTATTTTTTTTGTGTCTAAACGATACTGACTCTTATAATCATAATAATAATACCAAAAAGTAAAAAAAATGAAATTGAAAATTAAAAAGAACAGAAAAGTGCAACTTTTCAAAAATTGAATTAAAAATTACAAAAAAATTAATTCATAGAAAAAATTTTTAAAAAAAATAAAAATTTGAAATAAAAATTATAAAAAAGTTAATTTATATATAGAAATAAATAATTTTTTCCTGATGTAAATTTTTTTCAGAGAAAATTTTATTATTTTCTCGTATTATTATATTATTTTTTGTCATATTTTATATTCTGAATAAAAGTAGAGTGAGAATTGTATTACAGTGGTTGAAACTTAATAAATTTTTGTTGTGAGGAGAAGAAGGAGGAGGAGAAGAATATAAAATTGAGCCTCTCCTATCTTGTTAGTTCATTTTTTTTTTCGTTACGCTTTTACGATCAGGGCAATGCAAGAGTAAATTTCGTAATGAGTTACATTGTCGTTGCCACCAGAAGCCAAATGTATTTCTTTCTTCTCTATTGTCTTTATTGTCTTTCATTCATTTTCATTCATTTACTTTTCTTTTCTTTCAATTTTTCAATGAAATTTTACTCTTTTTTGTTACAGTTTTTTTTTAATTTCTTATTATTTTCCTTTTTCTATTTTTTTTATTATTTTTTTATTAGTCTAACTATATTTTAATTCTAAATATTAATATTATTATTATTTATTATTTTTATTATTTATTAGTATTACTTTTTTATTATTATTATTTTTATTTATTATTATTTTTATATATTATTATTTTTTTATTATTAAATTATTTTTATTTATTATTATTTTTTAATTATTTTTTTATTATTATTATTTGTTTTATTATTATTTTTTTTTATTATTATTATTTTTATTTATTATTATTTTTTTATTATTATTTTTTTATTATTATTATTTTTTACTGGTTACGAATTTGATAATAGTTTTCGAAAATACAAAATGGCGGATCCAATATGGCGGCACAAAGGTAGGAAATACCTAGTAAAAATTAACGGATTTACGCGAAAGTTGATACCTAGGGGTTTTCGGGGTCGCTGGTTACGAATCTAAGGTCGGATTTCGAAAATACAAAATGGCGGATCCAATATGGCGGCACCAAAGTATGAAATACTAGTAAAAATTAACGGATTTACGCAAAAGTTGATACCTAGAGGTTTTCGGGGTCGCTGGTTACGAATCTAAAGTCGGATTTCGAAAATACAAAATGGCGGATTCAATATGGCGGCACAAAAATATAATAATTTGCAAAAAATTAACGGATTTACGTGAAACTTGGTACATAGGGGTTTTTTGAGTCGCTGATTATGAATTTAACATTAAATTCAAATTTTTAATTAAAAAAAGGCTGTTAATTACAAATGTTGTCTTATTGTTATAGTAAAAATTCATAAAGTGATATTAAAGAAAAAATTTCTTTTATTATTCTGAAATTTCGTTTTCTTTCTTTTAGTAATTATCATTGGGGTTTTTTTTTGCAATTTTTTGGGGCGCGAGGAAAAAAAATTGAAGAAGGGTGTGTGTATTTCTGGGGTGAATATGAAGCTGAAATAAAAGAAGGGCATCAACGATGCGTGTAGAGATTCTTGAAAAAAAATATCAAACCCCTAGTAAATGCAGAAACTACATATCTTTGTCATTTTTTCCTTTGTCTCTCATTATCTACATTTTCATATTATACGAAATATTTTTTTGTATTTTCTTTCATAAAATGTCAATTTCAAGCGAGTTTTCATTTACTTTTCACTTTCCACCAACCAATTCGTTTCATTTCACAATATTTTAATGGCTAAATTCTAGCGAATAACAAAAATAATAAAAAAAAAATAACAAAAAATAATAATAGAAAAAATTATTTTATTTATAATTCAGAAAATTTTACTGAGAAAGAAATTTTTTCTTTTATTTGAAAAAAAAAATTATTTACTAATTTTCAATTTAGAGTACTTTCGAATTACTCATTAACAATTTTTTTTCTTTAATAATATTTCAATAAATAAATAAATAAAAATAAAAATATTAAACAATTTAAGAATAAATAAATGAAAATTTTATTTAGAAATTTGTTTTTAAATAAACAAATAAATTATTTATTTATTTTTGAAAAATAAATAAAATTATTTTTTTTTATTATAATTTTTTAATTGCGAGAGAGAGAGAGAGAGAGAGAGAGAGAGAGAGAGAGAGAGAGAGAGAGAGAGAGAGAGAGAGAGAGAGAGAGAGAGAGAGAGAGAGAGAAAGAGATGGAAAGTGATATGAAAATAAAAAGAAAAAAATAATAAAACGTGAAAAAGGACAATAAAAATCGTCCATCGGGATAAGTAATGACTGCACACGTCTCGTTATATTTCGACTTGCTATTAAATCTACTGCCACGTGCTCAACTCCACACGCAATTATCGAGCAAAAAGGGTTTTTATTATACGTCAAAAATATTCTCGTGAAATATTGTCAAGACTATAATGTATATAAAATAACGAGAATATTTTTCTACAGAGAAATAATATTCCATTCATTTTTTTCTAATTCCGATATTTTTTTAATTGAGAATATTTTCTAATTCTCATTTTTTTTCTAATTGAGAATATTTTCTAATTATAATATTTTCTATACTTTTAATTTTTTTTAATTGAGAATATTTTCTTGAATAAATATGGAATATTATTGAATTATTCCAAATGGAATATTTTTGAACCATATTATCATTGAAATATTCCAAATGGAATATTTTTGAACCATATTATCATTGAAATATTCCAAATGGAATATTTTTGAACCATATTATCATTGAAATATTATAAATGAAATATTTTTATAGTATATTTTATCATTGAAATATATTTCATATAAAATACGATTGAAATATTCCTAATAGAATATTTTTGAAATATTCCAAAGAAAATACTATTAAAATATTCCAAATAGAATATTTTTCAATATTCCAAATGAAATATTATTGAATTATGCAAATAGGAATATTTTTGGTTAAAAATAATTTTGAAATATATTCCAAATGGAATATTTTTTAATATTTTAAATGGAATATTTTCTAAAATTCCAAATGAAATATTATTAAAATATGCAAATAGGAATATTTTTGGTTAAAAATATTTTTGAAATATATTCCAATTGGAATATTTTTTATATATTGCAAACGGAATATTTTTAAATATTTTAAATGGAATATTTTTGAAATATTCCAAAAAAAATACTATTAGAATATTCCAAATGGAATATTTTCCAATATTATAAATGGAACATTTCCTAAAATTCCAAATGAAATATTGAAATATGCCAAAAGGAATAATTTTTAAGTTTTCCAAAATAATAATAATAATAATAATAATAATTAATAATTATAATAATAAAATTATTATAATTATAAAAATAATAATAAATTTCTGGTCTCTCGATAGTTTTCCAAGACATGCTAAGTGCATTCGTCACGGTCAAAGCTCATCTTTCAATCTTATTTCCTGTGTACCTCACGGGTTTCCTGTGCATGTCTGCCTAATAAAATCGAGTCTTAATCTAACGCACACGAGAAAATTTGCACATGTGAATCGATTTTACCTATGAGATTAGATATACTATATTTGATTATATATTTTTAAAATAATATTTATGTATTTTAAATATGTTATAAAAAGTAAAAAAAGAAAAAAAAGTACTAAAATATTCCATAATATCTTAAATAGTCAAAAAAATACTAAAAATATTACAAGATTAAAAAAATAAAATAAAAATAAAATATTCCAAAATACATTAATCCCCAAATACTTAAAAAATATTCCAAAATATTAAAAATGTCTTAATTAAAATAATACAAATACTCTTTAACACATTAAATATTCCAAAATAATAAAAATATTCCACAATATTAAATATATTTCATAATACATACTTTAAATAGTGAAAAAATATTCCTTAGCACTTTAAATATTTCAAAGTATTTAAAATAGTTAATTTTCATTTAAAGTATTTTGGAATAATTTTAGTATTTTTTGAAAGATTTAATGTATTTTGGAATATTTAAGATTTTTTGAATTATTTAAAGTATTATGGAATATTATTTGGCTATATAATATGCTTGAAATATTTTTAGTATTTTTTAAGTACATTAAATATTCCCAAATATATTAAAATAGCTAAAAAATATTCCAAAATATTTTAAATAGTCGAAACATAATAAAAAATATTCCAAAGTATTTTTAAATAAAAATATTCTAAAATACTAAAAATATTCTAAAGTATTTTAAATAAAAATATTCCAAAATACTAAAAATATTCCAAAGTATTTTGAATAAAAATATTCGAAAATGCTAAAAATATTCCAAAGTATTTTAAATAGTTAAAAAATCTTAAATATTCCAAAATACATTAAATATTCCAAAAATACTAAAATTATTCCAAAATACTTTAAATAAAAATATTCCAAAGCAGTTAAAAAAATATTCCAAAATACTAAAAATATTCCAAAGTATTTTGAATAAAAATATTCGAAAATACTAAAAATATACCAAAGTATTTTAAATAGTTAAAAAATCTTAAATATTCCAAAATACATTAAATATTCCAAAAATACTAAAATTATTCCAAAATACTTTAAATAAAAATATTCCAAAGCAGTTAAAAAAATATTCCAAAATACTAAAAATATTCCAAAGTATTTTGAATAAAAATATTCGAAAATACTAAAAATATTCTAAAGTATTTTAAATAATAATATTCCAAAATACTAAAAATATTCCAAAGTATTTTAAATAGTTAAAAAATCTGAAATATTCTAAAATACATTAAATATTTTAAAAATACTAAAATTATTCCAAAATACTTTGAATAAAAATATTCCAAAGAACTTTAAATCAAAATATTCCACAGTTCTTTAAAAAAAAAAATTTCTTAATATAATTTAAACCTATTAAGGTAATTGAAATATTAAAAAATCACTCAAAACATTCCAAAGTATTTTAAATAGTTAACAAAATATTAAAAATAGTCCAAGTACATTAAATAGCTAAAAAATATTCCAAAATACTTTAAATATTATAATTCCTAAAAATACTCCGCAATATTCCAAATATTTTTAGTAATACAAAAATAATACAAAATTGTTTGAAATATTCAAGAAAAATTATCGATTATTTGAAAATATTTTAAATTCTTTTTTTGATTTCTTCAGATAAGAAGTTGAAAATAGTATAATATAAACGAGTAAAAAAAATATAGTGATTTTGTTCGGTGCCGGTCGGAACCAAGGGACCAATTGCACGCCAATGCGGTATCACTTAATAATTTATATATATACATATATATATATTTGAAACATGGATTTACATTTGAACTTTTCTCCCCCATTTTCATGATTGACCCACGCCCCCATACGCCAGAAACAACCCTTCAGGACGCCCACACTTCAATTTTCAAGAACCGGAAAATACCTATACAGCAGTAAATTCTCAATCGGAAACTGTGCCGAATATGAAAAAATCTAATCGGGAAGAGGGGAGGGGAGAGAAATTAGTTTCATCTTGTAAAAAGAAAAACATTTTTTCAGGAATAGAAATTGAAAAAAATTTTATATTTAAGGCGCCTGAATTTTTTGGCCAAATATGTCATTTACATTTATTGTCAATTATAGAAAATACTTTTTATTTGGCCAAATTGTCATTGAATTGAATTTTCATTTAGAAAATTTTTTTATTTAGCCAAATTTTCAAGGAATTTAATATTTACTTAGTAAAATTGTCACGCAGAAGCATTTTCATTAAGCCGAATTAACAGTTTCTCTAAATTTCATATTTAGCCAAATTGGCATTGAATTTAAAGTTTCATTTAGAAAATTTTTTCATTTAGCAAAATTGTCAATGAAATTAATTTTCACTTTGTAAAATTGTCATGTAGAAAAATGTCCATTAAGCCAAATTGACAATTTATGTAAATTTCGTATTTAGCCAAATTGTCATTGAATTTAATGTTAATTTAAAAAAAAAAATTATTAAGCCAAACTTTCGAATGTAATGAATTTAATTTTCACTTAGTAAAATTGTCATGTAGAAAAATGTCCATTAAGCCAAATTGACAATTTATCTAACATTCATATTTAGCCAAATTGGCATTGAATTTATTGTTCATTTTGAAAATTTTTTTATTTAGTCAAATTTTAAATGTAATGAATTTAGTTTTCACTTAGTAAAATTGTCATGTAGAAGAATTTTCATTAAGCCAAATTGACAAATTTATCAAAAGTTTCATTTGGCAAAATTAATTATTTAGCCTAATTGACATTTCAACTAATTTTTATTTGGAAAAATTGGCATTTAACCGAATTAACATTAGAGCTAATTGAAATTAAGCAGAATTGTTATTCAGCCAAATTATCACTTCGTAAAAATTTTCATTAAGCCAAATTTTTTTTTATTATTTGATAATAATTTGTGTAGTCTAAATTCACAATTTATCAAAATATTTTCATTCAGAAAAATTGTCATTTATAGGATAATTGAAATTTTAACTAATTTCCATTTGGCCAAAATTGACATTTAGCTAAATTTTATTGTCAATTGACCTAATTGTAATTAAGCAAAACTGATATTTAGCGGAATTTACATTTAGAGAAATTGACATTATTATCAATTTGTATTTAACAAAATTGCCATTTAGCCAAATTGACACTTTATAAAAATGTTATTTATCAAAAAAGTCATTTTTTCTAATATTGTTATTTAATCTAATTGTCAATTTTGCAAAATTGGCATTTATTCTAATTTTCATTTAGCATAAATGTCAATGAGCCTAAATTGACAGTTTATCTAAATTTTATTTAACAAAATTTTCAGTTGGCTAAATTTTCCTTTAGCCAAATGGTCATTAAGCCGAATTTAAAATTTACTTAATTGTTATTAAGAAACATTGACATTGATTAAAATTCTGTTTAATGACAGTTTGGCTATATGTCAATTTTAATAAAAACAATTTGGGCATTTGGCAGTTCGGCTAAATGGCAATTTGGACAATTGGCAGTTTAAGCTAATTGTCAGTTCTGTTAAATGATAATTTCTTTAATTGTCTGTTCAGCCAAATTGAAATTTATGTTAAATTAAAATTCGGCTAAATAAAAATTCAGTTAAATTAAAATTCGGTTAAATGACAATTTGGCTGAATGGCAATTTCAATAAAAAACAGTTTTGACATTTGGCAGTTCGGCTAAATGACAATTTGTACAATTGGCTGTTAAGCTAATTAGCTGGACAGTAAAAAATTCTGGTAAATTAAAATTCGATTTAATGCCAATTCGGCTAAATGACAATTTCAATAAAAAACAATTTGGACATTTGGTCGTTCAGATAAATAACAATTTGCTCAAATTGCAATTTGGACAATTGACTCTTAAGCTAATTGGCAGTTCAGAGAAATGAAAATTCTGTAAAATAAAAATTCGGCTAAATGGCAATTACAATAAAAAAACAATTTAAACACTTGGCAGTTCGGCTAAATGTCAATTTCTGCAATTGACTGCTAAACTAATTGTTAGTTCTGCTAAATGATAATTTCCTTAATTGTCAGTTTAGCAAAATTGAAAATTCTGTTTAAAAAAATTCGGCTAAATAAAAATTCAGTTAAATTAAAATTCGGTTAAATGACAATTCGGTTAAACAAAATTCCGCCCAATTTGCAAATCATTTAAAAATTCCATTTCACTAAATGGACATTTCCCTATAAAAATTACCTCTTCCCCTAAAAATAACAAAAAAAAAATAGAATGAGAGAGAAAACGTAGAATTTAAAATTGAAAAAAGAAGAAATTTGGAAAATTAATGTGAAATTTTATAAAAGTAGTTATAAATAATGTCCCTCATTAATTATTTCTCTACTTCTCTCCCTCTTCTTCTTCTTCTTCTTCCTTTTTTTCCTGCCCTCTTATCGAATCGCGTAAAATTGCGAGTGAAATGAGATCACGTTGGACTACGGGAGCAATAAAAGTGGAAGGGTGGTGTTAGTTGAAGGGGTAGGGGGGGGTGAAGGTGTATCAGAAGGAGAGAATCGATAGCGGGGCACAAAAAGGAGGTTGGTACTCGAATATCTCATGTTGTGACCCCCGCCCCCATTTACACCCACGACACCCCACCCCCCTCTCCACCCACTTGACCGTATAGTAGTATAACTAAAAAATTGGTCGCACGTTAAATTCCATTTTTATATTTCGCGAACAATCAATATTATAGATTGTAAAATTTTTTCTTTAAAACCTACAATGAATATAAAAAAACAAAATATTTACAAAATATAATAATAATAAAAAAATAGTCGACGGGATATTTTTAAATTCTTAATAAAAAAAAATAAATAAATAAAATAAATAACGAGTAACAGAAAAATAATTTTCTATTTTTGTATTATTTGCAATATAAATATTAAATTTCTATTGTTTGCTAATGGATTGAAATCTTTAAAAAAAAAGTGAACAAAATATACAACAAATTTTTTCTATAACAATCATTTGTGTTGTATAAAAACTATTAAAAAAAATTATTAACTCAATTTATTACTATTTTAAAATAATTCATTTGTTTATAATTTTTATTATTGTTGAAAATATTACTAATTATTATTAATTGAAAGTAATTTTCATTATAATTACTAATCATCATCATCATTATTTTAATTATATTATACTTATATTATTTATTAATTGGTATTACTCTATTGTAATTATCATTGGTGTGAAAAAAAATTGAAAATTTCATTATTTAAGAAAAATGTGAATTCTCAATTGTAAATAATTTATATTTAATTAATTTTAATTATTGAAAATTATAAATAAAATAAATAAAATTAATAAATGGAAAATTTTTCTCCAAGTATTTTTTTACATGAGAATATTTAATTTAAATTCTTGAAATACTCCATTAAATAAATTTCTGGAATAATCAATTCAATATAATATTTTTTTAATGGCATTCTTGGAATATTCCATAAACCTTTATGAAATATTCCACTGAAGCATAAGGGAATATTTCTATGGAATATTACATCAACATTTCTGTAATATTCCACTGAAGCATAAGGGAATATTTCTATGGAATATTACATCAACATTTCTGTAATATTCCAGTGAAGCATAAGGGAATATTTCTATGGGATATTCCATCAACATTTCTGTAATATTCCACAGATACATATGCAAAATATTCTCATAAAATATTAAATTGATATTCATGGAATGTCTCTCATATGGAATATTTATATTTATTTATAGAAAAATAAAGAATATTCCATTTAAATTCTTGAAATACTCTATGAAATAAATTTCTGGAATAATCAATTCAATGGAATTATTTTTTTATTGTCATTCTTGGAATATTCCATAAATATTTCTGTAATATTCCACTGAAGCATAAGAGAATATTTCTATGGAATATTTCATTTAAATTCCTGTAATATTCCACAGATACGTGGGGAATATTACCATGGAATATTTTAATCGATATTCCTGAAATATTCCATCAGTTATTCATTTTTTTGGTATAATTTACAGTTAATTTAAATGTAATATTTTTTTGCTATTAATACTATTTGAACATATAAGGAATATTTCAATTGATATTCCTGGAATGTTATATTAGTTCATTTGGTTGAAATTACAATTCATTTCGAGTAAAATTCCGCAGAGAAATGATCTGATAGAACATTTAGGGAATATTTCAATGGAATGTTTCAAGTGATATTCCTGGAATATTTCTGGAATATTCCTATGGAATATTTCATTTGTATTCCTGAATTATTCCATTAGTTATTCATTTATTTTAATTTACATGTGATTTCAAGTAAAATTTCTTAATAAAAATTATATTAATACATTAAGGAATACTTCTATATGGAATATTGCATTCATATTCCTGGAATATTTCATTAGTTTATTTGTATAATTTACATTAAAGTAAAATTCCTGCGAAATATTCTATTATAGAACTTAAAGTGAATATTACTATGGAATATCTCAATTAATATTCCTGGAATATTTCTATAAGATATTGCATTCTTATATTCCTGGAATATTTAATTATTTTTGTTAAATTTACAGTTCATTTAAAGTAAAATTCCTGAGGAATATTCTATTAGAACTTATGGGGAATATTACTATGGAATATTTTAATTGAATATTCCAGGAATATTTCCCTGAAACTTTGGGAATATTCTATTTGATATTCCCTGAACAACTTCATTGATTCATTATAATAGAAATTATTGAAAAATATTCGTGCTTGGAATATTCCTTCAGAAATAATTTTTTAAAATATTCCATGGGAATATAATAGAAATGTTTAATTTTTTTTATTAATATACGCTACAGAAATTATATTATAGTGTTAATAATATAAGAATAAAAATAATAATTTAAAAAATAAAATAAAAAAATGTCAAAATATTAAAAAAATATTCCTGTAGAATATTCCCTAATATATATTATTTGTGTGGAATATTTTTCAATATTTCCAAATAACTTCAAAATTTACTTGAAATTTTTTTTTTGTGAGAAATATAAAAGCAAAAAAATGGCCCTATATAAATGGCTCAGATTATTCGGTTCGCCACTCAACGTCTTTTACTGTCATCCCTATTGAGTTCGATATAATCTCTCGCTAGATGTCGTCACCTGTACAATCGGCAGTTTTTTTTCTTGTTTCCCAATATTTCATTCTTTAAACATTATACGTAAATAAATTCATTTCTATTATATGTAATTTATTTCTAATTCAAGAGAAACGGAAAATTTATTATTAATATAAAAAAAAAATTTATAACTAAAAAATAATGTTTCTTTTTATAAAAATCTTAATCGAAGGTACAAAATATCACCGGCTGATTTTTGGTGTTTCCAAATAATATGCATTTAGCAAAAATAACAGCAATTATTGACAGTATGTTGTAATAATTTTCCAAAAATATTGTTAATAATAAAAAATATTACATTAATAATAAATAATTAAATAACTAATAAAAAGTTAATAATAATAATAAAAAATTAATAATAAAATTAATATCGAAATAGTTATAAAAATAGTGAACAGAAATATAGTACCTAATAATGTTATAAATAAAAATGTTATAAATAAATAAATAAATATTAAATTTTAAAAAATTACAAAGTTAAATTAAAAAAGTATAAATAAATAAAAAAATTTTAATTGGCAAATAATAATAATAATTTTAATAATAAAAAAAATTTTAATTGTCAATAATAATAACAATTTTAATAACAATAAAAAAATAAGAAACTTATGAAAAATTTAAAAAAATTTACAAAGTGCAAAAAAAAAGAAAAACAAATTTAAAAAAATAATAAACAAAGTACTAAACAGAGAAGTATAATTTTTGTTTTAAAAAATAATAACAAAAACAGTTCTAAAAATAAATATTCAATTAAAAAAAAAATAATAAATAAAAAAATAACAGATATAGTAGAAAAAAATTATTAAATAAACCTTAGCAAAAATTAAAGAATTTATTAATTAAAAAGAATAGTTAAAATTATAAAAAAAAAATATTTTTAAAAATTTTTTTCCACCGAATTTTTATCGATTATTGCAATAATGTATTAACACAATAAGAAACAGGTATGAAAATTATTTGTTTCTAAACATTGTTATAATAATAATTTTAATAACAATGAAATTATTAAAATATAAATTTTTAATAATAAATAAAATTATTAATAAAAAACTCACCCCAAAGAAAGCAATAATTTTTCTTCTGTCCTCAAAAAATTCGCACAAACATTTGAGAAATTCTTCACTGAATATAAATTATAATCCATACACTGTTCTTTTTTTTTATTCTTTCAAAAATCACACTATTTACAAACAACTTTTTTTTGTTGCAAAAAAAAAATTTTCTTTTCACAAATTAATATTTTATAGAAAAAGGGAGGGTTGAGGGGGGGGGGATGAATTTTTTATTTTATAATTTCACACCATAAAAAAATGAAAACAATCACTATTAAAAATTTTTTTTTTTACCTGCAAAATGAAAATTAGGTGAAAGAATCAAGGGCAAAAGGGGACCACACACAAACACACATAAATATATATATTTATATATATATCTATATACACAAACACGTCTATCACGGTGAACCGCGTGTCATGATCAAAGCGGTATTTTTCACTAGACGCAATTTTGCTTTTCGTAATTCGTATATAACTTGAATACTGTGAACGCTCCTATCGGCGATTTGATAGTGCGCATGCGCGAGAAAAAGTATATACCTTGCGCACGCGTTTCCATTAAAACACCAATTTCGCTATGTTTGTGTCTGTGTGTGAGTGTCTTTTCTTATCAGCCATGACGAGAAAACCCTATACGCTACACTTGTTTACTTTGCGGGGGAGTGAGGGAGAAAGAAAAGTGGGAGCGAGAGAGAAAGTAATATTGGTGTGAGTGAGATGGAGAATTGCGAGTGAGAGAGAGAGAGGGAGAGAGAATGAGCGAAAAGGAGAAAGAGAAAGAGCGAAAAAGAGAGAGAGAGAGAGAGAGAAGAGAATGAGAAAAAGTGTAAGAAAGAAAAGTGTGAGTGAGAGAGAGAAAATTACTAGTAATAAAAAAGAGAGGGAGAGAGAAAAGTTTAGAGAAACAGAGAGAGAGAGAGAGAGAGAGAGAGAGAGAGAGAGAGAGAGAGAGAGAGAGAGAGAGAGAGAGAGAGGAAAAAAGAAAGAGAGCGAAAATAGTCTGCGATAGGGGAGAAAGGACGCTCATAGTAAGAACTGAGCATGCGCTCTAAATGCGCAAGGATCGAATCAATCCCAAGAATTAACTCGGGACGAAGAAACTCTAGTGCCCCGTTTTTAAAAAGAAAAATCTTTTTGCAAAAAAGAAAAAAATATAAATACATACATAATCGATAATTTTATATCGAAATTTTCGCAAATCGACAAGTCGACACAAGTCAAGATTAAAAATATAGATATTTTCAAATATGTAAAAATGACAAAAAATCTTATGTATGAACTTAGTTAAGTCAATTTGTCGCTAGGGTCGACATTCACACAACAGGATCGGTGAAAATCTACCTTATCGACAAGGAGACAATTTTTTAATAATCTTACGGCAAAGTTTGCCAACACATTATATTTTCATTCAAATTGTATAATGTAATAAAATAATTTTTCTATAAAATGAACAAAAATTCAAAAAAAAATTTCTCTATTTTCATTTTTTAAATTTTTGGCGCGATTTATCGAAAATAATATATCGATATTGATTGTCCCTAATTCGATTTGACCACTTTTGGCTAAATTCACAATGTTAATGAAAAGTCATGAAAATACAAACTATAAAGAAATAAAGCGTCAGTAAAAACAAAAATCTGTGAATTCCCCAATGTCTTTTTTCACCAAAGTGTGAATTGACCAGTATTTGCTGTATTCAGAGTGCTCAGCACATGGCAATGTATAAATAAGATATGTAGAGTGCCATGCGTGCTTTAATGCTGTCCTAGTTCCGGTCTGACGGAATTTTCAACAGTCGTGTCATTTCTGTCAAAATGTTTTTAGTTCATGACATATGAATAAAAATTCTTACGCCACGAACTAAGAGTATTTGATAGAAATGACACGACTTTTCAAAATTCCGACAGACCGGAAGGACAGCGTATAAGCATTTAGGTGTATCTACTTAAATCATATTTTCAAAGGTTTCCCAGGATGCGCCATATTTTTTTTTTACTTTTTCTACGACATTTTTAACTAAAATTCTTGTTTAAATCGATTATTTTTAATAATTTTCGAAAAAGTTCTTTGACAATTTTCAAATCCATTTCTTAACAATTTTCAATTTTACAAAATTTTGATTACTCGTAAATTCTTCAATGAAATAAATATTAGAAAATAAAAACTTAAAATAATATTAATAAAATTCAATTAAACTTTTTCAAAAAAATTAATTTCAAAATTCAATTATTTTAAAAAATTCACGCTTTATTGCTTTTAAAATTCAATTATTATCTAAAATTTCAACTGGAATTAATTTTTAAATCAATTTTTATTGGAAAATTCTACGAGAATTCAATTATTTAATTACAATAAATAAACTGCAAATAAATAATTTATTCAATAATTTCTTAAAAGGAATTTAATTAAATTTTTACTGAAATTTATTATATTAAAAAATTTTATAACAATTTTTGAAAATAATTGAAAACTCTTTGAAGAATTTTATTAAAATTTTTAAAAATACTTGAATTCCTGAGAAGAATTTAAATAATAATTTATGAAAATAATTGAATTCATGGGAAGAATTTTATTAAATTTTGTTTAAATAATTGGAATTTTGACAAGAAGTTTATTACCATTTTTGACAATAATTTAATTCTTGAGAAGAATTTCGCTATCTATTTATAAAGAAAATTTAATTCTTGACGAGAATTTAAAAAAAAAAATTTTAAATAATTTAATTTCTGCAAAGTATTTTATTACTTTTTAAAAGAATTGAATTGTTCTGATGAATTTTAATACTTATGAAAATAATTGAATTTTGAAAAAGAATTTTATTAAAATTCCTTAAAATAATTGATTTTATGGGAAGAATTTTGTTGTTTATCAAGATAATTGAATTCATTTGCAAAATTACTTAAAACATTTTTGAAAATAATTGATTTTCTGCGACGAATTAAAAGTTATTTATGAAAATAATTGAATCATTGCAACGAATTATATTATTTTATTGAATAATTGAATGTTTCTTAAATTTGAATTCTTTCGTCAAGTTTTAATAAAATTTTTAAGAATAATTGCATTTTTCGAGGAATTTATTTAAAATTGTATTAAAAATATTTAAAATTCTGACGTGAAAATAATTGAATTTCTAAATGAAATTTTAATATTTATGAAAATAATTAAATGTTTTCGTACAATTGTATCAAACATTTTTTTCAATAATTAAATTTTTTGATAAATTTGATGAAAATAGTAAACATTCAAAATCATTGAATTACGAAAAACTTTTGAAAATAATTGAAGTTTTGCAAAGAATTTTATTTAAATTTTCAAAAATAATTGAATTTTTGGCGAAAAATTGTACTATAATTTATAAAGATAATTGAATTCTTGATGAGATACCTATTCAAACCAATTTTATTAACATTTTTAAGAATAATTACATTTTTCGAGAAATTTGATTAAAATTGTATTAAAAATAATTGAAATTCTGCGATGAGTTTTATTATTTGTGAAAATAATTGAATCGCCCTAAGAAGAATTTTATTACTTTTAAACAATATTTAATTTTTACGAGGAATATTATTACTTTTGAAATTAATTAAATTTTTGCAATAATTTTTAACTTTTACAAAATTAAATTTTCTCTTTCGTGTTTTTAACTAAACATCTATAAATCCATTATTTTTAATAATTTTTGATAAAGTTCTTTAAAAATTTTCAAATTCATTTGTTTACAATTCAATTTTACAAAATTTCGATTATTCGTAAATTCTTCAATTCAATTAAAATTTTATTAAAAGTAATTGAAATTCCGCAATGAGTTTTATTATTTATGAAAATAATTGAATTCCTAAAAAGAATTTTATTATTTACAAAAATAATTAAATCCCCGTAAAAATTTTATTATTTACAAAAATAATTGAATCCCCGTAAAAATTTTATTATTTATGAAATTGAATGATTGCGAAGAAATTTATAAAAAAAATTTGTAAATAATGAAATTCCTGTGAAATTTTTATTATTTTTTTGAAAATAATTAAAAGTTTGTGATAGAATTTTATAAAATTTTTTTTTTTTTAAATAATTGAATTCTTTTGGAAAATTTTATGAAAATAGTAGATATTGAAAATCAGTGAATTGAGGAAAATTTTTGAAAATAATTGAATTTCTGCGAAGAATTTTATTACTTTGGAAAATAATTGAATTTCTGCAATCATTTGTAATTTCTCTAAAATTATCCAACCTCATTTTTTTCAAAATGGCGTCAGGAAACTCGAAAATTTCAAAAATTAAAAATGGCGGATGTAAAAATTTAAAAATTGATCAGATTCGCTTAAAACTTAGTACTCGGGGGGTTTTCGGGATCGTTGATTACAAATTTGCTGTCAGATTTCAAAAATTCAAAATGGCGGATCCAATATGGCAGATGATTTTTAATTTGCTCAAATTTACTTGATATTCGTTACTCGGGGGTTTTCGGGGTCGCTGATTACAAATTTGCTGTCTGATTTCAAAAATTCAAAATGGCGGGTCCAATATGTCGGACGAAAAAATTAAAAATCGATCAGTTGAATCGAAGAGAAGTTTCGCTATATCGATTTCAATATATACGATAATATATCGGATTTAAATTAAAGAAATAATTTCTTTTATTTATACTTACGTGACAATATTATTTTTCCAATACTAACAATAAACGATGACGAATTGAATATTTAGATGGAGGTTTTTTTTTTTGCTAACATAGAGTAGAGAAAAAAAGGAAATTCGTTTTGTGAACAACCTTGACTTGGTGAAATTTTGTAATTTCTTCTATATTGATGACACACTGCACGTATTTCTATATATGTACATATATATACATATATATTTGTATATGTAATAAGAAAGTGAGGAAGACCGCACGAGGGTTAATCTAATCGTTGCCGCGCACTATTATGAGATCAGACTCGAACAAAAATAACTCCGGCATTGAACTAAAGTCACGTGAACCTTGCACATGGTAATGTTTGTACTGTGGATCATTGACCCAATCAGTTTCTCTCTCTCTCTCTCTCTCTCTCTCTCAAACATTTTTTTTCCTTTTGTTAATTACCAACTTGTTTGAAATCGATTATCTTTTTTTGTGAATATTGTTTTTCGTTTATTTTTAGGGAGGAAATGGATAAAAAATATGTTTTGGACCTAAATCTAAAAGTTCTTTGACTCCAGTCCAGAAAATCAAGTACCAAGTGCCATTTAATTGATCAACATTGTAAAAAAAATTTTTAAACTTGAAAAATAGAAAACATTTTTTGTCACTAAAATATATATTTAAAACTATATAAAAAAAAATTAAACATTTAAATAAACTTTCATTTTCTATTTTCGTTAAAACGGATCTGGAACTGGAATTTTTGTCGATTGTCCTTCCAGCATGTCCTTTAGAAGAAAACTGATTTCCTAATGAAGGAAAATATTAATTTATTTTTACTTTAACTATTTTATTATAATTTTTTATAACTAAAAAATAAAATACAAGAATTTTAATCTAAAAAACCAAATTTTATCAAAACTGAAAAAACCCAAAAGTAAATTAAAAATACAAAAAAATAAATAGTTATTTTTAAAATAAAATTATAAAAATTAAAAAAAAATTGAAGTCAGGTACTTAAATATTTTTTTCTTTTTGAAAAAAGGAACCTAAATATAAAAATACAAAAACAAAAATGAATAAAAATAAATAAAAGAAAAAATTAAAAAATTGAAATGTTTTTAAATATTTTTTCTCTCACCTCTTCTCGTTGTTTTCGTAGTCGATCAATTATTGGCTCACTAAAACTCGGATGATTCTCAGGATCCTCTAATTTTATTTCCTCCCTTATTCCCTGGGGAATTCGACTAACAAATATTTGTTTAATTTTCTCAAAATTTAATAATCGTCCGGGAAGATCGAGTTCAATTGCCATAAATGAATCCGTACCACCGATAATTGTTAATGGTTTTTCGTAATCTGCGCAATTTCCTTTTCTGAAAAAGAAAAAAAATTATTTTCCCATAGTTTTTAAAAATATTTTTTTCTTTTTTTTCAATTTTTTTTTACTTTTGATTTTTTATACTTTTTCATTTCTTTTTTTTACTTATTTTTATTTATTTTACTCTTCGCTTTTATTCTTTTTTTTAATTTTCAAATATTTATTTTACTTTTCACAAAACTTAAAAAAAAATTTTTAAAAATGTTTCCCAAATGAAAAGAAGAAAAGGAAACCGAACTTACAAACTTTGTGAACCAAAACCGTAAAATGACAATAAATCTTTGGTTCTTCGAACAAGAGCGGAATCCTTTGACGAATGAAAATGTAACGATGCACCGAGAGCGTGAGCGGCAGCTCTCAAAATCCTTCCAATTAATCCTTTTTTCGTCGAATCGAATTCCTGTAAAAAGAAAACAACAAATTTTTTTTACAAACTAATTTTGTATTTATAAAAAAAAAATTGGAATATTTAAACAATTAAAAAAAGAAATTATATGAAAAATAAAAAATAATAAGCGTGAAAAAAGGGGAAAAAATTTTTAAAAATAAAAATAAAAAATATAAATGAAAGAATAAAGTAAAAACTAAATAAAAAAATATAGAAATAATAAAAATATAAAAACAAAAAATACAGAAATAATTAAAATATAGAAACGAAAAATAAAGAAACAATTAAAAATACAAAAACAAAAAATACAGAAATAATTAAAAATGTCCACATTTTTAATTATTTAACTGTATTTTTCGTAATTAAAAAAAGAAATAAAAAATAAAAAATAATTAAAAATACAGAAAAAATAAAAAAACAATAAAAAAAACTAATAAAAATATATATAAACAATTAAAAGTGTAGAAATAAATTAAAATATTAAATCAAAAAATATAAAAACAAAAGAAAATAATAGAAATAAAAAAAAATATAGAAATGATAAAATTTTAAAAAGAAAAAAAAAGTTTGTTACTTTAAATTCATCGTATTTGCCGCCAATGATACAGAGTCTCATTGGAAATGGTTCGACAGTTTTCTCCGTGTCTTTCCTTTTTTCCTTTAAACGTCGATTATTCATCTCCTCAATTATTCTCTCGTTGTAGCTCATTTTCATTGCGCTTCGCACAACTGAAAGACTTTCCTCTAATGTTGACCAAATCATTTCCGGTTTCGATAAATCCAACATTATCATAATTGTCACATGATGAGGTGAATGAGTTAATGTCGAACCAGTCATTGAAGCCGATATTAATGACGACGATAAATGTCCCACCTCCCACACATGGACCACATCTTTCACCTTAAAAAAAAAAAAAAATGTAATGCAATTTCATTTTTGTTATTTATTGAATTATTTGCAAAATATTTATAAATTCTTTATGATTTATTTCAGATATTAAATAATTTATTTTATAGATAAATAATTGATTATTTATTCTATAGATAAATAAAAAAAGAAGAAAAACAATAATAAAGATTTTTAAAAATGTAATAAACATATAAAAATAATAAAAATACAAAAGTAATGAAAATAAAAAATTACAAAAACAAAAAACTAATGAAAATAAAAAAATTCAAAAATAGAAAACTAACTAAAATAACAAAAATAATGAAAATAAGAAAACAATTTATAAAAAATAATAAATTAATATAATTAATTTAATATTAAATAAAAATAATAAATAAATAAATAATAAATAAATTTAATAAATTAATTAATTTATTGAATAATAAATAAAATAACAAAACTTATAAATAAACAAAACTAGTGAAAATAATAAGTAATGAAATTAAAAAAATAGAAAGAGAAAACTAAATAAAAATAATAACAAAAATACAAAACTGATGATAATGAAATATATTAAAAAGAAAAATATTTAAAATAAACAAATAATGAAAATAAAAAAAAGAATAAAATTAGTAAACTAAAAAATAAAATAACAAAACTAATAAAAATACAAAAATAATAAAAATACAAAAATAATTAAAAGAAAAAAAACAATAAAAATAGGAAATAACAAAACTAACAAAAAAAATGCAAAACAAATAAAAAAATAATAAATAAAAATATAAAAATATAAAAGTAATTGTAAAAAAGCAATAAAAATAGAAAACAACAAAAAATAACAAAACCAACAAAAACATGAAACTAATACAAATAAACAAAAGTAAAAATACAAAAATTATTAAAATACAATAATACCATAAAAATAAAAAATTCAATAAAATAACAAAACTAACAAAAATACAAAACTAATAAAAATAAACAATAATAAAAATACAAAAATAATTAAAATAAAAAAGCTATAAAAATAGAAAACAACAAAAAAAACTAACAAAAATATAAATCTAATGAAAATTAAAAATAATAAAAAAACCAAATATTGAAAAAAAAAAAATAATATTAGAAAAATAAAAAATAACGATAATAATAAAAAAACAAACATAATGAAAATTGAAAATAAATAAAACACAAAAATACAATGACAATAAAAATAATGAAAATAAAAAAACAATAAAATTACCAAAAATACAAAATTAATGAAAATCAAAAAATAAAAAAACACAAAAACAAAAATACAAAACTAATGAAAATAGAAAATAGTAGAAAAACAAAAATAATGTTAAGAATAAAAATCAAAAAATAAATAAAGTAACAAAAAGATACAAAACTAATAGAAATAAACAATAATAAAAATTCAAAAATAATGTAAATAAAAAAGTAATAAAAATAGAAAAAAAATAGAAAACTAATAACAATACAAAACTAATAAAAATTTTTAATTTTTTAATGTCAAACTTTTTAATGTGGAAAATACTTTACTTATTAAATTGTCTCGAATCTTTGGTAAAAAATCTAAAATTATCGAAAATTATCAAAAATTCAAAAATCCGTTTTTCTTAAAACTCAACATTTTTTCCTCACTTTTATGGGATTAAAAATTCAAAAATAATGGAAATAAAAAAGTAATAAAAATAGAAAAAAAATAAAAAACTAATAACAATACAAAACTAATAAAAATTTTTAATTTTTTAATGTCAAACTTTTTAATGTGGAAAATACTTTACTTATTAAATTGTCTCGAATCTTTGGTAAAAAATATAAAATTATCGAAAATTATCAAAAATTCAAAAATCCGTTTTTCTTAAAACTCAACATTTTTTCCTCACTTTTATGGGATTAAAAATTCAAAAATAATGGAAATAAAAAAGTAATAAAAATAGAAAAAAAATAGAAAACTAATAACAATACAAAACTAATAAAAATTTTTAATTTTTTAATGTCAAACTTTTTAATGTGGAAAATACTTTACTTATTAAATTGTCTCGAATCTTTGGTAAAAAATCTAAAATTATCAAAAATTCGAAAAAATTCAAAAATCCGATTTTCTTAAAATTCAACATTTTTTCCTCACTTTTATGGGATTTAGCTACATTATTTTTGTGCTTTTGGAAAATACTTTACTTATCAAATAGCCTCGACTCTTTGGTAAAAAATCTAAAATTATCAAAAATTCGAAAAAATTCAAAAATCCGATTTTCTTAAAATTCAACATTTTTTCCTCACTTTTATGGGATTTAGCTACATTATTTTTGTGCTTTTGGAAAATACTTTACTTATTTAATAGTCTCGAATCTTTGGTAAAAAATCTAAAATTATCAAAAATTCGAAAAAATTCAAAAATCCGATTTTCTTAAAATTCAACATTTTTTCCTCACTTTTATGGGATTTAGCTACATTATTTTTGTGCTTTTGGAAAATACTTTACTTATTTAATAGTCTCGACTCTTTGGTAAAAAATCTAAAATTATCAAAAATTCGAAAAAATTCAAAAATCCGTTTTTCTTAAAATTCAACATTTTTTCCTCACTTTTATGGGATTTAGCTACATTATTTTTGTGCTTTTGGAAAATACTTTACTTATTAAATTGTCTCGAATCTTTGGTAAAAAATCTAAAATTATCCAAAATTCGAAAAAATTCAAAAATCCGATTTTCTTAAAATTTAACATTTTTTCTTTTTTTTTATGGGATTAAGCTTCATTATTTTTGTGCTTTTGGAAAATACTTTACTTATTTAATAGTCTCGACTCTTTGGTAAAAAATCTAAAATTATCAAAAATTCGAAAAAATTCAAAAATCCGTTTTTCTTAAAATTCAACATTTTTTCCTCACTTTTATGGGATTTAGCTACATTATTTTTGTGTTTTTGGAAAATACTTTACTTATTTAATAGTCTCGACTCTTTGGTAAAAAATCTAAAATTATCAAAAATTCGAAAAAATTCAAAAATCCGTTTTTCTTAAAATTTAACATTTTTTCCTCACTTTTATGGGATTTAGCTACATTATTTTTGTGCTTTTGGAAAATACTTTACTTATTTAATAGTCTCGACTCTTTGGTAAAAAATCTAAAATTATCAAAAATTCGAAAAAATTCAAAAATCCGATTATCTTAAAATTCAACATTTTTTCCTCACTTTTATGGGATTTAGCTATATTATTTTTGTGCTTTTGGAAAATACTTTACTTATTTAATAGTCTCGAATCTTTGGTAAAAAATCTAAAATTACCAAAAATTCGAAAAAATTCAAAAATCCAAATTTCTTAAAATTTAACATTTTTTCTTTTTTTTTATGGGATTAAGCTTCATTATTTTTGTGCTTTTGGAAAATACTTTACTTATTTAATAGTCTCGACTCTTTGGTAAAAAATCTAAAATTATCAAAAATTCGAAAAAATTCAAAAATCCGTTTTTCTTAAAATTTAACATTTTTTCCTCACTTTTATGGGATTTAGCTACATTATTTTTGTGCTTTTGGAAAATACTTTACTTATTAAATTGTCTCGACTCTTTGGTAAAAAATCTTAAATTATCAAAAATTCGAAAAAATTCAAAAATCCGTTTTTCTTAAAATTCAACATTTTTTCCTCACTTTTATGGGATTTAGCTACATTATTTTTGTGTTTTTGGAAAATACTTTACTTATTAAATTGTCTCGACTCTTTGGTAAAAAATCTAAAATTATCAAAAATTCGAAAAAATTCAAAAATCCATTTTTCTTAAAATTTAACATTTTTTCCTCACTTTTATGGGATTTAGCTACATTATTTTTGTGCTTTTGGAAAATACTTTACTTATTTAATAGTCTCGACTCTTTGGTAAAAAATCTAAAATTATCAATAATTCGAAAAAATTCAAAAATCCGTTTTTCTTAAAATTCAACATTTTTTCCTCACTTTTATGGGATTTAGCTACATTATTTTTGTGCTTTTGGAAAATACTTTACTTATTTAATAGTCTCGACTCTTTGGTAAGAAATCTAAAATTATCGAAAATTATCAAAAATTCAAAAATCCGATTTTCTTAAAATTCAACATTTTTTCCTCACTTTTATGGGATTTAGTTTCATTATTTTTGTGCTTTTGGAAAATACTTTACTTATTAAATTGTCTCGACTCTTTGGTAAAAAATCTAAAATTATCAAAAATTCGAAAAAATTCAAAATTCCGTTTTTCTTAAAATTCAACATTTTTTCCTCACTTTTATGGGATTTAGCTACATTATTTTTGTGCTTTTGGAAAATACTTTACTTATTAAATTGTCTCGACTCTTTGGTAAAAAATCTAAAATTATCAAAAATTCGAAAAAATTCAAAAAATCCGTTTTTCTTAAAATTCAACATTTTTTCCTCACTTTTATGGGATTTAGCTACATTATTTTTGTGCTTTTGGAAAATACTTTACTTATTTAATAGTCTCGACTCTTTGGTAAAAAATCTAAAATTATCAAAAATTCGAAAAAATTCAAAAATCCGTTTTTCTTAAAATTCAACATTTTTTCCTCACTTTTATGGGATTTAGCTACATTATTTTTGTGCTTTTGGAAAATACTTTACTTATTAAATTGTCTCGACTCTTTGGTAAAAAATCTAAAATTATCAAAAATTCGAAAAAATTCAAAAATCCGTTTTTCTTAAAATTCAACATTTTTTCCTCACTTTTATGGGATTTAGCTACATTATTTTTGTGCTTTTGGAAAATACTTTACCTATTAAATTGTCTCGACTCTTTGGTAAAAAATCTAAAATTATCAAAAATTCGAAAAAATTCAAAAATCCGATTTTCTTAAAATTCAACATTTTTTCTTCTCTTTTATGGGATTAAGCTTCATTATTTTTGTGCTTTTGAAAAATAATTTACTTATTTAATAGTCTCGACTCTTTGGTAAAAAATCTAAAATTATCCAGATTCTGTAGGAACCCTACTTTTGTCTGACTTTCTTCTAAATTATCGAATTCAGTGATTTCTGTGGTGAATTTGGTTAAGTTGTAAAATGATTAATTTCTATTTGAATTCGTTTTTTTTTGAATGTAGAAAATCTGATGTTGATTTAATTCTTTTTTCGTTATGCACGGCAAAAAATATTTAGCTGGATGAACTACAGATTTCACTTTAGTAGCGAAATTTTTTAATGCTTCAATTAATACTTTCGTTATTTTAGAGAAACTTATCGCTATTTCAAGTAAAACTTTTTTCATTGTGTAATAATTATTATTTCTTTGAAAAGTATTTAATTTAAAATGGCTTAATAAAATAAGCAATGCAAAAGATGACCCAGATACTAATTGTAATTGTTCTAGCCATAGTTTAAGTCTAGTAATGTAAATTCTATTTAAATTGAGACCATTGAGTGAAATTATTTAAATTTTAGTTAGTTAAATCTCTTTGTTAGGTTATAATAATTATTTCTTTAAAATTTTTTAAATTGTTTAAAATAAGCAGCCCCATACAACATTCCCGCGCGCTTGCGCGCGGATAGTTTGGCTAGTACAAAAATAATGGAAATAAAAATGCTATAAAAATAGAAAACAAAAATAACAAAAAAAAAAAACTAATGAAAATAAAAAATAGTAAAAAAACAAAAATAAAGAAAATAAAAAAAATATTATTAGAATAATAAAATAAAAAATAACGGAAAATAATAAAAATAGAAAAATAAAGATAATACAAAAATAATAAATATCAAAAATAATAAAAATAACAAAAATATTAAAAATTCAACAATTATGAACAAAAAAACAAGAAAAATATAAAAAAATAACATAATAATAAAAATATCTACAAAACTAATGAAAATAAAAAAAAATTCCGAAACAATGTAAACAATAAAAATAGAAATCTGAATAAAATAATAAAAAAATAATAATAAATAGGTAAATAGTAAAAAATAAGAACAGAAAAAATAATTTTTTTTATAAAAAAAAAAAATTGAGAAAATTCATTTTTTTTCTTTAAAAACTCACCAAACTTTTACCCGCTTTTCGTCCAAATGAATAATCCATGGCAATTGTTGGTTTTGGCGTTTCTTCTTTATCCAAAAATCTATAAATCATTGTTGTTTTACCCTGAAAATTGTATGAAAATAAAAAAGTTGTAAATGAAAATCTTCTTAAAAAAATAAAAAAAAAAAAGAAAAGAAAAGAAATTACTTACAACTCCTTTACTACCAAGAAGAATAATTGTTCGTTCGTTTGTTTGAATTCCATCATTTTTTCTTTTATTCTCCTCCTCCAATGACAAACGTATCGCCAATTCTCTTGTATTTTCTAAACTATTGAAAAAAATATCCATTCAATTAATTTTTATCAATGAAAAATAGAAACAAAAATATTAACAATAATGCAAATAAAAAATAATTACATTATTATTATTTATTTATTTATCAACGGGATATAATAATATTTATATTATTTATTATAATTTCCTCGCGGTGAAAAAATAACTGTAATAATTGTAAATAAACTAAAAATTAAATGGAGGATGTACGAAAATAATAAATCTTAATAAAAAATTTTTTTCTCCGTAAGAATGAATTTTGTCAACGTTTTTTAATTGTAAACCCATTGATACTGAATAAATAAATAAATAATTAAGTTAATAAATAGAAATGTAAACAAAATAAAAAATAAAAAAATAATGAAACAAAAGAAAAACAAACACAAAAAAATTTTAAATAAAAATAATTATTATTGTTATTGCTGTTGTTGTAATAATAAAAATTAATAATAATAATATTTACAATAACAATAATAAAAATAACAATATAATGCAATAAAAAATATAAATATTTTTTTTATATATAAATAAACATAAAAAAAACTTACGGATATTCCTCGGACATTTTCGGTCAATTGATAAAAAAATAGAGAAATTCTCGTAAATTACGAGAAAAATTCCTTTTTTTTGTTTTGTTTTGTCTTTTTTTTTAAAGAGAGAGACAGAGGGCCGTAAAATATCAGATGTTTACCAATGAATTCTAATGTTTTTAAAAACTCCACTTGCCGGTTACTATGGAAACACGCAGTCGCAAAATAAATTCATTTTTCTCCCCTTTTTCTCTTTCAAATAAAAATACAACAAATTTCTTTTTCTTTCTGACAATAATTTTTTTTCTTTAATATACATATACATATGTATATAATAATAATAATAATATTTCAACCACCTTAAAATTAACAATAATCTTATACAATTAAAATGACTATTAACAAAAAAAAAAAAAAAAATTGAAAATAAGAACAAAAACAATCGAAGCCGTGAATTCAAATAATTTTTATTTTCAAAACATTTTCTTTTCTATTTTTCCTTTCTAGTCGAAATTATTATATTAATAAAATTTTTTATCTTTTTCATTTAAATCAAAATTATATTTCCATCAAGAAAAATTTTTGTGTCAAAAGAAACGAAACGTTTTTCTTTTTTTTTTTTTTTTTGAAAAAAGAAAATGTAGTGAAAATGAAAATTATAATAACAATTACATTGCTTATATTTCTATTTACAAAGTAGACTAGACAATGGAATGTTTAGGTCCATGACCTTTGACAAATAGGAAACACAATACGAGACACAGCTTTTTTTTTCTTTTTTTTTTCCTTTACTCTTTCTATGTTATCCACATTTTTTGGAATATTAAATAATGCATACTAATAATTATTAATAATTAATAATAATTATTATAATCTATCTGTACATTATACAAGCGATAAAAAATTTTTTCTTTTTTTTTACTGTAACAAAATTGTATACAATTTTATGCATAGAAAAAAAGCAAAAAAAAAGAAGAGGAAGGCTAAATATTTTTTAACAGAGATTATTGCCTATTCTCCCAGTTATCATTTGTTAAAATTTTATTTATTTATTCAAAAATTATTTAGATTGATAAATTTATTTTCGGGAATTTAAAGAAAAAATTTTTATGCTTAATTAATATAAAATTATATTGGAAATAATTTTCTTTTGTAATTCCAGAATTTATCTTTTACGCTCTATTATTTAATTTAAATAAAAAATGAACCAGTTTTTCAATTAATTTAAAAATTAAAAATTTTCATTTAAAAATAATATAAAAATTAATAATTTTCGAATTTTAAAATAATTTCAAAATTTATGATTTTTGAATTTTAAAATAATTCCAAAATTTACAATTTTACTTTAAAAATTAACATTTTTTTCCTTGAAAAAATAGAAAAAACTTATTTTTAAGTAAAAATTTTTTTTTATATAGTAGAAATATCAATTATTCCTGGCAGTAGAATATGGTTAAAAGTAAAAAAAATAATAATTTATAACTTTTTTTTCCCTTCAAAATAGAAAAAAAAAATTATTTCGATCGAAAATGTTATTTTTTTCTTTTGGTTTGTTTAGAATATTTTGTTTCGCTTTTATTTATTTATTTTCACTAATGTGATGTTAGTCAGTCTATTTTTTCCCATCGAGAAAATTTGATGAAAGAGAATAAAAAAAAAATTTGAGAAAATTAAAAAAGAGCCTCTTGGGACTATTTAATGAAATAATTTAAACAATATTAAATGAAATAAAAGAAAATTTTTAAAAAAGGATAAATTTAACGGTAAAAACAAAGGCTTTTTTTAAAATAAAAAGAATAAAAGAAAAAGAGTACAAGAGTAAGAAAAAAGCGGAGAAATAGAGAGAAAGGAAGAAAATAAAAAACATTTTTATTTCTATTTTTTATTTTTTTCTACTTTCATTTTTAGAAAATAGAAAAAAAAGAAAGAAAAAAATACGAAATAAATAAAAAAGAAAGAAAAGAAAGAACAGAATAGGAAAGAATTAAGAGAAATAAAATGTGGAAAAAAATTTAAACTAAAAGTAGAAACAATGAAAAAAGATGAAAAGAAAAAGGAAAAAAATTTCGATAAAAACTTCATTAAATCGAAGTTGAACAATAATTTTTCCTGCAACAATTTTATGTATAGGCCATTGAAACAATTGTAAAACATGCTATTTACTATTTTTCATTTACTTCCTTTTTTCTTCTAGATAATATTAACGATATTTTTTTCCTCAGAAATTCCAGAAAGCGCAAAAGTTTTCTAATAATTAATTTATTATTAATATTATTATTATTATTATTGATAATATTTTAAAAAATTATCAATCTTCCAAGTCACATCAAATTATTTATAACTATTATTATAATTATAATAATAATTATTACTACACTTATTATTATTTTTATTATTAATATTATTATTATTTCATTTTCTCCTCCTCTTCTCAAAAAAAAAATTATTACTATTATTAAAATTAGTATAAATTTTAAATAATTAGGAATAGGAACTTTAGTTATACTCAAGTTTATCGGAAAGCTAATTGAAATCTTTTGTTTTGTTATTCTTAAAGAAATAAAAAATTTATTTCTAAAATAAAAGATAATAATAATAATAATAAAAATAATAACAATAATGTTAATAATTGTTTGTTAAAACCGTTTTTCTTTATAATTGTGTAATTAAAAGGCTTATAATATTAACAAGCATGGTAATAATACCCAATAAAAATAATAAAAATGAAAATAATAATTATTATTATCATTACTGCCGTATAATTAATTCCTTTCCTTTAATTATAATTATTGAACAATAATTATAATCAAAGGAAAGGTATTTATTATAACATTTTTTAAATAATAAAAATAACAGAAAGAAAATAATAAAAAAATAATAATTGTGAAAAAATTGTAATAAAATTGTAATAATAATAATTATAATAATAATAATTGTATTAAAATTGTAATAATAATACTAATAATTGTAGTAGCGTTAAACTAATGGCAATTAAATAATAATAATAATATTAAGAATAACAATAAATACTCAAGCATTAGTCATCTCTTGCGGTAAAATTTCACCGCCTCCAAAATACAATAAACCACACGCTCTGCATGTTATCTCTGCCAAACATCATTTAACCATGTGTCATTTAATTCCTCGATAGGCAATACTTTTAAATTTCTCAATGCCTCTAAATAAAATGTTAATTCCGATGTGACAACGCCATGCTGTGGACCTCCATTATTAACAATATTCATTTTCACCAATTGCTCGCGCAGTTTTTCCTTGAACGATACATTCACTGTACGATAGAGCAATTGCACTTCGGTCGGTGGTAATATTCCCGAAACAGCCTCGTGCAATTTCGCCAAGTGCCTGAAAACACAAATATTTTCATTACTTCTCATATTTTCTTTTCTTTTCTATCTACTATTTTTTTTTTTTTTTTTTTTTGCATTTCCTTTTATTCTTTCCGTATTTGTTAATTTTCAAGTAAATCGAAATTATTATTAAAATTAACAAATGGAAAGTAATGCAAATTTGTAAAAAGGAAATTATGATTTTTTTTCATCTCCATTTTTCTATATTTAACATACTTGGAAATTGTCCGAAAAGACTGCGATGGCACTGGTGGTTTAGCCGTCCAATTTGAAATATGACTGCTAAGAAGATTATCGACGATCGTGAGAATTTTCGTGTCAATTTCACGCACATGCGATCGAATATCCCTCTCGACAGTGTCCAATAATGCAACGCCGCCAGTGACACTCGAAATGCCAACAATCGAACGATTTGTACTCAATTCCGCCAGACCTTTAAAAACAAACAGAAAATAAATAAACTTTCATTTTTCTTGTCTATTTAATAACCAAAATTTACCATAGAATAGAAAATATTTTCAACAAAAAATTAACAGCCGCCTTTTGTTAAAACAACTTCATTTTTGTAAAATAATAATTAGTAGAATAATTTTGTTAAACAAATATTTAAATTCTATTTCAGGGTTCAATTTTTAACTAAACTTTATCTCTAAATGAATTATTTTCAATAATTTTCCGAAACTTGTTCGAGAATTCAATTATTTAAATACAAAAATTTTAATTTTTAAAGAAAAAAAGATTTTTTATAAAATGAAAAGAAGAAAAACCTTGAAAATGGGCCTTGACAAGTGGCATTATCCAAATAATGAGGCGCAAACTTCGCGCAGCGAGAACGAGAATTGTACTCGTTATTGTTTTCAGTCCAGCGACTTTCATGGCGCCAGCACCTAAAACCAATTGGCAGCATCGCGAATTATAGTGTCGCAAAAGTTCCGCCAATTGTCGTCCAATTGTACCCGAAAGTGTTGTCAATTCACTCGCCGTCCTGTGGAATAAAAATAAATATTTTCTTTTAATAAATGACTCTAATTTCATAATTTTATTTTTTATTTCATTTTTTCTTCTTATACTTTTATTCATTTATTCTCTTATTCTTTAATTCTATTATTTTTAAATTCTCTTATTCTTTAATTCTTTAATTTTTTAATTCTTTAACTCTTTAATTCTTTAATAAACAATTATTTCGGATAAATAATAATTATAATTAATCAGAAATTAAATTTAGAAATTTAGAAAAATGACAAAATTAAATCTTCTATACAAATTGTTTTTTTTGTTTGTTTTTCTTACCTGCAATATTCGTGAATTATTTGAACGAGAATGAGAGCAGCGCCAACGACAGCAAATTTTTCATCGCCAATTAATATAAAATTCTTTGGATTTTCATTTGTTGTTTTAGAATCAATTTTAAAGAGTTCGGGAAAATATTTATTCTCATAGAGAAATGTGACGAGCGATTGAAATTCAGCAGGTACATCGGCTTGCTTCCAACGTTCAGTTTCAAGTAGAAGGCTCAATTTTGTTTTTCTCTCATTGTGAAAGCGTTGCACAAATTTACTCGCTTGTGCCTGTGAAAAATTTCAAAATGGGAATATTATTTCATTTTTCTATCAAATAAATAAAAATTCTATTAAAGAAACAAAAAGATAAAAAAAAGTAAAGTGGAAATTAAGAAAGAAAAAAAAGTTCTAAAAATGAAAATAAAGGAAATCCAATTTTCAGGAATTTTTAAAAAATTTATTGCAAAATTCAATTATTTTCAGGAATTTTAATAAAAAATTTTGTCTAAATCCAATTTTCAGGAAATTTTAAAAAATTTATTGCAAAATTTAATTATTTTCAGGAATTTTAATGAAAAATTTTGTCTAAATCCAATTTTCAGAAATTTTTAAAAAATTTATTGCAAAATTCAATTATTTTCAAGAATTTTAATAAAAAATGTTGTCTAAATCCAATTTTCAGGAATTTTAAAAAAATTTATTGCAAAATTCAATTATTTTCATGAATTTTAATAACAAATTTTGTCTAAATTAAATTTTCAGGAATTTTTAAAAAATTTATTGAAAAATTCAATTATTTTCATGAATTTTAATAAAACTCTTTGCAAAATTCAATTTTTTTTTGCAATTTTATTAAAATTCTAATTCATCTATAATTTTAATAAAACTCTTTGCAAAATTCAATTATTTTCAGAAATTTTAATAAAATTTTGTCTAAATCCAAGTTTTAGGAATTTTTAAAAAGTTTATTGCAAAATTCAATTATTTTCATGAATTTTAATAACAAATTTTGTCTAAATTAAATTTTCAGGAATTTTAAAAAAATTTATTGAAAAATTCAATTATTTTCAAGAATTTTCATAAAACTCTTCGCAAAATTCAATTTTTTCTGCAATTTTATTAAAATTCTAATTCATCTATAATTTTAATAAAACTCTTTGCAAAATTCAATTATTTTCAGAAATTTTAATAAAATTTTGTCTAAATCCAATTTTTAGGAATTCCAAAAAAATTTATTGCAAAATTCAATTATTTTCAGGAATTTTTATAAAACTCTTTGCAAAATTCAATTTTTTTCTGCAATTTTATTAAAATTCTAATTCATCTATAATTTTAATAAAACTCTTTGCAAAATTCAATTATTTTCAGAAATTTTATTAAAACTTTTGCCAAATTTAATTATTTTAAGGAATTTAATTAAAATTCATTGCAAATTTTAATTATTTTTTCAAAGATTTTACTAAATTTAAATTATTTTTTAAAAAGATTTTACCAAATTTTAATTTTTTTTTTAAATTTTTAATTGTTATGTAATTGAATTGAAATTCATCTGTACTTATGAAAATTGTAAACGCAACTTTTTTAAAATTTAATTAATTTTGAAATATTTATGTAAAATTATATTTCAAGAATAAACTTTAGAAAATAACAATTTTTCAGGATTCCGATAAAAATTCCCGGACTTTTCCAGGTTTTCCAGGTTTCCAAGTTGCGTGGCAACCCTGTCAATGTGAAAATAAAGAAAAAGTTCACTTTTTCCTTATTTTCACATTGTTTTCTATTTTCTTTCTAGAAACTGAAAATACAGAATAAAAATAAAAAGAAGAAACTATTTATAATTCATTATCAATGGAAATAAAGAAAATATGGAAAATAATCAAAAAGTTATTTGAAAATAAAGAGAAAAATTAGCGAGAATAATAGAGAAAAATTTACCCGAAATGCAGAGCGCAATGCAGTCGATTGTTTACCGCATATTTTCTCGCATGTTTCAGTGAATCCATCGACCATATTTGCAAGTCGACAAACCTGAGCGGCTGTCGCTCGATCGCCAAGCCACGAAGATTTTTCACCCCACGATGGACTCTCCTTTTCATTTGATTTCGTTTCCGAATTATTATTATGATTATTATTATTATGATTACTATTACTATTATTGCTTGTCGTCGTTGTTGATGTTATTGCCTTTTCTTTTTCCACTGGACTTGCCGACAATAAATTTCCTAAACGCTCATGACAATAATCACAAATTGACGTCAACATATCGGTCAATTTACTCGTTATTCGATTATATTCCTCCTCTGATAATAAATAATCCGTTAATGAATCGTCCATTGAACCATCAGGTAGACGTCCGGATGATAAATCCGCCGTCTCTTGCATAACATTGTGGACTGCCTTTAAAATAAAAAAAAGAAAATTTAGTAAATGGTTTTTTCATTTATATTCTATATTTTGTATATTTTTAAATTTTCTTTCTGTACTTTTTCTATTCTCTCTTTACTTCTGTTTTTTTCTACTTTTTCTTTACTTCTTTTCTGTATTTTTTACTATTCTTGTCTTTATTTTCTTTCTGTATTTTTGCTATTTATTCTTTACTTCTTTTCTCTATTTTTACTATTCTGTCTTTATTTCCTTTCTGTATTTTTAATTTTTTTGTATTTTTTCTATTCTTTCTAAATTTTTTTTGGTATTTTTTCTATTCTTTCTTTACTCCTTTTCTATATTTTTACTATTAATTCTTTACTAATTTATTGTATTTTTTTCTGTACAAAAAGAAATAGAAAATTAAAAAATACAGAAAAATATAGAGAAAGAATAGAAAAAAATAAAATAAAGTAGAAAAATAACAAAAAATAATAGAAAAGACAAAAAATAACAAAAATTGTAAGTGTAAAAAAATAGAAAATACAGAAAGAATAAAAAAAGTAGAAAATATACGAAAGCAGAAAAAATAAAATTGTAAAAAAATAGAAAATACAAAAAGTACAGAAATAATAAAAAGAAAGAAAGAAAGAATAAAAATAAAAATAATAGAATAAAAAAAAATTAAATAAAATAAAAAAATGAATATAAACAATTTTCGAAAAATGTTCAAATAAAGAAAAACTTTTGCAAAACAAAAAGAGAGAAATAGAATTAAAAAATTGGAGAATTTTTGCCGTACTTTAATTCGATGGAGAAGATGCGTGAGTGATTGTATTGTGTTAAATAAAAGTGTTAGTCTTTCGGCAAGTGATAAACCGCCAACTTCCAATGCCGCCGCTTGTTGATCACTGCAACAATCGCTCGCCGTTAATGCCTCGATAACGCGTTGTTTGGTAACCGCTCTCACTGCAGTCACCGCCTCCTCTTTATAAGTGTCGACAAATTGCAAATGCTTTTGGCGCAACAAACCCGAGATAATCGAGACAAGTTTGTCCTGAAAGCCAAAAAAAAACAAAACACATTTGTTAATAAAAAAGGAACTTTTTGATTTTTTTCAAATTTAAAAGAAAAATGTATAAAATAAATAATAAAATCTTAAATCGTTGTATTACCTTTTTAAATAATTTTTCTAAAAATGTTATGAATTTTTAAATTTTCTAAGGGAAATAACCTGAATTCGCGATATAAGAAATAAACTGAATTACGAAGAAAAAAAACCAACAAAAATTAATGTATTCCGAATCATTGAATTCTTAAGAATTTAAACAAAAGATTTTTAGAATTTAAATTCTTTCAAAAATTTTTATTAAAATTGTACTTGAATTATTTAAAATAATTCAATTGAATTTAAAATTAATAATTAATTGAATTTTAAGAAGAAATTCTTTCTATTTTTTATAAGAATTGCATTTGTTAAAAATAAAATAAAACTTTTATTTAGAAATTTTATAAAAAAATTTGTTGACGATTGAATTCTTTTCATAATTTTATTACTAGATTTTTTTTAATAATTGAATTCTTTCAAGAAATTCTGTAAAATCTATATTAAAAATAATCACATTCTTACTAAGAATTTTATTAATTAAATAGAATTCAATTCTAGAGATGAATTTTATAATTTATGAAAAATTTTATTGTGAATTGAAAATAATTGAATTCCTACGATGAATTTTACTATTTAAAAAAATTATGGAATTATCTGAGAAAAATTTATGAAAATAATTGAATTCTTGACAAGAATTTTGTAATTTGTATAATAATAATAAATTATCTCGTTTCGCGCATAAATTTTACTAGTAATTAATAATAAATAAACAATATAAATACTAATAATAATAAATAATTAATAATAAAATAAAAGAAAAAAATGTAAAATATTTAAAATATTTTAGAAAAAACAAATTTTTTTACAAAACTTGTGCTTATAAAATAGAAATTATAAAAAATAATTTAATTTTTGCGAAGAATTTTAAAAAAGGTTTGAAATAATTCATTTCTTTCGAATAATTTTATGCAAATTCTAATTTAAATAATTGAAATGATGAAAATTTTTATTATTCATGAAAAGAATGAAATGAAATTCTGTTTGGAAATTTTATGAAAATAGCAAAATATTGAAAATCATTGAATTGCGAAAAGTTTTTTAAAATTATTAAATTTTACAAAGAATTCTCTTAAAAAATTTGTCAATAATTGAATGTCTGCGGGAAATTTTATTAAATTTTGTTTTGAAAATAATTAAATTCCTAAAAAACATTTTATTATTTATGAAAATAATTGAATTCTTGCAAACTATTTTATTAGAATTTTTTTAAATAATGGAGTTTCCAAGAAGAAATTTATTATTTTTAAAAATAATTGAATTTTGAAAAAAAATTTTATTAAAATACCTCAAAATAATTTAAATTTTGGGAGTAATTTTCTTATTTATCTTTAATAATTGAATTCTTTCGAAAAATTATTTGTGTAAATAATTGAATTCTTAGAAAAAATTTTATTAAAATTTAAAAAAATTGAATTATTTAAAAAAAATGTAATTAAAATTGTATTTAAAACAATTAATTTCTTTCGAACAATTTTAATTAAATTTTTGAAAATAATTATTCAATTCTTCCATAGAATTTAAAAAAAAAACATTTTTTTAAATAATTGATTTTTTCGAGGAATTGAAATTAAGTTTTTAAGAATAATTAAATTTTTTGAGCAATTCCTGTAAAATTGTATTAAAAATAATTGAAATTCTGCGATGAATTTTATTATTTATGAAAATAATTGAATAGTTTTTAATTTGAATAGAATTTTATTAGATATAATTCTCAAAAATAGTTGAATTAAAGAGAAGAATTTTATTATTTTTAAAAATAATTGAATTATTGCGGAAAAGTTTATTAAAATGTTTAAACAGAATTGAATTTCTGTAAAAAATTTTATTATTTTTGAAAGTAATTGAATTCTTCATTAGAATTTTATAAATATTGTTTTAAATAATTATTTTTTTTCGAAATATAATAAATATTATATGAAAATTTTATTATTTTAAATAATTGAATTTTTGTGGATAAACTTTATTTGTGAAAATAACTGAATTTTTCGATTATTAATTTAAAATAGTAATGAAAATAATTTGAAATTCTTCGATGATTTTTATTATAAATGAAAATAATTAAATTCTTGCTTAGAATTTAATCAAAAATTTTTTTTTTAAATTGATTTTTCATGAAAAATTTTATTATTAGTGAAAGTAATTGAATTATTGTGAATATTTTATAATGAAAAAAGAGAAAGAGAGTAAAAAAAAATTACCCCATCAAGTACTGTATTATCGCCTCCCAATGGTCTATTCAAATCTGCAGTTGCATATCTTTCAAATTCGGTTGACAGCATTTTATCGACTAATTTTTCCATCTCACTTAATTGCGATCCCAAATGTCTGAAATAGAAAGTAAATACAATTTTACATACATAAGTATAAATCATTTCTTTTCTGTCCTCAAATAATTTTATCATTTTTTTTAAGCGCAAAAAAATTAACTTCAATAAAAAATGCAGAAAAAATAAAAAAAATACTTGAAAAATTACAAATACGGAAAGAATGAAATAAAATGAATAAAGTACAAAAAAAAATTAAATTTTTTACAATTAAATGACTAATTAATAATACTTTTAATAAATAATATTAAAATAAAAAATTTTAATAAATAATAAAATAAATTTCTTTAATTTTTTTTTAAATATTTGATTTAATTTCCTTTTTTTCTTCATTATTTACCTAAAACTATGAACGCCATTCAATTCCTGAAGTAAAATTTCCTGAGTTGTCGTTATGAGATCAAGAGCAGCGACATAATCAGGAGTGGAAAGCAATAATTGTATCATTGGTTGACTTTGATGAACTGTTGCCATTAATTTTAATTTCTCCTGCACCTGTTGATGATTTGATCGCGCCTGCTCTAATCTGCAGAAAAAAATACACATTTCCCTTTAATTTTTTCCGAAATATTCGAATTATCAACTCACAAGTTATTTGAAAATTGCCTTTCTTTATTTTATTATTTCTATAATTTATAGTCTATTTATTCTTTATAATTTTTTTACGACTATTCGTTACTTTAGAATTAGAAAATAATTTTTAATTATTCCTCACTTTTTATGAAAAGTTTTTTTTTTCAATATAAAAATTGATTTTTCTTTCTTGATCCTTATACTTTTTATATTTGTTCATTTTCGTAATTTATTTAATCTTCTAAATGTATTTTTCATATTTGTTGAAGTGTTACAAAGAATTTCATTATTTTTGAAAATAATAGTTATAATTAGTTAATATATGTGAAGTTTTTGAAAAATTTCAAAATGTGAAGTATTCAAAAATTGAAATTGAAAGTACGTTAAAATTAAATACCGAATTTACTGATATTATTTGTAATAATTTTTTAATTAAATTAGATTTTATTGTGTAAAAAATCTCTCTAATTTATAAGTTTTTGATTTCTTTCACCTTAAAATTTGAAAAGAACTCTTCACCAAACTATCGTCGATTTGATGAATATTCTTTCTCAGCGCCTTTAAAACAGTAATTGTTTGCGTTAATTGTTCCATGAGTGCATCGTGGGACGTCATTGCGTGAAAAAATGCCTGCGACTTGGAAGCAACTTGTTCGGCGATTCGCACTTCAACAGTGTCTAAATATTGCGTCAACTGTTAATTACAAAAAAGAGAAAAAAAACGAAAGTTATTTTATTATCACCATTTTTTTCTTCAATTTCTTTTAAAAATTGTTGTTAATATTAATAATTTTTTGTTTTAATTTCTTTCGAGTTTTATTAATATTAATATTTTCTGTTTTAATTCCTTTCGAATTTTATTAATATTAATATTTTCTGTTTTAATTCCTTTCGATTTTTATTAATATTTTCTTTTTTTAATTCTTTCGAATTTTATTAATATTAATACTTTCTGTTTTAATTTTTTTTTTGCAGACAAACCTGTTCTTGAATTATTTTCGCTTGACCGTTGGCAGTTCCACTATGATCGAAAAGACCATCTTTTGCAAATGAAAATACGGCGTCGAAATTTTCCTTCTTCGACAAATCAAGATGAGGACTGAGAAATATTTTTGGTATATTGGAGAGATCAAATTGCGAACGCTCTGGAAAGAGAAAAATGTAAGAAAATTAATATAATTAAAACAAACAAAAAATGATAAATAATTAAGTTTTCAAAAAGAATTATAAAGAATTGAATTTCGAAAAACTTTTAACTACTAAAAGAAAATAGTGAAAAAATAAACGATAAAATAAAAAGAGAGAGAGAGAGAGAAAGAGAGAGAGAGAGAAATATTTAATTTAAATAGAAATAAAATTTACCTGTAGGTCCATTATTTGTTGTGAGACTTTTTGTTTTTCTTAAATTTGGAAAATTTTGCAACAATTCATTTGGCGATGTTGAACGATTTAAATTTGAATTCATACGCGAATGCTTTCTGTAGCGCTGAAATATTGCAATAATTTCATTAAAGAAAATTATTTTCAAAAAGAATAAAACAATTTTTCCCATTTTAAAAACTATTCGTATTTTTATTTATTTATTTATTTATTTATTTATAAACCAAACAAGCCGTTTTTTTATTTTTTTTTATTTCAGTTTCATTTTCTATTTTCTTCTTTATCGAATGACACAATCGAGCTCAATAGTAATTGAAAGCAATTTAACCAAATCACTTGCAAGTTGAATTCTATTTCTTAACAATTTATAAATTTTCAGTTATAAATTCTATTTAATTCTATTTAATTTTATTTAATTTTATTTCACTTTATTTCATTTCATCAAGTTTTCTAAGTTATAAAATTTATTATTAATTTTTCATCATCAATTATATTGATAAATATTCAATAAAAATTTCTTAGTATTTAGAAATTAAAAATTTAAAAGTACATTAAAATTGTATAAATAAATATAAATTCGATTATTTCAACTTTCGATAATTTAATCTAAATTTTTATTTCTATTTTCCATTAATTCTATTGATTAATTATTTGTTTTCATAATAATTATTTTATTAAATGCTTCGCACTCAATAATGAAAATTTTAAGAAAATAGCAAAAAAATAGTTTTATATTTCTACAAAAATTCAATTTCTTCAAAAGACAAAAATAAATAATTGATAGAATAATTATTTTTTATAATTGAATACTTGTGAACAATTTTATCGAAATTTTTTAAAAACAGTTTGAAAATAATTGAAATTCTCTGAAAAATTTTATTAAATTTACGAAAATAACTGAATTCTTGCAACGAATTTTAGTAATTTTTTTTAAATTGAATTTCTGTGAAAAAAATTAAAATCTTTTGAAAAATTCTAATTAAAATAATTGATATTGAAAATAATTGAATTTTAGCGAAGAATTTCATTATTTGTGAAAATAATTGAATTCTTGAGGAAGATTTTTTAAAAAATTTGGAAAAATAATTGATTTCTTTTAAAGAATTAAGATAAAACTTTTAAAAATAATGACATTTTTCGAGGAATTCATTTAAAATTGTACTAAAAGTAATTGAAATCCTGTGAAAAATTTTAATATTTATAAAAATAATTGAATTCTTTCTACGAAATTAAATTTAGTTTCTTTAAATAATTGAATTCCTGTGAAAAATTTTATTATTTATAAAAATAACTGAATTCTTGCGAAAGATTTTATTAAAATTTTTTAAAAGAATTGAATTTTTAAAATCATTTTATGAAAATTTAAAAAAATAATTAGTTTCCAAAGAATTTTAATAAAATTTTTGAAAATAATTACATTAATTATAATTTTTTGAGAAACTCATTGAAAATTGCATTAAAAATAATTAAAATCCTGTGAAGAATTTTATTATGTATAGAAATAATTGAATTCTAGAAAAGAATTTTGTTAAATTTTATTAAATAATTTAATTTTTTAAAATTATTTATTATATTATTTATAAAAATAATTGAATTCTCGCAGACGAATTTTACTGTTTATAAAAATAATTGAATAGTTTCAAAGAATTTTATTAAAATTTTATTGAAAATAATTGAATTCTTGCGACGAATTTAAATAAAACTTTAGAAAATAATTACATTTTTCGAAGAATTCATTTAAAATTAAATTTAAAGTAATTGAAATCCTGTAAAGAATTTTATTATTTATGAAAATAATTGAATTTTTGTTATTTTGCAAATAAAGACAAATTTTCTTGTTTGATTTCTCTATTTCTATGTTTCGATATTGTTTAAATTGATAAAGAAAGAAAAGAAAATATTGTGTCACAAACTCACCCGTGCAATTTTTTTCAAATAAAGTTCAAAATGTTGAATTGTAATTTCCGGTAGATATGGACTCTTGGGAATATCGACTTTTTCAATAAATGAATCGCCCCATGTTTTTGTCAAAAAATTACTCTGTTTACCACGATTTGGATCATTTAAAACAGCGGGTAAATTTTGTGCTGCCGAATAAAATGACCACGACGTTGAGGCCTCATTTAATTGTCCATTTGCTTTTTTTTGCTGTTGATGTTGTTGCTGTTGTTGTTGCATTGTTGTCGCGTGCTTTGTTGCATGAACTAAATAATCTTTGTCGGAAACACCCTCCAATGGAAGACTCGTGCAAACGCCATTGTAACCGTAACGACAAACAAATGATCCGCCTTCACGTGAACAATGCTGATCTCGAAGATGTCTTCATGAAAGAAAAAAAGAAATTCAATAATTAATTAAAAATTACTGTAACTTCTTAAAAATTCAATTATTTTTAAAAATTTTTGATATAATGCTTTTAATATTCAATTATTATTCGAAATTTTAACTAAAATTCATTTTAAATATACTATATTATTAAAAAATAAAACAAAATTAAAATTCATTTTGAAATCAATTTTTATTAGAAAATTTTGCGAGAATTCAATTATCATTTAAATACAAAAATACATAATTGAATGTTTCTTAAAATTGAATTTTCTTAACGAAAACTTATCAACAAATCTTTAAATAATTAAATTCTTTCTATGAATTTTAATAAAACTTTTTAAGAATAATAACATTTTTCGAGGATTTTGATTAAAATCGTATTAAAAATAATTATTTGTAAAAGTACCTAAATGTTTGCCAAGAATTTTATTAAAATTTTTAGAAAATAATTGAATTTCGAAGAAGAATTTTATTATTTATTAATATTAATAATGATAATAAATTAATTAATATTAGTTTAAAAAAATTGCAACATAATTTACAGAACTAATATTAAGAAAATTAAGAAAAGTAATTAAAAAATTAATTAAGAAAAAAATGTTTAAAAATTAAGAAGTAATTAAAAAACGTTTTTTTTTAAAGTTAAAAGAAAAGCAAATAAAAACATTAAAAACAAATCGAAATTTATCTAAAAAAATATAAAAAAGAGAAAAGAAAAGCAAGAAAAACAATAACATGAAAATAATTTAAAAAGAAAACTTAATGAACTGAAAAAAAGGAAAACAAAGAATAAATAAAATGAAAGCAAAAAAAGAAAATAAATCAGAAACGTAATTAAATTGTAAAATTAACAATTATTTATTTATAAATAATATATTTTGTTAATAATCTCAATTGTTAATTAATAAATATAATTTAAATCAACAATCATTTTGCAAGAAAAAATTTGGGATAATAATTAATGTTAAATTTTAACAATTTTTTTTTTGCAAAAAATTATTTAGTTCCATAAATTGTAATTTTTTTCTAGTTTTTTATATTTTTTTTAGTCAAATTTTAGTAAAATATTTTGCGAAAACAAATTGTATTTATAATAAAAGAATAATAAAAATTCAATTCGTAACGAAATGACTCTTTTCTTCTTCATTCAAATGATAATAACAAATGACGAAATAAAATATTCATTAACTTTTTTTTCTCTACCTCAAATTTAAATATTAATCGAATATATTCAATGACTTCTGGAATATTTTTAAATAAGTCACGAAACGCTGAAAATTATTTTAATTTCTCTTTTAACTCTTTTCTTTTCCGAAATAAATTTTTTTAGAATTAAACATTTATCTTTAAAATGAAAATAAAATTAAAAACAATTAAAAAAATAAAAGAAAAGAAAACGGAAACGAAAAAAACATAAAAGTATAAAACGAGACAGGGAAATTAAAAACGAAAAAATTAACTATAATTTCTTTGTAAACTGAAAAAATCAAAAAATTCTTTAAAATTGGTATTAATTTTTCAAAAATTCAAAATAAAACAAAAAAATATTGAAATTTCAGGAAAAATTTTTTGTCGAAAAAGTAAAAAATATGAATTTATTAGATATAACCTAAAAATTTTATAAAAAAAAAAATATTTTCAACACTGAAATCATAAAATTTATTCTATTTTTTTTAAAGAAAAATGATGTTTTATTAGTTTTAAGGTAAAAAAAAGAATATAAAGATAGGCGAGGTTTCTATACTGATAATAAATGGACAAGCAGACGGACTTACCGTACAAAATCTTGAACTTGTTTAAATTTGAGGTTAGTACAATATTCACAATGTAATATTGTTCCAATTGATTCGACACTTCTTACGTGTTTTGCCATTATACTTGACAAAAATCAAAATGAAATAATAATTTCAATATTACACATTATTTATTTATCTACTCTCTCCCATTATTTCTAATTTACTTTTGAAAATCATTGAACTTTCGACTTGGGTCCTTCTTTTTAGGAGGAAGAGAGAGAGAAGAAACAATTAAAAAAAAACACACAGTCACACATGTGAAATTAACACTGACACCATGAGCAGACACATAAGACACATACACAAGAAAATGTCATACATGTCATATCACCAAAGTTTATGAAAAAAAAAATTTTTTTTTTGACAGCAGGTTCCGGTTATTGCGCAGACGTCATTGGTCATTGTTCCGCGTGGCGAGCAAATTGGCGCCAATTTCTTGAAAATTCAAAAATTACAATTAATACAAAAGTGGAAATAATTTTGTTTGTTTATAATAATAAAATTTTTAAATAAAAAATCAAAACAAATATAGTATTTCTTTTTTAAATTTTACTAAAAAATAATTAAAAATTTAAATTGTTGTTATTGTTTCTTGTAATTAATAAATATTAAAATATTATTAAAATAATAAATATTGTTGTTTCAATAATTTTTATTAGTAAATTTTTTTCAATTTTTTTCAGTTCATTGTTTCATTAATTTAATATTAAAATTATTAATTATTATTAGAATTTTATCAAGTATTTATTAAAACATTTGATAAATTTAAGTAAATTAAAAAAAAATTTCAATAAACAAATAATGAAAAATTTCCAAATTAATTAAAATAAATAAAAATAATTGTCTTTGATTTCGGGCTATTTTTCAAAAATTTTTCTAAATTATAATTTAAATAATAAGTTATTAATTATTAATTTAATTATTAATTATGATTATTAATTATTATTATTTAATTATTAATTATGAATTAAATTAATAATTATTAATTAAATTATTAATATACAAAAACAATAACTTAAATTTTAATTATTTTTTTGTAACAAAAAGGAAATATTAAATTTGCTTTAATTTTTAATTAACAATTTAATTTAATTTAATTTATTTTTGAAGCAAGATAAATTATTTCTATTTTTGTATTAATTTAAATTTTTGAATTTCAACAAATTGGTGCAAAAATAATAAAGAGAAATAAAATCTTTTTCATGTAATTATTTTATAATTAAAAAAATTAATTATTTTTTTAAATTCATTAAAAATAATTTTATTTATTTAAAAAGATTTTCAAAAATCATTTTTTTAGCAGTAAAAAATATTGTTAATTATCATAATGATTTTATAATTAAAAAAAAATCATGTTTTTATTCATTAAAATAATTTTTATTTATTTAAAACATTTTTCAAAAATCTTTTTTTTATCAGTAAAAAATTTTGTTAATTAAAATATGATTCATGTAATTATTTTATAATTAAACAAATTTTGTTTTTTTCTAAATTCATTATCAGTTATATATAAAAAATAAAAAATTTTTTTCTCAAATATTTTATAATTTTTGGGCTTTTTTAAATTTGTTTTTCAATACAAGCAAAATTCATAATTTTTTTCTCTAAAAAAAAGTATTTTTTTTTTTTATTAAATTTGGAAAACTTTTAGATTCAAAAATATTGAAAACTATTTCCCCTCCCCCCCCACTCCCGATCACCAAAAAGAGAGAAAAATTATTTCGAAAATATATAATATATTTATATCAAAAGTATTAAATTTCGCTTTTTGTAGTTACGATTTTTTTTGTCATTTTTTTAAACATTTCTTTTCTTTTTTTTCACTGAATAATAAATACATTAAAAAAAAAAAATTTGAATTTGTCAATATTTTGAAAATTTAACCACAAAGAATAATTTCTTTTTAACGCTGTTGACGTGCATGATTTTGATTATTTTGCGCAGTTTGAAAATTAACGATACTATTAATATTATTATTATTATTAATCATCATATTGTTGTTGTTGTTATTATTATTATTGTTAATGTTGTTGTTATTATTGTTATTGATATTTCCCTGATGTTGTCTTTGTATTTGAAGTTGTTGTACGCGTGTCATTTCAAGAGCGAGTAATTTTTGTCGTTTCTCTTCCATTAATCGTTCACGATGTTTGTGAATATAGTCCTCAACATTTGGTAGACCCATTATTACACATGCCGATAATGCGGAACGATAAATATTCATGTCAGTTGCTTCGTACCTATTGATAATAAAATTAATTATTTTGCTGTAAATTGGATTTAGAAATTGTTTTTAGTATCTTTAGATTATATAATAAAATGTTGCGCAGCTATATATTGGTTGTAGATCTACTGCGCAGGTGTACATTGCATGTAGATTTAGTGCGCAGGTTTATATTGCGTACAGATCTACTGCGCAGGTGTATTTATTACGTGTAGATCTACTGCGCAGGTGTATATTGCACGTGGATCTATTGCGCACCTATGTGCCATATATAGACTTATTGCCCAGCTATTAATGACGTACATAATTATTAAGCAACTTTATACTGCATATCGATCTAGAGCATAGCTGTAAATTGCATACAGATCTATTGCGCAGCTATAAATTGTATAAAGATCTACTGCGCAACTCTGCACTGCGTATCGATCTAAAGTTTTAGCTGTAAATTGCATACAGATCTTTTGCGCAACTATAAATTTTATAAAGATCTACTGCGCATTTATAATGCAACTGTAGATCTACTGCGCATGTTAGAAATTCCTTAAAGATCTATTGCGCATTTATAAAGAAACTGTAGATCTACTGCGCATGTAAAAAATTCCAGAAAGATCTGCTGCGCATGTTAAAAATTCCATTAAGATCTATTGCGCACTTATAAGACAACTGTAGATCTACTGCGCATGATAGAAAATACTTAAAGATCTACTGCGCATTTATAAGCAAACCTGGATCTATTGCGCATGTTAGAAATTCTATTAATGATCTATTGCGTATTTATAAGTAAACCTAGATCTACTGCGCATGTTCAAAATTCCAAAAAGATCTACTGCGCATTTCTAAAGTAACTATAGATCTTTTGCGCATGCTAGAAGTTCCATAAAAATATATTGCTATATCAAGAGGATAAAAATTAGTAATTAAATAATAATAATTTACCATTCATTGTGTTTTCCATCGTAACATTCAACGCGAAATATTGTAGTAACACCATTAAATCCACCAATAACAAAAATCATATCGTCAATAACCTCAATTGCAAAATTACTTCGTGGATGATACATATCCGGTATTGGGGTCCAACTATCCGTTTCCGGATTATATTTCTCCCCACTACACATTCTTGAAACTCCATTAAATCCGCCTTTTAAAATGAAATTGATGATCTTAATATAAAAAAATCCCAAAAGAACTTTAACAATCGGTCGGTAAAACAGTTATCTTCCTTACCGACAGATGGTAAATATAAAAAGAATGCTTGGTGGTCAAAAGACTAAATTGCCATTTGACTAAATTACAATTTTACACTAAAAGAGAACTAAATATACGTCGGTAATTTTGTTATCTTCCTTACCGACAGATGGTAACCCTAAAACTAACTCCTATACAAATAGATTACCAACAATCTTTAAAAATAAATATAAATACGTCGGTAATTTTTGTTATCTTCCATACCGACAGATGGTAACCCTAAAACTAACTCCTATACAAATAGATTACCAACAATCTTTAAAAATAAATATGTAACCACTGCAAAAATAATAGTTTTCTACTTTATCGATTGTTGGCAATTTGGAAAAACCCTTTAAAATCTTACGAAAAAGAAAGAAAAATGAGGTGATTACATTACCGATAACATAAACATGATTGTGATATGAAATACAGGAAACGCCACTTCTTCGTGATCGAAGTGGTGCAATCATGGTCCATTGATTTGTTTCCGGATCATAGACTTCAGCCGTATTCATACATTCCTGACCATTGAAACCACCAGTAATGTAAATTTTATCTGCGTAAACAGAAAAAGGAACATTGATTAAAAAATCTCTGTATGCTTAAAAATTATGACCATCGGTCGATCAAGTAGGTATTTCTCTCACCATCCAACGATAACAATAAAAAATGATAAGCAGTGAAATAGTAAAAAAACTCTATTAAAAAGCTTCTGTTAATTATTAATATTATGACCATCGGTCGGTAAAGTAGATATTTCTATTACCAACCAACGATAACAATTTTAAAAAATCGTAAACAGTAAAATAAATGTAAAAAACCATTTAAAGTCGTAGCACTAGCATCTGATCGTTGATAATACATCGGTGCAATATACGACCACTGATTTCTCTTGTAATTATAACGTTCTGCAGAATTTTGACGATTATAACCATCGTATCCTCCCATTGCGTAAATTACATCCTTTAAAACAGCAACACTTACATAACATCTGCCAAAAAAAATTGCGAAAATAATTTTTAAATTCTAGTAATGAAAAAATGGTCGGTAAAGTAGAAACCGTCACTCTTGTAATTTTTCAACAATTTAAATAGAAAAAATATAACCTTCTTGCGTTCATTGGAGCAACTTCACGCCAAACTTTAGTCACTGCATTAAAACAACGACAACTGTTAAAATAATCAATTCCATCGAAACCACCAATCACGTAAATATTAAAGCCAACGACTGCAGTTCCATGATAGGCGCGTGGACCAGTTGGATCGACTTGATCTACCTAAGAAAAATTAGTATAGAAACAAAACAGTCGATAAAAAAAGTGATAACACTAGTTTACCGACTGATGGTAACCATACCACCGGCCGGTAAAGTAGAACTCTTTTTATAAGAAGCACTAAATAGACCGAATGATCAATTGAATGAAATTCCTCTACTGCAGCTACTGCTTAATTAGTTACCATCAGTCGGTACTGATGGTAACTAACCATCAGTCGATAAAGTAGATACTCTACCTGAACCCAACGATCAGCTCGCGTATCGTATGTTTCTATGTAATTCGTAGGACTACCACCGCTCCAACCACCAATTGCAAATAAAATTTCATGTGGCACACGTGGTCTTGCAATTTCAGGCGTTGGAACTTCACCATCTCTTTGTGCAATCATTTCCAAATCGTAGAGAAATTTTAATGTCTCAATAATAATTGGCCGACATGCCTCATTACCAGCAACATAAGGATGATCCTTGACATTTTCGAGAAAAAATTGTGTATCAAGTAGACCCAAACGTATATTTTTCATTAAATCAACAATATAACCTTTTCTCTCAATTGGATCGTAATCAATCCAACGTAATACTAATTCCCAAACAATGTCTTCATTTTTCACATTAAGTTCGTCAGCGCCAACTAATGTCCTTAATTCCTCAATTGGTAATGCCAATACTTCTAAACTCTTTTGTGCAATCTATTTTTTTAACAAAGATATTAAATGTAGATAAAAATAAGTTTAAGTTACCATCAGTTGGTAAAGTAGATAATTTTTTTTACCGACCGTCGGTAACAGTTGCCGCCATCAACGAAAATTGTTTTAATTTCATAAGAAATAAATTTATGAAGAATTAGAGTAAAATTATCGTCAGTGGGTAATATAGGCGTCTTCTTTACCGACTGATGGTAATTTTAAAAACAATAATTTTTCAATTACTTGTACAAAGTTTCTCATAACATAACGATATGTGTCGGCCTCTAGTCCACGACAAAAATGCTCCCTGGCAAATCGCAATATTCCAATACAATTTGCAGGTACCAAATTTTCCGTAAGATAATTACAGCATAAATCCAAAACACCAATAATATTTAAATAGTCAGCGGTAATTAATATTTGACAGACATTATCATTATTGATATCCAATGTACGTAGATAGGCGTATTCAAGAAGAAGATTCATTGTGTAACTGCTGACGCCAGGTAGAAGGACATCAGTCTGCTCGTGAGAGTGAAGAGTCGTTGTAAATAGTGCCCTATAATTTTTCGTTATTTTGATGCATATAAACCAAAAAGAAAAATTTTCTTTTCTTTTAATAGTTATAAATAAAAAAATAATTATAAAATATTTCATAAAAAGTAAAATATATTTTTGTACCATCAATCGGAAAATTAGATATTTACTTTACCGACTGATGGTAATGTGCGAAAATTACTTTGGAAAATAATTATGAAAGTATTTATATTCAATAAAAAAAAGAGTTTTTTACCAGCAATCGAAAAAGTATATTTTTTTCTTTATCGACTGATGGCAATTTTCAGAAATAATTTTCTATTTGCATGCAATTAATTTCTGAGGGTTAACAAACTTTTTTTAAATAGAAAAATAATGATTAAAGTGTTTATATTCTATAAAAAGTATAGTTTTTACCATCAATCGAAACAATAGGTATTTTCTTTATCGACAGATGGTAATTCATGGAACTTGTATTTGCAGTCGATTAATTTCTGACGGTTGAAAAACTATTTTTTACTTGGAAAATGATGATTAAAGTATTTATTTTTAACAAAACGTAAGGTATTGTTAATTAATTTTACCATTAATCGAAATAGTAGATATTTACTTTATCGACTAATGGCAATTTACGGAAATATACTTTCTATATTCTATTCTATATCAATGGTTTAGCATTTAGTTCATAAAGTTTGAGTTGCGCTGGAGAAGCGGTAAAAATTTGAAAGACCTTTCTACAATGCAAAAGGTAAAGCAAGGCATGAGTAGCAGTGAGACATCTTTTAAATGTTTTTCTACAATAGAATGTAAAAATTGAAGCTATAAGTGCACACAAGCAGTGAAGAAAGAAGGAAAAAGAAAGAGAAGAAAAAAGTAAGAAAAAGATAGTGATGAAATACGTTCTAAAGGTCTTTCTACAATAAAAAGCGAAAAATGAAGAAAGGAGAGAGAAAGTAATAAAACTCGTTCTAAAGGTCTTTCTACAATAAAAAGTAAAAAAGCGAAGCATGAAGAAAGAAAGTAATGAAACACGTTCTAAAGGTCTTTCTACAATAAAAAGTAAAAAGCAAGGCATGAAGAAAGGAGAAAGAAGGAGAAAGAGAGAGAGGTAGCAATGAGCAAAATTTTAAAGGTCTTTCTACAATGCAAATATAAAAAAAATTATTTCCTAACCAAGAGATTGGTGGACAGTTTGAAAAAAAGGGTAAATATTTACCTAAAATAGGTACTGCAGGCTGATAAAATTGCTCTGTGAATATGAAAGACTCCACCATCTTCAAGTCGAATGACAGCATCGCAAAGAAGTTTATTTTGTCTTAAATCATAAAGTGATTGCATTGCTTGGGTGCTCATGCAGCGCCCTCCATTTTCAATCACCAAACGTTGTGTATTAATGGCGGAATTTTCATCATTTGCACTGTCACTCGATGAATCAACTTCCATAGCAGGAGCCACGGAATTATCACTCCCCAGGTTCCCAAGATGTGCGGCCCTCGCCACGGTTATGGTACGTCGACTCCAGTTTCTTCAATTATTCTAAAAAAATTATTTTCTTAATTTTTATTTCATTACGAATTTCATTTTTTTTGTTAATTATTTTACTACGAATTTGATTCTTTATTATAATTTTAGTAGTTTAGTCCTTTGTTTCGTTCTTAGGTTAGAATCTCTTTTTCATAATCGAGTTTCCTATCTATGTTAAAGTGTATAGTTTCTGGACAAATAATTTGATATGGGATTGAAAAGAATGGAGGATACTACTCTCCTTTTTCTTCTCATTCGTTTCTTTGCAATTTAAGGCAAGTGTACAATAAATTTACAAAAATCGTTCGTGAACGTAAATTTAGAAAAGAATTTTTATTTACAATTATGTATAATAAAAACAGTTTACAAAAGAAAAAGAAAGTTATTAATGTAATTAAAAATGAAAATTAAATTCGAAATAAAAAGAAAAAAATTCAAATTAAAACAGGTTTTTAAAGAAAAATTTCCAAAATAACAAACCTTGTCACAATTTTTGAAGAAATTTTATCAAAATTTCTTTGGTTTTTGTTCTTTTTCTTGAACGAAAAGAAAATTCTTTTTCACTCGAACCTCAAGTTTTCGAAGGTAAACAAAAAAATCCCAAAAATAGAATTTTCTTGTATTGTTTATACAAAATTGTTTTCTTCTTTTAATAAAATTCAAAATACGTTGTAACTATTGAATTTGGTTTCTTTTTTTTGGTGAAAATTTTGAAATTTATAAAAAATTGTTATTGTTGATGGTAAAAAAAATTAACTTCCAGACAATGACACTGATCTTAGATGTCTGCCATTTTATTTTAAAAACGTTAAACTGTCATAAAAATGCGAGTAACATTTGTTTTTTTTCTCTCTCTCTCTGTCTCTGTATTTTTTTAAACCAAATTCGCAATTTTTATATTTATTTCAATAAAAAATCGCGTTATTCACTAAAATTTTTTGCTTTAGAAAAAAAAATTGGTATTTACAAGAATTCCTAGTCGACGAAAAAAAATAACTCAAAAACAACTAGAAATGTCATTAAAAAAATCAAAGATGGATCCTCACTTATTTTTCGATAAATCGATTTTCTCGATAGAAAAGGCGGGAATTTTTTTTTTTAATTTTCCGGAGAAAATTTTTTTAGAAAAATATTTTAAGAAATATTTACTTTAAATTGTAAAAATAGAAATATTTATATATTTTTACAATTTAAAGTAAATATTTTTTAATGTTAAAAAATATTGATAGTTTACAAAATAAATTAAAAAAACAATTTAAATAAATTCATAAACATTAATTAAATGTTATAGAGAAATAAATTTAATTTAAAAATTAAAAATAAGTTTAAAAAGAATAAATAAATAAAAATATGTTCAAAAATATTAATTAATTAAAAATTAGTTCAAAAATAATAATTAATTAAAAATAACTAAATAAGTAAAGCAAAAAATTAGTAAAAATTTTTTTTTCACTAATTATTATTTAATATTTATTTAATATTATTTAATATAATTAATAAAAAAATAAATATATTAATTAATATAAAAATATATTTATTATTTAATTTAGTTCATTAATTTTTTCTTTCAACAATTTTCTTTTATTTCAAAAAATTGTTTTAAAATTGAAAAATTATTTTCTTTTTCCAAAATAATATTATAAATATGTTATATATTTTAAAATGTATGTTTGAAAACAAAAATAAGAAATAAAATATTAAATAATTAAAAATAAGTGGGTAAAGTACAAAAAATTGACTATTTTTCATCGAATGCTTAAGGGGATGTCAAAGTCGATGCGATTTTCCCATTGAAGCTCAATGCAAAAATCCAATCGACTTTGACATCCCCTTAATGAATTTATGAAATTTACGAAAGGGAATAGCGCAGGCGTCGGAGTGGGGGCAAAGTGAGTGAGAGAGAAGAACCGAAATATCTCTCTCACTCTCATTGCCCCCACCTCGACGTCTGCGCTGTTTCCTTTCTTCCTTAGTACTTCTCGTTTAAATTAACTTAATAAATAATTAATATTATTAATTATTATATTAATATATAATTATTATAAATAAATATTTATTATTTAATTAGTTATTTAGTCTTTTATTTAACTAAAAAATTTTTTTTCCATTAAAAAATTGTTTTAGCTAGAAAAAAATTTTTTCTTTTCTTAAAAATTGATAAAAATGAAATTAAAAATAGAAAACTAATTCTGAAAATCTGTTTTTCAATAAAAATGCCATTCCACGAAAATAAATATTACATCTATTTATTACGCACAATTAGTTTATAAATATAAAATAAATCGTCCTCCTCAAAACATTGTTTTGATTGACACGGAAATATTCCACATTAATGTAATTAATAAATATTTTCTTATCGTTATATATATGACCCCGCGGTTTGAACTGCAATAAGTTTTAAATTAAATTTTATACATATATGTTTTGACCAATATTCACCAGAATTTGCATGTATATACAATATATATTTACATTGATAAACATTTGTATTTTATTTATTAACAATGTGTCAATGATAATATTCTTGGCAATAGTGTGTTAATGATTATTTTTTTTTCTCTTAGTTTTTTTTTTAATCAAAACATTTTAGATAAAGCCTATAATATTTTGAGCTTTGACCTTTTTTGATGTTCAGCAAAACTACGAGATTCAACAGTTTTAGTCTCGTCGTTGTATTTTCAAGAAAGAGACATTTTAGAAATATTTTTCTTCTTATTATAAATAATTATTTAAGAAAAACGTTAGAAATATAAGACTAAAATATAAGAAAAAATATTTAATTTAGAAAAATAATTGTTTAATTGTTTATTTAAAAAAAAGTTTATAAATAAAGAAATTAAATGCCGAAAAAATAACATAAACAATATTGTCAGTGAGGGGAGAGTGGAAAATTATTTAAACAAATTATTTTAAAATGTGTTAAAATGTGAAAAAAAACAGTCGAGCAGGTATGTTAATAATTTTCATATTTCTTTTTGCAATTTTGTTAAGAATTTTTATTGTTCGTTTCCATTTATTTATATTCATTTGTTTATAATAATTATTCATTTATTTATAATTATTTATTTTTATTTACTTACATTTATTCAATTAATTAATTTTTTTATTCAATTTATTGTTAATTTATTGTATTATTATTAATTTATTGTTTTTCTATTTAAAGTTTATTTATATTATTTATGTATTTATTTATTAATTTGTTTATTTAATTTTACTTGCTTGCTTTATGGATTTATTTACTAATTTGTTTATTTAATTTATTAATAGGTATTTGTTTGCTAACTTTTATTTTCATTTATTTAATTCATTTGTATTTATTTATAGTCTATTATTTAGTTGAATTATTTTTACTTGCTTACATTTATTTATCATTTTTTTATTTAATTTATTTATAATTATTTACTTACATTTCTTTATAAATTTATTTACTCTAATTTTTTATACTTAATTATGAATATTTATTTGCTTAATAATAAATTAAATTAAAATAACTAAATAAAATAAAATTAAACTAATATAAAAAATTAATTAATAATAATTAATTATTATTATTTAACAAATTATTATTAATTTATTAATTTAAAATAATAATTAGGTTTTAAATTAACTTGATTCGTCGTTATTCTTATCTTTACAGAAAATAGAAGAGAGTGGAAATTTTCAACATAAACAATTAATAAATTGAAAGAAGAAAAACAGTTTTTAATTTTTTTTTAACTTAAAAAAAAATAATTTAAATTAAAAACTAGAATAGAATTGGTACATCTTTCATGGAGTCCGTGCTTGTGATTGGTGCTTCGAGAGCTTATGAAATATCTCATTTGCTTTTTTGCAAGAAAAATTTAAAAATCACAACAATTTTTGTAACTGAAAGTAAACACGCAGAAAAACAATTTTGGTCATTTAATAATTCCGTTTGGTTAACGGCATTTGGTTAAACGAAAAATAGTAATAAATAATAAAACATGCCACGTAATCGTTTATTATTGTTGTTATTATTATTATTGTAAAAAAGAAAATTTTAGTTACGTAAATTTTAATATTAAAAATTAAAAATCAATGTCACTTGCGTCAGTCAAACAAAGTGTTTGATTCAATTTTTTTCTCTCTATTTTTTTTTTTTTTTTTGATGAAAATTATAATATTAACAAATTTTCTTCAATTGATTCGATAAATGTTTTTCATGAATTTAGTAAATATTTGGTTAAATCAATTAAAACTTTTGTGGATTATTGAAGTTGGAAAAAGCTTTCTTTTTATTCAATCGAAATTTTTGTTTTGATTTTAAATATTTTTGACCATATTTTTGTTTTAAAAAATTCACTTTTCTTGAAATAAACAAAAGGAGAAAAAATGGCTCTCGATTTTCTGGCTGGATGCCTTGGAGGTAATTATTAAGTTAATTATTATTTAATAATTAATATTTATTAACTATTTATTAATCTGCTGCTGCTGCTATCGACCGTTATCGTCAGAAATCGTCAGAATTATTTATTTTGATTACTTGCAAGAAAATCGACACGAGATGCATGAGCGAACCTAACGTTTTGTTGACAAACTAAAATTCCTATTGGTAAGAAAAGGAGGGAATATTTCCATGTTCGTTCATCGAATAAAGCAGAGAGAGAGAGCGGATCTATAGAATTTATATTCTATGGAGATAGAGAGTGGCGGGATGATGGCGATAAGTTAGCAAAGGCAGAGGTTTAATAATTTAATTTAGTTTATTAATAATTAATAGTTCATAAATTTTAGTTTAATTTCATAATAAATAGACTGGCTATTAAAATTATGTTTCAGGTTGTGCAGGAATTTTAGTTGGATATCCACTCGACACTGTAAAAGTCCATATACAAACGCAAGATCACAATAATCCAAAATACAAAGGCACTTGGCATTGCTTTCGTTCACTTATGGCCAAGGATTCAGTAAATAAAATTTTTATATACTTATTTAATTTTTTTTTTTTTTGCAATTTTTATCAAAATGCTTTTTATTTATTCAACTATTTAATATTGTTAATTACTTTTTATTTCTATTAATTTTATTTATTATCTTTGATTAAATTTGCCAAGAAAATCATTTGTACACTCAGATGCTTTAATACTGTCCTTCCGGTTTGACGGCGTTTTAAAAAGTCGTGACACATCTATAAAAATGTTGTTAGTTCGTGACGTATGAGTTAATGACAAAGCCAAAGTAGAATATCGTAACTCTTCTATCAAAATGTTGTTAGTTCGTGACGTATGAGTTGATGACATTTAAAAGGCCAAAGCAGAATGTCCAACGTTTGAAAGGGAGTAGATAAGAATGGAAAAAATATGACGTGCGAAGACTAGTTGTTTCAAAAGTGTAATGTATCATTGGACAAAGAATTTAAGATAATAGGAAAAAAGTTGAAACGTGTGAATAAAAAAGATGATGAAAGGGACAGAGAAATTGAGAAAATTGGCGAGAGCTTGGGGAGAATGCAGAGAATGTGGATAAAGTGGGAGTTAGAGTGGATAAAAAAAAGGAAGACTTGTAGAGGAAAATGTATGAATTGAAAGAACGTTTAATGGAAAATGAAGAGAAGGTTAAGGGAAGTGAGAATGTGTCTATGCAGGTGAAAATGAAGAAATTATCGAGGCGAGTGGATGTCATGGAAAGAGATAAAAAAAAAGAACGTTGTGATCTGGGCTATGAATATAAGTGCAATAGAGGGTAAACAAGAAGTAGAAAAAGTATTTGCGTTGGTAAGGGCAGTGTAAGTGTTAAAATGGTACAACCAATGAAAAAGCAGAATTCTGTTGGAATTATTGACACGAACTATAAAGAATATAGAAAGTAGGCAAAACGCGTCAAATTAGTGCCTTTCTTGAGAGAAGAGAAGTACCAAAATTATGGTTGGTGGAGTTGGGTATTGAGGAGGAGAAAAAGGTTGTGATGAGGCTGAAAACGAGGTTGGAAGGAAGTGTGATAAGAATTGATGAAAACAGAACGTGGAGAGAAAGAAGAATTATATGGCTGTTGAAAGAGAAAGCATGGAATGAATAAATAATGGAAGAGTGGTACGATTGGGTAAAGAATGTACTTGGATCAATGTTTATTAGGTTAGGGTATTTTCGGAAAGGTTAATAAAGAAGCGTATCTGCGTATAGGTCAAGTATTTTTTACAAGTAGTTAAGCAAGTATAAATATATAAATAAAAATATCAGTAAAAGAAGTGGCAACATAACTATTTTTCCAGATACATGGACTGTATAGAGGAATGTCCTCGCCAATGGCGGGCGTTGCGGCTGTGAATGCAATTGTTTTTGGCGTCTATGGAACAACTCATAGAACATTTGCCGAATCGGAACATCTGGGCATTTACTTTTTAGCTGGTGCTTCAGCTGGAATGGCACAGACTCCAGTTTGTAGTCCCATTGAATTGGCAAAGACTCGTTTACAATTGCAAAATTCTGACAATCGTTCAGGACCACTGAAGTGTCTCAAAGATATTTACAAACATGAGGGTTCGAGGGGACTTTTCAATGGACTGGGAATTACACTCGTTCGTGAGATTCCTAGCTATGGGATTTATTTTCTCACATACGAAGCGCTGACGAGGTAAGAAGTACTAAACTGGCAGTAGTATAATCTACCCTTTTGGACCAAATATTCCAAATTGCAATGACCAATCCCATGGAACGTAAACCCAAAATTCCAAAAAAAATTTACGAACCCAATTTTCATTTAAGATCGTCATCCCCAAATGGAATCTCAACATGGTACATGCTACTGGCCGGTGGATTGGCCGGTACAGCATCTTGGGTATTCACCTATCCAGTGGACGTGGTAAAGTCCAGAATTCAAGCAGACACAGTTGGCAAGTACAACGGTGCATTGGATTGTTTAGAAAAGTCCATTAAATCAGAAGGTGTCACATCACTGTTTCGCGGTTTAAATTCAACAATTATTCGTGCATTCCCCACGAATGCGGTGACATTTACAATTGTCACGTGGACATTAAAATTATTTAGTAAGGAACCAAAAGTTGACGAAATCACCAATAAAAATTGCGTCGTGTCATCTTCAACACCTGTTAAGGAGACATTTATCAAGGAATGGAATTCAATTTTAAATAATATTGCGATGCATCAATTGGACATATCAAGATCATATTACACATCAATGTCATCATCATCATCCATTTATTTCAGGACAATTGGAAAGGAGTTTGTTAATCAGGATTGTCAGGAGGAGTAATTTAATTTTTGTTATAATTCGGCCTAAGGGGCATGATAACTCCAAAACCAACGGAGAATATACTCGAGAACTTAGTTTGCGAACGTGCTGCATGAGAGAGAGAGAAGGATATGAATATTCATATCCTTTTCTATCTCATGCGTCACGTTCGGGACTTAAGGGGTATGACACAATGAATAACATTGTCTTAAGTTATAAAGGCCGACGCAGAATAAGTTCGCGAACATTAACTATGAGATAGAAAAGGACAAATATATATCTGTCCTTTTCTATCTCATAGTTAATGTTCGCGAACTTATTCTGCGTCGGCCTTTATGTTGGGTTAAAGATTGTGGACTTATAATTTTTTTTCATTGACACGTATATAATGAACTGTCAAAAAAAAATGCGCGCGCAATAATTTTCAGTTTTTACCCAATTGCGTCTCAATTTTCCACTTTCCCCTCACTATGAAGACAAACAAATAACAATGAAGAAAATACAACATATTTTGTTTTTTAATGCATTAATTGTTATGCACTTTGAAGAAAAGTACTAAACTAAGCATAGATATTTATAATAGAAATTTAAAGCTTATGTTTATAAAAGTTGAAAGTTTTAAAGGCCAACGCACAATAGTTTCACGAAAGTCGTTCGAGAACGAAAAGCATAAACTAGAAAAGGAGAGAAAAATATATTAGTCCCTTTCTGTCTCATGCATCTCGTTCGCGAAGCCATTGTGCGTTGGCCTTAAGAAAAAAAGATTTTCTAATGATTCTATCATGGCGACAGCAATGTATGAGACAGAAAAGAATGGAGACCCCAGTATAGCACGTAATATTACAGCAATATTGAGAACACTGCCTTAACATTACCAATATTGCCTCAATGTTGCTGGAATGTTCCCAACATTACGTGCTACTGGGGGATATCTCATATCCTTTTCTGTCTTATTCAATTCTTATATTAACGAAAATCAAATAATTTTTAAATTAATTAATAATTATTAATAATTAATAAATATTATTATAAATAAAAATTTGACGTTAACGATCACTCTGATTCAAAATTTTTTATCGTTAAACTCAAATTTTTATTTATAATTAAGACTACCGAGTGATAAAGTCAGAAAATTAAATTAATAAATTGTAATTTTTAACATAAAAACAATTGATGTAATATGTAAACAATTCATCTAATAATTATTAATTATTTTAAAGTAATTAAAAAATTAATATTATAATGTCACGAATAATGTTAATTTTGATTTAAATAAAAATTATAATAATAATAACAATATTAATAGTTATAATAATAATGTCAGAAAAGTTATAAAAATGATAAAAATAATAAATAATAATAATAATAATAATAATAATAATAATAAATAATAATAATAATAGTAAATAAAAATATTACAATAATGGCGATAAAATATGTTAAAAAGAAATAAAATTAATTAACAATAATAAGACTACTATTGAATGATTAATTACCTACTTTATTCTTTTTTTATTTGAAAATTTGCACAAAAAATCTGCTAATAGTTAAAATAAAAAAATAATTAACTCAAAAATTCTAATAAAATTTTTTGAAACAATTGAAAATTTCAAAAAAATTTTTAAAATCTTTCGCAAAAATTCAATTATTTTTAAAACTATAATAAAATTTTTCACAGGAATTCAATTATATAAAAAAATTTAATAAAATTCGTTGCCAAGAATTCAATTATTTATTCTAATGCAATTTTAATAACTTTAATAAGGTTCTCGAAAAAATTAAATATGTATTCTTAAAAATTGTAATAGAATTCTTTAAAATAATTAAATTATTACGAAAAAATAATTTGAAGACAATTCAAAAATAAAATTTTTCATTACAACAATTCAAAAACACTATTGTTTTAAGAAATTAAAACAAAATTTTTTGAAAAAATTTAATTAATTTAAAAAAAAATTAAAAAATTAGTTTCTTTTTAATAAATTCAAAGAAGTCAAACAAATTTAATTATATTCGAAAAATCTGATAAAACTCTTTAAAAGAATTCAATATTTTTTAACAATATTTTTAAATAACTTTGATAATAAAATTATTAATAACAAATTTTAAACAAAATCGATTATTTAAAATAAATTCTAAAAACAATTCTTTAAAACAATTCAAATATCATTACAAAAGTTTTAAGGAAATGTTTTTGGGAATTTAATTATTTTTAAGAATGTTGATAAAATTCTTATTCAATTTCAATAATTAATTATTTTATTAATTATTTATTTTTGTATTTATTTTTCTTTATTTATTTCCAAATGAATTCTTGTGGAACTTTTTAATAAAAATTGATTTGAAAATAAATTACAGTTACAAGTTTTAGATTATAATTGAATATTAAAAATGCGTTATGATATAAATTTTTAGAAATAGAATTATAAAAAATTTTAATTAAATTTTTTTGAATAATAGTAAAATTCTCTTTAAAATTGAAAATATTTATTTAAATTTCGAATTAACCTTTTTTTTAATTATTTTTTTATTGTTAGAAAAAAAATTAAAAATCTCGAAAAGGGTTCCTGAGAACCCCCAAAAAATATTTCTAACTACGTACCTGTATATGTAGAGTAAAAATTAAATAATTTCATTATTATGTAAGTTTAATTATTTGATTCAATAATTTTACTGAAATTTTACCCTTTTTTTCGTAAAAAATACGTTTTTTAATATAATTTTGTTAATTAAATAATTTTTTTATTTATTCTATAAAAGTAAATAAATGAAATTTTCTATTTTTGGCAATAAATCTGCAGTTTTTTTCTTTTATTAATTCAATATCGAATTTATATCGTAATTTCGGTTAATAATCTTTTGCCGGCAGAAAAATTGTTTAAAGAGTAGAAAAAAGGAACAAAATAAAAAGAGAAGAGAGGAAAATTGCGGGTAAAAATATATCGTAAACACACGTGGAAAATTTAAATATTCCCGCGCAAAAACTCAAATAGATGATACAAGTGTGAGAGCCCCTTGTCTCACTTGCACACACATTGTCACTATTTTCTCTGCAGTGAAAAATGGCCGGCGTCAACGACTGGTTCAGCATCGGTAGTACGGTGGCATGTAAAACGTGTTACAATAAGGATATCGAAGGCGAAGTGCTTGCATTCGATCCACAAACAAAAATGCTCATTCTAAGTATCCTTTTTAATGAAAAAATTTTTCGTCAATTAACATTTTCATGCATACACACCCATGTCCTTCAATCAACACTTTCCCATCACTTCATTCATCATCATTTTCAAAATGTAAATAACTCATTTATAAACTTTCATTTCAATCAAATTAAACAAAACATTCATTAATTCCCCCATTATTTTATATTCAGTATTTCGCAATAATGAACTTGAATTTTTTTTTTCACTTCCTTTGAAATGATTGTGAATTTTATCGCTGTGAGTAAAAGATTTTTGTCAGGTTAAGTTTCGTCATCCGTAATATAATAGTTGTGTTAAAAGGGAATCATTTTCGTTCATCACTCAACGCTTTCCCTTTTAATAGGGGAAAATTTTCCTAAACGTTCTCCATTCAATTTTCTATTGTTATTTTTATCTTTTGATTTTTCGTCAATAATTTTAGCTGAGAATTTGATGGTTTTTTTGGAGGTTAGGTGTGTCAATGTTGTTCTTGTCAGTTGTGTATAAATATATATTCTTTATTGAATTCTTATTATATTGTCTTTTGTTTCATATTGTTCTTCATTTTATTTTTTTGTTCGAATTTTATTGTTCGGCTTTTTGGAATTTTTTATTTGTTGATTTTTTTTTCAATCATTTCGTTTTCTCATTGTTTCGAAGTGAAATATTTTTAGAATGAGTAAGTAACTTATTGGAAAAATAAAAGTTCAGTGACTGATGGATTTTTTTTTGCCTTTCGCTCTTTTAAAATTCGATGGTTTTTTGACCTCTGGCAATAAAATTTATGTTTATTTTTTTAATTGAATTTTTGACTGTTTATGATTCCGATATGATTATAAAAAAACAAAAAAGAATTTCTATTGATAGATTTTCATTCCGATATGATTTTAAAAAAATTAATTTCTGTTGATAGATTTTAATTCCGATATGATTCTAAAAAATAATTTTTATAAAATTCATTGCGAAATTCAATTATTTTCCATCGGAAGAATTCAATTATTTTAAAAATTAATAAAATTCTTTCCACAAATTCAATTATATTCAAAAATTAAAAAAAATTCTTGTAACTATTTCAATTATCTTTATAAATATCAAAATTCTTCGCCGAAATTCAATTATATTCAGGAATTTTATTAAAATTCATTGCAAAAATAAATTATTTTCATAAATAACAATAGTCATCAGAAGAATTCAATTATTTTAAAAATTAATAAAATTCTTCGTAGAAATTTAATTATTTTAAATAAATCTCAAAAAAAATTGTCAAAATTTCAATTATCTTTATAAATAAATAGCAAAATTTGTCAACAAAATTCAATTATTTTCAAGAATTTTAATAAAATTCATTGCAAAATTCAAAATTTTTATAAATAACAATATTCATCAAAAGAATTGAATTATTTTAAAAATTAAAATTCTTCCCACAAATTCAATTATTTTCAAAAATTAAAAAAAAGTCTCTTTACTATTTCAATTATTTTTATAAATATTTATCAAAAGTCTTCGCCAAAATTCAATTACATTCAAGAATTTTAATAATATTTTTTCGAAAAAAATCAATTGTTTTGAAACTTTTATAAAATTCTTTGCAAGAATTCAATTATTTTCATAAATAAGAAGACTCATTGCAGAATTTCAATTATTTTTAATGCAGTTTTAATCGAATTCCACAAAAAAATAATGATTCTTAAAAATGTTATTAAAATTCGTAGGAAGAATTCATTTATTTTAAAAATTAATAACATTCCTCGCTGAAATTCAATTATTTAAAAAAAAAATTGTCATCAACATTTTTAGGAATTTTAATAAAATTCATTGCATAATTTAATTATTTTTATAAATAATAATATTCATCACAAGAATTTAATTATTTTCAAAAGTAATAAAATTCAATTATTTACAAAAATTTTAATAAAATTCCTGGCAAATTTTTAATTATTTTAAAAAAATTTTCTTCAATGATTTTCAATATTTTACTATTTTAATAAAATTTCCCAAAAGAATTCAATTTATTAAACAAAACTTTTTATAAAATTTTACATAAAAATTAAATTATTTAAAAAAAAATGTCACATGAATTCAATTATTTAAAATCGAGTTTTAATTATCAAGTGTCTTAACGTTTGGCATTAAATTCTTTGCAGTAATTTAATTATTTTCAAAAGTAATAATACTCGTAGAACTTTAATTATTTTTCGTACAATTTTTGTCGGAATTTCTCAAAAAATGTAATTATTCTTTAAAAATTTATTAAAATTCGTCAAAAGAATTCAATTATTTATTAAAAATTTTACTCAAACATTTAATTATTTTCATAGGTAATAAAAATTTTACAGTAATTCAATTATTTACACATGTTTTTAAAAATTTCTTTGTAATATTTCAATTATTTTCATAAATAATAAAAATTTTACATGAATTCAATTATTCACCATTTTTTTTTTTTTTTTATAAAGTTTTTCGCAATCATTCAATTATTTTCATAAATAATAAAATCTTTATCAAGGATTCAATTACTTTCATAGATAATAAAACTCATCGTGAAATTTCAATTATTTTTAATTCAATTTTAATTCTATTATTCAATAAATTATCTATGTTTGTATTTAAATAATTGAATTCTCCTGATTTTTCTAATAAAAATTGTTTTAAAAATTAATTTCAGATAAAGTTTCAGATAATAATTGAATTTTGGAGAAGTTACTAATAATTACAATTTTTAAAAATAATTGAATGTGTAACTTAAGTTCTAAATTAAAATCTTTGAAAATCTGAATTTTTCATACATTTAATTAAAAATTCTATGAAACTAATTTTTTTCAAAAACTTTATTCAAAATATTTTTAAATTATTTCAAGTTTTTATTTTCTAATGTAATATTTAATTGAAGAATTTACCGAATAATCGAAAATTTCACGTAAAATTAAATTGCAAACAAATGGAATTTAAAAATTCTCAAAAAATAACTTTTTCGGAAATATTAAAAATAATTGATATAAAGACAAATTTTATTTAAAAATTATAGAAAATAAAAATTGAATTGAAATGATGAAAATAATTTATTTTTAAGAAGTTACTGTAAGAATATTCTTTTAATATAAAAAATAATTATTTTATCACTCGAAACGTTTATAATAATATTCTTATAAGTTGTTAAATTTCAAATAGGTTTGAATTTACTTATTTATTTATTAAAATAAATCCTAGTCTCATATTTAAAATTTTTGAAAATCTTAATTTATATGGAAAAATAATAATTAAATATTTATTTAAAAATGAAGTTATAGATGTTTTCGAATAATTTTCCAATTACAGAAATTCGTAAATAAATGTAATAGAACATTTTTTTGAGTATTTAATAATTTTTAGAGTGAATAAAAAAAAGATGGACAAAAAAGTTTCCCATTCAGAAGCCTAATTGCAAAGGAATTTATTTTCGTAAATTTAATTTTTAAACTCTTAAAAAGTTTTACCTTAAATTGCCTGAAATTGAAAAAAAAAGAAATTTTAAACTTCGTTGGAAGGAAATCCTACTAATTTGTTTTTTTTTACAAAAGAAAATGATAGAAAGTCGAATATTTTATAAATCATTTAATTTGTATTCTCCTGGTTTATAAATATATAAAATTTTTATTTTTTTTCTTAATGTTATAATTTTAAATGTTAAAAATTTTTTAATAATTTGAAATGTTAAAAAATATAATTTCCTTAATTGAATGAAAACTTACAGAATGCCCATCGTCGAGTAATCGGGCATCGTTAAATGATGTGCATATAGTAAATTTATCGAAAGTGTCGGACGTACATGTTAAACGTGAAGTAAGTCCGACAATGAGTGAACCACCACAAAGTTTGAATTTAAATAGGCTAAATACACGTGTACGTAATCAGATTGAGGAGAAAAAAAGGATGGTCAAGGCTCTGCAGGCCGGAGTATCACCCGAGGGCCAAAGGCTTTTTATTGCAATTTCAAAAACCATCAACGATATTGTTTGGAAGGGACAGAATATTGTCGTTTTTAATACCGTCACCATTTTTCCGCCATATAAAGTCGACAATGTTTACAGTAAAGTCGATGATCAAGCCTATATTCACGTTAAAAAAGTTGTAAGTATTTTTTACCCCCTTTTTTCTTCAATTTAAAAAAAATTCAAAATTAAAATTTAAAAAAAAAAATTAAAATTTATTTAATTAAAAATTTTTATTTTATCTTAAAAGCATTGATTTCTTTCAATATCAACATTTTCTTCAAAATTTTACCATAATTTTTCCTCAGGTCGAGAAACATATGAAGGACATGGCAGCGGTGGATGTTCCACAACCGGAACAACAGCAACAACAACAACAGGAACAGGCGCAAAAAGGAGGCAACGCCCAATAAGAAAAAAAACAAAACAATGTTGTTACGCTGAAAAAGTTGGAGTTTAATGGAAAAAGGAAAACACACGCTGGCAAACTTTTTCAGCGAATTCGAAATCTTGTCAAAACAAGACAACAAAATTTTTATTAACTTTAGCGCGAGAAGAAAAACAGATTTATAAATGCGAAAATAATCCAAGCCTAAAAAAAAGGGGGGAAAAAAAGAGAAAGTGTGTGAGTGAGTGAAGAAAATAATTTGATCTCAAAAATCGGGACTTTAAAAAAAATTCGAATGAATTGTCAATCGGGAAATTCGATACAAAAAAAAGTTCGTTCTCTAAAAAAAAAGAAAATTAATTCTCCAATCAATTGTATTTACAAAAGAAATTTTACAAAGAAAAAAAATTAATTTTAGACAAAAGATTAAATTTCAAAAAGATAAAAAGTTATCAAAATTGTAAAAAATCATCAAATGAAGACAAAAAGAGAAACGAATCTAATTTCGCAATGGGGAGGGATAAAGAGAGAATTAGACAAATCTGAAAGCGCTTGACTGCCAGCAAAGAATTAAAAAAAAAAATTAGCGAAAATGCTTTTTTGCAGATAGGAAAAAAAGAAAGAAAAAAAACCACTGAATTGTTTTTTTTGCCTCTATTTTCAGTGGTTTTACGTCACAGTTTTTTTTTTTGTGTGGAAACAACAAAGTTTCCACTAGGTTTTTTTTTCTTTTTTTTTTTAATTTCATTGTTACGAGGTGAAAAGAAAAAAAAATAAGACAAAGATTCGTGAGTTCGGGGGGATGAAAAAAGGCCAATCCGTATGAAACGGTTTTTAAAGAAATTTTGATTTTTATTAAATTTTGCAAATCTCTGTCTATTTGTAAAGACTGAAAATTTATTTTTTGAAAAGGGGACTAAAACTCTCGCTTTGCCTTTTTTTTTTTACTTGCGAGAGTAAATTAAAAAGTCCCGATTAATTTTTTTTTTTAAAGCAAGACTCAAAATTCCTCTTTTTTTTTATTTATGTTCTATTTTTTTAAAAGGGGAATTTCTCATTGTGTTCGTTGAATTTTTTTTTAATGTAAAATAGAAAGAAAAAACCGTGTCCGCGAATCAATTTTGTCTTTTTTTTTTTATAAATCACGTTTTCGAAATTTGCAAAAATACACTTGGAGTTTATTAAGAAGAAAAAATTAAAGAAACCCTCGTGATACGTGGCGATTTCACGAAAATTAAAATAATTGAAAGGGGGATGAGAAAAAAAAAATTGTCAAGAAAATTAAAACGTGAAAAAATAAAATAACTAAAGAACAAATTTTTTTAATTCGAGAGAAAACGTTTTGAGTCGCCGGGCAATTTTTCTTTTTCTTTTAAACAAAAAAAAAACAAAAAAAAAATAGGTAAAGGAATGTTAAGCAAAATAAAAGAAAATTGTGTACCGAGATTTTTTTTTCTTGATGATGATGAGAAGTGAAGTCGCTTCGTGTTTATCACGAGAGACTTATGAAAAAGAAAAAAGAGAGAAAGAGCGTGAGAGTGAAAGAAAGAAAGAAATAGATAGATAGAAAAAAAAGAAAAAGAGAGAGAGCGAGAGAGAGAAAGAGTGGGAGAAAAAGTTAAAAAAAAGTACATCAAAAGACAGAATAAATGTAATATAAATTCCATAATCGTTACAACGATTTTTGTTTTTATTTTAATATAACATTTTTAATTTCTTTTTGTCTATTTTACAGGTTCAAAATATTTAATGAAGAGAATTTGGAGAGATTTTAAAAAAAAGTGATTTTTGATTTCGTTTTGATTTGAAGGAAGACTAGAAATGAATTTTCATTTTGATATGATTTTGAACAAAATTTTGGACAGAAATTTTGATTCCAATATGATTTCAAAGAAGAGTGGAAGTAAAGTTTAATTAATTCCAATAGGAGTAAAAATAAAAACACTGGAAATTTATTTTGATTCTGATACGATTTTAAAAAATTCTGGAAATTAAATTTTAATTTCGATACGATTCACGACAAAATTACAAGAAATTGATTTCGATTCCGATATGATTTCCAAGAAAAAAACAAAGAAGAATTTTTATTGATGGATTTTTCTCACTTGAGTTTTGACTGTTTACGATTCCGATATGATTCTAAAAAATAGAAGAATTTCTATTGATAGATTTTAATTCCGATATGATTAAAAAAAACAGAAAGTAATTTTAATTTAGATATGATTAAAAAGAACTAAAAAGTAATTTTAATTTGGATATGATTTAAAGGACAAAAAAGTAATGAATAACTTTTAATAGACTTTTTTGTATATTTATTTTTTTTCTTCTATATAACAATAATTTAAAATTTTACAATATAATATGAATATAATATGAAAAATAATTAATTAGAGAATTAATATAGATAATTTTTATATTATACTTATTTAAATTAACCATTTAATTAAAGAAATTGAATTTTTTTTGTTAAAAAGTAATCAAGTAAATAGTAAAATAATCATTAATTAAAATATTTCTCAATTAGCGTTAATTCTGAGTTAATTAATCGAATAATTATTGAAATTAACTATTAATTGAATAATTTAATAATTATAATAACTAATTATCGTTATTAAATTATTTTAATTCAATTTTTTTAGTTATAATTTTTATTTTTTAAATTTAATTTCTTTAATTATAATTTAAATTTAATTTTTATTAAATTATTTTTATTTTAATATAATTTTTATCAAATTATTTTATTTTTAATTAATTTTTTTAATTATAATTTTAATCTTTTAAAAATTTAATTTGTAATTTTAATCTAAATTCTTTAATTGCATTTATTTAATTTTAATTTAATTTCTTGAATTATATTTTAATTTAGTTACTTCAATCATAAAATGTTCTTGAATTATATTTAATTAAAATTTACTTTGTAAGACTAGCCTCGTGGTTAAAGGAATCGTTTTTTCTATTAAAAAAATATCATAGGTTCGAGTCTCTGTAACTAAATATTTAAAAAAAAATAATTTCAATTTAATTTCTTTAATTATAATTTTTCTACTGCAAAGAGAAAATTATTTTTCATTTTTAATTAAGAAAAAAATATTAGGTAATTGTAATAATAAGGAATTTTTTTCTTGTTAGCCCTGTTAATTGTCGTCAATTGCATTTCCATAGCGTAGAAAATTATGTAAATCATTAGTAACGGTTGCAATTCTAGCGGCCGCCTTAAATTTTATCGCAGCTCGTTTCTTCTCCATTTTTTTCTTCCACTGTAATGATAATTATTTATTTTTCAAAAATTAAGTTAATTAAGAAAAAAACAACTAATTCTCACAACTCCATTTCATCATTAGTGTTATTTTTATTTCTAGCGATCCTTCGTATGAGGCAGGAAAATTTCGTTATCGGCAAAAGTCCCACTGGTGGGACACGACGAAACCAACGGGAAAAGGATCGCTAAAATTAAAAAAAAAACTATTTTTGTTTCAAAACAAATAGAAATTCTTTTCAATATTATTTAATTTCCTTTTAATTTAAAAAAAATTTTTTTTTAATTATTATTCTCTTAATTTTTTTAAAAATATTATTCTATTAATTGCTGTTCATTTAAATATAAATTCTAAGAGGTATTTTATTTTTTTTATAGTAAAAAATAATTAATTATTATTAAAAATGATATTTAAAGTTTGAAAGATTCCCGCGTAGTCAGTGTTGCCAATAGTTTGCGCGCGCAATGTGACACACCCACTTTTCATTCATGTCAGAGTCACACTCAAGTTGGCAGACATGTTCGACACACACGCCAAAAACTTCATTTATGTTGTTGCCATTTAACCAACAAGAACGTGTATTTTTATTTATCATTTTAATAATCAAGTAATTTTCTTTCATAGTTTTTAAATATTGCTTATAATATTTCTTTTAAGTTCAACAACGACAAAAAGGAAACAAACAATTATTTGCCATGTGACGAAAGAAAAATATCAAATTCACATTCATTCATTGCGGCGGCAGTTTTTTTTCAACAATAAACAGAAAGGTGAGTGTTTTTTTCATTATATTAACCCCCAAGATAATAGAATTAATATAATTTAGATAATAATTTACATCCTTATTTTTTTTCGATTGTTGGCAATTTCAATATGTGCGAAAATGATCGCAAATGACAAACATAACCTAACTTTTTTTCATGCCCGGAATTATTTTTTGTTTGTTTTGTTTTCGGAAAAATATGGAAAATCTTTTTTTTATTTGATAAAAAGGGAAAAATACTTGCCGTTTCATCGCGTGAGGGTAAATTTTTGAGATAATCCTTCATTTCGGGCTTTTTTGGATCGGCAATCGCCAAAACTGATACACAACCATCGACTGTACCCAAAACAATACTTTTTCCATCGTAAGTGCTGTCGATTGCACTTAATTCAGCTTGAACGCGATAATTTGCTATCATTTCACAATCTGATGATCTGTAATAATATTTGGTTGTTTTTGTCAAAGGAGAAGAAAAATTTTGACGATTGGTGAAAGAAGTATTTTTCTATTTATATGCAACTCCTTTTTTTAACGTTATGAATCTCTGTCTCTGGGGCAAAACAAAAATTTTGTTTTCGCTTTTTACTCGATATTTTGTAATATAATATTTTTATCAACATTTCAATTTCAGATTTCTTTGCATTTAACTATTAAAATCTATTTACTATTTTTTTTACAATTAGCTAATATTTAGATACTTTTTTTTTAAAATTTGTGACAGTAAAAGCTACTTTTTTCTTTTGTTTTTTAAAAATTTGCACTATCTTAAAATAAGATAATAGTTTAAATAAAAAGAAATTATTCTACAAAATTTTAATAAAATTCTTTGAATTAATTCAATTATTTGCAAATATTTTTGGAAAATCTTTCTCGAGAATTCAATTATTTTTACAAGTAATGAAATTCTTCGCTGAAATTAAAATATTTTCAATATCTAGGTATTATTTTAATAAAATTACTGAAAAACTTCAATTATTTTAGAAAAAAATTAATAAAATTCAAAGCAAAAATTAAATAAGATTAATAAAAATGATTAATTGGAATTCAATGATTTGAATTACCTATAGAATTATTTAGAAAAGTTTTCGAAAGAAATCAATTATTTAAAATATTTCCAAAAAATTATTTAAAAGAAATTTAATTATACCCTGAAATTTTTAATAAGATTTGTTTACAAGAATTCAATTATTTTCATAATTGATAAAATTCATCGCAAGAGTTCAATTATTTTTAATAATATTTAATAATAAATTATTCAAAATAATTAAAATTATTTGTAAATTTACATAAAATGATTTTAAAAAAATTCAATTATTTCTAAATATTCAATTATTAATAAAATTCTTTGCAGGGATTCAATTATTTTGATAATAATAAAATTTTTCAGGATTTAAATTTATTATTTACAAAAAATTTAATATAATTTGATTCAAGAATTGAATTATTTTTACAAATTTAATAATAAAATTTTTCACAGAAATTCAATTATTTACAAAAGTTCATTGATTTAATTCAATTATTTTTATAAATAAAATTCATCGCGAGAATTCAATTATTTCCAAAAATTTTAATGAAATTCTTCGCAATAATTCAATTATTTTTAAAAATAATAAAATTTTGATAATAATAAAGTTCTTCAGGATTTTAATTTATTATTTACAAAAAATTTAATAAAATTCGTTTCAAGAATTCTTACAAAAAATTAAAAATTTTAATTTTTACAAATAACAATAAAATTTTTCGTAGAAATTCAATTATTTACAAAAATTCATTGCTTGAATTAAATTATTTTCATAAATAAAATTTATCGCGAGAATTCAATTATTTCCAAAAATTTTAATGAAATTCTTCACAAGAATTCAATTATTTTTAAAAATAATAAAATTTTCCACAGGATTTCAATTATTTAAAAAAATTTAATAAAATTCATTGCAGGAATTCAATTATTTTTACAAATTATAACATTTTTCACAGGATTTCAATTATTTAAAAAAATTTAATAAAATTCGTTGAAAGAATTCAATTATTTTTACGAATAATATAATTT